>OX578138.1:124989498-127389498 GCA_951213105.1 Amaurobius ferox | reverse complement strand
TTCAAATAATCCGAACGACGTTATCACCGCTGTGTTCGGGACATCATCATGCTCCACAGCATTCTGGTAGTACATGCTCGTCTCAAATCGAGTGCAGAAAATATCTTTTTATATTCGAGGTTTTGTGCAAAATCGTGGATGTGAGCTATGGGATATCTATCTGGAATTGTTTCTCATTTGACTTTTTGTAGTCTTCGCATACTCGAAATCCGCCTTCTTTTTTCGTTACGACGTGTATGGGGCTTGACCATGGCCTTTTTGATCGTCTACAAATGTTTTGTCGTTGTAGAAATTAGAATCCTTTTTTGACAGATGTTTGCTTGTCTGGAGCTAAAAGTCTTGTTTTTGCATGAACTGGAGGTCTTCGAGTTCGAATGCAGTGGGCTGTATTGTGTTTTGCAGCTTACAGAGAATTGGTTTGCTTTAAACTTGGAAATCCACTTAGCAACCGAGTATAAGGTGAATCGTCACTCAGTGTTGTAAGTCCTAGTGAGGGTATATGCGTCGTATTTCCTTTGATACTGACTTTTGTATAGCTGTCGATTAGTCTTTGATTTTTCATGTCGACTAGTAACCCGAATTTTGCTAGGAAGTCGACTCCTAAAATGGCTCGAGAAACATCGGCAATTATGAATTACTGGAATCTAAATTTTAAAATTAGCTGTTTCGTTCCAAGCGTTTTGATTTTGGTTCCGTTTGTTGCGTATAACGGTGATTCTTATTTTGTCGTGGCAGTAGACTTCTTGCTTGGAAGAACTGATATCATAGCTCCGCTTTCGACTAGAAACTCTATATGAGACAGCTTGTCATATAGGAATAAGAAAAAGTTTTCAAGGCTTCTATGCATCACTGAAATAACAGAGCCACCTAGTTTCCCGTTTGAAATTTGCACGGTTTTGCACACTTGCGAGCTTGTTCTTTAAATTCTGTGTGATACCATCAAACATCGTTTTTTTCTGGATTGCGATCGATATCTTGTTTACGGTTGATATCTTGATTTTGATCGAGTTCGTGATCAAGATTGAGTTCGTTGCCTGGATCGATCAGTCGCTTGCCGTTTTTTTGAAAGTTGCTATTCGGTTTTCGTCAGATTTGCAACTTGGAGTTTTTGAGCGCAAAATATGACTATTCTTTGCTACTTCTGATACTGACAGTGAAGTTGAAACATCGCAGAGTTTGTCCGCCATTTTTGAAATTGTTTTCAGCGGTTCTGAACTTATCGATACAATACGTTGTGTATGTACAGGTAGGAATTCGTTGGAAGAACAACGTGCGAAGTACGTCTTCGTGCATTTTTTGTTCCAGCGAGATCTTGTATTTCGCTGAGTAAATGACTTTGTTTCCTGTCTCCTAACTGCAATGTTTGCAAAAGGATGAGAAGTTTTGTGATTTCAGAATCTGCAAAATGGAAAGTGATAATTTTTTTTCAACACTGAATACGGTTCATTCTCTGGAGGTGTGTGCATCAGATCTGTGACATGAGTCATTATATCACATTCTAGTGCTGTAATTACGCAATGAAATTTTGTTTCTTCATTTACGATTCTGGAAACCAGGAATTGAGAGTCCAGGCGCAAAAACCATAAATCTGGTTTTGTTTTCCTGAACGGAGGTGCTTTGAAAGCAACTTTTGAGAGTTCAGCAGAACTAAAACCTTCATTTGAAGCTGAAGCATATTTTACGTCGTTGGCTGAGGTCAAAAGAGTTTCGGTAGTCTCAGTTGTAGATATGATGCATTAGGAACTGAACACGCACGTTTTTTCAGAACTCGCGTAAATTGAAATAGATACTCACATAAATTGAAGCATCATGTCTCCGGTGAATTGGAGCCATAACGTCTCAGGAAAGTTGGAGAATTACGTCCGGGTCACCACTCTATATCGACAGTGCAATGCCGGATCTTAATCATTACAGAAGTAATCATAAAAGATAAGTTTATTTACAGGAACATAACGTAAGATATTTAAAATCATTTACATAGCGTAGTGCTACATTAAAAAGTGCGTGAACGTATTCATCCGAGATTCGAATGTGCGTGTACGTCTCAATTGAGAACGTTCTGGGGTTGGGTTTTATGGGCCAGTGCAGAGGCGTTGCGTATGCGTCCCAAGTAAAGCAGGGAGTCTCTGGAGATACAGAAGCTGTGGAGAGTTTTATGCTAATCACTTGATCTGGAGGCTTTATGCAAATTGCTGGAGAAGTGTCGCCATAAATTCCTCCCAATCTGGGAATTCTGTTATTTTTAACTACACATCGTATTGTTTCAATGTTGTATATATATCAGCCCTCGTAAATATTTCAATATTGTGTCAACGAACTGCAGTTCTTTTAGTCACTCATGGCTAATTTTCTCTAAATTCAAGATTACATTTATGCGAGTGTCTGCGATAAATCGCTTATTTTCACATTGCTGCTCCAATTCTTTAAAACAGTGATTCAAAAGTATCGTCTGTTGTCCTTACTTGTTTCGCTTCTCTTTTAAGCGACGCTTGAAGATAGTAAAGTAAGTTTTTGTTGCTCATTTAAATGTTCATTTGATATATCTGGAGTATTAACTTGATTTTTGAAGTTACTCTAATCTTCATAACTGCCTGCAAAATGCGGTAATTGTATCTCTGGCAGCTTGATTACAGAATTTGCCTTATTTACTTTTGCTTCGGATTTGACAGAAACTTTCTAAAGTAAATAATTTACACGTACCTCTAATATATCCCGTGAGGATTCCAGTTCTTGTAGCTGCTCGAGCGCTTCCATCGTCAGGTAAAGTGCAGTAACCAGCTTGTAATTCTTCTGTCGAAGGTTTAATAGAACAAATCTTTGAAAGTTGGTTATCCAAGGTAAACTTCGCATCCTCTCCATCTGAATCGTAACTGGTGAGGCAGCCTTGCACCTTTGATCTTAAAGTACCACTTGTGAAGCTTAGCGTTGTGGATGGACGGACAGAGAAATGGGTTATTCTTATAGTCTATTCTTATATTCTTTCTAAGATATTGAACTTACATCAATTAGTCGTCATTTCATGGATTCAGCGTAAATTTCCTTAATTTGGCGAATTTTTATCAATTGGGTGACATTTTTGTCAATTTGGCAACATTTAAAAAGTCATCAACTGGGCGATATTCCGAAAAATTCGTCATCAAAATTTTATAAAAACGTTATGGACGGAAAAATAGGTTATACTTATAGCACTTGTAGATTCTTATATTCCTTCCAAGATATTGAATTTTCGACAATTAGTAGTCATTTTCATTGATTTAGCGTCATTTTTATCAGTTTGGCGACATTTCAGTTAATTTGGCAATATTTGATAAAGTCCTCAAATTGGAGACATTCCGACAAATTCGTCGCTAAGCGTTATGGCCGGATAAATAAGTTATTCTTATAGCAGATAAATGACTATTGGAGTCCAACTACAACAGTATTACCCAAAGTACCTTTTCCTATGAATGGGCCGAGCTAGATCCACGAGAATGATGTCACCCAATTTATCGCATGATATTACATAAAAAAAATTACTTAAAAAGTAAACGTATTTCACAATAGTGAATGTTTTATTTTTATTTTATGTGATTTTTTGATAAATTTATTTGAGTAAAATATGTAATATCTCGAGAACGGGTTATATTAGCGTTCTAAAGTTTATGTCAATCGTTTTTCAATGACAAATTACATAAAAAATGACTATTTGCGTAACTTTATAAAATGTTTTGATTTTTTTTATGATTATTTAAGAGTTCTGAACATTCGATTGCGTTTAAAAACAATAAGCTTCCAGTATTCACGGATTGTAATTTGTGTACTAAATTTCGTTTGAATCGCTCCATTCGTTCGTCAGATATTATCTCCATAGAATCACTGATACACAAGAACATACACAACGATGTCACCTCAAAAACGTTTGATTCGTGTTCTGGAATGCTTGAAATGTGCTTTCCCGTCGAAAACTCGAATTCGAATTTTCGACTCCGTCACAATACTTTCCTTATACATTATACTACGTACAAAAAAGAAAGTAATAATGCTATAGTAAAAATAATATTATTGTGAACGTGTAATATTCCCTCACTGAAGTCTTTTCTTTTGAGAACCAAACGGAGAAAACACACATTCAGGCTTTTCCATGATGTGAGACTAGGGTTGCCATAACGAAAAGGTCGATGAAGGGTTGCCAGATTCGACGATTTATTGCCAATTTGGTGACATTTGGCTACTTTCCGAAGGTTCAAGAAGGGCCGCGAAATAACGATTATTCTACGTGATATGAGAGATTTCCAGAAGTTTCTGTAGAGAGTCTAAAAGGAGTTATCACTCATTCGGAGAACATTTGACGTGATACGAGCTCACTCAACTGTTATTTTTGTCAATGTTTTGGAAATAGTAGCCGTTGTTTTGTGAAATGACTTTTGTCAATGTTTTGAAAATAATTTTCTAAAATGGATGAAGTATTTAGGGGGCGTTTTACTATATATTGTTCCTGTTTACGCTATACTTGTATATAAACCTGTTAATTATCCAGAAATTTGGACTCAATTTTGTATCCTGAGCGCATACCCAAGCTTTCCGAGAATACGCTGTAACAAATTGGCGTCAGGAGTGGGATTTCTGGATACTTGACAAGCTTATATGGTAGTGACAAAAGAAAAGTCTGCATTGAGGGAATATTACACCTTCGCAACAATATTGAATAACAGTACATTTTAAAATGTTTGTTAAACCTAGAAAGTTCGATTCTATAGGTTGGTCTCTTATCCCACCCACCCGTCATTTCGACCATAGATTATACGGAAGGTAAATATTAAGATATCTAGCAAACCTCTGAGGCAACAGACTTCTTTTGGATTGTTTTTAATGATATTATCGTCATCTGCACCCCCTAATCATATCGACTATAGATTATATATATATATACGGAAAGAAAATATTAAGATATCAAACAAACCTCCAAAGAAACCAATAACTTCTTTTGGATTGTTTTCAATGGTATTATCGTCATCTGCACCTTCCCCCCAGTCATTTCGACTAGATTATACGGAAGAAGGTAACCAAAAACTTTTTTCGATTGTTTTCAATGGTATTATTGTCATCTGCACCCTCCCCCTAGTCATTTCGACTATAGATTATACGGAAGGAGGTAACCGAAAACTTCTTTTGGACTGTTTTCAATGGTATAATCGTCATACGCAGTCCCTCCCAGTCATGTCGACTATAGAGTATACGGAAGGTAAATATTAAGATATCAAGCAAACCTCTGAGGCAACCAACTTCTTTTGCATTGTTTTCAATGCTATTATCGTTATCTGGACCCCCCCAATCATGTTGTCTATAGATAATACGGAAGGTAAATATTAAGATATCAAGCAAATCTCTGAAGCAACCGATAACTTCTTTTGGATTGTTTTCAATGGTATTATCGTCATCTGCACCTTCCCCCCAGTCATTTCGACTATAGATTACACGCAAGAAGAAAACCGACAACTTCTTTAGGATTGTTTTTAGTGGTATTATCGTAATCTGCATCCCCCCCGCAAGTCATGTCGACTATAGAGTATACGAAAGGTAAATATTAAGATATCAAACAAACCTCTGAGGCAACCGACAACTTCTTTTGGATTGTTTTCAATGGTATTATCGTCATCTGCACATCCCAATGCCTTTGCTAATTTCTGACTCTGTGCTATGTTAACAGTATTGTTTTCTGCCAACAGGTAAGCCGGTGATCCGCTCTCCATAATCACCTTCTGGTAAAGCCCTTCAGTGAGAGGAGAGACGCATAGCAGTCCGATGGCAATAGAGCCCGCACTCTGGCCGGCCAAAGTCAGTCTGGAAGAATCTCCTCCAAAAGCCTCGATATTCTCATTCACCCACTTCAGAGAAGACACCATGTCGTAAATACCTGAAAGCAATGGAATGAGAAACAAGAACGATCAATCATGCATAAAGTATTGGTTATGAAATACTTTAAAACTGAAATGCAATTTTATTTAAACATCTCTAAAATGAGATACATTCAGCTGTTATTATCACAGAACTACAATAACTTATTTTACTTGAAAATTTCATCGGAAAAAAATGAACTTTATTCAAATGATGTCATCGAAATATAAATCGTCTGGCTGTCTATGTAAAAGCAGTGAAAATATCATTCCCTGCACTTTTATTTCAGACTCCAGAGTTAAATAATTTTTAGTTAAAAAATTCAGCATTTCTTATATAACTCATCTTTCAATCGTCTGTTTACATTCTGCATTCATTAAAATTAGGCTTTGTTGTAGAAATAATCAAAATTTGAAGGCATTTTGATAAATATGTATTTTCCACACCCTGCAAAAAAGGGCCAGCTAGGCGATGTATTGGAAGTTGTGCTTCTAATAAAATTAGCTAGACGCTTAGGAAAGAAACCAGGATATGGTGTCCAGATGTGAAGTTGCTCTTTGTTATACCATGATTTAAAATTTATCATACCAAGAGGAACTTTTAAAAATTGAAATTGTTTTTTTTTACTTACTTCTGTTATTATGCATGTTTATTTACTTAATACTTATTTCAGTAAAACACCTTATTCAACATGCAAGCAGTGGGGAAAACGGTATAGGAGAAAAAACTCCCCACTGCAGTGAGTGCTCTAAGGAAATAAATGACACGCTTAAAGGGTTAAAACAGTATTATCTCCCATTATACAATATTAACTCGCACAGTTATACATCATTACACACATAACTACATTCCCCCTCCCAAATGTAATTAAAATTACCTGCTTAAATTTAAGTATTAACTCATTTGCTCAAAATGTTTTGTCTGATCCCTGAATGTCGAGAGAGAGTGAGAGAGAATTCGATACCAAAAGTGTACGTAAGTATCATGCATAGGCCTACCTCCGATATTTCAAGGAGGTTCCAGCGAAGGGACAGGTGCCCCAGGTTTTCGACATCACATCAGTTCTTTGGAACCTATTCACTCTCCAGAATTCGAAAATCAAGTATCGATACTTTTTCAAAATCCCCACTCTCTCTCGAACATCCTCAAATTGTCACCACCTACACCTTAGCGGCCTTGCTTCCAATTGGTTTCACAAAGTAGCCCCCTTCTATGCAATTGGTCAGCATAGGGTTACACCTATGTCTTATTGGATAATGTCATATTAGGAATTTGAGGAGAGGCCCTGAAATTAATGTCTTAGCTGGCTTATTTTTACCAGCTTTATTGTTGGCCCCAACTTTATTGTTGTCAACTTTATTGGTCCCACATTTCGGCGCTCTCTGTAATTTTAGCACATCCATTCACGGAGCGAAAGGGGCCCTGATCTATTTCCGCTGCAGGTGGCTGACTAGGGAAACTTTTTTAAATTGCTTAAAACACATAGGGACCATCTCCATAAATGGTGATCTCCTTCAAAATTTTTCAATGTTACATTTGGTTCGACATAACAATGCAACAGCGCAGAATATCGGTGGTCAGAAAATACGCAAAAATAAAGCGGTTTTAGGAAGGACTTTCAACTATGTTGTAAAGTGTTAAAAATGTTATTATTAGAAAATAATTCCTTTTATTTTATATTTATTATCAATAGAAATTTTAGGTCAACGTTTCTACCGATCTTTATGGAGTTGTCGTCCACTTATAAGAAAATTTTAAGTGTCACGGACCCTTTGGCACTATTTATTATAGGTAGGAGATTCGAAAAATTTTAAGGAAAATAATTTTATTCTTAAAAAGTCATGCAAATCTATTTATCACGGAATATTTAATATATGGAATAAGTATGAAACTAATTTTTTATCTGAAAATAAGAAAATACTCAGTAAACACATAAATAGTGGATCAACTGTCTTTAATCAACTATTTATACTGTTACTAACGAAGTCTTTTTTTTTTATTAATTTTAATAATAACTAAATTTGTAGGTCTCTACTGAGGTTTTCCAAATTGTGGCATATTGCAAGTTTCTTACTGCCATTGTAGATATCGACTATCCCCTCCCCTCCGGGGCGGCCCACCTTTAAAAGTGACGTGTGGATTTTAGCTCCTTATAGCTTTGGTCCTTTTCCCCTGGAGTTCCCACTCCTGTTCATTTAGAAGATTCTTCTAGCCTGCGGGTAAGGGCTTGGGCTTTATTTCCAGTCCTAAAATCCGTAGGCGATTAGAGTCGAGACTCTATGGGATCATCTTCTGGCTTCCGCCCAATGAATGATCCCTCCGATCTCGCTCGGTGGCGGATAGAAAACCACGTGGATCCCCCCTTCTTCCTCGGCATAAACTATTCGATTGTCGTGGGGTGTTCGGCTCGAACCTATCGGTTATTCCGTGCTGACGAGCGCATAAGAAACCAAAACGGGTCCATGGATGGTGTTATCTGCAATGGGAGCAAAAATGTAACTTTAGGGAAAAGCGCCCACCCCCATAGGCGAGTTCTGTGAATGCAAATGAAAATGTACTCACCATAATTTCCAGGGGCATCATCAGTATTAGAAGTAAGGAACCCAAATACTGCCATCCTGTAATTTATTGTCACAACAACCACTCCTCCGTCTGCAGCTAAGGCTTGCCCTTCATACAACCTCTTCCTGTTGGATCCGACTGTAAAACCCCCACCGTAAATCCAGAATATGACTGGTAACTTTTTGAGGCCAATTTTGGTCAGTAAAGATTTCGGAACCCAAATGTTCAAGTACAGGCAGTCCTCACTCTTGTCGTCTTCGAAGTCGTACCAGGGAAAAGGAGACTGGACGTACTGAATGCAGGCTGACGGCTGTTTATCGGCTACTAAAGTTTTGGTCCATTTATCCATGGGTTGGGGCTTCTGGAATCGTAAGTCTCCAACAGGTGGCTTGGCGAAGGGTATTCCAAGATACTGGTTTACTGTATGTCCATTGTACTGAACCTCGGTTCCACGAACTGGGCCGGATGATGTTTGGATGTCTCTGCTGAGGATTCCTGTACCGAATAGGGCGTTTGCAGTCCAGGCGCATAACAGTGTCAATACGCTGTGCGTAGTGATGTTCCAGGGCTTCATCTACAGAGTATAAGCGGGAATTAAATAACTTTGCATTTGGATATTTATAGAAACTTGAAATTCAGAAAATATGTTTATAAGCCGACAGCGCTTGCGAACGAATGTGAAAAATATCGCGTTGTGCATATTAACTCGAAGATAAAAATGTTAATGGTATATGCTTTATGAATAAAAGTGGCTTTAAAAATTGCGGAAAAATTTACGAATATTCCCATTTTTGAAAGCCAAAATGCAACATGATTGTGTTTCATAGCTACCCAACAAGGGAATAGTCAGAGTTTTAGTTCAAAACATATAATTTATTTTAGATTAATTAAAACTTAACTTCCTTTTCTATTTCTGGGATAGACCAGTGTTTAAGGTAAGAGGATCGCATAGAGTGGTCCTGGGTTCAATCCTCTACGCCACCCCAAACGATCCCCGTATTTACGCGGTGTATAGACACGATAAATCTGTAGGTCCAAAAGACCATCCAAGAGGTAATGGGCCAGCTAAAGGAGGGTATGATTCCTGCGGCTGCCACACTTACTGAGTTCCGTTTTAAATTAGGTGGTTTAAGTTAGGCATAGCCAGACCTTTACCATAGTGTGCCTGTGGCCTTAGGACTAACAGAACTCTCTTTCTCCCTACTTGAATTTTGTGTTTTATGTTCTTGCTCTGGTCTAGTTCCAGCCCAATGGGATTAGTAAGAACAACAATTTTATTTTCTGATTAGTAAAAAAAGAAAATTATTTTTCATTTTCTAAAAGGTTTTCGAGTTAGAACTGATCAAAATTAAAGTATTATTTACTGGAGTCTATGGAGCAACAGCAATAGAATAGGGCACGTCAAAGTCTAGTTATTAATAATACGCGATAGCCTAGAAAATAATTCAGTTATTGTAATTTTCATCAGAACAATAAAAGTATTCTTATGGAAAATCTGGATTTTTTTTCTGAAAAGTAATGAAAATAGAATAGCATTTTATATTGTTACGACGTATTCTCTTTAATCGTGGGTGTACACGCAGGATACAAGAATGAGTCCCAGTTCTGGATAACTAACGTTTATTCACAAGCACAATTTAAACAAGAACAATAATGTACAGACAAACAGCATTTAAATGCTCCACTAATTTCACAAAATAGCTGATATTATACTCAAAAGATTGACAAAAGTAATTTCACAAAACAGAAGCTACTATTCTCGAAAAACATTGGCAAAAATCGAAATCCAATGTAGCCCGTATCACGTCAACAACTACCCGGCTAAGTGATCACTTTTATAGACTCTCTATAGAAACTTCTGAAAAAAAAATTATTCTCAAAACATTGACGAAAGTAATTTCGCACAATAACTAATATTATTCTCAAAACATTGACGAAAGTAATTTCATAAAATAATCGATATTATTCTCAAAACATTGATGAAAGTAATTTCGCACAATAACTGATATTATTCTCAAAACATCGACGAAATTAATTTCATAAAATAACTGATATTATTCTCAAAACATTGACGAAATTAATTTCATAAAATAACTGATATTATTCTGAAAATATTGACGAAAGTAATTTCACAAAATAATCGATATTATTCTCAAAACATTGACGAAAGTAATTTCGCACAATAACTAATATTATTCTCAAAACATTGACGAAAGTAATTTCATAAAATAATCGATATTATTCTCAAAACATTGATGAAAGTAATTTCGCACAATAACTGATATTATTCTCAAAACAACGACGAAATTAATTTCATAAAATAACGGATATTATTCTCAAAACATTTCACAAAATAACCGATATTATTCTCAAAACATTGACGAAATTAATTTCATAAAATAAATAACTGATATTATTCTGAAAATATTGACGAAAGTAATTTCACAAAATAATCGATATTATTCTCAAAACATTGACGAAATTAATTTCATAAAACAGCAGCTACTATTCTCGAAAAACATTGACAAAAATCAAAATCCAATGTAGCTCGTATCACGCCAACAACTACCTGGCTGAGTGATCACTTTTATAGACTTTCTATAGAACTTCTGGAATTCTCTTACATCTCGTAGACTATTAGTTATTTCACGGTCTTTCTCAAACCTTCGGAAAGTAGTCAAATATCGCTAAATTGGCGATAAATCACCAAATTTGGCAACTCCTCTACGACCATCAGCACTCTGCCAACCCCACATTCACGTCATGGGAAAGAATGCTTGTACGGGTATTTTCTGCGTTTGGTCTTCAAAAGAGACGAAAGGGAATATCACACGTTTTAGAAGAAAGGGAATATCATACGTTTTAGAAGAAAGGGAATATCACACGTTTGGAACAATAAAAAGAAGAACACAATTCAGTGTGTGTCGTAGAGTTCTCAATTTTGCACGTTTCAGTAATCTGAATACAAACAAATTTGGCAAATGTAACGCATACTATATAATGAGTTCATCGCATTTTTGCATTGAAGAAATCCTACTGTCGAAGTTCAATGAAATCAAAAGATGAAAAATCTGATGTGGGCAGCACATGACTTTCACTGCAGACTTATATTAACGTTCTCTTTATTTTAATTAAATTTATTTCACTTTTAATTCAATTTTCGTTCTCATTTTTTAACCGGGCTTATTTTCAAAGGTGGCGTAGGGAAAGTACGAAAAACTAAAATATCTCGAGAACGGCTAGTCCTAGTGTAATGGGGTTGGTCTTATTCTTTTCGTCGTTAAAAATTACGTATTAAATCAGCATTTAATGGATATATTTGAGTATACCCAGTTCTTTAGTTTAGATTTTGATGATTTTTGCGGGCCATTTTGTAAGAAAAGGCAGGTTATTTTTTCCCGAATCGTACCAAAATCTAATCAGCACCAGGATGACCCACAACTGACTCATCTACCGAATTTTGTGAAATTCGTTCCAGTAGTTTTTTAGCTAGAGTGGATACAAGCTTTTGCGGGCCATTTCGCACAAAAAGGCGGGTTCTTTTATCGCGAATTGTACCCAAAACTAATCAGCACCAGCCCCGCCCACAAGTGACTTACCTACCAAATTTTGTGAAATTCGGTCCATTAGTTTTTCAGTTAGAGTGGATACAAAATCTGCACAGACAGACAGACAGACACACGCACAGACGTCACGTTAAAAATGGTTTTTTCGTATTGTAGAGGTCTCGAAGCGTGAAGATTTGTCGAAAACTCGAGTTGTGATTTTCGGCATGATTCCAATACTTTCCCAATGCATTACCATGTATTACAGGGAAAGTAAAAATCTGATGTGGGCAGCACATGACTTTCACTGCAGACTTACATTAACGTTCTCTTCATTTTAATTAAATTTATTTCACTTTTAATTCAATTTTCGTTCTCATTCGGTAACCGGAATTATTTTCAAAGGTGGCGTAGAGAAAATACGGAAAACTAAAATATCTCGAGAACGGCTAGTCCTAGTGTAATGGAGTTGATCTTATTTTCGTCGTTAAAAATTACGTATTAAACGAGCATTAAATGGATATATTTAAGTATACCTTGTTCTTTAGTTTAGATTTTGCGATTTTTGTGGGCCATTTTGCAAAAAAAGGCAGGTTATTTTTTTCCGAATCGTACCAAAATCTAATCAGCACCAGGGTAAACCACAAGTGACTCATCTACTGAAATTTGTGAAATTCGGTCCAGTAGTTTTTCAGTTAGAGTGGATACAAGATTTTGCGGGCCATTTCGCAAAAAAAGGCGGGTTCTTTTATTCCAAATAGTACCCAAAACTAATCAGCACCAGACGCGCCCACAAGTGACTTACCTACCAAATTTTGTGAAATTCGGTCGATTAGTTTTTTAGTTAGAGCGGATACAAAATCTGCACAGACAGACAGACAGACACACAGACATCACGCTAAAAATGTTTTTTTCGTATTCTAGAGGTCTCGAAACGTGTAGATCCGTCGAAAACTCGAGTTGCGCTTTTCGGCATGATTCCAATACTTTCCCTACACATTACCATGTATTGCAGGGAAAGTAAAAATGATTATGTCAAACAGACAATAATTGAAAGGCAGCGTGTCTTTGCGAAACAATGATATCAGGCTGTTGAATGGTATATGTCCGGTTAGTCTCTTCATAAAATTTTTAATTTGACACGAAGCTAAATATAGTAGGTATAAATGTTGTTCTCACAATTGATGCCAAAGAGGGACAGACTTTAAAACGAACTCTATAAAGAATTTTGTTAACAATAGGCGATATTAAAACAAAAAATAATTGAAATTTAACAATATCATTATCATAAATGAAATTCTGGGACAGCAGAAAGTATTTTTGCACCACTGCTTTAAAACTGTTTACAAAATTTTATGTGGGATTTTGCACGGAAGTCAGCTACGATTAGAATTCTACCCATTTTTTATTTGTTTGTTTATTTACTTATTTTTATTATTATTTTTTTAAAGAAAAATCCTTCCAGCTTTTTTAGGCGTATTTATGCCTTAATTTCTTTATTCTCTCGTTTAAGACTCTCACAAATTCTATGAAATGTGATGCTTTATAATTTTAAATTTAAAACATTCCATAAATTTCTGTTACATAGAGATGTAGGATATGCATGCGCAAATAGAGTAATTTTCGAAGTTTTTAGAATCACCTGTTTTATTTAATCTTTATAAAATTAGTCTTTACACATAAGAAGGCAAAACAGTGATTTTAACAGCGCAAATACATCTTTATAAACTGGATCATTAAACAAGAAAATCTGATGTGGGCAACACATGACTTTCCTTATATAATGTAATGAATTTACTACTTTTACAGTAAAAAAATAGGTTTTTCTTATAGTAGATACTAATATTCTTTCCAAGATATTTAATTTTCGACAATTAGTCGTCATTTTTATCCATTTGGCAAGATTTTCGTTAATTTGGCAAAATTTCAAAAAGTCGCCAAGTTGGCGACATCCCGCCAATTTCGACGCCAAAATTTCGCCTAGCGTTATGGACGAAGAAATAAGTTATTCTTACAGCAGATAAATGACTATTGGCGTTCAAATTCAAAAGTGTTACTTAAAGTATCTTTTTTCATGAATGGAACGAGCTAGATCCACGAGAATGATGTCACCCAATTTATCGCATGGTATTACATATGAAAAGTGAACATGTTTCTCAATAGGAAATATATATTTTTATTTTATATGACTTTTTGATAATTTTTTTGAAAAATGTACAATATCTCGAGAACGGTTCGTGTTAGCGTTCTAAAATTTATGTCAATCGTTTTCTAATGAAAAATTACATAAGAAATGTCTATTTGCGTAACTTTATTAGCAGTTTTGATTTTTTGACAATTTTTTCAAAATTTCATTCGAAAATTTAGGGGGGTCTGAACATTCGATTGCGTATAAAAACAATAGGCTTCCAGTGTTTACGGATTGTGATTTTTGTACCAAATTTTGTTTGAATCGGTCCATTCGTTCGTCAGTTATCGTTTCCACAGACTCACTGACACACACACACACATCACTTCAAAAATGTTTGATTCGTGATCAGGGGTGCTTGAAACGTGCTCTCCCGTCGAAAACTCGAATTCGAATTTTCGACCCCGTCACAATACTTTCCTTATACATTATGTATATAAGGAAAGTAAAAATCTGCTGTGGGCAGCACATGGCTTTCCTTATAATACAACGGATCTACTTCTTTAACGGTTCCACGACACAGTGTCTGTAAAGTTAAATTGTACATTTGGCCTTGAGATTCGGTATATATATATGGCCAAACATTTGATGAAAACACCCAAGACGAATAAAATTTTTCAAAAATGTTCGTTTAAGGATATGCTCTAGAGAAAAACGTTCGAAAGGTGAATTGATAAAAAAAAAATTCTTCTGGATGGAATATAAATTTCAAATTTGGTATACGGGTAGATAATTTGGGAAGAAGAAAGTGTATAATTTCGGTTTTTCAATATGTTCTACTTCAGAGGATGCCGAACACCAAAATGCTCAATTTTTGGAATAAATGAGATACGCAACCTTTAAAATGGGATCGGGGCTTGAGATTCGGTATATATATATGGCCAAACATTTGATGAAAACACCCAAGACGAATAGAATTTTTCAAAAATGTTCGTTTAAGGATATGCTCTAGAGAAAAACATTCGAAAGGTGAATTGATAAAAAAAAAATTCTTCTGGATGGAATATAAATTTCAAATTTGGTATACGGGTAGATAATTTGGGAAGAAGAAGGTGTATAATTTCAGTTTTTCAATATGTTCTACTTCAGGGGATGCCGAACACCAAAATGTTCAATTTTTGGAATAAATGAGATACGCAACCTTTAAAATGGGATCGGGGCTTGAGATTCGGTATATATATATGGCAAAACATTTGATGAAAACACCCAAGACGAATAGAATTTTTCAAAAATGTTCGTTTAAGGATATGCTCTAGAGAAAAACGTTCGAAAGGTGAATTGATAAAAAAAAAATTTCTTCCGGATGGAATATAAATTTCAAATTTGGTATACGGGTAGATAATTTGGAAGAAGAAAGTGTATTATTTCAGTTTTTCAATATGTTCTACTTCAGGGGATGCCGAACACCAAAATGTTCAATTTTTGGAATAAATGAGATACACAACCTTTAAAATGGGATCGGGGCTTGAGATTCGGTATGTGTACATGGCCAAACATTTGAGGAAAACACCCAAGACGAATAGAATTTTTCAAAAATGTTCGTTTAAGGATACGCTCTAGAGAAAAACATTCGAAAGGTGAATTGATAAAAAAAAATTCTTCTGGATGGAATATAAATTTCAAATTTGGTATACGGGTAGATAATTTGGGAAGAAGAAGGTGTATAATTTCAATTTTTCAATATGTTCTACTTCAGGGGATGCCGAACACCAAAATGTTCAATTTTTGGAACAAATGAGATACGCAACCTTTAAAATGGGATCGGGGCTTGAGATTCGGTATATATATATGGCCAAACATTTGATGAAAACACCCAAGACGAATAGAATTTTTCAAAAATGTTCGTTTAAGGATATGCTCTAGAGAAAAACATTCGAAAGGTGAATTGATAAAAAAAAATTCTTCTGGATGGAATATAAATTTCAAATTTGGTATACGGGTAGATAATTTGGGAAGAAGAAGGTGTATAATTTCAGTTTTTCAATATGTTCTACTTCAGGGGATGCCGAACACCAAAATGTTCAATTTTTGGAATAAATGAGATACGCAACCTTTAAAATGGGATCGGGGCTTGAGATTTGGCATGTGTACATGGCTAAACATTTGAGGAAAACACCCAAGACGAATAGAATTTTTCAAATATGTTCGTTTAAGGATACGCTCTAGAGAAAAACGTTCGAAAGGTGAATTGATAAAAAAAAATTCTTCTGGAAGGAATATAAATTTCAAATTTGGTATACGGGTAAATAATTTGGGAAGAAGAAAGTGTATTATTTCATTTTTCAATATGTTCTACCTAAGGGGATGCCGAACACCAAACTGTTCAATTTTTGGAATAAATGAGATACGCAACCTTTAAAATGAGATTGGGGCTTGAGATTCGGTATATATATATGGCCAAACATTTGATGAAAACACCCAAGACGAATAGAATTTTTGAAAAATGTTCGTTTAAGGATATGCTCTAGAGAAAAACGTTCGAAAGGTGAATTGATAAAACAAAATTCGTCTGGATGGAATATAAATTTCAAATTTGGTATACGGGTAGATAATTTGGGAAGAAGAAAGTGTATTATTTTAGTTTTTCAATATGTTCTACTTCAGGGAATGCCGAACACCAAAATGTTCAATTTTTGGAATAAATGAGATACGCAACCTTTAAAATGGGATCGGGGCTAGAGATTCGGTATATATATATGGCCAAACATTTGATGGAAACACCCAAGACGAATAGAATTTTTCAAAAATGTTCGTTTAAGGATATGCTCTAGAGAAAAACTTTCGAAAGGGGAATTGATAAAAAAAAAATTCTTCTGGTTGGAATATAAATTTCAAATTTGATATACGGGTAGATTATTTGGGAAGAAGAAAGTGTATTATTTTAGTTTTTCAATATGTTCTACTTCAGGGAATGCCGAACACTAAAATGTTCAATTTTTGGAATAAATGAGATACGCAACCTTTAAAATGGGATCGGGGCTTGAGATTCGGTATATTGACCAATCATCTGATAAAAAAACCAAGAAGTATGATAATTTTCATAAATGTTCATTTTAGGGGAGGGTACACCCCCACAAAATTTTCAAAAGGTGAATTGATAAAAAAAATTGGTTCGGGATGAGATAGAGATTTCAAATTTGGTGTGGGGGTAGATAGCTTGTAAGAAAGTAAGTTGAAGACCCAGACCGTCCGACTCGTCCAGAGGACTAAGAGCAGCTATTTGGACGGCCGGTGTAAGAAAGTAAGTGTAGAAGTTCAGTTTTCAGTATTTGCAACTTTAGGGGGTTCCGCACAAAAAAATGTTCAATTTGCTGAATAAATGAGAAACGCATCCTTTAAAATGTGATAAAGACTGGAAATTTGGTACATAGGTGGTTTAACACAAAATCAAGAAGAATAAAGTTTTTCAAAAATTTTATTTAAGGGGTGGGTGCTCCACATAAAAACATTCTAAAGATAAAATACTACGAAAACATATTCCCGATGAAATAGAGACTTAAATTTTGATATAATGGTAGATAGTTGGAAAAGAAGAAAGAGCACAATTTTAGTTTTCCATATATTAGTATTTCAGGGGCGCTGCAGTCTAGAATTTTCCATTTGTCGAAAAAGTAAAGAACTCCTGTTTTAAGTGATATAGAATCTTGCAATTTAGTAAATAGTTCAATAATACTCTCAGTTTAGTTCAATAATACTCTCAGGAAAAATCGAATTTTTCAAAAATGTTTTGTAGACGGGGTGCTCCACATCAGAACGTTCTAAATGTGAAACAATATTCGTTCCTAATTGATGTGTTTCACTATTCAACAAATATTCAAAATGAAATGTTGACTGGTATATATAAAAAATGCATTGACAGTTTTAAAATATGTATTTCCAATATAGTTCAAAAACTATTTATATACTTTTCATGGAAATATGCATTTTAGTGCTTCTTTTAACACATTAGATTAAGCTAACAATAAATAAGTCAATGTTTTATGTGCATTGCACAATTTTCTATAAGCAAATAAAAAGCTATAGTGTGCAGGCATCGACTATTTTACAATGTTTCTGTTTTTTTAATTCTGGAAAATTGACAATTAGGTTAATATTTATCAAATTTGCTTGAATCTAAGTAGAATACGCAATAAAAATGAAATGCAAATATATTAAAATTATACTCTCTACAATACACTGTATATGTAAAGTGAAATTATGTCATATGATCGAAACGTACGAATTTCGAAAGTTTGATAGTCATATACGTTGATATACTAATTGATTATTACTTTCCTTATATACATAATGTATAAGGAAAGTATTGTGACGGGGTCGAAAATTCGAATTCGAGTTTTCGACGGGAGAGCACGTTTCAAGCATCCCTGATCACGAATCAAGCATTTTTGAAGTGATGTGTGTGAAAGTATGTGTGTGTGTGTGTGTGTCAGTGAATCAGTGGAGACGATAACTGACGAACGAATGGACCGATTCGAACGAAATTTGGTACAAAAATCACAATCCGTAAGCACTGGAAGCCTATTGTTTTTATACGCAAACGAATGTTCAAAACCTCCCTAAATTTTCGAGTGAAATTTTGAAAAACTCGTCAAAAAATCAAAACCGCTAATAAAGTTACGCAAATAGACATTTCTTATGTAATTTTTCATGAGAAAACGATTGACATAAATTTTAAAACGCTAACATGAACCGTTCTCGAGATATTGCACATTTTTCAAAAAAATTATCAAAAAGTTATATAAAATAAAAAAAAATATTTCCTATTGAGAAACATGTTCACTTTTCATATGTAATACCATGCGATAAATTGGGTGACATCATTCTCGTGGATCTAGCTCGTTCCATTCATGAAAAAAGATACTTTGAGTAATACTTTATATTTGAACGCCAATAGTCATTTATCTGCTGAAGAATAACTTATTTCTCCGTTCATAACGCTTGGCGAGATTTTGGCGACGAATTTGGTGGAATGTCGCCAACTAGGCGACATTTTTAATTGTTGCCAAATTAAAAAAAATCTCGCCAAATTGATAAAAATGACGCTAAATCAATGAAAATGACGACTAATTGAAGAAAATTCAATATCTTGGAAAGAATATAAGTATCTACTATAATAACATTTTTTTTAACTGTAGAAGTAGTAAATTCATTGCATTATATAAGGAAAGTCATGTGTTGCCCACATCAGATTTTTTTTTAATAATCTCTGCGATTGTATAGGAAAAGTATGTAGAATCTGAAACACTAAGAGAAATTTAACCAAGTCAAATGGAAACATAAATCCATTTCTAACTTGAGTTACAGACATACTCTCCCTTTGCATGCCGAGCGAGAAGAAAAGTGTAGGCAGCTAAGCAATATGTTGTATATATTAAAACAAGAAAGATCAATTATGCACAAAGCATTGATTATGAAACACATTCCAACTTCAATGCAATTTTATATAAACATCTCTAAAATGCGATACATTCCTCGGTAATATTTTTTAAAATTATCACAATACTACATTAATTTATTATATTTGAAAACTTGAAACTTAATCGAAAAAAATGAACTTCATTCAAATGAGGGCATTGAAATATAAATTACCTGGTTTAAACATCTCTAAATGCTATACATTCCTCGGTAATATTTTTAAAATTATCATTACTACAATAATTCATTATATTTGAAAACTTGAATAAAATTAATTCTTGAATAAAGTTCGAAAACAAATGAACTTTATTCAAATAGCGTCATCGAAATATAAATCGCCTCCATATAGAATCAGTATTTCATTCATAAACATTTTTCCATTCCTTTCATTCATCCCAATACTATAAGAATTTATTTTATTTAAAAACTTAAAACCATGGAGGTACAAGTAATTTAACTCTATGCTTAAAACTTCATCGAAAAAATCGTCTGGTTCTATGTCTAAAATTAATGAATGTTCATTCATATCAGCTATATTGCAGACTCCATGAGCGTATAATTTTGCGTTAAAGAAATGCAGCAATTCTTATACAACTCATTCTACATCTTTTGGTATTTACATTCTCCATAAGTGAAAATTAGACTTCGTTGTAAAAATAATCAAAATTTGATGACCATTTAAACTTAAATATATTGTAATTGCGTTGTTTCAGTATGTAGATGCACAGAATTTAAGTAAAAATAAAGTGGTTTTATACTGGATAAAACACTAAATATGAATTAAAAAGAACTTTAAAAATCAGGATTTTGATACAAGATGGATGCCATATTTTACTTTGGAGTGGTTCACGTGACCCTTTCCATATAATGGTCACGTGATCTCTTCATATAAAGGGTGTTATTATTATTGTAATTTTTATTTAAAAACCTACTGAATATATTTTGCTGAAATTTTTATATATATTTTATGGGATAATTTGAATATTTCTTAAAACTTTCGAAGCAATTTGCGAATTTTAAATTCGCTTAAAAAATGTTTGAAAAATTAGGTCCCATAGGGTTCGATGTATTTCATTTCTTCAATCCGGGTTCAATTCAAAACTAATTGGGTGATATTAATCATTTATATATATATTCCCACAGGTTCCACAGACCGTCTGAACAGTATACTAAAATTTCAGTTTGATAAAGTCATTTTTACGGCATTGTCGTGCTAAAGGACAGACAGACAGACAGAATGAACAAAGTCATTAACACTTTTCAACTATGTTGTAAAGTGTTAAAAAAGTAGCTGACGTCGTTGATGTTTGACAATTTCGCGTTCTTCGTATTTCTCTGCCACGTAGCGCAAAATCTATAGCATACGAAAATATGATATTTAGTACATTTGTAAAAAAATATTAGAAATAAGATATTTGAAAAAATTGATGTACATGGATCCCTATGGGACCTAATTTTTTATACATTTTTCAAACGCAGTTAAAATTCACAAATGGCTTTGAAAATTTTAGGAAATATTCAAATTATCCCATAAAATATATAAAAAACATGATGATATAAACTGTTTTTCTATTTAAAATTTAATTTAGGAAAATTTTAATGGCAAAGTCAAAGGAAGAGTCTTTGAGCTGCGAGTTCGGGTCCTGGATAGACTAGCAATAGCAAGACCTCTAACTTTTGGTGGCATGTATCTACACAGTTGAATTTTTGCAGGATGGAGCCTTTCTTTTTTAAATTTCGATTTAGTTAATGAGATTTTCAATTTTTTATGCACTTCTGAATTTAAAATTTGGGCGTTTAACAGCTATTGTTGTCATGAACATTACGATTTAATTGTTATATTGTGTGTGTACATTTCTCGATACTGAAAACGTAACCCGATATTGTACCACTGTGTTCAGGGCCAGACTTAGCCTAACTGGGAACCGGTGCAGACATTCTTCCGCCCCCCCCCCTTCACCTCCCGATATATATGAAATGAATAAAAATATTTTTCAAAAACATAATTGTATTCTAGGTAAAGGCATACAAAATGTGGTTCTTATATATTTTGGTGGAATTTAAATTATTGCCAACTTTCTTATTATAGCCAAGATACCAACATGCTAAATTAGTTCACTTAATCCCTATATATCCCCAAATTGAATCTTTTCGCTGGGAAAACTTATTTCGATAACGTACAGATTTTGTGAGGAAGCAGACGCTAATTTTTGATCTTGCAAATGTTTAATTTGGGGTCTCTATGATGCTGAGTCCCAGACCAGATGCCCCGCATGCACTTGAGTTAGTCAGATCCTGACTGTATTACAAACAAACGACAAAACGTATAGTTATGAAATTTCGTTGTTTGTTCGTAATACAATAACAAATCGTTCTTAATAGCAGACGGCATGAAAGAGTTCGCGATGCAGGCTGAGCGAGAGCCAGGAAGTAGGTGACAAAGACTCGCAACTCATGAAGCGAGTTTCGGGATTGGCGAGCGTAACAATCTGGGGACCGAGCTTGGTGAAATTGTTCTCATAGTGAATTAAGGGAGTTAATGAGCGTCAGCTAATAAGGGAGCGAAGCCTTAACATGTGCATCACGGCTGCGACGAGTTCCGATTAATGAGCGTCAGCGAATGGAGGGATATAGGACATATATAGATGATCATGTGCGTCTACCAGATTGTAAAAGCTCGTGCTTCAGGGCTGGTGAATGTAAGATAATATGGGATGGTCTCAAAAGGGCGTATTACGCCTGAGTAGCAGGCGGCACGAAAGTGCTCGCGAAGCGAGTAGGAGCAAAGTCTTTCGACTCACGAAGCGAGTTGTGGGGGGTTGGAGAGCGTAGGGAGCAGGGAACTGAGTCCCCTAGTACTGTATATATGTCTTGGAGTTAGGGTGAAGGCGATAAAACTCCTATTAATGAAACACTTGAAAACGCCATAACGCTTTGTGAATTAAATCGCTAGCGGCCTTTGTTTTTATTTGACACAACATAGAGGCATAATATTTATAGTATAATTATTTTTAAATTAAGATTCCCTAATTATCAGTATAATTAAACAATAATTTTTCACAGTTGTAGGACAGGGTTCAGAACATAGGAAGATTAAAAGAAATTGAAAAGTAAAATAATTTTGAATATGTAGGAATATTCCATTATTATTTCAGTTCTAATTTACATTACGCTACTCATTTATTTCTACAAAATTGACAGTTTAAATAAATATCTTAAGCCTTTCGCCATAGAAATGCATGCCTTTACGTCCATGATACAGATGTTCATTGCATTTTGATGAACATTTTGAACCGTTAAAGGTCAATAAAGAAAAAGAAGCGATTCAGTCTTACCTTCTACTAAAGATTCACTCACGTCAAGGAAGTATAATGCGAAGACTACTGGAGATATTTCCATTTAAATATCATTTCAAAACTCAATTGTACGTGTAATTTACCTCCGAAAATAGATGACTGTGCAGTTTTTATTGAGCCATTATTTTGATTGGAATCAGTTATCAGGAAATGGATTGGGATTAGTAATCAGATCTGATTGGGATTACTGATCAGATTTAATTGGGATTAGTTATCAGAAATTTAGTTATCAGGAAAAATCCCCGAGAATTAATAAACACATACTGATATTTAAATTGCTAATTCATTAAAAAATGTTCGGAGTATTTTCTACCCACTCTCTCTACCCATAGCGGAAGATGCTTTGTTGGTTTAAAACATAGGTTCTCAATCTTTTTTTGCCCAACGCCCACTTTGAGAATATTTTTTTTCCTAATGCCCCCCCCCCCCCCCCCCAATTTTTTTTACTTGCGAATCTGAAACAACTATTGCCACGATTATATTTAAACGTGTAATATTATATACTATAGTTGTAAGATAGGATATGGCCCTATCCTATTTCTGAGTTTAAAGAAGACTGTTTCAATGAGAACAAAATTTAAAAAAACGCATACTTAATTATATTGAAAAGTATTTTTATTAACATTAAAAAAACATTGAATTTATAACTTATCTAATGAGAAGGTTGAATTTGATGCATTTTAAGGAGTTTGTTAATATCAGGCTCGATTTTACTTAACAACCGGAAGTCGCAATGATGAACGCTTACGCATTGAACGGTATTGTGGTAAGCCCTATCTTTGTGCATGCGCTTTAGAGCGTCATACTGCCCGAGCGTTAAGTGTCATGGTGTGGGGTGCCACAGGCTATCATATGCGAAGCATCACTCTGCACACGCTAATGGTCGTACTTTACTTCTTAACTTATCGTGGTCTAAAGATTGTAATTGGTCAGTCATGGTCAATGGCACTCTGTATTGTTCTTCCCCCATACGATTTTTAACACTTTACAACAAAGTTGAAAAGTGTTTATGACTTTGTTCATTCTGTCTGTCTGTCTGTCCGTTAGCACGATAACTGCCGTAAAAATGACTTAATAAAAATGAAATTTTAGTATGTTGCTCAGACGGTCTGTAGGACCTATGGGTATATAAATGAATAATATCACCCAATTAGTTTTGGATTGAACCCGGGTTGAAAAAATGAAATACAATGAGCCCTATGGGACCTAATTTTTCAAATATTTTTTAAGCGAATTTAAAATTCACAAATTGCTTCGAAAATTTTAGGTAATATTCAAATTGTTCCATAAAATATATAAAAAAAAAATTCAGCGAAATATATTCAGTAGTTTTTTAAATAAAAATTAAAATAATAACTACATCTCTTATATGAAACGGTCACGTGACTATGATATGAAACGATCACGTGACCATGATATGAAACGATCACATGACCCACTTCAAAATGATATATGGCATCTACTTTGTTTCAAAATCGTGATTTTTTATGTTCTTTTTCATTCATATTGAGTGTTGTATCCGTCCTAAAACTACTTTATTTTTGCTTAAATTCTGTGCATCTACATACTGAAACAACGCAAATACAATATATGTGAGTTTAAATGATTATCCAAATTTGATTATTTCTACAACGAAGCCTATTTCTCACTTATGTAAAATGTAAACAGCAAAATATGTAGAATGAGTTGTATTAGAATTGCTGTATTTCTTTAACACAAAATAATTTAGTCCATGGAGTCTGCATGCCTGATATGAATGAAATATTAATTGATTTTATAAAGAGAAGGACGATTTTCTTCAATGAAGTTTTAAGCATAGAGTTTAATTACTTGTAGCTCCATGGTCTTAATTTTTAAATAAAATAAATTATTATAGTATTGTGATGAATGAAATGAATGGGAGAAAGTTATGAATGAAATCCTGTTTTTATAGAGAGATCCAGGCGCGTTATTTTTTCTATGACGTCATTTGAATTAATTTCAGTTGTTTTCGATGAAGTTTTCAAATATAATAAATTATAGTAGTATTATGATAGTTTTAAAAATATTACCGTGGAATGTATTGCATTTTAGAGATATTAAACCAGGCAATTTATATTTCAATGCCGTCATTTGAATGAAGTTCATTTTTTTCAATGAAGGTTTAAGTTTTCAAATATAATAAATTAATGTAGTATTGTGATAAGTTTTAAAATATTACCGAGGAATGTATTGCATTTTCGACTTTTTTAAATAAAATTGCATTGAAGTTGGAAAGTGTTTCATAATCAATGCTTTAAGCATGATTGATCTTTCTTGTTATTTTTAAAATTAATATTTGGTTTACAAATTGCAAAGATAGTCAGACTATTTCGACAATTATTCTTATTTTTCCCAATTAAATGTGCATTGCTATAGCAGTAGCTTTCATATTATAATCATTCACCACTTATTTGTTTTGAATGTGAAGAAGTTTGTAAAGAATATGAATAATTTTTTTTTGTCTTGCATTTTATCAAAAAGTTCTTATACAAAGTTATTTTGAACCCTATAGCTTAACTAGCTTAACACTGCTCTTAAACCCTGTCATCAAATTTTACCCAACAAGAATACCACAGATTAAACAAAAAAAAATCACATAAATTTAATTTTAACTCTTAAACATTTAAGATCTATTATATAGTTTTAAATTGGTCAATGGTGGCTGTTGGAACAAATTCACTCAGGGCTAAGAAAGACAGTTGATGAAATTGTCAAGATGTTACAAGAAAAAAAAATCTGATGTGGGCAACACATGACTTTCCTTATATAATGTAATGAATTTACTACTTTTCAGTAAAAAAATAGGTTTTTTCTTATAGTAGATACTAATATTCTTTCCAAGATATTGAATTTTCGACAATTAGTCGTCATTTTCATTGATTTAGCCTCAATTTTATCCATTTGGCGAGATTTTCGTTAATTTGGCAACATTTCAAAAAGTCGCCAAGTTGGCGACATTCCGCCAAATTCGTCGCCAAAATTTCGCCAAGCGTTATGGACGAAGAAATAAGTTGTTCTTACAGCAGATAAATGACTATTGACGTTCAAATACAAAAGTATTACTCAAAGTATTTTTTTTTTCATGAATGGAACGAGCTAGATCCACGAGAGTGATGTCATCCAATTCATCGCATGGTATTACATATGAAAAGTGAACATGTTTCTCAATAGGAAATATTTTTTTTTCATTTTATATAACTTTTTAATAATTTTTTTGAAAAATGTGCAATATCTCGAGAACGATCATGTTAGCGTTCTAAAATTTATGTCAATCGTTTTCTAATGAAAAATTACATAAGAAATGTCTACTTGCGTAACTTTATTAGTGGTTTCGATTTTTTGACGATTTTTTCAAAATTTTATTCGAAAATTTAGGGGGGTTCTGAACATTCGATTACGTATAAAAGCAATAGGCTTCCAGTGTTTACGGATTGTGATTTTTGTACCTAATTTGGTTCGAATCGGTCCATTCGTTCGTCAGTTATCGTCTCCACAGACTCACTGACACACACACACATACACACACACACACACACACACAGACATCACTTCAAAAATGTTTGATTCGAGATCAGGGATGCTTGAAACGTGATCTCCCGTCGAAAACTCGATTTCGAATTTTCGACCCCGTCACAATACTTTCCTTATACATTATGTATATAAGGAAAGTAATAAATAAATAAATAAATAAAAAATCTATGTGAGTAGCATGTGACTTTCTGCAGACTCAAATGCATTTTCTCTTAATTCCTTTAATTCTTTAAATTGAGTTTAATATCACTAAATAACTCGCATAATTAATTGAAATTACACTGAATTTTAACTTTTAATTCAACTTTCGTTTTTATTTGGTAAATGGAAGTATTAACCGGCTTATCAAAAATGCAAAAGAACTAAAATATCTCGAGAACGGTTAGTCCTAGATCTTATCCTTTTCATCTTCAAAACTTACATATAAAATAAGCAATTAATTGGCTCATTTTAGCATACGTAGTCTTTTATTTTAAATTTATTGTGGGCCATTTCGCAAAAAAAGGCAGGTTCTTTTTTTCCGAATCGTACCAAAATCTAATCAGCACCAGAGTAAGCCAAAAATAACTTATCTAAAAAATTTTAAGAAATTCTGTCAAGTATTTTTTGAGTTAGAGTAGATACATACATTGCACAGACAAACAGACACACACGCACACAGACGTCACGCTACAAATAGTTTCTTCGTATTCTAGAGGTCCTCAAACGTATAGATCCGTCGAAAACTCGAGTTGCGATTTTCGATATGATTCCAATACTTTCCCTATACATTACCATGTATTGCAAGGAAAGTAAACAGGAAAAAAAAAATTTTTTTTAACATAAACATTCTTTGTGGGACAAAGGTTTAAGAGAATGAAATATCAATACGAAATTCAGTTTCTATTGCAACAAAATGCTTGATAAATAATTCTGCACAGTTTAAAATTACTTGGGTTTCATGTACCCAGAACAGATTTATTTCACTATATAGTTATCAACCTTTTGCTTACGGGTGGGACAGCGTCCATCCCAAACGAAAAATCTCTCAAAAAGACAGGTATTTGACATACCCTATCCCAAACGTTTCGACCCCCCTTTTGCAGACATTGGCGCCCAATGTCTACAAAGGGGGATCGAACTGTTTGGGATGGGGTATGTCAAATATCTGTCTTTTTGGAAGGCTCTTCGTTTGGGATGGACGCTGTCCCACCCGTAAGCAAAAAGTTAATAAATTTATATAAGGATATTGTAAACTAGATACAGCATTAAATTAATTGGAGTGTGGCTCTACTCGACCTTCTCATACTAAAATCCATTTATAAGTAGCTTGTAACTTTTTTCTTTTGCGAATTTTGCAAGAAAAAAATTGAAATATATCTGTATCATTGGCCCAGATGATCGCAATTATAGCATGCTACCCTTCATTTTAAAGGTCTTGAAAAAATTTTATCAATTGATACCAAACTTTGCAATGCACTCCCCCGAGGGGGCTAATGACGTCACGAATACAAAACTTGTATCGCGGATATTTGTCATTGTAATGATTGAAATTGTTAGGTTTCGCGGTCATTGAACCATAAATAGCCTCTTTTATACATAATTATGTCAAATTTTGGTCCTATGTTGCCAATTAAAGAAGAACATATAAAATTTGATACTATACTTGGAGGACGATTGATATCATACTTGAAAATGTATCCCCCCGGGGAGTGCGCGACTTGCGGCCCGAAAAAGTATTAATGACGTCAGTAACGAAAAAATCTGATGTGGACAGCACATGACTTTCCCTGCAGACTTATATTCACGTTCTCTTTATTTTAATTAATTTTAATTCACTTTTAATTCAATTTTCGTTCTCGTTTGGTAACTGGACTTATTTTCAAAGGTGGCGTAGAGAAAATACGAATAAAATAAAATATCTCGAGAACGGCTAGTCCTAGTATAATGGGATTGATCTTATTATTTTCTTCGTAAAAAATTACATATTAAACAAGCATTTAATGGATATATTTGAGCATACGTAGTTTTTTATTTTAGATTTTGGCGATTTTTGCGGGCAATTTTGCAAAAAAGAAGGCAGGTTATTTTTTTCCGAATCGTACCAAAATCTAATCAGCACCAGGGTGTCCCACAAGTGACTTATCTACCGAATTTTGTGAAATTCGGTCCATTAGTTTTTCAGCTAGAGTGGATACAAGCTTTTGCGGACACTTTCGCAAAAAAAAGGCGAGTTCTTTTATCCCAAATCGTACCCAAAACTAATCAGCACTAGATTCGCCCACAAGTGACTTACCTACCAAATTTTATGAAATTCGGTCCATTAGTTTTTTAGTTAGAGTGGATACAAAGTCTGCACAGACAGACAGGCACACACACACACAGACGTCACGCTAAAAATAGTTTTTTCGTTGTCTAGAGGTCTCGAAACGTATAGATCTGTTGAAAACTCGAGTTGCGATTTTCAACATGATTCCAATACTTTCCCTATACATCACCATGTATTGCAGGGAAAGTAAAAAATTCTATCCAGTTCTAAATTTTTTTGACAACAAAGCCGAATTTAAAGTTTGTGAAAATTCCTTAATATTTATGAGAATTATGGTGTACACAAGAAATAGACCACAGACGGACGGATATCTCTCTAAAAATAGTCAACACGAATTCAGGAGGTCTTAAAACATATATTGGCATCATATCGAAATCCACAATTTACGTGAAAACAATACTTTCTCTATACTATACCCTATAGCATTACAAAGTAGAAACGAAGTTTACGAAGGTTCAGCTTGAAAGTAATATTTTAAAGGTATAAAAATACAATTTAATCTTTTTTGTTTATTTATATTTTCTTTAAGTTTAATATTTTTCAAGTTGATAAAAAGTTCGACAAAACAAATTTAATTACTTTCCTTATATACATAATGTATAAGGAAAGTATTGTGACGGGGTCGAAAATTCGAATTCGAGTTTTCGACGGGAGAGCACGTTTCAAGCATCCCTGATCACGAATCAAACATTTTTGAGGTGATGTCTGTGTGTGTGTGTGAAAGTATGTGTGTGTGTGTGTGTGTGTGTGTGTGTGTCAGTGAGTCTGTGGAGACGATAACTGACGAACGAATGGACCGATTCGAACGAAATTTGTTACAAAAATCACAATCCGTAAACACTGGAAGCCTCTTGTTTTTATACGGAATCGAATGTTCAAAACCCCCTAAATTTTCGAGTGAAATTTTGAAAAAATCGTCAAAAAATCAAAACCACTAATAAAGTTACGCAAATAGACATTTCTTATGTAATTTTTCATTAGAAAACTATTGAGATAAATAATTTTAGAACGCTCATATAAACCGTTCTCGAGATATTGCACATTTTTCAAAAAAAAATTATCAAAAAGTTATATAAAAAAAATATTTCCTATTGAGAAACATGTTCACTTTTCACATGTATGCGATAATTCCATGCGATAAATTGGGTGACATCATTCTCGTGAATCTAGCTCGTTCCATTCATGAAAAAAGATACTTTGAGTAATACTTTTGTATTTGAGTCATTTAACTGCCAATAGTCATTTAACTGCTGTAAAAATAACTTATTTCTCCGTCCATAACGCTTGGCGAGATTTTGGCGACGAATTTGGCGGAATGTCGCCAACTTGGCAACATTTTTAATTGTTGTCAAATTAACAAAACTCTCGCCAAATTGATAAAAATTACGCTAAATCAATGAAAATGACGACTAATTGAAAAAAATTCAATATCTTGGAAAGAATATAAGTATCTACTATAAGAATAACATTTTTTTAACAGTAAAAGTAGTAAATTCATTGCATTATATAAGGAAAGTCATGTGTTGCCCACATCAGATTTTTTTTATTAGTTATCGTTATCATTCTTCTAAAATCTAAACTGATGTTGAAACTAAATGGTTGAATTTTATATGGAGATTTTATAGATTTCTCAGAAAGATCAAATACCACCGAGTTAATCATAAACAAATTTTATTATTATCACTAAACACCGAGTTTCACACAATAGAGCTAAATATAACAACTCCAAACAATTTATTTTTATTTCCACTCGTTGATACGTATTAAAATCTAGAAAGAGCTAATTGACTTTTTCTAGAAGTTTCGTTAACTCTAAATAGGAGTGATTTTAAAATTTCACTTCTTTTTGCACTCATTTTCGCTCTTAAAGGGGAGCGTCAGTAAATCTTCTTCCCTATCCGGGCTTTGTTAACTTTCGTAAAACACGTTTTTCGCCGAAATTCTGATCGAACAGTTGCGAAATATTTTCTGAAAGATAAAATGCAATGCTTAGATTATATCAAAACTAAATTTAATACTCAATAAGATATAGAATATATTTTTTATTTTAATCCAAAATATTTTTGGTGCTGCCATCTGTTGTCGTAATTTAATTCATACTGACTATTTTTATTTTTTAATGAACATTTTTAAATATCTATTCCTCTTAATACAGTATTAAATACAACAACAGATCATATATAATAATGCCACAATCACGGAAAGGTAAGTTTTCATTCCTATAAATTTGATAAGGTGATCTGAATGTACATCACTGAGGACTGCAGCTTTGCTTTAAAGTTCCTTTGTCTTCAAGTTCAACTTCAATTACCTTTCCGTGATTGTGGCATTAATATGTAGGATCTGTTATTGTATTTAATAGCGTATTAGAAGAAATAGACATTTAAAAATGATTATTAAATAATAATAATAACCGGTATGGATTAAATTGCGACAACAGATGGCAGCACCAAAAATATTTTGGATTAAAATATAAAATATATTCTATATTATATTGAGTACTAAATTTAGTTTTAATATAATCGAAGCATTGCATTTTATTTTTCAGAAAATGTTTCGCAACTGTTTGAGCAGAATTTCGGCGAAAATTGTGTTCTGCGAAAGTTAACAAAGCGCGGATAGGGAAGCAGATTTACTGACGCTCACCCTTAAAAGAGATAAATAAAACCACTCCAAAACACGCGATTTTCGCTCTTTTTGCACTGGTTCTCGATCTTAAAAGAGCTATAAAGGCAATAACTCCAAAAATAGCTATTTTCACTCTAAAAAGAACGAATTATCACCATTCTAAAAGGAATGGGTTTCACTCTTTATGCACTAAGTGCAACCACTTCAAAAGGAACGATTTTCAATCTTTTTGCACTGGTTTTCACTCTTTTCAGAGCTAAATGTAACCACCTTAAGAGGAGCGAATTTCTTTCACTCCGGAGAAGGAGCTAAATTCCCTCGAAAGGAGAAGTTACCTTTTCATAGACCAAAGGAGTGAAAATTAGCTCATAAGGAGCGAAATGCCTTCGCTTGAAATGAGATGTGCACGTATCATAGTCATACCGTCTCATAAACACCCACATACGTACAGGAGCGGACATTTTCCGAAAGTGTTCATTATCAGGTCAGTGGAGTTTTAAATCGTGTTTCTTTGCAGTTCTGAGAACGCCAGTCTTTAAGGCTTCTAAATATGCAGGTTGACGCAGCAGCTATTTTGACTCCAATTGGTCTAGTCAGTTATCGTATGCCTGCAAGGTTAATAGAATATTATATATAAGACCTTGGTATGCCTGTGCTATTTCAATAGCGCGGGCAGGTTACATGGTGGATATATTATACGCAATTTAGCTGTAAAATAGGTGCTTCTGTTTTCAAAAAATTGTACCAGTCATTCCAGAAAGTTGTCTAGAATGCTTTGATTTTCTCGAGATTACCAGAAAAGAACGAGAAAGTAACATTCTTTTTGCCATGTACTGTCATCACTTCAACCGGGAGTCAAGATGGCCGTTATTGCGCCAACCTGTATATATAGGAGTTTTAGTCAGTATAACTGCTACAACTCCGCTATACTTCTTTATAAAACTTGAACACAATATTTTTAAGACATCGTACTTTAAAAAAAAAATCCGATGTGGACAACACATGATTTTCCTTATATAATACAATGAATTTACTACTTTTACAATAAAAAAAAATAGATTACTATTATAGTAGATATTTATATTCTTTCCAAGATATTGAATTTTCGTCAATGAGTCGTCATTTTCATTGATTTAGCGTTATTTTTATCAATTTGGCGAGTTTTTCGTTAATTTAGCAACATTGAAGAAAGTCGCCAAGTTGACGACATCCCACCAAATTCGTCGCCAAAATCTCGCCAAGCGTTATGGACGGAGAAATAAGTTATTCTTACAACAGATAAATGACTATTGGCGTTCAAATACAAAAGTATTACTCAAAATATATTTTTTCATGAATGGAACGTGCTAGATTCACGAGAATGATGTCACAAATTTGTCGCATGGCATTACATATGAAAAGTGAACATGTTTCTCAATAGGAAATTTTTATTTTTATTTTATATGATTTTTTGATAATTTTTTTGAAAAATGTACAATATCTCGAGAACGGTTCATGTTAGCGTTCTAAAATTTATGTCAACCGTTTCCTAATGAAAAACTACATAAGATATGTCTATTTGCGTAAATTTATTAGCGGTTTTGATTTTTTGACGATTTTTCAAAATTTCACTCGAAAATTTAGGGGGTTCTGAACATTCGATTGCGTATAAAAACAATAGGCTTCCAGTGTTTACGGATTGTAATTTGTTGTACCAAATTTCATTCGAATCGATTCATTCGTTCATCAGTTATCGTCTCCACAGACTCACTGACACACACACACACACACAGACATCACTTCAAAAATGTTCAATTCGTGATCAGGGATGCTTGAAACGTGCTTTCCCGTCGAAAACTCGAGTTCGAATTTTCGACCCAGTCACAATACTTTCCTTATACATCATGTATATAAGGAAAGTAAAAATGTAAAAATAAATAAATAAATAAAATAAAAATGCCATTATACCTGCTGATTCATTCTAAACTTTATAGTTATGCGACGAATTACGTCTTACATAACTATTACGTAAATTGCGTTTAAAAAAAAAACAGCTTATCTGCGAAGAAATTAATATTCGTTTTGGCGTGGATATGATCTTAATAAATAAGGAAACGATGCAAAGCTATTCAAAGGCCTGAAATATGGGTTTTTGCTATGTAATGACGTTGCCATGTTATGTAATGACGAAAATGAATATTCATCATCACTGTTTTTACTTCCTCATGCTATTGCGCAGAGAAAATAGTTTTCGCCTCACGAAAATTTTCAGTTTTGTCGTAAAAGTACGTTCAGAAACTTGAACAACTAATGAATTGAGTAGCATTTAATATTGGACCAATATTGCATATCTTTGGCATTACATTGGAAATATTTCCAATGTGATATTTCCAATATTGGATTGCTACTTGAGGTTTCAACTCGATTTTTTCAAAAAATGTAGGGTAAGTCAGTTTATGAACACTTTACAGAGTCCACTTCAACGATAAGAGCTTGCAATTTACAGCTCAACGGTAGAGCGTCAGTTGGCCAGTATGAAGATTCCGTGGTTTGATTACTGGTTGCGGCAGCCAAGTTCTTTATATTGGCGTCTGAACGAGTCAACCCTGGAAGATTAGTGCCGGAGATCTGAATGTCGGAGGTCTTATGTCGGTGGTCTTATCTCGGAGGTCTGAAAGTGACCCTGAAAGTTGATACGACTAGCACGGATTCAGTGGACTCTGGGATGCTGAGCGCTGATTTCAAATCTGGAGACTAACACATAGGAAGCTCACCGGGAGGATAAAATTTATATCAGGAGGCTAGCTAACCTGAGGTAAAAATAGCAGGAGGTGGGTAATCAGATTGCCAGATGCACGCCAATCTGACATTAGAGGGTGGAAAATGCAGAGTCCGCTTCAACGATAAGAGTTTACAATTCCATCCTAGTACCCCAACGGTACAAAGATCCAAGGTTTGATTCCCGGTTGGTTCTTTATAACTTAACGCACTCCATAAGTAGGTTCCTAGCCCATTTTATCGAGAAAAATGTTCGGCAGGTGGATTTATGGTCGTCGTTACATAATACTTCTAGTAGGCACTTATATATACTCCATTAGCAGGTTTCTAGTCCATTTTATTTCGAAAAGTGTTGGGCGTTGGGTGAGACAGCCCAGTGGTTAGCGCGCGGGGATTGCACTCGGACGACCCGAGTTCGAATCCCGGTCTGCCCAAACTGTCTCCGTGTTCACGCGGAGTACAAGCCCGTTAAGGGTGAGCGTCAGTAAATTTTCTGCCCTATCCGCGCTTTGTTAACTTTCGCGGCACACATATTTCGCCGAAATTCTGCTCAAACAGTGGCGAAATATTTTCTGAAAGATAAAATGCAATGCTTAGATTATATTAAAACTGAATTTAACGCCCCAAAAAACATAGAATATATTTTTTATTGCAATCCAAAATATTTTTGGTGCTGCCATCTGTTGTCGTAATATAATTCATACCGATTATTTTTATTTTTTAATGAACATTTTTAAATATGTATGTCTTCTAATACAGTATTAAATACAACAACAGATCGTATATAATAATGCCACAATCACGGAAAGGTAATTTATCATTCTATAAATTTGATAAAGGATCTGAATGTACATCACTGAGGACTGCAGTTTTATCTTCAAGTTCCTTTGTCTTCAAGTCCAAGTTCAATTACGTTTCCGTGATTATAGCATCATATATGATCTGTTGTTGTATTTAATAGCGTATTAGAAGGAATAGACATTTAAAAATGTTCATTAAAAAATAAAAATAGTCGGTATGAATTAAATTACGACAACAGATGGCAGCACCAAAAATATTTTAAATTAAAATAAAACATATATTCTATGTTTTATTGGGTATTAAATTCAGTTTTAATATAATCTAAGCATACCATTTTATCTATAAGAAAATATTTCGCAACTGTTTGAGCAGAATTTCGGCGAAATATGTGTGCCGCGAAAGTTAACAAAGCGCGGATAGGGCAGAAAATTTACTGACGCTCACCCTTAAATATGTGGGTTCGTAAGTCCTTCCGAGAGGTTGGTGGTAGAGGAAGGAGAGTAAGATCCCTATGGATGCCTCCCCCACTGGATTCTGGTCTAAATTGGGTGACACATCCCTGCCGTCCAAACAGATACCTTACACCTTCAGGGAAGTAAGTGGTAAAGTCTCATGACCATGCAATTGCGTTATGCTGTGACAACATTTTCGGCCTGAGAATTTAAACACAAAAATGACATAAAAGGCCAAACAGCATGGTCGAATTAGTATTGTTATGAAATGCAAACCCTTGTTTATTAATTATTTCCGTCTAAATTTAATATTCGGCGAATTCTAATTTACTTTCGATTATAAAACTTGTTCTTAAATTTTATTCCAAATTTATAACGCGCCAATTCTGTAATTCGGCTTCTTGATGCTTTCCCGCCAGTTTCAGTAAACCTTGGCGTATTGTTACATTCCCGCGCTGTTGTACATTTAACGCGAATTCGCATTTTATATTCTAAAGCATTGAAACTCATTTCTTCTTCATCATGAACGCGCGCAATCATACTAAGACGCTTATGTCAGAATTTTGGTGATTAGATTCAGTTGGCGAGATACCGTGGACGGGGTAACAAGTTGTCATGCCCACGGGGGCAATGAATCGAAAAGGTTTTATTAAAAAATTATTAAATCGTTCTAAATTTAATTGAAATAGTAAAAAAAATGTTTTGATAAAGTATCGCGTTTAATGGTAGTGAGATGATTATGATTTAGAACTCTGATGTATTAAAATCTTTGATATTCAATTCAGAACCAGTTTTCGAAATGTTCTACTTTATGTTTCTGAAGAATGTTTTTCGTTTTGCTTATCGTCTGGAATAATATGTAAACTGAATATCGATCCTGAAAGAGTATTTAAATGGAATTTAATAAATTGAAAGATTTGAAATCGAGATATCTTTTGACTGTTTCTTCACAAATCCGAACTCTACACCCATTGACGACCTGTTTCTGCATATAACAGTCGAATCACCTTTAAGTTGTAATATCTGGATCCTGCGAAGTTTCTCCGAACGAATGCATCGCCACCTCCGACTCCAAAGTCTTCAAGTTAAACATCGATCCGACTTCAATGCACTCACCCGCCTGCAACGCCCACCTTTCCAACCAAACACAACGCAAGTCCCGCATCGTTTCCACATTTAGATCATTGCCAAGTGTTATGCTGTCGAGATTAAGGTGTCAACTGAAGTCAATTGTCGTCGGCTTATACTTGTTCCTGTCGTCTCAACCAACGAGTTAGTATATATGGAGGGAGTGCGGTCCTATCTTCCCCATTGAGTAGCATGGACAAACACAGAGAAGGTGTAGTAAGGACGAGGAGGAGAAGGACTTTCATGATTTGGCGATTTATCGCCTAAACTGTGTAGTGTACCTTCTGTTTTTTTTTAACTTCTATTAAAGTCGAGGATGAATGGGAAGTTATTACACGTGTTATACGTTATAAGATTTTAAAAAATATGTAAGAAGAAAAATACGAAATAGGATTAGAATATTTTTATTACCAAAAAATTTTATTACTAAAGAATAATTTTGTTAATGAAGTCAATTTTGTAAAACAACTTGAATTACAAAGCAATTACAAATAAAATATGATATGAAATAGATTACAAGTATACAAATTGAAGAATATGTATAATATATTTAAAAACAATTATAAAGTATATGAAAAAATTGTGTGCATGCTTGCTTAAAATGTAGAATTCTTCACTTTTATCCAGATAAACTTTATCTCTGAAAGTTATGTTAGCATTATCCATATCTGCTTTGAGGCGTAATACGACTGAGTCATTTTTACATCTAATTTATTTTAATATATTGTATGTGTACCGTCAAATATAAAACAATGTAATATTTGCAATAATAAAATATTTAACTTTCCCGAGGAAAACTGAAAAATATAAAACTTTATAATATTTCTTATATAGGGAAATATATATATATATATTCGCTATTTTATCTCATACGAACTAAAAAATATTAAAATATGTGTAACAATTATTGCCTTTTCATCTCTTCCTCCTGATAACATCTTTATTTAATTCCCATTACCCCCCCCCCCCTTCCTTTTTTTGAGTTTTTCGTGTGATATTATTTCATTTAAATCATGTTGTAACTAGTTGATGAAGATGATATATGTAGTCCTATTTCAATATAAAATTATTACTTTTGAATCACCTAAGCTAGGTGTCCCAATAGCTTTATTTTCGTCAAATTTCTGTAATTATAATAATTTGGACTTCAATTTATATTAGTCGCACTTGAAAGACTCTGAAACACGACTTTGGTACATAAAACATGATGTAAGTAAAAATATTTATATTGGTGGAGCTGTTTCTAGATCAAAAAGCCTATTACTTAAATTATGATGAGGAGAATGTAAGGTTCTTTTAGAGTTAATATTTCTCATTTAATAGATTGCTAACGCGTGATCAAGAAGTCGGTGATTCAAATATTTCTTTGGGCAAGGCATATTTCTTTCTCGAAAACTAAACAAGAGTGTAATACCAAAATACTTCTACTACACTGGGAGTTTGATGATATATCATTTTATATTTAATTTGGGAACAATCGAGATGTTTATATGAAATTAATTCTAACCAACATCGGCATGTATAAAATTTATGCGGAGAGGGTGAGGGGGGGGGGGGGCAATCTCAAGGATAAGATTAATAACATCGACTTATTAAGTACAATTTACTCTGAACCAGAAATGAGATTATGCTCATATTTCAGATCATATATCTTTATATAAAATGCACTGAAAAATTGTGATGTAAATTCTAACTGACATTTTCAATGAATGTAAACTATTATATTTTATTTTGAAAGTAAAATGTTATCATACGACACGTCTTTACGCTCATTATCTAAACACCCTATGTTTCTTCCATAGCCACCCAATCTTGCCAAACGTCGCCAAACATCGCCAAGTTCTATCTCGAAGGGAAAACATATGAGGATACCGAAAATAGCTCTATAACTATCACAAAAGTACTCCGAATGTTTTTTTAAAGTGTTAGAATGATATTATAAGTCTTCTGCAATATCACAAACACCAAAAATAGAGCAAAACTTCTAATAATATAGCATTAAAAGCAATAAAATTAATAGCCAAATGAAATGCACCACTCTAAAATCTAGCAAAATTACTTCTTAACTATATTTGTAAGATATATAATGAAAAAAAAAACTTACCCATGGAAAGAGTAAAGTCCTCCTTTTACATGCTTTTCCTTGCAGCCGTAAGCACAACAGTAGATAACCATTATTTTACGATTTATATTTCTCAAACACGCTCTCGGTCAGAAATCGCCATTGAAATGTACAGGGTCACAGTCGGAAGAAACGGGTTCTCAGGAAATTCGTCCTGACTACAACTCCCTTTATCTTTGGCCCCGATTGCAACCCTTAAGCTCTCTCCATTATATACTACCTCGATGGTTGAGACCATGCCATAAATAGTAGCTTGTGATATTTATTTATTTATTTTTTTTGCAAAAAAAAAATTGAAAAATCTGTATTGTTAGTTTAAGTTCACAATTATAAGATGTTACCCTTCATTTTAAAAAACTTGAAAAAATCTTTCAACTGATACCATACTTGGCAATGTACCCTCCAGGGGGGGTAACATGCCCCCTCCCCCAAGGGGGGGGATAATGACGTTACGAACAAAAAAATTATATCGCAGCTGTTTTTCACAACAATGAATGAAACTAACAAGTCTCGTGATTGAGCCATAAATAACCCCCTTTTATGCATGATTATGTTAAATTTTGTCCTATGCTGCCATGTTAAAAAAAAATATTTTTTCTAATAAATTTCGATGTTTTCGGTTGAATTAAAAAAAAAATTCTATCTAGTTGTAGATTTTATGATAGCAAAGTCGGATATAAAATTTCGTGAAAGTCCATTAATATTTGTGGCCGCTATCGCGTACACAAAAAATTGACCACAGACATACAGACGAACATCACTCCAAAAATAGTCCAAACGTGTTCAGGAGGTCTTAAAACATATATTGCCATCAAAATCTCGAAATGGAAAATTTTTGCGAAAGCAATACTTTCTCAATACTACGTGTAAGCAGGTAAATATCCAAAAGAAGCTTTAAAGAGAAATAATTCTACCTCACAAAAACACCAATTCATGGTATAAAAACTCCCCACAAATTACAAACAAAAAAGATCAATCATGTATAAAGCATTGATTATGAAACACTTTCCAACTCTAATTTTATTTAACATCTCTAAAATGCGATACATTCAGCGGTAATATTTTTTAAATTATCACAATACGGCAATAATTAATTATATTTGAAAATTTGCAACTTCATCGAAAAAAACGAACTTGATTCAAATAACGTCATCGAAATATAAATCGCCTATCTTTTTGTGTAAAAGCAGTAAATATTTCATTCATCACAGTACTACGATCATTTATTCTACTTAAAAACTTAAAACCATGGTGGTAAAAGTAATTTAACTCTATGCATAAAACTTCATCGAAGAAGTCTGCCATTAAATCGTCTGCTTCTCAATGTAAAATCAATGAATGTTTCATTCATATCATCCATATTGTAGAATCCTGAGCAAAATAATTTTGCGTTAAAGAAATTCGTCTATTCTTATACAGCTCATCTTACAGCCTAGTCTGTTTACATTCTCCATAAGTGAAAATTAGGTTTCGTTGTAGAAATAATCAAAGTTGGATGATCATTTAAACTCAAATATATTGTAATTGCGCTATTTCAGAATACAGATACACAGAATAAGCAAAACTAAAGCGGTTTTAGGATAGATATGACCCTAAATATAAATTAAATTTTTCTTTTTTAAATCACGATTTTGACACAAGATGGATGCCATATTTTATTTTGAAGTGGGTCACGCGATCTCTTCATATAAAGGGCTTAATTATTATTTTAATTTTTATTTAAAATACTACTGAATATATTTTGCTAAATATTTTTATATATTTTATGAGATGATTTAAATATTCCCTAAAACTTTCGAAGTAATTTGTGAATTTTAAATTCGCTTAAAAAATGTTTGAAAAATTAGGTCCCATAGGGTTCAATGTATTTCATTTTTCAACCAGGGTTCAATCCAAAACTAATTAGGTGATATTATTCATTTATATTCCCATAGGTCTCACAGACCATCTGAACAGCATAATAAAATTTCATTTTGATCAAGTCATTTTTACGGCAGTTATCGTGCTAACGGACAGACAGACAGAATGAACAGTCATAAACACTTTTCAACTTTGTTGTAAAGTGTTAAAAACGAACACCTCCTTCCAAAAAAGTTGAGAAATCTTAAAATGGTTTGTGCCAAGTTTGTCTGTAATTCCAAGTCTAGGATATCCTGCTGAAAGGTCCTAACATTCCATGTAATCACACGTAGCACATTTTATTCGTACTTAATTTTTACTATCTCATACGTAGTATTGAGAAAGTATTGTTTTCACGAAAATTTTCGATTTCGAGATTTTGTTGCCAATATATATTTTAAGGCCTCTTGAACATGTTTTGATCACGGAATGATTTGAACACGGAATGATCATTTCATTGTCAATTTTTTTATCCAGAGAATTTAGTCTAAAAGTTAAGTTTTCAATATGGCTAATATGTGCGGAAATATTGGAACCTTTTTGAAATCGAAAGTTGAAAAATTCTTGAAGTTTAGAATATTTTTGTTGATCAGCATCACGATCAAAAATCATACTTAGTTTTTTATACATTTCACAAGAGGTAGTACAATTTAAAATATGCATCATATACTTGCGATACTTTACGATTGTTGAAACAATCATATGTTGTGCTATAGCACCTTTCTTCTTCCATGCAACTTGTTCTTGTTCATGTTTCTTTTCATCTAAGATATCCTGTCCTGTAGCAACTTCGAAAATTCCTTTTGACTTAAAAGCAATTGTGATTTGAAACTTCCAAACAGAGAAGGTTTCTTGGTTTTTAAGTTTATCAATATGAAACAATTCACCTTGTTGCTGCTCCATTATTATCACAATGCACTCTAACGTTCTTCAAAATGATTCTTTTATTAGAAAACTACTCTGGGTCTCATGACCTGTTATTTTATGTGGATATTTAAATGTGAAGAAGCATACTTTAAAGATATATTATGAAGTTTTTATTTTAATAGTGATTTTACTTTTAAGAATAGAGCAAGTTGCAGATATTACATTTTTATATAAGCATTATTCCATGTCCATCTCGTAAACACGAGAGAGGGTTGCCATAAACATTTTGTTAATTCTGCTGTTGTCAGATATAAAATATATTTTAAATAACAATTATATTTAAACAAGCACTCAACCAGACTTAGCATTTTGTTTTGTTTACAAATTAGTTGAGTTCGAAATGGAGTTCGAAGCACGTAGCTAAAGTGTTGTAAGCCATGGCTAATTCTAGCTATGCTTTGTAAAATATTTGTAATTTTTAGGTATTATTGAATGTTGTGATGTTTTATGAAGTCTTAAATGGTGAGTGAGTGTTTTCCTAACTTCTACACCAGAAAAAGCCTTATAAAAAGTGGCGGCCTTCGAATCCTCGGTAAAGTTTGCGACATTCTATATTCATCTCTAGTCAGTGGAAGTCAGATAAGTAATTTTTAATTAGTATAGCCATGTTTCAGAAAATTAAAAGATAAGAGACACCCTGGCTTAAATGGAATAAATTGATGTTATCAATCCTGACATATAAGAATTTTGAATTCGTTCGTACTTTCGTTTTAATATCATTACTTTCCTTATATACATAATGTATAAGGAAAGTATTGTGACGGGGTCGAAAATCCGAATTCGAGTTTTCGACGGGAGAGTACATTGCAAGCAACCCTGATCACGAATCGAGCATTTTTGAGGTGATGTCTGTGTGTGTGAAAGTATGTGTGTGTGTCAGTGAGTCTGTGGAGACGATATCTCCCGAACGAATGGAGCGATTCGAATGAAATTTGGTACAAAAATCACAATCCATGAATATTGGAAGCCTATGGTTTTAAAACACAATCGAATGTTCAGAACCCCCTAAATTTTCGAATAAAATTTAAAAAAAATCATCAAAAATTCAAAACCTTTAATAAGTTACGCGAATAGACATTTCTTATGTAATTTTTCCTTAGAAAACGATTAACATAAACTTTAGAACGCTAGCATGAGCCGTTCTCGAGATATTGTATATTCTCCAAATAAATGTATAAAAAAAATCCCATAAATTAAAAAAAAATATTAATTTTTGAGAAACATGTTTACTTTTCATATGTAATATCATGCGATAAATTTGGTGACATAATTCTCATGGATCTAATTCGTTCCATTCATGAGAAAAGATACTTTGAGTAATACTTTTGTATTTGAACACCAATAGTCATTTATCTGCTGTAAGAACAACTTATTTCTCCGTCCATAACGCTTGGCGAGATTTTGGCGGCAAATTTAGCGGAATTACGCCAACTTGGCGACATTTTTAAATGTTGCCAAATTAATGAAAATCTCGCCCAATGGATAGAAATGACGCTAAATCAATGAAATGACGATTATGAAGAAAATTCAATATCTTGAAAGGAATACAAGTATCAACTATAAGAATAACATTTGTTTTAACTGTAAAAGTAGCAAATTCATTGCATTATATTAGGAAAGTCATGTGTTGCCCACATCAGATTTTTTTTAATGTACTGTTGTGTAGAAAACCCAGACCACACGACCAACCCATAGGCTAATGGTAGCTTTCTGTGTGGCCGGACTGTACTGTTGTGTGTAAGTCCTAATGTTAGAATAATAAGTTGAAGTTTTGAAACTTTAACGGACCAAATTAATACATGATATTGATTTAAAGTATATTAAAGTGGTATTTATGAGATATTTGAAATAAATATAAATTTGATAATAATGTTCTTCTTGAGCCACTCAAAGACGAAAATTTTATTTCTTGGAATTATTGAAGTGAAAGTGACTTCTGCCTCTTCATTTAGAACTTTTAGAACAATCTATTTTTAAAATCATTTAGAACAATTTTCGAATTTAATAGAACTGAACATTCACATTGGTAAAAGAATAGCAAAGATAACGATGACATTCTTAGCGAAAGGGACAAAATCTGATCTGAAACAGCTAATGACTAAATTAGGAGAAAACGGGAAAAGTGATCGGAAAGTCGTTGAACTTAGCGATATTATTCTAAAGAGCAAGGCGTAAAAGGAGGACGAAGAATTTGTAAGAAATCTTTTTGAGGGCATTATTTAGGAAAGACTGGAAGCCGAACAGAGGTAAGAGAGAACGAACGAAGAGAAAGAGAACAAGTAGAAAAAGAAAGTGGAAAAGCAAAATAGAGATTTTGAGGTAGAAAAGCTGAGGCTACAGTTGGCCAGTCAGAAAGAAACTGTATCTACAGATATTCAACTGGAAACCTCCCATATGAAAGTGGATCTAAGGAAAATTTTGCCAAATTTCAACCCTGAAATAGATGATATGAGCTTGTTTTCAGTCTCATTTGAAAGACAAATGAAGATCTTAAAAATTCAGGAAGACCTGTGAGTGACTCATCTCATAAGAGCAGTGTCAAATGATGTTTCAAAACTCATTGCTAGAGAGCCCGAAGAAAAATTTAAAGATTATTCTCAGATCCGTGGCATCATCCTCTTACAACGATTTAAATTGACGGCAGAAAGGTTTCAAAGTTTTCTCAAGACAGAAAAAGCACTGACTGCACGCGGAAAGATTTCTATTTCGAAATTAGAAGTTTTTTTGAAGGATGGATATCAGAATAGAACATTTCCACTTTTGAGCAATTGCAGAATTTGATAATCTCTAATCAAATGAAAAAACGCTGCACTCCGGAATGCAAAGAACATGACTTGGATGAGTGGGAACAGATAATTTTCTCTCTCAGATTTAGCTGATAAATTGGACGCATACGAAAACTTCCTTGCCTAATGAACAGAAAAAGATGGCTAAATTAAAAGAAACGCACACAACCGGAAATTTTGATGCCGTTAAGAAAACTGTGCCTTTTAACAGAGGAGAAAAATTCAAGTATATTCGAGAAGAAAGACCTTCGTTAAAATGTTATGGATGCGGAAGGCCTGGATTCATTGAAGCTAAATGTTCTGATTGTTCCCCAATCAAAAAGGAAGTTTCCTCAAATAGCATAGAAGCATTCTCAGCATTCACTAAGGGTCCTCCAGTTACCCTGGTAAACATACCATTTTGTGGAAGAAGAGGTAGAGTGTGCGCTGATACGGGATCTTCACATTCCATTGAGGGGGGAAAATGTTTAAAGTATCTAACAAAATGAGCAATCTAACAAAAAAGAAAACTCCCTGGAGTTGGTCTGAAAGTGAACAGAGAGCTTTCGATTCTCTAAAGCAATGCTTGGTGTCCTCACCTATTCTGAAGCAAGCTTATTTCACCAAACCTTTTGTGATTAGAACAGATGCAAGTAGCTATGCTTTGGGAGCTGTCCTTCTTCAAGGCCAGGGATGGGAGGAACATCCGGTTGAACATGCAAGTAGACTACTTAGTTCTGCTGAGAGAAATTATTCCACCACGGAACGTGAAGCACTGGCTGTTATATGGGCATTAAACAAGTTCCGAGGATACATAGAGGGATCTAGTGTTACAGTGGCATCCGACCACCAACCCCTTAAGTGGCTCATGAAGCTTAAGTCTCCATCCGGAAGATTATCATGGTGGGCATTGCAATTGCAGTTTCAATTTGAATATGGAATACGTTCCTAGAAAGTGCAACGTTGTTGCTGATATGCTGTCAAGGCCTGTTTGTGAACATGATGTCCCTTCATGTGAACTGTATCTTTCGATGTTCCCTCCAGAACACCTAACGAGATACGTGAAGAGCAATTGAAAGATGAGGAAGTAGGAAAGATCATTAGCTGTTTTGAAAGCATTGACAAAGACGTTAACTATGCAAACTGGACAGAACTAGGCTACCTCATGAATCAGGGTGTCCTCTACCGTTATACTCCAGATTCCGAAAGTGAAGAAGCTCAATTGGTAGTTCCAGCCCATGAAAGAAACTTGATTCTGAAAGAACATCATGATGCTCCTACTGCTGGACACAGTGGAGCTGAAGGAACTTTTGACTGTATAGCGAAACGCTATTATTGGACAGGGATGAGAAAATTTATCTGCGACTATGGGAAAAACTGCATAGATTGCAACAGATATAAACCTTCTAATTAGAAACCGGCAGGATTGTTACAGACTCCAGTTCCTTCCCAACGTTTTGATACCCTCTCAATAGTCCTTTTTGGACCCTTACCAGAGAGTAAAGATGGAAAAAGTGGTTTGTGATAATAGAAGAAAGATATCGCTACTAAATGGATGGAATTGTTTCCATTTACCAATGCTACTGCGAAAGAATGTGCAATAACGCTGCTAGAAGAAGTTTTGATGAGGTATGGAATTCCTCGTCGGACCATCAGTGACAATGGAGCTCAGTTCGTTTCAGTTGTGATGCAACAACTTTGTTGCCTGTTGAACATTAAACAGTCATTTATTCCTATTTATCATCCACAAACAAACCCAGTAGAGAGAAAGAACCGTGATCTAAAGCCACGACTTGCAATTTTGGTTCAAGATAAAGATGATTCTTGGTCTGAGAAGCTATCAGTAATCCGTTTTACTCTAAATACCGCAAAGTGCCAGTTCACTGGACAAACGGGAGCTTTCCTAAATTTTGGTAGAGAACCTCGCACTGCAAATGATGTGACTAATAATATTCGTAGTGTAATTGTAAACGATAACATTGTTCCGGAAATTACTCCTTATCTTAAAAAGTTCGCCAAATTTACTGTACAGATTACAGAAGTTGTGGAGCAGCAGAAAGATAAGAGGAAACATTATACTGATCAAAGACGACGACCTGCTCAACAATTTACGCCCGGAGATCGAGTGTACGTAACTTTACACCCTGTTAGTAATGCAGCTAAAGAAGTTCAAAATTTATGCCGCGACGGAATGGACCGTATCATGTTATACCTGTACATCGATCCCCATCCTCATACGAAGCAGCTAGCTTAGAGAACCCTAAAGTACTAGTTTGAGTTTATCACTCATCTGCCTTAAAATCTTATTCCCAAGATGACAGTGTACAGCATGAATCCTCTGCTTAAACGTGGCCGCCCACGAAAAACTTCAAGTGCTGGTTCCTCACCGAGACGGTTGCTTAGACGTCATTACCAGAGGGGGAGATTGTAAGAGACATTCTGTAGTTTCCCAAAAGGACACTAGATGGCAGCACTCAACCAGACTTAAGAACATTTTGTTTTGTTTACAAATTAGTTGAGTTCGAAATGGTGTTCGAAGCACGTAGCTAACGTCTTGTAAGCTATGGCTAATCCTAGCTATGCTTTGTAAAATATTTGTAATTTTTAGGTATTATTAAATGTTGTGATGTTTTGTGAAGTTTTAAATGGTGAGTGAGTGGCTTCCTAACCTCTACACCAGAAAAAGACTTAATAGTTTCAATCATTGTTGTAAAAGATAGTCACAATACACATTTTGGGGGGAGGAGCAAGTTACCCCCTGTGTGTAAATTGTGAAGTATGGTAACAATCGAAAGATTTTTTCAAGCCCTTTAAAGAGAAAGGTAACACAGCTACAATTTTAATCATTTGGACCCACGATATCGATTTTTCAAAAAAATTCTTGTAAAATTTGAATAAATATTTATTTTTCTCATACTAAAATCCATTATAATATATATACTATATATTATAATGGATTTTAGTATGAGAAAATCGAGTTGCTCCACATTCCAGTTAATTTTTTAAATTGACTATGGTTATAAAGGAATACGTTCGATTTGAAGGAGGGTTAGAATCCTTCTGCAGGGTACCCTAGACCATAAACTACAGTTCCGGCCCTGCAGGAACTTGGCACAAACCAGTTTGAGATTTCACAACTTTCTTGTGAGGTTTTGGTTTCTGTACTTGGTGAGAAGCATTTTCACCATGAATTAGTGCCTTTGTGAGATTTCGATATATTTTGTAGAAATGTTTATTAACAGGATAACGCAATTATGATATAGCAGGCATTGGAAATTTTACTTTGTCGCCGAGCATTCATATTTATACACATTTTTATGGTCAGGTTTCAAAAGAGAAGTATGTACCTCTCACCAGAACACACTAAACGAGCCATCATTCCTTAACATCGAATCGACATTGGAGATAAAAGAGGCTAGGCTGAAAATTGTAAAAAGTGTCATTTTACGGCATCAATTGTAATTTTACTATACTATACGTTTTCCTGAAAATTTTCGATTTCAAAATTTTAATGTCGATATGTTTTAGGACCTTCTGAACACGTTTTGACTATTTTTAGAGGGATGTACGTCCAGTGTTTTTTTCAGACGTACCTCCGGGGGGGGGGGGGGAGTATCTTCGGAGGTATTTTAGGTTAACCTAGTTTCTATTTATGTGGCGCAGCATTTAGATATATTTATATAGGGCAAATAGAAAACTTGCCCCCCCCCACTAAAATATTTCATTCGCCCTCCACCCCGACCAAGAAATCCTGAAAAAAAAAAAACACTGTGTCTGTCTGTGATTGGTTGCTTGTGTACACCATACCGGCCTTAAGGAATTTTCACGAAACTTTTTATCTGACTTTGTTAACGAAAAATCTAGAACGAGATAGAATGTTTCGAAATTTTATATTCTCTTAACATGGCAGCATAGAACAAAATGTGACATAATTATGCATAAAATGGGTAAGTATGCATAAAATAATTGATATGGCTCAATGATCACGAAACTAAACAGAACAGTCTCAATAACTGTAGTGACAAATAGCCGCAATACAATTTTTGTGTTCGTAACAATATTAGCCTCCGGGGGGGGGGGGGGGGTTACATTATCAAACTTTGTATCAATCGAAATATTTTTTCAATAATTGCGAATGTCTGGACCAACGATAAAAATAACCCCAAAAACAAGCTATTTAATAATGTATTTTGGTATGAGAATGACGAGTTAAGCTATACTCGTCATTCTCTTTAAGCTAAACTCGTTATATACTACTATATTTTTGTTTTCTCAACTTCATGATCATATTACCGAAAAATAAATCAAGCTGTATAGCTATCTTGGGAGTTGAGCTACAGACCCTTGGAAAGCGGAGTTATCACGTTAAGTATAATATACACTAGCTAGCTGTGGATTCGGACGTGGCGACCTGGGGGGGCGGTTGGGACGCAAGAAATCGTTAAAAGTTTTTGAATTAATGAGGAATTTATTTACATTGAAAATTCGGTGACTGTCATAAATTGGATTTAAAACTGAATTCAGTTACCAAGACCCTTTTCAATTAAATTTAATTTCAAATCATTATAAAAATAAGTTTGAATGCAATACAGTCATAAGGTTTTTGTTAAAAAATAGTCTTTAAAAGCATTGAAATTAGTAAGAAATCGTGGAAATAAATGAATTCCAAGTTCGAAATTGCGGGAGTCTCGTAGATGGAGAAGTTGGACTCAAAAATAAATTCTATTATCAATACGTATTTCTATTAATTATAAAATGAAAGAAGTAATTCGCTAATTTAAAAAAATATAAAACATGTTTTTTAAAGATTTGGTAGAAGATCATATTTAAAAGTATTAAAATGAATAAAAAACTTCGTTAAATATAAAATTCTTCTAAATCTGCTTGCGTAAGTGGGATTTAAAAATGATTTTTTTTTTTTTTTACCGATTTATTTTGGCGACGAATTTGGCGGAATAACTCCAACTTGCCGTCTTTTTAAATGTTGCCAAATTAACGAAAATCTCGCCAAATGGATAAAAATGACGATAAATCAATGAAAATGACGTCTAATTGACGAAAATTCAATATCTTGGAAAAAATATAAGTATCTATTATAAGAATAACCGATTTTTTTTTTACTGTAAAAGTAGTAAATGCATTGCATTATATAAAAGGAAAGTCATGTGCTGCCCCACATCATATTTTATTATTTTAGAACAGCTCAGAGTACATCTGCTATAGCAAAATATTTTGTGTTTATTGTTATTATTTTTTGTATGGACAAAAAGAGAAAAAATACAGATACTTAGTATTACAGCAATTTTTTTGTAATCTTAGGGGGGGGGGGGGGGGAAGAGTCCCAAACATATTTTAGCCCCCAGCTTCCACTTATGTTAAGTTGTTCAAAATGCCTTTAGGTTTAAAATGTGAAAACTTTTGCACTACTTTTTTTCGAAACGGGATCTTTGGTGCGAAGAAACTTTTTTCGCAGTTGCCATTCCATATAAAGTAATATTTTAATCATTTTAAAAAAAAAAATTTTTTTGCTCTAATGTTTACAGCAGATATTATTTCTACAGGAAAAAACATTCAAAATTTCGAATTATGGAAAATGTGATAAATGTAATGTAGTGATGCGATTTTGAAATTGTCAAAACTGAATTTTACAAATTTGATTTGTAAATGGAAAAGTTGTATTTAAAAGATTTTTTTTTCTTCTGAAATATTTATACAAATGCTTATGCATTCGATAAAATAGAATTTGAAATTGTTATTTTAGGATTGAAATATGTATATAGATAAGTATTAACCATTTTAATTTAAAAGTATTTTTTTGTGATATTTTTCATGCCATGTTATCTAAAATAAATAAATAAAAATACCTTTCATGTAAAAAAAAAAGAAAAACGCTTATAGGGAAAAATAAATGTACATAAAGTTATTTATTTTAGAGATATTGGATTATTGTTATTTTTAAACTAACAATCATTAGTATTTTAAAACACTATTAAAATATGGAAAAGGAAGAATATTAAAAAAGTTTCATATGTTATATTTTTGTTTTCTTTAGTCATTTGACTTTGATGGCCTTATGCAGCTAATCAATGTAAATTAATTCAATAAACAACTCAATAAACAGATTCATTTATTGTTCCATTCTTTTTTTATTACAAAAACATTCTGAAAAGTAATTAACAACGAGACCTAAAACTCAAACAAAAAGTGAGGCAAACAATTATAAAATTTAAAATTGAAACACATATTTTTTTTCTACAATCAACATTCAGTCTGTAATCTTAAATTCAACAAAATTAAATATGCAATACAGGCATCATTCATTCCAGGTTATTTACAACTTGAACAAGTGAAATAAAAACACTCCTGTTCCAACTCACATACAAAGTATCACAATTTGCAAAAGCGCAAAAAATACATGCTTCATGAATATGAGATACTTTTTTTTAAACTTGATTTTGAAATAAATGATAAATTTGTCATGCTTATTAAAATTAAAATAGGCTGACAATTTCAACATTCTTATACTATTGTATAAAAAGTACGGCTTTCCCTCTAAAATGATCATAGTTGCCATTCTAAAGTTGAAAAAAAAATTAACTTGTACATATGCACAAGTAATCACAGTTACATGACAAAAATAAACAATAAGGGTTCTACAGTAGAGCAGAAGTAACAGTAAAACAAATAAGGTATAAAGGATATAAATACCATTACAAATTAATAAAAGCAGTGGCAACTAAAGTCAGTGTTAAAAGCAAATTTCTAATTTTTAAAAAATATATGTAAAATACATTTGGTCCACAAATCATGCAATATAGAAAACCTCTCTGGTGGTTAACAAATTCAGTTGTTCATGACAGAGGTTTGCAAAATTGCGGCATATAACCAGTTTTCTTGCTACCAGTGCAGTTTCCAGCTACTTGAAGTAGATAGATGTTCCCTAATAAGAGCAATACAACCACTGCTGCTTGCTGCTGCACTGGGAGTATGATTCCCTATTACTTAGAAGGATATTATATATCCTTGGAACCAGTGGCATAGTTTGAAGATAATTCTTGGAGGCATTGAAATCCCTAATCCCCTCTGCTTAAATATGTTTCTGCTTAGAACCCAGGATTGGATATCAGTTATATATGTAATCTAGATATATATTAACTAAATTGAATAAAAAATACTCATCTTTCGCTATAAATTTAATATTAGCATCTAATACACAAAATGCTGCCATAGTTACACACCTAAACACGTTTTCAGTTTGATATGCCTGCATTTGACTGACCAATGGCCTGTCTATAACATAAAATACATTTGAAAATACTTTATACAATTTAATCTTTTAGCGTTGGCTTAAACTGTTTTTTATAGTAACTTTTGAGTTGCCATAGAAATAAATTTTAATAATAAAGTTCTGTTCTAACATGTACTTATTATATGGTAAAATAAATAAATTAAATTGAATATTTTGTTTTATTTCAAATTTCTGTATCAGAAAATACTTAAAAATATAATATTTTGCAATTTTTCTCAACTAAATTGGAAAGAAAAAGTGTTATAATAGATAAGAGTTAAAGTAAAATAGCATATTTTAACAAATTTTACTTTCAACTTTGTAGCTTAATGTTTTGATTGTGATGAAAAATTTAAGTAGTTCATAATTAAAAAAAAAAAAAGAAAGAAAGAAAATCCTACATAAATACAAAATATGTTTGGGGTTTACAGGATAATTTAAACTTAATCACAAATCTCACAAAATTTTTTAGCCCTGCATATTAGCATTAAAATATTTATATTAGCACAAATATTTTTCATGTACAATTCTTACAAGAAATTGTGAGCAATATATTGCATATTGCATTTAGAATTATCACTCAATACATAACATTTAAAAGGGTTTTAAAAAGTTAAGGTAAATATCACTTTTACAATATATAATTGAAGAAAATATAATTATTGGTAGGTTTATATTGGTGGTATAATTATTGGTAGGTAATTATTGGGAGGTTTTACACAAATTCTAACTTAGATGTTTAATCTGTAACAATCATTTTTTCTTCAGGTCATCTATTCTAGAGCAATGGTCATATGCACCAATAGAACTTTTCACAGGGGGCGAGGTAAATTACTGTTAATGGGGCAAACTTAAGAATAAGATGTATAACATCAATTAGTTTGATGCCCACCTTTGTGATCTTGAATGTTCAGGAGGGGACATGAGGTGCCCTCCTTGCCTTCTCTTATGGATGCCCATGGCAATCTCAAAAAATTTCTGTGATTGCGGGTATTGAGTACCAGTTGCAATAATTTACCAATTTTTTATAACCGGTATTCAATACAAAAATTAACTGGTAAGTATCCCCAGTTCATGATATATAGTGAGCTAATGGCAAGCTTACTACACATCTATTGTGCATTTCTAGGTTTCATTGGCATTTGAGTTGAATTTATGACATTCTATTGTATTAAGCATTTTTCTTAATTGGTTTCAAACTTTTCTCATGATTTTACAAATAGATTTATAAAAATTCTAACCAGTACATATTTACCAGCTCCAGCTCACCTCTGATTTCTGCCCACTATAAGAGTACAAAAGATCTATCTCCATGCCCCCCCCCCCCCTTCCATAACACAAAAAGTTTCTGTGGCCTTTTTATCTTTGCTGCTGCCATTTTTCTGTACAATAATGTTGAAAGATAAAATTATTGAAAACATATATATATATGCAGCAACTTAAATCCATTTGACTTTTACACATTTTTTTAACTTTATTTTTGTACTTTCAAACTTTATTTTCCTTATATAATAATTTGATTTTAGATTTTCATAATGTATAAGTCGTGCCTGTTATCACTGGCAAATTATTTGCTTGGTGATGTCAGGCACATGAAGATATTTAACTGCGGGCTTTGCTCCTGCCGATCTTGGCTTTTTCTGTTAAAAATGTACGCATTCGTCTACCTAGTTGGAAAATACGCCATGCTGTGTATCATGTTATTTCGTAGCCAGAGGCTCAATTCATTTTGGATGAGTACGTGTATGGTTTTAATAGTTTTGTGCTTTGTACATAAAATGTTAAGTTTCTTACAAAGTGTCTAGTCTTTTATTAAAGCACACTTCTGATAGTTGTGGAGTTTCGTTTCACAACCTACATAAACATATAAGAGTGTTTAAATCAATATTGTGGAGAGGCAACTAGTTACAGTGGAGTCACATCCGCTACACACACACACACACACACACACACATATATATATGCATTGGTAACTTATAAAAGATTCAAACACTTTTCTTGATTTCAGTAGTCTAATTTATGTACCATGATACACACACACAAAGAAAAAAAAATGCCCAAATATCTACTATCAAAAATGTGTCTGTTTTTCAAGCTAAAGGATTTAATCTTATACCAGATCCAAGCATACACTTGCATTTCACATGTAGAACACTAACATCTGCTCAGTTTAGAATAACTATATAAGTTTACATTCTTTATGGGCTATTTAGAGCAGTGGTCTCCAAAAATTGTTCATTATTTATTCTCATGGTAAATACAAATGCTAGATTTTTTTTTTATTTTTGGTTATAAATGGTGTTATTAAACCTCAATAAAAGGGTATTGTTTTCAATATAGAGGCTCCATATTAGAATAGTGCAAGAATGTATTTTATTTTAAAAAGGCCAGGCATTCTAGTAAAGTAATATTCATATAATCATAATATTACATATAAATACAAGTTAACATTTATCATTCATTAATTAATTTTCTAATAATATATTAATTATTTAATAATAATTAAATAATAATATATTAAATATATTAATATATTAAATATAATATAATAATTTTTTTGGCATACCCCAGTTTGGAGACCACTGACTTAAAGAATATTCGAGGCTTAGTGCATTGCAGAGTGCAGACGGCACTTTGAGAAACACTGCCCTGAGTACTGTTCCAGATGTCAATGTTGTTAATCCAATGAGCAAAAAACACTTTTGATCCACATGAAGCGTGAACACTGGGTAAGTATGGGTTAAGGTCAGTACACAGTAATTTTTTTAACACATATATGTTGCATCCAATTTGACAGTAAAAATGAATACATATTTTATTTTTTAAATTAACAATTTCTAATGTTATTACAGCATGAAATGGAATGCTAGTCAATTTTGTACTTGGGTATTTTTACATTAATGTCCCTAAACCAAAATAGGATGCATGTGCATTCAAACATATAAAGGAATTTGCTCACAAAATAGAAAAAAAAAAAAAAACCTCTGACTTTGCAAGTTTTAATACAGATTTTTTAGCAAAGCAACTGAATTGAATAGTTAAATAATTGTCGCAGTACCTCGTAGTTATATTTGTCTGGAGATAACCACAACAATACATGATAGCATATACGAGGCATGTTTTTTATGTAAGTACCGTTTTGCGATTCCGCCGCCGCAGCGCTACGGTCGGCGTTCCGCGCATGCGCGCTGGTTACCTACATCTCTTGTCTACGCACTGACGCCATTACAGTCTGATTCTTCATTGTATACGTTGTTTACTGAGTGTTTAAGATGCCTCCGACAATCGTGAGTCCCGCCGATTGTGAAGTACGGGCTGTTATACGATTTCTTAGTGCTAAAGGCGTAAAACCGATCGATATTCATCGTGAGATCTGTGAAGTTTACGGACAAAACATTATGAGTGATGGAATGGTAAGGAAATGGGTGAGAGCATTTAAAGATGGCCGCACAAATGTGCATGATGAAGAACGGAGTGGGCGTCCTTCGGTCTTTAATGAAGATTTGGTGCAGAAAGTGGAAGAAAAGGTGAGAGAAAACAGACGCTTTACAATTTCATCAATGTGCGACTGGTTTCCTCAATATTCTCGTAGTGTTCTGTATCGCATTGTGACCGAGAACTTGAATTACCGGAAATTGTGTTCACGTTGGGTTCCAAAAATGTTGACGGATTTGCAGAAAACCCAACGTTTAGGCAGTGCATTGACTTTCCTTGAGCGGTACCACAATGAAGGTGAAGATTTTTTAGACCAAATTGTTACTGGTGACGAAACATGGGTGGCCTACGTCGCACCAGAATCAAAACAACAATCCATGGAATGGCGACATTCATCATCACCCAAAAGAGTGAAGTTTAAGCAAACAATTTCTGCCCGAAAAATCATGTGCACAGTTTTTTGGGACAAAAAAGGAGTATTGCTAGTGGAGTTTCTGCCTCGTAATGAGACAATCAATGCAGCGTCTTATTGTGAGACATTGAACAATCTGCGTCGTGCAATCCAGAACAAAAGACGTGGCAAGTTGAGTAAGGGTATCGTTTTGCTGCATGACAATGCCCGTCCACATGTGGCTAATCGGACCAAAGATATCATCAAATCTTTTAAATGGGAAACTCTAGATCATCCTCCATACAGCTCTGATCTGACGCCCAGCGACTACCATTTGTTCCTGCACTTGAAGAAACACCTGGGTGGTCAGCGTCTTCAAGACGATAACGAAGTCAAAACAGTTGTGATACAGTGGTTAACAAGTCAGGCGGCAGAATTTTATGAGGAGGGTATTCAAAAACTGGTGCCACGTTATGACAAGTGCCTCAATATTCACGGAAATTATGTAGAAAAGTAGATTAAGGTACAGGCTTTCATGTAGAAATAAAATTATTGCGATATCTTTGCACGTCTTTTTTTAATTCCAAAACGGTACTTACTTAAAAAACATGCCTCGTATATCCAACCAGGTGTCGAAATTTTATGGTGAGAAGTTGTATGACTTTTGCACTCACCTACGGGTTTTCGTCTCCCAATATGAAAATTAACTTGCAGTGGCAAGAATGTGACTGTAATTTTTTAGCCTTTTTTTTTCACCGAAGAAATTTTATCAAAGGCTTTGAAATGTTAGATAAAACTAAATTCCTGATGTTCAGGCTTAGTCATTTTTTTAAGAGAATTTCTTAACCATCTAGGTTTTCTCAGGATGATATGAATCGGCTATCAAAAGAAAGTTCAGCACAAAAGCTTTTCTCCGTCTATCTCTGTTTACTTATAAGATATAATGAGGACTACCTTATGGTGTAACTAGACCATGACTGATGTCTAAATGGTGTATACTACTCAGTTGCCAAAGGGGGATTTGGGGGTAATAGCCCCCACCAGAAATGCATTGAATTTCAAATAAATAATATAGAGATAGAAAGCAAAATATTTGGTTAACTCCCTCCTCCTCAGAAAAACTTTATGGTGACGATACTGACATTATTGAACTGCTTTGGACAAACAATGCTCCCCAACTGCTAGTCATTGGCAAATGAATCATATTCTTAGATGTTTATTTGATAGTATAAAGAACATCAAAGTACTGCATTGTACATTTATACATTTAAAATTGTTTTGATATTTTAGTTCATTACTATGAATTGATGTATTTTATTGATTTTGCCACTGTAAAAATTAATAATTTTCTCTAATTTAGAGACAAACTTCCTCTCTCAGACTCATATAAACAAAAAGTGTTTCAATGTTAGGAGGAATATTACAATATATAAATAAAGGGATATTAAAATTATATTCTGATAGATTAAATATTTTTTTCTGCAACTAAACAGTAAAATAAACAGTGTTGAAGACCCAGACCACTTGGCTGGCCCAAAGGCTTACAGCAGGTAAACAAAGAGTGTGGAATTGTTCAGTAAGGATCTTCATACTTGGCTATAACCCAAATGCTGGAACTTAAAGTTAGATTCTAAGATAAAAAAAAAAAAAGGTGGAGAGTTTTACTTTTTAATGAAGCTAAATTTGAAAATGCAGTCTAACAAAGAAAGGTTGATGGTAAGTAAATTGTAGTTTTTGTAGGAGACGGATATTTTTCATATGCATCGGTCTTTTGCAGTCCTAAAACTTGTAATATAAAATCATTTACTTTCAATTTTTAATGTGTTGCAAGCACTATTAGTAAAACTCCATACATCAGTTTATTTTAAGAGGACTGATACTTAAAATACATAAATATGTATACTTCTTAACTATAAATGAGAAAAATTCTACACCCTCCAGTTAACAAACCATTGTTTTAATTCATTAAATCAAGGTTTGACTATAGATATAACAGGAGTCTGCATGTTCTACTATTCAAGAACATATATATATACTGGAAATTCTACCAGGTAAAGGTATTAACACAGAAAATAACTGCACAAACTTCAAGAGCATTTGGGTGCTCTTGAGCAACAATCTGAGGAGTGCTCATGAACAACAATGCTCAATGCTGAGGAGCTCTGGTATAAATTACATTTGTTCTATTTTTATATTTGATGAACCAGTTAAAAATACAGTTAATATCTATTTGCTTGATTAGCTGCATAAATAACTAATTAAGATGTTTTAGTTATTCCGCCAAATTTTAATTAAATTACTTTTATGTTTGAAATATATTCGGTTGACAGGCATGTGGACTTTGCATCTGGACAGGCATGTGAACAAGTTCAAAAGTGGCCAGTTGATGTACTGCAGAGTTATAAAGGTCCAAATATATCTTTAAACTGTTAATTTTCTTCACCTCTTCTCATAACTACGATTTTAAGATGGATTTTCTGGATCTACTTATAATAGAGCTTCATAATATAAATTAAAAGATTCCAGAAATATCAAACAAAATTATTACAAAGTCAAATAAAAAATTAATAGACTGACTCTAATGAAGTCTGTTTCTACAATTTTAAAGATGGGGTGATTATATGTTCTGAGATATAAAATTTTGCGAAAAATTAGGAACATTCCTGTGATTGCACCTAGGTCTCATAAAGACATAAAATTCAGCAGTACTGTGGATGTATGACAAAAATACATTCATGATTAATTCTTTGTGCTATACTTCTGTGGGACGGCCTCGTTCACCAATTGTGGGACTGGCTGACTCCTATGGGGGATAGAACCCGGTGCCTCAAGTGTGGTAGTCTTATACTATATGATTAGGACAAAAGATAGCTTTAGATCCGAACATATAATTGGGAATGTACTTCGTAGCAAGGAATAACACTTGAATCAATCACAACACTTCTATCGGATGATCTGTTATAATTGCCAATGTATGTTTATTTTCCCTGCAACTAATTGCCAATCCCTGTGCCACAATATCAGCTCATGGGTGCATAATATACAGTTTCTAAAAAATAAGTGAAATCCATTCATATTATTAAGTTACTTACATACATGTGCATAAATTTATCCACACTGATTTACACATTTGATACATCAAGTATTCAGACATTTTCTTAGATACACCATTCACAGATATTAATATTGTAAGACACATTCAAAGCTGAAATAAAATAATTAATAAAATGGCACAAGAAAGCTGCTGAGTTTCGTTTGAATACCTTAAACTTTTTAAAAGTTAAAATACAGAAGGGAACATAATTTTAGCACAATATCAGCTATAATAGTAATCAGTGTGATTATTATCGTTAGGAAACACAATCAGTAAGAAACAAGTAATAAATCTGTATATATATATATTTATATATATATATATAACAAAAATTAAAATAAAACATAGAATAAACTTTTGACCAACACAGTATGGAGTTTTAAATCAGATTAAAAATGTATATGCATAAGTTCAGATTTCTATAGAATATAAAATTTAAAAAAAATGAAAAACAAATCAAAAGAAAGCAGGCTTAAAGATAGTTTGTTACTGTAATGATGTTAAATCATATAATTTTTTAAATAGATATGCAAAATTCTACAATATTATCAAGTGTCGTGACTACTATAATGTATTCCAATGTTGAGTTGTAGAAAAAGAAATACACGGTTGTGTGAAAATTTCCATAACCCAAACCAATATATATTTAAACTGTTTAATGTGGAACTTGCAAATATAATACCATGTATCAGATGTAGAACTATTAAATTTGTTTTACAGATTTTCTGCAGTTAATAGAAAATACATTGGGTTCCACAGTCCTAAAATGTTTTAGAAACACTAATTTAAAGATTATTTTCTGTGGCTTGTTATGTAATATAATACATAAAAAATGGTAAAACATTACCAAATCAATCTGTTTTTAACTTTATCTTAACCTATTTTAACTTAGTCAAGTTTCAAAATATATTTGTTAGATCCAGAAATATTTATCACATGCTGCTTATATTTAGAAACTTGGAAAGAAATGCAGATTTGTATCATGGCTTAAAAAAAATTACACAAATAAATTAAAAAATAACATATTTCAAAGTACAGTAGAATCCATTTTATTTTAGCTGAATGTTTTAGTTCTGTTCTGTAAGTATAATTTTAGCATCGAAAATATTGCTTAAGATTCTATTTGCAGTGCCCATATCTCGTATTCATCAGTTTTAGGAACTTTAAGGTACTTTTAAATGAAAATAGGGACCAAAATAAGGAACACATAAAAACTAAAGGAACAACAAAAACGTAACTCAAATTGTTATTTTTAAACCTTCTACTACTAAGAAGGTTAATGTCAAACCAAAAATCTTTTTTTTAACTCTTTTTAATGCATATTAACTTTTGAAGTTCGATTTTTATCTTGTCTTTTAACTTTAAATTCAACTTTGAAATTCATCGATTATTTTAGCCATATTAAATGATAAAAAATATATTTTTTTTATTTGACCCCTGAATGAGATAAGGCTAATTTTTATTTATATTCAAAATACAGTGTTTCTTTATCACAATAATCATGATCTAAAGGGAGCAATTTCCAGCTGTAATGCACAAGTTGGAAAAAGCGATTTTCCTATCAACTGTGAACTTGGGTCGATAGGGTAAGTTGGGATAAAAAATATAAGACCAGTCAATTAAAAATGATATTTTTGTATACCAAATTTTTCGTCACATTAAATAACACTCAGAAAAAAATTTCATCATTTTATGATGGACACTCTTTTAACAGTTGGCAACAGAAATTTGGACTTTTCAATGTTAAATTAATTATTCAAGAGATATTTAGCTACATTTCATAAAAATATTTACTTATTTTTACAGTTCTTACTTTATTTTCCCAGCCATTGGCGAAAGCAACCCTATGCCATTCGTGGCAGGTGCTACGGCTTGGGTCTCCAAGTTCTTTCTTTAAAATATGTAGTAGAATAACCCAAAAGAAATGCTGTAACGAATATACTGAAACTCATAAAAATTTACATAAGTTATTTAAAATATTATTTTTACATAAGTTATTTATATAACCCATTTTCCTAGGAATAAAAATAGGGACTTTAAAGACCAAGTATTAGCTTTGTATGTGGCAACATATTTTGTTTGTTACAATGCTTTTTAACACTGGTTGGAGTATTTTTTACCGATTCATGTATACTTAAAGAAATATGTAGAAAGCACATGGATACTTTTCATAAAAAGATATTTATTAAAATTTTTAACAAATGGCAAACCAAAGAGTTAAACATGTTGCATTTTATCAATCATTATGAGAATTGCAAAATAAGCTGACTGACAATGGGATAAAAACTTGATTGAATTGCATTTTGAACTAGATTTTAGGATATAGAATTATTTAAAAAATGATGAGCTCTACCTATGTATTTTGTTGATAATGAGCTATGCTCCTGTAGGATTTCAAAAGAATAATAAAAAAATAAAGTTATTCATTACACTGCCTTTCACATTTACATCAATTGACACTGGCTTCTCACAGTGGCAATTGACCCGAAGAAAAAAACACAAGATTCTCCAGAAATATGCATAATTTTATTGAACTTAATTTTACATTATTAAATTAATGCTAAACTTTCTATTCTTCTATAATGAAATACACATGTTTGTTTATATATACCTTTCCCGGCCACACAACTTGTTACCATAAACCCCTGGGTTGGTCGTGTGGTCTGGGCCTTCAACATGTTTGTTTATGTGTGTGTGTCTGTCTACAGAAAATTTGAGCTACTAAGACTCATGAATTTCAGTACACTACGGATTCAATTGATTGCACATTATTTTTGTATGTGGCTGTACTTTGGATATTTTACTGTACTTTAAGTGATTATAATTATTGGTCATATCCAAATGAAAATCGTAAATTTTTATGACCTGCAGAATATATTTTTAAAAACATTGTTATCTTTTCTGTGATTATGAAGAAATAAAAATAACTCTGATTTACCTTAATATGCATTTGTAAACTATGCATTTCCTGTATGTTTTAAGTTGTTAAGAAATAATTTTGGGAATTGAGAATTTCTAAGAAAAAAAAAAAAACCTTTTAATTAGAAAGGGAAATCAAGACTATATGATTGAAGATTTCATTTGATGATTGGGTTAGTGAAAAAATAAATATAGAGCAACCCCTTAAAATTGATCAACTGATCACTTATAAGATTATAAATCTCGTGAAAATTTTCAAATTAGATGTATAGGTTTGTTGGTACATAATTATTTTCAAAGGCTTAACATTAGATGATACACTAACACATCTACACTAATAAATTACATATACAGTCACCATGGTTTATAATAAATCTCAAGCGCTGTAAAGAATGGCTCATTGTATGTTTTTTTATTAATGTTTAATACACAAATGTGTTAAAACATAACTTTGTCACCTATTTATTAGTTTGCCAAAGAAAAACATTGGTAATCGTATTTTCAGAGGTTTTAACATTAGATGATATACAAATAAACTAAGAAATTAAACATACCATCACTATGCTTTACATCAAACCTTAAAGACTGTAAAGAATGGTTTATCATATATTTTTCTAATATATGTTTAATAGACAAATGTGTTAAGACACGATTCAGCTACCTAATTATTAGTTACACGAACAAAAAAGTTGTTAATTGTAGCTGTATATGAAAATGAGACATTTTTATGTTTAGAAATATATTTTACAATATGATTATTAAAAATACAACTGAAATTTGATTGTATTTATCTTGATGCAAATGACACGATCTTCAACAGGAATTAGGATAAGGCATGAAAGAAATAAGTGATAATATGATGCTCTACCGTACTACAATTTGTTAATGTAGGGCATGTAAAATTGCATTTACAAATTCTATAATTTTAAGCACAATAATTAAAAAGAGTATTGTCACCTAATCTATATAAGTAAACAGTATAAGGCACATATTGTACTAATTATTACAAAAATTCTTCATTGCAACATCAAAATATAATTTTTATCTAAATTCTACAAAAACATTGTGTGCATCTTTTGTTAACATTTAAGAGGCTTCTTGTGAGAATTGCTAGAATTTTCTCAAGGGATGAATTATGGCTAAATAAAACTGCCGGATGATTAAGTTCTATAGAAACAATATAATGCAAGAGAAAATTATAAATGAAATAATGTAAAACAATAATTATAGAAGAGGTGCTTCATTGAGATTGAGGAACGAAAAGTATGTAGCACCATTCATACATTTAATAGTGAATAAAAAAACTTGAACGCTATAATTTAATACAGTATTGGGTAGTGATAATTAAATTGAATCTATTCACAGAGGTTTTAGAGTAATTTCTGATAAACATATTTGAATAAAATTTACTATTTCTGATAGTTTGACCAAAGATACACATTTCATGAAGAAAATTAATTTACATTTTTGCCACCAAAGGGAAATGGGATACAGTAAGTATAAATACAACCCAACAAAATTCACTATATTTAAAGACATTTATAGACATTATTGCAGCTGTGTGGTTATTTTAAAGATTAAGTAAAAATTAAATTTTGGAATGTGCTCCCATTGTACACATCAGCATGTGTGAACAAGTATAATTTTTTGTAGTGCTCTTTAATACAGAATTGCCAATAAATAGAATGACAAAAAGAAAACTTTCAATATGACACAATTTTCGCAAACTTCTTTGGAAAGCTACAAAGATAGCCATGTAGCTGGCATGTTTTGTGAATATAAAAATTAAAGTGTTGAATTGATAAACAGTACTTTTATGTTTGAAGTAGTTTATTTTTAATTAATGGTAAAAATTAGATTTATTTATTTTTCTTTGTAAATAATATTCTTTTGGTCCAATCATGTGTTAAGCTTTGTTGAAATATGTAAATTGGAAATTATTCTAAATCTCTGAGAGTAAAGTCAGTAAATTATAACTAGTCTGTTAAAACTGAGATGTATTTACCATTATTTTGCATTATAACATATTTTTTTCAGTTACAAGGGGAAAACGTCTTATAAAACAAAACAAAGATATTTTTTTTTTATTAAAAATTTTAGATGCTGGTACATTTTAATAGTGATGAAGGCTAACAGAAATGTTATATTAATTTTTCTATACATAGTTAGGCCAACAGATAGAAAACTAACATTTATAAATTTTTTGCATGTTCTAAAAATTTGAATGAGACCTAACAGTTCACCATATATATTATTAAAGTATTTTTTACAGATGCTCTTTTATGTTTTACTATTCAATTTAGATTAAAATCTTGAATTTATTGTGAATATCTATATAGATGAAATTAATGAAAAATCAATTGACAAAAAATGAAGTTGGAGAAAGATACAAGTTATTAAACAATTAATTAGATGAAAAAACAAAGACCATAACATGAATAAAGATAAAGTAACCTTAATACTAAAAATGTAAAATATCCTTAAATCATCATGTTTATTGCTTGCTTTCAGCAACTTTCCAGCTAAGAATGCAGGAAAAAAAAAATTAACTTTGCAGCAAGAAAACTTGCCATGTGCTATAATTAAAAAGAGACTAAAAATGTTGGTACTATCACACAGCTAGTATCAAATTTTATAAAGATTGAATTCAGGCTGAATGAGGATGCAAAGTGTAAGTTCAAACTTATAAAATCTGCTTAAAGAAGATGTTTGACTTCACTTATCTTTTAAAGATTCCCCTTGCATGTCTATAGTTCATTTTTACACAGCCTTCTTATTACTATTATTTTAACAAAATATACAGCTTTTACTCATAAAACATGCCTGTTTTGTCCATAAATAGATTCTACTTATTGAAAAACTATACATCAACAAGATTTGATGAAAATTCTGGGTTTTAAAACACTTTAAAGATTGTTATCTAGTGCTACTAAAAGTACTTACATATTTTAATTTAATGATTTCAAAAATAAATGATTCACATTCGTAGGTAATTTTCCAGTTGTTTAATAATTAACACAGTTTTTGCCATCTTAATATTTTGATAAGTTACGAGTGTAATTAAATTTTTGGACTATCTAGTTATTAAAATTATGATTGCTAGCTTGTTTTTGTCAGTTATGTGTTTTGTTCCAGCATCTAAAATATTGAAACATAATTAAAAAATGCATTAGCACATAGAAACATACCTTGCCACCATTTTTATTAGAAACATTATCAGAATATTGATTCCTTCATTTTTTTTACCAGTACTTAATTTACGAGTAAATATTTTTGATACTTGTAAGGTATTGCCAAATCCCTGTTGTTTATAGTTCATATTATTTAGATAAATATTCTAAATTTAATACAACATGCTGCAAATTTTTAATAATGTAAATTCCATAAATAAAAAAAATTCGCTTTAGAAGAATAAATCAAATACCTTGTTAATAATTGTGTGACATTCATCAGACCCTGCATTCATCAGACTATGTCTCAGACTCATTAGCACAAGTTTTATATATTTTATATTGCATGGATAATATTTCTACACAAAGTTTTGTAGTTTTACCTTCTAACCACAATTCTGTTAAGGTTCTTGGCTGTTTAAATATATTTAAATAGTGTGAAGGACACAGTTGTAATTAAACTACTCAGGATACATAAAAAAATGCAGGATTAAAGATTATTCATCAGTTAAAATAACAAAGTAACATGGAGTGTTAAGTCACTGAGATATATATTATATGGAACGATGATAGGTGAATAGTTTGCCATGGACAACCACATTACTCTTTTTTATTTTTTATTGTACAACAAGGAAAGCTCTAAGACAATGCTCCTAATCAGAGGTTGCCAAAAATATTTTTTGAGGGGAATTTTTACTCTTTTCCTGAGTACTTAAAATAAACTAAGAGATAATATTATAAATTATTTGTTGATATTTTTTTAAAACTAGAATACTTATATTTTTAATTATATAAATAAATGCACATGTACATCTATAGATGTTACTGATCAATCTTGTCCTGTAGAAATCTCATATTTCTCTGAAACTGGTTGATATCCTTACATTTTTTATCCTATGAACTGGTTTTGCACTTATTATATACACTCATCAGCATAGAATAGCTGATTTCTGCAACAGCAAATAAAAAACTTGCTATATACCACAATTTTGCAAACTAAGGTAATTGACAAATTCAGTTTTATCCCATTGCTGGTTTCAAATTTTACAAAAAACTAGTTCAGGCTAAATTCAAGGCTGTAATGGCCAAGTTCATAGTGACAGAATACAAAAGGCATTTTCAAAAATTTAGAATATGCTGCCATTGCAGATAATGCTTATATATAACATGTATATATAGAAATTAAAGAAGCGAGAATTAGAATGTAAACTTTTCCTTTTATCACTACAAATTTCAATATATATTTTTACACACAGTTTAAATTTCAAGGTGTCAAAATGTATTTCAATGCATACTAGATGTGTAATCATACAGAGCAAACTCTGTTCATATTTATAAATACTACACTGCTCATATTACTAAATATTACTCTAAATATTCTAACTACCATCAAAATTTAAATTTTTTCTGTTGCTTCCAACAGTTGATGCAGCTATATATTGTTCAAGATACAAATGCACCAAAGATAAATGTGTACTGTATGCTTATGCACGGACCATGAAGCACAATGTTAGGGAATAGGAAGTACTCACTCCATATAATATATAGCTCAGTGGTAGAATTGCACTAAAGATAAGCATAAAGAAAGGACAAGAAAAAAAAAATCAGATTATAAAATATAAACAGCAATATTGTTGGAAGTTAAAAATTCTGGTGCATTATTTTCATGTCAAAAGCTGCTGAAGGATTAATTTGCTAGCAGCCCAAAATCTTGAATCTTAAATTTATCTCAGAGAAATATAATATATCTATAAATTCACAAGAAAAAAAAATCACATCACTGAACCAGCTAAACATATAAGACATTCTATAAAAAGTTCTAAAAACATCTTAAATAAAAAAATAAAAGATTAATCTACATAAAGTGTCATTTTCTAGAATATGATCATATAAAATTAAAAGCAAAAAGTACAAAGCATAGTGTTAAAAGTTAAATGAACCCTGACATAATAACAGAATAAATTAATAAAAATATTTTATTACATTATTCTCATTATATTTTTGCTGACATGATATGAAAGATTTCAGTGAAACAAGAAAAAGGATTGGAAAGTATGAACATTCATTGGACATTGTTAGCATATTATTTACAGAAAAACAGGAAATAATTATAATGTAATGCAGTCTTATAAGCTCAATTGACTTTCAATTGTTTTGAAGAACTATAAAATATAAAAAAGTAATTTTACTTCAGATCTAATATATAAATAAATATTGAAATAATTATGTAAATAAATAAACTAAAAAAATATCATAAAATACTTGTGTTTACAGAAGTAAAAATAATTTACAATAACAGTAGAATCTCAAGCAATTGTTGTGAGAAAAAGATACACCGGAAATAAGTGGAGAACCATTAAAAATGAGTCAGAAAATAACAAGAGTACTATACATTTGAAGTTATATATAAATATAAAGAAAATATATAAGATTTAATAATGACTTCGGAATTTCTCAACTTTTTGTTTCACATTAAGCATTTTTTACTAGTAACAGATGATTAACAGGAAAAGTCTTAAGCAATTAAATCATGAAGTTTTATTATTGTTGATAACTTCTCCCTTAGAAAATATATAATTGTGTTCTTTTAGTTCATACATGGACAATCTGTGGTCTATAATTTTTCTTCAATACTCCATAATCTTTATTAATGCTTAATTTCTTATCTATTATGCATAACTATGCTTTAATCTACTCTAAAAGTAATATCAAATAATAATCCTGGTTTAATTAAATAGGCAGGACCATTGATTTTATCAGTTAAACCAAGAGTTGTTTGTGTGTGTGTGCATTGCCTAGTTGAATATATGTTAAGATAAAAGCATTCATTTCATACAAATAAAAATAAAATTTCTATTAAAATTTATACATTTTGTGGTCTAATAATGCATAAAAAAAGTAAGACATACCCAGATTTAATGAGACGAAAATAACTGCAAACTTTTTTTGTCAAATGGAGAGAAATTATTACTTTTAGATAAAATAATTGCAATTTGATTAATATGATAAAAAACGATTACAATCTGTTATATATTTCTTAAATCACTAGTTTTATTAAACAGGGGTTTGTCATATGCAACATCTAAAACAATTCTTATACTTTTAGAAGCCAAGTACAAATGAGCATACATCAAGATCTGAAACACAAAAAAAAACACTGTTCCAACACAAAGAAATTCTAACATTTTTACCAATTTGTTACAACTGTTAAAATTTGAACAAGTCTAAAAAATGTCAAGCAAAATAAAATTTCCCCCACCCACCTCAATGATTTAATGATTCTTAGAAAATTAGGCTATATTATGTAAATATAAAACTATAATATGTGGAACTAACACCTTGGGGTTTTGGAGCTGAAGTACCAGTTGTCTATGCATCTTTTTTGGATTAAACTTTAGCAGAACAGATGGATACAGTCTGATTAACATGAGCTTATTTACAATACAGCAAAATTGTAAGTTTTGTAATTGTAAATATTGTAAGTTTTCCACTTTTAGATTGGTGTAAAATGTAGTTTTTATGGCATTTGTCACAATGAAACTCTTTTCACAAAATGCAGCAATGAGAGACAAAGTGGCAACAAGTCTCCAAGAATCGGAAATCTACCAAGTAAAGACAAGTATTTATCCACTAAATCAGTAAGGAGGCAAATTCTTCCCTAGAACTTTACATTTATACCATTCATTCAATATAGCAATGAAATGTGGGTCTTCCAATTGTACGCTAAAATGATTCCATGAAAGGATGATTTTCCATGTGTTTGGACTAAGGTTACAATCTTTCTTCAACATTGTGATGCTAGGTGGAGTAGTCTGCATAAAAAGGAGCATGACTGAGAGCCCCGCATCTAATTCGCCAATCTTATGTTCTTAGCTGAGCAAAGAAAAACAAAATGTCACAAAAAAATCTTATGAACACCACGTAAACCATTCAGGTTCATAAGCAATTTTAAGTGGTCAATTCTAGATTTGCTGTATTGTAAATAAGTAACTTTCTGCATAATTACGCATCATTAGGCTACAGCACTTGGCTTCTAGTGATGCCATGTGTAGTGGGATTTTAATTCTATGCCTGTTATTTCTCTTTTAAAGAGTGGTTGTGAAACAATGAACAGAAAGCAAAAAATATTCACAATAAATATATTTTTAATGTTTGTAGAACTTTTTAAATGATTTTTTACAGAAAATTTAAAAATTCCGTATATTAAATAACGATAAAGAAAAAGAGTTGCCAGTTCCAAATTTTTAGTCACCATGACAACCAGGTGATGGATTATTTTACCCCTTGGTTATCTGAGTGTTCATTAAATATAGATTAGAGTATGTATAAATCTTGATTATTATGTATAATAATAAGATCTGGTCAATCATTGGTTAAAATTATATCACTGACTCAAATTGCTTTAAAATGAGCTCTATTAGTAAAAATAATATGCAAAATGTGAAGGAAATTTTAAAAGGAATAAAAAAAATTGTGATGGAATATTTTATGGAAATTAATTTCTTTGTACAAAACTTGTAGAACTTTCTAAATGATTTTTTACAGAAAATTTAAAAATTCCGTATATTAAATAATGATAAAGAAAAAGAGTTGCCAGTTCCAAATTTTTAGTCACCATGACAACCAGGTGATGGATTATTTTACCCCTTGGTTATCTGAGTGTTCATTAAATATAGATTAGAGTATGTATAAATCTTGATTATTATGTATAATAATAAGATCTGGTCAATCATTGGTTAAAATTATATCACTGACTCAAATTGTTTTAAAATTAGCTCTATTAGTAAAAATAATATGCAAAATGTGAAGGAAATTTTAAAAGGAATAAAAAAAATTATGATGGAATATTTTACTGAAATTAATCTCTTTGTACAAAACTCCCCCCCCCCCCTCCGACTTGTTCACACTTCATTCCCTATAAAAAAATATTCCAGTGCATGCCACTGCTACAGACAACCAGTTGAGAAACACTGAGTCATTATTTTATCAAAGACAAAACAAACAACATAATTGTTGTAGTGCAATATTGAATAATTTGTTTCAAAAAGCCTGCGTTAAAAGTTATCACCGGATAATTTGCAAATTAATTGATCAAATATATTGAAATTTTAAATAACCTTTAATTTATTGCTTTTTTTTCTTTTTTAAATTCTAAAAGCATTCAAGATTACTAATGAAACAAGGCATATATCATTTGTACAATTTAATTTGATTTTAAGTTAAATTATTGCAGAAATTTTGAAAAACTCTTTTCTACATCCTCAATGAATAACACAGAAAATAAACAGAAGCTTGTGGATTTAAAAACTTGAGAACAATATCCATTATTTTAACTAAAATTTTGAAAACACACTATTAATCTTAAATACCAGGAAATCTAGTCTTATTATTTTGGTGCTTAGAAATAACAAAATTGAACTTTAAGTAAAAAATTACATTTGAAAAATCAAAAAACCTTTAAAAATGCAAAGGAATATTTATTTATTTTTATATAATTTAAACATATATTGTTGTAAATACTATTCAAGCTGCAACAGAAATGAATGCAGAATAAAATACTGTTCAACAGATCACAATCCACTTGAATTAATGATAGATGATATATTACAATGATCACAAATTGTTACATAAAGTTATAAGTATGCCACCGTATACCTCAAATAGTAGTTAATGAAATACAGCAAATAGAATTTTCTGTATAATTTTCACAGTCTAGGTTAATATTGCTAATCAGACAGGTTAATCACTTTATTTGCATCTCAGCATGTCTATATCAGCATGCCTAAGGAAAATAATTTATGTTATTAAACATTAATAAAATAATTTTTCATTCAAAAAGTATGGAAACATGTCTAAAAATATTATTAACATATAATTACAGTAAAGCCTAGATTTTCAGTAAAATGTCTTTAATAACCCATTTAAGACATAAAAAAATTACAAAAAGGTCAAAGCACTTTCGGACAGCACAACGTCCTTCATTTGCATATGAATGGTCAGATTATTCAGTATCAATGGAAACCGTTAAATTATAAAATACATAAATCGCCGTTTGCAAGCGGCAATTACGTGATCGTGGGGGAACTTGTTTTCAGATAAAAGAAAGGGAAAAATCCGATTTCAAAATTCATGACATTTTAGGGACATTTGTGATTCATTTCTGATTTTATGACTCTTGTGAGCTGTAGATACTCTTATGCAGATGAAAAAAAAATGCAAATTTACATTAAAAAAAAAAAAAAAAGTTATGAAGATGAAAAATTGAACTTTTTGGCCAAAAATCAGATTTCTGGAACAAGATTAAAAAAAAGAAACAAATATGGGAAAATCGGAACACTTAGCAGCTATGTTATTGTTTTCCATGATTTAGAAGTTCACAATGTACTATACCAGCAGTTACCTTACACCTTTCTGGTAGGTCGGACGGTCTGGGTCTCAACAACAACAACAACAATGTACTATACCAGGATAATCCCACCAACAAAAAAAATCCTCTTGTGGATTCAAATTAGTTTCAGGGAAAGTTATAACTAAAGTGCGGATTTTGATGACCTAAAACTTCACTAAAAATGCCCTTAAAATAGTAAAAAAATGCATTTAAAAAATGACCTTAAAATTTTACATTATTATGAACTTAAAATAATTTACTAAAAAAAAAGACGACATGAAAAATAAATTTAGTTAATTCATGATACAAATTTCGAAAGTTTTAGCTAAATACATATAATCTAAATTGCTGCAATAAAAATATTTATATGTATAAATACCTGACTTAAAACTTTTATTGTCCTGAACTGTGACAATTTAATTTCCCATAATTACATCGGATTTACATTGAATTATTAAGTGTTTCTAAAGTTTTCAAATGATCTTTTATGGTTAGAATATAAGTTTTTATACCGCAAAAGGCTTTTTTAAACATCTATGGATGTGATAGGTGCATATTTGAAAAAACAAAAACAAAAAAAAAACAGATTCGCTTATGTTCAATTCTTCCTCGATGTCAAAAGTTTCATCTTCACCAGTTAGGATGAGAGAGATTTTCTTCAAAGTTTTGAAACCCTGGCTTTTACCCAAAACATCATTTAAATTGGCAATTATACAATGTCCAACTTTATCTTTAGCCTTCTGAATGACCTAACTAATTGTCAATGTAACCTATTGCGTCAACCAGTTACACATGTTGTTTTTCTAAGCATTTAATAGTCGAGGATAAAATGCTGAAATTGGAATTTATGTACGCCAAGTTTCCTTCTACGTTGTTTGTTGATAGCATGTTTTGTGCAATTTGAATTGAAGCAGTATCACTGGTGTCAAAGGCATTTACAATGGATTTCACGGTTCTGAAATTCTCACAATAGTACAAATAAGCATTCAGCCATGTTCCCCAACGTGTTATCACAGGTTTTGGTAGCAAGGCAAGACTAGGAGCTTGCGATTTAAAAAGCTCGATTCGATATAGTGCTTTTAAGAAAATTTTCTTAATGTTGGATACTAATCTATCTACTTCAGGATAATTTACATGTATTTCTTCAGCAATACGATGTAATGCATGCACAAGGCAAATAACATGCACTACCTTAGGATAAAATATAATGGTCTTCCCAGCTTGAACCATATATGGGGCTACATCAGATCGTTTTCACTAAACTCAGAAACGAACTTCCGCAAATGGCAAGATTTAGAAGATTTGCATTTAGGCAAATCTGAAGCAATGCTTCGTTTACAAATTGGAAATAATGACTAAATTTCTGCAGCTGTCCTTCATGTTGTCAGAAAATTTGAAATCCTGTTTAAACTGGTTAATGCCACTTCTGTCTGATTGGTAGCAATAGTGTCATGAAGGGGAATGGTTCCCCTTCCCCATTATCTTTCTCAAAATCCTGTCTTGAAAAGAGTTGATTTACGACCAGGGTGGGGAAGACTATCTCTATTGCAAAATACCTGTTTGCACCACAAAGTGGGAAGAAGTGTTACGGCCTTGGAGGTTTGTCTGTAAAGATGCTAAGACGGGAATTAGCAAAAACACACATTGCAACAGTAAGTATAGAGAACTAAAAATGAAAAAAATTCCCTAAATATAGGAAATCTTATAAAAACGCTAAATATTGCCTCAAAAATGCTAAACATTACCTCAAAAATGTTCAAAATGCTCTGAAAATGCTCAAAAATGCCCTTAAAAGGGAAAAATTCGAAAAACTGCAGATGTCATCGAAATCTGTGCCTCAATTATACTTATAACATTTGTAGCTGTATGTGTTGTGTCATGATTACATCATGGCCTTATTCCAGTCTGGTATGGTAATAGATATTACACAGGGTATAGCGAAAATCTCAATTATGTGAGATCGCATGCATTTAATATTTTCCCTGTGCTGTTAGAGCTATTTTAGTTAGCTGATATCAATGTTAGAAGGTACACCTTGAGCATTCTTATTAAATTGATGCATTTTGTGAGATAATATGCACCCCCTCTTTTTTCAAAGGAGATGTTAAGTAGTTCAAGATTCAAGTCATTCCGCATTGGAGTTATGAAATTGTTATTGTGCAGTCAGTGTAATGAAATATTCTAATAGAATAGACTGTGTGTGAGTCAGAATACTTTTGGTCATTACAACAGGTAATTAAAGTAGTAACATTATGGAAAGCCATGTGGTGCAGTGCATGTGGAAGTATCCAGATTGCTATTACATAGGCTGAACTAAGAGTGTAGCATGTACAAAAGGGGCAGTAATAGTAACTGTTACTATAGTAATTTTCACTAATCCTTGATGAACTCACCATTGTTTCCTATCAATGCATCTGCCAGTGCTTATATATTATGACTGTTCAGCTATGTATCTACAGCTCGCTGCCTGTAACAACATGTATCCACCTCATTGACTTTAATAAATTATTATTGCTTCAATTTTTCTGAATTATATTCAATGCCTAGTGTGGACAACGTAAATAAAACCTTGTTAATGAATTGGCATTTTCACAGAAAATTGCCAATAATGCAATTTTAGTCACAAATCAATTAAAAAATTGGTCATTTTTTTATGATGAGAAATGATGTAAAACAATGCATCTGTGAATAAAATCTTATCAGTTAATAGTGAGATAACAAATGTTGAACTTCAAAACCATACACATACATATGAAGTTTATAATGGTTGTACGATCAAGACCCAGTTATAAAGTGTTATACTAGTAAAAAGTTGGGCTTTGATTAGACTTGCACGTTTGAAGTGTGAGAGCTGTGAAACTCTTAAAGTTAAAACTTAATGTAATTTAACAAAGAAATTAAATTAATGATGAAATTAATGAATAATGTATGATGAATTTCAATATCTGTGTGTGAGAATCCCAATGCAAAACATCACATAAGACTTTAGAATCTTAATATTAAGCAAAACAAATGTAGAATACAGGAAAACAATTAAATAAAAGTAACACATTTAAATAAATAAAAAAAAATCACAGCTACATAAATATGAGTTATCATATGTTCTTCCTTTAGTTTTTAACACAAGTGAATTTTTTAAATTGTCAAATGCATATGATGCTTCAAATGATAAACCTTCCAAGATGTAACAATGCAACATAAATTAGATCTAAGAAAGTTTCTCTTTCTCCAATGTTCACAACCACTTTATCCAAAGTCAGACTTTGTGATTTGTAACTGTAAAAGTGAGCTGCAATGAAATAGCTTTTGTGTGGAAGTAGTGCCATTAAATACACAAGTGAAACATACAAGTACCAATACTACTTATCGATTAACTATGATGTTTACATTATTAGTATCTTCAGTATATAGTACATAAGCTCTTTATATATTATGTGCAACAAGGTACTGCATCACAATTTATTTTATTAACCATCAAAATTTGTATTTTCTAGGTTATCTGATAATTATTTTTTCGCATTTAAAAAAGTAAAATGAGCACAATTCTATAGTTTGGCAAAAAATTGTGTGTATATTTTTGTATTCTAACAACAAAAAAAAAAAATGTGTTTTAATTTATATGTAATGTTACTTTTCGTGATTTTTTAAGTGAATGCATAGAAATAAAGATTTTCGATTCTGTTCCCATATATGAAGTCCGGTGGATTTTTCTACTAGTCGGCATGGGTACTTACGGGTTATTATTATGTTAATTTTTATTAAAAAACTACCGAATATATTATGCTGAATTTTTTTTATATTTTTTATGGGATAATTTGTATATTTCCTAAAACTTTTCGAAGCAATTTGTGAATTTCAAATTCGCTTAAAAAATGTTTGAAAAATTAGGTTCCATAGGGTTCTATGTATTTCATTTTTCAACCCGGGTTCAGTCCAAAGCTAATTGGGTGATATTATTCATTTATATTCCCATAGGTCCCACAGACCGTTTGAACAACATATTAAAATTTCATTTTGATAAAGTCATTTTTACGGCAGTTATCGGGCTAACGGACAGATAAACAGAATGAACAAAGTCATAAAAGCTTTTCAACTATGATGTAAAGTATTAAAAAGTACAATAATACTTTGTGACTTACCCTGGTTATAATTCAAATATTTCATCTTGCTGTCTTTCTAATTTTTTCAAGGAAGACTTTACTTTACGTCCTTTTGTCATCACAACAGGCTGTGGTGTAATATTAGGATCTACATTGAGGTTACTAAGGGAAGACGAGCCACTTAAACTGTTCCGCTGATACTGATAACCTATATGAGAAGAAAAACCATCCCTGGAGTTATGGAGGTCATCTTCTGAATACCTGGAAAAGAAATTTTCTTAGTAATAATGAATAACTTTTTATTCAAAAGCAAATGAATGAACAATGGATTTATTTAAAAATGAAATAATTTTGTTAGAAGTTAAGATATTTTAATTCTTACAAAATACTACACGTGATATTAGAAGATTGATCACATTCATATAAAAAAAAATATTTTTTTTAAGTTCCTTATATACTTAATAGTATTTACAAGCACAGCATGTGTGGAGAGCTGCACAAGCAAACTTTTCATCCAAGTGACAAGATAAATTTGATCTATATGCATAATTAAGAGCATATGCAAGGGTGGGCCAATGGGCCGATAACACTCTAGAAGGAGAGAAGCGAATTTATTTTTGTTTTTGCTGAAAAATGCCTTGTTCTTGCTGACATCGCACTCAATCTGGTAATACATACATTTCTTTTAGATCATTGGTCAAATCTGTTCTTAAACGTAAGAAATGTGTACTTATATCTTAAATGTAAGAAATGTGTACTTGCATTTAAATACACATTTTTTAAGATAGCACGCCCCAAATCAAAATCCTGCATTCACCACTGTGCATGATTATACAGCAAATAGTTAAGGAGCAGAATGGGGAAGAAAATCTTTCTAGACCATTCAAAATACTGAATTATGGAAAATTTATAAAATGGTGATGAGGATTTGTCAGGTACCTGCTGGGAAAGATGATAAGTGAACTTTTGGACAAGGAAGTTTACATTTCGGAGAGCTCAAGGTTAAGAAAGTTGAATAAACCAAGAGAGTTTGATTATGGTGGTTTAAAGAATTCATCTTACTGCAGATGTAGATGAACTTATGAAAAACTACACTAGATTCACTTGTTACAGGGGACAAGAGAAAAATACAGAATTGAGCTTAGTGTGAGTTTGTAGCTTAAGAGGATATTATTCCTTCAGCCTTGTTTAATTTTTCCCATGTTAACCTATGGATAAATAGCACTTAACCTCTAGCTCATTTAGTTTTAATGATTTTTTCCTATGTTTTTTGCAATAGATACTGAAAAAAGGAGTTTATGCTTTTTAAAGAAATCAGAAAAATAGAAGTATTTTTAGTATGTATCTAAAAGTTACGTATTCATTTAACAAAAATATTACAAATACTTCCATTTTATTGATTTTTTAAAAAAGCACAAACCATCTTATTCTCAGTATCTGTGCTTGGAAAAAAACCACCGTAAATTTTTTTTTAGAAACTAAATGAACTAGAGGTTAGGGACTATTTTTCAGAAGTTAACATGAAGAAAATGTAACAAGCGGCTGGAGGAAAAATATCTTCTTAAGAGTAATAATTTTGAAGAAAAAGTTAATTTATAACAAGGGTGATTGGTTTTTATTGGAAAGGTCAAAGATTATGCATCATACATTACCATTGATAATTTTATGAGCTATTTAAAATTGAAGATAGATTTAGCGCAACATGGATGTCTCATACAAAACTAAACTGTAGTCTATTGGACATTAAATGCAAGGGGAGTCAAAGGAACAACCATGTACTGCCAATTCACTTGTTCTTTTATGAATGTTATTTTATGCTATGTTAAGAATAATTAAACTTTCTATATTAATCCTTTTAATATATCTTTTAAAAACTAAAAATATACTTTATAGTTTGTCAGACATACTGCATATTTAGTGGTAGATTTTTCATGAAACTAGTGAAGATTCCATTAAGTTTCTAGACTTAGTCAAACAAGAGTCCTCTAGCATTCTATTTCTCAATTAAATGACTTGTTAAGATTTTAAGGTATTTTTAACTTAACAGAGAATGAATGAAACATAAAAGTAAAGAACTCTATAATTAAAACTGAACTGTACGATGTCACTAATAGATATATATATATATATATATATATATATATATATATATATATACTTTATTGAAGAAAAGGTGGTCTTTTTCAGCTAAGTATAATATTAAGGAAACCTTATGTGAGGTAGTAAAACTTTTGACTATATACTTTGATTATTTCAGCTACCCCCTTTTTTAAAACATTTTTTATGGTCCAAATGTAACTTTATACTATAAAATACCAATTTCTGGTTATGTTAAAGAATAAAACTAATATCTGTGCGCACATTTATATAACATTGGTTCATTAGATATTACAGATTAAAACTACTTGTTGAGTTTTAAATTTTCAATTACCTTAGATGAAACCATGTGTGCAGCAATTATAACTACTTTGTAAGGGAGTGAAATGATCTAAACCTGTTTTGCTAGTTCCCAGAATAAGGTTCAAATGTATGTACGTCTCTTAGATTTCTTTTTTCTGCACATTTTATGGTTTGAAGTAATAGCCATTATGCTTTAATGGCAAAATCTATGAAACAGTGCTGTTTGAATAGTAATGAAACAGTGAAACAGCAGAAATCTATGAAACAGTGCTGTTTGAATAGTAAATTGATGTATGCAGCAGTGAGCTTTTAAGTCAGTACTTTTGGGTACTTTTAAGTCAGTAATTTACAGTTCTTGGTATGTTGTGAATTAATAGTATAATACATATTTATTGAGTATCTATAACTTTCGGTGGCAGTTGCATTTTTGATATATAATATTCTTAGATTCTTTTCAAAGTTAATTTCAAGTATTTCTCAAAATATAACAACAGGTACTCAGACCTTAAATAATCTTAACTGTTACACATGTACTGGCTCCCGGGGCCAACGGCCGTACCGTGCTGAAAACACCGGTTCTCGTTAGATCACCGAAGTCAAGCAGCATCGGGCGTGGTTAGTACTTGGTGGGTGACCACCTCGGAACACCGCGTGCTGTTGGCCATCTCGGGTGCGGTATCCCCGTGGTTTGCGCGCTAGATTTGCACGCTACCACAAATGCCGCCGTGTTCATGCGGAGTACGATCACGTTAAACATGTGGGTCCGTAAGTCCTTCAGAGAGGTTGGTGGTAGGGGAAGGAGGGTACGGTCCCTGTGGATGCCTCCCCCACTGGGTTCCGGTCCAAATTGGGTGGCACTTCCCGGCCGTCCATACAGTTACCTTACACCTTTCTGGTAGGTCGGACGGTCTGGGTCTCAACAACAACAACAACATGTACTGGCTCCAGTTTACCTCTGAGTACACATGCTTCTTGAATAGAGCCTGAAAGTAATATGCTATAAACTGAAAAATATTGAAACTAGCATACATATTTCTGTTGCTATTATATGATCTAGATCAGTGATTCCCTAAATTTTTTTGTTTGGAGGAACCCTTGAAATATTTCATAAACTCCCTTAGAACCTCTAATTGGCTAACACATAATAGGTTCGGCACAGGTAAATTACAAAATAAATGTGTGAAGCAGTAAGAGACTAATAAATAATAATTAACTCATATTTTTTTAATAAAATATTACTTGAGTATTTATATAACCCACTTCTATTTATTAATTAATATTAATAAAGAAATGACAAACATTTTCACTCTACATTCGGTTTATTAATTACAAACATTATGTATATTTTTTAATGATCTTGTGTTAATATAATTGTTATTATTTTAATTTGTTATTATTTTAAATTTTGCAAATTCTCATGAAACTATAATTGGGAATTACTGTAATGGATTTTAATACTTTCACTAGATACATCATATATCTTCTCAATTATGTCACACTCACATACCGTAGCCATTCTTGTAATTTTTTTTTTCTTTTTTTAAAGAAAATATTTTATGAATATAATGTTTTATGAGATACTGATGTATAACTACAGGGTGATTATAAAAAAAACTTTGCCGATATCTGAGTCCCTAGCGATCATATTATTCAAGGGAAAGGAAAGAAATTTTGGATGCAGGTATTTTAAGGTATGCGCTCAAGAATGATGTGAAAAAACAGCATTCCTGCTCTCACAGTTAGGGTTACAGTGACACAATTTCAAAATTTTCAAATGGCAACATCTACTTTTTTTTATTGGAATGTGATCTTCACAGTGAAAAAACATAAATGCTGTTGAAATGGTATCTGCAGCACGAAAATACCGGTGATAGCAGAGACTAAGAAAAAAGTGAAAACAACTGTGACGTTTACCAGAACATGAATTTCTGTTCCACTGACGTCACATTTCACACCATGTGTTTAGCTCAGAACCCAGCCTGCAGAATCTCCTTCGAAAGGAGAAGAAGAGACCAAGGTATGCAGATTTCCAGGTTTGGCGTAAGACACCATCATGGCTGACGTCATCGCCGTAGGAGAAAGAAAAGGCATTGTAATTTGAATGGCGCTTACTTTCTTGCACTTTGACTTGACCAATATGACACTTACAGTGAAACAACGAGGTGAAATGGTAAAGCTCTATTACCTAAATGACCAAAATGAAGCAGAGGCATTGCATGTCTACCACACAAACCATCGGCTATGATGAGGCCCATGTTCTGTACAAGCTGTACGGGACTTGATACACAAATTTGAAGAAACTGGTTGCACATGTGAACCATCTCGGCCTGGACGACCTTCTATTCCTGTCGAGGTTGTTACAGAAATGCATGAGGCGATAAGCAAAGGTCGTATTGCAAGTGCAAGAGGCGTTTCACGTGTGCTGCATTTGGCGAATTCTATGGTCTAGAAGATTTTGCGCTCTGTTCTCCACATGTTTCTGTATCGGTTCCAGCATGTTCAGATGTTGCAAGTGGGCGATAACCAACTACGCTCAGATTTTGTTAATGAATTCTTCATCTGGTATGACGATTATAACAGATGGCTTTTACTGGCTTTTACATTCTGTGGATGGACAAAGCACAAATCTCCTTGACTGGTAAAGTGAATTCGAAGAACTGCTTGCACTGGGCAGACCAAAATCCCATGATATGGTCTCACTTCTGTTACCACAAGCAAAAGTGACTGTATGGTGCAGGATAACAAGTACCTTCATCCTAGGCCCTTATTTTTTTGAAGAGGTTACTGTCGCAGGTCTATGCACATGTACGGTAACGAGTGGTCGCTTTGAAGCAATGTTGACTAATTACATCATTCCCGAATTGCAACAGAGAAATGCTCTATCTGACGTCATGTGGATACAAGATGGCACTCCCCAGAATGTGGGGTCTTCTGTGAAACGTTTATTAACACAACAGTTTGGTAACAGAATTATCTCCCGCCATTTCATGTTTCCGTGGCCACCCAGGTCCCCTGATGTCACTCCAGTGGATTTCTGGCTGCGGGGATACATGAAATCCAAAGTGTATGCAGCCAATCCGCAAACTCTATTTCATTTGAAAGATACCATCACATGTGAGAGTCAACAGATTCTTCTTGCTATAGTATGTGCTTCAGTGCTATCCACCATCTGTCGCATGCAAAGTGTGAAGGCGGGCACATTGAAAATTTGTGAAACACAATAAAATGTATTGCTTTTCTGATGCTGGTCTGTCCTTATTGGTTGTTTTTACTTTTTCTTAGTCTCTGCCAAGCACCGACATTTTTCGTGCTGCAGATACCGTTTCAATGCCATTTATGGTTTTTCACTGTGAAGATCACATTCCAATAAAAAAAAGTAGGTGTTGCCATTTGAAAATTTCGAAATTGTGTCACTGTAACCCTAACTGACAGCAGGAATGCTGTTTTTTCACATTATTCTTGAGCATATACCTTAAAATACATGCATCTAAAATTTCTTTCCGTTCCCTTGAAAGGTATGATAGCTAGGGGCTCATATATCAGCAAAGTTTTTTTATAATCACCCTATAGTTATACATCAGTATCTCAAAATGTTATGATTTAAAAATGATTTGAGTACTTGCATTCTTGTGATAAAGAAAATGCAGCTTTCTCAAGGTATCTTTAATATAGTACTAAAGTATATAGCAATTAATATATATCATCCCTTTTCGTAAATTTTTTCCTTTCCAAATGGCCAAGCACTTGATAATTAAATCATTCACCTATTTAGTTTCTAAAGAATGAACCATTTTGCTGTCATAACACATTGCCCCGGTACACCATAGACAGATCACATTATACACTTGAGCCAGCCAATTTAGACCAAAACTCAGTTGGGATGGCAGCCGCATTGGCATACCCTCCTTCCCATAACTCATCACCTTTATGATGGTGTTTCAGACCTTATTTATCACGTCCATACTCTGCATAAACATGGGGATAGTTTTGCTCGACAGTGAGAATTCGGGTCGTCTTCATACATCTTTCCCTTCAAAACCACTGGGCTATCCCAGCCTCCTTTTGTAATCCTAGAATTCAAAATATGGCATATTTTTCTTAACACATAAAAATCATCTTTTTTGTTATTGCATTAAATATGTATTTTCATTTTTAAAAGAATCTATTTTGTTATTGATTAGCACTGTATTCTCTGCAGGGATTGCACTCAACTTTTCATGGGGCGGGAGAAAAAAAAATCCCCAGGAAGTCTGATATAAAAAAATTAGGAATTTCAATTCCCACCTCCTCATAATTATTGTACACATAAAACAGTGATTTTGAAGTCATATAGCACATTTGAAGCAGCAAAAATCCAATTTTATAGGAGTTTGGAGTAATAAAACTTGGAATTTGGAGCAGGAAAATTAAAAATTTGTAGCAAGAAAATTTACATATTGTATATGTTACTTTACAAAAATAAAACCCTTTTTGTAGCAGTTTTAAGCAAGGAAATTAGCATTTTGAAAATTTCAAGAAATAAAGTATCAACACTTTTTATCTGATTAAAACAATATATAAAAATTTTCAACAGCACAAGAATTGGTCCTGAGAGGGGATATGGGAGCATTATTCCATACTGCCACAAGTGCAGAAGTTGGAATATGCTTCATTTTATTATAATTTTATTAAATAATACATTGCAATAAAATGAAAGCAAAGGAACAATTAAGCAATATAATTATGTACAAATTATTACACAATGCAACAATGCTTCCCGGTCACTCAACCAGCTGCTCATACCCTAGGGTGAGTCAGGTGGCCTGGGTCTTTCACAATGCAACAATGGATCCTCTTCGTCAACAAATGTTAAGTCAAAAAGATTAAATAGGCTATATATATATATATATATATATATATATATATATATATATATATACACTGTGTTGCATAATAATTTGTGAGTAATTACATTGCTTCATTTTCCTTGTGTGTACTTATTGAAAATCAATGTTACGTAACTAATAGTAAGATTTCATATTTTTGCTTAAAAGTGATAAAATTTGTGATTTTTATTTAAAATAAAGTGCTAAAATTCAGGACTTTTATAAAAGAGAACTTAAATTTGCCAGTTTTGAGATAGACTGAACGTAAAACTAAATATTTTTGAAAAAGAACACTAATAAGCGCTAAGTGCAATTTGTTTTTAATCAAGCTAACATCTGGGATTTTTTAGAAAAAGTTATAAAATTTGTGATTTTATTTAAATGTGTTAAAATACACAATTTTATTAAAAAGTGTTAAAATATGAGATCTTATTAAAAAGTGCTAAAATACACTATGTAATTTAAAAGTGCCAAAATTTTGTTATTTATACAATATAAAAGAGCAGTATTCCGGAGTTCTACATTGAGTATGTCATCAGATACTGAAAACAAAGCTAGATTAGACTCATTTCTAATTTATTTACAACAATGGATATTACAATGCCACCTTTTGTGTTGTGCCTACGCTACGTAGATAGAGGTTGAGTGTTGTCTGTTACTATAATATGATATGTCATGAATAAATCAGTTTTTTAAATTACTTACGGGCAGAAATAGTTTATGTCAAAGTGCTAAAAACGAATTCTTATTGAACTCTGATTTTAACACCCTTTATCAAAAGTAGTGAATTTTTACACTCTTTTTAAAAATGGCAATATTTTTCCTTTTTACATAAAAATCGTGAATTTTTGTACATTTTCATAAAAAAGAAAGACTTGGTCAGGTTGATTTTCTTCACTTCGTTTCATACATTACATCATAAATTCCTCCTATATTTTTCCTGATATGACCACGATTAGTAACGCCCCCCCCCCCTCGAACAAAACATAAACAAAAAGGTTCTGTATGTGGAAAAATAGGAAAAATAAGGAAATAAAAGGAAGGCCATTTTTAAAAAGTAGGAAAAAGAAGGCATCATGCAATACCGCTGTTATAAGTCAATGAAATTAAGAAAACTGTCAACATAGCAGGTTGTGCCTGGACATTGTATCAGGACTATAGCTTAGGTTATAGTTCTGGCAATTGTTTAAAAATCAGTTCCTTAGTTTTGATGTCTAAGTTTTTCAGATAGTCTACTATCATAAAATGATTTTAATATCCTTTGTTACCCATGTTTTCAAACAGCTAATACACTGAACTTTTGAACATCCACTGGTTATAGATATCAGGTTATATCTGAATTGAAATTTCCATTGTAACTTCACACATTTATATTCTATATACATTCACCTCCAAAAAATAAGCACGAAATGCAAATTCTCAAATTACAAGTGAACAAATGAATTTTATTGGACGAAACTTGCTGTATACTTCCGAGGACAATATGCAAATATAGAAACACATGCATAATTGCAATTGGCTCCATGCAAAATATGTTAATCAGTGTCTTCGTAAAAGCAAGTGTTTCTTTCTATGCATCCTTATTTCTACTACAGACGTTATGGTGAAAATCTGAAATAGCCATTTCCTTCGATATGTCCCAAGGAAGGCATTTAGATGACAGTGAGTGATGGTGAGTTGTGAGCAGATTAGAATCTGGCCAATCTATTGGAGAAGTTGCTGAATTCTTCAGAGTCCACCATTCTGTGATTTCACGCTTATGGATTAAATTCCAAAACAGCGAAACAATAGGCAGAAAGCTAAGCTCAGGTTGCCCTCGAGTTACAACATCTTCTGATGACCGCTACTTAGCATTATTGGTTAGACACAACAGGCACACAACAGCACCTGCTTTACGTTCTAGCCTTGCTACAGCTACAGGCAGGCCTGTATCCATTACAACTGTGAGAAGGATATTGCATGCACATGGCTTTTATGCGTGGAGGCCAACCATTTGTGTCTTATTGTCTGCGAGGCATAGATTACCTGATGACAGAGGGAATCCAGCGAGTGGAGTGGCCAGCGTATTCCCCAGACCTAAACCCAATAGAGCATGAATGGGATGCTCTCGGGAGAGCTGTAGCTTCCCAACAAACCCTTCAAAACACTACCCATAAGCTCCAACGTGCTCTCATACAAGAGTGGCGATTACTGCCTTCTCACCTCATTCAGCACTTAATCGGTGGCATGAATCTTTGTTGTTAAGTATGCATATGAGAGTAAGAGGTCATATTCCTTATTTACAGATATTTCACATTCAAAGCTATGACCTGCCATTCACTCCATTTATGTTATTCCTTTTTAATGTGTGAGTATACATTCAAAACTCTTTTTTCTTTCTTTATATGCAAATAATAGGCAGAATCCCATTCTGTGTTACTGTAAAATTTGGAATACATTTTTGCAGTCGTTTCTGATTTGTGCTTGATGTTCACTTTTGTGCTCATTTTTTGGAGGGGAGTATCTATTATTCAAATATATTTATTTAATTAGTATCAAAATGAAAAGGTATCATTATAGGAGCTTTAATTCTAAAGTAATTCATAAAGACATATTCCTAAAGACTTCTTTTTCCAAGTTGGTAATATACTCCTGTTTGCGAAAATTGCAACACCATGAAAGAATCATCAGAATTGAATGACATTTATTCCACAAATGACTTGTATTGATACAAATAAACGATTCAATTTACAAAGTAAAAAACCAATATTACATGTCGAAAATCAGTATTTGGTGACGCCACCATGTGCTGCAATAAGTGCTTCTATACTAGGTGGCATTGAATCAAACAGATTTTGAATTTATACATGAAAAGCAATCCAGATTGCTTTTATCCGAAACCAAAATTCAGCTGTATTAGTTACAGGGAGAGCGTCACGGACAAGACGCTGATCGACAAAATTCCAGACATGATTAATAGGCGACATATCAAGTGAATAGGCAGGCTGAAGAAGAAGATGTATCTGTTGCATTTAAAAGAAGTCTTGAATATTCCTAGCAAAATGTGGATGGGCATAGATGGCTCCACAGGCATTGATGGTTTTATGCCAGGGGAAACCTATACAAAGGAATTTTTACATATAGCCTACAGTGCAGTAGACGCTGACGAATTGTTGGAGCAGACAATGACACACCTGTAGCAGTGCTCCAACATTCTACCAACTGCCGAGATGAAGCTGTATGGTCCATCACTGCCATGCGAATCCTGTGTTGGTGTAACATTTCATTGTTTACTGCCAGATTTGCAACTTGTCCAGTTCTCTTCAGTTCACTGCTTCCACATTCGCATCACTGTCATGGCACTACGCTCCATACAAACAGCTGTTGCACAATTTATAAATTCTCAAATTTCAAAGATCATTATTTTAGAAAAAACAAATAATATAGAAGTATACATTATGACGATTATTATACCACAAGTTTTAATTTTGATATTGGCAGAATTCATAATCGCCAAAATTTTCCCCCACATTCTGTTTTTCAATCACTAAATCAAATTTTCTTTCACAAAATGTGACAATGGCGATTGGCAGCACGACCCCTGTATAGATAAAATTTAAGATTATATAGGAGAAATAGATGATGAACAAAAATATAAATTAAAAGTTTCTTCAAGTGAAAAAGTTTTAAAACATTAAACCATATAGTATTCTACATTGTTTTAGTTGAAAAATTAATTTTATAAGAAAGTGTCATCCTTTCTCTACAATTGGATTCTTTCATGTTTTATTCAATGCTTCTTGGAATAATTTGCCAGTAATTGAGTGCACATTGGTGTAAAAAGGTTTTGAAGAAATCCATGGTTTAGAGCAGCCGTGCACAACCCGCGGCCCTCGGTCTAATCGTGTGTGGCCCGCCGCCACCCTCAGCTTGGCGAATACATAAAAAAAAATTCCAAGACTTTCGCGAAAAAAAGAAAAGAAAAGAAAAACTACATCATAAAATTTTATAAAAAATTATTTTTTATATCAAATTTTCTTTAAGATTTCGACTACAAAACAAATAAAAAGAGCAAATTAAACAGCTTTAAATTAAAAATTGTCTACTTTTTACAATGAGAAGTGGAATGTTTGAATTCATACCCTGCCATGGTAGTCCTTCGTTGGCTTGCTGTTGGCGAGAATTTTCCGTACGGCAAACCTACACTGGAAACTGGAATGTGTTTGTTGTAGGAGGGGAATTTGTTTTTGTCTCCCGAGTATAGTCAAAGACTCAAAGTCAAAGAATAGTTGGAGGTCGATAAATAAAGCGTTTTGGTTTGATACGATTTACATTATAACTTCTGTGACTATGTCTAAAAAGCGTAAAGTCGGTGGTGAGAATCGTGCATTTCAGGAGAAATGGGGTGAGAGTTATTTTTTTGTAGAGAACAAAGGCAAAGCAACATGTTTAATTTGCCAAGAAACTATTGGTGTAATGAAGGAGTTCAATGTGAAGAGACATTACGATACAAAGCATGTTGACAAATACAAGGAGTTATCGGGACAAATGAGAAAGGATAAAATTAAAGATCTGCAACACAAGTTTACAAACCAACAAAATATTTTCAAAAGAGTGATTGATGATTCGGAAATTGCAGTCAAGGCAAGTTTTGTTGTGTCGAAAATTTTAGTTAAAAAACTGAAACCATACAAGGATGGAGAGTTGGTTAAAAAATGCTTGGAAGAAGTGGCAAATATAGCGCTTCCGGAGAAAAAAGGTATTATTTCGAAGATAAGCCTTAATCGTATGATGGTAGCAAGAAGATCAGAAGAAATGGCATTAGATATTGAAAAAACATTAAAAGAGAAAATTTCTGAATTCACATGGTTTTCATTGGCCACAGATGAAAGCACAGACGTCACTGACACTGCACAGCTGTCAATTTTTATTCGTGGCATTGGCTGTAATTTCAATGTTACGGAGGAGTTACTGGCTTTACTTCCAATGAAAAATACGACAAAAGGAGCAGACATTTATCAAGAAGTTAAGAAAGTCTTGGAAAAGTATAATTTGGACTTAAAAATGTTACATGGTATTTCAACCGATGGCGCGCCAGCTATGGTAGGAAAAAACCAAGGATTAGTAAATTATTTGGCAACAGATAGCAAGGCCGTGGGGAATGAAATCATAGCATGTCATTGCCTTTTACACCAAGAGAACCTTTGTGCAAAAATTATTAAAATGGAACATGTAATGAAAATCATTATTAAGGTAATAAACTTTATTCGTTCCAGAGGAGTTGCTCATCGTCAGTTTCGAGATTTCCTATCCCAGTTAGATTCTCAGTATGATGATGTCATTTATTTTACACAAGTTCGTTGGCTAAGTGCTGGGAAAATGCTGAAGCGAGTGTATGACTTGCGTAAGGAGATCATTACTTTTTTCAAAAGTTGTGATCATAATCTGGTTGCAGACTTTGAAGACAAGGAATGGCTATGTGATTTATCTTTTATGGTTGATATGACACAACATCTGAATGAGCTAAATACAAAGCTTCAGGGGAAAAATAACCTGATATACATCTATTTTACTCAATCAAGTCATTTGAGTTTAAGTTAGTATTATGGAATTCACAACTCAAGTCTGGTCAATTGTTGAATTTTCCAACAATGAGTAATTTTATTGCAAGTTGTGAAGACGATCCCATCAACATTATTAAATACTAGTAGAAAATCTGCAAAATGAGTTCAGTTGTCGATTTCAAGATATCAGAAAACTTGAGAAATCTTTGGAAGTGTTTGCAATACCATTCGCGACAAATATTGAAACAGCGCCCGTCAATTTTCAGATGGAACTTATCGAAATTCAGAGTAACTCCGAATTGAAAGCTAAATTTTCCGAAGTTTCTTTGCAAGAATTTTACAGAAATTATTTGCCTTGTGAAATGGAAAAAAATTGAAAATTTACGCTCAAAAAACGACAACATTATTTGGGAGCACCAACTTATGTGAATAATCATTTTCATTAATGAAACAAATGAAATCAAACGGTCGTTCTCGTCTAACTGATGAACACTTGGAGGGAAACCTACGGATCGCTGTATCCAACATTGAACATGCCATTGAAAGAATAATGAAAACCAAACAATGTCAAATTTCCCACTAGCTCTACAAAAAAATAAAAGGATTTTAGTGATATCTGTACGTTTTTGAAGCAAGTGAGTTGTTTTTTTCATTTCTGTATTTGTTTTTAATTTTTACTTTTAATTTTTTGTTTCGGTATTTACTAAAAATATATTTCTGGGTGGTATCCCCCCCCTCTCCCCTTGCGGCCCGCCGTTGCCTAGTCTATGTGAAATTGGCCCGCACATGTTAAAAGGTTGTGCACCCCTGGTTTAGAGTATACTCATGATTCAAAGCATGAGCAAAATTTAAAGCTCAGACAGTAAATCTTCCACACAGTGATGTACTTTAAATAAGCATTTCAGAGGGTGGGGTGGGGGGTCTATTTACTAAATATGTTTTATAACTTTTATAATATATCCTAGCAGATATACTCAATGCTGCATATGATCATCTTTCTTAATAATGGAAGATGTCTGTGTGTGCAGTCTGTAGCAGGAGATCTAAGTGTCATACGACCATGAAATTTGGTACACAGGTAGTTCAGAGCCCAAAGAGAAGCATCTTGGTGTTATTTTCTTGAGTTTTGAATTAGTTTAGTTATTTTATGTTTTAACTCAATTTACAATGATATTGGACGATATTCACACAAATTGATTTCTTATTCACCTAAAATATTATCACAAAGTTTCCATATTGACACCATCAGAAAGATCAAAGAATGTTTTTTCCAACAATGTTTGAGCTGAATCTGTGTGTCAATTCCTTCACATTTATTTATTTTTTTAAATACATCAAAATTTGTATTTATTATATGATCTGATATATATATATATATATATATATATATATATGTCACATCCAAAAACTAAGATCAGCACAATTCTATACTTTGCCTAAAACTTCCCCATATATCTCAGCATTCTAACAATTTTTTTTTTTTTATTTCTTAAGTAAATTTTTAAGTGATTGCATTCAGCCATCACTATGGACCATCATACACTTCCGCAGAGATTCTGTGTTCTCCCTCTTTGGATCAGATCTACTTTAAAGAAGGATGAGTGAGTTACTAACCTTCTCCCTTATCAGAAATTTCCGAAAGTATCCTGTTTCAGATTCTTTGCTAGAGGTTTTATATCTTTTATTTTTTTCTGCTTTGCAGAGAGTGTGTTTCAAGATTTGGAGATTTACATAGATTGCATACAATTTTCACTATTATTTATATGAATAAAATGTATTTATTTTGTTATTTCATATAACTACCATGCTTTAATTCCTGGACAATTCTAGGTACATTTTCTAGTTTAAAATATGTGTAGATTCTAATAACATTCTAAAGCATTTAAAATAAATTGCTTGAACTGCTGCAAAAATAGCTAAAAAATAAAAACATTAAAAACAGAGCACAAAACAAATTAGTAACAGTATCAACCAGGTATAGAAGACAAAAAACAGCCTACTTCTGCAGGATACAAAGACAGAGTAACAGTAAGTAGACATCTGTCAATAAATAGCTGAATCACGTGATGCAGCACCAAACAAAAAATAGAGATGATAGAAAGAAAAATCTTTGAGGAAGGAAAAAGAATAGCGAAAGGATTAAAAATATTTTTACAAATCTATGAGCCCTATGATAAAATAAATAAGAAAATAACTCGCTTCTGAAGTTAGATGAGCAACATCAAGAACTTCAAAATATATGTGCAAAATTTTTTGTAAAAATATTTGTGAATAAAAAACTGAAATTATGTAGTATAAAACAAAAATAAAGGAAACAAGCTGTTTTGAAAAATAAATGAGTTATTGTCATCCAAAAACTCAAAAACATTCATTCAAATCAGTTATTTTTAGCATAAGGCACTTAACAGTATAGTAATATTCATAGCCTTATTTATCGAGAAAGTATTTTATGTATCTTTCTGCTATTTGTATTCCTGACTCCTAGGGTTTTCTCTTCATCTTTATGAATTCAAAGTCTTATTTGCTGAGAGAGTATTTTACATTCTTCTATGGTTTTACTCCTTCTTAGGTTTTTTTTTATATCTTTGTGTTTAGCAATGATTTTTTTTTTTTTTTTTGGGGGGGGGGGGGGGGCAGACAGATGCCTATTTATATTTATCAGTATGGTTGCTTTGTCTTTTTTATCGTGAATAATGGAGCCTGTTTCTTGCCTTCCTAAACTGGTTGATATTGTCACTAATTTATTTTATGCTGTGTTTTTAATGCATAATATATTCTTTAGCTATTATAAAGCATATTGGTTTTTTTTAAATCAATTGAGAACATTTTATTTAATTTCACATAAATAATAAAATTTTTAAGAATCTATTGTGGTTATGCAAAATGATCTCCTCAGGCAAATCTAAAGACCAAATTATTCTGGTTCCATTTATAAGTCAATTTTCAAAAGATGTGAAGTTTGTCTAATATATGCTGAAATGAAGATGCTGAAATAGTAGCAAAATATATTCCTGAACTACTTTTGTCATATTTTAACAATCAGTTCAGAAACACTTAAATTTGAGAAACCTGAGCACAAATAAAACAGACGACATAAAAAATTGAAAGTATCAATAACTATGGCAATGTTACAAATAGCAGGACTTCATAAAACATAATTCAAAGTATAATATCATCCTCATTAAATGTACGAGGGCTAGTCAAAAACAAATGAGAATGAATGAAATACATTAGAGAGAGTCTATCTTCATATGTTCTTCTTCGAAGTAGTCACCATTAACTGCTATACACTTGGCCCAACGTATCTGCCACTGCTGGAACACATGCTAGAACTCATTTTTCAACATAAGTCTTTAAAACTGCCTCCGCTTTCTTCAAAATGGCCATTGATGAATCAAAATGGGCCTCGAAGCCCTAACTTTAGACAAGAGAATAAAAATTAGTTGCATAGAGCTAGGTCTGGGCTGTATGGAGGGTGTGACACACATTCCTTTAATTTTCGAGCTAAATATTGGGTAAGAATGTTGCAAATGTGAGAACATGCATTATTATGATGTAAGCATCAAATACATGCAGCTCAGGTCATTTTTGTCAGATATGCTCGGTCAGGATCTTCAAAACTGTCACATAATACTGGCCAGTAACAGTTGTATGCTCAGGCACTGCATGTTGACAAACCATTCCATGGTAATCAAAGAAAGAAATAACCATTACTTTTCTTGCAAAACCTTGGCTTTCTTTGAAGTGGGAGAACTTGGTGATTTCCAGGATTTGCTTGCCTGTTTGCTTTCAGGATCATAATGGTGTAGCCATCTCTGATCAGCAGTAAAAATGGTTTTAAAGTATGCATCACCATATGTTTGTTCCAGCATTTCATATGTTTCTGTAGTAGGTTTCTGCAAATGAACATAAAATTTCAAGACATATTGCTCATCATGAACAGACTCCATTTTACATAGGCAAAAAGAAATCGTCGTATATTTATGTTCTGCTTCAGCCAAATGCATTGCCAGATTTACTCATAATCTTTTCCCCAAGCAGATGATATTCGGGCTATTTGCAAAGATTTATTTTGCTGCTATATATAGTCTGCATTTTTAAAAAAATTCATTCTCAATCTTTTTTGACTAGCCCTCATATAAGTCTATCAATTTGTTTATTATTTAGGTCTCATGAAATTAAAATAATCTTATTTGTCAACACATTTGACTTTTCAACATTTATTTACAAAATAAAAACAATTAAATCCTGTTGCCAAACAACACAAAACAATTTTCTTAATATAAAATTATATATATATATATATATATATATATATAAAATAGTGTCTGCTCAATGTTATTTTTATGAGGGATTAATTTTTAGTTTTTTGGTAGTGCTGCCTTTAGTGGATAGCATTTTCAGTTATATCAGTCAGGAAGCTCCAGATTGAATCTCCAGTGAACTGCTATGCCACTGTATATATGCCGACACCTCTCTTGCTGAATTCACAGCTAAGCAGAGTGGCTGTTTCTAAAAATTAAAAACCCATAAGCTTGAACGTAATATAGGGATTAATTAAGATATCTATTGCTCTGGGTTACTTGATAGATTCAATGGGATGGGAAAATTCCTAGCCTGTCTAATCATTTTTATGGTTTGCCGATTGTGAGACCAGCAACATATTTAAAACAGAGTTTTTACTAATGAACTGCACTTGAACATAATATAGGGATTAATTAAGATATCTGTTGCTCTGGGCTATTTGGCAGATTCAATGGGATTGAAAGATTTCCAGTCTGTCTAATCACTTTTTTGGTGTGCCTAGTGTGAGACCAGCAATACACTTAAAATAGGGTTTTTACAAATGAACTGCACTTGAATGTAATATGGGAATTAATTAAGATATCCATTGCTCTAGGCTACTTGACAGACTCAATAGGTTGGAAAAATTCACAGCCTGTCTAATTACGTTTTAGTTTGTCTAGTACAGCACCAGCAATATATTTAAAACAGTGTTTTCACTAATGAACTGCACTGACCATGCAGTAGCAGGTTCGATCTATAAATTCAATGACAGCTACATGATATCGCTGACTTCATTGGTTACCGCAGAGACTTACAAACTGTAACACACAGAAAGTTTTAATGCTACCAGTACCTATAATTAACAGTAAGTAAAGAATGTGACTTTGTGTACATTCAATAATAAACAGGATCACAAAGCAAAATGTAGTGCAAATCAGGGTTTAAACTGGCAAATAAAAATCTTTAGCATTTTAGTTAAAATCTCTGAAAATATTTTAGTATTTTCAAAATTTCTTTAGTTAAGGTATCAACCTTGAATTTCTTTAATATCAATATGAAAATAAAGTTTAAGCTTAAGATTACTAATTAATGAATTTTTCATTCTAATATTTTATATACAAATTATATTGAAATTTCAATTATAAAATCATATTGGGATAAAATTGTTTGAACCACGAATATACTAATTGGCAGATAATAAATAGAATTATGGACAAACATGATGCTCCGGTAAACCTAAAACCAAAATCAATAGAAAACAGGGATTCCTTTCAGAAAATCTACAGAGTACAATGAGTTGCTGGCTTCTCAGCACGAAACATATATCTCTAGCCCAAGTCTTCTCTTCTATGGTGACCAAATTTAACAAATTCTAAAATTTACATGAACAAATTTCTTGCATCATATTTTCTTTCATGCACTATTTAAATTCCTTTAGTTCAAAAAGTGCATGCTATCCAGAATCAAAGAACTGATGTTGGGTATAAAAGCTTTAGCATTTAAGCAAAATTGGTAGAAAATGTTTTAGTAAAATATGATTTTTTTTAGAAAGTTGCTATACAAAATTAACACAGTTTAAACCCTGGTGCAAATAAAGATAAATAAGCAGACGGAAATAATTGGATTTTCTTCTTCAGTGCAACAAGCCTAGATCAGAATGCTTAAATGAATGCAGATTAAGCTAGTCAGATAGAAGTCTGTTAATAAATCTTAGGTTTGAGATAAATCTCAAAATTCCAGGATTTTAAAATTTCAAATTCTAAAATTTTGAGAGGAAAAAATTTCAGACAGGATCCTGGGATTACTATCCCCAATAAGAATATATTTCACTCAATATTATAACTAATTTTAATTTTCTAACATTAAATTTGCAAAAGATTGTGCATGCTACAACAGATTTTTCCTTGGAAGGATCGTGATTTTTACTAAATAAAAATATTCCCTAAAATATACCTTATTCTTTATCAATTGCTTTTAAGTATAATTTTGCAATTTAATCTCTTGAGGACCAGAGGTGTGTACATGCAACAGAGTGCTCTTATTTTCCTCAGCCCACCGATGCACCTGTGCAACAAATATGAGATGGCTACAGTGGACCACTAATGCATACAAGCTACCGGCCGCTGAAACATTTTGGGGCGATTTTCAAAATAAAGGCACATTTCAGATGAAAGTGGATTAAAAAAGAAAGTTAAACATTACTGTTGCTGATGATTAACACCCGTTCTTGCATTTGTCTTGTACATGATTTTATATGCAGCAATGACATTATATTAAAATTTAGACCAATAGGCCATTTATAAGTTACGATGAAACTAAAAAATGTCAGGTCTGTTACAGGAAAATTTTTTCTTTTCTTTTTCACTTGAAATAACAACTTTTTAAATAAGTAAGTTGGTTTTCATGTAAGTATCTTGTCTGAAATAAAGAATTATTAGAAACTTTTGCAGTAGGAAAATATTAAATATTTAATTTATATTTAAGAATGTCAGGTCTATTACATTAATGCATTTTATATGTTGAATTTTTACTCTTAAACAGATAAAAAATGATGGCATGTTCTATATATCTTAATAATATTATAAATCAGTTGCAAAGCTTTCATTTCCACCATTTTTTGTAATTCTGAACTAAATATTTTATGTTAAAAAAATATTTTATTGCAAGGTAACAGACCTGACATTGAGTAACAGACCTGGCATGATACAGCAAGGCAGATTTCATGTGCTACATAACTTTTACTTCAAAGTGTATTTATGCTTAAAGTAACCAAAGATACTATAAATATGTAATAAGCATTTTTTTTTTTAATAATCAAAAACTTTACATTTCAGTACAAAAAAAAGAAAAAGGTAGTCAAAGAACTGTCACTAAGCAACAGCTCAATACCGTAGAAACACTTCTACTGGAAATGGAAATTCATAATAGATATGGTGTCCTTTTAATTTTAATGTAGCTGGTGGTATGGTAGCCTTTACTTGTCCATACTGCATATAAGGAACATCAACTTCATTAACCTGAAAAACCCTCATTGTTTCATCTATGGCGTTTAAACATTTTTTTCATCTATGGCGGGTTTTTTTTCAGTTCTCCGTCATCTTCAACTTTCCCTTGAGTAATTGCAGAATAGGTATATTTAGTTTTCTTTCTATAACCTCGAGTGAATTCAACAAGAAAATATACCCCCTTATGAATATCCTCAGGTGAAATGTCCTCCAGGGTAATGATTTTTTCATCAGTACAAGTGAAAGAGTTGTCACATTCTGATCCAGATGAGCAAAATGACGAACGAATCAGGTGAAGTGTTTAAAACCTGGGTTTTCCTGCATTTTTATTCACATACAAAATCCTTGATCTTTCTGGTTATTTGTGACGCAAAAACAACTAATATTCCTATAAAACATTTCATTCTCTTTCTTGATCACAATTTGCTGCATTTTTCTAGTTTCTGGCAATTGTGGGATGCATTTTGTGTCTGGTAGGTTATCCTCAATTTGTTTCACATGATCTTCTGTTATAAAAAACAGTTTGATACTCGTATTAGATCTTAAATTATGGTAAAATGACTCTGCATAGGAAATATCAGTACCACAGGCAACGAAGTTATCGGCAGTAAATTTTAAACTCACACCAATTCATTTTTCGTGCTCACTTTAAAAAAAATTTCATGTACACTTGTAAAACCCATGGTTAAATAACTGTTTATTGAACAGATAGAAATTTTTCTTTTGGCGATACTGTGAGCTCCGATCATTTGAAAAAATTTGTATCACATTTATTGTAGGACTTCTTTCCTTCAGCATGCCAATTACTGGTTGCAAATGCGCCCATATGGTAAGTGGACCTTGATCGTGAAATGGAGAAATGGAACAGAATGAAATGGGCTTTACTTCATCAGCCACATATATTAAACCAGTGTGTAATGTCACCTGGCTTCGAGAGCTACCGAAGTGAAATGGTTGAATCTCTTCAGAGTATTTGCAAGAACAGTTTTGCGAGAAATCGATGTGGACTGCTGCCTGGTCAGATTTCAAGTTATTTTTACATATTTTAAAGGCTGCTGCTTTACTGCTGCTTTATGCTGAAAAAATAAATTTTAAAATTCTTCAATTCGGCATTAAATTCTGTGATTAAGTCCTCAACCATTCCCTCTTTTTGTGTTCTAACTATCTTGCATTGAGTTTTCTTTTCCAATTTTGTATTTAAGGTTTTGCTTTCTATCTTTTTTCTTTCCCACATCCACCATACAGTCTTGTCCTCTGAAGAAAAATCTACAGGTATTTTCAAATTGACACACTTTTGACATCTATTGTACATGCACTCCATAAAATTTATGTCATATGCTTCAATTTCAACTAAGCCACTAATATTATTAACATTCACAACTTTAAGGCACACAAGTTTAAGCTTCAAAATAAGGTTTGAATGCACTGTGCACAAACACACGTCTCTCTATTCTTTGCCATAGGACTTAATACATAGAATGAGCGAAGATGAGTAAAAACTGAATATGACAATTCTTCATCTGGATTTTCACTTTTAAATTTCTTCTGCAAATTTTTCATACTATCAAGCAGATAGCGTTTATGATGTTTGATTTTCTTTCTCGTAATCATCATGAACCAAAGTTCATTATTTTGTAAACATCTTGTCAGGTCTGTTACTTTTAACAAGTAACAGACCTGACATTTTAACATTCTTTCTTTTTAGTCACCAAGTATTATAATTTTTAGGCTTAAGACATCATGTCTTAAATACAGTTCATATAGTGACTTCTAACATATAGAGTTGCTAATCAGTATATAATAATTAAATACACAAATGTGGTAACATACCTCTGACAATATAAAAAAATACTCACTTTAGGAAAAACCAAAAAACATCACACCATCCATTTAGCTCAACATGTAAATTCAAAATGGTTCTTGCTGCATACTATTTCCTGATAACAATATAAAACACATGTGCTGCCATTTATTGAGTTATTTTGAAACAAAATACCTTTGGTAACAGACCTGACAGTAACAGACCTGACATTTTCCCCAGATAGAATAAAATAAATAATAAGTGCTAGAAAAATTATATGAATTAAAAGAAAATTATATATATCCAGAACAGTAATATATGTTCTTTAAAATACATAGATTTTTTTTAAATCATCTCCTATGGAAAAAAGGTCAAATATGGAAAAGAAATTTGATATTGTTGTTCCAGACAACCTGTTTTCTGTTTTTGCTGTCAGTTAAAAATTTATATAGAAAAAAGTTTTAGGATTATTCTCATAATTTCAATCAACATTAACTCTAAAGAATGTATAATTTTTGAAAATAAATAAATTTAAACCTACAAAATGTTTAATTTCAAAATAAAAAATAGTCTTTTCTCGGACAGCAAAAATTCCTCAATTTTGAAAATGACCCATTGATCAAAAATTTTAAATAACACTAGATGTCACTGTAATCACGTAATTTTTGCAAATCCAGTTACTTGGGACATTGACTTACATATTTCAGCAGATTTTGTTTTTCATTAGGATGCCGACTAATTTGATAGTATAAATAAATGCACATGAAAGCTGATGTGATAGTTCTAATTTAAAAGGCATATCAACTGAGAGATTTAAATCAAATGGTTTCTTTCATGGCAGTTATTCTATATTCATTTTAACTAAGAGGGTCTTAAGTGGTATGATTAAAAGAGGATTAGGGCTTGGAATTTTTATCGCCGGAATTAAGGGGGAGTGGATATGAGCTAGTAAGAATTTAGTCAGAAGAATTGTAATAATTATGGCAAAAAGAGGGAAATATTGTTCAGAAAGTGGGATTTTACAAATGGTGAATGAATCTCAAAGTGGTAATAAGTGAATAAAATGAAATAGTTGGATGCACTTTAGTGTGAAAATTTATTTGAAAGACACTGATATGTGCAATGATGTTGTTAACATTTTTGTACAGATAATTATAGTTCTGAACTCTGGACTAAATATACAGTTCAAAACCTCATTAAAGAAAAGTAATTCTTTAATCATATTTCAGTGATGATATTATACAAGTAATAATCAACGAAACAAACAAGTTTTCAAGACTCACATTAGAAAAACAATGGTGGAATCAAGTCCCTCAAATGCAATAAAACACCCATATATTTATGTGATAGTGGTAGATGTATTTTCAAACAAAGTTTATTTAATACAATTTTTTTCCCCTACGTTAGGCTTAGCATCCAAAAGTGCCTGGGCCCTGAATAGCAGATGATTCTCGCTATGTGTGGTGTCACGGAAACACTTCTTCCTTCAGTCGCCAGTCGTGAACGGGTTAACAATACAGCAATATGGTTAAAATCTGCCAAACACACAGAATGCATGAAAATATGTGAATATATTTTTCGATGTTAAATATTTTATTTTTATTGAATCAATTCAAAATTAGGAAAAGGTAAGCTGTAGATTCCAACAAAAAGAAAAATTGTGAAAGTGTATTGAAAATATATATTGTGCATTTAAAATAGGATTAGTTCAAATGTATCAATATTCACTACTTTTTTTATCACCGATAAACACAATTTTTATCTAGCCAATGCACAAACCCATTCAAATAAACTTTTTCCCCCCCTTTTATTCAGGATAAATAAAGTACCTACATAAATAATTTAACTGATTCTAAGACTTGGATTAATTACTGAACCTCTCCCATAGTAAAAATTGACTTTGAAGTTGTATACTTTCTTTTGGAATGCTTAATTTAAATATATTGCTTAAATCACATTAGATTGACCAGTCAAATAACCATAAAATAAAGAATAGTTAAAGAGTTTCTTAAAAAATATTCTTGAACTCATTAGTATTTGTTTAGCTGTTATTTGTAGTTAGAAAACCTACTAAAATAACATCTTAGGGATGATGTTTACTTTACTGGGACAGTAATTTAAATTATTCATTGTCTTGCTTTTAATGTTAATACAAAGATTGAAATGTAAAATATAAGATGAGTTATAATAAGATATAATTTTATAAATAATTATTTCCTCAAATTTGTTTCTTGACATTCTTAATGACAGTTTTCGATGTTATGGTTTAAATCAGTTATTCTTAAACTGGGGGTTTCGACCTTCAGGGGTGTCGAAATTTTTTTTAGAGGTTGAGGAAATTTTTTTGAATAAATACATATTTTGCTATTTGCATATTTTGTAAAGTTTGAATTTTAGTTTATTATGGTATTGTTTTATTTTTTTGTTATATTTTGTCCAGAAATGTACCAAAGATGGGTTCTTAATTTTTATTATAAGAGATGTATTTTGTACAAAAAATAAATCTGTTAGTAATCAATATTATAAGTATTTAATTTAAATTTAAATTTATTAAAATAATATATTTAATATAATGTTATGTATTAAATTAAATATTATATTATAAATATTATATATATTTGTTAGTAGTACTGTTTTCCAGAAAATGAAGACTATTTCTCTTTTTTTAAGGGGGGGGGGGGGGGGGGGGGGAGGCATCAGTTACAGCCATCCGCTGTGGTGGGTCTTCTGTAATTTTGAAGTGTGAAAGGAAGCCATGAGATAATAAAGTTTATGAACCACTAGTTTAAAACCACTAGTTTAAACCACAATTAAAACCATTGTATGTCAAAAACATGCCAACCCTGATTTTAATTGTAAAATCTATTTCTATAGTTAAGGTCCAGAGAGCTTATGGGTTGAAATTTCAAAATTGATTATATCCAATGGCAACTCATACATCTGTTTTAGAAGGGACATACATAAGAAATTCACAATCTATTATAAATTTGAGTATTTATTCTGCATTTTTCAGACATCAAAATTAAAAGACTGGATAAAATTTGAAATGCATATTGCATGGGCTGAAATTTTAGACTTTCACCCAACAACAGATAATACATCTATTTTAGAAGAATCACAACAGCATAAGATATTTAGAATCTATCACAAATATTGATACTTCTCTCCCTCCCCCGCCCCCTTTTTTTTTTCCTAAGACGTTAATACTGAAGATGGTACACACAGACAGAAATTAAGATAGGTTTGGCATGCCTCACATTTGAGAGTTAATTTTAAAATGAGACAACTGCAACAGTTTTTACATAACTCGGCCTAACAGTAAAAGAAAAGTTGAAGACTTTTCTAAATGTGGCATCGAAGCGTAACTTTGTAATTTTTTTAAAACACATTATAGACTAGAAACTGATCTAATGTGACTCAGAGTTACACCAAATTGTTTTTTTAAACTTGTATACACATGACTAAAATGCATAATATATTTTCAAACATTGTTAATATTGATCTATAGTTAATTTTAAATGTAGCCATGTTTGAGTTTTTTAATAAGTCTGAATCCATGAAGATTTCTATTAAATATTTTATTATCTTTTGCCTTTCTATAGCCGAACAATTACAAAATGATAGGAGGAGTGAGAACTGGTAAAAGCTTTCAGGGAGAGTATTAGAATACCATATTTCTTATATAAATCTAGGAATTACCATATGTATTCAAATTAAGTTTATTGCCAGAATAAAAATTTGTAAATAAAAAGCTTAAGATCTTTACAAGTTTTTAAAATCATTATAATAAAACATAAAAAATTACTTTGAATAAAGAAAAACAATTCAAAATTTCACAAATAATCAAAACGTATTGAATTTTTTTTTCAAAATACAAAAGTTTTTAAAATGTTCTACAGTAAAATGTTCTACAGTACAAAAATTAAAATATTTATTTTAAAATATCCTAAGTTCAATATACAAATTCTAATCACTACAGTAAGTAAAAAAAGGGTAATTTATACTACAGGTAGTGTAAGATAAAATAACAGTAAAACAACCATAAACACTAAATTGCCCATTTGATGTAGGTACCAATTATTAGAAAAATTCCATCTTTTTAACAGAGAAAAGGGCTGCTTACAAGATTTAATGACACATCACAAAATTCTTAATTTCAAAAAATAACTTATGCATATTAGTTGTTAGAGTTTTCAAGATCTGAGTAATTAAAATAACTTCGTTAAAAATAGCATACAATACAAAAAAAATGGTGACAACTGGTTTTGAGATAAGAAACAGTCTTTTTCATCAGGACACACAGGAAGTGAACTTTCACTTGTGACAGCGATATCAGCAACTGATATTAGAGTAGAAAACGTGACTGAAGCAGGGTATTAATGGTGAGAGAAGAAAAATGAGGTAAAAAGCAAGGAGGAAGGACAAGAGGTAGGACACAATAAATGAATGGCAAAATATCAAAGAGGAAAGTAAACAACCAATAAAGAATTCAAAGCACTTATGTAGAGAGTAAAACTGTGAATATAAGTGCTCTCAATCATTAAATTAAAAAAACAACCAAAACTTGTTCTTCTTCATTGGTATTTTAGCTAGTTTTTCTTTTCTTGTCCACTTTCCCTGCTTTAGTCATCCTTCCTCTTTGTTCTAACATCAGCTGTCGATATAGCTTTCACGAGTGAAGTCTATGCTTCTTATGTGTCCTAACAAAGATGACTGTTTCTTGCCTTCGAAACTGTGGTTGACACCACTATTTTTGGCTTGTATGCTACATTCAACTAAGTCATTTTAGTTTAATTACTTTAGCAGTGTGTTAAACTGTGTATATCTGTATATCAGCTCGTTAAATTGGGAAATTCATAAAATTTCAAGAATATAGAATTTTAATAAATGAAATGAAAGATGAAATAAATTTATAAATTTTCAATAAATTTGTACTATGTTTACTTATTAGTAGTTCAAACGATAAAGGGAATTTTGAATGAATAATGACATATATAAAAAGTACACCAAATGTTAAAATATTGATAGTTTGTCTAGCATCTAAAGGTACATTTTTCTCGATAAATATTCTGTTTTGATATAATTAATGTTTTATGCACAGAAGATTATCAAATAAATTGATTATGCATTTTGCACCTTTCTAGAAAATATCCTATAGGCATTGTTGCATAGAATACAAATCTCCAGCAACAAATTAATGAGTAATTTCAGGTTATGGCAATTTTAAATTATCAAAAAGTTTCATTTTCACATACATAAGTGTAAAATATGTTATCTAATTTCACTGAAAATTTTATATCTACTGAATAACTATAAAACTCTTACATTAACATTAAACTTATACATTTATGGTGCTAAATCTTGATACAGTGGAAACAGGTTATAATGAACCCTTAAAGGACAGTGAAAAACATTTGTTATAGGCAACTGAACTTCACAAGTATAAACCTAAACCTAAACTGTTATTTTACCATGTATTTACAAACATTGTATATTATATAAATATAAAAGATTAGCTGACAATTTTATCTAAAATATAGGTTCTCAACCCATGTGCGGTTTCATTTTTAAAGGGGCAGGTACATTTTAAAAGGGGTGGTAAGGGGTATTTTCATATTTTAAATATTATATCTCAAATATTGGAACATCGTCCTGAGTATTTGAACTCCTCTCTGTTAATACTAAGAAAGGTTAAATAGTATTTAATATTTTAAACAATTACCTTTTAAATATGGTATAATTAATGTTTTAAAAGGAAAATAAATTAGAAGTTATCACATATCAAGAAACATGTACAATGATGCTCTGCATTTTCATCACTAGGACTACAAAAGCCAAATCCCTTTATTTTTTTGTGTTTCACTTAATAATATGCTTTCATAGGCCATTTGCACACTTCATAGCCTAACAACACTTGTTTGACAAGACTTTATCATGTTCAATCAACACCCATTTATAACATTAGTAATGTTCAACAAGTTTGTGCATGGGTTAAGTTGTTTAAGTGCTCTATAGTAGCCTATGCATGAAAGAGCTAATTTTCATAAGTGTACAAATTGACTACTTTAAATAACAGAATATTAGATCTGCTTGTACTAAATAAAACTACTTTAATACTATTTATTGAATTTTATTAAATATTAGGGAGCTCCACACCTTGCTTGCCATCCCTAGTAATTCAGTTTTTGAATTGGGGGCTTTGCTCCCTACTCGCTGGCATAATACATTCATTGGGATTCTGCCTCATGTTTGCTGGCACTCACTAATTTCCGGAGCTCACTTTACAAGTGCTTTCAACCCAGCTGGTGCATGCAACCGCCCTCGCACTCCTACATGGCTTGACTAATTAAATCTTTGTCCAAACTGAAAAATGTTAACTTCAGAAATGCATAAAAAACCAGAATAACTCATAAGTTAAATCTAAATTAAAAAAGGGCTCTATCTTGCAAAAATTTAACTATGTCAGTACATGTTTTTAAAAATTTGTGGCTCTGCTTTTGCTAATCTGTCCAGGATGCAAACTCGTGGCTCAAATACTCTTCCCCTGACTTTGACATTAAATATCTCTTAAACTAAAGTTTAAATCAAAAAATGGTTTATTTCATCGTGTTCCCATAACACTCCTGCAGATGTAACAAATTTTATATTTTTGTATTAAATCGGTTTTGTGCTATGAGGCAGAGAAACCTGAAGGATACAAAATTTGAAATAGCATTGGCATCAGCTACTTTTTTTTAACACTGAGAAATGCAATGAAAAATAGTTTTATATGGGAAAATAAAATTGTTTTGCTTAAATTTCTTTTCAAAATGATGGGGGAACACTGACAACCCTTAATAATAGTGACTTCAGGGCAATGATACTTGAAATTATCCTATAAAGTAGCAGTGATTACAAAAAGGTTGCGAAACACTGGTCTAAGGTAATCCGTTATCTTTTGCTGTTTATATTAAAAAGAAACGGTAATGTCACGTTTTAAAGTAGTTTGTTAAATAGAAGGTTATTGTTCTTCTGTTGCTGGTGTTTACAATCATACAAATTTCGACTTGCTTTGAGTTGTCTTGCTCTTAAACAATGCTGAAGAGTTGTGCCAAAAAAGTTGTGAGTTACCTGGGAATTTAATTCCAAATTATTAAGGATACTTTGTTAGAATTTGGTTCCTTACAGATGAAATTTCCTTATACACAAATTTGCTATAAATGGAGTCTAATTACATCATGTGTAGAGAACATTAGCTGGGGCTATTTAAATGAAAGTCAATTATAACTCAGACTCACTATAACCGTTTCCACTGCATAAATGTATGACACACACAGGCATTATTCTATTTGATTAAAATATATATACATACAACTCTAACTAAAACAATGAAGTGACTACTATCCTATAACAGTGTAATGTAAACAAAGAAAATGCTCAGTCACCTTCACCACTCTTAGACCATTACTGCTGTTCTTCAGCATGTGGGAGAGGTTAGTATACACAAGGTACAAAATTTTGAAAAAGAAATTCAAAATAGTCTAAATATGCAAATGATAAGTACTTCCTTAATAAAAGTATGTATATGAAAATTAAGAAATTTTATGCATTAAAGAAGTACATATCATTAGTATATTCACAAGTAGTCATTACCTTCATCATGATTTTAAACATGTTTTAATATGCACTCTTTTGCCTAATTAAATTATGGGTTGAATGAAAAAGATCTTAAATACAGCAAAAGAAATTTGTGTTAAGTATCTACATAAAAATACGTTTTCATTTTCTCTACTCTCACAAAATAATAAAATGTCATGATAAGCTTTTAAAGAAATTATAAAATAGTAAATGTTTTTCCAAAATTATAATGAAACATTTTGATGATGGAAGATGAAGTGCAGGACCTAGTTGGCTTTTAGGGCTCCTGATCAAATATTTAAAAATTTTTAAGTATCATTAACAATTAATAAAAGTTTAAAGTAAATAGAAAATCACCAAGATTGCATTCTAAAGAATGCAATCATGGTGAACTTAAAATCACAGTTAATTTTTAAGCAACAGAATTATTTTTTCAAAAATTTTCTTACATATTAAGGATATTTTGAGCAATATAAAAATCTTTTTAAAATTTCAGGCCTTTATAGTAAAATTCGGAAGCTCAGGACTAAGGTTTTAGTAGATCACGTGTAAATTAGATCCCGGCAGAGGTTTCATACAGTAGAGAATTCAGGAAAAAAGTCTGGGAGCCTGTACTTTTCTTTAGGTTGTCTGGAAGTATTAAAAATTATGTGTCTGGAAAAATTATGAGTTTTTGGCAACACAATTTTTAGTAAACCCTCTAATGTAAGCAGTTAATAATTTTATGTTCACAGAGATTAATATGAATGCCAGATAGAGTTTAGAAGCATTGGGAGGATCATCACAGTCTGTAAGGAGTACTGATAAGTGCCAATAAATATAATTTTATACTGAATGACTCATTTGACAGACGGAGCAGTGATACAAACAAACCTGTTTCGCCAAATAAGGGTTTCTACCGATTTTTGAAAAATATAACAGCTGGCAGTTATTGCTTGAATTTGTGTATTTGCCATTTGGCAGCCCACTGTTATATAGACATATGACTAGACGCTGGTAATTTTTAGAATAACTGGTTTAAATTGGTCAATTTGTAAAATAGTCTGCATGGACTGAAATTTTAAACTTTTACCCAGCATGGCCTGACAGCACCAGTGCATGAACCTGGCACAAAGACAGTATAAAATATTGGAAAAAAGAGGTCTGAAATGATGTTTATTCAAATGTGTCACGTGCATGAATTTACATAATATTTATGCTCAGAATTAAGGGCAAAGTTTATTTCAACATTTATTTTTATATAGCTAAACTCAATAATTTTATGAATTGTATTAAATTTCACATTTTTTAAATATCGAATACTTTCGGTCTGGTTTGGCCTAAATATAACTGAGCCTGTCCTGATTCACAACTGTCTAAGAAATATTCAACCCAACCCAGCTCATGCATCCAACTGAGCTAGTAATTTCCATCATAAATCCATGGTTCAATTCCAAGTGCATGTAGACTTATAGCGCAAGGTCATCAACATAATAAATAACTGCCAGTGGAGCATGTCACAGTAAATATGCTAAGAATCGGCACAGGGTTGGCAATGATGTCAAAAACTAGTTTTTAATGTGACAATGGTTTAAATTAAATCATCAAAAACTAAAAGATGAAGGCAAAAGCATTTGATCTAAAATTAGAGAATTATTCATGTTGCATAATCAATATTCACATATTATCATTATTAATGTACATATTATAATTACAATACAGTGATGTTTTTAAAAATATTTTTGTCTTCTGAAAATATAGCAAAATAGGAGAAAAATTAATACCAGCTACCATTTGAATCAATATACCAAAAAAAATATTCTGAATTTAATGCAAAACATAAAAATTAAAGAAACATTTTCTGAAATTTTTATTCATAAAAGATTATACAATTTGATTTTAGTATTCTGATTCAGTGCATCCATACAGCATTCGGCAGCATATCATAAGTTTTGGTCTTTTTTCAATGCCTAATCGATTCCACAGTTTAGCATGAACAAGTCTAAAATTAGAAAACATTCATCCGACAGAAGCTGAACTGGCAGCTTAGCATAGAAGCATTATTTCTAGTTCTGCTAATTTAGATACTGGATTATTCTTCTGAAAACCTTCACACTTTGAAATTCCTTTTCACTATGCAACAAAGCTTGTGTTTCCACACTGAAGTAAGAGGCAGGGAACATGGTTTTGTGGGTTTCAAATGATAAAACAAGTCTGATATTTTTTTTCTAATGAGCTATATTTGTTTAGTTTATAACTTTAACTAATGCAAGGTATTTTAATATAGCCACTGAATGTTAGGTTTTTGACAGTTCTTGACATTTTTGACATATAGGTTTTTTATGTGATGATTTAAACCATGGATAAAACCGTCATGTAAAAAAATTGCCAACCTTGGATCAGTATCATGTTTAGTTACAAGTCACTCTGTATATGAATCTTAAAGTAACAAGATTAGTTTGCACACAATTAATAGATAGGTATATAAATGACATTACTTAGAACAGTAACATATATTATAAGATTAACACATCATTCATATGACACATTATCCTTTGTTTGGATTAAATGCTTCAGCTTTGTGCATTTGTAAGTAAATGATTAAGTTTTTACTATTTCATATTTATAATGGACTGTAGATTCCAAGGCCACCAGCAAGCTCTCAGAATTACAATCATTGACGTTATCAATGGTTGTCACAAAGATTATGGAAAAAAAAATATTATCTGCACATAAAAACTGAAACATACTTCCTTGTATTTTGCTGGTCATTTAAATATTAAAAAAATTTTAAGCATTATATTTAAAACCAAAATAAAAAACCTTTTAAGTGGTTTTTAAATTTAATCATAAATAATGTCAGTTTTCAAAGTTTGAAAACCCTGCATGGTATAATGGACTGCTGAAATTACAAATACAACCCCTTTCAACATTTTCCCTAATCCATTTGCTATTTTACTTGTCTGTCCATATAATTTAAACAAATGGTTTTTCATTCATGTAATGTACTTTTCCAATAGCATAATTTCCGGCATTGCACATTTTATATTCTTAAAGCCAATTCAGATTATTTTGCATTTCATGAGCATTTTTTAGTTTCAAGCTGTATAAAAGCAACTTAAAACTTTCCCTTTCTTCATATGGGAGAGACAAGAAATCATACGACGGAGAGATGTAAATGATTTTTGATTCAGCAAATAGTGACGGAGAAAAAGTGTCAATTCCCCCATCCCCTCTAGTTCTTGCTTAGTGTTGCTAATGTGCCTAAATTACAGGTCCAAACAATTTGTGACATAATGGAATGTTCACCAGGGAATGATACAGCAATGACATCAGACTATAAAACCTATGCCAATATTCAATGCAGCAATTAAAAAAAGGTGAAGAAACTTTTCCCTGGTCACAATTTACTAGAAAACACATGCAAAATCTTGTTATTCAAACTAGACACAATACATAGAAAGCAGCAGGAAATTTGGCTTTTTAAAAAGTAGGTACCATTAATGCAACTACTGCCTTTTTTTTTTTTGTATAGTTTTAGTATGATGTTCTTGACTTTGGTTTTATATTTTACTGCATTGCATAATTTTTTATGCAGGTTTACTGAAAAACATAAAATTGAGGTGTTATTGTTGAAAAATTTAGGTGGCAATTAAAGGATTATTCAGAAAAAAAAAATGACCTCAACTTAGAGATCCCTTTTTTTTATTTAACTACCATGGACTATGGTTTCTGCACACTGCTCTTACTACAGCCATATTATTTTTGATTTTTTTTTTCTAGATCAGTCACCTGTTTCCTATGAAGATTTTGAGTAAATCAAAAATATGATGATTTGATATAACAAAACACTATTCAGAAAAAAACATGAATAAGCTCTAATATTAATATAACATGTGAAAAGTGATAAAAATTGTGGTCACATCAAACAGTACATTATCATTTATGAATAAAGTATAACAAAAACAATATAAAAATGTCATGCATTAAGAAGGAACTATCTACTCAAAAATATTTTTTTTTAAATAGCAAATATAATGAAACATGCATTAAAACATCTGATTACCTAAAATTCTACAACTTAAAAATAAAAATTATTTTGATGCAACAAGAGAGAAAAAAAAATGAATGATTACAAACTCACACTACTTTGTTTTGAAGTTTTAAAACTTTGTCCTTGGTCTGTGCAATGTGACTATCAATGCGTATCAAAAAATCAGCTGCACTTTCTTCTCTTTCCAAACTTGAGCCATTGTCAGTGATATTAGAACTTAATTGATAGGATAAGTCCACAGATTGCAAGTTCATACAGTTTTCGCCATTTTCACTATGTTTCACTGGTGATGTTTCAGGTGACTGAGAGGCTGATGATATGGAAGATACAGTAAAAGCTTCATTATCTACAGGTATATCTAATGTAGATCTTAAGAACAGGCTATCTGTGGTCCATATTTTATTTGCCCTTTTAATTTGTTCCATCTGGAAATCAAAGAGATAATTTTATTCAGTTATAATGTACAATGATATAAATGAATATTATACAATATATATCAACATACTTCTAATTGTTCAGTTTATAAATTATTAATAAAATAATACATTATATTGGTTTGAAAATAGCAGAAATAAGAATATACTTCAAGAAATTATGGAAAAACACTTTTGGGGGAATATGGACTTTAAGTATAGGTGGTTTTCCAACATGACCATATGCATCAGAACAGAAGTAGTTGAAGATACTTCTAAAATATAATAAATGGCAGACATTCACTCTACAAATAGAATTTTAAATAGAAACATAGGAGGTTATTCTCTTTTATACTTACCAGCCCCTTCGCCATAAAAAATGTAACTTGATGCATTTCACAACAATCTAACCAAAGTCGTTCATAAGACACTAAAAAGTATGCTCTTAAGGGTGAGAGTCAGTAAATCTTCTCCCCTATCCGCGTTTTGTTAGCTTTCGCAGATCACGTTTTTTGCCGAAATTCTGCTCAAACAGTTGTGAAATATTTTCTGAAAGATAAAATGCAATGCTTAGATTATATTAAAACTAAATTTAATACTCAATAAAATATAGAATATATTTTTTATTTTAATCCAAAATATTTTTGGTGCTGCCATCTGCTGTAATTTAATTCATACCGACTATTTTTATTTTTAATGAACATTTTCAAATGTCTATCTATATATACTAATTGCCAAGTGTCTGTCTGTCTGTCTATTATGCTTTTTTTAAGCACTTCCCGAATAGATAGAGACTTGCAATTTGGTACACGTGTTGATTGTTCGATAAAACCCCCTGGAAAAATCGAATTTTTCAAAAATGTTCTCTAGAGGGGGTGCTCCATACCAAAACGTTTGAAAAGTGAAATGATAGGAAAGCATACTTTTTCATAAGATAGAGACTTCAAATTTGGTGCATGGGTAAACCGTTTGAAAGGAAGAAAGTGTACAATTTCAGCTTTCGAATATTTTCTACATAAGGGGGGGGGGGGGGGGGGGGCGGGGGTGCTGCACACCAAAATGTTCGATTTACCGAATAAATGAGAAACGGCTCCTTTAAAAATTTGATAGAGGCTTGAAATTAGGTATATGGACTAATTATTTGATGAAAACAGCCAAGACAAATATAGTTTTACAAAAATGTTCATTTAAGGGGGTGCTCAAGAGAAAAACATTCAAAAGGTGATTTGATAAGAAAATATGCTTTGGGATGAGATAGAGGTTTGAAATTTGGTGTACGGGTAGATAGTTTGGAAGGAAGAAAGTGTGCAATTTCAGTTTTCCAACGTTTGCTATTGTAGGGGGTGCCACACACTAAAATGCTCAATTTGACGAACAAATGAAAAACGCCTCCTTTACAATGTGATAGAGGCTTGAAATTTAGTATATAGGCTAATCATTTGATAAAAAACCTAAGATTATTACGGTTTTTCCAAAATGATCATTTAAGGGGGTGCAACACAGAAAAACGTTCAAAAGATGAAATGATAGAAAAACATGCTTCACGATAGGATAGAGACATCAAATTTGGTGTACAGGTAGATAGTTTGAAAGGAAGAAGGTGTGCAATTTCAAATTTACAATATTTGCTAATTTAGTGGGGTGCCTCACACCAATATGTATGATTTTCGGAATAAACGAGATATGCTTCCTTTTAAATGTGATAGAGGCTTGATATTTGGTATATGGGTCAATCATCTGATAAAAAACCCAAGACGAACATAGTTTTTCAAAAATGTTCATTTATGGGTGTGCTTCACAAGAAAAACGTTCGAAAGGGGAGATGATAAAATAGTATGCTTCGGGATGAGATAGACTTTAATTTGGTGTACTGGTAGATAGTTCGAAAGGAAAAAGTGCGCAATTTAGTTTTCTAATATTCTCTTCTTTAGGGGATTCTGCACACTAAAGTATTCAATTTGCTGAATAAATGTGAAACGCGAATTATTAAAAAATAACAATATTCAGGGGTTGTTTATTGCGAGAATGTTGATTTTCAATGGGTATTCAGCTAGTTCTTTCTAATACGCTATTAAGTACAGCAACAGATTATATATAATAATGCCACAACCACAGAAGGGTATTTGAACTTGGACTTGAAGACAAAGCTGCAATCCTCAGTGATGTACATTCAGATACCTTTATCAGATTTATAGAATGAGAAATTACCTTTCCTTGACTGTGGGATTATTAATAGATATTTAAAAATGCTCATTAAAAAAAAAATAGTCGGTATGAATTAAATTATGACAACAAATAGAAGCACCAAAAATATTTTGGATTAAAATAAAAAATATATTCTCTATTTTATTGAGTATTAAATTTAGTTTTAATATAATTTAAGAATTGCATTTTATCTTTCAGAAAATATTTCGCAACTGTTTGAGCAGAAATTTGGTTTGGCAAAAAACGTGATCTGCGAAAGTTAACAAAGCACGGATAGGGCAGAAGATTTACTGATGCTTACCCTTAAACATTTTAAACTGAAAAATTATAATACAGAGTTAACTCAAATAATAGGTTAGAAATTTTAGTGGCAAAGGATTCATAGGTTCAGTTTAGGTTCAGAAGTTCTACACAGTGGCATAACCCCGGCCGTCCAAATAGTTGCTCTTAGTCTTTTGGACGAGTCGGACGGTCTGGGTCTTCAACAGTGGCATAACCAGGAGGTCATAATATACATTGATCAAACGATTACACTGGATCCTCATTAGGTACAAATTGATTAAACAATATCTAACATTGTAAACTCTTCATTTAATTGTTAACCCTTATTTACAAGATCCTGATTACACCTACAGTGTCAAGTAACCATTTAAGTAATATATTGATAAACTATACCTTGCATAAAATTTCCATCAAGGTATTTGTATGGACAATGGCAAAAATTTTTAGAAATATTCTTTAATAACAAAATTCCTGAGAAAATCCTCACTGTAAAATAGAGTGGTGAACAGCTGGAGTTAATCGTTAATGTGAACAAAATTTGGAAAATTTAAACATTTTCCAACTTTTGTCAAATTTATTCAAGTACATCCTATTAATTACACTGACATAAAGAAAAAAATAGAAAGTTGATGTGGCAGGATATTTAATTCATTTCATTTCTGTAAAAATAGCTAAAAAGTAAATTTTTGTTAAAATGAGAGAATAAAGCGATAAACAATACCATTACACAGTGGTTTATATTCGAGGGGGTAGATCTAAGTAATCGCAGGTGGACCAACTATTTTCATTATTTTTAACAATTTTTTCTCAGTACAGTTAGTGCAAATAGCTTAGATATTTATAAAATTAATACTATTTTGCAAACCGTACATTTCAATGAAAATAAAGCGGAAAATATAAACTAAATACTACTCAAGTAAGTTGCACTTCATCAGCTAGTATAAGATGTGGCAAGGCACATGTGCTGTACCAAGGTTATTTATGCTTCCAACAATGAACCCAGGTCCATTTCAATTACAAGAGAGGACACAACGAAAAGGGATTGCTATTTTATTCTTGCCCTTTCTATATTTTATTTCATTTGTCTTTTTTAAAGCAGTGTGTGATTCTTCTAGTGTATTTTTAACAATTTGTATAGCATGTTAGCATATTTAAGAAGAGTTAATTAAAACATCTTTTGGAAGTAAACTGTATCACATGAAATTAAAACTCATAGGGACATATTTAGAACTCTGGAAACAGAAAGATTTCAGCAGATGAAAGAAATTTTTTCTGCGACAGAATTTACTTCCCTTTTACAAACTTATACATGCACTTGATACAATAAGTCTAGGAAATAAACTAATTGTGTTATGCTCAGCTCCTGACAAAGAAATATGCCATAAAACTCCTACATCTAATATTGAAGTATATATGTCAAAAGAAAAAAAAATTAAATGTTGTGATACATGATACCTATAAACTATTATTATTTATTTTAACAATACCAGCACACATTTTCAACTGAAAAGAATCAAGATTTTTACCAAATCTACTCAGGGATAAAAAATACAGATTGGACTTCTTGATCTTTTATCATTAAAATGAACTTTCTACAAAGACTCAGACAAAAACTGAAGTTTAAGTTTGTAAGCACTGTAATTGAAAACATTTTTTACAGAGAAATGAAATTAATATTTAAATAAAAGTTAATTATTTATATCAGTTAGTATATATCAATTTCGATATTTTTACTTAAACCTCATTTATGCACTTAACTGCATTTTTAATTAAGAAATATCTCTAGGTATTTATAATAATTAAAAATAAGAGACCTTTTTAGTCGGGGGTGGGGTAGCGGGGAAAAATGTGAAATTATCAACTGTCTGAAAAAAATGCCACTGCCATTACTAATTTGTTTGAAATATTTAACAAAGATTTTATTTTTATCCTATACTTTTTCGCTGGTTTGGACCAATGCATCTGCATGCCACATTTAAATGCTCATGGATGGACAATTCAGATTCATAAAATATGACTGGGGTTATCACCATTGGAAGTTTTTAGGACTTCTCTGTAATCCCTTACAAGTTATTGACCTTTATTTCAAAAACATTTTATGCAGTCCGGCTGTTCCCAACATGTGCTCAGCCAATTTTTGTTTCTTCTTTTAAATGCAGGACTTTGACCTACTGATTTGCCAAGTATTTTTAAAACTCGAGAACACATTCAAAATTAGAATTTTCAACTTTGCCTCAGTGCTCTCATCAAAAAACTGTATTACCTCAGTGTTCTCATCTGATATTTTTTGAAGCTGGATAGTAGAAAATATTGCTGATTGAGGCATATTTTGTAAAAAAACAAATAAAAAATCAAAAACAAAAACATAGGAAACTGAGGTGGGAGGGGGTAACATCTGCAAATGTTACAACTAAAAAATTAGCATTTTATTTAACATATTACAATTTATCTTCCTTTTGATGCAGCTTTTACACAGTCATTGAATCTGGGGGCGCGGTAGCCCATTGGTTAGCGCGCTGGAGTTGCACTCGGTAGGCCCGGGTTCGATTCCAGCCACTGCCAAAACTGCCGCCGTGTTCATGCGGAGTACGATCACGTAAAACATGTGGGTCCGAAAGTCCTTCCGAGAGGTTGGTGGTAGGGGAAGGAGGGTACGGTCCCTGTGGATGTCTCCCCCACTGGGTTCCGGTCTAAATTTGGTGGCACTTCCCGACCGTCCAAACAGTTACCTTACACCTTTCTGGTAGGTCGGACGGTCTGGGTTTCAACAACAACAACAGTCATTGAATCTCCCGGCCGTCCAAATAGGTGCTCTTAGTCCCCTGGACGAGTCGGACGGTCTGGGTCTTCTACACTCCTTCTACAGTCATTGAATCTGGTTCTTCTAGTGAAATCAGCATTAGATTATTTAGTGTTCTGCTTCATACGATTTCTTAAGCAGGTTTTAATTCGCTTTAATGCAGATAAATCACTTTTGCACTTAGCAATGCTTACAGGTATATAGCCAATCACATCATATGAAGATACAAACTGTAGCTGGCAGTCAGTAAAAATTAATCGACTGGTACGTCCATTATAATGGGACTGGAGCACTGGGAAGAACACTGTACCAGAATAAACTCAGCCAAATTTACTGACAATTAAATGGAAATTTTTAATAAAAATTCGGTGTCAGGGAGAAGTAAAATCTCCCGATCCCTATAGCTTAATGGACTCAGTTATATTATGTCTTCAATAGAAATGTCTATTGTAATTATTTTAGCAATTTTAAACATTAAAACATTTAATATTTTCAGACCTTGTAATATTTTAATCAAAGCGACCCCTTTAACTAGTTGTTCATTATAAAAGAAATGGAACAGATATAGTATAATCCCTTTTTCATTTTTGCTGATTTTAGGTGAGATTCTGGCAATTTTTGTTATGATTTGGAGAATATTCCATTCTGGCAACCCTTTCTGCAATTTTTGTCGCAACATTTCCATTCTTGTAATATTTTCTGCGTTTTTTGTCGCCAATGTAAAAATGGCCTTTTTGTTGTCATTTGTGTAACCGTTGATCAGTAGCAATTCAAACATGGGCCTATGCCCGCTTCGCGAGCTTAACTCACTACGCTCATCCGCTAAAAAACATCACAGAATCCAGTACCGCTGGCTGTCAGAGGTAGCACGTAGCAATAGCTGTTTGTACAACAGGTGTTCTGTGGCTCATAGAGCACAACATAAAAATCAGAACATTTCTTGATTTTTACCTTGGCGACAAAAGATGCGAAAAACATTACCAGAATGGAATGTTGTGATTTTCACTTTGGCGACAAAATATGTGAAAAGGGTAGCCAGAATACAACGTTCTCCAAATCATAGCAGGGATTGCCAGAATCTCACCTAAACTCGCCAAAAATGAAAAAGGGATTATACTACATCTGTACAAAAAAAAAAAAAAGCAATTAATAAAGAATCAAAAAGAAAAATATTTTAATTTTTAAGAAAATTAAAGTAAATTGTGGACAAGCCTTCTTAGAAAGAAGCTTTTCAGTTGATTTAAAACGACTTTGATTACAAATGAATTATTCCATTTACTTCTATTGTGATTTTATTACAATTGTGATTTTTTAAATAATAAAATGCAAATAAAATAGAAAAACAATGACTTTCATCCAACAAAATTTGTAGGTATAATATTACCATTTAATTCGAATTAAATATGATCTTAAGTGAAACGCATTTATAGTTAAAGGATATTTGATTTGAAATCTCTTTATTTTGAAAACATTCAGTTCTAAAAATTAATGATCTCGATAAATAGGTTGAAGGAAAATGAAATAAAAACTCACGGTAACACCATAACGTAGTGCTAAGCCTTGGAGTGTATCACTAGGTTGAACAATATGCTTTAAGTACTTTTCACTTTTGATACCACTCTCTTTAGCCATACTCCCATATCTCCTTACGTGCTTTTTTGCATAACTACTTAATGATATTTTTTCCGTCTGCTCAGCTTCTGCGATCGTCGCCATGTTTACTCCATAATGTTATTGATGCCAAATTCTCTTTTGAAACATTTAAAATAAGAGAATTTCAAATCCTATATGTTTTATTCTAGATTGCACACAACTGCCAAGAAATTCCAATTATTACCGAATAAACTATTTGTATGCTTCAAAAGTTTCAAATGGAGAATATTTCAAATGGTGTCAGATGTCTACATCACGGTGTAAGATATTATCTTACCATATACCACAAGATATTATCTTACACCGTGGTCTACATTAAAAAAAAAAAAAAACGAAAACTGAAGTGACGTCAAACTGAAGGATAAGTACTGAAGAAGAAACCCATATATCAAGCATTTTGGTTTATTGGAGTCATTGAGTTGGTAAATATCTGCGCTCTTCTTAGGCGATCACCAATACCATAACCTCAACTATTCGAATAGAATCTTAAATTTTGAATAAGAATGGGATAATGAATAATTAAGCTGCGCCACAATATCTGAACGATGATTCAACTCTAGATTAGAAGGTAGGAATAAGTTGCAGCGGGCAGATCATAGTTTTTATAAGTCAGGAGCACTATGCGCCCATTTGGTACATAGGTACAGGTCCTTAGGCTCCTTGCAAAGGAACGTATCGGACCGGGTCGTAGACCGGTAGACTATCGATTTTAGCATTTGAGACTTTACTCATAAATCTCCCATAAATTTATACACATCCAATGATCAGCTTTAGGATTCATTACATGTTATGTTTCTAGTGGTCGGGATCAGATAAAAAAAATAAACTCATGTTTCTAAAAATTTCATCACCATGAAGGAATCATGCGATTCAGCTGAAACTTACAGCAAATGAAAATTAGGGTGTGCTATGCAAATGATTCGAATTTCAGAGTCACCATGAATGCGTGGGATGAGCAGCGCCCTCTGAACTGTTGTTTTAGCCTTATAAATAGAGAGCTGTAGCGGGACGTTCAAAATCGTCTATGGTTATCTGCCAGCGGTAAACTTTTTATGAGAAGTCACTATACCTCTACGACGACAGAGGGCGCCATATGAAGAAGTAATGGAGTTTAAATGGGGACGAATGATCGGTCTTCGTGAAGGAGTTTTTTAGCGCAATGCCACGACAGTGAGTGTGTAAGCAGTGAATTGAAGAGAGCTGGATGAGTTGCAAATTCGGCAGTGGACGATGAAATGTTACGTCAGCACGGGATGATAGATACCTCATCCCAGGACTGTAGCCTGGCAGGGGTTAAATACTGACCCAATATTGGCAGCCAATAATGGAGATATTGGACCAATATGAAAAAGTGGACATTTTGACAGAATCGGTCCAATAATGGCGTTTCATTGGAAATATTTCCAATGTAACACCAATATTGGTGTAATATTGTAACGAAAATATTTAGCCAATATTGGAGGGCAATGTAACCCCAACATTTTCCCTATATTGGGATTGCATTGGAACTTTTTCAAATGTAGTGCTAAGATATACGATACTGGTCCAATATTCGACCAATATTAAATGCTACTAGGGTTACGAAGATATATGCCCATATATTTGCAAAAGTATAGAGTTCTGCTAATCTTCCATTTTCGGATGCGACGCAACAGGAATCAGACAACTTAAAAATATAGATTTCGATGTACTTAAGCATAAATAAATTTGAAGGAAGTGTTCTAAGGATTCGGTTCGTAGATCGTTAGAAAGAACGTTCTTCGATCTTTCCGATGATGTCAAGATGAAATCTCTGTGATAATATTTTTGATCCATATGGTTCATTTTGTGAGAATAGTGCACAAAATCGTGCTTCGATATAAAATAACCAACTAAAAAATTAATTCGAATTTGAAAAATATCTTGTCGACTCATATTATCCCGGGACCTAAAGTGCCTCTGTATCAAATTTCGTCGATTGTTCGAAGCTTAGATTTCCCACTACAGACGATAGAGACACACAAATGGTTTTTTTTTATTACATATAAGAACGAATTACTCGGACCATTAATAAGTGTTCTAAGGATTCGGTTCGTAGATCGTTAGAAAGAACGTTCTTCGATCTTTCCGATGATGTCAAGATGAAATCTCTGTGATAATATTTTTGATCCATATGGTTCATTTTGTGAGAGTAGTGCACAAAATCGTGCTTCGATATAAAATAACCAACTAAAAAATTAATTCGAATTTGAAAAATATCTTGTCGACTCATATTATCCCGGGACCTAAAGTGCCTCTGTATCAAATTTCGTCGATTGTTCGAAGCTTAGATTTCCCACTATAGACGATAGAGACACACAAATGTTTTCTTTTATTATATATAAGAACAAATTACTCGGATCATTAATAAGTCACTTAAATAATATATTCACAGATAACACTACTCAAATTCTAGATCGTATCTTAAAATCCTAAACCAACTACCGCCAACGCACGTTTTCTGCAAATATGGAAAGGAAATAAACAAATAGATAAATAAAAAGAAGACACGGCCACAGCCGTCTACACACAGGCCGTGGCGCCACTGAGGAGAAATTGTCGTGACGTCACGGTAAGAGGGGAGCATTCGGAAAGAAGAGAACAAAAATCCAAGCGCGGTCAGCATCCCTGGTTGAGTGGTTGATGATTGCAAAACGTTTTTGAGGTTTTCGGAATGTTCTATTAGTTTTATAGCATCGTGTTTTGTGCATAATAAGTTGTTCTTATGTTTTATTATCATTTAACTAACGTTCATGGATGCTTTACAGCCGTTTTTTAAATAGTTTATATCTCTTAAAGTTTGCATTAATGCATCATCTGTGCCATGTGTTATTGCGAGTATCAGCATATGCCAAGAAAAACGTTCCATGTGTTTTTTGAAAATCTCCAGTGCAGTGAGAAGCAGCTACAAAAATGTGGAATACAATTTAGCCTAATTGCAAATAAACGTGATCTGGATTTATTAATAAGTGCATGTGAAACTGTGCATTCTACTCCATCACAACTTAATTATATCGAAGCCGCAGTGAAGTTGTTGGAGAAACAGAAGCAGGTATGTTTAGAAATTGCTTCGATTTTTACAAGAACTGTTTATTCTATGCTTTAAAATATACTTATCTAGTTCTTCGTGCTATAAGGCATTTAGAAATTCAAAAGTGTTGACATTGCCTCATGTGAGAAATTTCAAAAAAGTTTAATGTGGATTCAGATTTTTTTTAATCCGTGTAATAGTTATTTAAAACGTAGGGTACAATGTTTAAATGAAGACCAAAACTTAGTTTTTCTCTTAATTGATGAGATTTATGTTGATCCTAGGTATATGTTTAAATGTGGTAAAGTTACCGGTGATTGTTTTGATAGTAATGAAAAAGCAAAAACTGCCCAAGGGTTTTTGATTACATCTATGTTTTCGAATTATAAAGACGTAAAAGAAATTGCCCCAGTTTCAACTTTTACGGGACAAAAGCTCTATAATTTGGCATCTATGTTAATTTGCAAGTTAAAAGAACTTGACCTTAATGTATTGTCTGTTATTACTGATAACAACAATATTAATAGAAGCATGTTTGCTTTTTTTAAGAAACACGATAAATTTAATGATGCTGTATATAATCCAAGTAATCCTGATATACCTCTGTATTTGATGTATGATCCTGTTCATTTATTAAAATCTATAAGAAATAATTGGTTAAATGTAAAAGACACTAAATTGCAGTACCCTGATTTCCAAAATAATGAAAACCTTAAAGAGGCAAATTTTTCTAATTTACGGAATTTATACAACTTTGAAATCATCATATCATATTAAACCTAACCATACGTAACTAAGATAGAAACAGTGGAGATACTGATGTATTTTATAGAATTATTGTATATATATTATACCACACATTATACTATAATATGTTGTAAAATTGTCCATTACATCTGCGATTGTATTTTAAAGTAAGTTTGGCAATAAATTTTGGTTCGTTAAATCCTAATGAACCTAAAATATTTATTATAAATCAATTGAAGTGATTTTTCTCATCAGCAATGTGAAAATATTTCAAATTATATGTAAAAATAGAATTGTCACACAATATTTTTTTGCTATTATACATATAGTTGTAGAAATTTTGATGTCATATTAATTGCATTGTTTACAGTAGTAGAAAAAAATGAGAGCTACTTAATATTCATTAACACTGGGTTTGTAACTGTAAAAGGATCTAGATTATATATAATTTTGTAATCATTTAGACAGAGTAGTTTTTGTTTGTGGGAGCTTCAGTAAAAAAATATACCCCCCCCCCCCCCATATAAGTTTAGATAATCTTTATGAAATTAACTGTGCTAAAATTTAGGCATAGAAATGAGCAAAAGTGTAATTATTTTGAAATATTTTTTAATTCTCAATTTGCAAGTTTTTCCGAGTTAGAGAGAGTTCCCCTTCTAGCGTTACATCATGATTCTGGCGCCACGGCCTGAGTGTAGACCGGCTGTGACACGGCTTAAACCTTCTAAGGCAGGCATGTCAGAAAAATCCAACGGAAGATAGGTCGAACGCTGGGAACGTTTGTTGATGTTAGGCTTTCGGTAAATAAATCCCCAAAAATTAAATTACGTATTAATTATATGTTTATAGCTATTAGGTAATATTTATAAAATTTATCACTTTATCAAGCTGACCTCGGCAAGTGATAATTATAATGTTTCGGTACTACCCCTAACTACAAGCTCGCATGTGGACACATAATTCAAATGATCCGTCCTAGAGCCCATATAAAGATGATATGGACAGCGATGACAGTTCCAAAGACAGGACTGTATCCCAGCCACGAGCGAAACAGTTTGAAAATCTTGACTCCTCAGTTGCCCGGACGCCAAACACGACTAATGCTGAGCAGAGCAGGAACAAAAGCAGAATGCAGGAGATGGAAATCAGCTTCTCTCCTCAACCATAAAGGAAGGTTGCTCTTAGTACAGAAAGGTCGAACGCCTTGTCTGGGAATGATTCCACGAATCTGGTTCTTGTTGAGACCCAGACCGTCCGACCTACCAGAAAGGTGTAAGGTAACCGTTTGGACGGCTGGGAAGTGCCACCCAATTTAGACCGGAACCCAGTGGGGGAGGTATCCACAGGGACCGTAACCTCATTCCCCTATCACCAACCACACGGAAGGACTTACGGACCCACATGTTTAACGTGATCGTACTCCGCATGAACACGGCGGCAGTTGTGGCAGTATGCAAATCCAGCGCGCAAACCACCGGGCTACCGCGCCCGAAATGCGCCAACAGCACGCGGTGTTCCCTTGAAAATTCTCAACCAAATGCTTCGAAGGCCACACGAGTACGAGCCACACCCCCAGCACGACTGAACCACGTCCCGCAAGGAGTGTCGCCAGGACAGAAAGGCCAGACGCCTTACTCAGCAACGAAGCAAGTAACCAGATGAGCAGAATGGCCACTGGTAGCAACAATCCGTCGGACAAGCACGACTTCGTTGAAGTAACTGCGTGCAGACGTTAAAGAATCAACAGACCAAGGAATAGAAATACCTCAAGAATTGATGTCACAAATAGGAGGTTACCTACTCGCTCACATGGAGTTATGAGGTGTCCAGAGAGAGTTACCTACGACAGAACTTCTGTCGTAGGTAGTGGAGCCTTCTATCACAGAAGACTTCACTATGTGTTACCTGTACAAGAGGTCGTCGAATGCACGCAACTTGGATGCAACGCTGTCTTCAGGAACACAAACTGGAACACGCCTAAGCAGTTCCTACTTGAAATCCAATCACAAAATCATATTTATCAACGACGAAAATACTGTCAGGTGGTGCTCTGTCTGCGAGTTGACACTGAAACAAGGGCTAAACGCCATAGCTGCCTCAGAACCGCAAAAGCCGTACAAGAAGCAACCAGGATCTTTGAACACAAGTACAGACTAGGCCCTATGTCGTTTAAAAAATGTTCTGCGTACACATGTCACTTTGTATAGCTACAGAAAATGAAGCTACAGGAAAGCTCAGAAGTTCAATCCGCGACCAGTTGATAACAGAGCAAATCAACTGACTAATCCTAGCCAGCAGAGTCTCAATGTAGTTGCCCCTAACAGACTAAGAGACGCTGGACAACAAGATTCTGGCAGAGATAGGAGAAACCGACCAAAATAGTCGCAATACAGTTTTTGTGTTTCATCCGAATCGGAAATTGGGCCACAAGGACAAAGTTATCGACGATGAAAGGTTTGTAGCCACTTCACCGAATGAGCGTGCTGTTGACATAAACGATAAGTGCATATTGGCATATAACTCAGATTCCGATGCACAGATGCCGCAGTCTTAAAATTTAATTTTTTACACATTTTCACCCCGACCGCTTATCCTGCTGCTCATACCCCACGATGAGTCGGGTGGCTTGGGTCTTCTACACATTATTACCAGAACTATTTTATAATATGACTTGAAGGTTATATATAATCAAAGATAAATTACATATTTGGTTCTTCACAGAGTTCGGCAGGTACTTTAACTCGCATCACATCAACGATCCCACTGAATGATGATGAGCTTCTATACTATCTGTGGAGAGTTCTAAAAAGAGCTCGTAACTCGTGAAGTTCTAAGTCACTGTATAAAATTCGCGAAGTTTCCAGATCTCGCCAAAATCAAGTGAGTTTCACAAGACGTGCTCAATCAACCATTTCGTATTTCATATTGTTCAGGCCTATGTGTACAAATACATAAACTTATGTCATAATCCACAAGAGGTCGTCGAATGCACGCAACTTGGATGCAACGCTGTCTTCAGGAACACAAACTGGAACACGCCTAAGCAGTTCCTACTTGAAATCCAATCACAAAATCATATTTATCAACGACGAAAATACTGTCAGGTGGTGCTCTGTCTGCGAGTTGACACTGAAACAAGGGCTAAACGCCATAGCTGCCTCAGAACCGCAAAAGCCGTACAAGAAGCAACCAGGATCTTTGAACACAAGTACAGACTAGGCCCTATGTCGTTTAAAAAATGTTCTGCGTACACATGTCACTTTGTATAGCTACAGAAAATGAAGCTACAGGAAAGCTCAGAAGTTCAATCCGCGACCAGTTGATAACAGAGCAAATCAACTGACTAATCCTAGCCAGCAGAGTCTCAATGTAGTTGCCCCTAACAGACTAAGAGACGCTGGACAACAAGATTCTGGCAGAGATAGGAGAAACCGACCAAAATAGTCGCAATACAGTTTTTGTGTTTCATCCGAATCGGAAATTGGGCCACAAGGACAAAGTTATCGACGATGAAAGGTTTGTAGCCACTTCACCGAATGAGCGTGCTGTTGACATAAACGATAAGTGCATATTGGCATATAACTCAGATTCCGATGCACAGATGCCGCAGTCTTAAAATTTAATTTTTTACACATTTTCACCCCGACCGCTTATCCTGCTGCTCATACCCCACGATGAGTCGGGTGGCTTGGGTCTTCTACACATTATTACCAGAACTATTTTATAATATGACTTGAAGGTTATATATAATCAAAGATAAATTACATATTTGGTTCTTCACAGAGTTCGGCAGGTACTTTAACTCGCATCACATCAACGATCCCACTGAATGATGATGAGCTTCTATACTATCTGTGGAGAGTTCTAAAAAGAGCTCGTAACTCGTGAAGTTCTAAGTCACTGTATAAAATTCGCGAAGTTTCCAGATCTCGCCAAAATCAAGTGAGTTTCACAAGACGTGCTCAATCAACCATTTCGTATTTCATATTGTTCAGGCCTATGTGTACAAATACATAAACTTATGTCATAATCCACAAGAGGTCGTCGAATGCACGCAACTTGGATGCAACGCTGTCTTCAGGAACACAAACTGGAACACGCCTAAGCAGTTCCTACTTGAAATCCAATCACAAAATCATATTTATCAACGACGAAAATACTGTCAGGTGGTGCTCTGTCTGCGAGTTGACACTGAAACAAGGGCTAAACGCCATAGCTGCCTCAGAACCGCAAAAGCCGTACAAGAAGCAACCAGGATCTTTGAACACAAGTACAGACTAGGCCCTATGTCGTTTAAAAAATGTTCTGCGTACACATGTCACTTTGTATAGCTACAGAAAATGGGACATAACAAGGGACATAAACTTATGTCATAATCCATATTAGAATTAAAAAGAAAAAATATTTTTCACCATTTTTATACAGGGTAGTAAAGTCCTTAAGCACCCAGATAACTTCATAAGGAAAGGCCCATGGGTGCACACGTTAAGTCTGTTTATAATCAAGACACTCCGCCCGATCGACTAAAAGTGATCGCAACACCCTTAACGGATAATTAAAACAGGTAGGATAACGAACTTCACAACAAAGTGAGAAAGATGAAAAATAGTCAATTACAATGCTGTAAAATCATTGTTTAAATAGCGCGAATCGACCACAAAACTGTAACAGAAGGCATTTATTTGACACAATAGGGTTATTGGCAAATGGCTGTCCCATTCAGAAGTGCTAAATCCCATCAGGTGTCCCATTCAGGAGTTCTAGATCCCATCAGGTGTCCCATTCAGGAGTTCTAAATCCTACCAGGTGTCCCATTCAGGAGTGCTAAATTCCATCAGGTGTCTCATTCAAGAGTGCTAAATCCCACTAGGTGTCCCATTCAGGAGTGCTAAATTCCATCAGGTGTCCTAAATCCCGCCAGGTGTCCCATTCAGGAGTTCTAAATCCTACCAGGTGTCCCATTCAGGAGTGCTAACTTCCATCAGGTGTCCCATTCAAGAGTGCTAAATCCCACTAGGTGTCCCACTCAGGAGTGCTAAATTCCATCAGGTGTCCTATTCAGGAGTTCTAAATCCCGCTAGGTGTCCCATTCAGGAGTGCTAAATCCCATCAGGGGTCCCATTCAGGAGTTCTAGATCCCATCAGGTGTCCCATTCAGGAGTGCTAAATCCCATGAGGTGTTCCATTCAGGAGTTCTAAATTCCATCGGGTGTCCCATTCAGGAGTGCTAAATCCCATCAGGTGTCTCATTCAGGAGTGCTAATCCCATCAGGTGTCCCATTCGGGAGTTTAAAATTCCATCAGGTGTGCTAAATCCCATCAGGTGTCCCATTCAGGAGCACTAAATCCCATCAGATGTTCCATTCAGGAGTTCTAAATCCTATCATGTGTCCCATTTAGGAGTGCGAAATTCCACCAGGTGTCCCATCCAGGAGTTCTAAATCCTACCAGGTGTCCCATTCAGGAGTGCTAAATTCCATCAGGTGTCCCATTCAAGAGTGCTAAATCCCACTAGGTGTCCCATTCAGGAGTGCTAAATCCCATCAGGGGTCCCCTTCAGGAGTTCTAGATCCCATCTGGTGTCCCATTCAGGAGTGCTAAATCCCATGAGGTGTTCCATTCAGGAGTTCTAAATTCCATCGGGTGTCCCATTCAGGAGTGCTAAATTCCATCAGGTGTCCCATTCAGGAGTGCTAATCCCATCAGGTGTCCCATTCGGGAGTTTAAAATTCCATCAGGTGTGCTAAATCCCATCAGGTGTCCCATTCAGGAGCACTAAATCCCATCAGATGTCCCATTCAGGAGTGCTAAATTCCACCAGGTGTCCCATTCAGGAGTGCTAAATCCCATCAGATGTCCCATTTAAGAGTTCTAAATTCCACCAGGTGTCCCATTCAGGAGTGCTAATTCCCATCAGGTGTCCTATACAGGAGTGCTAAATCCCATCAGGTGTCCCATTCAGGAGTGCTAAATTCCATCAGGTGTCCCATTCGGGAGCGCTGAATCCCATCAGGTGTCCCGTTTAGGAGTACATCACTTACATGTATAGGAAGATAGTCTACAGCCTGTTCAAAATGCCCTCCGTCAGCAACAATGCATATATGAATTTGATAAAGAATACTATCGATTACTTTAACAAACATTGCAGGTGTCACCGTGTTGCAGGTCAGGAAATACATGATGTGTAAAAAGTTTTTATTGCTCTCCATATACACGTTCCGTTCGTTCGTTCGTGGTATCGATTCCTATTCATTAGACAAAGCTTTGCAACATTATAATTGGCTTTTTCCTTCATATCGCTTTGTGATCGAGTTCGCTATCCCAACCTTTTAAATTATTCACTAGAGGGCTCTGCAATCACTTTTATTCGATCGGGTATGGTTACTTTACTATAGACAGACCTAACGTGGACACTCATGAAGTTTTCCTTACAAAGTTATTCGAATGCTTAAGGATTTTGCAAGAAGCCCTGTATAATTTGGAAATTATTCTTTAAAAATATTTTATAAAGTTTGTTAGATATTTTTTGGCAACAAATGAGTCAAGTCCATGAATTAGATGCATTTGGCTGGTTTGAGTTAAAATTTGATATCATTTTACATATATAGAACATAATTAAAACTATTATTTTCGCCATAAAAAACCTGCCACCACCATTTATCCAGGAATTATTATGTTTGACCAGAAGAAATAATACTTTGGAAATCTTAAAATGGGGAACATTCGAGGTCTAATTATGAAAATTACTAAAAATCTAGTTCTAGTTTTTAGTTTCCTCATATACATAGTATAATGTATAAGGAAAACATTGTGACGGGGTCAAAAATTCGAATTCGAGTTTTCGACGGGAAAGCACGTTTCAAGCATCCCTGATCACAAATCGAACATTTTTGAGGTGATGTCATTGTATGTGTGTGTGCGTCCATGAGTCTGTAGAGACGATATCTCACGAACGAATAGAGCGATTCGAATGAAATTTGGTACAAAAATTACTGGAAGCCTATTGTTTTCAATCGAATGTTAAGAACCCCCTAAATTTTCGAGTGAAATTTTGAAAAAATCATCAAGAAATCAAAACCTTTAATAAAGTTACGCAAACAGACATTTCTTACGTAATTTTCCCTTAGAAAACGATTGACATTAACTTTAGAACGCCAGCATGAACCGTTCTCGGGATATTGCATAGTTTTCAAATAAATTTATCAAAAAATCCCATAAATTAAAAAAAATATTAACTGTTGAGAAACGTATTCACTTGTCATATGTAATATCATGCAATAAATTTGGTGAGATCATTCTCGGGGATCTAACTCATTCCAATTCATGAGAAACGATACTTTGAGTAATACTTTTGCATTTGAACGCCAATAGTTATTTATCTGCTATAAGACTAACATATTTCTCTCCATAACGTTTGGCGAGATTTTCGAGACGAATTTGGAGGAATGTCGCCTACTTGGCGACTTTTTAAAATGTTACCAAATTAACGAAAATCTAGAATGGATAAAAATGAAGACTAATTGACGAAAATTCAATATCTTGGGAAGAATATACGTATCTACTATAAGAATAACCTATTTTTTTTACTGTTAAAGTAGTAAATTTATTGCATTATATAAGGAAAGTCATGTGCTGCCAACATCAATGTTTTTTTTTTGTATAATGTATCGACATATAAAATTTCATAGCGACAGAATTCATTCTTGAGTTAACATGGCCTCACACACACTATCATATTATCATCAATAAAGCATTTTAGGAATGTCACGAAGATAAAGTATCCTGTCGAAACCGTATTGTTGAATTAGATAACTCACAAAGAATAAAAAACAAATCATAAATCAACAGAAGAAAAGTCAACTGTTGTCATACGATAAGTGATAATACATGGGGAAGCATTGCGAGTATAACATGCTTCATAGGCGCCGACTTGAAAAATCATTGGGGGGGGGGGGGGGGGGGGTTCGCAAATTTTAAATCGAATGATCCATTGTGTTTTACAAAGGATTGAAGTCTTAAATTTCGTTCAGTCAGGACGTCTGAAATGCTAAGATGAAGCAAATTATAGTTAAGTACAGAATGTTTTTTTCTCTAGATAATTATTTATTTCATTCATTTGGATTTCGTTGGGTCAACATTATTATATACAATATAAAGATAATGTCAATTTCCATCTCGATTATCTTTATAAAAATAACAAAAAATCTGATGTGGGCAGCACATGACTTTCCTTATATAATATAATGAATTTACTACTTTTACAGTAAAAAAAATAGATTATTTTTATAGTAGTTATTTATATTCTTTCCAAGATATTGAATTTTTGTCAATGAGTTGTCATTTTCCATGTCATCATTGCTATGAGTCGGTCGTTATTGATTAGCGTCATTTTTATTCATTTGGCGAGTTTTTCGTTAATTTAGCAACATTTAAAAAGTCGCCAAGTTGTCGACATTCCACCAAATTCGTCGCCAAAATCTCGCCAAGCGTTATGGACGAAAAAATAAGTTATTCTTACAGCAGATAAATGACAATTGGCGTTCAAATACAAAAGTATTACTCAAAGTATCTTTCTTCATGAATGAAACGAGCTAGATCCACGAGAATGATGTCACCCAATTTATCACATGGTATTACATATGAAAAGTGAACATGTTTCTCAACAGGAAATATTTTTATTTTATTTTATATGACTTTTTGATAATTTTTTTGAAAAATGTGCAATATCTCGAGAACGGTTCATGTTAGCGTTCTAAAATTTATGTCAATCGTTTTTTAATGGAACATTACATAAATGTCTATTCGCATAACTTTATTAGCGTTTTTGATTTTTTGACGATTTTTTCAAAATTTCACACGAAAATTTAGGGGGCTTCGGAACATTCGATTGCGAATAAAAACAATAGGCTTCCAGTGCTTACAGATTGTGATTTTTCTACCAAATTTCGTTCGAATTGGGCCATTCGTTCGTCAGTTATCATCTCCACAGGCTCTCTCACACACACACCACTTCAAAAATGTTTGATTCGTGATCAGGGATGCTTGAAACGTGCTCTCCCGTCGAAAACTCGAATTCGAATTTTCGACCCCGTCACAATACTTTCCTTATACATTATGTATATAAGGAAAGTAAAAATGTAAAATTTATATTTAGTTATTTTTTATAAATGTTAAAAATGTCAACACATTTCTCTAAATCATTTCCGAGTTAAAATCTTGTATTCAGAATACAATAAACAGTCTGAGAGGACAATTTCTATACTAGCGACTTTATATGTAGTAAACAGAGCATGGGTAATTAAAAACTTATATACCATGGATAATTGATAAAACACTGATAATTAAAGAATTGATAACAAAAAGCAAATTTTACGCATATGTGCGTACATTTTCCCCACCGAATAGGCACAAAATTTCAGGAGTTCCAGGAATCTACGACAAAATTATTGGGGGTTTAAAAAGTGTTTCGAACCCAGGAAGTCGGCGCCGCTGACATGCTTTATACAGGTAGCCCAGTGCTATCGGTGTCCAATGGCTATTTCCTGTAGTCACAGAGATATACTTCCAATTGTAAAAATGTTTTAAATTTTAAAATGTATCATCTTAAAAATAGTTTAAATCAATAAATATATTTCTGAAAGAAATAAGAAATATAAATTTTTATACGGTCCCCCGGTCCTACCAATAATATTTAGGAAAATCATCCTCATACAATTTCATGCAAAATAAGAAAAAATCTTCCTTTTACGACCAAAATTCAGAGTTATGAAGCATTAAACTTTACGACTTAAGTCGCTTTTCCATGCATAAAAATGTCCTGTTTCAGGCAACCAACCAATTAGGGACCGTATTGACCATTTCTCAGCACAAAATGTGCTCCAAATTTAAACAGCTATAAGTCGGTCAATTTTGGTAGTAAAAAGATGATTTTTTATTTTTTATTTTGCATAAAATTGTATGAGGATGATTTTCCTAAATGTAATTGGTAGGAACCGGGACTGTATAAAAATTTATATTTCGTATTTCTTTCAGAAATGCATTTATTGATTTAAATTGTTTCTAAGATAATAGATTTTATAATTTAGAACATTTTTGCAATTGAAGGTGTATCTCTGTGGCTAACGGTTGAGGAAATAGCCATTGGGCACCGATAGCACTGGACACCCTGTATATAGAGTATTCCACATCACGTGCCCTCAGCCCTGGCAGCAGCATAGCAATTGGAAATGTAGGATAGGCAGTTAAGACTTAATCTTTGTGTTAACATGCATTTTTCAGTGGTAAAGCGTTATCAAAATAAAATTTCCATCATAAATGGTATTGATCCATATATTTTAGATTCCAAAAATGGATTAACATCTTCTCGAACTACATTATTGCCGATTACAACCATATACTCTCAATATGATTTAGAAACATTTAAAACATAATACTTTATGAATAAATAAGTTATTTTACATTAATAGAAAATAATAAACTTGTTATAATTAATAGAAAAAATTAAATAAAATTAATAGAAAAATAGAATAAATAAATTTAATAATAGAATAAATAAATATAATAGAATAAATTTAATAAAATTAATAGAAAATAATAAACAAATTTAATAGAAAATAATAAACATGTTATAAGATGTTTATCACAAATTGAATTTTCAATGATATGAGAACTTTAATTTTGAAGTTGTCAATATTATCAAATCCTTCCTGAAATTCCTTTTCCACGTCTTTCCAATTTCAATTTAACATTACCGAGTTTTCCTGTTTTGGGAAGACAGGGGATTCTAAAAAAAGAAACCGAATCTCTATCATCTCGAATACCGCATCCAAAGCAGCCCAAAAGTTCGGCATATTTATAAATTTTTCTTCAAATCTCTTGCTTTTCTTATAAAATCAAATAGATCAAGTCAAAGAATGATCACATAGTGTCCTACAAACGCGTTTGAAGCAGACGATAAAGAGGTGCGACGTCATGCTGAAAAACTCTTATTAGGAAAATTCCATAAAAAAAGTAATGAAAAGTTCAAGAGTTAGTAAGTAATCTTACATGCAGTGTCAAAAGGTCACATATATTATTTTGGAAGAATTTTTTTTTTGTTTAAAAAAGATTTAACAGTTCCACGACACCGTGATTTAACCATTCCGAGATATCTGTAGGTGAATTTCAACGACCCAGATTTAAGAGGTGAGTGATTTGGTTGTTTCGGAAACTACTGCTTTTAGACGGTTTGAAATTGAAATGTTTAAAATTACTCTTTCCTCCACCATTTTCCCCAACCTACGATTCGCACCAGACTGCGTGGCTCCACAACAACATAAACATCTGTCAACATCAAGTCTTTCAGCAGCAATGCGGACATGTTAAAACAAACTCCGTTCCAAAATTAAAGTGAGCTCTGACGCAAGCTGGAAATACACTCTCACCGATGATTTACTGTTATTAACAAGCACCAAAAGGATTGGAAGAAAAGAGAAACACCTAAACTCGGAGAAGGTGAAGTTAGAGGGGAAAAAAAAAGAAAGAAGGACTCAAGGTGTTGGTCTTTTTCTTTAATTTTCTTGATGAATTTTGATACGGTTGAGCTGCTATTCGCAACGAAAGCAGGCTATTAAATAAGAAGAAATTAACACCGCCTTGAGTCGCGAGGTAAGTTATTTAAAGATGAAATTAATAATTTATCAAGGTTAATTGATAATTTGCATTAAAAAGCAGTTAGACATGTATGTAATTTTGATGTATCATGCCTGCTGACTGCATTACTTTGTACACAAAGATTGGAAGCAAAACCAGTTTTATTTTTGCTGACCTATGGAGCAAAAATTTGTTATCACAGTGCAACTTTTACTCTCTGACATAGTCAAATGTAAGACCATGTTATATTTTGAATAATTCTACAAATCTGAAACATGTATAAAATGATTTCTTTTATGTGGTTACTCACAACGTAAAATGCCATACTGTTACGAACTTATCCTCTAGAATCGTGGATGTATACGCAGGATACAAGAACGAGTTAAAGTTTCTGGATAACTTCCGTTTATTCACAAGCACAAAGTAAATAGGAATAAAATACAATCAAACAGCACCTAAATGCTTTACTAATTTCACAGAATAAGCAATATTATTTTTAAAATAGTGACGAGAATAATTTCACAGAACAGCAGCTACTATTCTCAAACAAGACAATAATCACAGTTCAATGTAGCTATCACGTCAACTGCTCTCCGACTGAGTGATGATTCTTTTTATAGACTCGCCATAAAAACTTCTGGAAGTATCTCTATATCTCCTAGACTAATAGTTATTTCGTGAAGTTTCTGGAACATCTCGGAAGTCGCCAAATTGGCGATAAATCACCAAATCTATCTGGAACCCTTCTACTAACTGGAAAATCATGGCAACCCTGGGCTGATGTCATGGACTGTGTTTTCTTCGCCTGGCCTTCGAGGCAGACGAAAGAGGAGGAGTCAAAGAGAATATTGCGCGTCCTAGATAACTAACACGCTGATTTATAATTACATCGCAAATAGGAACAAATACAGTAAAACAGCCCTTAAATGTTCCACTAATTTCACAAAACAGCCGATACTCTTATCAAAACATTGACGTATTTCATTTCACAATACAGTCGCTACTATTCTTAAAACATTGACGAATATCATTGTTCAATGTAGCTCGTATCACGTTAACTGCTCTCCAATTGAGTGATGACTCCTTTTATAGATTCTCCCTGTAGAAACTTCTAGAAATATCTCATATCTCGCTCGTAGAATATTCGTTATTTCGAGGTGCTTCTCGAACCTTCGGAGAGTCGCCAAATGCCGCCCAAATTTGCTGTAAATTGTCAAATATGGAAACTCCTTCTCGAACTTTGGCATATGGCAACCCTAGATTCACGTCGTGAGAAGGGATGCCTGTGCGGGTGTTTTCTCCGCCTGGTCTTCAAAAGAGATTCCAGTGAGGACATTTTACATGTTCGCAACAATATGTTTTCATAATGATACACACTACAAATTAACAGATTTGAGGTAAGTTATATTTTTGTTCTGGTCACGTACGATACGATATTCTGGTGAATGATTTTTGATCTTGTTTCTAGGTTGTCCCATGCCCAAGAGGTATACTCAACCCCCTGATAAAAAAAATCTGATGTGGGCAACACATGACTTTCCTTATATAATGTAATTAATTTACTACTTTTACAGTAAAAAAAAGTAGGTTTTTCTTATAGTAGATACTAATATTATTTCCAAGAAATTAAATTTTCGACAATTAGTCGTCATTTTTATCCATTTGGCGAGATTTTCGCTAATTTGGCAACATTTCAAAAAGTCGCCAAGTTGGCGACATTCCGCCAAATTGGTCGCCAAAATCTCGCCAAGCGTTATGCACTAAGAAATAAGTTATTCTTACAGCAGATAAATGACTATTGGCGTTCAAACACAAAAGTATTACTAAAAGTATATTTTTTCATGAATGGAATGAGCTAGTTCCACGAGAATGATGTAACCCAATTTATCGCATGGTATTACATATGAAAAGTGAACATGTTTCTCAATAGGAATTTTTATTATATGACTTTTTGATAATTTTTTTTTAAAAAATGAACAATATCTCGAGAACGGTTCATGTTAGCGTTCTAAAATTTATGTCAATCGTTTTCTAATGAAAAATTACATAAGAAATGTCTATTTGCGTAACTTTATTAGTGGTTTTGATTTTTTGACGATTTTTTCAAAATTTCATTCGAAAATTTAGGGGGGTTCTTAACATTCGATTGCATATAAAAGCAATAGGCTTTCAGTGTTTACGGATTGTGATTTTTGTACCAAATTTGGTTCGAATCGGTCCATTCGTTCGTCAGTTATCGTCTCCACAGGCTCACTGACACACACACATACTTTCACACACACACATACACACACACACACACACACAGACATCACTTCGAAAATGTTTGATTCGTGATCAGGGATGCTTGAAACGTGCTCTCCCGTCGAAAACTCGAATTCGAATTTTCGACCCCGTCACAATACTTTCCTTATACATTATGTATATAAGGAAAGTAATATTAACTTTTTAGTAGCGATATGAAATTTGATCCAACAAGTCATCCAAATTTTGCATAAAAAATTGTTTTATGAGATTATTTTATAAACCTCTTCGCTTTAAATATTTTAATTTAGCTGAATTTTTGGTTATACTGATGATCAATTTATTTACATATTTAATTTAAAAATATTTAAAAATAATAAAATTTATGGCAATAGTATTAATGATACTTTTGTATTATTGCAGGGCTCACTGTTATGCATTATTAGCAAAATCAACTGATAAGTAGTTAAGTATAAACATGCACTAATTTTCAGAAATTATCTTCGATTAATTAACAACTTTTCTATTAATTAATACTTATAATAATTACAATTGATTTTAATATATGTTAATATTGATGTATAGTAGCTATGTGAATATTCCTAATCACAAATATAAATATGCAATTATTTGTTCATAATTTATATGGATTGAAATACATAATAGTAACTATTATGGTTTGTTTATAAATGCTAATGATTAATTGTGTTTTTGGAGAGTCTCCCTTGAATTTCATTCCGGCCCCCCTCCTCAATTTTGTCTTTGGCTACGGCCCAGTATTGAATACAAGTATAATAGTACGAATCATAGTCTATCACTAAAGAGTATTTAAAATACTGTTTAATCAAATGTTTACAATATGGTGCAACAAACATTTTTTATTTATTTTTTTTTTTTTTTACTGAAATGCGTAAAACTGCAAATACTTACAGGTTACTTTCTCAAATATTTAAAAATATAAATGTTATTTTGAAAAAAAAAATTACAACGACATTTTTATTAAAACTCAGACTGAAAGGAATAAACTTCTACATTTTGGTACTATTTTACAATTTTACCACATATAAAAATTTAGCCGATTATAAAAAAATATACAAATACCGATATACAAATTTAGCCGATATACAAATACCGATATACAAATATTTATACCGATATACAAATTTAGCCGATTATAAGTTCACATATATTCGAATATGAAATAGTACTGTATAATCTATTTCTTACACTACTCCTTCTGTCATTGCTTTCAGTACATGGTCGGCGAACTCTGGAATCGTGGTGGTCAAATCATTCCACAGATCACTAAAAATCATCTTCCTGTTTTTGACAAAAAATCTTGAAACAAAATCCATCAACAGTTGATCGTTAGACCACTGGGCTAATTTGGCACACACTTCTACATTGTCCTCTGACATCTTTGACGCCATGATATGTGAACACACATTCTTCAATTCCATTATGGCATGTTTCTCGGCAGTACAGTATAATTCAATTACTGATTCAAATGATACATCTGGAATAAAGACAAATTATTATATATTACGAAAATGTGTACACGCACATTGCAAATCAGGATAAACGTTACAAGGTTGCACAGATCCAAGCAATTAGAAATTGAAAAAATCAATAAATGGGCATACAGTTATGTTCGAACCGAGCGATTTATTTACTAACATTGTAGTATATAAAACCTTGACTTTTATATTATTACAATATTAGTAAATAAATCGTACTAACTATTATTATTTACTTTATTTACATAATTGCACTAAAGGTCACAAATCCGTAAATTGGTAATCCAAAAACTCGATTATCCGACAATTTATTCATGTTGTTTTAACAAGTTCAAAAATAAATACGAATTTATTATTGTCTTTCCACCTTGGTTCTGGCATAGAATTTTGCGCCCCCGGGCATGGGTATATGGAAGATTTTTTTCCAGGGAGTTCTGAAATTGACCTCAAAATTCAGAAATTACTATCAACCTTGAAATATGTATTGGTATTGTTATAAAGTAAATTTGAATAGATAGTATGAGCATCACATTTAAAATTTAGTATGGACCAATTTTTTAAAAATTAGTGTGTACCACCTTTAAAAAATATTCCACCTTTCATACCAGAATTCTAACTTTCCTGGAAATAGAGCAATTAAACTAATAAATTGAACATTCATAAACATACTAAATGCAAGAAAAGTTTTCCATTTACGTATAAGTTTAAATTGTTTTTATTAATATACACGTGGAAGAAAACACACAATTGTGGTTGAATGTTCTAATTCCAAAAAGCATTTTCTTATTTCTACTTTCCTTATATACATAATGTATAAGGAAAGTATTGTGACGGGGTCGAAAATTCAAATTCGAGTTTTCGACGGGAGAGCACGTTTCAAGCATCCCTGATCACGAATCAAACATTTTTGAGGTGATGTCTGTGTGTGTGTGTGTGTGTCAGTGAGTCTGTGGAGACGATATTTCACGAACGAATGGAGCGATTAAAATGAAATTTGGTACAAAAATCACAATCCGTGAATACTGGAAGCCTATTGTTTTTAAACGCAAACGAATGCTCAGAACCCCCTAAATTTCCGAATGAAATTTTGAAAAAATCATCAAAAAAATCAAAACCTTTAATATAATTGCGCAAATAAGACATCTCTTATGTAATTTTTCCTTAGAAAACGATTGACATAAACTTTAGAACGCTAGAACGAACCGTTCTCGAGATATTGCACATTTTTTAAATAAATTTATCAAAAAATCCCATAAATTAAAAAGTATATTAACTGTTGAGAAATATGTTCACTTTTCATATGTAATATCATGCGATAAATTTGGTGACATCATTTTCGTGGATCTAGTTCGTTCCATTCAGGAGAAAAGATACTTTGAGTAATACTTTTGTACTTGAACGCCAATAGTCATTTATCTGCTATAAGAATAACTTATTTCTCCTTCCATAACGCTTGGTGAGATTTTAGCGACGAATTTGGCGGAATGTCGCCCACTTGGCGACTTTTTAAATATTGCTAAATTAACGAAAATCTTACCAAATGGTTAAAAATGACGCTAAATCAATGAAAATGACGACTAATTGACGAAAATTCAATATCTTGAAAATAATATAAGTATCTACTATAAGCTATTTTTTGCTGTAAAAGTAGTAAATTCATTGCATTATATAAGGAAAGTCATGTGCTGCCCACATCAGATTTTTTTTCTCTCATATCGGCTTTTAACAATTTAAATTAACAATTTAATTAACATTTAAATTAACAATTTTTCAGGGAGTCCCCCCCCCCCTAACTTCGCCCATGCTCCCTGGTGTACAATATTTTTGAGATCTTTGTGTATGACATAAAAATATTTTCGTGCCCGAAGCTACCCTGTCCCGACTAATAATCTGGCCTTGGTTACATAACCACAGCTTATCTATCTAATACCTCAAAGTCCATAGTTACAGCTTAAGGCAAAAATAAAAAATGTTATACTGATGCTTTTAGACCGAGGCCTATTAAGTTGTTCTAAAATCATAAAACATCGAAACTCGAAAAGACCCAAACCAAAACAAATATAAAATGTTACAGAGCTTACATTAAAATCACTGAATCACACTGTGGGGATAACAGTATCATGACGATCTCAATTGGCTCAACCACAATCCGATAAATAGACAGTAGACATAGTGTTGTAAGATAACTGAACCACTGAGCACAAATGACTATTGATAAAATGAAGTATTATATAGCATAAAATAAACCGTTGGATTAACTGTGATGCCCCGATGAGTTTTTAAAATTTACTGGGGTGTCGAAAACCCAGACCACTCGACTGGCCCTAAGGCATGAGCAGCAATTTGAGTGGCCGGGAACATTAAGTGGGGTGTTGTTGTTGAGACCCAGACCATCCGACTTACCAGAAAGGTGTAAGGTTTGGACGGCCGGGAAGTGCCACCCAATTTAGATCGGAACTCAGTGGGGGAGGCATCCACAGGGACCGTACCCTCCTTCCCCTACCACCAACCTCTCGGAAGGACTTACGGACCCATGTTTAACGTGCTCGTACTCCGCGTGAACACGGCGGCAGTTTTGTCAGTGGCGGGAATCGAACCCGGGCCTACCGAGTGCAATTCCCGTGCGCTAACCACTGGGCTACCGCGCTCTTAACTGGGGTGTGGCTCAACCCGACTTTCTCATACCAAAATTCCATTTCCAGTAGCGTTTTTTTCCAAGAAAATATTTGAAAAATCGATATCGTAGGTCCGAATGATTACAGCTAGTGTGTTACCCTTCACTTTAAAGGGCTTGAAAACACCTTTCGATTGATACCATACTTGACAATGTATCCCCCTTCCCCGTAAGTGTAACTTGCATCCCAAGGGTGTGTATGTGTGTGTGTGTGTGTGTGTGGGGGGGGGTTAATGACGACAGTAACAAAAATAAATTGTATCGTAGCTTTTTTTCACAAAATGATTGAAACTATTAAATCTTATTATCGAGCCATCAATAAAACATTCTATGCATGATTGTGTCCAATTTTGTCTTATGCTGCCATGTTAAAAAAAAAAATATAAAATTTTGAAGTTTTAGCTTGAATTAAAAAAAAATAATCTATCTAGTTCTAAAATTTATGATCACAAAGCCGGATATAAAGTTTCGTGAAAATCCATTGATATTTGTGGTTGCTATCGTGCACACAATAAATCGACACCTGACTGACGGACATCACTCCAAAAATGGTCAAAACAAGTTCAGGAGATATTGAAACATGTATTGACATCAAAGTATGGTAATTGCAAATATTCGTGAACGCAATACTTTCTCAATACTACGTATGAAGTAAAAAGACCAAAGAGGCCCAATGAAATTAATATACCAAATGTTGAGGCCTTCTGCAAAACATAAGACCCCAAGCGATCGTTTGGGTTGCTTGGTCCTAGGGACACCCATAGTTAAGAGATTTGTTTTTAATTTAATTTAGTTGTGTTCCTGATGACTAATAAATAATTATAAGTCATCAATAATAAATCTTATTATTTTTTTAATTTTGAGATTTGACGATAAAGTGAAACGAATGAATGAAATAATACGTACCATTTTCATGAGGTATTTCGCCAGTATATATATAGCGCAGCATGTAGTGTATCGTCAATGCTCCACAGCCGAAGAAGCTTATCACTTTTGCACGGCGCTCCATAGCATCCTCTTTCAACAAGTCGGCGAAAACAGGGGATACGGCCGACAATATTTGAGAATGGGCCGCGAACTCCTGAAACTCAACCTGAATGAGCACATCCGGTTCCGCGATCTCGTGTGAAATGGACAGGCGTCCTAAGCCTCGTGAAAGATTCTCAAGACTATTAGACGATGGCTGCCAAAATGCGGCATCTAAAAAAAAAAAAAAAATTCTATAAAAGACATACATATAAGAAGACAAAATTAACTGTATGGCTCAACTCGACTTTTTCATACCAGAGTCGAACTTTAAATAACGTTGCTTTTTTTTTTGTTGCAAATTTTTAACATATTATACGTATAATTATACAAAATCATCATAATTATAACATATTAGTAGAGAGCTTAAAATTCTTTCGATTGATATTAAATTTGACAATGTAATCCCAAGGGGGGTAACTTCCCCCTCCCCCCATGAGGAAATCTAATGGCGTCACGAACATAAAAATTGTATCGCGGTAACACTACTATGATTGAAACTGTTAAGTTCGTGATTATTGAGCCTTAAAGAACCCCTTTTATGCACATTACGTCAAATTTTGTCTGCCATGTTAAATAAATATGAAATTTCGAAGTTCTGGCATGAATTTCAAAATGTTCTATCTTGTTCTTGGCCAACAAAGCAGGATATAAAGTTTCGTTGAAGATCCATTAATAATTGTGGCAGCTACCGTTTATACAAGAAATCGACCGTAGAATGACAGGTATCACTCTAAAAATGGCCCAAAACGTGTTCAGGAGATCCAAAAACATATGTTGGCATCAAAATCTCGAAATTGAAAATTTTCGTGAAAACTATACTTTATACTAATGAAAAAGTAAATATCAGTTTTTTTCATTTTGGGAGTCACTGGAAAGGATCTCTTGTTTAAGTTAACTTTTGTTTTGAAGTTATTTCTTGTTTTAAAGCGTTAAAGAGTGATATAATTAGAAACAATATTCAGAAATACGTAATCCCAACTCAAATACGGAAAAATAGCACGGGCAATTCCAAATTCATAAGAAAAGAAGGCGGCGGGTTTATAAAATTCGGGGGAATTCAAAAATGAAAATATAATAGAAATATTGGAGTGCGGTAATAAAAAATCGTCTAAAGGATTTATTACACGGAGCAATTATTTCCAGCAGCACCATACATTTCAGTGGGAGAAAAGCTTGCCATACGAATTGCCGCACTTTTTTCTAACATGGCAAGAAAAATTGATCATTTCTCGACAGCGATCCGGCCATGAACAACGGATATGGATTATGGAATGACAATTTCAATGGCGTATCCAGGGGAATAAGGAATCTACCTCCAAAATCCTAAAATAAAATATTTTGCATATATGGGATCTTATGCATATATACAGTGCGCGAAAAAAGTATAAGGACAAGGGAAAACTCGCGAAATCTAGAAATCTTTTAGACGGAAATGTATGCAAATTGAGTTCTTTTTCATGTAAATTAGTTAAATTTTCCAAAAATAAATATGTATAAATTTACTTTATACATTTTAACCCATATGATCTTGGAAAAAAAGTATAAGGGCAACTGTTTTTTCATCTAAAATGATAGTAAAATTTGTATATTTGAAAGCAGAAAATGACCATTTCAAATATAAAGACTGGGTTTCTAAACAAAATTCACACTTGCCTCATTTCTTCACGATTTTTGTACAATGACAAAAGAAACTCATCTGTCTGACCTTGAAAAAGGGAAAATTCTTGCTTTGAAAGAATGTGGATTGAGTGGGCATGAAATTTCTAAAAAAAAATTAAAAGATCTAAAACTGTAGTTTTTTAATTTTCTAAAAGAACCTGGAATGTATGGAATGAAAAAACGAACTGGAAGACCAGAAATTCTAACGCATCGACAGAAAAGAATGGTTGTAAGAAGAGCTTGTGAGAAAAAAGGAACTATAAATGAAGTTAGAAGAAATTTGGACTTACCATGTTCTACATGAACAGTTCAAAATGTTTTCAATAAACATCCGAATATTTGGTATGGAAAGTTAATGTCACATCCGCCTCTTAAAAAGGACCATAAGGAAAGAAGACAGGAGTTTTTAAAAAAATACATTTCTCTCGGTCCAAAATGGATTGATGTAATCTTTTCGGACGAAAAGATGTTCAATCTCGATGGGCAGATGGTTCTTGCTGTTTTTGTTATAATCTGCGTAAAACCAAAGAAGATTTTTCCAAACGTCAATACTGTGGGGGCACAGTAGTTGGGGAGTTTTTTCAGCAAACGGAACCACGCCTAGTCTTTATCAACTACAAAATGGACTCTGGCAAATATGGTGATATGTTAGGCGAATATTTGTTATCTGAGACCCCACTAATTACTTCAGAAGACTATATTTTCCAACAGGATAACGCTTCCATACACGTTTCTATGAGTGCAAAACTCTGGTTTGAAGCTAATTCAGTAAATTTACTTGATGGGCCGGCGAGGAGCCCCGATCTCAATCCAATAGAAAATTTATGGGGCCTTCTAGTCCGAGAAGTTTATAAAAATGGCACACAATATCAGTGTAAACAGGATCTTGTGTTAGCCATCAAACAAGCTTGGAATAACATTTCCATTGACACTTTAAAAGAACCTTCAGCATCGGCTTATTCAAGTAATTGAAAAAAAGGTTGTTTTCTTGATTATTAAGAGAAATGTTAAGTAATTTAGAACATGTCCTTATACTTTTTTCTATATTTTCTTTAGTGATAATCTTTATAAGGTCAACTTTTGTAAGGTTCATATTTGTTATTTTATGTGTTGTAAATGTTATTGTATAATTTCATATTAGAGGTCAGAAATATCAAATATTCATTTTGATAAAGTGAAAATAAAGTATATTTTCATTCAATTATATGTTGTCCTTATACTTTTTTCGCGCACTGTATTAACATCATCAGCGTCAGGCCAGGTTTTAGGCGTGGGCAATTGCTCAAGATGGTCATCAGTGTCTGATTAACGCACAGACCTCCAGGGTTATGGCCCTGAGCCCCAAATTCTAAGAGAGGATGCTAAGAACATGTGTGTGCAAATGGAAATTCAATAAATATATTCGAGTGGGGAAGTAAAAAATCGGTCGCATCGAGACTAATTTTTATATTTTTTGCAATTACTGAGGTCTGGGGAGTGGAGGAAGAGTAGAAAAAATTGTAAGTTTTAGTTTTTTTGTAATTGTAGAAATATAAAAGACAGACAATTATAGAAATAATAATTAAAAATGCCCCATTTCAACCTAAATACAGGGGGAAAAATAATACAAGCGTTTCAACGATAAGGACGAAAAAAACAAGGGGGGGGGGGGGGTCGGTAATTAAATTTGGAGGTGCTTTTTATTAAATTAAAAAGGATATTTGAAATGAGTCAAAAATCTGGCACCTCAAGTTGATAAGGAAATTACCAAATGTTTCATTATTAATATCACTGGGAATATTTTTGTTTTATTGTATTGAAAAAATTAAAAAAAATATTCGAGTGTAATAAAAATAAATCGGGCTTATTGACATTAAATTAAAAGTATTTTTTAAATTCTGTAGTCGCTAATGAGGGGGATGGGGTAGGCGGTTAAAAAGAGATCAAATGTTTGTACTTCTTTTATTGCGAAAGAAGTAATGAGCAAAAAACCCCAAAGAAATGAAAATGGACTTTGCGGCTTAGCTTTATTAGCTGCTTATCGTAACATTGATATACAACGTGAAGAAATTTTGGACCGTTTCAGGAAATCAGGACCGAGACGTATAAATCTGTTGTAAATTCTTGTAAAATTCATTGGTTGTTAGGCAAGTATATTCAAATTAAAAGACTTTTTAAATAGAAATGAATTACCTGAAACTATATTTTAAACCTTATAGTAATATATATTGTTTCCTTAATTTTTTTTTTTTTTTGAAGATATACCATGAAGAGTTGTGGGATTACTGATACAAATAAGTTAAAAAGAAATTAAAATAGCTTTTTTGGTTTTGTTTTATTGTATTGAAAAAATAAAAATATTCGAGTGTAATAAAAAGAAATCGGGCTTATGGACATTAAGGTTAAAGTATAATTTTTTTAATTTTGTAGTCGCTAAGAGGGGGGGGAGGCGTTTAAAAAGAGATCAAATGTTTGTACTTCTTTTGCTGTGAAAGAAATAATGAGCAAAAAACCTCAAGGAAATTTTAGAGGTATATTCTCTTAAGGAAACATATCAGAAAATAGACTTTGCGGCTTAGCTTTATTAGCTACTCATCGCAACATTGATATACAGTGTGAAGAAATTTTGGACAGTTTTAGGAAATCAGGACCGAGACGTATAAATCTGTTGTAAATTCTAATAAAATTCATTGGATATTAGGCAAGTATATTAATATTAGAATTTAAAGATTTTTTTAATAGAAATTAATCACCTGAAACTATGTTTTAAACTTCGTATATATATATTGCTTCCTGCCTTTTTTTTTTTTCAAAATTTGTCATGAAGAATTGTCCGATTACTGATATAAATAATTTCAAAATGAAATTAAAATAGTTTTCCCATTTTTGTTTTATTGTAGCGAAGGTTCTTAATTTAAATGTTTAAGATTTCTGAAAATATTAACTACCAACGTTGTTATTATGGTGGATAAGAGTAGCTAGCTACATGAGTACGTTTCGAAATTCACAAAGAATACATTTCAATGCAAACCCCTCTCCCCCCCCCCCCCCCCCCCGGAAACTAACCTGGATGCGCCCTTGGACAATTCCAAGAACTTTTATCTAATTATATTAATATACTGTACTTAAAGGATCATAATTATACCATAAAAACTAATACTGGAAGCCTTTCAATGCTCTTCCAGAGGCAACCCCAAAAACAAAAGGATTCATGGAATTGCCGAAGTTCTGCAATAAAAATTGGCTCCGTGTAATACCACCATTACGCAATTTTTCATAAATAAAAATCAAGGACTTTCAAGGACCATATATGCCACTTGTTTTTATTAAATTTGCACAACAAAGAGATGAAGAATGGTTTTAGCTATTAAACATGCAATTAAACCTTTTTTTTTTTTTAAGAAACAACAAATAAATTATTTTTATGAAAACAAGAGAAAATTTAGTGAAGCGATTGTAACAAAACTGCTCAGATGATTGAAACCTGAAGTAAAGCTGGATGGCAAATCCAAATTTAGAAGTAAAAGAGTAAAAAACAAAAACATTCAAGGGTCCTTGAAAATTCAAGTAAAAATGAAACATTTTTCAAGAACTGTGGGAACCCTGCAACAGGACTAAGCGAAAAATGAAAATGTTACAATCTTGCATGCTGTATGTGGATTAATTACTTTAAACTAGGGAACCCATTATAAACAGGCCCAATCTACGTGCTCAGGGTCTGATTTATACACTGGTCACCAGGGCCGTTGCCCTGAGCCCCCAAATGTTGACAACATAAAGTTGTCTAAAACTTACAGCTTTAAAAATAGGCAAGAATACTGGTAAGAAAATTTCAGCAAAATTATTTAATAAATCCGTAAAACAAATGCGCGTGATCCAGAGTTTCATTACGCCATTTGCTTTAAACATTTATTTACTATTGATGATATAAGTAAATATTTCAATGTTTAGTAAAGGGACCCTAAATGCAATTAGTTCCAGGTCCCATCTACTGCAAGTCAGGTACCCACATTTCTTTTTTATCTGAGTAAAAAGTTAACAAATTGTATTCGATTCCTACGGTAGCCTGCTTCTGCTTGCTACACGTGGTTACTTTTTAAATACGTTTAATATATACAAGAAATTGACGATATATGTAAATATTAAAAAGTTTAGCAAAGGGACCTTAGATGCAAATAACTCAGGGCCCCGTCTACTGTAAGGCAGGCCTTGTATGTGCTTGCTTCCCACATATTTTCATATATGTGTAAAAAAGTCAACAGACCATCCAATTCTGACGGTAGTCTGTTTCTGCACGTGGTAGCGTTTTAAATACATTTAATACATACAAAAAATAATATGAAAGATTACCTGTTGCAGTGAAACTTGCTTCCGGCCTCATGGGGATCTCCATTTTTATAGATAATATATATACGGCGTTGAATGTATTAACACACAAGTTTGTCTAATCGAATACGACCGTTTCAAGAAATGCAATGTTGCAGCCGAAAATGGCAGAAATCGAAAAGCTAGTCAGAGAACTAACTATCTCAGGGTGTAACGTGAGTGGACTAGACATCATGACGTGTACACCTCAACCTTCATAGTGGATATGAAAGGAGGAGCTAATGAACGATAGAGTTTCAGGTATTACGGAAGGTCAGCTGATCCGTCACCTCCGAAAGCAGAGGCCGGAGCACTAATTTTTGACGTCTTGGCTTGTAGGCCCACTGCGAGTAGGTCTTCCAGATCGCGATCGAAGCTTTTGCTATTTGTTTCCCTTTTAATTCTCTGTTCGATGTAAAGGAATCATAATTTATCAGTAAATCAAATAATATTCATGAAATTTGGAAGTATTTTCGATAATGTTCATTAAAATGGGTGATTTAAAATATTAATATTGCTGTACATTTCCTTAAAATAAAATATTTATAATGACTCATTCACTGTAGGAGCAAAGATGAAAGGATTCCATTCAGTTAGTGTTTTAATAAAAGTTTGAAAAAGAACCCTGTATATTTATTGCTTAATCAGGCATTTTATTTGAATAATTCTTCAGTACATTCAGCTAAAGTATGCGTGCTTACAGATAAAGTATGCAGAAACTAAAATGATTACTGAATACTATATCTTTAAATATCATAAGATAATCGTTAAAAAGAAACTCAGAATTTAACTTTTAATATGCTTACGTGTTTATTTATTTTTATTTCATTTTATTTTATTCATTTTTTGTTGTTATAAATTGTAAAATGATTTAGAATTAAGATAAAATACTAGTTGAATGTCATTCATTAACCTATGCACTATAAATTGTAGAAGTTCAGGTTTTCTAATATAGCACATCTTATATTCCCTTTTTTACTACCAGACATTAACAAATTGTAAACAATTTTGCTTAATTATAGAGTTTGAAATACCTCAGGGGCTTTGAAAATTTAATAAAGCTGTATAATAAAACTTTTTGGTATTAATATTTCATTTACAATTCCATTGAAGTGAAAATGTAAGAAAGATTAAATTAGCTTTGTATTATTAAAATAACATTAACTATAATATAATGAAATATACAATGGTAACTTGAAATTGTAAGTTAGTTACTTTGCTGTTTTCCAAGTTATTTTAACAATTTTCAATAACATAATAACTCGCTACATAAAAAATAAAATGTGCCCAACCTAAACACAAATGACTTCCTAACCTATTCTTCTAAAATTTCAGCATGCCATAACAAATAATAAAAAATATACGTGCAATATATTAAGATACTATATCTTTTATATGCAATTACTTACTTATCAAACAGTTAAAATATGTTATTTGATGTGTGAAATATTCCATTTTACATTATTTTACTTTCATAACTTTAGTGTAGCATTTTTATTGCTACGATTTCTTACTATTGACAATATCTTAAAAAGAGAATGACATTTTTTTATCTATATAAATAAAATTGAAAATACATGTATCTGTCTGTGTGTTTATCTATCTCATCATCACGGTAGAACTGCTGCATCGAATTTCATGAACATTCTGTGGGTAGCTTTGAAATAGCCCTACTTAAAATTTAGTCCATGTTTCGAGTTTCTAGGACCAGGGATTGTCGAGATATGAATAAAAATCCCACAATTAAACCTTCCATAAAAATAGAATTATGCAGATGATATATTTTCCACAAATTTATTAAGAAAATTATATCATGATGCTTAGCAACGCAATTAAATCAAATGTGTTTATTAGGAAGACGATTATTAAATTTTTTAAGATTTAAATAATAAAGAAATCAATATAAAACAAAATTTTATAACCATTTTTATACAATTTTAGCGCTTTTATTTTAGTTTATATTGATCCAATTTCATATATATTTTATAATTTGTTTTCAAACGAGAATATTTTATTCAGATCTGCTTGAAGATAATTTTGTATAGAAAACACAGAAAGGAGAATTAAATGAAATATTTTAATAGAATGTTTTGAGTAAGAATGTCATTTAGAATACTGCAGGAATTTGCACATATATTAAATCATGGGCAATGTCGGGTATATCTGCTATTAACAGTATACATAAAATTGTATGTTGTACATCTATCTGTCTGTTTATTATCTCAGCACGGTAGAGATCACCTATTTTCATTTCATTAGAATTATTATAAAATTTCAAAAATTGAGACTCTAAATATTAAAACTTCACATCAAATTCTGAATTTTAGGTTTCTTGTATTATATGGTCAGTATGAAGAACGGACATGCTGCTAGTCTATTATAAAATATTACACAACTAACAACATTATTAAAGTAATTTTAAAATATTTGCAGGAGACTGTATAATTTATGTATAATGACACATGTATAATAGCTGTATAATGACACAAGCTAACTTGATAAAATATAGATTTTAAACATTGAATGATTTTAAATACTTTACAATTACTTAGCAAAGCTTAATTTTACAAGTACCTGGGCAGTTCTTAATTAATATGACAACAATAACATTTTAAAACAAACTAAGAAAACTCTAAAAGGTTTGTTGACGTTATAATTAGCAACAAAACAATTTAGAATCCAGTTAGCGTTAATTGAATAGCAATAATTTGATTGCCATATATTTAAAATTCTATATAATTTTAAATGACATGATAATAAGCAAAAAATGGTACGCACTTACTTCTAAATAGCATTTTTCGTTTTTCACATTACGGTAATAAGGTAATTAGTAATCCAATGTTATAAGGTATGTAGTCGAAGGTATGCTGGTCAAAATGTTTATTAAATGATGAACTAACATATAAGACATTCAAAAATACGATAAAAAGACCGTTATGCATCCACACGCGCGAGCCCACGTACTGCACTGCACATACGATACTTCTCTGTGTGGGCTACTCTACTAGAGGAGAACTTTCCAGAAAAGTTGAGACGGAGGAATTCGAATTCGAAGGCCAGAATTGGGCCTACAGGTCATACGTCACGAGGTACAGGGGGGGAAAGTAGTTCGGCCTTTTCTACCGGGGGTGACGGCTGATCCCCCATAAGGATAAGTGAAGGGGACATATCTCTCAAAGCTCAATGTATTGTAATTTTGATTGGGGTGCCTTATCCGGGAAAATTCCAGGCAATAATCCCAACTCGAAAAAAGGATTAAATCCAAAGAAAATGAGCAAGTTTAGAGCATAAAGGATGCTTGTCAGTTAGTTATTTCACCGTCAAGTTTTAGGAAAGACAGATAGTAATATTAATAAATAGAGGAGGGGATTTTCAAATTGAAGTGTAATGGCCGAAGTAAAACTTTAAACCAAATGCAAGGGTACCAAAGGTTCGAAGACAGTATATATATATCTCAGTTTAACTGAAGCCACAACTGTAACCGTGGCGTCATATTGGTGCTGAATATCTTGTTTTACTTTGCTGTTCTGTGTTGTTGTTGTTGTCGAGACCCAGGCCGTTTTAGAGTTGCATTAAACCTGGGAATTTTGGAGGAATTTCAAGCTTTAATGGGAGTGCATGTTTCTCATATGCTCTGGATAATCCGGCGCCATTGCACAATTTGCCTTAATGATAGTTCGTCATTCAAATGAATTTACTAAATCTTTATAGCATTTTAAAGTAGAATCTGCAGAAAGAAAAATTTGAAATTACTAAAATTTTGATGAAAATATGCAAATTATGTTCATTGCAGAATTATTAAAATGTTATTGGTATTATTAATCACAGATTTCTTCTTATTTTTGAATATTAATGTACTATGAATAAATGAATCCCTTTGTAAAAAGTATTTCATAGTTCGGATATATATATATATATATATTTTTACAAATTAAATTTCATTTTATTAGTGTCATTTTCATTTCAATAAAAATGTCACATAATTTAAATATTTTAAAAATTCACTTAATTTAAATATACTTGGACTAGGTATTTTAGGATTTGTTATTATCAGTGGGATGTTGTTTCATTTGAAGGTCTTGTTGAATTTCCAAGCATAATTCGGAAAACTCCATATTAAATAGATTTCCGTCTTGTAAATATTATATTTCAAGCAAATTTGACTGTATATTGCTCAAGAAGCTCAAATTTAGAAACGTAATTTAGTACATGGGGATTTAAAGAAAAAAATATTTTAAGGAAGTTGGATTTTGATACAGAATTTTATTCAAATAGAAACATTGACTGATGATAAAAATAAGCGCATCTTAAAACATACTGAATTCCACGGCACTCATATGTATTTCCTTGAGTTACCTAAGTCTCCTATATATACAGGCTGAAGCAACCGCCATTTTGTCTCCTACCGGTCCAGTCAGTTATCGTCTGCCCCACAGATTAACATATACAGATATTTCACTCGACCTCAGCGCCCTCAACCGCCAACCAAAAATATCAAGGTTGGCAGGCTTGGCGATGGTCTGTGACGGTTTTCGCCAAGACGTTCTGCTAATATAACCCTATTTGGCACTAAACGAAACACTTGGAACTTAGAACTTTGTTGCTTTGTTCTATCATCGCATGTTACTTTCGCTGCTATTTTATGGATTACTAAAAGAAAAGGAATTACGTTTAAAAGGTATGTAATTTATTTTTATTTAAATAAAAAAATATGTGTTATCTATCCCATATTTCATCCTATGCACGTGTTCATAAGAAATTGGTGCAGTATTATCAATGCCCCGCCTAGATTATAAATTCTAAGAAGCAATGGCATTATTACTTAAAAAACCTTTTCCGCATTTATATAAATTGTATAAAAATTGATATTTGGATAGCTTTTTCTAGAGAAAGTTGAATATAATATTGGATGTGTATATATTTCACATGCTTTTTACTAACTGACGTAATGTGGAAAATATTCCCCCCCCCCTTCTAATTAACGATTGAGTTCGACACCTTTGATAATGCATTTATGTAAATTTGTTATTTAGTATAAGAATATAGTTCAGTATAGTGTATTTAAAAATATATATATATATAATAACAGCATCCCAGAATAAATTAAGAACTAAGCAATTTAACTATCTACACGCTAGTAGTATACTTTTTAGGCTGAAAATATTATATAATATTTTAGTCTTTTGGGTGTGTTAGCTTGTAATTTTTGGTGTATAATGATTTACAGTGATGCAATGCGTCAATTTTTTTATTTAGTTTATGATTGCATGAATTAAATATATATCTGTGTTTATTTATTTAAAGTTAAACATATTACAGATAAAAGTATTTTTAAATGCTGATCATGTTTATAGTTTAAAAAATTATAGAAGTACAGTTTATTTTATTTTATTTTTTTTTCTTGGCCGCATTAACATAAAATCGCCAATTGAGCGATAGTCGCCAAATCTAGCAGTCGAGGATGGTTGACTCATCGAACGCTAGTGTCTATGCGAAATCCTATGTTAACGATGTTGCCATAGGTTCCTATGGGAGTGAACCTTCTGAATATAGTATTCTGTGGTCTGCCCGTGCTGTTTCAATGGCGCGCGCAAGTTACGTAGTTGATATTGGATAGGCAATTTAGCTAGAAAATAGGAGTTTCTGATTTCAAAAAATTGCACCAATCAATCAAGAAAGTAGTTTAGAATGTTTTATTTTCTTGAGATCCCGAGAAAAGGACGAGAAAGTAATATTCTTTTCGCCATGTACTGCCCCCTTCGCCATGTACATTGGCCCCTTCAACTGGGAGTCAAGATGGCCGCTGTTGCGCCAGCTTGTATATATAGGAGCCTTATAGTGTTACCCAGTCAGCAAGAAGTAAAAGAAATTTAAAAGAAAATATAGTGATTATGCTGTTTGAGAGTAAATGAATTAACTCCCAAAGTTGAGTTACAGTGCCGTAAAAAGTTCCCTTTTATTTCACGATATAAACTTTTTTGATTTTGAACCTCATCGAGCTAGCCCGTTCTGAGCCAACGCCACCTAGATAACTAGGTGGCGATTATCTAGGTGGTGTTGCCTGGTCTCGCCATAGGAATATGTTCGCTTTTGCGGAATAACTGGAAAACCGGAGCGACTAGAAAGTCTAAATTTAGCACTTTATTATCATTTGTGATATTAAACTATTGGATTTTGAATCTTATCGAGCCTGCTCGTCTTGGGCCCGCCATATCAATGTACTCGTTTCTTGAGAATAATTCGAGAACCGAAGCTGCTAAAAAGTCCAAATATAATATGTTGTTGTCTTTTGAGATATATATTCATTCCTTGGATTTTGAATATTATCGGGTAAGTCCATCTTGTATTCGCCATGGGATTGTACTCTTTTTGGGAAATTACGCAAAAATCGGAGCAGATACAAATTTGGCATGTCGTTATCTTTTGAGGTATTGTTGATTCTTCGGATTTTTAACCTTACCGAACTGGCCCATCATCCTGAGTCTACCGTAGGTATGTATTCGTTTCATGGGACTAACTCGAGAACCGAAGCAGCTAGAAAGTCCATATTTGGTATGTCGTTGTTTGCGGTATATTTTGATTCTTGAGATTTTAAAACTTTTCGGGGTAGACTTGGGAAAGCCCTACTTAAAATTGAGTCTATATTTCGAGTTATTAGGATGAAAAACGCACAATTAAAACTTTTATTGAGATAGCATTGTGCAGATAATATTTGTTCCACAAAGTTATTTGGAAAAAAAAAATGGTGTCATGTTGCTAAGCGACGGAATTAAACTCAACGAATTTATATTTGAAAAAAAAATCATATTACTAATTAACAGGATTAAACCCAATGAATTATTACAGTAGTAAATCTTTTTCGATTTTAATAAGGAATGCATATAAATAAATTTTATCGGAATTGCATTTTTGATTGGATTATATCTTCTATTACACGAGAATATAAGTAATACCTGTATATCTTCTAATACAATTTTAGCGCTTTTCTTTTGGAATATATTGATACAATTTCATATTTTCTGTAAATTTGTTTAGAAACGGGATCAGAATATTTTATTTTCCAGATCTGCCTGTGACGATAATTTTGTACAGCGAGAATAGAGATTCTTAAACTTCTTTTTAAGAACACAATTTAAATATTTGAACAGAATGCTTTGAGTAACGATGTCATTTTGGACTACAAGTACTATAAGAATTTGCACATGATTGTAAATTTCAAGTTTCTTTATATTGTATATATCATACGAAGAAAGGGTATACTGCTAGTTCTTAATATATTTTTTAACTGGCACGGGTCCTTTTCAGATTACTTATATTACTTCTATATTAAGTCAACTTCTAATTTCATTTGCAATCAATTTGGCGATGTTGACCATTTTATATATTTTTTGTCCCCATTCTAAAAATGTTCATTTATCTAACTAAATCATTGCTTTCCAAAGTACGTTCCGTGGAACCCTGGAGTTCCACAACAGTGATCCAAAGGTTCCGCGGCGTTTCGTGAAATATTCTTAATTTTTTTTTAAATTGTAAAATTTTGAATGCATAATTTAATCTTAACGAGCCCCAATCCTATATTAAAAAAATCTGATGTGGGCAACACATGACTTTCTTTATATAATGCAATGAATTTACTACTTTTATAGTTAAAAAAAATGTTATTCTTATAGTAGATACTTATATTCTTTCCAAGATATTGAATTTTCTTCAATTAGACGTCATTTTCATTGATGTAGTGTCATTTTTATCCATTCGGCTAGATTTTCGTTAATTTGGCAACATTTAAAAAAGTCGTCAAGATGACAACATTCCGCCAAATTCGTCGCCAAAATATCGCCAAGCGTTATGGAAGGAGAAATAAGTTATTCTTACAGCAGATAAATGACTATTGGCGTTCAAATACAAAAGTATTACTCAAAGTATCTTTTCTCGTGAATGGAACGAGTTAGATCCACAATAGTTTCCAAATATTTTGCACAATGGACGCATCAACTCGTGTTTCAGCTGCATTACGCCGGTATGACCACTCAGCCGTACATAGGCTTAAAATGAACCCCCTGGCATGATCATCTAAATGCTGAAACGGACTTCGGCGTCGTCGGGCAGGCATTTCTTCAGCGACACGTGTCTTCGGAAACGAAAAGCAGCCTGCAAAACGAAAAGCAGCCTGCCCTAGGCGACAGACAGTAATATCTGTTGGCTCCACGGAATTGAAATAACAGGAACCGCCCTACGGGTCAATTCCCGTATAGGAGGATAAAGCCGAATAGAGTTTCGTCCAGAACAGAGCACCAGGCGCGAAGCGCCTTTAATCTCCAATCTCTAGGTGTGGTTCTTATCTTCATACTGTGGCATTATTTCATTGGTCCATAGTTGGAGGTTCGAGGTTTTTGATTTAATGTTTTTATTATTTGACCTAGCTCCTAGTGTGGCAGTTTGTTGCACATTTAGAGTTTAAGCAGTTTGGGGGGTTGATGCAGATCTGAGGGTTACCTAGCATTTTAGCAGTTCAGGATTTAAGACATTTTGTAGAAAAGCAAAGATCGCGAGTTTTATTTAATATCAACTGATTAAGGTGGGACGTTCCTAGTACCGAATATCAAAGTTAAGTACCGAGCGGGGTCTCTTACGAGATTTAGCCTTGCGATGATCATAGTCATGCAGATTAAATAATAGTTCATTTGGGACAGATGGCAGATTTTTGTAGAATTTAAGCGCTAGCTTTTTAATTTGGGCTCTAACAGTTTTTATTTTGAAGTCTTTTCTAATTACCGAGTTTCTTAAGTATCTAGGGGCTTCCCTTATAATCCTTAGGGTTTTGTTTTGTCTTGTCTCTAATAAGTCTATGGTAGTTTTACAGGCATATCCCCATACGGGTGCTGCATACAGCATTCCCGGGCGGATGACCGATTTATAAATTAGGAGTTTATTTTGATAACCTAGATTTCCGTTTCCTATCATTGGGTATAAGGCTCCTATGGTTATATACGCTTTTTTGATTATGTTCGTTACGTGCAGTTTCCAAGTTAGGTGGGAGTCTATCGTTACACCTAGGTATTTAGTAGATTTTTTCGCTTTTAGGGCATGGTTGTTTATGTACAGAGGAGGCGGAGGTTTACGTTTTCTAGAGAAATTAATCCAAAGATATTTATTGGGGTTTAATTTTATTCGCCATTTTTCAGCCATGTTTGGAGTATGTCTAAGTGTTGTTGTAGCTGTCTGTGCATTACTGAGACGTAAGGGTGTTTTGCAAGTATCGCGCTATCGTCTGCATAGAGTGCCAGCTCCGTGTCTGGGGTCCTGGGAATGTCATTTAGATATATGTTAAAGAGTGTCGGGCCCAGAATGGATCCTTGCGGTACACTACTTTTAATGAGCTTGGGTGTAGATAAGTTATTTTTTACTCTGACTTGAAAGTGTCTGTTATTTAGGTATGAAATTAAAAGTTTGACAAGTGCGTCGGGGACTTTTAGAGTGATCAATTTGTAAGCTAATCCACGGTGCCACACTTTATCAAAAGCTTTTTGGATGTCAAAAAAAAAATCACAGCTGTGGGTGTCTTATTATTAAAACCAGTAGAAATGTACTCTATCACTCTCAGTAATTGATGAGTGGTGGAGTGTTTTGGCCGAAATCCAAACTGCTCCGGAATGATAATGTCATTCTCACTAAGGTGCGTGTTCAATCTCTTAAGAATTATTTTCTCAGTAATTTTATTAAGTGTCGGTAACAAACTGATTGGTCTGTAGTTGGCTGGAATTGAGGCATCCTCACCAGGTTTATGGATCGCTATAATTATCGTTTCCTTCCATTCTTTGGGGAAATAGTTTAATTCTAGTATTTTATTTATTAAGATGGTCAAGTAAAATATTATATTTAAGGGTAGGTTTTTTACCGCGATATTCCTGATTTTGTCGTGCCCTGGGCTTTTACTGTTTTTGATAATCTCTACTATATCTTGCGGGGTGGCTGGGTTAATCTCAGCCGTGACCGGGGAGTTCCTGAAATTGTTTAGAGTTTGCCTAACAATTCTTAGGGTGTCCTGACACATTAGATCGTGGTTTGGTTCCAATTGCCTTTCGTAATGCCTAACAAGCGCCTCTGCCTTTTCTTCGTCTGAGTACGCGATATTAGCGCCATCCATTAGTGGCGGGAGTTTAATTTGAGGTTTTCTGAGTCTTTTAGCGAATTGCCAGAGCGATACGTCTTCCTGGCTAAGGGATTCGATTAATTCTTTATACTGTTGCTGCTTTTCTGCGACAATTTTTTCACTGACTTTACACGTGAGTCTATTAAGCTCCCTTTTAAGGGTAGGGTCTCTGTTAGCCTGCCATGTCTTACGCATTCTATTTCTCTGTTTAACTACCTGTTTGACATGGTGGGAAAGTGTTGGCATTTTTGGTGACTCACGATGTGTTGTGGCAGAGACAATAGTTCTCCTGATTTCTGTTGTGTGTGTGTGTGCGTGGCAGAGTCAATATCCGCCGTGCTCATAATGTTGGGTACTGCCAAGTGCGGCTCAGAAAGTGCTCTTTTGAAAACGTCCCAGTTCACCCTCTCTTGTCCCAGAGAGGCTGGAAGGGGAGTGTTCAAATCGCATGCCACCAATACCGGTAGATGATCCGAGTCGAATTCATCCAGGGTATCAATTGTGTGCGCGTATTCTATGTTTCTCGTTAGGACAAAGTCTATGAATGAGCCATTGGCACCTGAGAAGCAGGTTGGTCTCGACGGTGCAATGATGTCAGTGTTTGTTGTGTTCAATAATCTATGTATCTGTGTACCGCGTATGTTGGCTCTCCTGCTGCCCCACGCTCGGTGGTGTGCATTGCAGTCGCCCGCGAGTATTGTGTTTGGATATCGCGAGAAAAGCAGTTCCAGCTGCGCAGCTACATTTATACCACTCATGTTTTTGACATATATTGAAGTTAGGATAAATGGGTTTACATTATTTATGTTAATTTTTTATACTAGTATTTTCTATACCTTGAAGATTTATGTTGTTTATTTCCTCGTGGGGAATATTACTTTTAATATATATTGCTGTTCCTCCATGGGGATTTCTAGCAGTTATATTTGAGCTAAGGGTATGATAGCTATTATAGTTTGCTATATTTAGTTTTTTGTTTTCTCTAACTTTAGTTTCCTGGATTAGCAGGGCATCTACATCATTTTCATTTACGTAGCTCCTAAGTTCATTTATTCTTGGAGATATGCCGTTCGCATTCCAAAATATTATTTCAAAACTTTCTTTTTGGGACCTATTCATGGCGGGTTTGTTTCTCACTGTTTTTATTAAATTCCGCGATTATTTTAAAAGCCTCAAAGACCATTTGCATTGGATCGCTCTTTTTTTGAATTAACTCAGCGAGCTGCATCAACAGATGTTTTATATCGTCCAGGTTGAACATACTGATAAATCCTCTGACGAGGTTGAGGATTTCATCCATCTTTTCATCATTGGATTTACCAGCATGTTCAGTCTCAGTCTGCTCTCGTTGTTTTGGAACACCCATGTACCCTGCACATTCTGCAGAATGTCGACAGTCGTCGTTTGTGGGGTGGGGCCACCACCGCATGCTTTCGAATGCGTAAATCAACGTGTTCTGAGGTTTTGACGTACGTTTGGATGGACCTGTACCACTGCGATGATTCATACGCCCTTCTTCAATATATCGTTTCCAAATAATTTGCACCAGTGGGCGCATCAACTCGTGTTTCAGCTGCATTACGTCGGTATGACCATTCAGTCGTATAGGTTTAAAATGAACCCCCTGGCATGATCACCTAAATGCTGAAACGAACTTCGGCTTCGTCGGCCAGGAATTTCTTCAGCGACACGTGTCTTCTGAAACAAAAATCAGCTTGCAAAACGGGTTTCCGTAGGCGACAGACAGTAATATCTGTTGGTTCCTCTCACAATGCTTATGATGATAATTTAATACCAAATAAAAAGAAGTAGAATATGCCCTCTTTGGAATTCGCAGATTTAGAAAACCCATAAATATATATATGCACTTGCTGTTTTTCTCCTCCAGAATAAATATCTGCCCAATTGCTCTATCGTTTGTGAATCTACGGTAGCTCTCCGAAAAAAAAAAAAAAAAAAGAAGAAGCCGTGGCTAAAATCAATTGATGGAAAGTCGAAACTTCGTTGACCGTGCGGGCACTTCGCTGAATATCCATTGCGATGACTGAATGCGATCACTTAAAACATTACAAAAAATAAAATTGCTTATGAAATTGAAAAAAGATTTTTTTTTTGTTAGAAAGTTGAGATATATACGATACTTTTTTCCAAATTTTCGAATTGTTGATAAATAAACACCACAACTAATTTCTTGAACAAGAGTATTTTTATTATCATTTGTCAAGTACTCTGTAGGCCTTACAGTAATCACGCATTCAGGTTGGTTTCGAATTAAAATCTCTCAAGGTGGATAAACTGAGACCATCTTAGAGCGTTCACTTACAATTTCTTTCTCTCACACACACTCATCTAATTAATTTTACATCGGCGCGCGCAACGCCATCTCTCGTTATAAATTGCAACAGCTCATGCACCTGCAATTGTGTTAATCTCAATTTTTCGGATGCGACGATATATATATCAGATCACGTAAAAAACGCAAATTTCAACGTATTTTAAAAAAAATAAAAATAAATATGAAGGAATTGTCCCACAGATTCGGTTCTGCACGAAGAAAGTTCTTGTACGGAAAAACGCTCCTCGACGTTGTAAGAAGGAACTTTCGTTGACGTTGTACAAAAGAACATTCTTTGATCTTTTCGATGATGTCAAGATGGAAACTCTGTGTTAATATTTTAGGTCGTTAAGAAATCCATTTATATGAGTATTGTCTAAAATCGTTGTAAATTGGGCTAAAATATAAAATAACTAAAACACTGATTCGAAATAAAAAAAAATAATAATAATAACGCCGAGGTGCATCTATTTGGGTTCTGAAGTACATGTGTACCAAATTTCATAGCCGTACGTACGGTGGTTAGATTTTCTGCTACAGACTGCATACACGTACACAGAAAGACACACAACTATATTCCTTTATTATATGTTGTTGTTGAGACCCAGACCGTCCGACCTACCAGAAAGGTGTAAGGTAACTGTATGGACGGCCAGGAAACTTTATTATATGTGAAATAACTTTCCCTAGAAAATCAAGGGCTTTCACGTTCTTTTTTTATTTTTAACACTTTACAACATAGTTGAAAAGTGTTTATGACTTTGTTCATTCTGTCTGTCTGTCCGTTCGCACGATAACTACAGTAAAAATGACTTTATCAAAATGAAATTTTAGTATGTTGTTGAGACGGTCTGTGGGACATACGGGAATGCAAATAAATAGTATCACCTAATTAGTTTTGTATTGAACCCGGGTAGAAAAAATGAAATACATTGAACCCTATGGGACCTAATTTTTCAAACATTTTTTAAGCAAAATTAAAATTCACAAATTGCTTCGGAAATTTTAGGTAATATTTAAATTATGCCATAAAATATATAAAAAGAAAGTCCAGTATATTCGGTAGTTTTCTAAATAAAAATTAAAATATTAATGACACCCATATAATATGAAGAGATCACGTGACCCGTTTTGAAATAAAATATGGCATCCATCTTTTTTCACAGTGTCAAAATCATGATTTTAAAAGTTCTTTTAAATTTATATTTAATATTGCAGCCGTCCTAAAACTGCTTTATTTTTGCTTTTGTTTTGTGCATCTATATTATGCGACAACGCAATTACAATATTTTTGGGCTTAAATGATAATCAAACTTTGTTTATTTCTACAACGAAGCCTAAATTTAATGTGTGCAGAATCAAGCGATCTTAAGATAAGTTTTATAAGAATTTCTGAATTTTTTTCACTCAAAATTACTTAGTTTTGGAGTCTGGAATAAAAGTGTATAAATGAAATATTCACTGCTTTTACGTAGAGAGCCAGACGATTTATTAAAATATCACCGCTGAATGTATTGCACATGGAGTTAGAAAGAAGGTATACTCTTATGGATGAAACGCTTGAAAATGCCATAATGATTTGAGAATAGAGCACGTGCACGTGACTTAACAAGGAGAATTTTGCCCTTATGTTTCCAAAACAAAATATTCTTCTACTTAACAGTATAGAAATTTTCATTATTTCTGCATTAAAAACGGCTATTTTAGAAATTTACAATCGTTTTTCCTCTAATTTTAGTAGGATATATCAAAATTTTTCTTTTTCTTCTTTGATGGATATTTTTAATTTACCGGAAAATAAAATATTCACTTTCAATAAAATATGTATACGAGATTTTTTTATAAGAAAATTTGTATCTTTCTCTTCTCACTCGTATATACACTGGAGAATTCTTTTGAAATTACACATCTTCAGAACGCTTGTGATAACGGTAAAAATGAGTAGTAGTGTACATTCGCTTAAAATCACTTAAAGTGCACTTTAGCAAATAAAATCTTTAAACATATATTGTTACTCAAGTATTATAAATGATTTAATTTCAGCACAAAGGTAAATTTCGATGTTTAATGGATTTAATTTCAAATTTTATCTGTAATCATCGTCAGTTTACCATTACCCGCTGTGGTAAAAATAATGCCCTTTTGCCTTTACGTTACTGCGCATTCTACTACGCAGGCTGTTTATTTACGCTCGTGCCCATGCTCTATTATTGACACAGAAGAAAGGCGTAGTATTTATTATATGTATTTTTGATTATTTTTAAATTGAAGGTTCCCTAATTATGAGTACAATTCACCAGTATTTATTCACAATTGTACGTTAGAGTACAGAACATATGTAGATGAAAATAAATTGAAAGGTTAACTAATTGTGAATACGTAGGGATATCATTTATTGTTTTACTTCTACTTTGCATTGCGCTAATAATTAATTTTTACAAAATTGACAGCTTAAATAAATATTTTAGGCCATTCGCCTTAGAAATGCATACAATGCAGGGCTACTTATTTTATCCCACCGACACCTGAATTATTGTCTCAAACGATATTAGCTTTTCTTAATATGAAGTTATATCTTCTTACTTTTACCTCCATGGTATCGCATTTTAGAGATGTTTATATAAAATTGCATTTCAGTTGGAAAGTGTTTCATAATCAATGTTTTATGTGTGATTGATCTTTCTTAATTATTTTATATGTTCAACTCCCCCCCCCCCCCCCACACACGCAACCACCACTTAATTAGGGCCGCTACATTAAAATTATCCGAATTGAAAATCAAGACCAAATGCTGATTGAATGTATTCTTGTGATTTGGGTTTATACAGGACGTTTAAAACATATTGCACAACTAAATATCTTTTGAACGATTGACCGTAGACTCACGTTTCCAATACACATGCTTTCATTAAGGTAGACTATCATCGGATGCAAATTTTGATCATGTGATACCTTTCAGTAAAAAATGTAAGAAATGTAACGTTTTACAGACACACCAAGGACATTTTTTACATTATTAAAGTATTTTCCACAGCTCAATTGCTCAAACAAGAAAGTTCCATTATCATACGATAAAAAATGTCCAGAATATCGCAGTTAGAATTTTCGACGGGTAATTGGGGATTATATAAAACTTTTACTAAAGGCAGGTGCGCATGTTAGTTTTCGAATGGAAATTTTATCCAACCAAATTCAATGTTTGTACGACCCTACAAAATCTATGTTTTCGCTGTTTCTTTGGGTGGGTCAGGTTTTATAAGTTTGACAATGTTTTCACGACCAAACTTAATTAGAGAACCGTTTATTTGTTTTTCAACAGATCTCGGGGCCCGTATATAAAGTTCAATTTTTTTTAAAAATTAAAACGTGTCACGTGACCCAAACTGTCTGAAAGTATATCTTGTTTGAAGCATTTCTTAAGTCGGAATGATGGGTTTGTGACCCATCGTTCAAAAGGTATTTAGTTGCCCAATATTTTTTTAACACCCTACTTATGCAATTTTAGTTCCATTTATCTCCATGGCGCAGCAGAAACTATCATTTTCAGTGTCGTGCTTAAGTCAGGCAAAAGCCAGTGCAGACCTGCAGTTTATGTTTGTTACACGTATGCAAACACAAGTGCCAAAATATCGTTTCTTTGGTTGTCAAATGTGTTGCAGTTGTGTCACAGCAACATGCTATGGATGTCATTTTCTCAAGGACGAGCGAGATATCACACTTGCTGATGCCACTTAAGAGGGAAAAGGAAAAAAAAAACACCTTTTTATAAGCCGCATAGAAGATGAATTAGGATGCACTGATTTTCCAAGGTTCAAGTTCCGAGATAAACAAGATAATAGAGCAGTCTGGCAACAAAAAGGGAATGGATAGATGTACGACAGATATGGTTTACGTTTAAGGATGCGTTTAAATGTAGATAACATGTCAAAATATAGCGCCAATCCTCATCAAAAGAAGAATGACTATTTTGATTCTCATCTGCCAACAGATTTTTTTTAACGAGTAATGAATCATTCCAAACTTTTTTTTGAACCTTTAAAGTTGCGAAATCAAACTATAAAAGTTTTAAATTGCTTTTAAACTTTTACTTTCTCTTACTATTGTATAGAAAAAACATTGCTTTCTTAACTTTTAATTCGAGAGTTGACGAATAATCACGTTTTAACGGTTCCGGTCCCGACTAACACAGGGGCAAGAGGGGCAGTTGCCCCGGGCTCCCAATTAAATAATTGGATCATCGAAAAGTACTGAGAAATTATGCCATTGGAATATCTTTGCCCAGCTAAAAGATTCATTTTGGGGATAAGATCGCACTCATTCACGATCTAGACTAAGTTGGATTCTTGGTTATGATAGAAAATTGCCAATAATTTAAGTTACCATTAAAATGTTGTTGAAGCTTCATTTTTATACATTTCTCTAAAATGCAATTATGTTTTTGAAAAAAAAAAACATTTGTGTTCATTTCATATATATTAAGAGAAGTGTCTACCCCGGACTTCAGTTAGGTTAAGTTAGGCTCTGGCGGACCCATTCCAAACATGCTTGGAAAGCTGTCCGTATGTGTGTGTGTGCGTGCGTGCGTGCGTGCGTGCGTGTGACCACGATAACTCAAAAACTGATGCACATATTACTATGAAATATTATGTCTAGATACATTGCGGGAAGAAAATAGAAGCAGGTAATAGTTTTCGTAGGCAATGGTTTTCGTAATTCTTGTGATAAGTACACGAATTATTTAAAATTTAATATCACCATAATATTATTTCGTATGAAGAAATGCAGTTCCCAGAAAAATGGTAATAGTATAGTTTATGCGGAAAAATTATTGTTTGAAAAACATCCTAGCCATAAATTTGTAAAATGTTTGGTGTAAAATGTTTGAGGCAAACTGCGGAATTTAACTTTTTCTTTAACATGTCTAATAGCCTGATGTGTTGTTCAGCACATGACTTTCTTTAAAATGAACTATTTTCGATATTCCGGGAGGACAAAAAGAGAGCTCACCTATGACTCGATTTTGCAGGAAATTGGTACGGAAATCAGTATGGTTGTTATCGATAATACGCGTATCAAATTTTATGGAATTCGTTTGATACTTTTTAAACATGATACTTTTTAAACCGCTCCTTCTAGTGCAAAGTAGAAATTATAATAGTTGAGAACGGGTTCGTGATGACCCTTAATATTATTAATTTACTTTTGAAAGTGCTTATAAAGCATTTTTCCATTTAATAATAATGAACATATTTGTTTTTTACGATTTTTTTTTCGTTAGATCAAAATCGTGAAATATCACTAAATTGTCTCATATTAATGCTCTATAATTATCCTTCACTTTTAAATAAAAATACATATATAATCAATATTTATTTATGAATGTTAATCATAATTTTTTATATATTTTTTTACTTTCTCGAAAATGTTTTTGAAGAATTGGTACCCTTTTTCTGGACCAACCTCTTAAGTAGGCCTCTTACGCTACTAATTTAATGTTGCTTGACTATCTTAATTTGTTCGGAAGATATTGCGCCCACAGACAGACAGATATGCAGACGTCATTGAAAAAATGGTTGATTCGTATTGAGGGATGGTCAAAACGTCTACATTCATTTAAATCTGAGAGTCGGACTTATTACTTTCCTTATATACACAGTATAATGTATAAGGAAAGTATTTTGACGGGGTCGAAAATTCGAATTCGAGTTTTCGACGGGAGAGGACGTTTCAAACATCTCTGAACATGAATCAAACATTTTTGAGGTGATGTCTGTCTGTGAAAGTATGTGTGTGTGTGTGTCAGTGAGTTTGTGCAGACGATATCTCACGAACGAATGGAGAAATTTGAACGAAATTTGGTACAAAAATTGCAATCCGTGAATATTGGAAGACTATTGTTTTTAAACGTAATCGAATGCTCAGAATCCTCCAAAATTTTCAAGTGAAATTTTGAAAAAATCATCAAAAATCAAAACCTTTAATAAAGTTACATAAATCAGCATTCCTTATGTAATTTTTCATTAGAAAACGATTGATACAAATTTTAGAACGTTAGCATGAACCGAACTCGAGATATTGCAATTTTCCAAATAAATTTATCAAAAAATCACTTAAAAAAACTCTAAACTATTGCGAAATATGTTCACTTTTCATATGTAATATAATGCGATAAATTTGGTGACATCGTTCTCGTGGATCTAGCTCGTTCCATTCATGAGAAAAGATGCTTTGGGTAATAGTTTTGTATTTGGACGTCAATAGTCATTTATCGACTATAGTAATAGTCTATTTCTCCGTGTATAACGCTTGGCCATATTTTGGCGACTAAATTGACTGAATATCACCACTTGGCAATTTTTAAATGTTGCCAAATTAACGAAAATTTCGCCATGTTGATGAAAATGACGCTAAATCAATGAAACTGACGACTGATTGATGAAAATTCAATATCTTTAGTGGGATGTCGCCAACTTGGTGACTTTTTGAGTATTGCAAAATTAACGAAAGTGCAGCAAAATTGATAAAAATATCGCCAAATTGATTAAAATGACTCTAAATGGGTGATAATGCTTTACAAATTTTTAATCCCGTCATATTACGGGTATACCTTCTAGCATATTCCGATTAGAAAGCTCTTCTCCCCATTTGTCTGCAACACTTGGCGACATTTAGCGAACTTGGTGAACAATCTAATGACATATCGCCAGCTTATCAATATTTGGTCCCAAATTGACGAACTTGTCATCAAAATTGTAAAAATGACGCTAAGTTAATGAAAATAACGCCTAATTGAAGAATTTATTATTTATATATTTTAATATATGGACTATATTGCTTATTGAGGATGAAAATAATATTGATAATTATTAATTTAGAGTTGCGCTAAATATGAGTCAATTAGGTACGAAAAAGTTTTGCATGTTCTCTCCGGAAAAGCTACAAATGTGCAATTCAACGTTAAATACAGTGTATCATGGATCTTACACATCCATTTCAACAAGAGTTTGCAATTTCGTCCCCAGTAGCTCAGCGGTAGAGCTTCGCCTGGCCAGTTCGTAGATCCAGGGTACTATTCCAAGGTTCTTTACAATCTTATACATAATTTTTTCACTGTGAAAGAAGTAAATTCATTGCATTATATAAGAAAAGTTATGTGCTGCCCACATCAGATTTTTTTTTAATCGAATCACAATACTTTTCTTTTGCACATACTATGGGCTGCAGGGAAAGAGAAAATACATTCGTAATATTACTTTCCTTATATACGTATATAGTATAATGTATAAGGAAAGTATTGTGACCGGGTCGAAAATTCGAATTCGAGTTTTCGGCGGGAGAGCACGTTTAAAGCATCCCTGATTACGAATCGAACATTTTTTAGGGAATGTTTGTGTGTGTGTGTATGTGTGTGTGTGTGTGAAAGTGTGTGTGTGTGTGAAAATGTGTGTGTGTGTGTGTGTAAAAGGGTGTGTGTGTGTGTGTGTGTCAGTGAGTCTGTGGAGACGATATCTCACGAATGAATGGAGCGATTCGAATGAAATTTGGTACAAAAATTACAATCCATAAATACTGGAAGCCAATTGTTTTCAAACACAATCGAATGTTCAGAACTCCCCAAAATCTTCGAGTGAAATTTTGAAAAAATCATCAAAAAATCAAAACCTTTAATAAAGTTACACAAATAGACATTTCTTATGTAATTTTCCCTTAGGAAACTATTGACATAAATTTTCGAACGCTAGCTTGAGCCGTTCTCGAGATATTGACCATTTTTCAAATAAATTTATCAAAATATCCCATAAATTAAAAAAAAAAAAACTTTTGAGAAACGTGTTCACTTTTCAGATGTAATATTATACGATAAATTGGGTGACATGTTTTTCATAGATCTAGCGCGTTCGATTCATGAGAAAAGATACTTTGAGTAATAGTTTTGTATTTGAACGCCGATAGTCATTTATCTGCTATAAGAATAACTTATTTCTCCGTTCATAACGCTTGGCGAGATTTTTGCGACGAATTTGGCGGAATGTTGTCAACTTGGCGACTTTTTTAAATGTTGCCAAATTAAGGAAAATCTCGCCAAATAGATAAAAATGACGCTAAATCAATGAAAATAACGACTTATTGTAGAAGATTCAATATCTTGGAAAGAATATAAGTATCTACTATGAGAATAACATTTTTTAACTGTAAAAGTAGTAAATTCATTGCATTATATAAGGAAAGTCATATGCTGCCCACATCAGATTTTTTAAGTTGTGATGTGTCCTCCTGAGCCTGGGTGGCTCAGTCGGTAGAGGGTTGGTTTTGAGATCTACTTGACCTGATTTATGCACGGGCCTACAGGGCCCAGCCTCCACCAACATTTGATTGACCCCACATGAACTGAAACATTTGTAGATATTCATTTTATGGCTCATTTAGAACACAAATTTTCAACGATTTTACTTAAATTTCCATTGTAATATTCATCTTTACCATATTTTGAAGATTTTCGTATCTCCAGTAGTGGCCCATCATGTTAAAAGTTACATTAGGTGACTTTGAAATGAAGCGCTGCCCATATGTACCGCCATGGACATCATCATCGTGACAAGGGCACTATATAAATATTTGATCCTGGATGAACGCCCTCATAGTTAAGTCAGGTCCTGGAGATTTAGTTGATATAGGGGATTCGAGCCACCCTCTCCGTGGTATGATATTATAATGGAGTCAGAGGCGACATTTCAAAATATAGTTACGATCCTCCAAAATCATGGGGGTGCACTCAGGATATAAGAATGAGTCCATATTTCTGGATAACTAACACGCTTATTCTAAAGCACAGCGTAAATAGGAACAATATACAGTAAAACAGCACTCAAATACTCCACTAATTTTACACAAAAATAGATACTATTCTCAAAACTGTGACGTAGTTCAATGTAGTTCGTATCTTGTCAACTCCTCTCCAACTGAGTGGCACCTCCGTTTATAACCTCTTTATAGAAACTTCTGGAGATCTCTCATATCTCGCAGAATGCTGGTCATTTCGAGGTGTTTCTCGAACCTTCGGAAAGTCGCCAAATTGGGCGATATATCGTCAAATCTGGCAACAACTCTTCGAACTTCAGCATGTGGCTCTCCTAGATTCACGTCATGGGAAAAGGTGCCTGTTCGGGTGTTTTCTCCGTCTGGTCTTCGAAAAAGACGAAAGTGTGAGGTGTGTGTGTGTGTGTGTGTAGGGAAGAGGATCTAGAGCATTTTACAAGTTCGTAACAATATACTTTTCTCAGTTGAATATTTCCTGAAAATTTTCTTTGTTGTTCAAAAGTGGATGTTCCACTAATCTCGATTTAAAAACAAGGGTTTAAAAAATGTATCATTTATTATCAATAAAACATCTTAGGAATGGCACAGAGATAAAGTATCCAGTCGAAAACGTATTGTTGAGTTAGATAACTTACAATGAATGAGAAACGAATCATAAATCATGTCAACTGTTGTCACACGATGAGTGATAATACGAGAGGAAAAAAAAAGCTATAAACCTTTATACACCACAATTTATTTCCCTTCAGTGTTGATACGGTAATTACGTAGGTGCACGGTTCGTATGGAATTTTCGAATGTGAAGTCTAGGCTTCGATTTATATTTCAAGGCTAATTTATTTATTTACGCCTTTAAAAATTCATGGGCAACCCTTTTGTGTAAGCAGGTCAGATTTGAATTTTATGCATGATAGAAAAAATTTATATATACCCTAACCATTATTTAACGAATACACACACAAATACACACACACACACGGGCATCATATCAAAAATGTTTGAAACGGGTTTCGGGCGTTTTTATATGAGCTTATACATCAAAATACCGCCCAGGTGTTGTAGTGGATAGCGTGTTCGGCTGCTGTCCAGAGGGCGCGGGTTCGAATCCCGATTAAGGAATGTGTGGCTACTATAACTGGATTTCCATCTGTTGTTGCCCCGTTAATTGAATTAAAAAAAATATCGAATCCTATTTTTTTTCCTACCCAGACTGCCCGACTTACCCAAAGGTAACAAAATCTTTGGACGACTGGAACAGTGCCACCTAATTTAGACTGGAACCCAATGGGGATGGAAATTCTCGGATGGACTTTCGGATCTACCGATTTAACGTGCCCATAACGTGGTTCGAATTGGATCAATGGAACCGTTATGTAACTTTTATCAATTTTTTCGAAAAACGTAAAATATCTCAAGAAGATTCATGCCAGCGTTCTGAAATGAATGCCCTTTTTTTTTTTAACCGTTATTGGCGTATAAATTGTTTATCACTGAATTAGAGATGATGCATCCGATTAAAAAATTATATAATAATTTCCCGAAAGTACCGTTTGAAATTTTAAGACGGCTTAACCATCTTACATACTGGATGTCAGATTTTTATCGCGTTCATTACTTTCCTTATATACAATAGTGTATAAGGAAAGTATTGTGACGGGGTCGAAAATTCGAATTCGAGTTTTCGCCGGGAGAGCACGTTTCAAGCATCCCTAATCACGAATCAAACATTTTTGAAGTGATGTCTGTGTGTGTGTGAAAGCATGTGGTGTGTGTGTGAAAGTATGCGTGTGTGTCAGTGAGTCTGTGGAGACGATAACTGACGAACGAATGGACCGATTCGAACGAAATTTGGTACAAAAATCACAATCCGTAAACACTGGAAGCCTGTTACTTTCATGCGCAATCGAATGTTCACAACCCCCCTAAATTTTCGAGTGAAATTCAAATAAATTTCAATAAATTTATTTAAAAAAATGTATCAAATAAATTTATTAAAAAATTCCATAATTTAAAAAACTACGATGCCGATCATACCATGCAAGGATTGGGAAACGTAAAAGTTTACACATTGAACGCCATTGCTACTAATACGGAGAAATATATTTCATTTATGATAAGGAAAAGGTACAATCACTTTCCAGTTTTCCTCCAGTTTATAGATAGTTTCCAGTTTATGAGAATTTCTCTTGAAAAATTAGTTTCCAATTTAGGTCAAGATAAATTTAATTTACTAAAAGAAAACATCTCACAAAATATTCATTTGCTACTGAGAAAATGAGTGCATCCTTATAAATACATATCCACATATGAAAAATTTAAAGAAACCTGACTTCCGCCACCCTCTTCTTTTTTTCAATACACTACGTAACGAACTCGTAACAGATGAAGAATACAACTATGCTCAGACTGTTTGGGATGCTTTTAGGAGAATATCAAGCTCTGTATGTCAAGACAGATATTTTACAAGTGGCAGACGTTTTCGAAAATTTATGAAAAATATGTAAAAATTACTGTAATGTAGTTGCTGCCCATTTGATGACTGCCCAGGACCGGCCTGGCAAGCTTCTTTGAAATTGCTAGACCAGCTACTGGAATTACTTACCGATATCGACATGCATCTTTTTACTGAACGTTGCATTCGTGGATGAATTTCCATGATTTCGCACCGACACAGCAAAGCGAATAACAAGTACCTGCCTAATTTTGATCCAAGCAAGCCTGATACCTATATTATGTACCTGGATGTCAATAATCTTTACTGATACCATTTACACACGTTACATAAGCCGCCCGTCCAAATTGTTGCTCGAGTCCTTAGGATGAGTCGGGCGGCCTGGGTCTTCAACACGTTACATAAGAGGGCGCGGTAGCCCAGTGGTTAGCGCTCGGGAATTGCGCGCGATGAATTGGGTGGCTCTTCCCGGCCGTCCAAACAGTTACCTTACACCTTTGTGGTAGGTCGGACGGTCTGGGTCTCAACAACAACAACACGTTACATAAGAGGGCGCGGTAGCCCAGTGGTTAGCGCCCAGGAATTGCACTCAGTAGGCCCGGGTTCGATTCCCGTCACTGCCAAAACTGCCGTCGTGTTCACGCGGAGTACGATCACGTTAAACATGTGGGTCCGTAAGTCCTTCTGAGAGGTTGGTGCTAGGGGAAGGAGCGTACGGTCCCTGTGGATGCCTCCTCCACTGGGTTCCGGTCTAAATTGGGTGGCACTTCCCGTCCCTCGAAATCAGTTACCTTATACCTTTCTGGTAGGTCGGAAGATCTGGGTCTCAACAACAGCAACAACACGTTACGCAAGAACACTCTATGTCTTAGGATGAGTCGGACGGTCTGGGTCTTCGACATTCCTTCAACACGTTACACAAGCATCGGCCGTCCTGCCTATTCGTGTCTTAAGACGAGTCGGAAGGTCTGGGTTTCGACATGTTACACAAGCCGGCCAAACTACCGCTGAAGTCTTCGGATGAGTCGGACGGTCTGGGTAACGATACCTTTTAATTTTACACAAGATATACCTTTTTCAATGGATACCTTATACGCACGTTACTTTTGACCGTTCTATTAACAATATTCTAAATTTAATTTATAAATATCTTAATTCTCTTAAACTTGAACATTCGACACAGAAATTAAACTGCATTATATGCAATACATCCAAATTAAAACGCAAAATTAACCCTTGTATTAAATTACAAAAAAAAAAAAACGATTAAAATCACTAGACATCTTAAATTTCTCGGCCTCATCATCGATGACAAACTTAAATGGAGTGCATATACATTTTATTTACAAGATAAATGTTATAAACTCTTTTCTACTTTTGGCAAAATCTCAGGCAATAATTGGAGCGTCAATAAGGATTTTCATAAAATTTGGTATCTTACAGTCATTGAGAAAATTATCGTATACTGATATCTGGTATTTGGGGTAAAATGATAACCGGGGCACAAATTAACAAGAAAGACCAATCATGCATAAAGCATTGATTATGAAACACTTTCCAACTAAAATGCAATTTCATTTAAACATCTCTAAAATGCGATACATTCAGCGGTGATATTTTTATAATTATCACAATACGACAATAATTTATTATATTTGAAAACTTCATCGTAAACAAATGAACTTTGTTCAAATAACGTCATTTAAATAGAAATAGCCTGGCTCTCTATATAAAAGAAGTGAATATTTCATTTATAACATTTTTCCATTCCTTTCATTCAGCGGCGATATTTTAAAAATTATCACAATACTATAATAGTTTATAACTTCCCTATATACAATAATTCATAAGGAAAGTATTGTGACGGGGTCGAAAATTCGAATTCGAGTTTTCGACAGGACAGCACGTTTCAAGCATCCCTGATCACGAATTGAGCATTTATGCGGTGATGTGTGTGTGTGTGTCAGTGAGTCTGTGGAGACAATAACTAACGAACGAATGGACGGATTCGAACGAAATTTGGTACGGAAATTACAATCCATGAATACTGGAAGCCTATTGTTTTTATATGTAATCGAATGTTCAGAACCCCCCTAAATTTTCGAGTGAAATGTTGAAAAATTCACCAAAAAATCAAAACCTCTAATGAAGTTACGCAAATAGACATTTCTTATGTAATTTTTCATTACAAAACGATTGACATAAATTTTAGAACGCTAACACGAACCGTTCTCGAGATATCATACATTTTTCAGAAAAATTATCAAAAAGTCATATAAAATAAAAATAAATATTTCCTATTGAGAAACATGTTCACTTTTCATATGTAATGCCATGCGATAAATTTGGTGACATCATTCTCGTGGATCTAGCTCGTTCCATTCATGAAAAAAGATACTTTGAGTAATACTTTTGCATTTGAACGCCAATAGTCATTTATCTGATGTAAGAATAACTTATTTCTCCGTCCATAACGTTTGGCGAGATTTTGGCGACGAATTTGGTGGAATGTCGCCAACTTGGCGACTTTTTATATGTTGCTAAATTGACAAAAACCCGTCAAGTGGATACAAATGACGCTAAATCAATGAAAATGACGACTCATTGATGAAAATTCAATATCTTGGAAAGAATATAAATATCTACCATAAAAATAATCAATTTTTTTACTGAAAAAGTAGTAAATTCATTGCATTATATAAGGAAAGTCATGTGCTGCTCACATCTGGTTTTTTTTTCCAAGATATTTCACCCTAAACTGACGAGAATTTTGATGAATGCGATGGATTGCTACTTCAGAATGGCTGAAATGCTACGAAAAGAATTGAAATTCTGATCATTTAACTCCTTCTTCGACCCAGACCGTCCGACCTGAAGGTGTAAGGTGGCCGGCAAGTGCCAGCCAATTCAAACCGGAACCCAGTGGGTGAGATATCCAGAGGGACCGTATCATCCTTTCCCTACTACCAACCTCTCGGGGAGACTTGAGGACCCTCGTAATTAACGTTCCCGTACTCTGAGCGAACACGGAGACAGTTTGAGCAGAGGCGGGAATCAAAGTTCGAGTTCAATCCCCTTACACTAACCACAGGGGTGTTCTAACCTTGATCATTTAACTGACATTCATGAAGTTATTCAATTTGATGACAAATATATATCGTCTGGAATTTTAGCAGATGAAGATGTACTAAGAGATATGCTAATAGAAAATTCGGATGGCAAAATCGATGAAAATACAATAGATTCTTCATTAATGACAAACACCAAATCAAGTTAAACAAGAAAGATCAATCATGCATAAGCATTGATTATGAAACACTTTCCAACTGAAATGTAATTTCATTTAAAAATTTCTAAAATGTGATTCATTCAGTGGTAATATATTTTACATTATCACAGTACTACAGTAATTTATTATACTTAAATATTTAAAACTGTATCGAAATATAAATCATCTGATTCTTTATGCAAAATCAATGAATATTTCATTCATATAACTTGTATTCCAGACTCCAGAGCTAAATAATTTTGTGTGAAAAAAATTCAGCAATTCTTATGTAATTCATCTTACAATCGCTTGAGATATTTGCATTCTGCATATGTTAAAATTAGGCTTCCTTGAAGAAATAATAAAAGTTTAGGGATCATTTAAAATCACAACTATTGTAATTGCATAGGCACGGAATTTAGATACACAGATAATACACAGATAATATATATGTGTATGTGTATGTACTCAAAGTATTGGAATCGTGCCGAAGATCGGAACTCGAATTTTCAAAGTATCTACACGTTTTGGGACTTCTAGAACACGAAAAAACTACTTTTAGGAAGACGTCTGTGTGTGTAAGGGTGTATCTGTGTATGTTTCTGTGTGTCTGTGTGGATATTACATCCACTCTAATTGAAAAACTAATGGACCGAATTTCATACAATTTGGTAGGTATGTTTTTTGTGGGAAATCCTGATGTTCATTAGATTATAGTACGATTCGTAATAAAAGAATCTGCCTTCTTTGCGAAATGGCCGCAGAAATTGCCTTTATCCACTCTAGCTAAAAACTAATGAACCAAATTTAACAAAATTTGGAGTATAATATTTCAATAACCTACAAGTGATTTATATACCAAATTTAACAAAATTTTGTATATAAATCATTTGTAGGTTATTCTACTACGATTCGGGAAAAAGAAACGGGCTATTTTTGCGAAATGGCCAGCAAAAATCGTTATATATAAAAATAAAAGACTACGTGTGCTCAATTATATCAATTAAATTCCTATTTTATATGTGATTTTTGACAACAAAAAGAATAAGACTAACCCCATTACTCTAGGACTAGCCGTTCTTGAGATATTCTAGTTTTTTCGCGTTTTCGCTACGCCACCTTTGACAATAAGTCTAGCTATCAAATGAGAACCAAATTTAAGTTTAACGTGTAAATTCAATGTCATTTAAAATACTTATGTTGTGCAGATAAACTCAAATTATCATTGAATACATAAAGAGAACGAATATGAGTCTGCAGTGAAAGACATGTGCTGTCCACATCAGAATTTTTAACAATATTACACCAATGATTTATAGAAGTGAACGGGGATTATTTTCAGGCCATTTCGAAAAAAATGTATGATCTATATTTAAAGATCCATCAAATTTTTGTCGAATAAAATGTTCAACAAATTTAAGCTGTGTACCAAATTTTAACTCTCTAGGACATAGGAAAGTGCATTTAAAATGCCATCAATTAAATTTATCATGAAGAGTTATATAAAATTTTAAAAAAATGAAAAATTGTTATCTACCAAATTTATTTTAAAATATGAAGCCACTCCCATATCCAAAACGTTTAAACAAGTGGAGAGATATTTATTATATAATATATCTCTCTTTTCTTTCTGGAAGATATCCCAAAGTCAGAATTTAATTGAATTTGTTTTTTTCCCTATATTAAATAATTTTTTTAATTAAAAAACTACTTAACATATTTTACTGAATTTTTTTTTATATATTCTATGGGATAATGTAAATATTTCCTAAAAATTTCGAAGCAATTCGTGAATTTTAAATTTACTTAAAAAATGTTTGAAAAGTTAGGTCCCATAGGGTTCAATGTATTTCATTTTTTCAACCCGGGTTCAATAAAAAACTAATTGGGTGATATTATTTATTTATATTCCCATAGGTCCTACAGACCGTCTGAACAACATACTAAAATTTCATTTTGATAAACTCATTTTTACGGCAGTTATCGTGCTAACGGACAGACAGACAGACAGACAGAATGAACAAAGTCATAAACACTTTTCAACTTTGTTGTAAAGTGTTAATAAATGGTTGTAAAAACGGCCATAATCTTTTTGTTTCTATACATATAACTTAAGTTTTTTTATGAGTGATCTTTTTCCCTGCACACGCAGTCACACAGAAAGACATATTACTTTCCTTATATACATAATGTATAAGGAAAGTATTGTGACGGGGTCGAAAATTTGAATTCGAGTTTTCGACGGGAGAGCACGTTTCAAGTATCCCTGATCACGAATCAAACATTTTTGAAGTGATGTCTGTGTGTGTGTGAAAGTATATGTGTGTGTGTCAGTGAGTCTGTGGAGACGATAACTGACGAACGAATGGACCGATTCGAACAAAATTTGGTACAAAAATCACAATCTGTAAACACTGGAAGTTCATAATTTTTATACGCAATCGAATGTTCAGAACCCCCCCTAAATTTTCGAATGAAATTTTGAAAAAATCGTCAAAAAATCAAAATCGCTAATAAAGTTACGCAAATAGACATTTCTTATGTAATTTTTCATTAGAAAACGATTAACATAAAATTTAGAACGCTAACATGAATCGTTCTCGAGATATTGTACATTTTTCAAAAAAAATATCAAAAAGTCATATGAAATAAAAAGAAAATATTTCCTATTGAGAAACATGTTCACTTTTCATATATGTAATACCATGCGATAAATTGGGTGACATCATCTCGTGGATCTAGCTCGTTCCATTCAGGAAAAAAGACACTTTAAGTAATACTTTTGTATTTGAACGCCAAACGTCCTTTATCTGCTGTAAGAATAACTTATTTCTTCGTCCATAACGCTTGGCGAGATTTTGGCGACGAATTTGGCTTAATGTCGCCAACTTGACGACTTTTTGAAATGTTGCCAAATTAACGAAAATCTCGCCAAATGGATAAAAATGACGCTAAATCAATGAAAATAACGACTAATTGTCGAAAATTCAATATCTTGGAAAGAATATTAGTATTTACTATAAGAAAAACCAATTTTTTTTTACTGTAAAAGTAGTAAATTCATTACATTATATAAGGAAAGTCATGTGTTGCCCACATCAGATTTTTTTTTATAGTGTTTGAAATGTGTTCAGGAGGACTTAAAATATGTTTTTTTTAGGAGAGCAATGCTTTCTCTGTTCAGCAGTATGAGAGAGTAGAAATTTTGGGAAACACAATAAAAACTGAGAGTTATTTTTTTTCTTCTTTAGGAACCTGTGCCAAATGCTGTCAAATTTCAAAACCACGCATTTCTTGATAAAATAAGCAGGATCGTGACTTTTAATTAGAGTTTTTTGGCCTATTTTAAATGATGCAGTGGTTTTAAGGCTCCTGTGGATCTGTTTACAAATACAGTGAAATTAAATTATAAAGGGAAATGCCCCAATTCGTAAATGAGGCCAGGTTCTCAGTTTTGAATTTCGCGCAACTAGTGATATTCTAAAATGGTGCTGTTCCGTGACATGGCATCATTATGGCGGAAGCCGTTTGCATTTATCAAACACACACACACACATATATATATATATCCCATATATATATATATATCCCATATATATATATATATATATCCCATATATATATATATATATATATATATATATGATAATAGTAGTTTGAAAATCCAATGAACGAAAAGTAAATATATATATATATATATATATATATATATATATATATATATATATATATATATATATATATATATATATATATGGGATTGGAAATTTCTCTCAGTCATATTTTTATAATGTTTATCATTTATGCCAAGTGTGGTGATTTTCGCCAATGAGGGTATCATACCACAAAATAACCCTTTTTAATTATATTTGCTATATTACCCATTTGAAAAGGTTGGAAATTGGCATCATTGCACGGGCGTGGCCAGGATTTTATTCCGGGGGGGGGGGGGGGGGGGACATTTTTTTTGGTTGACTGAAATTTAAAATTTTCGGCAGTGAAAATTAATTTTATGTATTTTTGCTGTTCAGTAGCTGAAATATATAATGAAATATAAGTATGTCGGCAGCACATAGCTTTCCTTATATAATGCAATGAATTTATTACTTTTACAGTGAAAAAGCAAAAGGTTATTCTTATAGTAGATACTTATATTCTTTCCAAGATATTGAATTTTCATCAATGAGTCATCACTTCCATTGATTTAGCATCATTTTTATTCATTTGGCGAGATTTTCGTTAATTTGGCAGCATATAAAAAGTCGCCAAAAGTTGGCGACATTCCGCTAAATTCGTCGTCGCGTTGTGGACGGAGAAATAAGTCATTCTTATAGCAGATAAATGACTATTGGCGTTCAAACACAAAAGTATTACCTAAAGTACCTTTTCCCATGAATGGAACGAGCTAGATCCACAAAAATGATGTCACCACATGTATCGCTTGATATTACATATGAAAAGTGAAAATGTTTTTCAACAGTTAATATTTTTTTAATTTATGGGATTTTTTGATAAATTTATTTGAAAAATGCGCAGTATCTCGAGAACGGTTCATGCTAGCTTTCTGAAGTTTATGTCAATCGTTTACTAAGGAAATATTACATAAGAATGTCTATTTGATTAACTTTATTAAAGGTTTTGTTTTTTTGATGATTTTTTCAAAATTTCACTCGAAAATTTAGGGGGTGGGGTCTGAACATTGAACTGTGTTGAAGACCCAGACCGTCCGACTCGTCCAAAGGACTAGGAGCAACGAACATTGAACTGTGTGTATAAAAACAATAGGCTTCCAGTATTCACGGATTGTAATTTTTCTACCAAATTTCATTCAAATCGCTCCATTTGTTCGTGAGATATCGTCTCTACAGAATCACTGACACGCACACTGACATCATCTCAAAAATTTTCGATTCGTGATCAGGGATGCTTGAAATGTGCTCTCCCGTCGAAAACTCGATTTCGAATTTTCGACCCCGTCACAACACTTTCCTTATATATTATGTATATAAGGTAAGTAAAAATATAAATTGATTATTTCAAAGTGGTTCTTCTTTACTTTTGGCAATTTCTTTTCATGGAATTAATCGTACAAACAATGATATTTATTTAGCACTAAGCTAGTGTTCTTAGTAGACATTCTGTCAACCAGGATTCAAAACTTGAATGGAATAAAAATTCCAGTCTAGTCTTTGTTAGTCTATTGTTAGTTTTTGAACATCTTAAAAGACGTATCATTTAAGTCCAGAGTTATATTGATTTACAATTAAACTAGGCGACATACTTCAAACACAAAATGTTGTTCCTAAAAATTGTCTACATTATATACGTGCCAATATAAATAAAATCGCATTCTATTTTATACATAATTCTTGTGTGGATGAAATTAAAAATACAGAAAACATTTTCGAATGTGGTATAAAAAAATCGAGCGCATCGAGACGAGAAGAAAAATATCAAAGTTTTACTTTTTGTAGTCACTGGATCAAAGAAGACAGTTAATATAGAAAAACAAAACAAATTTTTGATATTTTCTTAGTTTTGAAAAAAGGTAATAAACGAAAAAATTTGAAAAATAATGTATCACAGTTACATTATCCCCTGACCGCTCATCCTACTGTTCTAAACTTTTGGATGAGTCGGGCATCGGGGTTTTCCACAGTTACATTACCGCAATATAACTACCGGCAAAATAGCATGAACGATTGATGAGAAAAAAGGTCGAGGGGAAGATGTTATAATATGGGTGTGTGTGTGTAGGGGGGGTTGGGGGGGGGAGTGAAGGGTGAACAAAAATAAAACAAAGTAAATATATTCGAGTGGCGTATTTTAAAACTGGGAGCATCCAGAGACGAGGATTAAATTACGAACTTTCTCAATGTTGTTGTAACTTAAGAGGTGAACTCTTAGAAAAGACCAAATGCTTATTTTTCTTGATTTTGAAAAAGTGTTGAGCAAAATAATCGAAAACTATTTTCGGAGCTATATTATCCCAACAAGGCGATATATATATATATATATATATATATATATATACACACACAAGGTAGGATCAAAAAGTTAGGAGACTGTGCTGATATCTCCAACCCTGATTGGAGGAGAGGGGAACTATTTTACCATGGCGTAGCGGCACATGTGATGTGAGATGTGAAAAGGAAGAAGGAGGTCCGCAGTGCAGGGTTTTTCCAGACAATGCGTGCCAGTGAACTGCAGTCATTCGCGTTCGTCGAAAATGGAAATGGGGTTTGAAGAACAACGTGCGAATATCAAATTCTGCCAGTGTTTGGGGAAATCGCCGACAGAAACATTGCACCGTCCAACCATATATATATATATATATATATATATAATACAATATATCCTCCCAACTCATAAACCGATAAAAATAAAACGGACGCTCCAGATGGATAAGAAAGAAAGAAAAATAGGAGAAGGGGGTTATAAAAATGTGAGTGGGGGGCGAAAATTAAATTATAAAAATACTTGGGTGGAGTATAAAAGGGTGCATTCAGTTGACAAAAACCCCAAGTTTTCAATTTTTGCAGTTACTAACGGAGGATCGGGTGTTAAAACATCAAGTCTTTTATTCCTTAATTGCAGAAATTGTAGAAATCGTTTCTTAATTGTCTGAAATTCTTTTCGTGATGCATCAACTCAAACCAAAATACAAATAAATAAATAAGTAAATAAATTGACTTTTTACTTTGATTAGAAAACGAGGGAGAAATACTAATTGTTATTTTTTCTTTCCTTACAGAGAGAGAAACTTCCAGTTTCTATTTTTTAAGTTTTTTAAAAAAAGTAGTGAACGAAAACAGCGAATTTATTTCAGAAATTCTTCAAGCCACGTAATACACAGCAAAAACTATCCGTTTGCCGTAATTTGATTAGAAAAGGAAAAGTGTGAAAAAATGTGATAGTTAGAATTAAAGAAATTTCAAGCGGTTACTTCTAATTGAAGGTATCAGCAGTACTAAGAGAAAAATGCAAATTTCACAGTCTTGCATTTGATGTGTGGATTAAGTACATACCTTGACTTACCCCTTCATAAACAGCACAACTTCAGATTTGCATTTTTCTGAGGTATTTTTATATATATTTTCGATTCTTTGAATAAAGCTAGATTGAAAGTACTGTGCTATGATTGCCTATTTACTTTTTTATGTGCCTATTATGCGAACATAGACTAAATGGTTGGTTACCATAGTAACGGAGTATCCTTTCAAAATCAATTTATAATTTTTTATTATATTTGAATATATAGCCAAGAAATAGATTGATTCAAACTCTAATTATCGGTTTTATATATTGAAATTTCAGTTTTTAATTATTAATTGCACGTAAAAGTGGAATATATCCTATATAGCTACGCAGAGGCGTACAGTTTTTATTACACTTCTCTGCTGTCAAGTTAGCTTGCAAGTATAGATGATTTCAAAATACACATTCTTATATTAAATTTTTGTATTTATTTTTAAAAATCAGATATTTTTTTTTCTTTTCAAAATATCTATTTTTGTATTTTTAGACATATGTATATATCGTCTGCTTTATTGCAGAATAAAAGTATCTATTGAATTGCTGTTTACTTGGTGGCAACATTAATTTCATTTAGGAAGAAACTTTGAGAACACAACTGTGGATTTACAGTATTTTGAGGTATTTATATATTATATACGTATTTCATTTTAGGATACAAATTTTTAAATTAAGTTCCTTATATGTATTTTTTAAAATAAGTGAAACATGATGATTTTTCTAAATGCAAATTTTCTGCATTTTCTTTTATATATTGCCCATACAAGTAAAATTATATATTGAATTGTTGCTTGCGATACAACTTAAAACTTTTTTAACGTGCTCTTGGTCGAAAATTTGGGAAAGAAAATTTTTATTTATTGTTCTCGGCGGTATTTATATATTTATCCAATTTGAGAAAACACATTTTCATGTTGAATTGCTTATATTTTTAAAAAATATAAGTAAAAAATGATTGATGTTTTAGAACGCTGTGTTTTTAGTATTATTAGATATTAGTTGTATACCCGTTTATCGTATGGAATATGCAACATGAAATAGTGTTACAAACTGTCCTCTGGAATCGCGAATTTACACACAGGATACAAGAATGAGTCCAAGTTTCTGGATAACTTAAGTTTATTCACAAGCACAAAGTAAACAGGAACTGTATACAATCAAACAGCACTTAAATGCTCCAGTGATTTCACAGAATAAGCGATATTATTCTCAAAATGTTGACTAAAGTAATTGCACAAAACTGCCGCCGTGGTTATGCGGAGTACGATCACGTTAAACATGTGGGTCCGAAAGTCCTTCCGAGAGGTTGGTGGTAGGAGAAGGAGGGTACGGTCCCTGTGGATGCCTCTCCCACTGGGTTCCGGTCTAAATTGGGTGGCACTTCCCGACCGTCCAAACAGTTACCTTACACCTTTCTGGTAGGTCGGACGGTCTGGGTTTCAACAACAACAAAACAGCAGCTACAATTCTCAAAACATTGACAAAAATCACAGTCTAATACCTCGTGTCACGTCAACTCGTTAACTTCAACTCCAACGGAGAGATGAGTATATGGTCTCTGTAGAAATTTCTGGAAATCTCTTCATATCTCCTAGACTAATCGTTATTTCGTGAAGTGTCTGGAACATTCCGAAAGTCGCCAAATTGTTGATAAATTGCCAAATCTGGAAACTCTTCTTTTAACTGGAGAGTCCTGCAACACTGGTCTCATGTCATCTTTACGTCATGTACATGTGTTTTCCTCGTTGTGTTTTTTGTGTAGCATGGACATGTGTTTTCCTCGTTTGTGTTTTTTGTGTAGTATGGACATTTGTTTTCCTCGCCTGGCCTTCGAGACAGACGAAAGAGAGAGCGCCAATGAGAGAATATTGCGTGTACGCAACAATATTATGTATAGAAACTTAATTCACAATTTGAGGTGAACTTTTAGTATTTGGAGTCTTTCTCTTTGAAATCTGTAAAGAATAAATAGAAAATAATCTTACTTCTTAAATAATAAAAGCCAATGTCTGTCTGTGTGTCTTATACACTATACGTTCAGCGACCGCGCTTCGGAGAGCTACGAAATTTGGCAATCGGAGACCGGTGGTGGTGGTGTGGGGGGGGGGAGGCGTGAAAACCGATTTTTAAAATTGTAATTTTTTTTTTGTTATTTAATGTTTTATGCGATTTCTTTCGACCGTTTTTTGCCCTGTTTGCCCCTTTTTCTCCACGATCCAGACGTCATAGAGAAAAACAAATCACACCACCGGAAAGAGCAGACAATTGAGAGTAAAAATATATCAATTTCAAATCTCAGGGACAAATTCTAATATTTTTTGATGATTTTAAAACAAAAGTAACTTTTGGTTAAAAAAAGCGAACTTTCGTTTTTAAATCCTCGCATACGGAAAAGTTCTGTTGATTTCGACTAATAATTTACATTTTTAGAAAGCTCAAAGTTCAGGTTTTCTTACAAGCCCAATCTGGTCAAGAAACAATTATAAATAGCTGCAGGATCGGGATTTTAAGAATTTCCGAATTTCAATTTCTCGGCCATCCGCTAAAGCAGTTCTTCACCGGCGTTTTTCACCCACAGAAGTTTTTGCGCGGGAGGAGGGAAGGTGGAGGGGACGTCACTGTTTTGAATACGCAATAGGGAGGAAAATGACGGAATTAAGAGCCTAGCATATGGTCATTTTAAAATTTAAATGATTGAATTATGGTGGATTGAATTGTGGCGATGTATTGATTGCGATGTATTATTGTGGCGTAATGTATTGTTGTATTGTAAAAACTTAATTGTGGCGATGTATTTCACGTTAGACATGTGGGTCTGTAAGTCCTTCCGAGAGGTTGGTGGTAGGGGAAGGAGGGTGCGGTCCCTGCAGCTGCTTCCCCCACTGGGTTCCGGTCTAAATTGGGTGAATAAAAAGAAAGTTATGGAGATTGTCGCGGAGGGCGCGGTAGCCCAGTGGTTAGCGCGCGGGAATTGCACTCGGTATGTCCGGGTTCGATTCCCGCCACTGCCAAAACTGTCGCCGTGTTCACGCGGAGTACGATCACGTTAAACAGGCGGGTCCGTAAGGCCTTCCGAGAGGTTGGTGGTAGGGGAAGGAGGGTACAGTCCCTGTGGATGCATCCCCCACTGGGTTCCGGTCTAAATTGGGTGGCACTTCCTGGCCGTCCAAATAGTTACCTTACACCTTTCTGGTATGTCGCGCCAGGGAGTTTGCCACAGCCAGAATTTTCAAGGGTAGCGAACAGGCTGGTCGACGAAGACGGTTAGTATTAAATAAATATATCATCTTTGCCATAAAATGTAACTATAAGGAAATATAAATCTAAAACAATAAAATAATTCACTATTTTTTAACAAAGAATATTCTAAACGAAGCGGTGGGTAAAGAAATTCACTATTTTATGCACAAATTATTTCTGAACAAAGTTGTTGGTAGTAACTATTAACCTGATACTGCCATTCAATAAAAAAAGATAATTAAAAATTTGCCGTTACTAAAATATACAAGCAAATAAATATACAGTAGTCATATATGACAGACAATAATAAACTGAAATGAAAGAGACAAAATTTTCATAAAAGCTTTATTTTTTATTTAGTTAATGCGTTAATTCATAAAGCTTCCATAATTTTAGAGACAGGGCACAACAACCGCCCACGTTATAGGATTAAGGATTGCATTTATTGTAGAGAGGCTCCAAGAAACAGTTTGGTCACGTTAGTTTGCAGATTCAAATAACGATTGGGCCCACTCGTTTTGAGGTTTATATAACGATTGGGTTACGCTCAAAGTGAGGAAGCAATCAGAAGAACACAAAGACAGACAGACAGAACAGGCGGACGCCTAAATGTTAATATCAAGGCTACCCATAAAAATTTCATGAAATTCGGTACAAACGTTCTCGCTTAATGATGAGACAGACATATTTCAATTTTATTTATAGATATGTAAAGATTAATCATTTTACTGGAGAATAAAATGTATACTGAATTTATGTTTGAGATGGGTTTTTTTAAGCCATCTTCATACGCTTGTTCTTGGAAAATTTTTTATGACACTTTGGATTTATATAAGGTGTTTCTCGGAGGTGTTTATATATTATCAATTTGATTTAAGAATACACATTTTTAAGTTAAATTCAGGTTAGTCTCTTACTTCAAAAAATTTCCATGACATCATATCGGTATTTTCTCAAATAGAAACAGCGGTAAGAAAAATATTGTATTGCTCCATATCAAGGTTTATATTTCTTCCGTTTTTATCTGCATTTTATTTTATTTTTTTCCTTCAACTTATTTCTTCTTTAGAGGACATTTCTTTTTCTTGCGAAAATGTTGGACAAATTATATTTAGCAATTGATAAATCAATCGATTTTTTATATTCTTCCATTCCTTCCTATTGTCTTGAAATCCTAAATTCTATTATGTTCGAAATTTTCAACCACTTTTCGGACAATTCTTGCAGAGAAACTTATAAGTCATAACTGGTATTTCTACAATACTTCATCGTGATTTCTATATTGCTCGGTTATTTTTATTCCGCCTGCATATGACTAAGGAATAGTGGAACGTTTCAAAAATTGAATATGTCGTGGCAATTCAGAGCAGCGCTACACTCGCGTCAAGGCAAACTTAAATGCATTGACGCTATGATTGGCTAATTACTCAGTTTTGACTTCATATCATTTTCCTTTTTTTTGCGTACATTGATTAGTTAGTTTCCATAGTAACAAAATTTCTTTTGAATATCAATTTAGAATGCTTTTTATGGAGATATAGAAAATAATGAGTAGACTTTTGCATATTTATTCTAGCAACTGATTGCTTTGAATTCCGTCCATCGATTTTCTAAAATTATTTAGTCTTTAATTATGTGTTAATAGAATTTATCAGATTCGCTATATAACTTAGTGGATATTTACAGTTTTCTTATACTTTTGTAGTGTCACGCCCGAAGATATTTTGAGCAAACCTAATTTGAGTACATAATAAAACTGTGACAAAAATGAGTATTTTACTCAAATTTGTCTTCGCCTACATTGACTGAATGGCTACCATAGTGACATATTCGCTTTTGAATATCAATTAAGAATATTTTTTAATTAAAAAATGAAAAATCATTGAAAGAATTTAGAATTTGAATTTACATGATATGCACTGAATTGATTGACTAACAGACTGAGTGAGGGAGTGGGTTACGTATTAAAATTATCGACCACTTCCATCATAGCTAGAATCTTGGTTTTGGTCTTATTCGATTAGTTTCAGCTACTAGGTCAACAAAAACATCTATTATTTTGAAAATTCGAATTAAGGGTGACAATACGAGGGAATAATAATAATAATAAACAAGAAAGATGAATCATGCTTAAAGCATTGATTATGAAACACTTTCCAACTTCAATGCAATTTTATTTAAAAAAGTCGAAAATGCAATACATTCCTCGGTAATATTTTAAAACTTATCACAATACTACATTGATTTATTATATTTGAAAACTTAAACCTTCATTGAAAAAAATGAACTTCATTCAAATGACGGCATTGAAATATAAATTGCGTGGTTTAAATATCTCTAAAATGCAATACATTCCACGGTAATATTTTTAAATCTATCATAATACTACGATAATTTATTATATTTGAAAACTTCATCGAAAACAACTGAAATTCATTCAAATGACGTCATAGAAAAAATAACACGCCTGGATCTCTCTATAAAAGCAGGATTTCATTCATAACTTTCTCCATTTCATTCATCCCAATACTATAATAATTTATTTTATTTAAAAATTAAGACCATGGAGCTACAATTCATAAACTTTATGCTTAAAACTTCATCGAAAAAAATCGTCCTTCTGTTTATAAAATCAATTAATATTTCATTCATATCAGCCATGCAGATTCCATGGACTGAATTATTTTGTGTTAAAGAAATACAGTAATTCTAATACAACTCATTCTACATATTTTGCTGTTTACATTTTAGGTGAAAAATAGGCTTAGTTGTAGAAATAATCAAATTTGAATGAGAATTTAAACTCAAATATATTGCCATTGTGTTGTTTTAGTATGTAGATGCACAGAATTTAAGCAGAAATAAAGTAGTTTTAGGATGGATACAACACTCAATATGAATTAAAAAGGACTTTAAAAAATCACGAATTTGAAACAAGATGGATGCCATATATCACTTTGAAGTGGGTCATGTGATCGTTTCATATCATGGTCACGTGATCGTTTCATATAAGATATGTAATTATTATTTTAATTTTTATTTAAAAAACTACTGAATATATTTAGCTGAATTTTTTTTTATATATTTTATGGAACAATTTGACTATTACCTAAAATTTTCGAAGCAATTTGTGAATTTTAAATCCGCTTAAAAAATGTTAGAAAAATTAGGTCCCATAGGGCTCAATGTATTTCATTTTTTCAACTCGGGTTCAATCCAAAACTAATTGTGTGTTGTTGAGTTAGTGTGGATACATACATTGCACAGACAGACACACACACAGACGTCAAGCTAAAAATGTTTTTTTTCGTATTCTAGAGGTCTCGAAACGCGTAGATCCGTTGCGGTTTTCGGCTCGAGTTGCGGTTTTCGGCATGATTCCAATACTTTCCCTATACATTATCATGCATTGCAGGGAAAGTAAAAAATATCGAAAATCCGAAATAGGGGTGATGATACAAAGGGATTAAAAAAAATAGCCCCTATTTTGTCTCGCAGAAATGTGCATCATTCTATATTTATTATATATTATGTGAAACGGTTTTTGATATTCAAAACTTTTATTAAGCGTATATGAGTCATATTCACATACAGTGACCACTACCCATTGAGAACGCTCGAAGCGTGGAATAATTGACTAGTTTTAAATATGAATAAATAAACTACCGACATCAGTTTTGTACAGCAAAATTGCAGTTTGTAATTAACCCTTTAAGCGTTGTTGACGATTTCAACTCGTCATGCATTGCATCACCGCTAAGCGGGTTTTACAAGGTAAACTCGTCATGCACTTTTAAAGCCGCGACTCCTGTGTGTTTGAAGGAAATAACGCGTCATATGATTTTTTTATGAAATATTAACTGCGTTTATAATCTTTTACACTAGATGGCAGTAGTAGTCCTATAAACTAAATTTTATGTGAGGCAGTATTTCGCAAACGCACGTAAAATAAACGTAGTTTTGTTGGGATTTCACATTCGCAATGGAGGCCTCAAGTGATTTCAATTTTATTTCAGTAAAGCGTAAGTTATCTCACACCCTGCAAAAAAAAAAACCCAAACCCAACTAGGCGATGTGTTGTATGTTATGCATCCAATAAAACTGGTAAGAAGCTTAGGAAAGAAACCGGGACATGGTATCCAGACTGTGAAGTTGCTCTTTGTTATATTCCATGTTTTAAAATTTATCACACCAAGAGGAACTATTAAAAATTGGAATTGTATGTTTTTTTATTTACTTATCTGTTATTATACATGTTTATTTACTTAATACTTATTTCAGCAAAACACCTTCTTATTCAACGCTCAATCAATGGGGAAAAGGGTATGGCAGAAAAAAAACTTCCCACTGCAGTCCGCGCGAAGGGAAATAAATGACACGCTTAAAGGGTACCATTTTATATATAGACTTTATGGCACAGGGTAGGCTTACTTTTCCCTATGGTATTATCACACTAGTTTTGCGAAGTATATGGATAGTCGTGGAAGAGGGCAAAATACAGCAGTGCCAGACCTAAAAAATTACAGTAAAGGTGATCATGCGCAAATTTTACTTTCCCTGCAATACATGGTAATGTATATAGGGAAAGTATTGGAATCATGCCGAAAACCGCAACTCGAGTTTTCGACGGTTCTACACGTTTCGAAATCTCTAGAACACGAAAAAACTATTTTTAGCGTGACGTCTGTGTGTGTGTGTGTCTGTCTGCCTGTCTGTCAGCCTGTCTGTGTGTCTGTCTGTGCAATGTATGTATCCACTCTAACTCAAAAACTTATAGACCGAATTTCATAAAATTTGGTAGCTAAGTCACTTGGGTATGACCCTGGTGCTGATTAGTTTTTGGTACGATTCGTAAAAACAGAACCCGCCTTTCTTTGCGAAATGACCCGTAAAAATTTCATGTATCCACACTAGCTAAAATACAAATTGACCAAATTTCACAAAATTTGGTAGATAAGTTACTTGCACGATACTTTGGTGTTGATTAGATTTTGGTTTTAATCGGAAAAGAACAACCTGTGCCTTTTTTTACGAAATGGCCCTCAAAAATCGGCAAAATCTAAAAAAAAGCTACGTATGTTCAAATATATCAATTAAATGCTTGTTTTATACGTAATTTTTGATGAGGAAAAGAATAAGAATAACTCTATTACTCTAGGACTAACCGTTCTCGAGATATGTGAGATTTTTCGCATTTAGTTATGCCACTTTTGGAAAACTGCCCAATTACCTAATAAAAACAGAAATTGAATTAAAAATGCAAATTTAGTGTTATATTGTGCAGTTAAACTCAATTTCATGAGTTATTAAAGAAATAAATAGAAAATGAATTTGAGTCTGCAGGGAAAGTCATGTGCTGCCCCCACATCAGATTTTTTATTTTGTAAATAAAATGTTTCGTTTTTATGGAAACTTATTTAAATGCGTTCAATTAAATGAACCCACAAATTCACTTAAATGTGTATTGTATAAAACTGAATTCCTATTCTTTCTGTCTGAATGACACGAACTTTGTACTCTAATTCTAATTTCAAATTGATAGATTCAGTGGAACCTATGGGAAGAGGAACTATTAAAAAGGAAGGGACCACTTATCTTATCCTAGCTCTCGTTGAACCATGGATGTAAGAGTAAGGAGTTAAGCGTCAGTAAATTTTCTGCCCTATCCGCGCTTTGTTAACTTTCGCGGCACACATATTTCGCCGAAATTCTTCTCAAACAGTTGCGAAATATTTTCTTATAGATAAAATGCTATGCTTAGATTATATTAAAACTAAATTTAATACCCAATAAAAGATAGAATATATGTTTTATTTTAATTTAAAATATTTTTGGTGCTGCCATCTGTTGTCGTAATTTAATTCATACCGACTATTTTTATTTTTTAATGAACATTTTTAAATGTCTATTCCTTCTAATGCGCCATTAAATACAACAACAGATCATATATAATGCCATAATCACGGAAATGTAATTGAACTTGGACTTGAAGACAAAGGACTTCAAGAGCACGTATTTCCTTTCGACAAAGTGACAACAGTTCAATTTAAAATGCTCCGAGGAGTGACCAATCAGACCGATAAAAAATATCCATATCTTGAAAATCAGAAGACTGGTGCAGCCAGTGCACACACAAACCGGAATGCAACCTTATACCGTTTAGTGGGTTACGGATTAGTTTTGTTAGAAGGTTTTAGAGTGAAAGAATTTAAATTTTAAAACATACACTTCTACTTTAGGTATCTCAAAAAACATTATGTTTACTTTCCTTATATACATAATGTATAAGGAAAGTATTGTGACGGGGTCGAAAATTCGAATTCGAGTTTTCGACGGGAGAGCACGTTTCAAGCATCCCTGATCACGAATCGAATATTTTTGAAGTGATGTCTGTGTGTGTGAAAGTGTGTCAGTGAATCTGTGGAGACGATATCTCACAAACGAATGGAGCGACCGATCTATTTTGTCAATGATAACCGCAAGCGATCAATGATAACCACATTAATAATAAGCAAGCGATATCGACAATATCGTTTGAGACAATAAGTCAGGTGGAGCTAGGATAAGATAAGTAATCCTACATTGCATGCATTTCTATGGCGAAAGACCTAAACTAATTATTTAAGGGTGAGCGTCAGTAAATTTTCTGCCCTATCCGCGCTTTGTTAACTTTCGCGGCACACATATTTCGCCGAAATTCTGCTCAAACAGTGGCGAAATATTTTCTGAAAGATAAAATGCAATGCTTAGATTATATTAAAACTGAATTTAACGCCCCAAAAAACATAGAATATATTTTTTATTGCAATCCAAAATATTTTTGGTGCTGCCATCTGTTGTCGTAATATAATTCATACCGATTATTTTTATTTTTTAATGAACATTTTAAAATATGTATGTCTTCTAATACAATATTAAATACAACAACAGATCGTATATAATAATGCCACAATCACGGAAAGGTAATTTATCATTCTATAAATTTGATAAAGGATCTGAATGTACATCACTGAGGACTGCAGTTTTATCTTCAAGTTCCTTTGTCTTCAAGTCCAAGTTCAATTACGTTTCCGTGATTATAGCATTATATATGATCTGTTGTTGTATTTAATAGCGTATTAGAAGGAATAGACATTTAAAAATGTTCATTAAAAAATAAAAATAGTCGGTATGAATTAAATTACGACAACAGATGGCAGCACCAAAAATATTTTAAATTAAAATAAAACATATATTCTATGTTTTATTGGGTATTAAATTCAGTTTTAATATAATCTAAGCATAGCATTTTATCTATAAGAAAATATTTCGCAACTGTTTGAGAAGAATTTCGGCGAAATATGTGTGCCGCGAAAGTTAACAAAGCGCGGATAGGGCAGAAAATTTACTGACGCTCACCCTTAAATGGTCCATTTTGTAAAAATAAATTAATAGAGCAATGTAAATTAGAACTGAATTTATCTATTGAATTACCCGGTCTATGGAACCTATGGGAATAAAAAATGAATAATATCACGCAATTCAATAGATAAATTTCTGAAAAATTTTACTTCTCATTCGACGGTGGATACAAATTTAACGACTTTAGCGGAAAGTTAACACATTCAAGCCGGAAGTGACGTTTATCACGATTATTTTTAAATTTCTAAAAGTTTTTTGGGATTTCCATAGAAGTTATTTAAGAGCTACAGTGGCTGGTATTTGAGTTTTTTAGTGATTTTTAACGTTGTGTAGTATTCTGGAAATTAAATTATCTTGTTTGTGAACTCGATGAACCATGGAGGTAAGAGTAAGGAGTTAAAACTTCATATTAAGAAAACGACAATATCATTTAAGACAATAAGTCAGGTGGCGCTAGGATAAGATAAGGAGTCCTACATTACATGCATTTCTATGGCGGAAGACCTAAACTAGTTATTTAAACTGTCCATTTTGTAAAAATAAATTATTAGAGCAATGCAAATTAGAACTGAAACAATAAAGAATATTGCTGAGCATCTACAATTATTTTACCTTTCAATATTTTAACAATTTACAACATAGTTGAAAAGTGTTTTTAACTTTGTTCATTCTGTCTGTCTGACCGTTAGTACGATAACTACCGTAAAAATGACTTTATCAAAATGAAATTTTAGTATTTTGTCCAGACGGTCTCTGGGACCTATGGGAAGATAAATGAATAATATCACCCAATTAGTTTTGGATTGAACCCGGGTTGAAGAAATGAAATACATTGAACCCTATGGGACCTAATTTTTCAAACATTTTTTAAGCGAATTTAAAATTCACAAATTGCTTCGAAAGTTTTAGGAAATATTCAAATTATCCTGTTAGCCAATGAATAATGCAGGATGTATAGTAAATATTCTCGAAGTTGCTCCGTAGTGCTGCCATCTTTCGACAGAAATATAAAACAATTTCTTTCTTGTATGGATCGAAAGATCATGTATTCAATCATATTTTTTGTTCAAAAACCGTTAGAGCTCGTGAAGCTCGTTGAAAGAGCGGTTGGTGAGCATCAGTTAATAAGGGACTGCCCCGACGGGCCAGGTGGCACGAAAATGCTGGCGAAGCGAGTTACGGGGGTTGACATCGGGGGCGGAGCCCTCTTGTAGATGAAATAATAAAGAGCAACTTACTTATTTTTAGGCATAATAATTAGCATGTTATGTTATCACTAATATGTGATTATTTTCAAGTAACTAATGACAGTGATAAGCTCGCATTGAAACTTTACGGAGGCAGTTCTTGCATGCATTCCAAAATACAAGCACCGTATAAATTTTGAAGCCGTCTCAACTCTATGTTTGGAGCTTGATTTTGGGATAATCTCTATAACTTCATTTTTCGCATCACTTGTTTTTTTAAAGCCTTTGGAGTTTTACTGAAATAATTTCAGACTTTACGATTTTTAGACATTTAAACTGACTAAGTGTTTCTTATCCCAGAACTTTCAATCCTAGTATGCTTTGAATAAGACTTTTTTGAGTCCTTTATTTCACAGCTAAATTCATATTGAGTTATTCGGTGTCTACACATATTTTCTAATTATTTTTTTATCCTTAAACGCCCTTGCATGTGAAATTAAGTAAAATGTAATAAATATCATGAAATACCAAAAACCCTGTATCAATATATTATATATATTTTCCAAGACCTCGCATTCAGCAAACAAACCACTGAAATCTTTAATGCAAAATTTGATTGTTGTAAATCAATTTCCATGGTAATGTTTCTCATTGTTGGTTAACTTCTTTTAACCTACTATAACATTTTTCAGAACAGAATTTTTCATCTTTTAAATTAAATTCAAATATTATTTGAATTCAGTTTTGCTTTTTCATTGTTGCAACAATGTTTGTGCAAGATACAGTACAGATATAATGATTAAGAACAAGCGGTAACATGATTACGGGTTATGGATGCCTAAATACATTTAATTGACTTCAAAATCTGTATCAAAAATCAAACAGGCTCATGATATGCACACATTAGTGCCACTGAGAAGCTACCTATTAGTAGCATCTATATGAAGAGTTAAAAGAGCTGAATTTCTATCAATTAAGTCTATTACGCCTTTTGATTCTGATTTAATCCATTAATGAAATGGGCAGGACATTTGTTAAGAAGGTATTACAACCGAACCGCAAAGAAAATATTTATGTCCACACCATCAGTTGGGTAAAGACCAAGAGGAAGGCCTATGATGAGAGGCACCGATTTTGAGGCCAAGAACTGTGAGGTATTGAATATAAAAAAATAACTGCAGTATGTGGCAACTCAACTTTCTCATACTAGAATTCATTCTTTTACTTTCCCTGCAATACATGGTAATGTATAGGGAAAGTATTGGAATCATGTCGAAAATCCCAACTCGAGTTTTCGACGGATCTACACGTTTCAAGACCTCTAAAATACGAAAAAAACATTTTTAGCGGGACGTCTGTGTGTGTGTCTGTCTGTCTGTGCAGATTTTGCATCCACTCTAACTAAAAAACTAATGGACCGAATTTCACAAAATTTGGTAGGTAAGTCACTTGTGGACGAGTCTGGTGCTGATTAGTTTTGGGTACGATTCGGGATAAAAGAACCCGCCTATTTTTGCGAAATGGCCCGCAAAAGCTTGTATCCACTCTAACTGAAAAACTAATGGATCGAATTTCACAAAATTCGGCAGATGAGTCATTTGTGGGTCACCCTGGTGCCGATTAGATTTTGGTACGCTTCGGAAAAAATAACCTGCCTTTTTTTGCAAAATGGCCAGCAAAAATCGTCAAAATCTAAACTAAAGAACTACGTATGCTCAAATATATTCATTAAATGCTTGTTTAATACGTAATTTTTAGCGAAGAAAAGAATAAAACTAACCCCATTACACTAGGACTAGCCGTTCTCGAGATATTTTAGTTTTTCGTTTTTTCTCTACTCCACCTTTGAAAATAAGTCCAGTTACCGAATGAGAACGAAAATTGAATTAAAAGTGAAATAAATTTAATTAAAATAAAGAGAACGTGGATGTAAGTCTGCAGGGAAAGTCATGTGCTGCCCACATCAGATTTTTTATTTTACAAGAAAAAATTTGAGAAATCGGTGTCGTGGTTCCAAATGATTACAACTATAGCGTGTTACCCTTCACTTTAAAGGGCTTAAAAAAAATCTTCGGATTGCTACCATACTATCCGGGGAGGCCACACGAACAAAAAGAAATTGTATCTCTGATATTTTCACCACAATGATTGAAACTAATAAGTCTCTTGATCATTGAACCATAAATAAATCCTTTTATTCATGATTATGTCAAATTTTGTCGTATAGGGTCATATTAAAAAATATATATATAAGATTCAAATTTATCGCTTGAATTTAAAAAATCTGATGTGGGCAGCACATGAATTTCCCTGCAGACTTATATTCACGTTCTCTTCATTTTAATTAAATTTAATTCACTTTTAATTCAATTTTCGTTCTCATTTGATAACTGGACTTATTTTCAAAAGTGACGTAGTGAAAATACGAAAAAAACTAAAATATCTCGAGAACGGCTAGTCTCAGTGTAATGGGGTTGGTCTTATTATTTTCTTCGTTAAAAATTACGTATTAAACAAGCATTTAATGGATATAGTTGAGCATACGTAGTTTTTTATTTTAGATTTTGGAGATTTTTGCGGGCCATTTTGCAAAAAAAGGCAGGTTATTTTTTTCCGAATCATACCAAAATCTAATCAGCACTAGGGTGACCCGCAAGTGATTTATCACCCGAATTTTGTGAAATTCGGTCCAATAGTTTTTCAGCTAGTGTGGATACAAGCTTTTGAGGGCCATTTTGCAAAAAAAAAAAGGCGGGTTCTTTTATCCAGAATCATACCCAAAACTAATCAGCACTAGAGTCGCCCATAAGTGACTTACCTACCAAATTTTATGAAATTCGGTCCATTAGTTTCTTAGTTAGAGTGAATATAAAATCTGAACAGACAGACACACACACAGACGTCACGCTAAAAATAGGTTTTTCGTATTCTAGAGGTCTCGAAACGTGTAGATCCGTCGAAAACTCGAGTTGCGATTTTCGGCATGATTCCAATACTTTCCCTATACATTACCATGTATTGCAGGGAAAGTAAAAATTTATCTAGTTCTAGTTTTTTTGACAACAAAGCCGGATATAAAGTTTCGTGAATATCCATTAATATTTGTAACTGCTTTCTTGTACACAAGCGATCGACTACAGACATCAGACAGACAGACAGACAGACGGACATTACTCCAAAAACAGTCAAGACGTGTTCAAGCGGTCTTAAAACATATATTGGCATCAAAATCTCGAAATCGAGAATTTTCGTGAAAACAATACTTTCTCAATACTACGTATGAGAAATTAAATATACAGAAGCATTGCTCAAAGGGGAATTCGCTTGGAAGAAACTTCTGAGGAAGACCAATGCCCACAGTAGGTTTTCGAGCCATTGATTATAACGAAATTTATTATGCCAACGGAAAATAAATACTTATGAACTTTAGATTAAAAAAGAAATTTCTCGAATTTTTTCTACATTTCAAAGTAAAAAGCAAAAGCTATGTCCAGCTGCCAACGAAACATATTTTGTGTTTAAAAAATGATAGTTGAGTAGTCCGATCAAAAGTTTATGAATTTAAATGCTTGAGCAAGTCGAGTGGAAAATCATCTCAATACTGTACTTATCGTTGCAGCTGCATATTAATGGAACTTACGAGTGATATTAAGTAGGTAAAGTGCAGTCTGAACATCTCTCACTAAACCTCTAAAAATAAAGGGCTGTGATTTATCGCGGAGGCTTCCTAAACGTTTCCTTGGATGACGTCTAGAAGCTGCTGGAAGCAATGCAGCCGCGAGAAGGGATAAACACAAAGTTAAGAAAATAAGTGAGTTAAATGGGAATGTTTTAAATTTACGGAGTCTACATCTGGTGCTGTCGGTTATTTTTTGTACCTGCGTAATTTAGTTACATCCGCAAGTCATTGTGGAAGAGAACGTTATGCTAAATTTTGACTTTCTGCGAATAAGTCGAATATAAGCAAAATGGAATTCATTTATTAAAATCATCGTTAAAATTTGTAAAGATCTTGCTGCTCCAACCGGGAATCGAACCTTGGATCTTTGAACTGGCCAGCCAGCTCATAGATCTACCATTGAGCTACTGGGACAAAATTGCGAGTTCTTATTTTCGAAATGGCATTCTCCACTCTCTAATGTCAGATTGGCGTGCAATTGACAATCTGACTGACCACCTCCTGCTATTTTTACCCTCCAGGTTAGCTTCCTGCTTGGCCGTTATTTTCTCGCTTTGAAATCGGCTCTCCATATCCCAGAGTCCACCAAATCCGTGCCAGTCGTACAAGAGTTACTTTCAGACCTCCGACATCTTTTGCACTAACCTACAGGTTTGATTTGTTTGGGCGCCATTGTAAAGAACCTTATTTCTCCAACCGGGAATCGAACCCTGGATCTTTGAACTAGCCATCACACGTTCTACCGTTGAGCTACTGGGACAATATTGCAAACTCTTATTTTCGTGGAATCTGCAAATTTTTAAAATGTTAATTATATCTATAAATTTTAATTTTATTATATGCTATACTGTGAGACCAGAAATAGATCTCACACTTTGGTGAGAGGGTTTTATGTGCATATTTATTGTGTCCTAAACATCGAACAATACTTAGTCTGTATGACGCCAGGTTTTACAGCATGTGAACCAAAAGGTCAGATAAAACCATAAACCAGGAGTGTCAAGACAGAGGGGGCCGAGAGGGCCCTTACGAGAATGCCAAGTAGCGACATTAGATAAATGATTAACCAATGGAGAAAGTGCTTGTTGCGTCACACTGGATGCGGCAAATGAAAGCAAAGGGGGAGTGACACTCTCGAGGGAAAAAGAGCCACAACCTGTGACTTGAGAACGAAAATAGATATACATATAACTAATATACGATGATTTGACGTGTTAAGAAACGGTTGTACAAGAACGATACTTGTTCTGATATTCGTGGATATTATGACATAACAACGATGACTTGCAATAGATAGATAGATATACGGTCGACAAAAGACGGTCGACTTAGAAAATATAGCACGACGACTAGAGATGTAGAGTGTTCCGTAGATGTTCCAAAAATAATGGCTAGATATATTGATGCGTGCAGTGCAATCGGTAGTACGAGAAGGAGCCAAACACCTAGAGTTATGGCAAGAACAAAGTACTGACGCAAGCATTTTGATATATGATCAAAGTCCAAGACAGACTTGAAGGTATGTCTTCATCAGTAATCAAAGGTCGTAGACACATTTTAAGTAGTTTTATTCATACTGGTCTCACATGTTCCCTCCTCCGAAATAATATGATTAATTGTTGTAATTGAATAATTAAGTATTTATGTTTTTAATAAATGTTTTATTGTTAAAGTTAAAATGGTGTGATCCATTTAGTACTATATTAATTAATAATTCTTTTACAGAACTCGCGCGGGAGTTAAATAATTGGAGGGTTTTGTACAGCGGCACAACAAAGCAATGTACAACAAGAAAAGTTAATCATGCATAAAGCATTGATTATGAAACACTTTCCAACTTCAATGGAATTTCATTTAAACATCTCTAAAATACGATACATTCCTCGGTAATATTTTAAAAATTATCACAATATGTACTACATTAATTTATTATATTTGAAAACTTCAAAGTTCATCGAAAAAAATGAACTTCATTCAAATAACGTCAATTAAATATAAGCTCAGCCTGGCTCCTCGGTAATGTTTTTAACATTATCATAATACTACAATAATTTATTATATTTGAAAACTTCATCAAAAACAACTGAAATTTATTCAAATGACGACATCGAAATATAACAAGCCTGGCTCTCTCTATAAAAGCAGCACTTCATTCATAACATTTTCCCATTCATTTCATTCATTACAATATCATAATAATTTATTTTATTTAAAAACTTAAGGCCATGGAGTTACAAGTAATTAAACTCTGTGCTTAAAGCTTCATCGAAAAAAATCGTCCAAAATCAATGAATATTTCATTCATATCAGCTATGCAGACTCCATGAACTAAATAATTTAAAGAAAGTTAAGAGCTATGCATCAATTCTTAAACAACTCATTCTACATATTTTGCTGTTTATTTTTTACATAAGTGAAAAATAGGCTTCGTTGTAGAAATAATCAAATTTGGATGATCATTTAAACTCAAATATATTGTAATTGCGTTGTTTCAGTATGTAGTTGCACAGAATTTAAGCAAAAATAAAGCGGTCTTAGGACGGATACAACACTCAATATGAATTAAAAAGAACTTTAAAAATCACGATTTTGAGACAAGATGGATGCCATATTTCATTTTGAAGTGGGTCACGTGATATCTTCATAAAATTGTCACGTGATCGCTTCATATAAGAGATGTAATTATTATTTTAATTTTTATTTAAAAAACTACTGAATATATTTTGCTGAATTTTTTTTATATATTTTATGGGATAATTTGAATGGTACCTAAAATTTTCGAAGGAATTTGTGAATTTTAAATCCGCTTAAAAAATGTTTGACAAATTAGGTCCCATAGGGTTCAATGTATTTCATTTTTTCAACCCGGGTCCAATTCAAAACTAATTGGGTGATATTATTCATTTAAATTCCCATAGGTCCCACAGACCGTCTGAACAACATACTAAATTTTCATTTTGATCAAGTCATTTTTACGGCAGTTATCGTGCTAACGGACAGACAGGCAGACAGACAGACAGAATGAACAAAGTCATAAACACTTTTCAACTTTGTTGTAAAGCGTTAATAAAAATAAGTACCACTATACGAGTAAGTTACGACCATGTAAGTTTAATTTAACAATATTATTATAATTAATAATAATAATACTTTTAATTATCTTTTTATTTTGTTCCCACATATCCATTTGATAAGTGACTTTTAATAGACATATGAATAAAACTTTTATAGGCGTCATGTTTTAACAAAGATTTTAACCGACGCGCCGTTTAGAATCCCTGCTATAATGCATGTTTCTATTGGAGTGTATGAATGTATGAGAAAGTCGCGCGGAGTGTCACATTCTATATATTTTAAAATAACATAAGATCTACACGGAAAACCAAGGAGATCGGGTTGAGTAGCACGGTACTATAGTATAGGAAAGTAAACGTAACAGGAGAAATGAATTAGTATCATCTTGAAACCAAACAGTCACGGTTACGTTTTTAGCTGTCACGGCTATCACCTCAGTTCACGGAAATCCATCAGATCCACATCTCTGTCTGGCGTGTCCCCAAATTGTCGCGGCGTGATTGAAGGAGAAGCCAAACTAAAAGGTGTACGGAATCAGACTCTTTCCGAGAAAGACCTGCAGTTCTCGGAATTTAAAAATACGTCTCCACAGTTTCTGGTTAGAGCAGTTCTGGTTAGAGCTGTTCTGGGTCCATATTGCAAATAGACCTTCTAATGAAATAAGCTACCAGGTATCAGTGGCGCAGCCAGTGCATGGATTTAACTTTTCAAATGTTCTAACCTAAAAAAAAAATCTGATGTGGGCAACACATGACTTTTCTTATATAATGCAATAAATTTACTACTTTTACAGTAAAAAAAAAATCTGATGTGGGCAAAACATGACTTTCCTTATATAATGCAAAGAATTTACTACTTTTACAGTTAAAAAAGTGTTATTCTTATAGTAGATACTTATATTCTTTCCAAGATATTGAATTTTCTTCAATTAGTTGTCATTCTCATTGATTTAGCGTCATTTTTATCAATTTGGCGAGATTTTCGTTAATTTGGCAAAATTTAAAAATGTTGCCAAGTTGGCGACATTCCGCCAAATTCGTCGCCAAAATCTCACCAAGCATTATGGACGGAGAAATAAGTTATTCTTACGGCAGATAAATGACTATTGGCGTTCAAACACAAAAGTATTAAAGTATCTTTTTTCACGAATGGAACGAGTTAGATCCACGAGAATGATGTCACCAAATTTATCGTATGGTATTACATATGAAAAGTGAACATGTTTCTCAATAAGAAATATTTTTTTTTATTTTATATTTATATAACTTTTTGATAATTTTTTTTTGAAAAATGTGCAATATCTCTCGAGAACAGTTCATGTTAGCGTTCTAATATTTATGTCTATCGTTTCCTAATGAAAAATTACACAATAAAGGCCTATTTTCGTAACTTTATTAGCGGTTTTGAATTGTTAACGATTTTTTAAAAATTTCACTCGAAAATTTAGGGGGTTCTGAACATTCGATTGTGTATAAAAACAACAGGCTTCCAGTGTTTACAGATTGTAATTTTTGAACCAAATTTCGTTCGAATCGGTCCATTCGTTCGTCAGTTATCGTCTCCACAGACTCACTGACACACACACACACACACACATACTTTCACACATACACACACACACACACACATACACACACACAGACACGATCATAGATGATGACATAGATGATGTCACAAATTTATCGCATGGTATTACATATGAAAAGTGAACATGTTTCTCAATAGGAAATATTTTTTTTATTTTATATGATTTTTTGATAATTTTTTTTAAAAATGTGCAATATTTCGAGAACGGTTCATATTAGCGTTCTAAAATTTATGTCAATCGTTTTCTAATGAAGAGTTACATAAGAAGTGTCTATTTGCGTAACTTTATTAGAGATTTTGATTTTTTGACTTTTTTTTCAAAATTTCACTCGAAAATTTAGGGTCACTCGAGGGTTCTGAACATTCGATTGCGTATAAAAACAATAGGCTTCCAGTGTTTGCGGATTGTAATTTTTGAACCAAATTTTGTTTCGAATCGATCCAGTTTTTCGTCAGTTATCGTTTCCACACACACACACACACACACAAACACACACACACACAGAGAGATCACTTCATAAATGTTCGATTCCTGATCAGGGATGCTTGAAACATGCTCTCCCGTCGAAAACTCGAATTCGAATTTTCGACCCCGTCACAATACTTTCCTTATACATTGTTATGTGGATTTTAACCACACGTCCTGTTAGAACGCATAAATTAGTATAGTTTCTCATCTCCGACATTGGCCGTGTCGAACAAAAATACATAGAATTAAATTAGTGGCAAATGAGGACAACGGACATGATATAAAACAATAACAATGTATTTATTGATAAAAATGAAATTAAAAAATAATAATAATAAAAATATATTTGATTGGTTCAATTAACATTCTTAACAAATTACAATGACTCTCCACTGACATTTTCTAAATCATGAATATTTAAAGAATGTATGTAATTAAAATCTCCATTTATGTTTGCAATTAAATTCGTCCCTACTATTTACTCAAGTGTGGATTTAACAAGATGTCGAGAGAGTGAGACATTAATTAAAACTGTGTCAAACAGACTAAATATGTGATACATGCATTTCATACCTTCGAATATCGTTGGATGCGCCACTGGGTACGGGGAACTTCGGCGGAGGAATCGCCGGACATCGCTGCAGACGTAATTTTTGAGAGACTCTTCTCTCTCGAGCACACAAACCAATTCTCCGTCCTTTCTCTCTGAAGTCTCAAACTCAATTCTCCCGTTCGTTCTGAAAATTCTCAAACTCTCTCGATCATCGGAAAAATGTCTCCTCCTACACAAATACGCCCCAGGTTTGTTACTGGTCCCCCCAATCAAAGCCCCTGGTATCTTCATTGGATATTTCCAAAAATGTCCAGCTATTGGGTGCTGTGCTGACAGGAGGATGGCGATCACCCCAGAATTAATATCTGGCAGGTGGACAGAGGGTTCTCACGACCTTGCGTGCACGTGCAGCCGAACCGGACAAGGGTCAGCTCTCCCCAAGAGCGCCCTGTCCCCCCCTCGAAATCTTCCAAATTATTCAAAAACTGCAAAATAAAAAATCCCCGGGCATTGACAAAATTTCTAATAGGGCTCTTAAGTTTCTCCCCCTGAATATCATCTTCTTCATCACCCACCTGATAAATGCCGTTCTAAACTATATTCACTTCCCTTCAACCTGGAAAACGTCGATCATCGTGCCCATTCTCAAGCCTGGAGGCACCCCCTCCAACCCTGTCTCTTACCGCCCCATCTCCCTCCTCCCGGCTCTCAGCAAGATCACAGAGAGAGTCATTCAAACTAGACTCCTTAACTTCATAAACGAGAAGGATCTTTTCATTCCGGAGCAGTTCGGTTTCCGGCCGGCACACTCGACCACCCATCAGCTCCTTAGAGTAGTTGAATTCGTAGCAGAGGGGCTCCAAACCAAAACCCCGGCCGGGGCCATTATTTTGGACGTGGAAAAGGCGTTCGATAAAGCTTGGAACGTCGGAATAATTTATAAGCTCATCCAGATGAAAATCCCCCCCCCCTCATAATAAACTCGTATTTAAATCAGCGTAATTTCCGGGTCAGAATCCTTAACACCCTCTCCGACATTAAACCAGTAAACGCAGGGGTCCCCCAAGGGTCCATCCTTGCCCCCCTCCTCTTCAACTGCTTCATTAACGACACCCCCCGGTCCCCCCATACCACCCTCTGCCTTTATGCCGACGATACTTGCATCCTCTCAAAAAATCGTAATCTCAACTTTCTCCACGCGCATCTTCAAAAGCATATTCACACCCTCGAAAAATATTACGAAAATTGGAAGATCAAAATAAACCCCTCCAAGTCGCAGGCCACATTCTTCTCCGGTGTCAGGTCCCCCCCCCCCATTCTGATCAGCAATCAACCCGTCTGTTTCGGCCGCTCCGTCAAGTATCTCTGCGTCCATCTGGACAGCCGGCTTACTTGGCGCGAGCACCTCAGCTATGTTCTTAAAAAATCCAAGAAACTGGTAGGCACCCTTGGGCACCTCCTTTTCTCCAGCCACCTCGAAATTAAAAACAAACTCCTCCTGTACAAGTCCATCATCAACCCCATCCTCCTCTACGCTTGTCCTGTCTGGGGATTCGCATGCAAGACTAGCATTGCCAAACTCCAGACAGAACAGAACCGCATCCTTAGGATCATTCGAAAAGCCCCCCGGTACCTCCGGAATGATGTGATTCACCGGGATTTTAAAATTAAAACCATCAAAAAAGTCATCCGTAAGCATACCAAAAAATTTTTTCAAAACCTCCCCAGCATTAATAACGAAACCCTGTTTACCCTCCCAGACTACCACCCGAGGCTGCACAGGAAGCGTCCCCGGTCCATTCTTTTCGAACCGCCTTGATTTACTCAAATTCATGCCTTCCACATCCGTATTTCTCATTAGTCCCTGTTGTTTTCATTCTCTTTGCTCGGTTTGATCTCATGCATAATGTAAGCTAATTGTAAACGCCAACCGCAACCGAGAACTATTTTCTTGTAACCTTGCGCTAGCAGGACTCAGTTCAGTGAATCTCGTGAGGATATATATATTCGACGACTGATGCCCGCATATGATGTACGATTGATGCCCGCATACGATGTAATACGATGTTTGACGCACTCGATGTACTATATATTTTGGTTTGTTATGATGCGATGACGACGATGTAATTTAATAAATCTTTACTAATTTATGCTAGAATGTTGTTCTTCGTAAGTTCTTCTGGCTGATTCATTTCCCTTACAATTCAGAAGTGGGATTGACATCGATGACTTGTTTGAACTGGTATGTCGTTTACACTTTTTCGACCAACGTTCGTGTTTTCAATGCTCAATTTTGACTAAGAAAGTAATTTTTTACTTGATACTGTATAATACATTGATATAATAAGTACTGAAGATGGCGTATTTAGCCAGAGGAAGAAAGGCTGATTTAATGTTGTTAGCACGCGAAGTTGGGGAAACTATTCTTCCAGAAGATACAATTTTAGAGTTAAAAACAAAAATATTAAGTAGTAAAGAATACGATGAAGATTTTATAAAACAAATGTTAGAAACTATAATTTTTGATAGAAAAGAAGCAGAAAAAGAAAAATTAGCGCAAGAAAAAGAAAAATTAAAGTATGAGTTTGAACTGGAAAAATTAAAGCTTGAGACTTTGAACAAAATAAACATTGATGATTTAAGTTCGCGTAATGTTGAAAATTCTGAAAATAAAAGCAAGCGTTATAGTTTACAGCTTTTGATGCAGAAATTTGAAATGAAAGAAGGTGATATTAGTTTTTATTTAACATTATTTGAAAGACAGGCGCGTAGAGCAAACATACATGAAGATGATTTAGTAGCAAATTTACTAGTGCTATTACCGTACGAAATATCACAATTAGTTGCACGTGAATCCGATGAAGTAGCAAATAACTATGAACATGTCAAGAATTTATTATTAAAAAGGTTTAGGTTAAGCCCGGAGAAATTTCGGCAAAAGTTTGTATATCATCAAAAATCACCTAAAGACACTTGGCGCGATTTTACTTTCGAATTGAAAAATTATTTTGAAGAATGGATCAAAGGATTGGATATAAACAATTTTGAAAAACTTAAAGATTTGATTATAACAGATCAATTAAAGAGGAAGGTTCCACATGATATTAAAGATCATTTTTTGGATGATTGGTCGAAATTTGTATCTTCCAGTGAACTTGCAGACAAATTAGATGAATACGAAAGTGTTAGGGGCGGTAGAAGAATTACGCGGTCAGTTGAACCCCGTCAGTATTTTGAGTATGCGAGGAAAAACAGTCAAATAAATAAGTTCCATGTACCAAATGAAATAAAAGCAGAAGTTCAAACCGTAAAAGAATGGGATAGAAAAAAACTTGCTGGTCCTGATACTTGTTATAACTGCTATGAAAAGGGACATTTTTCGCGTGATTGTGGAAAACCTAAACGTCAAAAATATTGCACAAAGTGTAAAAAGGAAGGTCATGGTACTAAAGATTGCATTGAAGTGAAACATCCAACTTCTTTATGTGTTTCGAATATTATACCTCTACATCAGTCATATAAATTTATAAATGTTGACGGGTTAAATTCAATTTCATCTATTATAGACACAGGTTCGAATGTGAGTTTAATGAAACTTAAATTAGTATCAGCTCTTAATAAAACTATTGAAAAAGAAGCACCAGAAAACTTGAAAGGTATCGGGGGTAGTTTGACACCCTTTAGTGTTGTTTATTGCAATATTGTTATTGATGAGATAAAGTTAAGATCGATTCGCTTTCTTGTTGTTCCTGATGATAGTTTCAAAGGACCTGATGTACTTATAGGGACAAATGTTATTGATCTTCCAAATGTAGCATTAGTACGAAAACAAGGAAATTCTATGCTAGTAGATGAAAACAATTTCGATTTGTTAGAAAATTTTAATCTTGAAAGTTATTCGAATTGCAAAGCAGTACTTAAAAGTGAAAAAGCTGTGATTGTGCAACCTCATAGTGTACAGCTAGTTAATTCTGTAAATCTATATAAATAAAAATGAAAATCTGTCTGTCTGTCTGTCTGTCTGTCTGTCTGTTTGTCACACCATCACGGGAGAACGGCTGAACCGAATTTGATGAAATTTTGTGGGTAGCCCAGAAATAGCCCCACTTAAAATTATATCCGTGTTTTGAGTTTCTACGACCAGTGGTTCTCGAGATATTAGTAAAAAACGAAATTTTCGTTTGTCTCATCATCACGGAAAAACGGCTGAACCGAATTTAATGAAATTTGGTGAATAGCCTTGAAATATCTCCCCATAAATTTTGTCCAAGTTTCGAGTTTCTAAGACCTGGGGTTGTCGAGATATTAATGAAAAACGGAACTTTTTCCTAGGAGTTCTACTCCCTAACTCCGTGGTTTATCCAAACGAAAAGCTTGAAAATCGTTTGAAAGTGAATTAAAATTTAATCTCTGAGTTTGATGGGAGATTTTTTGCTTTAATTAGTCACTTTCTGAAAACATGAATTGCTTGAAACATGATTTAAAGGGGAAATCTATCTCCATGGTTCATGGTTTATTTAAAACAAGCTTTTACGGAACAATGAGAAGTATAGAGAAATCAAAATCGTTATTTAATTTCGCAGTTTATGTTATAAGACATGACATATTTAACATGTTATAAGATTCTATCTTATATCATGTTACTCAGAAACGCAATTAAATTAAATCTGTCTGTTTATTTTAATAATTATTTTTTCGATTTGAATAATAAATAAATGGGTATAAAAATATATTTTGGAAAATAATGATTTGATTTTTCTTATAGCATTTTTGTCTGGATAATATCAATTACGGTCTTCAGGTATAAAAATTATTATTATTTATATTTTCGGGGATTATTGATTCAAGGATTATTGATATTTTCAAGTTATTATGCAATTATTTTGTTATGACAAAAATTGTTTAAACTCATATATTGTATGTTGTACGAATCTGCTACAAATACACGTGTATATCTTTTAATCTACGAGAATATAAGTAGTACAGGTATATTGACATATGTTTTGATATATATTGGCATATATTGGAATCAATTACGACCTTCTGGTATAAAGAGTACGGATATTATTGATGTTTTCAATTTATTACGTCATCTCTTTTATTTTGGCAAATATTTTTGAGACGCATATTGTAATACGGGTAATCTTCTACTAACACATTGGGATATTTTCTGATCTGCGACAATATAATTAGTACGGGGTTGCATATATTCATTCAATTCCTATTTTTTCTTCTGTAAATTTGCTTACAAAAGGGGGCAGGATGTTTTATTCTTCAGATCTGATCGTGAAGATAATTTTGCATAGTGAGAACATATATTCTTAAACTTCTCTTTAGGAGCAATAAATTTAATATTTTAACAGAATTTGCACATGATTGCGAACTTTAAGTTTCTTTAAATTATACACTCCGTACGAATAACGGGTGTGCTGTTAGTGGTTAATAAATTTTAACATTTTTGGAGGATATATCATGTTGTTCGGCATCGCAATTAAATTAAATGTGTTTGTTAATGTTTTTATCATTTTTTTTCGATTTAAATAATAAATAAATGGATAAATGGATATAAAAGTATATCTTATGAATGGACGGTTTGATTTTTCTTTTAATTATATTAATTGCTGACTGCGTACATCAATTTCATTTATTTTTGCAAAGAGTTTTCAAGCTTATATCGTATTTAGCTGCTAAACTCATATATTATGTTTAGCCAATAAATTCATATAGCCGATTGTTGAAACAGAAAAAGAGTAGAGCGGGTATATCTCTTAATACAATTGTAGTGTTTTCATTTAGTATATTGAAACGGGATAAGAATGTTTCATTCAGATCTGCAAATTCAAAGCTACGAATTTGGAGGGATATCGCTAATTTGACAACTTTTCTTAAACTTTGCCAAATTGACGGAAATGTCGCCAAATTGATATAAACGACACACAAACAGCTGCCATAAACCTTCGGGTTGGTCGTGTGGCTTGGGTCTTCTACATATCAATGAAATTTCTTTTTGTTTTGTTAGAAGAGAGTACTGAAATGATGTTTGGTTAGCATTTATCTGTCAGACCAACCATCCTACTTAGTAATACATTTAGCGAATTTTTAAAATGTCACCAAATTGATAAAAATGTTTTCAAATCTATAAAAATATCTTGAAATTGATAAAATTGCGCTACATAAATGATATTAATTGTTTTTTGTTAGGGGATAGTATTGTGATGATATTTCGTCAATTTGTCGCAAAGTGGAACTGTCAGTTCTACAGTCCCACTTGGCGATAAATTTGGCGATTTTTTAAAATGTCGCTAATTTGACGAAACTGTCGCCAAATGTTCCATAGAAATATAACTATTTAGACGATATTTTTTCTACCAATTTATTTGAAGCAAATGATATCATGTCGCTTAGCAACGGATTTAAATCCAATGTGTTTATGCGGCAGACGATTTTTATTAAATCCTTTCCGATTTGAATAATTAAGATATGTATATAAAATAAATTTCATTGCCATTTCATTTTGGACTGGATAATATCAATTATACTCTTCAGGTTTAAACATTATTATTATTGATATTTTCCGGAATTATTGATTCAGGGATTATTGATATTTTTAAGTTATTACGCCATTGTTTTATTGCGGCAAAAATTGCTGACACACGCATATTGTACGTTGTACGAGTAATCTTCTAGGAATGCACGGGTATATCTTCTAACCTACGAGAATATAAGTAGTACAGGTATATTGGCATATATTTTGACATATATTGGCATATATATTGGAATCAAGTACAGTCTTCTGGTATGAAGATTAAGGGGATTAATTATATATTCAATTTATTACGTCGTCTGTTGTATTTTACCAAAAAACATTTGAGACTCATATTGCAATATGTGGGTAATCTTCTACTAATAATCGGACATTATAAGTAGTACGTGTATATCTTCCCATATAATTTTAGCACTTTAATTTTGACATATATTGGAATAAATGACTGTCTTCAGATTTAAAGATTACGGGTTTATTGGTATTTTCAATTTATACATGTAATCTACTAATACAGGTTATATTTTCTAATATTCGCGCATATAGTTAGTACGGGTCCCATACAATTTTAACGCTTTTATTTTGCATATATTGATTCAATTCCATATTTTTTTTTATATTTGCTTACATAAGGGGTCCAAGATGTTTTATTCTTCAGATATGTCCATGAAGATAATTTTATATAGCGAGAACAGAGATTCTTAATCTTCTTTTTAGGAGCATTATATTAAATATTTTAACAGAATATTTTGATTAAACATGTCATTTAGTATACTATAAGAATTTGGGCATGATTATGAATTTCAAGTTTCTTTATATTATGTACTCCGTACGAAGAACGGGTATGCTGCTAGTGATGATATAAATTTAAATTCCTTTATGATTGAAGAACAGAACTATCAAGGTAATGAAATATATGTTCAAAATGGTGTAGCATGTGTTCCAGTCATAAATTTTACCAATAGTAAAATTCGCATAAAAGAAAATCAAGTCGTCCTTAGAGGGAATGCAATTCCAATTACAGTAATAGAGAACTATGAAAAAGAAAATTTTGATGAGAATTACTTAAATGTTACACAAAATAATTGTGAGGAAATTGAAGCTTTTGATAATTCCTTTGAATTTGGTGAAAGTTTACATATACAATTAGAAGATCAAGAACCTTCATTTCGTGAGCCGTTAATGTTAAGTCAAATTAAAGTCGGTTCTCAGCTCACAGAATCAGAAGCACAAAAGGTGTGCGATTTTTTAAATGAATTCAGAGACTGTATTGCAGTGAAAACCAATGAGTTGGGATGCATCAAAACCACAACTATGAAAATTACGGAAGTTCTTGGAAGCAAGCCGGTTTCGCATGCTCCTTACCGTACGTCATATCACGAACGTGAAATTTTACGAAAAATTATTACCGAACTGAAAGAACAAGGAGTCATTCAAAATAGTACTTCGGATTATAGTAGCCCTGTATTATTAGTAAAGAAGAAAACAGGAGATTACCGTATGGTCATAGATTATAGGCGTTTAAATGCACAGACTGTAAAAGATAAATTTCCTTTGCCACACATTGATGACTTACTTGATAGATTGACTGGATATAATCTTTTCTGTATACTCGATGCTGCACAAGGTTTCAACCAGATTCCTCTACATGCAGATTCAAGACACAAGGCAGCATTTGTTACACCCGATGGCCATTATGAGCCAAAAAGATTAATTTTTGTATTAACAAATGGACCTGCTGTTTTTCAAAGAGCCATGACAGTGGCGCTGGACGATCTCTTGTGGAATGTCGTAACTTGCTTTATCGACGATATGCTCATAGCAGCTAAAACACTTGAAGATTTGATAACTAGATTACGTAAAGTTCTGACGAAACTTCGTCAGGCAGGAATAACGCTCAAACTATCGAAATGTGAATTTGCGATGGAAGAAATAGATTATTTGGGTTTCTCAATATCAAAGGCAGGGATAAAACCTGGATCTCGAAAACTTGCTGCAATTTCAGAAATTCCACCACCAAGAAATGTAAGAGAACTGAGAAGATTTTTAGGACTTTCTAGTTTCTTTCGCAGATTTATAGAACGCTATGCTTTATTAGCATCTCCGTTAACCCAATTGTTGAAGAAAAATTCTACATTTGAATGGACTGCGGATCACCAGAAAGTCTTCGATGAATTAAAGTTACGTTTAACTTCTAAACCAGTACTAAAACTTTATGACAACCGTGATGAAACTGAACTCCACACCGATGCAAGCTCAGTCGGATTGTCTGGAATGCTCCTGCAATACGATAAAGATAAAAAATTACGTCTAGTATACTGCGTAAGCCGTCGAACGAGTCCGGATGAAGCAGTGTACCACTCAAGTCGTTTAGAATTGATTGCTACTGTTTGGTCAATGACACGATTGCGACCATTTCTTATTGGAAAACATTTTACTCTAGTAACGGACTGTTCAGCGATAACATTTCTTGTCACTCAAAGGAATCTCAAGCCTCAGATAGCCCGGTGGGCAGAACTTTTGAGCGAATTCGACTATGAGGTAAAACATCGTTCAGGGGATAAAATGTGCCACGTTGATGCCCTTAGTAGAGCACCAGTAGAAGAACGAAAATATACTCCAAATGATGAATTCGATCTAACAAGCCCTGTTGAACTAACAGATTCACCTACAATACTGTATATTGCTACTGAAAACGATCAGGTAGCTTTACTTCAGTCTCAGGATAAGGAAGTACAAAGTATTTTGCAAGCAATAACTAAACCCTCAATTAACCGAAGCCCAGCAGAACGTCAACTTACCAATCAGTATAGTCTAGAAAACGGAATTCTTTTTAGAGTTATGACAGATCGTGATGCAACCAAGAAACTGTTTGTTATGCCTCGACCCATGCGGAAGTATTTAGTTGTCCGATATCATGATTTTGTTGGACACTTTGGAGTCGATAAAGTTAGACAGCTAATTCAAGAAAAATTTTGGTTTCCAAATATGACGAATTACATAAAGCAGCATATAAGACAATGTGTTAGCTGCGCTTTTAACAAAGTTCCTGCAGGAAAAGTTCAAGGGAAATTAAACCCAATTCCCCCTGGAAGACGACCATTTGAAATTATCCATATAGATTTTCTTGGACCCCTTATAACTAGTTCCCGCAGAAACAAGGAAGTTTTTGTCATCCTAGATAACTTAACGAAGTTCATACGTTTACATGCTTGTTCCACTTGCACAACGGCTAATGTGATCAAATGTTTAGATGAGTTTATCAAAGATTTTGGAGCTCCGCTTCGAATAATCTCTGATCGAGGAACATGTTTTACCTCAAAGGCATTCACTGAATACTGCAGTGAAAGAAAAATTAAACACACATTAATTTGCAGCCAACGACCCCAAGCAAATGGCCAAGTCGAACGAATAAATCGAATTTTGATCCCTGCTATTACTGCCAGTTGTAATAAAGATAATCAAAAGGATTGGGACAAATTTCTGACAAAAGTTCAAAGTCAAATAAACTGGACACCAAGCAAATCCACTGGCAAATCTGCATTCGAGTTGTTGTATGGTTATGTACCAGAAAGAACTAATGATTTCCCAATTGACTTGTTACCGGAAGAAGGGAAATATTGTGAACCCAAAATCCTACAGGCAAAAGTAAAAGACACTATTTCTGAATCTCAAGCTAAAATGAAGAAAAATTACGATAAACGACATTGCCCTGCTTTTAAGTATGAAATCGGTGATGTTGTCCTTGTGAAGCGTTTGCCAGAGCACACTGGTAGCAGCACAAAACTACAGGTACGGTACCGTGGACCCTTAGTGGTAGAAACTGTTTTACCCTCTGACACATATAGAGTGTCTGATCTGCGGAATATTGGACAAGGACGAAGACGACGTCCAAGTTACGAAACAACTGCACACGCCTCGCAATTAAAACTGTTCAAATTAGTAAACGACGAGGAACATTATGACTTTAAGGATGTAGATTGCAAGACTACCGCAGATGCACCATAGACGAGGACGCCTATTTTGCAGGATGGCCGATTGTAAGCTAATTGTAAACGCCAACCGCAACCGAGAACTATTTTCTTGTAACCTTGCGCTAGCAGGACTCAGTTCAGTGAATCTCGTGAGGATATATATATTCGACGACTGATGCCCGCATATGATGTACGATTGATGCCCGCATACGATGTAATACGATGTTTGACGCACTCGATGTACTATATATTTTGGTTTGTTATGATGCGATGACGACGATGTAATTTAATAAATCTTTACTAATTTATGCTAGAATGTTGTTCTTCGTAAGTTCTTCTGGCTGATTCATTTCCCTTACAATAACATGCTTAAACATTGAACTTGTGCATCTACTCTAGATACACTCTCCCCCTTGTGGTTGCCCGTGCCTCTCATAGAGGGCGGCACCACCGCTCCTAAGGCTCCCCTTCATTTTGAAGGTCTGGCCAATGGGCCGTTTCTGTTCTCATACTTCCATTGCTCAAATGATGTCATGTATCACACAATGCTCTCAAACTGGACGTAAAAGCCAATGAGGCTAGGAACTCCGATAATCTGCACATCCCAAGCATGTGCGCCCCCTCAGATCGCTGTCCATATTTCCCAGAAACATGGCTTGCTCATCCTTTTGCAGGTGTTCTCTTAGGGAAGTGTATATGAATTAAAGGAGAAGTACAGGGACCATCTTTGTAGGTTACACTCCTCCATAATTTGCAATGTCCCAAATTTGCCTTGGGACATTCACCCCCTTCTCCGTAGTAGAACCGTGCCATAGGCTAGTAATCACCTAAAAAAACCCTGTAATTGTATTTACACACACATATATATATATACAACAAAACAGTAACATAATTCCGATCACTGTCATCAAACTCTTGGAAAGATAAAGTATACGATATTTTTCTGTCTGACATGTTTGAGTTCTATAGAGATTCTAAGTCCAATAAATTGGCTGTCCAGAAGTTGAAGGCATATCCATAATAGCAATGATAAACGTAAAGTTCAAAAGTTTGTAAAGAGTGTGAAAAAGTTATTTTACAAAGAATTGTAGCAGAGGGTCTGCGTCTCTATATCACGCCACTGTTTCCTAGTTCAGTGTCCTGGAAAGTGCAAAGAAAATCGAGAACTTGGAGATCTGCAGATGGAGCACATCACTGTGTAGTTTCGCTGTGAAATAAACATATGTAAAATGAAAGTTTACGTATAAAGCACGTCACTGCATCGTCTATCTCACTGTCATGGAGGTGTGAAAATTGTAGACTTTGAAAATTTTATGTGAAAAGCACGACACTGCATCGTCTATCACACTGTCATGGAGGTGTGAAAATTGTAGACTTTGAAAATTTTATGTGAAAAGCACGACACTGCATCGTCTATCACACTGTCATGGGGGTGTGAAAATTGTGGACTTTGAAAGTTTATGTGGAAAGCACGACACTGCATAATCGTATCACTGTGATGGAAGTGCAAAGAAAATTGTAAGTCTGGAACTCTGTATGTGGATGACGTTACTGCATCACTTCTCGCTGTGGAGTAAACATGTGGGAAAATGAAAGTTTTCTTGTGAGAACAACACATCACTGTCTGCATCATATCACTGAATTTTCATGTATGGACGAATCTTAGTTGAGGCACACACTTTATCGATACACCAATGCATACATATACATACAGTCTGATGACACAAATTCTCTCTCTGGAATTTACAATACCCATTAAACATTAAGTCCCTGACTTTTTTTTTTTTTTTTTTTTTACAAAAACTAATTCCCTACTTACAGTACTTTCTCCTATTTCACTGTTATGTATAATTAATCTGTTCTGTGGTCCTGCAAAGTGAACATTATTCTCCCATCGTTATTATTATTTATCTATTTTTTTTATTTCTCTTTCTCACATTCCTTTCAACGTTTAAGTTGCCTACAAAATTTTCTCACTGATTAAACATCTCACCATTTACTAATATTTACAAATACCTTATACTATCACATTGAAAATACAAAGAAAAACAAACAAATAAATTTTTGTCAATATTATCACGAATTGTCATGCCCTATTACATTTCCTAATAAATTCATAATTTGTACAAACACAATAAACACATATTTTTTTTTTCAAATTATCAATCAACTCTCCTTTATCTATATCCCTTATATACATAATCCAAAATTGTGTATTCTGAATCTCGCCTTAGCGTTTAGAATTTTCATTTAATAAACCATTTCCTAAAAATTTTCATACTTCTCTTACATTTATTCTTATCATAAATTTTGCAAATTTTCACTTCAATAAACCACTTCCTAACAAAATTTATAATTATCTCACACTTATTTTTATCATAAATTCCTTGCAAATTCTCCCTTTCAATAAACCATTTACAAATAAAATTCATAATTTTCTTATCCCTTTTTTTTTGTTATTATAAACTCCTTGTAAATTTTTCCCTTTAATAAACCAATTCGTGTCCGTAGTTCTCTGTAATATCTGCCATAAATCCGTAATTATCTTACATTTTAAACTCCCTTATATTTCTTTCACGGTCTACATTCGTAATTCCTTTATAGTAAACCTTCCGTAAGCAGTAAGTATTTACTTTAACTTCTTTCTTGTACTCCGTCAGCTATCTTTTCTTTTTTTTTTTTTATTCACATAAACCCGTGAGTACCTATGCACAGAATAAACTTTTCCCGTCAACGTCAGTAAACAAGCCCTTTTCATGAAACCAGTTTTCCCAGGGTTGGCAAGACTCATTTTCGGAAAAGTCCGGATTTTCAAAGGATCCCGTGCTCTTACAGATGTGGCCCAGCAGAATAAATCCTGTGTGTTTGACCGACCGGCCTCGTGTGAGAAGGATAAAGCGTGTGTATTATATTATATTTATGTTGTGTTTATGACGAGAAAAAAGGAATATTTTATTTGTGTCTAATACCGTGGATTACACAATGTTACTATCTACCCGGAGGAAAGGGGTAAGTGTTTTTATTTATCCATTATCTTTTAAAAAGAAGAAAAATTACTTTATCGCGCATGGCTAAATATTAACGTGGAACCTTACCATGGTTTGCTAATGTGCAATATAAGTACTTCTAGGATGGTAGATCATTCCCCTAGTTTCACTGAAAAATGCATAGATATTCCTTAAAGTTTTAATTTTTAACTTTAAAAATTTATTATATTAATGTGTTAGTATTTTTAAATTTTTATATATGTCTCATTGTCATCAATTCCTATTCATTGCTATCCCTTATGTTAAAATAATTGTATGTTATTCTCATTCCTTATTTTTTTATTTTTTTTTTAAAACGTTTATTTACTTTATCCCAATTCCGTGTCATTACTATCCGCTTATTGATTTTAATGTAATTTTCCTTTATTCTTATATTTAAATTCTTGTTATTATCATAAAAGTAATTTTCGCCATATCCATTCCTATAGATTTTATTTAATTATTCCGTTTTTATTCTAAATCACTCGCTTATAATATTTAACATGTCGCAAAGTCTTTTCCGTTAACGTCTTACTTAAATTCATTTTTTTTTTGCAATAATTATTTAGGATTCTGTCTGTTTATAATGCACTAGTTATTTAAAATTACTAAAATCCCCTTTAATTGCACTCCATTATTTTAAAATTTCATGTTAATTTAAACTTTCCTCTAATTAATGTATTATTTCTTTAAAATTTTCTATTTTATAATTCAATGTTTATTTAAAATTTCCTAATTAATGTAATATTTATTTAAAATTAATTCTATTTATAATGCAATATTTATTTAAAATTTCTTTTATTTATAATTCAATATTTATTTAAAATTTTCTCTATTTTTAATTCAATATTTATTTAAAGTTTGCGCCCCGTTTTACGCGCTTTTCGTGCAATTTTTGATGTATATTTTCTCTCGCCCCCCTTTTTTTTTTTTTTTTACAAAAACTAATTCCCTACTTACAGTACTTTCTCCTATTTCACTGTTATGTATAATTAATCTGTTCTGTGGTCCTGCAAAGTGAACATTATTCTCCCATCGTTATTATTATTTATCTATTTTTTTTGTTTCTCTTTCTCACATTCCTTTCAACGTTTAAGTTGCCTACAAAATTTTCTCACTGATTAAACATCTCACCATTTACTAATATTTACAAATACCTTATACTATCACATTGAAAATACAAAGAAAAACAAACAAATAAATTTTTGTCAATATTATCACGAATTGTCATGCCCTATTACATTTCCTAATAAATTCATAATTTGTACAAACACAATAAACACATATTTTTTTTTTCAAATTATCAATCAACTCTCCTTTATCTATATCCCTTATATACATAATCCAAAATTGTGTATTCTGAATCTCGCCTTAGCGTTTAGAATTTTCATTTAATAAACCATTTCCTAAAAATTTTCATACTTCTCTTACATTTATTCTTATCATAAATTTTGCAAATTTTCACTTCAATAAACCACTTCCTAACAAAATTTATAATTATCTCACACTTATTTTTATCATAAATTCCTTGCAAATTCTCCCTTTCAATAAACCATTTACAAATAAAATTCATAATTTTCTTATCCCTTTTTTTTTGTTATTATAAACTCCTTGTAAATTTTTCCCTTTAATAAACCAATTCTTGTCCGTAGTTCTCTGTAATATCTGCCATAAATCCGTAATTATCTTACATTTTAAACTCCCTTATATTTCTTTCACGGTCTACATTCGTAATTCCTTTATAGTAAACCTTCCGTAAGCAGTAAGTATTTACTTTAACTTCTTTCTTGTACTCCGTCAGCTATCTTTTCTTTTTTTTTTTTATTCACATAAACCCGTGAGTACCTATGCACAGAATAAACTTTTCCCGTCAACGTCAGTAAACAAGCCCTTTTCATGAAACCAGTTTTCCCAGGGTTGGCAAGACTCATTTTCGGAAAAGTCCGGATTTTCAAAGGATCCCGTGCTCTTACAGATGTGGCCCAGCAGAATAAATCCTGTGTGTTTGACCGACCGGCCTCGTGTGAGAAGGATAAAGCGTGTGTATTATATTATATTTATGTTGTGTTTATGACGAGAAAAAAGGAATATTTTATTTGTGTCTAATACCGTGGATTACACAATGTTACTATCTACCCGGAGGAAAGGGGTAAGTGTTTTTATTTATCCATTATCTTTTAAAAAGAAGAAAAATTACTTTATCGCGCATGGCTAAATATTAACGTGGAACCTTACCATGGTTTGCTAATGTGCAATATAAGTACTTCTAGGATGGTAGATCATTCCCCTAGTTTCACTGAAAAATGCATAGATATTCCTTAAAGTTTTAATTTTTAACTTTAAAAATTTATTATATTAATGTGTTAGTATTTTTAAATTTTTATATGTGTCTCATTGTCATCAATTCCTATTCATTGCTATCCCTTATGTTAAAATAATTGTATGTTATTCTCATTCCTTATTTTTTTATTTTTTTTTTAAAACGTTTATTTACTTTATCCCAATTCCGTGTCATTACTATCCGCTTATTGATTTTAATGTAATTTTCCTTTATTCTTATATTTAAATTCTTGTTATTATCATAAAAGTAATTTTCGCCATATCCATTCCTATATATTTTATTTAATTATTCCGTTTTTCTTCTAAATCACTCGCTTATAATATTTAACATGTCGCAAAGTCTTTTCCGTTAACGTCTTACTTAAATTCATTTTTTTTTTTGCAATAATTATTTAGGATTCTGTCTGTTTATAATGCACTAGTTATTTAAAATTACTAAAATCCCCTTTAATTGCATTCCATTATTTTAAAATTTCATGTTAATTTAAACTTTCCTCTAATTAATGTATTATTTCTTTAAAATTTTCTATTTTATAATTCAATGTTTATTTAAAATTTCCTAATTAATGTAATATTTATTTAAAATTAATTCTATTTATAATGCAATATTTATTTAAAATTTCTTTTATTTATAATTCAATATTTATTTAAAATTTTCTCTATTTTTAATTCAATATTTATTTAAAGTTTGCGCCCCGTTTTACGCGCTTTTCGTGCAATTTTTGATGTATATTTTCTCTCGCCCCCCTTTTTTTTTTTTTTTTTTACAAAAACTAATTCCCTACTTACAGTACTTTCTCCTATTTCACTGTTATGTATAATTAATCTGTTCTCTGGTCCTGCAAAGTGAACATTATTCTCCCATCGTTATTATTATTTATCTATTTTTTTTATTTCTCTTTCTCACATTCCTTTCAACGTTTAAGTTGCCTACAAAATTTTCTCACTGATTAAACATTTCACCATTTACTAATATTTACAAATACCTTATACTATCACATTGAAAATACAAAGAAAAACAAACAAATAAATTTTTGTCAATATTATCACGAATTGTCATGCCCTATTACATTTCCTAATAAATTCATAATTTGTACAAACACAATAAACACATATTTTTTTTTTCAAATTATCAATCAACTCTCCTTTATCTATATCCCTTATATACATAATCCAAAATTGTGTATTCTGAATCTCGCCTTAGCGTTTAGAATTTTCATTTAATAAACCATTTCCTAAAAATTTTCATACTTCTCTTACATTTATTCTTATCATAAATTTTTGCAAATTTTCACTTCAATAAACCACTTCCTAACAAAATTTATAATTATCTCACACTTATTTTTATCATAAATTCCTTGCAAATTCTCCCTTTCAATAAACCATTTACAAATAAAATTCATAATTTTCTTATCCCTTTTTTTTTATTATTATAAACTCCTTGTAAATTTTTCCCTTTAATAAACCAATTCGTGTCCGTAGTTCTCTGTAATATTATCTGCCATAAATCCGTAATTATCTTACATTTTAAACTCCCTTATATTTCTTTCACGATCTACATTCGTAATTCCTTTATAGTAAACCTTCCGTAAGCAGTAAGTATTTACTTTAACTTCTTTCTTGTACTCCGTCAGCTATCTTTTCTTTTTTTTTTTTATTCACATAAACCCGTGAGTACCTATGCACAGAATAAACTTTTCCCGTCAACGTCAGTAAACAAGCCCTTTTCATGAAACCAGTTTTCCCAGGGTTGGCAAGACTCATTTTCGGAAAAGTCCGGATTTTCAAAGGATCCCGTGCTCTTACAGTTGTGGCCCCGCAGAATAAATCCTGTGTGTTTGACCGACCGGCCTCGTGTGAGAAGGATAAAGCGTGTGTATTATATTATATTTATGTTGTGTTTATGACGAGAAAAAAGGAATATTTTATTTGTGTCTAATACCGTGGATTACACAATGTTACTATCTACCCGGAGGAAAGGGGTAAGTGTTTTTATTTATCCATTATCTTTTAAAAAGAAGAAAAATTACTTTATCGCGCATGGCTAAATATTAACGTGGAACCTTACCATGGTTTGCTAACGTGCAATATAAGTACTTCTAGGATGGTAGATCATTCCCCTAGTTTCACTGAAAAATGCATAGATATTCCTTAAAGTTTTAATTTTTAACTTTAAAAATTTATTATATTAATGTGTTAGTATTTTTAAATTTTTACATATGTCTCATTGTCATCAATTCCTATTCATTGCTATCCCTTATGTTAAAATAATTGTATGTTATTCTCATTCCTTATTTTTTTATTTTTTTTTTAAAACGTTTATTTACTTTATCCCAATTCCGTGTCATTACTATCCGCTTATTGATTTTAATGTAATTTTCCTTTATTCTTATATTTAAATTCTTGTTATTATCATAAAAGTAATTTTCGCCATATCCATTCCTATATATTTTATTTAATTATTCCGTTTTTCTTCTAAATCACTCGCTTATAATATTTAACATGTCGCAAAGTCTTTTCCGTTAACGTCTTACTTAAATTCATTTTTTTTTTGCAATAATTATTTAGGATTCTGTCTGTTTATTATGCACTAGTTATTTAAAATTACTAAAATCCCCTTTAATTGCACTCCATTATTTTAAAATTTCATGTTAATTTAAACTTTCCTCTAATTAATGTATTATTTCTTTAAAATTTTCTATTTTATAATTCAATGTTTATTTAAAATTTCCTAATTAATGTAATATTTATTTAAAATTAATTCTATTTATAATGCAATATTTATTTAAAATTTCTTTTATTTATAATTCAATATTTATTTAAAATTTTCTCTATTTTTAATTCAATATTTATTTAAAGTTTGCGCCCCGTTTTACGCGCTTTTCGTGCAATTTTTGATGTATATTTTCTCTCGCCCCCCCTTTTTTTTATATATATATATATATATTTGTATATAAATTTTGTTGTAGTCGTGTTTCCAAGATTAAACCATATTTCTTTTCAAATTCTTACCTAACCATATTTTTCTTTATTTACAATTTCAATACATATAAAACAACACAGTTTAACATATAAAAAAATTTGTATATCTATTCCTACATTTATTTTAAATTTTTATTCTTTTCTAACCTTACTTCTTAAAGCATACGTGTGAGAAGGCATTGGCCTATGTACTGATGTCTTGTTAAGTTTCTCTTCATCCTGTATACTCTCCCCGATTCTGGAACCTTAATGCGCAGAATTGACTAAGGAGAAATCCCTGTGTTTTTCCCTTGTATCAGAAACCAGTTCTTGCGATTGTGCTTGTACTGTTTGCGTTTGTACGGAATCAGTCCCCTTTTTATTTTCGATGTTTTCCTCTTGCCCAAGCTGGGGAGGGGGGGGGGGGGGGAATCGTCAAGTTGCACTTGACGCTGGTCCAGAATACGGTCCGAAATAATGGCATTCTCGTTGTTGGTGCTCTCTGGCATGTGATGGGGAGGGGTGGCATGTTCAGTGTTAGTCGCATTTTCTATCTCTGGCACGGCACCATTTTTTGTTATGTGGATTTTAACCACACGTCCTGTTAGAACGCATAAATTAGTATAGTTTCTCATCTCCGACATTGGCCGTGTCGAACAAAAATACATAGAATTAAATTAGTGGCAAATGAGGACAACGGACATGATATAAAACAATAACAGTGTATTTATTGATAAAAATGAAATTAAAAAATAATAATAATAAAAACATATTTGATTGGTTCAATTAACATTCTTAACAAATTACAATGACTCTCCACTGACATTTTCTAAATCATGAATATTTAAAGAATGTATGTAATTAAAATCTCCATTTATGTTTGCAATTAAATTCGTCCCTACTATTTACTCAAGTGTGGATTTAACAAGATGTCGAGAGAGTGAGACATTAATTAAAACTGTGTCAAACAGACTAAATATGTGATACATGCATTTCATACCTTCGAATATCGTTGGATGCGCCACTGGGTACGGGGAACTTCGGCGAAGGAATCGCCGGACATCGCTGCAGACGTAATTTTTGAGAGACTCTTCTCTCTCGAGCACACAAACCAATTCTCCGTCCTTTCTCTCTGAAGTCTCAAACTCAATTCTCCCGTTCGTTCTGAAAATTCTCAAACTCTCTATCATCGGAAAAATGTCTCCTCCTACACAAATACGCCCCAGGTTTGTTACTGGTCCCCCCAATCAAAGCCCCTGGTATCTTCATTGGATATTTCCAAAAATGTCCAGCTATTGGGTGCTGTGCTGACAGGAGGATGGCGATCACCCCAGAATTAATATCTGGCAGGTGGACAGAGGGTTCTCACGACCTTGCGTGCACGTGCAGCCGAACCGGACAAGGGTCAGCTCTCCCCAAGAGCGCCCTGCTGTGCGCCCCCTCAGATCGCTGTCCATATTTCCCAGAAACATGGCTTGCTCATCCTTTTGCAGGTGTTCTCTTAGGGAAGTGTATATGAATTAAAGGAGAAGTACAGGGACCATCTTTGTAGGTTACACTCCTCCATAATTTGCAATGTCCCAAATTTGCCTTGGGACATACATTATTGCATATAAGGAAAGTTATTACTTTCCTTAATGGCAATGACATAGCTTAAGGGTGAGCGTCAGTAAATCTTCTGCCCTATCCGCGCTTTGTTAACTTTCGCGGCACACATTTTTCGCCGAAATTCTGCTCAAACAGTTGCGAAATATTTTCTGAAAGATAAAAAGCAATGCTTAGCTTATATTAGAACTAAATTTAATACCCAATAAAACATAGAATATATTTTCTATTTTAATCCAAAATATTTTTGGTGCTGCCATCTGTTGTTGTAATTTAATTCATACCGATTATTTTTATTTTTTAATGAACATTTTCTAATATCTATTCCTTCTAATACAGTGTTAAATACAACAACAGATCATATATAATAATGCCACAGTCACGGAAAGGTAATTTATCATTCTATAAATTTGATAAGGGATCTGAATGTACATCACTAAGGTCTGCAGATTTGTCTTCAAGTCCAAGTTCAATTACATTTCCGTGATTATGGCATTATATATGATCTGTTGTTGTACTTAATAGCGCATTAGAAGGAATAGACATTTAAAAATGTTCATTAAAAAATAAAAATATTCGGTAGGAATTAAATTACGACAACAGATGGCAGCACCAAAAATATTTTAAATTAAAATAAAACATATATTCTATCTTTTATTGGGTATTAAATTTAGTTTTAATATAATCTAAGCATAGCATTTTATCTATAAGAAAATATTTTGCAACTGTTTGAGAAGAATTTCGGCGAAATATGTGCGCCGCGAAAGTTAACAAAGCGCGGATAGGGCAGAAAATTTACTGACGCTCACCCTTAACGATGGCAGTGACATAGCTTAAAAAAATCTATTCTTACCAACGGTTATGTATGACAAAATAGATCGCTCGCTCCATTCGTTTGTGAGATATCGTCTCCACAGACTCACTGACACACTTTCACACACACAGACATCACTTCAAAAATATTCGATTCGTGATCAGGGATGCTTGAAACGTGCTCTCCCGTCGAAAACTCGAATTCGAATTTTCGACCCCGCCACAATACTTTCCTTATACATTATGTATATAAGGAAAGTAAACATAATGTTTTTTGAGATACCTAAAGTAGACGTGTATGTTTTAAAATTTAAATTCTTTCACTCTAAAACCTTCTAACAAAACTAATCCGTAACCCACTAAACGGTATAAGGTTGCATTCCGGTTTGTGTGTGCACTGGCTGCACCAGTCTTCTGATTTTCAAGATATGGATATTTTTATCGGTCTGATTGGTCTAATACGTGCTCTTGAAGCCCTTCGCCACCACTTAGCCCCCCCCCCCCCCCCATGGATACGGAAGAATCATGGATGATCAAGGTAACCAAGATGAAAAAAACCTTCGCCTATGGAAAAAAATCTGATGTGGGCAGCCCATGACTTTCCTTATATAATGCAATGAATTTACTACTTTTACAGTAAAAAAGAATAGATTATTATTGTAGTAGATATTTATATTATTTCCAAGATATTGAATTTTTTTCAATGAGTCGTCATTTTCATTGATTTAGCGTCATTTTTATTCATTTGGTGAATTTTTCGTTAATTTAGCAATATTTAAAAAGTCGCGAAGTTGGCGACATTCCACCAAATTCGTCGCCAAAATCTCGCCAAGCGTTATTGATGGAAAAATAAGTTATTCTTACACCAGATAAAGGACTATTGGCAGTGACATATAGAATGGCAGTGACATAGCTTAAAAAAATTTATTCTTACCAACGGTTATTCATGACAAAATAGATCGCTTGCTTATAACTCAGCGAGCACTTAAACTGTAGCACTGTCAAATCTACAAGGGACTTTTCACTCAGTTGCCGGAGATTGAGTTACTAGATTAAACACCTGATGTGAATTTTGGCGACAGAGAATTAGTGTAAAATAAATTTTTCACTCTCGCCGTATTCCTAAAGTACAATTGATTATATGCCTACCAAACATAACAGAATTACATTTGCTTAAGAATACGAGTATCAACTCATGTATGTACTTATAAAATTAGAAAACATATGAAATTAACATAAATTAATCGGTTCATTATCATTATACCAATTTAAGGATTTATAGAATTCATGTTAACCATATTTATTCATTACCCATAGTAATATGAAATTTGTAATATTCTTATCTTTTGCGGTACATTTTAATTCTTTTGATTTTGAACTTTATCCAGTTAGTCCGTCTTGCGTGCGCCATATGGATGTACTAGTTTTGGAGGGATAACTTGAGAGCCGGATCAGCTATAACATCCAAATTTCGTATTTCGTTTTCAAATGTGGTATATTTTATTGCGATGTTTTCGGAGTTCAACCATGTTTGCATGTCCGTTGTTTTGTAGATGTCTTTGGAATGTATTCAGATTGTGCACTTTGCTAAGGAGCATTGTCAATAACAATCAATTCTGTTTTGTTCAATATTTGGAAGGAGTTTTTCCTTGAGACAGGTTTTATATGTTTCACTATTCATTTCCCTGTGACATTTTCCAGCATATAACTTTCCTTATATACATAATGTATAAGGAAAGTATTGTGACGGGGTTGAAAATTCGAATTCGAGTTTTCGACGGGAGAGCACGTTTCAAGCATCCTTGATCACGAATCGAACATTTTTGAGGTGATGTCTCTGTGTGTGTGTGTGTGTGTGGCAGTGAGTCTGAGGTGATGTCTGTGTGCGTGGCAGTGAGTGGCAGTGAGACGATATCTTACGAACGAACGGAGCGATTTGAATGAAATTTGGTACAAAAATCACAATCTGTGAATTCTGGAAGCCTATTGTTTTTAAACGCAATCGAATGTTTAGAACCCCCCTAAATTTTCGAGTGAAATTTCGAAAAAAATCATCAAAAAATCAAAACCGTTAATAAAGTTATGCAAATAGACATTTCTTATGTGATTTTTCATTAAAAAACGATTAACATAAATTTCAGAACGCTAGCATGAACCGTTCTCGAGATATTGCACATTTTTCAAAAAAATTATCAAAAAATTATATAAATTAATAAAAAATATTTCCTATTGGGAAACATGTTTACTTTTCATATGTAATATCATGCGATAAATTTGGTGATATCACTCTCTTCGATCCTAGCTCGTTCCATTCATGAAAAAAGTAATACTTTTGTATTTGAACGCCAATAGTCATTTATCTGCTATAAGAACAGATTATTTCTCCGTCCATAACGCTTAGCGAGATTTTGGCGACGAATTTGGCGGAATATCACCAACTTGGCGACTTTTTGAAATGTTATCAAATCAAAGAAAAATCTCGCCATATGGATAAAAATAACGCTAAATCAATGAAATAACGACTATTTGACGAAAATTCAATATCTTGGAAAATATATAAGTATTTACTATAAGAATAACCTATTTTGTTTATACTGTAAGAGTAGTAAATACATTGCATTATATAAGGAAAGTCATGTGCTGCCCACATCAGATTTTTTTTTTGTTTGTAACATTTCACAAGCGTTAATACGAAATCACCGTTGCTTCCAGAGTGTATTGAAGTTAATTTGGAGTCTTTTCCTGATAGGGCTTTCACTCCAGTTGACAATCCACTTGAAAATCTTGTTTGGCAGACTGAATTGTGTGAAATGTTGGGAAAATACACATGTTGTGTAAATAAACATAGAATACCAAACCACAGATCAAATGAAAGCATGATAAACTGGATGAAATAGAATAAATGATATGGGATTTGACTGTGAAAGAAAAAACACCTATCAGCTAATATTTAAAACTTATAGGCCAATAAAACTTATCAAAATCTACCGATAATAAGTCGGAAATAAATTTATATAATTTATTTATTTATTTATTAATTCAAAATATATTTTTATCATGTCAGGTACGGTACATGTATTCGGGATGAAATTTTCTGAAAATTTCAAATTCATTTAAATTTGGGCTTTATCTTTAAAAGTTTTAAAAATAGAAAGTTTGACAGGAAATAAAAAATAAATTTTAACTTTTGCAAAAAAGTTTGCTGTCTCCTTCAAAAGTTTTCCGCACGTAGATTTCTCGCCAAGGCCAAGCCAACTAATTTTGCTATGTAAGGGTACGAATACTGTGGCCTATAGTTATTTTACGGTTATTTTAATTTTAAATTTATTAATGTAATGGTTACAACAATATGACCGCAAGACAACATGGTCATGACAACATGACCGAAAGTATTGTGACAGGTTCGAAAAATTCGAATTCGAGTTTTCGACGGGAACCCTCCAAGTTAATTGAATTAGGGGTGGCCGTGAATTGAACATAGTACATCGCAGAAGTGAAACCCACCTAATTAATTTACTGTGTTGCTTGGTTTTCCTGAAAAGCAACTGATTAATAGACATAAAATATAAATTAACTTACATAAGTGACGAGACAAGATGTTGGCAAATTAAAGTTTATTAAAACATTCTTATTCTATTCATACTTTATCATTAAATTTTATTTACAAATTTATCAGCTATTACCATAATAATTACAGGTAAGTATTTCACATAGAGACGGCAAGTTGTGATACAGTAACAGAATATTATTATAATATATAAGGAATATGGTATAATATATAAGGAAAGTATTGTGACGGGGTTGAAAAATTCGCATTCGAGTTTTCGACAGGAGGGCACGTTTCAAGCAACCCTGAATACGAATCAAACATTTTTGAGGTGATGTCTAGGGGATGAATTTAGGGGGGTGGTTCTGAACATTCAATTACTTAAAAACAATAGGCTTCCAGTATTCACGGATTGTGATTTTTGTACTAAATTTCATTCGAATGGCGCCATTCGTTAGTAAGATATCGTATTCACAGAATCACTGACACACACACACACACACACACACACACACAAACACACACACACACATACATCAGACACAAACATCAGACACATACATCAGACACATACATCAGACACATCACACACAAACACACAAACACACACACACACATACATCAGACTTATGTCACTATGGAAGCACGCTTGTTTTTTCGTTCCTGCTATTTTGATCCGTGTGCGCGTGATTTCGTTGTGATTGTATAAGTGTTTAGTGTTTTTTTGTTGTGTTTTTCCCCAGCTTTACGTAGATATAAGTGGTTTCCCGCTGCGATGTTTGGTTGGTGAAAAATCCTTTATTGTATTTTCAAAACATTCCATTTCATTGTTCTATTGTATTTCAAGTATCCATTGTATTGGGATTCATTGCAAAAGTGCTCAAAACGACCTTTTGCTACATCTGTTTAAACCTTCTAATTTTAACTTTAACTATATTTAAATTGCATAATTATATACCTTGATATGTTTACTACACTAAATGATATGTTTTTAGCCATCCCTGTTCCTGTATATATTGTAAATTTGCATTTTTAAAACTGTTGTTTTTCACTTTTGTCATATTCTGTTTCCAATACTTCGAATCCCCCCTTACTTTTGATAATGTACCTCTCCCATGTCTTAAACAGCAGGTGTTCTCGGCAGGTGTTGGAATATTCCTACTTTACTTTCAACCTGTTGTCCTCTTCTTCTCTTGGTCAGCGATTTTTCGCCTCTTCTTTCCTGTAAAACTCATTCTCATTGAGTTTCCTATTGAATTTTCACATTTTATTTTTTAATTTAAATAAAAACTTATATATTTCTTATCCGTTCGGCATCAAGAGCCCGATTGCCATCTTTAATCTTCTAAAAAAGTTCGGAACTTCTGGCACTTCGAGTTCGATTTTTCTTTTGTGGCAACAGTAAAGTTTGATCATTTCTGTCACATTTTCGTCATTTCTGTCACGTATCCGAAATGTGTCATTTCTGTCACGCTTTTAATTTTTGTCATTTCGGTCGCGTCTCCTGAATGACTTGCTTGTCGTTCCTATCATTTCTATATCGTCATCCCGGTCACGCATTTATTTTCACTCTTATTGATTTTTAAACATGTTTTTGTATTTTTTTATGTATCATTATGTTATCTACAGTGTATAGTATTGATTTAAAAAATATGGATAAGCAGTTGGAGTCAGAAATTGAGATAAAATTGCTAACCTCTTCGACACCTCAGATTTTAGATACGGAATTTTTTTATGGTAAACTTCGAGTTTTCTTTCTTTCTAGCTTATTCATTGTAAATATTGTATATTGTTAAATTGATTATCATCATGAATCCCAACACGTACTCCCCTTCTTCAGAAGACTTTCCTCCTCTCCAACCTACTGTATTGCATACCCCGTTATCCCTGGTCACTGAGAGAACCGCTGCTCCTGATTCTATTACTTTATTATGCTCAACAGAAAATACTCCAATTGAAACAACTCCCACAACCGGAAATCCTGGCATTAAATTTTCAAACTTCAAAAGTGTTCCTCGAACCTCACAAGTTTATGACTCTGCAATTTTCTCTCATTCCATCCAGCCTCCTCGTCTTCCTCGACAGTCCATCTTATCTCAACCTTCAACATCTTCTACAATTCTTGCACCGTTTGGTTCCTCGAAAACATCTAAAACATATACCAATCCAGTTTCTAACTCATCATCTAAACCTAGTATACCATCTACTAAACCAATGTCTACTGCCATGCTTAAACCAGCTACTTCAAGAGTTCTTCTCCCGGCCAGCAAACCTCCTCATTCCACTTCGCCAGTCTTTCCTCCTCCGCCGGTCCTTCCTTCGTCTCCCTCCACTCCTGCTGCAGCTGGCTCTTCCTCTTCTCCAGTTATTCCATCTTCTCCTGCTCCAACTTCTTCCTTCAGGCCTGATGATCCTTCTTCAACTCCTGCTCCTTCGGCAGCTTCCAGCCCTGGTTCGAATGTCACAGTCCTTGAATTTCCACAGATCAACATAAATAACGAGCATGTTGCCAGGATCCTTCTGAACATCTCCAGACTGGAAAAATATATAGCCAAAAATATTAAACTTAACGCAACTCAGAAACTCTATACTGAAGATAAATTCAAAGATATTAAGATCTCGTGTCATACTCTGGAGAGTAATGTTTCCTCCTCCTTGCCATCTCCACGCTCTCGACTGGCGGACACAGCTGCATTGGAATCTCTCTCCAAATCTATCAATGAAAACCTTTCATCTTTTCAAAACAAAATAGACAATAGTCTTAAAAACTTTTCTTCATCTATTTCTAAAGAGATCCCACTGATTATCAAGAACCATCTATCATCTTCAATTACTAAAGAGATCCCACAAATTATCAAGAGCTCTGTTCAACAAACTATTAGGAAAACTGCTCCGCTTGGAGGCACTTCAACTTCTTCTTCTTCTTCTATCCCTTCTGTTGATCCTGCTGGCAACAGACTGTATTCAAGTATCCTCCTTCAGGGCAGAGACAGGACTAAGGGCAATCAACAACTTAAAAAGGATCTTTTCTCGCTCTCCTGTCCCCAGGGAGTAAATATAAAAAACATTTCGACTCTCCCTAATGGAACTCTAAAAGTTACCTGCAAAGAATCTCATCCTGAAAATCTATTGCCCATCTTCCTGAACTCCAACATTAAAGAAAAATTCACCTTTAAACTTCAAGAAGACCGTCGCCAAGCTCTTATTATTTTCAACCTCCCTTCAGACTTCTCTGAAGAGAATGTTAAAGCACTTATATGCCTCAATCATACTACCTTGAAATCTGGAGACATTCGTATTATCAAAAACTTCAAGACCAGGTCCGGTTGTGTTAATTGGGTTTTCTTGGTGGATCTTCCTTCAGCAAATCGCATTCTAGACTCAAAAAAACTATTTCACCATTTCAGGTCTTTTTCGGTGAAAAAATACATCTCTCTGAAAATGTGCCATAAGTGCCAGGGATACGGGCACGTTGCAAACTTTTGTCATTATCCCATTGGCAACTGCAGCCATTGCACGCGTCCTGGACATACCTTTAGAGAGTGTTCAGCTAAATCATCGCCAATCTGTGTCAACTGCACAACTTCCAATGACGATAATCCTAGACTCAATTACGATATATACCATAACACTCATGACAGAAAGAACTGTCGCACATATATGGCTGAAATGGCTAAAATCCGCTCCCTTCAGAGGGAAGCTTGATTATTTTGCCTCCTTGTATATAGTTATGTGTTCTTTTGGTGTTTTTAGTGTATTTATGTATTACTCTGTTTTTCCGTGCTGTATTCACCTTTTATTGTGTTTTCCCTCCCTCCGAGCTTTGTCCTTTTGTCTTCCAGTTTCTTATTTTTTTTCTTAATTATGACCATTTCTGGCTTACAAATTAATGTTAATCATTCCCTTTCTGCCCATTCAAATGCTTTTAAATTCGCAATTGATAACTCAATCGATTTTATATGCCTCCAAGAACCCTATATTAACCGAAACCACATTCTTTCTCCTCCCCCTGGAATTCGACAGTTTATTTCTGCCTCCCAAAAGGCAGTTATTTTAATTTTTAATCCCTCTCTTACTGTCAACTTCAAATATAAATCCTCTTCTTCAATTTTTGTTGAAATTTTACTTCCCCATCTCTCCCCCCTTAATCTGGCTAGCATTTACTTTTTCCCCACGACAATTTTAATACATTACTTTCAGAGATAGAAATTTTTGATTATTTAACCTCTAATTTTCTCCTTTTGGGAGACTTTAACGCCAGAGCTCGGATGTGGGGATATGGGTTCACAGACCAGAGAGGTCTCGACATGATTGATATTTGCCTCAACAACAACCTTTTAATCTGTAATGATAAAAACAGTGGTCCAACTTTCGTCTCTCACTCAGGTAATGGCTTTCCTGACCTTTCCCTGTTAAATTATTCATTGTTTGATTCTTTACATTGCTGGGAGGTCCTTTCGAGTGACACCCTTAGCGATCATAAATATATAAAAATTACTCTTAACTTAGTTCCCCCCCCCTCCTAATTCTTTTTATCTGAAAACACGTTATGGAATCGGCAAATTTATATATAATTTCAAATCAAACCTTAATTTACTTAATTCCCTATTGAACAACATCGGAGATACTCATTCCTTGGATTCATTTTTTAATACATTCATAAATATAACGCAAAATTGTGCAATTAAACATATTAGGAAGAAGAAATAAAAAACAATTAGGAATTTTACTTGGTGGAATAAGGATCTGTCGAAACATAGAAACTTTGTTACAGCCCTCTATAAAAGAATTAAGTCACTCGAGAGGAACTCCGCTCCCCAGTCCGAAATCTCGGCTGCCTTGATTAAATATAAACTTAACAGAGCAAAGTACAAATTAATGATAAAAAAGACAAGATTAGACTCCTGGAAATCCTTTTGCTCTAAATGCAGTGAAACTTTCGGATCCCTTTTCAAATTTACTTTCCACAAACATAAAAAATTTAACGATATAAACCTTCACTTTCCAGACTCTCCTTCCCTCTCCCATGATGAAAAAATGAGACGCTTGTTGGACCATCATTTTAAAGAAGATAAGGACTTCATGAATTTTCCGTCCTTCACTTTGCCATCTGAGGGTCTTGGAGTTATTTCGGATGAAGAGCTTCTGATTGTCTTTCAAAATTTAAAAAATGGCAAGGCACCGGGCCTTGATAATTTGGATTTTACAATTTGGAAACATCTATATAAATCTTTCCCTTCTCTCCTATCCAAAATTATAAACCTCTGTTTCAAATTCTGTCATTTTCCCTCCTGTCTTAAAAATGCTAATATCTTATTTTTCAACAAACCCGGAAAGGATCCCTCTCTTTGCTCCTCTTATAGACCTATTTGCCTCCTCCCCACCTTTGGAAAAATCCTTGAAAGAATATTTGTAAATAAACTTAATTTTTGGCTTTCTTCCGCGGGAGCTCTCCATCCTCTCCAATTTGGCTTTAAAGAACTTTCCAGTTGTGAGGACGCCACTCTCAGGCTGATTGAAACGGTTTCATCACATAAATCTAAACATTTTGTTTCCTTGACCACCGTAGACATCTGCGGAGCCTTTGATAGTCTCAATTGGAACATTTTACCTTTAGCTCTTACAAAAATTAATCTTCCCCTTACTTTTCAACATTTTATTTTTTCGTATCTTTCAAACAGACAAATTTCCCTTTCCATTGGTACTTCCCTTATCAACAAATTTATTTCCATGGGTGCTCCACAGGGCTCGGTTTTATCGCCCTCCCTGTGGAGTATTTATTTTAATGATATTCTTAATCTGAACAATGATCTATATCACCTTCAGGCTTTCGCGGATGATCTCGCGGTGGTCACTTACTCCTCTAGCCTTAAATCACTCCGTTTAAATACCAATAACCTTCTTGATGTCATCTCCTCCTCTCTTTCAAATTTGAAATTATCTATTGCCCCAGAAAAATGCAAATCCATAGTTTTTAGCAAAAACAGATCAAAAATTAGACAGCGTCCCTCCTTTAAAATTCAAAATTACAGAATTCAAACTTCTAGACAATTAACCTTTCTTGGATTAACAATCGATGATAATCTTAAATGGAGTTCCCACATTTTTAACCTTAGAGAGAAATGTTTTAAGTTTGCCAGTACCTTTGGGCGGGTTACTGGCAATAATTGGGGAATAGATAAATCCTTTTTAAAAACCTGGTATCTTTCGGTTATCGAAAAGATTATCATTTTCGGCGCGGGAATTTGGGGACAAGCTTTGACTGGGGCTCAGGTCAAAAAACTTTTATCTCTCCAAAGGATTTTTCTTCTAAAAATTGCTTCTGGTTTTCGGACTACTTCCAACATTTCTCTATATTCTTTAACTGGTATCCCTCCCATACATTTTGTTATAAATACTCAATATAAAAAATATAATTTTTGGAAACTCCGGAATAACCTTTTTACTGATCCGTCCCTCCCCTCCCCTTCAAACTTCGATTTTAATTCTCCCTCTTCACTTATCCCCCCCCATCTTCGTATTGCTAACCTTTTACCTCTTGTTCCCTCCACCTTTTCTGATATCAATGTTTACACCGATGGCTCTGCCATTGACGACAAAATTGGTTATGCTATTTGCATTTTTAATAAAGACACATTAGAAAACACCTTTACTTTCAAACTCAACCTTGGGAACACAGTTTTTCAGGCGGAAATCGCCGCTATCCACTTTGCTATCAAATGGGCATCTTCTAATAATTTCAAAATTAACATCTTTTCAGATAGTCAATCCTCTATTTCGGCCCTTAAATCGATTAGAAACAAATCTGACTTTCTGTCCAAAATTAAACTTGAAGCTAATATTAATAAACATTTAATCAACCTTTGTTGGGTCAAGGCCCACTCAGACATCTCGGGTAACGAGGCCGCCGATACAAATGCTAAACTTGCTACCTCTTCCGGCACCCCCACCTCTATACCTTTTCCATATTCCTTATTAAAGAAACACTGTAAACTCGACATCCTAAATTCTTGGCAAAACTATTTAAATGATTATATTTCCCCCAGAAACCACGATCCAGCTAGAATATTAAAATTTCTCCCGAATGTTAACTTTAATACCCACATAACAAATAAATATCTTGTTTACTTTATTACGGGCCACGGCCCATTCCTCGATTACTTATACTTTTTTAAACACAAAACAACCTCATGCTGTACTTGCGGATCCTATGGTGACGCAGACCACTATGTTTTCACTTGTCCCCTTACAAAATCTTTCCACCTTTCTAAACCTTCTGCTGGAAACTCCGCGGCCTGGTTCTCGAGTGTCTGCTCCAACAAAACTTCTATTAACAAGATCAAAAACTGTGTTCTCATAGCGAGAGAAATTTCTAATAAAATTACATAATCAGCCTGGGAGCCTCTTCTGCTTTTAACATTTTCTCTGCTCTCTGGACCCCCCTGAGGTGTCGCTTTTTTGGTGGAGGTTTTTGCTTTGTTTTTGTAGTTGGTTTTGTTTATATGGTTTGTTTTGTTGTGCTGTTTATATTGTATTGTATTGTATAGTTTTTATGTTTTGTTTTGTTGCCATTCTTTTATTTGTCTTGTTGTAACTGTGTTGTGATTCAATTTTAACCTGTCTTGTAATGTTTTGAATCTAAAATAAAGTTCCCGGCCACACACTTAGCTACAGTAAACCTTCGGGTCTGTCGTGTGGTCTGGGTTTTCAACACTTCAACACACATACATCAACTCAAAAATGTTTGATTCGTGATCAGGGATATCAGGGATACATGAAACGTGCTCTCTCGTCGAAAACTCGAATTCGAATTTTCGACCCTGTCACAATACTTTCCTTATACATTATGTATATAAGGAAAGTAAAAATCACATAAAATAAAAAAAAATATTAACTATTGTGAAATATGTTCACTTTTCATATGTAATATCATGCGATAAATTTGGCGACGTCATTCTTGTGGATCTAGTTCGTTCCATTCATGAGAAAAGATACGTTGGGTAATACTTTTATAGTTTGACGCCAATAGTCATTTATTTGCTCTAAGAATAACTTATTTCTCTGTTCATAACGCTTTGTGACAAATTTGGCGGAATGCTGCCAACTTGGCGACTTTTTTAAATGTTGCCAAATTAACGAAAATGTCGCCAAATTGATTAAAATGACGCTAAATCAATGAAAATAACGACTAATTGGACGAAAATTCAATTTCTTTTAAAAAATATAAGAATCTACGAGTACTATAAGAATAAACTATTTTTCCGTCCGTAATGTTGGATAACATTTTGGTAACGAATTTTTCGGAATATCTCCAACTTGATGACATTTTAAATGTTGCCAAATTGACGAAAATGTCACCCAATTGATAAAAATTCGCCAAATTGATGAAACTGACGCTGAATCAATGAAATTACAGCTACATCATGAAAGTTCAATATCTCGTAATAAACATAAAAATATATCATAAGAATAACCATTTCATTGGCAGTCCTCAACGCTTGGCGAGAAATTTAGCGGGACGTCGTCAACTTGACGACTATTTTAAATGTTGCTAAAATTACAAAAAGTCGTCAAATTGATAAAAATAATCTATCAAAGTATCGCCAACTGCACGATATTTCGCCCAAGATTGACGAAAATTTCGTCAAAATTGCAAGAATGACGTTAAATTAATGAAAATGACGCTTAATTGATGAATTAATTATTAAAATAGTTTAATATATGGACTATATCGCTTATTGAGGATACTATCAATATTAATAATTGTTAATTTAGAGTTGTGTGAAATATAAGTTAATTGTGTACTTTTAAATAGTATCGCATGTTGTCATCCGGAAAATCGCCAAATGTACATTTCAACGTTAAAAACACAGTACCGTGGATCTTATACATTATCTTTTGACTGTAAGAGGAGTCAATTCATTGCATGATATAAGGAAAGTCATGTGCTGCCCACATCTGATTTTTAATTTAGTAAACTGGCTACTTTTCACAAACTGTTGTACTGATTACAACAGTTTGTGAAAAGTAGCCAGTTGATCTGTTGTTGTTGTTGAGATCCAGACCGTCCGACCTACCAGAAAGGTGTAAGGTAACTGTTTGAACGTCCGGGAAGTGCCACCCAATTTAGACCGGAACCCAGTGAGGGAGGCATCCACAGGGACCGTACCCTCCTTCCCCTACCACCAACTTCTCGGAAGGACATACGGACCCACATGTTTAACGTAATCGTACTCCGCATGAACACGGCGGCAGTTGTGGCAGCGTGTAAATCCAGAGCGCAAACCACCGGGCTACCGCGCCAGAAATGTGCCAATAGCACGCGGTGTTCCCAGGTGGTCACCCACCCAAGTACTAACCGCGCCCGATGCTGCCTGACTTCGGTTATCTAACGAGAACCGGTGTTTTCAGCACGGTACGCCGACTGATTACTCTGTGTGTTTCCTCCTTCTTTTGGCTTTGGCGACTCACTTTTCCATTAGTTCCAGTCATATGGGTGGAGGGAGTTCATGTTCAGCTTCATTGGATCATCTCCTCTTGCCTTGGAGCCTTGTTTGCGTCATGAAGTGCCTGCTTATCGCTTCTGCGGCTGTAGACAATGTAAGGTTTTCTATTCCCGCTGTATCACAAATACAATATTACACTTTACATTATATGTAAAAATATTTAAATTTTACTATAAATATATTTTATTTAATATTTTTATTCGTTTTGCAGTTGAAATATTAAAAAAAATTTGGTAAAAAAGGATTTTTTTTATCACCTTTTATGTCACATTATGTCATTTTTTCACCTTTTATGTCACATTATGTTTACCTTTTATGTCACATGTTCATAGGGTACTATCAGTTTTAAGGCAAAGGGCATAGGTGGCGATACTGCAAAGTATGTGTCCGTTTAATCCTGCAATGCAGAATTTCTAAAAGATTTGCCCCCAAGCGCCCTTCTTTAAATATAGATTTTATTCACGTACACCTTTTTAACACTTTACAACATAGTTAAAAAGTGTTTATGATTTTGTTCATTCTGTCTGTCTGTCCTTCAGCACGATATCTGCCGTAAAAATGACTTAATCAAAATGAAATTTTAGTATGTTGTTCAGACGGTCTGTGGGACCTATGGGAATATAAATGAATAATATCACCCAATTAGTTTTGGATTGAACCCGCGTTGAAAAAATGAAATACATTGAGCCCTATGGGACCTAATTTTTCAAACATTTTTCAAGCTGATTTAAAATTCACAAATTGCTTCGAAAATTTTAGGTAATATTCAAATTGTTCCATAAAATATATAAAAAAAATTCAGCGAAGTATATTCAGTAGTTTTTTAAATAAAAATTAAAATAATAATTACACCTCTTATATGAAGCGATCCCGTGACCGTGATGTGAAAAGATCACAGGACCCACTTCAGAATGATATATGGCATCCATCTTGTCTCAAAATCGTGATTTTTTAAGTTCTTTTTAATTCATATTGAGTGTTGTATCCGTCCTAAAACCACTTTATTTTTGCTTAAATTCTGTGTATCTACATACTGAAACAACGCAATTTCAATATATTTGAGTTTAAATGATCATCCAAATTTGATTATTTCTACAACGAAGCCTATTTTTCACTTATGTAAAATGTAAACAGCAAAATATGTAGAATGAGTTGTATTAGAATTGCTGTATTTCTTTAAAACAAAATTATTTAGCCTATGGAGTCTGCATAGCTGATATGAATGAAATATTCATTGATTTTACAAAGAGAAGGACGATTTTTTTCGATGAAGTTTTAAGCATAGAGTTTAATTACTTGTAGCTCCATGTCTTAATTTTTAAACAAAATAGATTATTATAGTATTGTGATGAATTAAATGAATGGGAAATTGTTAATGAATGAAATGCTGCTTTTATAGAGAGAGCCAGGCGTGTTATTTTTTCTATGACGTCATTTGAATGAATTTCAGTTGTTTTCGATGATGTTTTCAAATGTAATAAATTATCGCAGTATTATGATAGTTTTAAAAATATTACCAAGGAATGTATCGCATTTTAGAGATGTTTAAAGCAGGCAATTTATATTTCAATGCCGTCATTTGAATGACGTTCATTTTTTTCGATGAAGGTTAAAGTTTTCAAATATAATAAATTCATGTAGTATTGTGATAAGTTTTAAAATATTACCGAGGAATGTATTGCATTTTAGACTTGTTTAAATAAAATGGCATTGAAGTTGGAAAGTGTTTCATAATCAATGCTTTAAGCATGATTGATCTTTCTTGTTCATATTCACAGAACCTGTTCGAGTCTAAACTTGATCAATGAACTTCGCACAACTTGAGCTCTATTTCTACTAAATTTGATACCTGCTGCGTTATAGAACTGAACTTATCGGTCGCCATAGAAGAACATAAAACTATGACACGTGACAAGTTTTCTGGCCCCCATTTTAGATAACGGCTATTTTATGCTGAGGCGTGTATAAAAATAGCAAAACCGGTCCATGGATGCTGTTATATGCAAAAGCGGTCTTAATAGTAGTGTATTTATTCCAGGGATGATTTCAGATGAGGTTTCTTTGATTATGCATGATAGAAAACTTAATGTAATGCTGTATGGAATATTTATCAGAAAACAATTACGAAGTAGAATATTTATTAGGAGTGAATTCTATAATTTGTTCTCCTATATACAGGAGTCATGCAAAAGAAATTTTTGGATAGAAAATTTTGTTATGAAAATAATTAAAATAGTTATTTTTTTATTATTTAAGTTAAAAACAAATGAACTATGCTGATTGTGCATAGAACATAACGATTATGTACTGCGAATTCAAACCATTTCTGGATTAAAATATGAAAGTTATTCAATAAAGCATTTGTTACAATTTTTTGTTTCAATTTTGTATTAATAAAATTTTTCTAGAAAACTACATATTAAAATTTTCAAAGCTCTCATAATGCACACCTTGAAAATCTCGTACGATCACGTTATACACGTGGATCCGTAAGCCCTTCCGAGAGGTTGGTGGTAGGGGAAGGAGGGTTCAATCCTTGTGGATGCCTCCCCCACTGGGTTCCGGTCTAAATTGGGTGGCACTTCCCGGCCGTCTAAACAGTTACCTTACACCTTTCTGGTAGGCCGGACGGTCTGGGTCTCAACAACAACAACAACATCACCTTGAAAATCAATATGTAAATGTTAAGGAATTTGTTTGAATTAACTTTTATGTTCTTATCTAATTTATCAGACTATTAAACATGTATATGCGTGCTGTAAATAATACCCTTTAAGATGCTTCTCTTATACATTTCAGATACTCCTTTTACACATTTCATATACTTCTCTTATACACTTCAAATACTTCTCTTACACATTTCAGTTGCTTCTCTTATACATTTCAGATGGTTTTTTTTATACATCTCAGATGCTTCTCTTATGCTCTTCTTTTAAATTTCAGATGTCTATATTTCAGATGTCATTTCAAATGTTTACCTTATACATTTCACATGCATTTTTTTATATGTTCTAGATGCATTTAATATACATTTCTGATTCTTCTATTATATGTTTCAGATGCTTTTTTTATATATTTCAGTTGTTTCTCTTATGCCTATCTTACAAATTTCAGATGCTTCTCATATGCATTTCAGATGCTCCCCATGTACATTTCAGATGTTCCTTTTATACATTTTAGATTCTTCTCTTATATATTTTAGATGATTCTCTTATGTATTTTAGTTGATTCTCTTATACATTTAAGATGCTTCTATTGCACATTTAAAATTTTTCCCTTATACATTTCAGATTCTTATACATTTCAGATGGGTTTTTTATATATTCTAGATGCCTTTAATATACATTTCAGATTATTTTATTATACATTTCAGATGTTTCTCATATATTTCAGATGCTTCTTTTATATGTTTCAGATGCTTCTCTTATGCCTATCTTACAAATTTCAGATGCTTCTCATATGCATTTCAGATGCTCCCCATGTACATTTCAGATGTTCCTTTTATACATTTTAGATGCTTCTCTTATATATTTTAGATGATTCTCTTATGTAGTTTAGTTGATTCTCTTATACATTTAAGATGCTTCTATTGTGCATTTAAAATTATTCCCTTACACACAGATGCTTCTCTTATGCTTATTTTATAAGTTTCAGATGTCTATATTTCAGATGTTTCTCATATACATTTCAGATTCTTATACATTTCAGATGCTTTTTTTATATATTCTAGATGCCTTTAATATACATTTCAGATTCTTTTATTATACATTTCAGATGTTTCTCACATATTTCAGATGCTTCTCATATATTTCAGATGCTTCTTTTATATGTTTCAGATGCTTCTCTTATGCCTATCTTACAAATTTTAGATGCTTCTTATATACATTTCAGATGTTCCCGTTCCCCATATGCATTCCAGATGTTTCTTTTATACATTTTAGATACTTCTCTTATATATTTTAGATGATTCTCTTATATATTTTAGTTGATTATCTCATACATTTAAGATGCTTTTAAAGCACATTTAAAATTATTCCCATATACATTTCAGATGCTTCTCTTTTTTTTTAGATGCTTTGCTTATACACTTCAGATGCTTCTCCTAAACTTTCAGAAGCTCATCTTATACCTTTTGAATGTTTTTCATATGCAGTTCAGATGCCTCCCTTATACTTTTCTTATAAATTTCTGTTTCTAAATACATTTCAGATGTTTCTCATATACATTTCAAATGCTTCTCATATATTTTATATGCTTCTCTTGCATATTTCAGATGCTTCTTTTATATATTTTGGGTGCTTCTGATACATATTTCATATGCTTGTCTTATGTCTCTCTTATGAATTTCAAATGATTATATATATTTCAGATGCTTCTCTTATGCCTCTCTTACAAATTTTAGAATGCTTCTCATATAAATTTCAGATGCTTCTCATATACATTTCGGAAGTTTCTTTCATATATTTCAGGTGCTTCTCTTATGCAGAGTGCTCCGTCAAGGTTGCATAAACTACAGAGCTAGAATTCTCGCTTGGAGTACATAAAAAATCTGATGTGGGCAGCACATGACTTTCCCTGCAGACTTAAATTCATATTTTCTTTATTTTTTTAATGGTTCATTAGATTGAGTTTAATTTCACCAAATAACACTAAATTTGCATTTTTAATTCAATTTTTACTTTCCCAGCAATACATGGTAATGTATAGAGAAAGTATTGGAATCATGCCGAAAATCACAACTCGAGTTTTCGACGGATCTACACGTTTCGAGACCTGTAGAATACGAAAAAACCATTTTTAGCGTGACGTCTGTGTGTGTGTCTGTGTGTCTGTCTGTGAAGATTTTGTATCCACTCTAACTAAAAAAGTAATTGACCGAATTTCATAAAATTCGGTAGGTAAGTCACTTGTGGGCGACTCTGGTGCTGATTAGTTTTGGGTACGATTCGGGATAAAAGAACCCGCCTTTTTCTGCGAAACGGCCGGCAAAAGCTTGTATCCACTGTAACTGAAAAACTAATGAACCGAATTTCACAAAATTTGGTAGATGAGTCACTTGTGGATTACCCTGATGCTGATTAGATTTTGGTACGATTCGAAAAAAATAACCTGCCTTGTTTTGCAAAATGGCCCGCAAAAATCGTCAAAATCTAAACTAATGAACTAGATATGCTCAAATATATCCATTAAATGCTCGTTTAATACGTAATTTTTAACGACAAAAAGAAAAAGATCAACCCCATTACACTAGGACTAGCCGTTCTCGAGATATTTTAGTTTTTCGTATTTTCTCTACGCCACCTTTAATAATAAGTCCGGTTACCGAATGAGAACGAAAATTGAATTAAAAGTGAAATAAATTTAAAAATAAATAAAGAGGACTTGAATATAAAGGTCTGCAGGGAAAGTCATGTGCTGCCCACATCAGATATTTGTTTTTATTTGGTAATTGGACATTTTCCCGATAGCTGCGTAACAAAAATGCAAGAAATCTCAAATATCTTGAGAACGGTTAGTCCTAAGGTATAATGGAGTATGTATTCTTTTCCTCGTCAAAAATTGCGTATAAAACAAGAATTTTATTGATACATTTCAGCATGCGTAGTCTTTTTTTTTTAGATTTTGGCAATTTTTGCGGGCCATTTCGTAAAAAAAGGCAGGTTGTTATTTTCCGATTCATACCAAAATCGAATCAGCACCAGAGTGTTCCACAAGTAACTTATCTACCAAATATTGTGAAGTTTGGCCAATTAGTATTTTAGCTAGGGTGGATAGATGGAATTTTTGCGGGCCATTTCTTAAAAAGGCGGGTTTTTCTTTTCCGAATCGTACCAAATTCTAATCAGCACCAGAGTATTCAACAAGTAACTTGTCTACCAAATTTTGTGAAATTTGGTCAATTAGTATTTTAGTTAGAGAGGATAAATGAAATTTTTACGGGCCATTTCGCAAGAAAAGGCAAGTTCTGGTTTTACGAATCGTACAAAAAAACTAATCAGCACCAGAGTCACATCCAAGTGACTTGCCTACCAAATTTTATGAAATTCGGTCCATTAGTTTTTGAGTTAGAGTGGATACATACATTGCACATACACACAGACAGACACACATACACACAGACGTCACGCTAAAAATAGTTTTCCCGTATTCTAGAGGTTTCGAAACGTGTAGATCCGTCGAAAACTCGAGTTGCGATTTTCGACATGATTCCAATACCTTCCCTATACATTATTATGTATTGCAGGGAAAGTAAAATGATCCAAGAACCATACCTCTACGAACCATAGTTTTCCAGAAAAATGCGAAAGAAAATATATAACGTTGCATCCTGTGCACGGAAAATAAGCTTTATTGGAAAGATGAACATCGGTACTTGCATATGACATTATGTTTACATAAGATGCTATATAAATGAGAAAATTTTTAGTCCGTGATACTTCTTATGGCGAGTTATGAGTTAATGTTTTTATTTTTAAAGAACTCTATAAATTTATCACAAAAAATATTTGATTGGATATCTGACGAAAAATTGATTACGAAATCGCAAAAGATGAAAAGTTCTGAAATAAAATACATATATTAAAAAAACCATTTTAAGTTATACGGTTTTAGTAAAATGGAGTAAAATGTAAAAACTAAGTTTTTAGCTATCACAACATTCTTGGTCTTATGTGACTAAAATTAAAATTGTGTCCATAAAATAATTGTATTTGGACATTAAAATAATTCTAAGGAACAATATAAGCTATGACATAGAAATTACATATATAATAATGATTACATTCAATTCATTTAAATTTCCCTTTGGCAATTTTTATTTAAAAACCGCCATTGTTATATATGCCATTTCTATGTTATCACTACTATTGTTCCTTAGAATTTTGTTAACGTTGAAATACAATTATTTTATGGACGTCCGACGATTTTATTTTTTATGACATATAACTAAGAATGTTGTGATAGCTAGAAATTATTTTTTATTTTTTAGTACGATTTACTAAAATCGTGGAAACTGAATTTTTTTTTTTTATATATTTTATTTTTACTCAATGCAATAACATATAATTTTATTGTGATATAAGAAGGTCGCTTATGGCATAAACATGAGTGGCACTTTCTATAAGTCACCTATTTTGGGGAAGTCAAAACATGTGCAGAATATAATTTATACACATTTTATTCTTGTATGATTAATTTAATCGTTTTGAACGAAAGCGTATTTACCCGTCAAAATCTCGGATAAGAAAACTTTCGAAAAAACAATACTTTCCTTATACATTTTTACTTTCCCTGCAATGCATGGTAATGTATAGGGAAAGTATTGGAATCATGCCGAAAACTACAACTCGAGTTTTCGACGGATCTACACGTTTCAATACCTCTAGAATACGAAAAAACCATTTTTAGCGTGACGTCTGTGTGACTGTGCGTTTGTCTGTCTGTCTGTCTGTGCAGATTTTGTATCCACTCTAACCAGAAAACTAATGCACTGAATTTCACAAAATTTGGTAGGTAAGTCACTTGTGGGCGAGTCTGGTGCTGATTAGTTTTGGGTTCGATTCGGGATAAAAGAACCCGCCTATTTTTGCGAAATATTTATTGCGAAATATTTTTGCAAATCTACGACGGATCTACACGTTTCGAGACCTCTAGAATACGAAACAACTATTTTTAGCCTGACGTTTGTGTGTGTGTCTGTCTGTGTATATCTATCTGTGCAATGTATGTATCCACTCTAACTAAAAATTAATGGACCGAATTTTAAAAAATTTAGTAAGTCACTTGGGTGAGACCCTTGTGCTGATTAGTTTTTGGTAGGATTCGTAAAAACAGAACCCGCCTATTTTTGCCAGATGGCCTGTAAAAATTTCATGTATCCACTCTAGCTAAAATACTAATTGACCAAATTTCACAACATTTGGGTAGATAAGTTACTTGTACGATACTCTGGTGCTGATTAGATTTTGGTACGATTCGGAAAATAACAACCTGCCTTTTTTTTACGAAATGACCCGCAAAAGTCTAAAAAAAAAAGACTACATATGCTCAAATGTATGAACTAAATTCTTGTTTTATACGCAATTTTTGACGAGGAAAAGAATATAACAAATTCCATTATACTTTAGGACTAATCGTTCTCAAGATATTTGACATTTTTGGTATTTTTGTTACGCCGCTTTTGGAAAAATGTTCAATTACCAAATAAAAACAAAATTGAATTAAAAATGCAAATTTAGTGTTATTTTGTGCAATTAAAATCAATCTAATGAATTATTAAAGAAATAAGGAAAATATCAATTTGAGTCTGCAGGGAAAGTCATATGCTGCCCACATCAGATTTTTTATTGTAGTTTCAGAAAGTAAAAATATAAGTAGAATATTTAATTTGAACTCCATTGTGGTTGCCGAACTTGATTACTTTTTACATAAGCCATCAGTGATTGATATGTTTTGTACTTTAGCATGCAATGGTATTTTAGTTTTTAACACTTTACAACAAAGTTGAAAAGTGTTTATGACTTTGTTCATTCTGTCTGCCTGTCTGTCCGTTAGCACGATAACTGCCGTAAAAATGACTTTATCAAACTGAAATTTTAGTATGTTGTTCAGATGGTCTATGGGACCTATGGGAATATAAATGTATAATATCACCCAATTAGTTTTGGATTGAACCCGTGTTGAAAAAATGAAATACATTGAACCTTATGGGACCTAATTTTTCAAATATTTTTTAAGCGGATTTAAAATTCGCAAATTGCTTTGAAAATTTTAGAAAATATTCAAATTATCCCATAAAATATATAAAAATAAATTTCAGCAAAATATATTTAATAGTTTTTTAAATAAAAATTAAAATAATAATTACACCTTTTATATGAAGTGATCACGTGACCATTATATGAAGAGATCACGTGACCAACTTCAAAATAAAATATGGCATCCATCTTATGTCAAAATTGTGATTTTTAAAGTTGTTTTTAATTCATATTTAGTGTTGTATCCGTCCTAAAACCGCTTCATTTTTGCTAAAATTCTGTGCATCAGCATACTGAAACAACGTAATTGCAATATATTTAAGTTTAAATGATCATCCAAATTTGATTATTTCTACAACGAAGTCTAATTTTCACTTATGGAAAATGTAAACAGCAAAATATGTAGAATGAGTTGTATAAGAATTGCTGCATTTCTTTAACGCAAAATTATTTAGCTCATGGAGTCTGCAATATGATATGAATGGAGTCTGCAATATGATATGAATGAAAAAATTCATTGATTTTAGAGAGAAAAGGGTGATTTTTTTCGATGATGTTTTAAGCATAGAGTTTAATTACTTGTACTTCCATGGTCTTGTTGTTGTTGTTGTTGTCGTGTCCCTAACATTACAATTAAGGAAGAATGAATGCACTGCTTCTTTCCATGGTCTTAAATTTTTAAATAAAATAAGTTGTTATAGTATTGTGATGAATGAAATGAATGGAAAAATGTTTATGAATGAATGCTGCTTTTATAGAGAGAACCAGACGCGTTACATTTCGATGACGTCATTTGAATAAATTTCATTTATTTTCGATGAAGTTTTCAAATATAATAAATTATTGTAGTATTATGATAATTTTAAAAATATTACCAAGGGATGCATTGCATTTTAGAGATGTTTAAATGAAATTGCAATGAAGTTGGAAAGTGTTTCATAATCAATGCTTTATGCATGCTTGATATTTCTTGTTAATTATTAGCAGGATTGCATAGACTCACATCGTTTAATGCGTTTAGGTTCGAGGTTTTCCTATACTTCTCTTCTACCAAGAAGTGAAGTTAGTTTTTAAAGAATTTAGTTATCCTTGCGGATTAAATCTAATCAGTAAGAGACCACCGGAAGTTTTCAAAGTTTGCTTCCAAACGTACGAATATAAACAGTGATAAGTCGAATTCAAATCCCGTCAGCAATCGTTCAAGGTGATTCGTGGCAGCTCTCAATGAGTGAATCACACTTGAATCACATTTGGGATCCTTCCATGATTCATTCCAGGTTTACCACCAAGGTAAAGTGAAAGCAAGAGGCGGCTGGTGTTGATCAAAGGATTAGTGGAAAGTGACTAGTGATTATGCTGCTGATGTTGCTAATTTAGTTTCAATGTCGGCGCTGCTTTTCTTGCTTTACTAATCTCTTAACTTACGTGCTCAAGGTGCGAAGGGCTAATGGAAGCCTTGAGGAGATGTTCCCGGAAACGTTTAGTTTAAACAAATTCTAAAAGCGCCAGGTTAAATTTAAAACGAAGAATTCGGAATCGCATATTGGAAGCAGTGACGAAAGTTTTTAAAAATATAGCGAGTGTTTTTGTTATTGCCCGTTATGGAACAGATTTGTTTGTAAATTTGTTTGTATCAATTTGAGTGAGGAAGCATGTGAAGAAGATATGTGATAAAATATCGTGAGTATGATACTTTGCTCGACTTTTTCATACATTCATATTGTTGACGTCTACTTGTATTATTATCAGTGTCAAAGTGTAAAAAGTTGTTACTTTTAATGAGCTTTCGTTAAAATTTTATTCGTTTGCAAATTTTCACAAATTATTCTTTAATAACATTCATTTTTCATTTGGCAACCGGTCAGACGAGCCGATAAATTGCACGTATTTCTCTGATTCGTATTAAATTATACTATGCATAAAGAATATAAACACAGTATGTATGCTCTACTATGCTTTGAATAAAAGAGTATACATACCATGTTTATACTCTTCTATGTATAGCTTAGTTTACACTTTTATATCCTTGTTTAAACTATACTGCTTATCATTTTTCGGGGAATAATCATTTATGAAAAAATATAGATATAATATAACGAAAACTTTTAATTTTGAAGAATTCGTGCTCTTAATTATACAAATTGTAAAAAAATTCTATCTATATATTGTACAAAATGTATCCACACAGAAAATTGAATAGTGATACATGCATTCTTTGTCCAAACAGTTACCTTACACCTTTCTGGTAGGTCGGACGGTCTGGGTCTCAACAACAACAACATGCATTCTTTGTTGAATTATCCACATATACACACACACACACACAGATAGATCATTATAAAATTGTTCAAAATGTGTTTAACAATTATTAAAACATGCTGTAAGTTCCAGTTTATAGTTAGAAGGAAATACTTTCGTCTCATCAACTCAATACATCGTTTGGCTACCCAAAGTCAGGTGGTTCGATTTTTCGCTGGGGCATTAGTATTTTACAGAACCTTTACCATCAAAATCTCGTGTTCAAAGAATTTTTATTTTTGGAAATTAATCTTTTTACTTTCCTTATATACATAATGTATAAGGAAAGTATTGTGACGGGGTCGAAAATTCGAACTCGAGTTTTCGACGGGAGAGCACGTTTCAAGCATCCCTGATCACGAATCGAACATTTTTGAAGTGATGTCTGTGTGTGCGTGTGTGTGTGTGAAAGTATGTGTGTGTCAGTGAGTCTGTGGAGACGATATCTCACGAACGAATGGAGCGATTGGAATGAAATTTGGTTCAAAAATCACAATCCGTGAATACTGAAAGTCTATTGTTTTAAAACACAACCGAATGTTCAGAACCCCCTAAATTTTCGAGTGAAATTCTGAAAAAAATCATCAAGAAATCAAAACCTTTAATAAAGTTACGCATACATTTCTTATGTAATTTTCCCCTAGAAAACAATTGACATAAACTTTAAAACGCTAGCATGAACCGTTTTCGAGATAGTATGTTCACTTTTCATATGCATTATCATGCGATAAATTTAGTGACATCCTTCTCGTGAATCTAACTCGTTCCATTCACGAGAAAAGATACTTTGAGTAATACTTTTGTATTTGAACACCAATAGTCATTTATCTACTGTAAGAATAACTTATTTCTCTGTCCATAACGTTTGGCGAGATTTTGGCGATGAATTTAGCGGGATGTCGCTAACCTGGCGACATTTTTAAATGTTGCCAAATTAACGAAAATCTCGCCAAATAGATAAAAATGACTCTAAATCAATGAAAATGACGACTCATTGAAGAAAATTCAATATCTTGGAAAGAATATAAGTATCTACTATAAGAATAACATTTTTTTTAAACTGTAAAAGTAGTAAATTCATTGCATTACATCAGAAAAGTCAAGTGCTGCTTGATCACATCAGATTTTGTCTGATGTAATATCAGTGAGCAAAAGTGTGTCGCTATGAAAGAGCATGAAATCAAAAATGTAGCAGTGTCAAAAGTTTTGTAGAGATGAATTTTACGTAGAAATTACATTTACTGTCAAAATGGTTCCGTTGAATATGAAATCTCGGAGATTACTGCACAGATCAAGGCTCCAAAATTCATTGAACCGAGGAACACATTAGAATATTCATAGTGCTAAAGTAGTCTGGATCGAAAAGACATGCAATAATCTATATAAAGTTCCGATACCCGATGATAGCGGACATTCTTTTTCAGTCATTTTTTTAGCGGTTACTTATTTTAGCAGCTGCAATTAAAGTATTGGCCACCTGCTGCGATGTACCACCTTTGAATTGGTAAATGCTAAATAGATTCCTCTGACAAACGTTTTAAGGAAACTAAAGCCATAACTCTAGTTTATTATTTTTTAAAAAAAGTGTAGGGAAAGTCGATTAATGGTTATCATCATTTTCTTCTCTGGAACATTGGTATGCTCTCCACGTATAATCCATCATACTAGAAAATGCAAGGAAGGGCTGTTCGCGGCTACTATTAACTTATACTACTCCGGGATAGAGATATGTTCTCCACAAATGGTCCATTATCTCGCCGTTTCAGTGTATGGAAAGTAAGCTGATGGCTATTATTGGATATTACTACCTGGGAACATTGCCATATACCCAATAAATATGACTCTAGTTCATTTTTACTTTCCCTATCTATACAGGGTGTCGCAAAAAGATTGAAACGCGCTTTAATTCTGTACCTGTTGGAGATAAGTGGGTAATATAAATTGCAAAAATGTTGAAAGTAAGATAGGTAATAAGACTACGTTAATAGTCCTCCCATTTATTTTCAAAAATTTACCCTTTTTAAATTTTTATACCACCCCTTAGACAAATTTGGTTAATCAGAAAATTTTTATTTTTAATGCAAAACGATCATTAAAAAAACCCGCATATATGTATCTTTAAAATCAACTGAATTATGATAAAGGAAAAATCTGACTTGTGCCGCTTTTCAGTACCATGTAAAAGGCTGTTTCATGAGCGAGAATAGGGATTATAAATAAATTGACGATGGAGATTGTTTAGATCAAAAATACGTTAATATGTGTCAAATTTTTTTATCACAAATGCATCTAAATAAAGCATTACACAGACAGAGATCATATAAGGCAGTGGTACTCACTATGCGGATGGGTATCTTATGTATTATCATCCAGTTTTATCTTTTTTTGTGATATGTCACAAATTCACATTTCTAATTTGATATAGGGTCCCCATTCACAATGTTCAATTAAATATAACTCAATTATATATAACTCTATTTTAAAGATACAGATATACGGGTTTTTTTAACGATCTTGTTGCATTAAAAATGAAAATTTTCTGATTGACCCAATTTGTCTAAGGGGGTCGTATAAAAATTTAAAAAGTGTAACTTTTTGACAATGAATGGGAGGAGTATTTCATTAACGTAGTTTTATTTCCCACCTTTCTTTCAACATTTTTGCAATTACATTACGCACTTATCTCCAACAGGCAAAGAATTAAAGCGCGTTTCAATCTTTTTGGGACACCCTGTATACATGTATAGAGAAAGTATTGTGACGGTGTAGAAATATTACGAATTCTAGCTTTTGATGAAAGATCACGTTTCAAGCATACCTGAACTCGGATCAAACGTTGTCAACTGATTCTGGAACAGCATCAACCTATTCTACTTTTTATGATATGTAGCATGTGCGTCGACAAGTGGTCAACTTGTCTGCACCATGATAATAGTGTCTTCCAGGCAGAGCTACTTGCAATAAAGAAGGCTGTATTTTGGGCTATTGCAAGTTTGTATGAGAATATCGTTATCTACTCTGGCAGTCTATCGAGTATCAAAACTCCTAAATAATGCCAAACGAAGAATCCGGCAGCTTGTAAAATTACAACTATCATAACCGACAGCATATCAGTAACGTAGCGTGAGATTTTTCACTGGGGAGGCTGAAAATTTGGCAAAAAATTTGGTATTACAAGCGACATTTATATTGGAATTCGCATTTTCATAAGTTTTATTTCAATAAGTTTTATTTATTGGTGAATAAAATAAATATAATTTTACATAAAAATGCAAAGATTGGATGACATGCACGATATTTTAAAATGTTACCTATGTAAGATGAATACATACAAGATATAACATTTTAAATGTTTTCTTATTTCTAAATTAGACGAACTTTTACAATTATTTTATTAAATATGAAGTCATGGTCGCCCATAGGTGATGTAAAAGGGGGGGGGGGGGTCATATTCTCCCTTGGGCATTCAATATAACAAAAGCGAGCATGAAGCCAGTTGATGTTGTTCAGCATGTGTTTGAGTCTCCAGTTCCCCTGGAAAAAGTTTTACAGGCGCCTATGTATAAAGTAGAAATATATTAGAATATTATTATCAAATGATAGAAAAAATATACCAGTTTTGTGAATATAAGCAGGTAGAACTAACGAGATAAAGCAATTCAAAGGAGTGCACTGAAAATGGGTAAGAATTTTATTAATAAACTCTGTAATCAACACTGGAATAAACACTGTAGTCAACAATGTCCTTAAACAATTTTGTATATTAATTATTTACGAATACTATATTTTTAAAACTTAAAAATTTAGTACTCGTAAATAATTTAAGACTTAAAAATATCTTGAAACAAATAAAAACTGCTAAAAATCCGCTAGAAAATTATCAATGGTTTTTGTTTAACTGAGATTCTCGTGTAACGTGATTTTTAAAGGGAGATCAGATGTATTCTTTCTAGAACTCCCAAATCCGCAAACGGATGCTTCGCCATATTGTTTCTGCAACTGCGTCTACTTCACAAACTACTTAAGTTTAATGGTAGTCATTATTAGTGTGTTTCTTTGTCTAGATATTTGTTTAAATTTAGGTGAATGCCATGTTATTCGTAGGAAATGCCTCATATATTTTAGTACGAGCAGTATACCCGTTCTTCGTAAGGAAAATATAATATAAGGAAACTCAAAATTTACAATTATGTGTAAATTTCTATAGTATTCTAAATGACTTTGTTATTCAAAATATTCTATTGAAATATTTAATTTAATTCTTCTAAAGAATGTTTAAGAATCTCTGGGCTCGATATACAAAATTATCTTAACAGGTAGATCTGAAGAAGAATAAAGCATCTTGGGCCAATTTGTAAACAAATTAAAAAAAAATATTTTTTAATTCTCACGAAACGACAGAGATTATCTAGAATATCGTACTTAATTATGCAAACTATTGAATTTTCATCGATTTGGTGTTATTTTGATGAGTTTGGCGTCATTTTCTCAATTTGGCGAACTTTTCGTCAATTTATCGACATTTTAAAAAATTGTCAAGTGGGACTGTAGAACTAACTGACAGTCCCAATTGGCGGCAAATTGACCAAACATCATCACAATACTATCCCCTAATAAAACACAATTAATTTAATTGATTTAGCGCAATTTTATCAATTTCAAGGTATTGTTATGGATTTAAGAACATTATTATCAATTTGGCGACATTTTAAAAATTCGCTAAATGTGTTAATAAGTAGGATGGTTGGACTAACCGACAAATGCTACCGAAACATCATTTTGGTACTCTCTTCTAGCAAAACAAAATGAATTTCATTGACTTAGCGTCGTTTTTATCAATTTGCGACATTTCCGTCAATTTAACAATGTTTAAGAATATTTGACAAGTTAGCGATATCCTGCCAAATTCGTATAACTGAATTTGAAGAACAATAACATTCCTGATCCCGTTTGTACCTGTATATACTTTTTTTTTCTCCAAAGGCCAGGCACTTGATATTTCATCATTCGTCTATAAACCGGCCAGAACCGTGAATCACTTAACCGTCACATGACGTTGCCCCGGCGCACCAGTGGGGGTGGAACACACTGCGCCCAACGGCACAACATCCATGCCTAAAGGTGGGACTCTAACCCACAATCCGGCAGTCGAACTATCGCTAGGAAACGCTTGCCTTGACCGTTCGACCACCGCGTCGGCGTTTGTATATACTAAATGAAAACACTAAAATTGTATTAGAAAATATACCTGTTCTACTCTTATTCTTTTTATAACAATCGGGTAAATGAGTTTATTGGCTAAATATAATATATGGATTTAATGGTTAAACGCAATATATAAGTTTGAAAATTTATTTTTCATTTAATTTTGCCAAAATAAACGAAAAGTGATGTACGCAGTTCGTAATTAATATAATTAAAAGGAAATCAAACCGTTCATTTATAAAATATATTTTTATATCCATTAATTTATTATCCAAATCGAAAAAATAATAATAAAAATTAAAAAACAAATTTGATTTAATTGCGTTGCTGAGCAACATGATATAAGAAAGAATCTTCCCCATGAAATGCTGATAATTCAATAACCATTTTGATTTCTTAATACTCTTCATTGTTGAGTAAGAGCCTGTGAAAAATAAACCATAGTGATAGAGTTTCCATTTAAATTCATGTTTCAAACCGCGATTTTCGAAAGTCACCGATAAGCGCAATAAACTCCAACCAAACTCAGAGTTTTAATTCACCTTCACGTTTTAAACCAGCGATTTTCAACCTTTTTCGTTTGGAGGAACCAAAGGGTTAGAGAGTAAAACTCCTATGAAAAGTTTCGTTTCTAACACTTTACAACATAGTTGAAAAGTGTTTATGACTTTGTTCATTCTGTCTGTCTGTCCGTTAACACGATAACTGCCGTAAAAATAACTTTATCAAAATGAAATTTTAGTATGTTTTTCAGACGATCTGTGGAACATATGGGAATAAAAATGAATAATATCATCCAATTAGTTTTGGATTGAACCCGGGTTGAAAAAATGAAATACATTGAACCCTATGGGATCTAATTTTTCAAACATTTTTTGAGCGAATTTAAAATTCACAAATTGCTTCGAAAGTTTTAGGAAATATTTAAATTATTCCATCTGTGGAACATATGGGAATAAAAATGAATAATATCATCCAATTAGTTTTGGATTGAACCCGGGTTGAAAAAATGAAATACATTGAACCCTATGGGATCTAATTTTTCAAACATTTTTTGAGCGAATTTAAAATTCACAAATTGCTTCGAAAGTTTTAGGAAATATTTAAATTATTCCATAAAATATATAAAAACATTTTCAGCACAATATATTCAGTAGTTTTTAAAATAAAAATTAAAATAATAATTACACCCTTTATATGAAGAGATCACGTGACCATTATTTGAAGAGATCACGTGATCCACTTCAAAATAAAATGTGGTATCCATCTTTCGTCAAAATCGTGATTTTTGAAGTTCTTTTTAATTCATACATATGCAGTGTTGTATCCGTCCTAAAACCGCTTTATTTTTGCTTAAATTCTGTGCATCTACATTCTGAAACAACGCAGTTACAATATATTTTAGTTTAAATGATCATCAAACTTTGATTATTTCTATAATGAAGCCCAATTTCCACAAATGGAGAATGTAAACACCAAAAAATGTAGAATGATTTGTATAAGAATTGCTGCATTTCTTACACGCAAAATTATTTAGCTCATGCGGCGTCTGCAATATAGCTGATATGAATGAAACATTAATTGATTTTACATACAGAACGACGATTTTTCCGATGAAGTTTTAAGCATAGAGTTAAATTACTTGTACCTCCATGGTTTTAAGTTTTTAAATGAAATAAATTATTCTAGTATTGTGTTGAATGAAAGAAATAGAAAAAAGTTTATGAATGAAATGCTGCTTTTATAGAGAGAGCCCGGCGATTTATATTTCTATGACGTCATTTGAATAAAGTTCATTTGTTTTCGATGAAGTATTCAAATATAATAAATTATTGTAGTATTTTGATAATTTTAAAAATATTTCCGAGGAATGTATCGCATTTTAGAGATGTTTAAACCAGACAATTGATATTTCAATGCCGTCATTTGAATAAAGTTCATTTTTTTCGATGAAGTTTTAAGTTTTCAAATATAATAAATTAATGAAATATTGTGATAATTTTAAAAATATCACCGAGGAATTTATCGCATTCTATAGATGTTTAAATAAAATTGCATTGAAGTTGGAAAGTGTTTCATAATCAATGCTTTATGCATGATTGATCTTTTTTAATATCTCGACAACCCCTGATCTTAGAAATTCGAAATATGAACTATATTTTAAGTGGGGCTATTCCAAGCCTACCCTAAAAATTTCATCAAATTCGATATAGTCGTTCTCCGTGATGATGAGACAAACATACAGACAGACAGACAGATTTTCAATTTTATTTATATAGATTACATATGACATTTTTCTGCTTTTAATAGAACCTTGTTTGACTCAAAATGGCGGATACATTAGCCCTGCCCAAGAAATTATCATTCTTGAAATGTTACGTCTCATATCCACTTATTGTTTTAAGTTAAGCTGTTTATAAAGGGTTGAAAATGGAGTTAGAAATAGACACACCTTTCTGAAAGCTAGAAAATATAATAATATTGTGGCATAAAAATTCACTTCTCCTTCTGCAATTCCTTCTTCATTGTTTAAAATAATAATCCCGAGTTATCAGACTTAACCCAACGCATTATCATAGTCATCAACAGGATAGCATTTCATCTCAGCTTCTTTGTTGTATTTATCTCTATAAGTTGCTTTGCTGTATTTATCTCATGGATAATTCTACTAATACCCATTTCATTGCCTAAAAGGCCCAGATATGCAAAGTTAAGTGAACTTATCATCATATCGTCAACAATCGTATCATATCTTAGATTCTTTGTTGTATTCATCTTCACTGATTGCTTTCAAAATGATAAAAATATGTGATCTAATTGATATGTGTAATTCGAATTTAGCTCATATATTCATACATATTTATTATTATTATTATTTTTCTTACTTCATATATCCATATAATTTATATTATTTCCCATACCGCGTAATATAGTATAGAGAAAGTACTGTTTTCACAAAAGTTTTCGAATTTGAGATTTTGATTCCAATATCTGTTTTAAGACCTCCTGAACACGTTTTGACTATTTTTGGAGTGATGTATGTCTGTCTGTCTGTCTGTGGTTCGTGTGTACGTGATATCTGCTAAAATATTAATGGATTTTCACGAAACTTTATATCCGGCTTCATTATTAAAAAAATCTAGAACTATATTGAATTTTTTTTATATTCGAACGAAAACCTCGAAATATATTCGAAATTTGATATTTTTTCAACAGCCTTGAAGGTATATGTTCCTCAAATAATACACCAGGTCTTAACTACATTTTAGGCATTTTAACAAAAGGTCTCACATTGTCTCTCTCCGGCGCGAACAAAAGGAATAATTGTTGTAATTAAGTAATTAAGTATTTTGTGTTTGTTAATAAATGATTCATTGTTAAATTAAAATGGTGTAATCAAATTAGTATTATATTAATTAATATTCCTTTACAGAACTCGCGCTAAAGATAAATAATTGGAGGGTTTTAATAGCGGCAAACAACGCAATGTATAATTTAATAATGAATCCCACTAATACGATCAATTTTAATAGCGGCAAACAACGCAATGTATAATTTAATAATGAATCCCACTAATACGATCAATTTACGGCGATGTTAAAATATATTGAAAATTAATAATTATTTAAAAGTTATTTAAAGTTTCCAAGTACAACTTTAAATAACTTTGTTTATGTGCACCACAATTATCTTTAGAACCGTGCTCCCATTGAGGATAACAGATAATAAATCAATTATCCATCAACCGGTTGTGTGCTTATTTAAGCTTAGAACGCTAGGCAGTCTGCAATCTAGAGATTGCAGACTGCCTAGCGTTTGAGGTGACCTCAGTTATATCTTTTCAGAGTACGAAGTTGCCATATCTACATTCATTACTAAGGTTACTCACGTCTAACTGTTAATACTATAAAAGAGTGTCGACAGCAGTGGAATGAAAGTGAGAAAGAAACTGAACATTTCAATTGTCTTTTCAGAGTAACTCAGAAGCAACGTATTTGCAGCAGGGAATTGGTACAGTTTTCTAGCTTCCCAACCCGTTCTCACAAAATCCAAAAGACATCGAATACTGTATTTATTGTGGATCTCTCAAACATTTCGCATTTGATGACCAAGTTAGATAAATACCACATTAAAAGGCTCAGTAGACACCATTTTTAAATATGGACAAAAACAAAACAAACAAACTTCTGGGTAATAACTGGGTTAAATCTATATAAATGAAAGTGGGAATCTGTCTGTTTGTCTGTCTGTCTGCCTGTTTGTCCCATCATAACGGGAGAACGGCTGAGCTGAATTTGATGAAATTTTCTGGGTGGCCTTGAAATAGCTCCCCATAAATTTGGTCCAAGTTTCGGGTTTCTATGATCAGGGGTTGTCGAGATATTAATAAAAAACTGAACTTTTTCCTAGGAGTTCTATTTTCTAACTCCATGGTTTATCCAAATGGAAAGGATGAAAATCGTTTGTTCTATTCATTGCAAGTGTCATTGTATTTATCAATATTGTAATGAAAATCATGGTAATTTGTGAGATTTGTTTGCATATATTGTACTGATCCATGCGAAAACAGACTTGTATATATTTACTGCCAATTTGTAGCAGTCCTGTATCTGTAATTACTTTCCTTATATACATAATCTATAAGGAAAGAATTGTGACGGGGTCGAAAATTCGAAATCGAGTTTTCGACGGGAGAGCACGTTTCAAGCATCCCTGATCACGACTCAAACACTTTTGGAGTGATGTCTGCGTGTGTGTGTGTGTGTGTGAAAGTATGTGTGTGTGTGTGTGTGTGTGTGTGTGTGTCAGTGAGTCTGTGGAGACGATAACTGACGAACGAATGGGCCGATTCGAACCAAATTTGGTACAAAAATCACAATCCGTAAACACTGGAAGTCTATTGTTTTTAAACGTAATCGAATGTTCAGAACCCCCCTACATTTTCGAATAAAATTTTGAAAAAATCATCAAAAAATCAAAACCACTAATAAGGTTACGCAAATAGACATTTCTTATGTAATTTTTCATTAAAAAACGATTGACATAAATTTTAGAACGCTAACATGAACCGTTCTCGAGATATTGCATATTTTTCAAAAAATTATTAAAAGTCATATAAAATGAAAAAAAATATTTCCTATTGAGAAACATGTTCACTTTTCATATGTAATACCATGCGATAAATTGGGTGACATCATTCTCGTGGATCTAGCTCGTTCCATTCATGAAAAAAGATACTTTGAGTAATACTTTTGTATTTGAACGCCAATAGTCATTTATCTGCTGTAAGAACAACTTCTTTCTTCGTCCATAACGCTTGGCGAGATTTTGGCGGAATGTCGCCAACTTGGCGACTTTTTAAAATGTTGCCAAATTAACGAAAATCTCGCCAAATGGATAAAAATGACGCTAAATCAATGAAAATGACGACTAATTGTCGAAAATTCAATATCTTGGAAAGAATATTAGTATCTGCTGTAAGAAAAACCTATGTTTTCACTGTAAAAGTAGTAAATTCATTACATTATATAAGGAAAGTCATATGTTGCCCACATCAGATTTTTTTGTATCAGACTTGGATGTAGTATCTTTGCTTTCCAATTCGTGACTTTCTGTATACTTAATACGGAAGCGTAATATATATATATATCGTTGCTTCCTATTCGAAACAGTCCTACATATAAGTGTTCATATAGTGGAGCTATTTATATATTTCAACTGTATTTAGTACGGGCAAACATTTTTGTGTTTAGTTTATAATATTTGCTTTGGTAATAGGTACATATATGTAATTACCTCACATGGGCGGCTGCATTGTACATATAACAGCGTTTAACTATTAGCTTTAGAATTTATGAAGTCCAGATCATCACTTAATGTGATTATACCCGTGTCTTTCTCACGTTTTGCTTTTTACTTTCCTTATATACATAATGTATAAGGAAAGTATTGTGACGGGGTCGAAAATTCGAATTCGAGTTTTCGACGGGAGAGCACGTTTCAAGCATCCCTGATCACGAATCAAACATTTTTGGAGTGATGTCTGTGTGTGTGTGTGTGTGTGAAAGTATGTGTGTATGTGTGTGTGTCAGTGAGTCTGTGGAGACGATAACTGACGAACGAATGGACCGATTCGAACCAAATTTGGTACAAAAATCACAATCCATAAACACTGGAAGCCTATTGTTTTTATACGTAATCGAATGTTCAGAACCTCCCTAAATTTTCGAATGAAATTTTGAAAAAATCATCAAAAAATCAAAACCGCTAATAAAGTTACGCAAATAGACATTTCTTATGTAATTTTTCATTAGAAAACGATTGGCATAAATTTTAGAAGGCTAACATGAACCGTTCTCGAGATATTGTACATTTTTCAAAAAAATTATGAAAAAGTCACATAAAAAAAAATTCCTATTGAGAAACATGTTCACTTTTCATATGTAATACCATGCGATAAATTGAGTGACATCATTCTCGTGGATCTAGCTCGTTCCATTCATGAAAAAATATACTTTGAATAATACTTTTGTATTTGAACGCCAATAGTCATTTATCTGCTGTAAGAATAACTTTTTTCTTAGTGCATAACTCTTGGCGAGATTTTGGCGACGAATTTGGCGAAATGTCGCCAACTTGGTGACTTTTTGAAATGTTGCCAAATTAACGTAAATCTCGTCAAATGGATAAAAATGACGCTAAATCAATGAAAATGACAACTAATTGTCGAAAATTCAATATCTTGGAAAGAATATTAGTATCTACTATAAGAAAAACCTATTTTTTTACTGTAAAAGTAGTAAATTCATTACATTATATAAGGAAAGTCATGTGTTGCCCACATCAGATTTTTATTTTTGGCAGATCTTCATCCACCGTAGGCTGCAAATACTGCAAACCTTTGATTTGGTGCCTATATGTAGTGCCTTTAGTGTGAATGTATGTATGTATGCATGTATGTATGTTAGAGTTTGTGTGTGTGAGAGAGTCTGCGAGTTTGCACCCGGTATCTCATGAACTAATACAGCGTTTCAAAAGTAATTTGGTACGATTATTACAATCAGGGTATACTGAAACCCTATTGATTTTAAACGCAATCAAATGACGAATTGCACGTGAGTATGAATAAGTCAGTCTATTTTGATTCAATTTGTCACAAACGCCTACTTTCAATTTACATGGTGTTACTTTAATGCCAAATACATTACGCCATTGATCTTGAACACTATTACTTTGTTGTGAAAGAAGTACAGTCATTGCATTATGTAGGAAAAGTCATGTGCTGCTTACATCAGAATTTTTCCAAAAATGCGGGGAAAGTGGGTTTATGGCTACCATGAACTTTTTATTGCTCTGGAACATTGTCATACATTCCACAAAGGGCCCATTATCCCATTTAAAAAAATCTGATGTGGGCAACACATGACTTTCCTTATATAATGCAATGGATTTACTACGTTTACAGTTAAAAAAAAATCTGATGTGGGCAACACATGACTTTCCTTATATAATGTAATGAATTTACTACTTTTACAGTAAAAAAATAGGTTTTTCTTATAGTAGATACTAATATTCTTTCCAAGATATTGAATTTTCGACAATTAGTCGTCATTTTCAATGATTTAGCATCATTTTTATCCATTTGGCGAGATTTTCATTAATTTGGCAACATTTCAAAAAAGTCGCCAAGTTGGCGACATTCCGCCAAATTCGTCGCCAAAATCTCGCCAAACGTTATGCACTAAGAAAAAAGTTATTCTTACAGCAGATAAATGACTATTGGCGTTCAAATACAAAAGTATTATTCAAAGTATATTTTTTCATGAATGGAACGAGCTAGATCCACGAGAATGATGTCACTCAATTTATCGCATGGTATTACATATGAAAAGTGAACATGTTTCTCAATAGGAATTTTTTTTTATGTGACTTTTTCATAATTTTTTTGAAAAATGCACAATATCTCGAGAACGGTTCATGTTAGCGTTCTAAAATTTATGCCAATCGTTTTCTAATGAAAAATTACATAAGAAATGTCTATTTGCGTAACTTTATTAGCGGTTTTGATTTTTTGACGATTTTTTCAGAATTTCATTCGAAAATTTAGGGGGGTTCTGAACATTCGATTGCGTATAAAAACAATAGGTTTCTACGGATAGTGTCTACGGATTGTGATTTTTGTACCAAATTTCGTTCGAATCAGTCCATTCGTTCGTCAGTTATCGTCTCCACAGACTCACTGACACACACACACATACTTTTACACACACACACAGACATCACTTCAAAAATGTTTGATTCGTGATCAGGGATGCTTGAAACGTGCTCTCACATCGAAAACTCGAATTCGAATTTTCGACCTTATACTTTCCTTATACATAATGTATATAAGGAAAGTAAAAATGTCTAGGGAAGGTTTATTGGATAGCTCTTCTCGTCTGATAATAAGCGGAATAACCATTTACCAAAAATGGAAATCAATGTATACAATAATGGGAAAAGGTAAATATATATACAAAAATACTGCAATTTTTAGTGTATGTAATTATAAGTTTTTGTTATTGTTCGCCGTAGGTGTATATTTATGTTCTGTATTTTTAGAAAATTTTAGGCTTCCTATTGATTTTTTTACTTTCCTTATATACAATAATGTATAAGGAAAGTATTATGATGGGGTCGAAAATTCAATTCGAGTTTTCGACAGGAGAGCACGTTTCAAGCATCCCTGATCACGAATCAAACATTTTTGAGATGATGTCTGTGTGTGCGTGTCAGTGAGTCTGTGAAGACGTTCACTGACGAACGAATGGACCGATTCGAAAAAAATTTGGTGCAAAAATTACAATCCATGACTACTGGAAGCCTATTGTTCTTATACGCAATCGAATGTTCAGAACCCCCTCAAATTTTCAAGTGAAATTTTGAAAAAATCATCAAAAAATCAAAACCTTTAATAAAGTCACGCAAATAGACATTTCTGATGTAATTTTTCATTAGAAAACGATTGACATAAATTTTAGAGCGCTAGCATGGACCATTCTCGAGTATTGCACATTTAAAAAAAATATATCATAAAATGATATAAAATAATAAAAATATGCTATTGAGAAACATGTTCACTTTTCATATGTAATATCATGCGATATATTGTGTGACATCATTCTCGTGGATCTAGCTCGTTCCATTCATGAAAAAATATACTTTGAGTAATACTTTTGTATTTGAAAGCCAATAGTCATTTATCTGCTGTAAGAATAACTTATTTATCCGTCCATAACGCTTGGCGAGATTTTGGCAACGCATTTAGTGGAATTTAGCCAACTTTGCGACTTTTTTCAATGTTGCTAAATTAATGAAAAACTCGCCAAATGGATAAAAATGACGACTAATTGACGAAAATTCAATAACTAGGAAAGAATATAAATATCTACTATAAGAATAATCTATTTTTTTACTGTAAAAGTAGTACATTCATTGCATTATATAAGGAAAGCATGTGTTGCCCACATCAGATTTTTTTACATCAGAACCCGGGATTCACCCCCCTTACAATAGACTCGAAAGTCAGCTGTCGTTTCATCTCCCTACCAACACATTATAAGGCACCGGAGCCCGCGTGTTACCATTTGGGGGCTACCGGACGATCAACGGCATATCAAAAGTTTCGTAGCGTTCAATCTTTTAAAGGAGTCAGAGATAGATATTCCCTTTACCCCCCATGACAGAAATTTTAAGTTAAAATGAATTATTAATTCTTCTTTTAGCCGCTAGGTGTTTTTTTTTTCATTTTTCATTTTATATCTATTTCGTTTTATATTCTTCACTCCTTTTCCCGCAGTTCGTTGCCCCACTGTTATACATTCACTTATGAGATGAAATTGTAGATATTGCGTGGCAAAATAGAGTTTATTTATTTATTACTTTCCTTATATACATAATGTATAAGGAAAGTATTGTGACGAGGTCAAAAATTCGAATTCGACTTTTCAACGGGAGAGCACGTTTCAAGCATCCCTGATCACGAATCAAACACTTTTGAAGTGATGTCTGCGTGTGTGTGTGTGTGTGTGTGTGAAAGTATGTGTGTGTGTGTGTGTCAGTGAGTCTGTGGAGACGATAACTGACGAACGAATGCACCGATTCGAACCAAATTTGGTACAAAAATCACAATCCGTAAACACTGGAAGTCTATTGTTTTTATACGTAATCGAATGTTCAGAACCCCCCTAAACTTTCGAATAAAATTTTGAAAAAATCATCAAATAATCAAAACCACTAATAAGGTTACGCAAATAGACATTTCTTATGTAATTTTTCATTAAAAAACGATTGACATAAATTTCAGAACGCTAACATGAACCGTTCTCGAGATATTGCATATTTTTCAAAAAAATTATTAAAAAGTCATAAAATGAAAAAAAAATATTTCCTATTGAGAAACATGTTCACTTTTCATATGTAATACCATGCGATAAATTGGGTGACATCATTCTCGTGGATCTAGCTCGTTCCATTCATGAAAAAAGATACTCTGAGTAACACTTTTGTATTTGGACGCTAATAGTCATTTATCTGCTGTAAGAATAACTTATTTCTTAGTGCATAACGCTTGGCGAGATTTTGGCGACAAATTTGGTGAACCTATTTTTTGGAAAAACCTATTTTTTTCTGTAAAATTAGTAAATTCATTACATTATATAAGGAAAGTCATGTGTTGCCCACATCAGTTTTTTTTTACTGTAGAAGTAGTAAATTCAATGCATTATATAAGAAAAGTCATGTGCTGCCCACATCAGATTTTTTTTTACTTTGGCACTGATGCGGTATAATATTACACTAATTCATTTTGCCTAAGTAAGATGGAAGAAGGAAATTTTCTGATTTGTTATAATAAATGAAATAAAAAAAAAAGACCTGGATATTCGAGCATTGTTAATAAATGTCATTGTTTCTGAATATAACGCATAACTGATTTAGAAAATGAAAGATTTAGACTAATGATTACCAATAATTTTTATTAATTCAACAACAAGGATATATATAATAAGAATGTTTAATATATATTGAGCTTGGATTGTAGAAGCAAATGCTTGTATGAAAATTACTTGTCGGGCCCAGCAACTATTCCAGGATTAGATAGCGTCCACGCCAACAAATATCATGAATATTGTATTACATAATATTCAGAGGGCCCATGGGGAGAGCCACGGTTTCCTTCATGGAAGCCACTAGTTGGCATGTGCACCAGTTGAGCCTAGGTCTGTCTAATCATACTTTAGGTGATGGAATTAGCAAGAGTTTATATGAGACATTAGTGACTACAAAAAGGGCTCCTATTTGTATATGCTATCTTTACTATACGTGGATCTCAGCGAGCGTCAAAAAAATTTGGGGGAAGCAAGTTTCGGGGAATGGCGAGCGAGGGTGCTGAGTCCTCTAGTATTGCATTTATAAGTAGGCAATGCATCACATTTACATATAATGCTAATATCATTATATGTAAAAGATGCATTGAGTTTCGAGAAGCAAAATATACTTTTATAACATGAAAAAATTGCCAGATTCTAATATATTTATATCTCGATATTATTGAAGCGTCAATACATATTTCATTTTTACTTTCCTTATATACATAATGTATAAGGAAAGTATTGTGACGGGGTCGAAAATTCGAATTCGAGTTTTCGACGGGAGAGCACGTTTCAAGCATCCCTGATCACGAATCAAACATTTTTGAAATGATGTCTGTGTGTGTGTGTGTGTGTGTGTGTGTGTGTCAGTGAGCCTGTGGAGACGATAACTGACGAACGAATGGACCGATTCGAACGAAATTCAGTACAAAAATCACAATCCGTAAACACTGGAAGCCTATTGTTTTTATACGCAATCGAATGTTCAGAACCCCCCCCCCTAAATTTTCGAGGGAAATTTTGAAAAAATCGTCAAAAAATCAAAACCGCTAATAAAGTTACGCAAATAGACATTTCTTATGTAATTTTTCATTACAAAACGATTGACATAAATTTTAGAACGCTAACATGAACCGTTCTCGAGATATTGCACATTTTTCAAAAAAATTATCAAAAAGTTATATAAAATAAAATAAAAATATTTCCTATGGAGAAACATGTTCACTTTTCATATGTAATACCATGCGATAAATTGGGTGACATCATTCTCGTGAATGTAGCTTGTTCCATTCATCAGAAAAGATAATTTGAGTAATAATTTTGTATTTGAACGCCAATAGTCATTTATCTGCTGTAAGAATAGCTTATTTCTCCGTCCATAACTCTTGGCGATATTTTAGAGACGAATTTGGCGGAATGTCGCCAACTTGGCGACATTTTAAATTGTTGCCAAATTAACAAAGATCTTGCCAAATGGATAAAAATGACGCTAAATCAATGAAAATGACGACTAATTGAAAAAAATTCAATATCTTGGAAAGAATATAAGTATCACAACAAGAGCAACATTTTTTTAAACTGTAAAAGTAGTAAATTCATTGCATTATATAAGGAAAGTCATGTGTTGCCCACATCAGATTTTTTTTACCGTAAAAGTATTAAATTCATTGCATTATATAAGGAAAGTCATGAGTTGCCCACATCAGATTTTTCATTTTATAACTATTTCGTTTTATATTCTTCGCTCGTTTTCCCGTAGTTCGTTGCCCCACTGTTATACATTCAGTTATGAGATGAAATTGTAGATATTGCGTGGCAAAATAGAGTTTATTTATTTATTTATTTCATATTCAACATTTTGAATTTTTACGCGTACTAGTTTTTTCGCAGTCGAGCTCAGAACAACGCTCATCAAAATCTTCCCAGAGGTCATCGGTTAATCTTGAGCGAACTTTTGACTTATTCTGCTTCATTCTTGAAAACGATTGTTTGCAAATTAAGTGCTTCAAAATATGAAAATCATTTTCCTTGTAAAATTCTTGGTATTGCTATGTAGTTATTTTCTAACATCGTATTGTTATAGTTACTTTCTAATAGTTAGAGATTTTATAACAAAGAATAGAACAAATACTGGCACTGCCCATATATGGACGTATATGTATTTATTGTACATTTTGGTATTCGACATTGAAATTACTTTATCATTATTATTTTTCTTGTCAAAGTAATCCGTGGGCTAGATAAATCTATTTCGATGGCCGTATACGTCATGCGGGCCGTTCTTTGGGGACCATTGTTCTAGATTAATATTTCTGCAGAAAACTGTAGTAACTATACTATTAAAAATGGGTATTAAAAAAAAGTAGAATGTACTCATTTTCGAGCACTTTGCATGCTTATAATAGCTCCCAGTAACCATGTTTCAATTTTGAAAAACGCATGCACTCATTTTTGAGTACAACAAAGAATTAAATTTTAAGCATATTTAGGTTCAAATTGTAAATACTATGTACCCATTTATGAATATGGGAGAACCAATTTTAAGCCTAATTGTAAATACTATGTATTCATTTATGAGTATATGGGAGAATAACTTTTAAGCATAATTGTAAATACTATGTACTCATTTTTGAGTATATGAGAGATTCAATTATATATATATTTTTCAATTATATTACTTTCCTTATATACATAATGTATAAGGACAGTATTGTGACGGGGTCGAAAATTTGAATTCGAGTTTTCGACGGGGGAGCACGTTTCAAGCATCCCTGGTCACGAATCAAACATTTTTGAAATGATGTCTGTGTGTGTGTCAGTGAGCCTGTTGAAACGATAACTGTCGAATGAATGGACCGATTCGAACAAAATTTGGCACAAAAAACACAATCAGTAAATACTGGAAGCCTATTGTTTTTATACGCAATCGAATGTTTAGAACCCCCTAGGTTTTCGAATGAAATTTTGAAAAAATTATCAAAAAATCAAAACGGTTAATAAAGTAACGCAAATAGACATTTCTTATGTAATTTTTCATTAGAAAACGATTGACAAATTTTAGAGCGCTAAAATGAACCGTTCTTGAGATAATGGATATTTTTCAAAAAAATTATCAAAAAGTCATATAAAATTAAAAAAAAATATTTCCTATTGAGAAACATGTTCACTTTTCATATGTAATACCATGCGATAAATTGGGTGACATCATTCTCGTATATCTAGCTCGTTCCATTCATGAAAAAAGATACTTTAAGTAATACTTTTGTATTTGAGCGCCAATAGTCATTTATCTGCTGTAAGAATAACTTATTTCTTCGTCCATAACGCTTGGCGAGATTTTGGCGACGAATTTGGAATGTCGCCAACTTGGCGACTTTTTGAAATGTTGCCAAATTAACGAAAATCTAGCCAAATGGATAAAAATGACGCTAAATCAATGAAAATGACGACTAATTGTCGAAAATTCTATATCTTGGAAAGAATATAAGTATCTACTATAAGAAAAACCTATTTTTTTTACTGTAAAAGTAGTAAATTCATTACATTATATAAGGAAAGTCATGTGTTGCCCACATCAGATTTTTTTTAGCTGTAAAAGCAGTAAATTCATTGCATTAGATCAGGAAAGTTATGTGTTGCCCATATCAGATTTTTTTTAACTGTAAATAAATGACGGATGACAAACAGCGTATATGCATAAAACAAACAATGCTTATTGCGTGTCCGTATTCTACTGCCACATTAGAGGGGGAAAATCACACGACCGCATAGCACCGCACACGAAATATATACATCCGCCATCGTAATTCTTATGATATAGTTCTTATTTTCGTGGATATAACGTTTATTCTTCTAAATATTTGCACAGAAATTTCAGAATTATAATTGCACATTTATTACACGATTTTTAATGAAATCAAAATGAAAAAATCTGATGTGGGCAACACATGACTTTCCTTATATAATGTAATGAAATTACTACTTTTACAGTAAAATAGGTTTTTCTTATAGTAGATATTAATATTCCTTCCAAGATATTGAATATTCGATAATTGGTCGTCATTTTCATCGATTTAGCGTCCTTTTTATCCATCTGGCGAGATTTTCGTTAATTTGGCAACATATCAAAAAGTCGCCAAGTTGGCGACATTCCGTCAAATTCGTCGCCAAAATCTCGCCAAGCTTTACTGACGGAGAAATAAGTTATTCTTATAGAAGATAAATGACTATTGGCGTTCAAATACAAAAGTATTACTCGAAGTATCTTTTATCATGAATGGAACGAGCTAGATCCACGAGAATAATGTCGCCCAATTTATCGCATGGTATTACATATGAAAAGGGAACATGTTTCTCAATTGGAAATATATTTTATTTTATTTTATATGACTTTTTGATAATTTTTTTGAAAAATGTGCAATATCTCGAGAACGGTTCATGTTAGCGTTCTGAAATTTATGTTATGTCAATCGTTTTTAATGAAAAATTACATAAGAAATGTCTATTTGCGCAACTTTATTAGTGGTTTTGATTTTTTGACGATTTTTTCAAAATTTCATTCGAAAATTTAGGGGGATTCTTGACATTCGAATGCGTATAAAAGCAATAGGCTTCCAGTGTTTACGGATTGTGATTTTTGTACCAAATTTGGTTCGAATCGGTCCATTCGTTCATCAGTTATCGTTTCAACAGGCTCACTGACACACACACAGACATCATTTCAAAAATGTTTGATGTGGGCAACACATGACTTTCCTTATATAATGTAATGAATTTACTACTTTTACAGTAAAAAAATAGGTTTTTCTTATAGTAGATACTAATATTCTTTCCAAGATATTGAATTTTCGACAATTAGTTGTCATTTTCATTGATTTAGCGTCATTTTTATCCATTTGACGAGATTTACGTTAATTTGGCAACATTTCAAAAAGTCACCAAGTTGGCAACATTTCGCCAAATTCGTCGCCAAAATCTCGCCAAGAGTTATGCACTAAGAAAAAAGTTATTCTTACAGCAGATAAATGACTATTGGCGTTCAAATACAAAAGTATTATTCAAAGTATATTTTTTCATGAATGGAACGAGCTAGATCCACGAGAATGATGTCACTCAATTTATCGCATGGTATTACATATGAAAAGTGAACATGTTTCTCAATAGGAATTTTTTTTTATGTGACTTTTTCATAATTTTTTTGAAAAATGTACAATATCTCGAGAACGGTTCATGTTAGCCTTCTAAAATTTATGCCAATCGTTTTCTAATGAAAAATTACATAAGAAATGTCTATTTGCGTAACTTTATTAGCGGTTTTGATTTTTTGACGATTTTTTCAAAATTTCATTCGAAAATTTAGGGAGGTTCTGAACATTCGATTACGTATAAAAACAATAGGCTTCCAGTGTTTATGGATTGTGATTTTTGTACCAAATTTGGTTCGAATCGGTCCATTCGTTCGTCAGTTATCGTCTCCACAGACTCACTGACACACACACATACACACATACTTTCACACACACACACACACACACACACACACACAGACATCACTCCAAAAATGTTTGATTCGTGATCAGGGATGCTTGAAACGTGCTCTCCCGTCGAAAACTCGAATTCGAATTTTCGACCCCGTCACAATACTTTCCTTATACATTATGTATATAAGGAAAGTATTTTTGGCAGATCTTCATCCACCGTAGGCTGCAAATACTGCAAACCTTTGATTTGGTGCCTATATGTAGTGCCTTTAGTGTGAATGTATGTATGTATGCATGTATGTATGTTAGAGTTTGTGTGTGTGAGAGAGTCTGCGAGTTTGCACCCGGTATCTCATGAACTAATACAGCGTTTCAAAAGTAATTTGGTACGATTATTACAATCAGGGTATACTGAAACCCTATTGATTTTAAACGCAATCAAATGACGAATTGCACGTGAGTATGAATAAGTCAGTCTATTTTGATTCAATTTGTCACAAACGCCTACTTTCAATTTACATGGTGTTACTTTAATGCCAAATACATTACGCCATTGATCTTGAACACTATTACTTTGTTGTGAAAGAAGTACAGTCATTGCATTATGTAGGAAAAGTCATGTGCTGCTTACATCAGAATTTTTCCAAAAATGCGGGGAAAGTGGGTTTATGGCTACCATGAACTTTTTATTGCTCTGGAACATTGTCATACATTCCACAAAGGGCCCATTATCCCATTTAAAAAAATCTGATGTGGGCAACACATGACTTTCCTTATATAATGCAATGGATTTACTACGTTTACAGTTAAAAAAAAATCTGATGTGGGCAACACATGACTTTCCTTATATAATGTAATGAATTTACTACTTTTACAGTAAAAAAATAGGTTTTTCTTATAGTAGATACTAATATTCTTTCCAAGATATTGAATTTTCGACAATTAGTCGTCATTTTCAATGATTTAGCATCATTTTTATCCATTTGGCGAGATTTTCATTAATTTGGCAACATTTCAAAAAAGTCGCCAAGTTGGCGACATTCCGCCAAATTCGTCGCCAAAATCTCGCCAAACGTTATGCACTAAGAAAAAAGTTATTCTTACAGCAGATAAATGACTATTGGCGTTCAAATACAAAAGTATTATTCAAAGTATATTTTTTCATGAATGGAACGAGCTAGATCCACGAGAATGATGTCACTCAATTTATCGCATGGTATTACATATGAAAAGTGAACATGTTTCTCAATAGGAATTTTTTTTTATGTGACTTTTTCATAATTTTTTTGAAAAATGCACAATATCTCGAGAACGGTTCATGTTAGCGTTCTAAAATTTATGCCAATCGTTTTCTAATGAAAAATTACATAAGAAATGTCTATTTGCGTAACTTTATTAGCGGTTTTGATTTTTTGACGATTTTTTCAGAATTTCATTCGAAAATTTAGGGGGGTTCTGAACATTCGATTGCGTATAAAAACAATAGGTTTCCAGTGTCTACGGATTGTGATTTTTGTACCAAATTTCGTTCGAATCAGTCCATTCGTTCGTCAGTTATCGTCTCCACAGACTCACTGACACACACACACATACTTTTACACACACACACAGACATCACTTCAAAAATGTTTGATTCGTGATCAGGGATGCTTGAAACGTGCTCTCACATCGAAAACTCGAATTCGAATTTTCGACCTTATACTTTCCTTATACATAATGTATATAAGGAAAGTAAAAATGTCTAGGGAAGGTTTATTGGATAGCTCTTCTCGTCTGATAATAAGCGGAATAACCATTTACCAAAAATGGAAATCAATGTATACAATAATGGGAAAAGGTAAATATATATACAAAAATACTGCAATTTTTAGTGTATGTAATTATAAGTTTTTGTTATTGTTCGCCGTAGGTGTATATTTATGTTCTGTATTTTTAGAAAATTTTAGGCTTCCTATTGATTTTTTTACTTTCCTTATATACAATAATGTATAAGGAAAGTATTATGATGGGGTCGAAAATTCAATTCGAGTTTTCGACAGGAGAGCACGTTTCAAGCATCCCTGATCACGAATCAAACATTTTTGAGATGATGTCTGTGTGTGCGTGTCAGTGAGTCTGTGAAGACGTTCACTGACGAACGAATGGACCGATTCGAAAAAAATTTGGTGCAAAAATTACAATCCATGACTACTGGAAGCCTATTGTTCTTATACGCAATCGAATGTTCAGAACCCCCCTAAATTTTCAAGTGAAATTTTGAAAAAATCATCAAAAAATCAAAACCTTTAATAAAGTCACGCAAATAGACATTTCTGATGTAATTTTTCATTAGAAAACGATTGACATAAATTTTAGAGCGCTAGCATGGACCATTCTCGAGTATTGCACATTTAAAAAAAATATATCATAAAATGATATAAAATAATAAAAATATGCTATTGAGAAACATGTTCACTTTTCATATGTAATATCATGCGATATATTGTGTGACATCATTCTCGTGGATCTAGCTCGTTCCATTCATGAAAAAATATACTTTGAGTAATACTTTTGTATTTGAAAGCCAATAGTCATTTATCTGCTGTAAGAATAACTTATTTATCCGTCCATAACGCTTGGCGAGATTTTGGCAACGCATTTGGTGGAATTTAGCCAACTTTGCGACTTTTTTCAATGTTGCTAAATTAATGAAAAACTCGCCAAATGGATAAAAATGACGACTAATTGACGAAAATTCAATAACTAGGAAAGAATATAAATATCTACTATAAGAATAATCTATTTTTTTACTGTAAAAGTAGTACATTCATTGCATTATATAAGGAAAGCATGTGTTGCCCACATCAGATTTTTTTACATCAGAACCCGGGATTCACCCCCTTACAATAGACTCGAAAGTCAGCTGTCGTTTCATCGCCCTACCAACACATTATAAGGCACCGGAACCCGCGTGTTACCATTTGGGGGCTACCGGACGATCAACGGCATATCAAAAGTTTCGTAGCGTTCAATCTTTTAAAGGAGTCAGAGATAGATATTCCCGTTACCCCCCATGACAGAAATTTTAAGTTAAAATGAATTATTAATTCTTCTTTTAGCCGCTAGGTGTTTTTTTTTTCATTTTTCATTTTATATCTATTTCGTTTTATATTCTTCACTCCTTTTCCCGCAGTTCGTTGCCCCACTGTTATACATTCACTTATGAGATGAAATTGTAGATATTGCGTGGCAAAATAGAGTTTATTTATTTATTACTTTCCTTATATACATAATGTATAAGGAAAGTATTGTGACGAGGTCAAAAATTCGAATTCGACTTTTCAACGGGAGAGCACGTTTCAAGCATCCCTGATCACGAATCAAACACTTTTGAAGTGATGTCTGCGTGTGTGTGTGTGTGTGTGTGTGAAAGTATGTGTGTGTGTGTGTGTCAGTGAGTCTGTGGAGACGATAACTGACGAACGAATGCACCGATTCGAACCAAATTTGGTACAAAAATCACAATCCGTAAACACTGGAAGTCTATTGTTTTTATACGTAATCGAATGTTCAGAACCCCCCTAAACTTTCGAATAAAATTTTGAAAAAATCATCAAATAATCAAAACCACTAATAAGGTTACGCAAATAGACATTTCTTATGTAATTTTTCATTAAAAAACGATTGACATAAATTTCAGAACGCTAACATGAACCGTTCTCGAGATATTGCATATTTTTCAAAAAAATTATTAAAAAGTCATAAAATGAAAAAAAAATATTTCCTATTGAGAAACATGTTCACTTTTCATATGTAATACCATGCGATAAATTGGGTGACATCATTCTCGTGGATCTAGCTCGTTCCATTCATGAAAAAAGATACTCTGAGTAACACTTTTGTATTTGGACGCTAATAGTCATTTATCTGCTGTAAGAATAACTTATTTCTTAGTGCATAACGCTTGGCGAGATTTTGGCGACAAATTTGGTGAACCTATTTTTTGGAAAAACCTATTTTTTTCTGTAAAATTAGTAAATTCATTACATTATATAAGGAAAGTCATGTGTTGCCCACATCAGTTTTTTTTTACTGTAGAAGTAGTAAATTCAATGCATTATATAAGAAAAGTCATGTGCTGCCCACATCAGATTTTTTTTTACTTTGGCACTGATGCGGTATAATATTACACTAATTCATTTTGCCTAAGTAAGATGGAAGAAGGAAATTTTCTGATTTGTTATAATAAATGAAATAAAAAAAAAAGACCTGGATATTCGAGCATTGTTAATAAATGTCATTGTTTCTGAATATAACGCATAACTGATTTAGAAAATGAAAGATTTAGACTAATGATTACCAATAATTTTTATTAATTCAACAACAAGGATATATATAATAAGAATGTTTAATATATATTGAGCTTGGATTGTAGAAGCAAATGCTTGTATGAAAATTACTTGTCGGGCCCAGCAACTATTCCAGGATTAGATAGCGTCCACGCCAACAAATATCATGAATATTGTATTACATAATATTCAGAGGGCCCATGGGGAGAGCCACGGTTTCCTTCATGGAAGCCACTAGTTGGCATGTGCACCAGTTGAGCCTAGGTCTGTCTAATCATACTTTAGGTGATGGAATTAGCAAGAGTTTATATGAGACATTAGTGACTACAAAAAGGGCTCCTATTTGTATATGCTATCTTTACTATACGTGGATCTCAGCGAGCGTCAAAAAAATTTGGGGGAAGCAAGTTTCGGGGAATGGCGAGCGAGGGTGCTGAGTCCTCTAGTATTGCATTTATAAGTAGGCAATGCATCACATTTACATATAATGCTAATATCATTATATGTAAAAGATGCATTGAGTTTCGAGAAGCAAAATATACTTTTATAACATGAAAAAATTGCCAGATTCTAATATATTTATATCTCGATATTATTGAAGCGTCAATACATATTTCATTTTTACTTTCCTTATATACATAATGTATAAGGAAAGTATTGTGACGGGGTCGAAAATTCGAATTCGAGTTTTCGACGGGAGAGCACGTTTCAAGCATCCCTGATCACGAATCAAACATTTTTGAAATGATGTCTGTGTGTGTGTGTGTGTGTGTGTGTGTGTGTCAGTGAGCCTGTGGAGACGATAACTGACGAACGAATGGACCGATTCGAACGAAATTCAGTACAAATATCACAATCCGTAAACACTGGAAGCCTATTGTTTTTATACGCAATCGAATGTTCAGAACCCCCCCCCCTAAATTTTCGAGGGAAATTTTGAAAAAATCGTCAAAAAATCAAAACCGCTAATAAAGTTACGCAAATAGACATTTCTTATGTAATTTTTCATTACAAAACGATTGACATAAATTTTAGAACGCTAACATGAACCGTTCTCGAGATATTGCACATTTTTCAAAAAAATTATCAAAAAGTTATATAAAATAAAATAAAAATATTTCCTATGGAGAAACATGTTCACTTTTCATATGTAATACCATGCGATAAATTGGGTGACATCATTCTCGTGAATGTAGCTTGTTCCATTCATCAGAAAAGATAATTTGAGTAATAATTTTGTATTTGAACGCCAATAGTCATTTATCTGCTGTAAGAATAGCTTATTTCTCCGTCCATAACTCTTGGCGATATTTTAGAGACGAATTTGGCGGAATGTCGCCAACTTGGCGACATTTTAAATTGTTGCCAAATTAACAAAGATCTTGCCAAATGGATAAAAATGACGCTAAATCAATGAAAATGACGACTAATTGAAAAAAATTCAATATCTTGGAAAGAATATAAGTATCACAACAAGAGCAACATTTTTTTAAACTGTAAAAGTAGTAAATTCATTGCATTATATAAGGAAAGTCATGTGTTGCCCACATCAGATTTTTTTTACCGTAAAAGTAGTAAATTCATTGCATTATATAAGGAAAGTCATGAGTTGCCCACATCAGATTTTTCATTTTATAACTATTTCGTTTTATATTCTTCGCTCGTTTTCCCGTAGTTCGTTGCCCCACTGTTATACATTCAGTTATGAGATGAAATTGTAGATATTGCGTGGCAAAATAGAGTTTATTTATTTATTTATTTCATATTCAACATTTTGAATTTTTACGCGTACTAGTTTTTTCGCAGTCGAGCTCAGAACAACGCTCATCAAAATCTTCCCAGAGGTCATCGGTTAATCTTGAGCGAACTTTTGACTTATTCTGCTTCATTCTTGAAAACGATTGTTTGCAAATTAAGTGCTTCAAAATATGAAAATCATTTTCCTTGTAAAATTCTTGGTATTGCTATGTAGTTATTTTCTAACATCGTATTGTTATAGTTACTTTCTAATAGTTAGAGATTTTATAACAAAGAATAGAACAAATACTGGCACTGCCCATATATGGACGTATATGTATTTATTGTACATTTTGGTATTCGACATTGAAATTACTTTATCATTATTATTTTTCTTGTCAAAGTAATCCGTGGGCTAGATAAATCTATTTCGATGGCCGTATACGTCATGCGGGCCGTTCTTTGGGGACCATTGTTCTAGATTAATATTTCTGCAGAAAACTGGAGTAACTATACTATTAAAAATGGGTATTAAAAAAAAGTAGAATGTACTCATTTTCGAGCACTTTGCATGCTTATAATAGCTCCCAGTAACCATGTTTCAATTTTGAAAAACGCATGCACTCATTTTTGAGTACAACAAAGAATTAAATTTTAAGCATATTTAGGTTCAAATTGTAAATACTATGTACCCATTTATGAATATGGGAGAACCAATTTTAAGCCTAATTGTAAATACTATGTATTCATTTATGAGTATATGGGAGAATAACTTTTAAGCATAATTGTAAATACTATGTACTCATTTTTGAGTATATGAGAGATTCAATTATATATATATTTTTCAATTATATTACTTTCCTTATATACATAATGTATAAGGACAGTATTGTGACGGGGTCGAAAATTTGAATTCGAGTTTTCGACGGGGGAGCACGTTTCAAGCATCCCTGGTCACGAATCAAACATTTTTGAAATGATGTCTGTGTGTGTGTCAGTGAGCCTGTTGAAACGATAACTGTCGAATGAATGGACCGATTCGAACAAAATTTGGCACAAAAAACACAATCAGTAAATACTGGAAGCCTATTGTTTTTATACGCAATCGAATGTTTAGAACCCCCTAGGTTTTCGAATGAAATTTTGAAAAAATTATCAAAAAATCAAAACGGTTAATAAAGTAACGCAAATAGACATTTCTTATGTAATTTTTCATTAGAAAACGATTGACAAATTTTAGAGCGCTAAAATGAACCGTTCTTGAGATAATGGATATTTTTCAAAAAAATTATCAAAAAGTCATATAAAATTAAAAAAAAATATTTCCTATTGAGAAACATGTTCACTTTTCATATGTAATACCATGCGATAAATTGGGTGACATCATTCTCGTATATCTAGCTCGTTCCATTCATGAAAAAAGATACTTTAAGTAATACTTTTGTATTTGAGCGCCAATAGTCATTTATCTGCTGTAAGAATAACTTATTTCTTCGTCCATAACGCTTGGCGAGATTTTGGCGACGAATTTGGAATGTCGCCAACTTGGCGACTTTTTGAAATGTTGCCAAATTAACGAAAATCTAGCCAAATGGATAAAAATGACGCTAAATCAATGAAAATGACGACTAATTGTCGAAAATTCTATATCTTGGAAAGAATATAAGTATCTACTATAAGAAAAACCTATTTTTTTTACTGTAAAAGTAGTAAATTCATTACATTATATAAGGAAAGTCATGTGTTGCCCACATCAGATTTTTTTTAGCTGTAAAAGCAGTAAATTCATTGCATTAGATCAGGAAAGTTATGTGTTGCCCATATCAGATTTTTTTTAACTGTAAATAAATGACGGATGACAAACAGCGTATATGCATAAAACAAACAATGCTTATTGCGTGTCCGTATTCTACTGCCACATTAGAGGGGGAAAATCACACGACCGCATAGCACCGCACACGAAATATATACATCCGCCATCGTAATTCTTATGATATAGTTCTTATTTTCGTGGATATAACGTTTATTCTTCTAAATATTTGCACAGAAATTTCAGAATTATAATTGCACATTTATTACACGATTTTTAATGAAATCAAAATGAAAAAATCTGATGTGGGCAACACATGACTTTCCTTATATAATGTAATGAAATTACTACTTTTACAGTAAAATAGGTTTTTCTTATAGTAGATATTAATATTCCTTCCAAGATATTGAATATTCGATAATTGGTCGTCATTTTCATCGATTTAGCGTCCTTTTTATCCATCTGGCGAGATTTTCGTTAATTTGGCAACATATCAAAAAGTCGCCAAGTTGGCGACATTCCGTCAAATTCGTCGCCAAAATCTCGCCAAGCTTTACTGACGGAGAAATAAGTTATTCTTATAGAAGATAAATGACTATTGGCGTTCAAATACAAAAGTATTACTCGAAGTATCTTTTATCATGAATGGAACGAGCTAGATCCACGAGAATAATGTCGCCCAATTTATCGCATGGTATTACATATGAAAAGGGAACATGTTTCTCAATTGGAAATATATTTTATTTTATTTTATATGACTTTTTGATAATTTTTTTGAAAAATGTGCAATATCTCGAGAACGGTTCATGTTAGCGTTCTGAAATTTATGTTATGTCAATCGTTTTTAATGAAAAATTACATAAGAAATGTCTATTTGCGCAACTTTATTAGTGGTTTTGATTTTTTGACGATTTTTTCAAAATTTCATTCGAAAATTTAGGGGGATTCTTGACATTCGAATGCGTATAAAAGCAATAGGCTTCCAGTGTTTACGGATTGTGATTTTTGTACCAAATTTGGTTCGAATCGGTCCATTCGTTCATCAGTTATCGTTTCAACAGGCTCACTGACACACACACAGACATCATTTCAAAAATGTTTGATGTGGGCAACACATGACTTTCCTTATATAATGTAATGAATTTACTACTTTTACAGTAAAAAAATAGGTTTTTCTTATAGTAGATACTAATATTCTTTCCAAGATATTGAATTTTCGACAATTAGTTGTCATTTTCATTGATTTAGCGTCATTTTTATCCATTTGACGAGATTTACGTTAATTTGGCAACATTTCAAAAAGTCACCAAGTTGGCGACATTTCGCCAAATTCGTCGCCAAAATCTCGCCAAGAGTTATGCACTAAGAAAAAAGTTATTCTTACAGCAGATAAATGACTATTGGCGTTCAAATACAAAAGTATTATTCAAAGTATATTTTTTCATGAATGGAACGAGCTAGATCCACGAGAATGATGTCACTCAATTTATCGCATGGTATTACATATGAAAAGTGAACATGTTTCTCAATAGGAATTTTTTTTTATGTGACTTTTTCATAATTTTTTTGAAAAATGTACAATATCTCGAGAACGGTTCATGTTAGCCTTCTAAAATTTATGCCAATCGTTTTCTAATGAAAAATTACATAAGAAATGTCTATTTGCGTAACTTTATTAGCGGTTTTGATTTTTTGACGATTTTTTCAAAATTTCATTCGAAAATTTAGGGAGGTTCTGAACATTCGATTACGTATAAAAACAATAGGCTTCCAGTGTTTATGGATTGTGATTTTTGTACCAAATTTGGTTCGAATCGGTCCATTCGTTCGTCAGTTATCGTCTCCACAGACTCACTGACACACACACATACACACATACTTTCACACACACACACACACACACACACACACACAGACATCACTCCAAAAATGTTTGATTCGTGATCAGGGATGCTTGAAACGTGCTCTCCCGTCGAAAACTCGAATTCGAATTTTCGACCCCGTCACAATACTTTCCTTATACATTATGTATATAAGGAAAGTATTTTTGGCAGATCTTCATCCACCGTAGGCTGCAAATACTGCAAACCTTTGATTTGGTGCCTATATGTAGTGCCTTTAGTGTGAATGTATGTATGTATGCATGTATGTATGTTAGAGTTTGTGTGTGTGAGAGAGTCTGCGAGTTTGCACCCGGTATCTCATGAACTAATACAGCGTTTCAAAAGTAATTTGGTACGATTATTACAATCAGGGTATACTGAAACCCTATTGATTTTAAACGCAATCAAATGACGAATTGCACGTGAGTATGAATAAGTCAGTCTATTTTGATTCAATTTGTCACAAACGCCTACTTTCAATTTACATGGTGTTACTTTAATGCCAAATACATTACGCCATTGATCTTGAACACTATTACTTTGTTGTGAAAGAAGTACAGTCATTGCATTATGTAGGAAAAGTCATGTGCTGCTTACATCAGAATTTTTCCAAAAATGCGGGGAAAGTGGGTTTATGGCTACCATGAACTTTTTATTGCTCTGGAACATTGTCATACATTCCACAAAGGGCCCATTATCCCATTTAAAAAAATCTGATGTGGGCAACACATGACTTTCCTTATATAATGCAATGGATTTACTACGTTTACAGTTAAAAAAAAATCTGATGTGGGCAACACATGACTTTCCTTATATAATGTAATGAATTTACTACTTTTACAGTAAAAAAATAGGTTTTTCTTATAGTAGATACTAATATTCTTTCCAAGATATTGAATTTTCGACAATTAGTCGTCATTTTCAATGATTTAGCATCATTTTTATCCATTTGGCGAGATTTTCATTAATTTGGCAACATTTCAAAAAAGTCGCCAAGTTGGCGACATTCCGCCAAATTCGTCGCCAAAATCTCGCCAAACGTTATGCACTAAGAAAAAAGTTATTCTTACAGCAGATAAATGACTATTGGCGTTCAAATACAAAAGTATTATTCAAAGTATATTTTTTCATGAATGGAACGAGCTAGATCCACGAGAATGATGTCACTCAATTTATCGCATGGTATTACATATGAAAAGTGAACATGTTTCTCAATAGGAATTTTTTTTTATGTGACTTTTTCATAATTTTTTTGAAAAATGCACAATATCTCGAGAACGGTTCATGTTAGCGTTCTAAAATTTATGCCAATCGTTTTCTAATGAAAAATTACATAAGAAATGTCTATTTGCGTAACTTTATTAGCGGTTTTGATTTTTTGACGATTTTTTCAGAATTTCATTCGAAAATTTAGGGGGGTTCTGAACATTCGATTGCGTATAAAAACAATAGGTTTCCAGTGTCTACGGATTGTGATTTTTGTACCAAATTTCGTTCGAATCAGTCCATTCGTTCGTCAGTTATCGTCTCCACAGACTCACTGACACACACACACATACTTTTACACACACACACAGACATCACTTCAAAAATGTTTGATTCGTGATCAGGGATGCTTGAAACGTGCTCTCACATCGAAAACTCGAATTCGAATTTTCGACCTTATACTTTCCTTATACATAATGTATATAAGGAAAGTAAAAATGTCTAGGGAAGGTTTATTGGATAGCTCTTCTCGTCTGATAATAAGCGGAATAACCATTTACCAAAAATGGAAATCAATGTATACAATAATGGGAAAAGGTAAATATATATACAAAAATACTGCAATTTTTAGTGTATGTAATTATAAGTTTTTGTTATTGTTCGCCGTAGGTGTATATTTATGTTCTGTATTTTTAGAAAATTTTAGGCTTCCTATTGATTTTTTTACTTTCCTTATATACAATAATGTATAAGGAAAGTATTATGATGGGGTCGAAAATTCAATTCGAGTTTTCGACAGGAGAGCACGTTTCAAGCATCCCTGATCACGAATCAAACATTTTTGAGATGATGTCTGTGTGTGCGTGTCAGTGAGTCTGTGAAGACGTTCACTGACGAACGAATGGACCGATTCGAAAAAAATTTGGTGCAAAAATTACAATCCATGACTACTGGAAGCCTATTGTTCTTATACGCAATCGAATGTTCAGAACCCCCCTAAATTTTCAAGTGAAATTTTGAAAAAATCATCAAAAAATCAAAACCTTTAATAAAGTCACGCAAATAGACATTTCTGATGTAATTTTTCATTAGAAAACGATTGACATAAATTTTAGAGCGCTAGCATGGACCATTCTCGAGTATTGCACATTTAAAAAAAATATATCATAAAATGATATAAAATAATAAAAATATGCTATTGAGAAACATGTTCACTTTTCATATGTAATATCATGCGATATATTGTGTGACATCATTCTCGTGGATCTAGCTCGTTCCATTCATGAAAAAATATACTTTGAGTAATACTTTTGTATTTGAAAGCCAATAGTCATTTATCTGCTGTAAGAATAACTTATTTATCCGTCCATAACGCTTGGCGAGATTTTGGCAACGCATTTGGTGGAATTTAGCCAACTTTGCGACTTTTTTCAATGTTGCTAAATTAATGAAAAACTCGCCAAATGGATAAAAATGACGACTAATTGACGAAAATTCAATAACTAGGAAAGAATATAAATATCTACTATAAGAATAATCTATTTTTTTACTGTAAAAGTAGTACATTCATTGCATTATATAAGGAAAGCATGTGTTGCCCACATCAGATTTTTTTACATCAGAACCCGGGATTCACCCCCTTACAATAGACTCGAAAGTCAGCTGTCGTTTCATCGCCCTACCAACACATTATAAGGCACCGGAACCCGCGTGTTACCATTTGGGGGCTACCGGACGATCAACGGCATATCAAAAGTTTCGTAGCGTTCAATCTTTTAAAGGAGTCAGAGATAGATATTCCCGTTACCCCCCATGACAGAAATTTTAAGTTAAAATGAATTATTAATTCTTCTTTTAGCCGCTAGGTGTTTTTTTTTTCATTTTTCATTTTATATCTATTTCGTTTTATATTCTTCACTCCTTTTCCCGCAGTTCGTTGCCCCACTGTTATACATTCACTTATGAGATGAAATTGTAGATATTGCGTGGCAAAATAGAGTTTATTTATTTATTACTTTCCTTATATACATAATGTATAAGGAAAGTATTGTGACGAGGTCAAAAATTCGAATTCGACTTTTCAACGGGAGAGCACGTTTCAAGCATCCCTGATCACGAATCAAACACTTTTGAAGTGATGTCTGCGTGTGTGTGTGTGTGTGTGTGTGAAAGTATGTGTGTGTGTGTGTGTCAGTGAGTCTGTGGAGACGATAACTGACGAACGAATGCACCGATTCGAACCAAATTTGGTACAAAAATCACGATCCGTAAACACTGGAAGTCTATTGTTTTTATACGTAATCGAATGTTCAGAACCCCCCTAAACTTTCGAATAAAATTTTGAAAAAATCATCAAATAATCAAAACCACTAATAAGGTTACGCAAATAGACATTTCTTATGTAATTTTTCATTAAAAAACGATTGACATAAATTTCAGAACGCTAACATGAACCGTTCTCGAGATATTGCATATTTTTCAAAAAAATTATTAAAAAGTCATAAAATGAAAAAAAAATATTTCCTATTGAGAAACATGTTCACTTTTCATATGTAATACCATGCGATAAATTGGGTGACATCATTCTCGTGGATCTAGCTCGTTCCATTCATGAAAAAAGATACTCTGAGTAACACTTTTGTATTTGGACGCTAATAGTCATTTATCTGCTGTAAGAATAACTTATTTCTTAGTGCATAACGCTTGGCGAGATTTTGGCGACAAATTTGGTGAACCTATTTTTTGGAAAAACCTATTTTTTTCTGTAAAATTAGTAAATTCATTACATTATATAAGGAAAGTCATGTGTTGCCCACATCAGTTTTTTTTTACTGTAGAAGTAGTAAATTCAATGCATTATATAAGAAAAGTCATGTGCTGCCCACATCAGATTTTTTTTTACTTTGGCACTGATGCGGTATAATATTACACTAATTCATTTTGCCTAAGTAAGATGGAAGAAGGAAATTTTCTGATTTGTTATAATAAATGAAATAAAAAAAAAAGACCTGGATATTCGAGCATTGTTAATAAATGTCATTGTTTCTGAATATAACGCATAACTGATTTAGAAAATGAAAGATTTAGACTAATGATTACCAATAATTTTTATTAATTCAACAACAAGGATATATATAATAAGAATGTTTAATATATATTGAGCTTGGATTGTAGAAGCAAATGCTTGTATGAAAATTACTTGTCGGGCCCAGCAACTATTCCAGGATTAGATAGCGTCCACGCCAACAAATATCATGAATATTGTATTACATAATATTCAGAGGGCCCATGGGGAGAGCCACGGTTTCCTTCATGGAAGCCACTAGTTGGCATGTGCACCAGTTGAGCCTAGGTCTGTCTAATCATACTTTAGGTGATGGAATTAGCAAGAGTTTATATGAGACATTAGTGACTACAAAAAGGGCTCCTATTTGTATATGCTATCTTTACTATACGTGGATCTCAGCGAGCGTCAAAAAAATTTGGGGGAAGCAAGTTTCGGGGAATGGCGAGCGAGGGTGCTGAGTCCTCTAGTATTGCATTTATAAGTAGGCAATGCATCACATTTACATATAATGCTAATATCATTATATGTAAAAGATGCATTGAGTTTCGAGAAGCAAAATATACTTTTATAACATGAAAAAATTGCCAGATTCTAATATATTTATATCTCGATATTATTGAAGCGTCAATACATATTTCATTTTTACTTTCCTTATATACATAATGTATAAGGAAAGTATTGTGACGGGGTCGAAAATTCGAATTCGAGTTTTCGACGGGAGAGCACGTTTCAAGCATCCCTGATCACGAATCAAACATTTTTGAAATGATGTCTGTGTGTGTGTGTGTGTGTGTGTGTGTGTGTCAGTGAGTCTGTGGAGACGATAACTGACGAACGAATGGACCGATTCGAACGAAATTCAGTACAAAAATCACAATCCGTAAACACTGGAAGCCTATTGTTTTTATACGCAATCGAATGTTCAGAACCCCCCCCCCCCTAAATTTTCGAGGGAAATTTTGAAAAAATCGTCAAAAAATCAAAACCGCTAATAAAGTTACGCAAATAGACATTTCTTATGTAATTTTTCATTACAAAACGATTGACATAAATTTTAGAACGCTAACATGAACCGTTCTCGAGATATTGCACATTTTTCAAAAAAATTATCAAAAAGTTATATAAAATAAAATAAAAATATTTCCTATGGAGAAACATGTTCACTTTTCATATGTAATACCATGCGATAAATTGGGTGACATCATTCTCGTGAATGTAGCTTGTTCCATTCATCAGAAAAGATACTTTGAGTAATAATTTTGTATTTGAACGCCAATAGTCATTTATCTGCTGTAAGAATAGCTTATTTCTCCGTCCATAACTCTTGGCGATATTTTAGCGACGAATTTGGCGGAATGTCGCCAACTTGGCGACATTTTAAATTGTTGCCAAATTAACAAAGATCTTGCCAAATGGATAAAAATGACGCTAAATCAATGAAAATGACGACTAATTGAAAAAAATTCAATATCTTGGAAAGAATATAAGTATCACAACAAGAGCAACATTTTTTTAAACTGTAAAAGTAGTAAATTCATTGCATTATATAAGGAAAGTCATGTGTTGCCCACATCAGATTTTTTTTACCGTAAAAGTATTAAATTCATTGCATTATATAAGGAAAGTCATGAGTTGCCCACATCAGATTTTTCATTTTATAACTATTTCGTTTTATATTCTTCGCTCGTTTTCCCGTAGTTCGTTGCCCCACTGTTATACATTCAGTTATGAGATGAAATTGTAGATATTGCGTGGCAAAATAGAGTTTATTTATTTATTTATTTCATATTCAACATTTTGAATTTTTACGCGTACTAGTTTTTTCGCAGTCGAGCTCAGAACAACGCTCATCAAAATCTTCCCAGAGGTCATCGGTTAATCTTGAGCGAACTTTTGACTTATTCTGCTTCATTCTTGAAAACGATTGTTTGCAAATTTAAGTGCTTCAAAATATGAAAATCATTTTCCTTGTAAAATTCTTGGTATTGCTATGTAGTTATTTTCTAACATCGTATTGTTATAGTTACTTTCTAATAGTTAGAGATTTTATAACAAAGAATAGAACAAATACTGGCACTGCCCATATATGGACGTATATGTATTTATTGTACATTTTGGTATTCGACATTGAAATTACTTTATCATTATTATTTTTCTTGTCAAAGTAATCCGTGGGCTAGATAAATCTATTTCGATGGCCGTATACGTCATGCGGGCCGTTCTTTGGGGACCATTGTTCTAGATTAATATTTCTGCAGAAAACTGGAGTAACTATACTATTAAAAATGGGTATTAAAAAAAAGTAGAATGTACTCATTTTCGAGCACTTTGCATGCTTATAATAGCTCCCAGTAACCATGTTTCAATTTTGAAAAACGCATGCACTCATTTTTGAGTACATCAAAGAATTAAATTTTAAGCATATTTAGGTTCAAATTGTAAATACTATGTACCCATTTATGAATATGGGAGAACCAATTTTAAGCCTAATTGTAAATACTATGTATTCATTTATGAGTATATGGGAGAATAACTTTTAAGCATAATTGTAAATACTATGTACTCATTTTTGAGTATATGAGAGATTCAATTATATATATATTTTTCAATTATATTACTTTCCTTATATACATAATGTATAAGGACAGTATTGTGACGGGGTCGAAAATTTGAATTCGAGTTTTCGACGGGGGAGCACGTTTCAAGCATCCCTGGTCACGAATCAAACATTTTTGAAATGATGTCTGTGTGTGTGTCAGTGAGCCTGTTGAAACGATAACTGTCGAATGAATGGACCGATTCGAACAAAATTTGGCACAAAAAACACAATCAGTAAATACTGGAAGCCTATTGTTTTTATACGCAATCGAATGTTTAGAACCCCCTAGGTTTTCGAATGAAATTTTGAAAAAATTATCAAAAAATCAAAACGGTTAATAAAGTAACGCAAATAGACATTTCTTATGTAATTTTTCATTAGAAAACGATTGACAAATTTTAGAGCGCTAAAATGAACCGTTCTTGAGATAATGGATATTTTTCAAAAAAATTATCAAAAAGTCATATAAAATTAAAAAAAAATATTTCCTATTGAGAAACATGTTCACTTTTCATATGTAATACCATGCGATAAATTGGGTGACATCATTCTCGTATATCTAGCTCGTTCCATTCATGAAAAAAGATACTTTAAGTAATACTTTTGTATTTGAGCGCCAATAGTCATTTATCTGCTGTAAGAGTAACTTATTTCTTCGTCCATAACGCTTGGCGAGATTTTGGCGACGAATTTGGAATGTCGCCAACTTGGCGACTTTTTGAAATGTTGCCAAATTAACGAAAATCTAGCCAAATGGATAAAAATGACGCTAAATCAATGAAAATGACGACTAATTGTCGAAAATTCTATATCTTGGAAAGAATATAAGTATCTACTATAAGAAAAACCTATTTTTTTTACTGTAAAAGTAGTAAATTCATTACATTATATAAGGAAAGTCATGTGTTTCCCACATCAGATTTTTTTTAGCTGTAAAAGCAGTAAATTCATTGCATTAGATCAGGAAAGTTATGTGTTGCCCATATCAGATTTTTTTTAACTGTAAATAAATGACGGATGACAAACAGCGTATATGCATAAAACAAACAATGCTTATTGCGTGTCCGTATTCTACTGCCACATTAGAGGGGGAAAATCACACGACCGCATAGCACCGCACACGAAATATATACATCCGCCATCGTAATTCTTATGATATAGTTCTTATTTTCGTGGATATAACGTTTATTCTTCTAAATATTTGCACAGAAATTTCAGAATTATAATTGCACATTTATTACACGATTTTTAATGAAATCAAAATGAAAAAATCTGATGTGGGCAACACATGACTTTCCTTATATAATGTAATGAAATTACTACTTTTACAGTAAAATAGGTTTTTCTTATAGTAGATATTAATATTCCTTCCAAGATATTGAATATTCGATAATTGGTCGTCATTTTCATCGATTTAGCGTCCTTTTTATCCATCTGGCGAGATTTTCGTTAATTTGGCAACATATCAAAAAGTCGCCAAGTTGGCGACATTCCGTCAAATTCGTCGCCAAAATCTCGCCAAGCTTTACTGACGGAGAAATAAGTTATTCTTATAGAAGATAAATGACTATTGGCGTTCAAATACAAAAGTATTACTCGAAGTATCTTTTATCATGAATGGAACGAGCTAGATCCACGAGAATAATGTCGCCCAATTTATCGCATGGTATTACATATGAAAAGGGAACATGTTTCTCAATTGGAAATATATTTTTTTTTATTTTATATGACTTTTTGATAATTTTTTTGAAAAATGTGCAATATCTCGAGAACGGTTCATGTTAGCGTTCTGAAATTTATGTTATGTCAATCGTTTTTAATGAAAAATTACATAAGAAATGTCTATTTGCGCAACTTTATTAGTGGTTTTGATTTTTTGACGATTTTTTCAAAATTTCATTCGAAAATTTAGGGGGATTCTTGACATTCGATTGCGTATAAAAGCAATAGGCTTCCAGTGTTTACGGATTGTGATTTTTGTACCAAATTTGGTTCGAATCGGTCCATTCGTTCATCAGTTAGCGTCTCCACAGGGTCACTGACACACACACACACACACACACACAATTTCACAGACACACACACACAGAGACATCACTTCAAAAATATTTGATTCGTGATCAGGGATGCTTGAAACGTGCTCTCCCGTCGAAAACTCGAATTCGAATTTTCGACCCCGTCACAATACTTTCCTTATACATTATGTATATAAGGAAAGTAATAATACGTTTATTTATTGAAGTACTCATTTTCAAGCAAGTGCGGGTACTTATATATCCCATATTTTTATACGTAACCCTGGGAAGAAATGGGCAATTATAATGTATTTGAAATGTATATAATTGTTTTGTATTATGTAAATAGCTATGCCTCTGTACAGACGAAATTGGGATGTTGGCGCTGTTAGGTTGTACGCACACTTGACATAGATTGTAAATATTCAGAGAATTAATTGCAGCAAAATGTCAAAGTTGAGCTACAAATCTCTGAAAATTTATAGCCCTGTCTGGTGTGGTTCGTGTCGGGGTCCGGTCCTTGGATCACCCGGTTTGGAGAAAGCCCTCTGGTTCTTTTACTTTCCTTATATACGTAATGTATAAGGAAAGTATTGTGACGGGGTCGAAAATTCGAATTCGAGTTTTCGACGGGAGATCACGTTTCAAGCATCCCTGATCACGAATCAAACATTTTTGAAGTGATGCCTGTGTGTGTGTATGTGTGTGTCAGTGGGTCTGTGGAGACGATAACTGACGAACGAATAGACCAATTCGAACGAAATTTGGTACAAAAATCACAATCCGTAAACACTGGAAGCCTATTGTTTTTAAACGTAATCGAATGTTCAGAACCTGCCTAAATTTTCGAGTGAAATTTTGAAAAAATCGTCAAAAAATCAAAACCGCTAATAAAGTTACGCAAATAGACATTTCTTATGTAATTTTTCATTAGAAAACGATTCACATAAAATTTAGAACGCTAACATTTACCGTTCTCGAGATATTTCACATTTTTAAAAAAAATTATCAAAAAGTCATATAAAATACAAAATATATAATTCCTATTGAGAAACATGTTCACTTTTAATATGTAATACCATGCAATGAATTGGGTGACATCATTCTCGTGGATTTAGCTCGTTCCATTCATGAGAAAAGATACTTCGAGTAATACTTTTGTATTTGAACGCCAATAGTCATTTATCTGTTATAAAATTAACTTATTTCTCCGTCTATAACACTTGGCGAGATTTTGGCGCCGAATTTGGCGTAATGTCGCCAACTTGGCGACTTTTTGAAATGTTGTCAAATTAACGAAAATCTCGCCAAATGGATTAAAATGACGCTTAATCAATGAAAATGAAGACCAATTGTCGAAAATTCAATATCTTGTAAAGAATATAGGTATCTACTATAAGAAAAACCTATTTTTTGTACTGTAAAAGTAGTAAATTTATTGCATTATATAAGGAAAGTCATGTGTTGCCCACATCAGATTTTTATTTTAGTGGAGCGCATAAAAAATGAGCGTCGCTTCGAAACCAATGGAATGAAGCATTTTTGGACCGCCTTTTTTATTGCGCTTGGGAAACAGCGAATGGGAATTGGGGGACTTCCTCCCTATTTTTTGTCGTTCCCCTCGTCTTAAAATTTCTGGAAGTTTAGTAAAATGTAAAAATTCAGATGCCTTTCTGATCTCGAGAGAATAGCACTCCAAGTGCGTGGCACTTGTGTTTTTGTGAAGCCCGATCCGGCATGCACTTTGATGCATTTCAGGCACGGTATCCGTGGCCCCTATCGAGGGCGGCCAATGCTTTCTTCTAGGATCCGACGTCGTGAGTCCGGTGATGTATGGCGACTCGTAGCCAAGACGAGCCAGAGCCTAATTCAGCGCGAGGGCGCAATTTTTCGGGCGGTGGCGACCAGCGAAGTGAAGAAAGTCGTCATTGTTTTTTTTTGGTGCAGTGCAGCACAGCTCTGCCTCTAAAACGGCGTGGTGTGGGACCTTTGCTCCCTTAGCTACATTCAAGCCGTGGGCACTGTGGTACTGCATGGACGGAGTGTTTGCGGAGCATCAATCCCGGGCTCCTATGCAGCAGACGAATGTCAACTGGGTGTCATCGAATGGTTTCAGTGAGGTCCGTGGCAGATAATTTCTACGGTAACGTAATTGCTCTTGACTTTCTGGTAGCGCCTGTACGCAAGCTTGTAGGAGCCGCTGGGCGTAAGCCAACGTTGAGAGGAGGAGAATTGGAGTGGTCAGAGTGCCCATCTCCGGAGCAATCCTTATCTGAACTTTCGTCACCTGATTAACATCAACCGAGCTGCTCAGACTGACAGTAATATTTGTGAAATGTCAAATACTGAACTAACCTTCAAATAATCTTGCCACCCATTTCCAATGTGCAGAGGGATCGCTACCAGCACCTTTGAGTGTCATCTCTTCTATGTGGAAGGTATGGAAATTATATTTGATTTTAAATGTTTTATAAATAATGTGTAACAGTATTTTGATGTGATCTACAGTGTTTATGGGCAACTTTAAGCTTTAAGGGATATTTGCCCAATGAATTTTATATTTTGTTTTCTTTAAAAAAAGTAATTAAATGCAAGTTTTGGATAATTTAATAAAAAAAAACATACAAATTAACGCAAAATTAACAGAACACCCTGAGGTCAAGCTGGGTAATTGGGAAATGTTTGTAATTGTGTATAATTGTATATTGTGTTCATTTTTGATTTCATGTGTTTTGTTAATAAATTGTTAAGTGGCCACAAAAGGAAGTGATTCTTTAATTAGGGAATGCAATGCACTTAGGTCCAATCGCACCCCACTATACGTAACGCGGTTCGGCTGGGTGGAACTATTGGTGAGTAACAGTAGTGTATTTATGTGTTCTATTTTGTATTTATGTGTAAAATTCACCTCACCACAGGTAAATCGTGGTGTCATGATGATGAATCGTAGTGAGACATGGTGAATGGTGGATGGTGATGCAAACTTTCCGAACAACATCACTATACAACCAGATAATGGCTTGCAGCACTAGTGATGCGATTCATACTGACACGTTTTGAGTTTTATCTTGTGACCCAATATCCTTATAGGTTGATATATTATTGCCCAAACAACTAAAATTCAAAATGCCCCACTGACGGTTTATTTATTAACGGGTTTCTCTTATTACTTTCCTTATATACATAATGTATAAGAAAAGTATTGTGACGGGGTCGAAAATTCGAATTCGAGTTTTCGACGGGAGAGCACGTTTCAAGCATCCCTGATCACGAATCAGACATTTTTGAAGTGATGTCTGTGTGTGTGTGTGTCAGTGAGTCTGTGGAGACGATAACTGACGAACGAATGGACCGATTCGAACGAAAATTGGTACAAAAATCACAATCCGTAAACACTGGAAGCCTATTGTTTTTAAAAGTAATCGAATGTTCAGAACCCCCCTAAATTTTTGAGTGAAATTTTGAAAAAAACGTCAAAAAACCAAAACCGCTAATAAAGTTACGCAAATAGACATTTCTTATGTAATTTTTCATTTGAAAACGGTTAATATAAATTTTAGAACTCTAATATGAACCGTTCTCGAGTTATTGCACATTTTAAAAAAAAATTAACAAAAAGTCATATGAAATAAAAAAATATATATATTTCCTATTGAGAAACATGTTCACTTTTCATATGTAATACCATGCGATAAATTGGGTGACATTATTCTCGTGGATCTAGCTCGTTCCATTCATGAGAAAAGATACTTCGAGTAATACTTTTGTATTTGAACGCCAATAGTCATTTATCTGCTATAAGAATAACTTATTTCTCCGTCAGTAAAGCTTGGCGAGATTTTGGCGACAGATTTGGCGGAATGTCGCCAACTTGACGACTTTTTGAAATGTTGTCAAATTAACGAAAATCTCGCCAAATGGATTAAAAGGACGCTAAATCAATAAAAATGACGACTATTTGTCGAAAATTCAATATCTTAGAAAGAATATAAGTATCTACTATAAGAAAAACCTATTTTTTTTACTGTAAAAGTAGTAAATTCATTGCATTATATAAGGAAAGTCATGTGTTGCTCACATCAGATTTTTTAGTCTAGCATTTGGCTTAAATTTCACCATATTTTTAATCAATACCTAAAAGTATATTGACAATGTAGATAAGTTTTATTCTACAAGTGAATTATTTTATATTTATGTGGTATATCTTCTAAATGTTTTTTTTCATATTATTTCGCCTCTGCAAGTCCTTTCAGAGGTTTTCAATAAGATTTATACTCTCTTCAAGGCCAATCAAGCGTGAATAGACAACGAACAGACCGCTTTGACACCAGCTTACTAAAAACAGCGCAATCCTTTCAAATCGTCTCTATATTTAAAGCACTGGGCTTCCAGAGTGGCGCCGGAAAACGCGTTGTCATGGTTACTGGATTGCGATGACGATGATTGAAATGATTATATTCAAAGTTATCCAAGCGATCAGCGTAACAGCAGATTTTCTTCATATGCAATATTTCTTTCAGTTTGTTGAGCATTCATGAAGATAAGCCATCCAAATTTTACCATTTTAAGAGGACGGCGGACGTTTAAATTTTTTTTATTTATTTATTGACTTAGAAATGCGAAAATTTGTATACATATTCCTCTTAACATTACTATATACAATACTATTATTTTTTTTTTCAATTTTGTTATAATTCTGTATTGTTTTTTTAATTTAATTTTTTTAACGAAAATTTGAAAATGCTCCTTGCGTGCCATTTGTTCATATTTTTGATTAATTACTTTCCTTATATACATAATGTATAAGGAAAGTATTGTGACGGGGTCGAAAATTCGAATTCGAGTTTTCGACGGGAGAGCACGTTTCAAGCATCCCTGATCACGAATCAAACATTTTTGAAGTGATGTCTGTGTGTGTGTATGTGTGTGTGTGTGTGTGTGTGTGTGTGTGTGTGTGTGTGTGTGTGAAAGTATGTGTGTGTGTGTGTGTGTGTGTCAGTGAGTCTGTGGAGACGATAACTGACGAACGAATGGACCGATTCAAACCAAATTTGGTACAAAAATCACAATCCGTAAACACTGGAAGCCTATTGTTTTTATACGTAATCGAATGTTCAGAACCCCCCTAAATTTTCGAATAAAATTTTGAAAAAATCGTTAAAAAATCAAAACCGCTAATAAAGTTACGCAAATAGACATTTCTTATGTAATTTTTCATTAGAAAACGATTGGCATAAATTTTAGAGCGCTAACATGAACCGTTCTCGAGATATTGTACATTTTTCAAGAAAATTATGAAAAAGTCACATAAAAAAAAAATTCCTATTGAGAAACACGTTCACTTTTCATATGTAATACCATGCGATAAATTGAGTGACATCATTCTCGTGGATCTAGCTCGTTCCATTCATGAAAAAATATACTTTGAATAATACTTTTGTATTTAAACGCCAATAGTCATTTATCTGCTGTAAGAATAACTTTTTTTTTAGTGCATAACGCTTGGCGAGATTTTGGCGACGAATTTGGCGGAATGTCGCCAACTTAGCGACTTTTTTGAAATGTATCCAAATTAACGAAAATCTCGCCAAATGGATAAAAATGACGCTATATCAATGAAAATGACGACTAATTGTCGAAAATACAATATCTTGGAAAGAATATTAGTATCTACTATAAGAAAAACCTATTTTTTACTGTAAAAGTAGTAAATTCATTACATTATATAAGGAAAGTCATGTGTTGCCCACATCAGATTTTTTTTCATTATGATCACTCAAAAACACATCATGAACAAATTTGGGTATTCATTTTTAAAACCCTTAGAAAGTTAATTTTTAAAAAATATTTTTCTGCATTGAAACTTAATTTTCATCATTTAATTAGGTTCTTATTCACTTTTAATTACCTTAATAAAGTCCAATTATAAAATTCATACCCAGTTTCATTCAAAAGTATGAGAGGTGTCTTTTTGCCAAATTTCATGCATCTCAGACAAAAATTAGGACGCATGGAGCATTTTAAAAATGTAAAACCATTGAAAATTCCGTTTCGAAAAAAATGTATTCAACCTTTTGCTTACGGGTGGGATAGCGTCCATTCCAAACGAAGAACCTCCCAAAATGTCAGGGATTTGACATACCCTATCCCAAACAGTTCGATGCCCTTTTGCAGGCATTGACGTCCATGGAAATCGCTGACAGAAACATTGCACCTGCTGCCAACAGGTGCAATGTTTCTGTGGAATGGACGCTGTCCCACCCGTAAGCAAATGTTAATATAATGTTATATATTATAACTTTTTTTAGTCGATTTTTGCTCATTTCAACGTCCACCGTCCCCTTAAAGTTTCGTAGTTAAGCAACAGGAACGTTAAAGAGCTGTCTGTGTTCACCTGTACCCTCACTTTTAAAATCTGAGACGTTCATCTGAAAACCTTGACATTCGATATGCAGGTGCAGATTGATGGCCTAATGATGACAAACTTATAAAAATTAAAAGAAAATTTGAGGAGACGGGGGTGGGGAGGAGGCGCCTGTCAAAAAATAAAAATTATTTAAGGGGAATGATATATAAAACGGAAGAACATATCAATACTTGAAAATATATACTAAAATTTTTATTTAGTACTTGATTAGAGGAGGTGGTGTTGGGGTAATAGAAATGAATTTTCATATTCATTTTTATCAATTTTAAAAAAGTAATGAGAGAAAACTGTTTTAATTAAATTTTAGAGCTACATCAGCTCGATCAAAAAAAGAAAAAAAAAAGAATGGTTCAGGTTCGTTAGAAAAAGAAGAGAGGATGGATGGGGTGTACTAAAGAAAGGGAATATTTTATCACCATCCATAGTTTCTTTGCCATTGCCATTCATTAACACAGTGCAAGGGATAAGATGATGAGTGAGCACAAAACTTCTTAAAGCAGGCAAGGAATTTAGAATTATTCTACTGCAATGGTGGGCACTCGCTACCGTTTCTAAATTTAAAGTTAGAGCACTTCTACCAGAAAGATTCTTACTTCAAGGAATTTTGTACTCGCTAATCAGCTCATTGCCTGCGCCGTGCCGACATTTGCCAGTGCCCAAGAAACCGTGGTCCACAGGGGCACCGAACACTATATATAACGCTCGTTATATATACAGTTCGATGATAGGGGTGATAGTTGATCAGTTAAGCACCTTCTTCTTTTATGCAACGCCCTGTTATAAAAAGAAATATTTTGAGTCGCTTCACTATATGCGTCTTCATTAAATGGGCTTAACAGAGTAGATCATAAGAGTCAATTCTAAATAGGTCTTTATTTCTTTTTTTAAGAGTACAGACCTGAATGTATTAATTATAAAAGTACTTAAGAACCAGAAAGCGTTAAACTACTCCTCTAAAAGTAACAAGAAAGATCAATCATGCATAAAGCATTGATTATGCGAATCACCTTCCAACTTCAATGCAATTTCATTTAAACATCTTTAAAATGCGATACATTCCTCGGTAATATTTTAAAAATACTACTACAATCAAACTACTAAATCACAATACTACATTAATTTATTATATTTGAAAACATAAAAGTTCATCGAAAAAAATGAACTTCAATCAAATGACGTCAATTAAATATAAATCGCCTGGCTCCTCGATAATGTTTTTAACATTACCATAATACTACAATAATTTATTATGTTTGAAAACATCATCAAAAACAAATGAAATTTATTCAAATGACGCCATCGAAATATAACACGCCTGGCTCTCTCTATAAAAGCATCATTTCATTCAGAACATTTTCCCATTCATTTCATTCATCATAATACTATAATAATTTATATTATTTAAAAATTAAGACCATGAAATAATTAAACTCTATGCTTAAAACTTCATCGAAAAAAATCGTCCTTCTCTCTGTAAAATCAATGAATATTTCATTCATATCAGCTATGTTGACTCCATGAGCTAAATAATTTTGCGTTAAAGTGCAGCAATTCTTATACAACTCATTTTACATATTTTGCTGTTTACATTTTACATAAGTGAAAAATAGGCTTCGTTGTAGAAATAATCAAATTTGGATGATCATTTAAACTCAAATATATTGTAATTGCGTTGTTTCAGTATGTAGATGCACAGAATTTCAGCAAAAATAAAGCGGTTTTAAGACGGATACAACACTCAATATGAATTAAAAAGAACTTTAAAAATCACGATTTTGAGACAAGATGATTTTGGGACAAGACCATATTTCATTTTGAAGTGGGTCACGTGATCTCTTCGTATATTGGTCACGTGATCGCTTCATATAAGAGATGCAATTATTATTTTAATTTTTATTTAAAAAACTACTGAATATATTTTGCTGAAATTTTTTTATATATTTTATAGGGTAATTTGAATATTACCTACAATTTTCGAAGCAATTTGTAAATTTTAAATCCGCTTAAAAATTTTTTGAAAAATTAGGTCTCATAGGGTTCAATGTATTTCATTTTTTCAACCCGGGTTCAATCCAAAACTAATTGGGTGATATTATTCATTATTTTCCCATAGGTCCCACAGACCGTCTGAACAACATACTAAAATTTCATGTTGATTAAGTTATTTTTACGACAGTTATCGTGCTAACAGACAGACAGACAGACAGAATGAACAAAGTCAGAAACACTTTTCAACTTTGTTGTAAAGTGTTAAATTAAAATACATCTCCAGTTTTATACCAATGAACCAGTCTCTGAAAATGAATGCTCAAGAAGACTATTACAAGTATATTTCAGAGCAGGTGTTGGTTACAGTTGTAACGGTGCATTTGTTGCTTGCATATGCGTTTCCATCGCAACCAACAGCTGGGAATGAAATGAAGTATTACGACTATGTATCACGTAGAGGAAATGCGCAATAAAATGAGAATATATATATACCAGAATGAGATCAATTTATATCTACACTATTTCATTCATAACAAGAAAGATCAATCATGCATAAAACATTGATTATGAAACACTATCCAACTTCAATGCAATTTTATATAAACATCTCTGAAATGCGATACATTCAGGGGTAATATTTTTAAAATTATCACAATACTACAATAATTTATTATATTTGAAAACTTTATCGAAAAAAATGAATTTTATTCAAATAACGTCATTGAAATATAAATTGCCTGGCCTATGAAAAAGCAGTAAACATTTCATTCATAAACATTAATTCTATTCCTTTCAGTCATCACAATACTACAATATTTTATTTTACTTAGAAATTTAAAACCATGGAGGTAAAAGTAATTTAACTCTGTGTTTAAAGCTTCACCGAAAAAGTCTACTATAAAATTGTTTTTTCTCTATATGAAATCAATGACTGTTTCATTCATATTAACTATATTGCAAACTCCAGAGCTAAATAATTTTGCGTTAAAGAAATTCAGGAATTCTTATACAACTCATCTTACAGTATGATGTGTTTACAATCTCCATAAGTGAAAATTAGGCTTCGTTGTAGAAATAATCAAAGTTTGATGATCATTTAAATTCAAATATATTGTAATTGCGTTATTTCAGAACATTGACGCACAGAAATTAAGCAAAAATAAAGCGGTTATAGGACGGATACAATACCAAATATAAATTATAAAGAACTTTAAAAATCACGATTTTGACACGAGATAGATACCATATTTTATTTTGAAGTGGGTCACGTGATTTCTTCATATAATGGTCACGTGATCTCTGCATATAATGGGTGTAGTTATTATTTTAATTTTTATTTAAAAACTATTGAATATATTTTTCTGCCATTTTTTTTGATATATTTTATGTGATAATTTGAATATTTTCTAAAACTTTAGAATCAATTTGTGAATTTTAAACTCGCTTAAAAAATGTTTTAAAAATTAGGTCCCATAGGGTTCAATGTATTTTATTTCTTCAACCCGGGTTCAATCCAAAACTAATTGGGTGATATTATTCATTTATATTCCCATAGGTCGCACAGACCGTCTGAACAACCTACTAAAATTTCATTTTGATAAAGTCATTTTTACGGCAGTTATCATGCTAACGGACAGACAGACAGGCAGACAGACAGAATGAACAAAGTCATAAACACTTTTCAACTATGTTGTAAAGTGTTAAAAATTGAAAAGTTTCCACAGAGAAGAAAGGTTTGAATGCCAAAGATTAGAACTAGGGTCAATTTATGCTTGCCATCTTGCACGGATTTTCCACTTTTTATACTCTCCCTATATATATAGTATGGGGTCGAAAATTTGAATTCGAGTTTTCGACAAAGAGTACGCTTCATGTTTCCATGAGCTCAAATCGAATGTTTTTGAGGTGAAGTATGTGTGTGTGTGTCCGTGAGTCTGTGAAGACGACATTTCACAAACGAATGGAGCGTTTCAAACAAAATTTGGTACAAATGTTACATTCGGTGAATATTGGAAGCCTATTGATTTTCAACGTAATTGAAAGTTTGAAAGAGTCCTCCCCCCCATTCCAAAATTTTCAAATGGAATTTTTATTAAAGTTATAAAAGAATCAGACACTTCAAAATGTTACGTAAAGAATTATTTCTTATGCAATTTTTCGTTAGAAAACCATTGACACTAACTCTAGAACGCTAGCATGACCCGTTCTTGAGATATTGCACTTTTACAATTAAATTTATAAAAATCCCACTTAAAATTGAAAACTATTGCAAAATATGTTCATGTATTATATGTAATATTATGTGATCCATTTGCTAACATCATCTTTGTGGATCTAGTTCGTTCTATTCACGAGAGAAGACACTTGGTGTAATAGTCTTGCATTTTAATGCCTAACAATTTAATAACAGTATAAGAAATGCTCTTTTCTCTGTTTATCTGTAACGCTTGAAAATAAGTTTGGCGAATTTGGGGATTCATGTAGCGAAATGCCGCCCCACCCCAGATTGGCGAAAATATCGTTTAAATTGCAGAAATGATGCTAAGTTAATGAAAATGACGCCAAACTGATGAATTAATTATTAAAATAATTTAATATATGGACTATATTACTGAATGCAGATGCTATCAATTTGATAATTACTAATTTAGAGTTGCCTGAAATATAAGTCAGTTGGGTGCTTCGAAATAGTTTTACATGTTGTCATCCGGAAAAGCGCGATATGTACAATTCAACATTAAAAACATTATGCCGTAAATCTTAAACATCATTTTTTCACTGTGAAAAAAGTAAATTCATTCTCATTATACAGGGGAAGTCATTTGCTGCTCACATCAGATTTTTTTTTACACTAAGAGAACCATTATGACTAAATATATAATGTGTCCACCATTTTTCTGCAATTTGCTAAATTATTACTTTGGGGAAACACAATAACACATTTCTGGAGTTTGAGGGTCTACTCGATTTTTTCATGTATCGATATTTCATGCTTTTCAATTAGGCCAACTTTTATAAGAATCAGTATCATAAAGAAAAAGTATTTTTCTGGGCTGTTATTCTTATGTTGTTCTTTAGAGCAGTTCTTAAAATTATTTAATAAATTAATTTTTGAAGTTTGTACAGTTCAGTTAAGTGGACATATTCCATACATTCAGCTGATTTATGTTAATATGTACTATTTTAAAACCCTTAAAATACAAAAAGAACTTCAACTATACTTTTTCTGGTATAGACTGCATTTTTATTACTGTTATGGGAAATATAATTGTCTCTCCATAGAGATTATTGTTATCAACATTTTAATTATGAAAAACTCATATTCTAATAATGTGTAAAGAACCTTGCTGTCCCAACCGGGAATTGATCCTTGGATCTTCAAACTGGTCAGCGATCGCTTTCCCTTTGAATTACTTAGATGGAATGGCAAGCTATTATATTCGAAGTGGAGTTTGCACGTTTATATTACAAATTATCTATATAATCCTATTGATTTACATAAAAAAAAAATCTGATGTGGGCAGCGCATGACTTTCCGCATATAATGCAATGAATTTACTACATTTACAGTAAAAGAAAATAGGTTATTCTTATAGTAGATACATATATTCTTTCCAAGATATTGAATTTTTGTCAGTGAGTCGTCATTTTCATTGATTTAGCGTCATTTTTATCCATTTGGCGAGTTTTTCGTTAATTTAGCAACATTTAAAAAAGTCGCCAAGTTGGCGACATTCCAACAACTTCGTCGTCAAAATCTCGTCAAGTGTTATGGGCGGAAGCATAAGTTATTCTTACAGCAGATAAATGACTATTGGCGTTCAAATACAAAAGTATTACTCAAAGTTCCTTTTTTCATGAATGGAACGAGCTAGATCCACGAGAATGATGTCATCGAATTTACCGCATGGTATTACATATGAAAAGTGAACATGTTTCTCAATAGAAATTTTTTTTTCATTTTATATGATTTTTTGATAATTTTTTTGAAAAATGGGCAATATCTCGAGAACGGTTCATGTTAGCGTTCTAAAATTTGTCAATCGTTTTCTAATGAAATTTTACATAAATATCTATTTGCTTAACTTTATTAGAGGTTTTGATTTTTTGACGATTTTTTCAAAATTTCACTCGAAAATTTAGGAGGGTTCTGAACATTTGATTGCTTATGAAAACAATAGGCTTCCAGTGTTTACGGATTATAATTTTTGTACCAAATTTCGTTCAAATCGGTCCATTCGTTCGTCAGTTATCGTCTCCACAGACTCACTGACACACACACACACACACACACACACACACACACACACACACACACACACACACACACACACACACACACACACACACATATATATATAAACACACACACAGACATCACCTCAAAAATGCTTGATTCGTGATCAGGGATGCTTGAAACGTGCTCTCCCTTCAAAAACCAAGTCGCCAAGTTGGCGACATTCCGTCCAATTCGTCGCCAAAATCTCGCCAAGTGTTATGGACAGAGAAATAAGTTATTCTTATAGCAGATAAATGACTATTGGTGTTCAAATACAAAAGTATTACTCAAAGTATCTTTTCTCATGAATGGAACGAGCAAGATCTACGAGAATGAGATCACCAAATTTAGCACATGATATTACATATGAAAAGTGAACATGTTTCTCAACAGTTAATATATTTTTTTAATTTATGGGATTTTTTGATAAATTTATTTTAAAAATATGCAATATCTCGAGAAAGGTTCATGCTAGCTTTCATGTTGATGTCAATCGTTTTCTAAGGCAAAATTACATAAGAAATGTCTATTTGCGTAACTTTATTAAAGGTTTTGATTTTTTGATATTTTTTTCAAAATTTCACTCGACAATTCAGGGGGGGTTCTGAACATTCGATTACGTTTAAAAACAATAGGCATCCAGTATTCATGGATTGTGATTTTTGTTCCTAATTTCATTCGAATCCCTGCATTCTTTCGTGAGATATCGTCTCCGCAGACTCACTGACACACACACACACACACATACATCACCTCAAAAATGTTCGATTCGTGATCAGGGATGCTTGAAACGTGTTCTCCCGTCGAAAACTCGAATGCGAATTTTCGATCCCGTCACAATACTTTCCTTATACATTATGTATATAAGGAAAGTAAAAAAATGCTATGAATATACCTCTATAATTTCATTTTAAAATTGTGTAACTGACGAAACGCAACTGGACAAAATGCAATTGCTGTTCAGTAAAAAGTTAAATACAATCAAAATGTTAAAACTAGGATGATGTTTTGTACTTAAAAACAATACTAAATAACTAATAAACTAAATGCATACCTATTTATATTTTATTTATCAACCATTATTTCAAAAGTCATAATATCTTTTGTAACTGACGTAACATGCTTCTGTACCTGATGTAACAGTATCAATTTCTTATGTCAGTTATATTTGTAGTGTATTTTTATTTCTCGGTATTGATATATGAAATCTAAGTTTTTTACTAATACACATGGATATTTTATTATATTTTTAATTAAATTATAAAAATATGGATTGCTAGCTAGCTAATAATCATGCATTTCTTCTTATTGATTTTGGGGCAAAATTAAGACTTCTATGTGGAATTGAGCAGTATCGATATAATATGACTTTACGATATATTGATATTTCGTATTGATATATTTATATACGATACTTATTGTGTATCTTAGCTTTCGATCGATACATTAGCTTTCCATCTTATTCGCAATTTTCTTCCATTTGGGATTTATTTTCTTTCCGATAATTTTTTAGTGTTAATATTTATTTATGAAGTAATGATTTGTTTTATAATGATAAAAATAATTCTACAAATTATCTTGTAGTCATTTTATTGATAATTTACAACATTACATCTATTAAATGCATTTCAGTCATTTTTTAAATCCGCCATGCAACACAAAACACAATATTTGTTTTTGCAAAATTTACGAGTCACGTGTTGTTTTTATTATTCACCACTGTATGTGTTTAAATTCTGTGTTTTCTTTTATTCTGCTTTGTGCAGTTGTAAATATAGAATGTTGACGTATACCTTTTGCAGAACTCCAAAAGAATGAAAATAAAAATATCCGGAAGTGAACATATCCCACTAACACAAAAGAAGAAATTCTTCCAATTCCCTGATTGTGTTGATTTTACTACTTCCTGATAGCTGTTCTAACCGCAGTTGCCGAAGTATTCTGCCCTGCCAATGTAAAAGGAGAGCAGTTAAAATTTATTTCTGTTCTCAAAATAGAAAATTTACGCTTCCGAAAATCTATTTATATGTCAATAAATATTGATTTTAGGTTTCTCATGGCATATCTGCAGAGTCGTTTGTTTATAGAATCTTAATAGCACAAACAAAAATAGTTTGCTTCATTCTGTATATAGTTATTTCCATCTTCCTGCAATACTTTGTATCGGTAGCAAAGGGAAAATATTGTAATGGGATCTAAAATATTACTTTCCAATTTTGATGGATTTACATGTATTGGTATTTTCATAAATATACTTATTTCTTAATGTACCTTTTCACTACAAGTGAATACATAAAAAAAAATAAGTGCGTCAAACTGCTGCAAAAATAGCTAATAACTAAAACAATCGTGTTAATAGAACAAAAAAAATCTGATGTGGGCAGCACACTTTCCCTGCAGACTTATATCCACGTTCTCTTTATTTTAATTAAATTTAATTCACTTTTAATTCAATTTTCGTTCTCATTTGGTAACGGGACTTATTTTCAAAGGTGGCGTAGAGAAAATACAATAAAACTAGTCCGAGTGTAATGGGGTTGGTCTTATACTTTTCTTCGTTAAAAATTACGTATAAAACGAGACATTTAATGGATATATTTGAGCATATGTAGTTTTTTATTTTAGATTTTGACGATTTTGACGGGCCATGTTGCAAAAAAAGGCAGGTTATTTTTTTCGGAATAATACCAAAATCGGGCACATTAAATATGTAGGTCCGTAAGTCCTTCCTAGAGGTTGATGGTAGTGGAAGGCGAGTACGGCCTCTGTTGAAACTGCCCCCCACTGGGTTCCGCTCTAAATTGGGTGGCATCTCCCGACCGTCCAAACAGATACCTTACACTTTCGGGTAGGTCGGACGGTCTGGATTGAAGAAGAAGAAGAATGGACAGAACCAAATAGACACGAATTTTCGATTCCCTGCCCTGGTATGAGGGTACTGTGGGCAAGTGAGTACTCAACATACAAAATGGCCAATGGGTTCATAACTATTACTAACTATATACGTGTATATAATAATGAAATTGTTTTTGGAGTGCATTATATGTACTTTGTGTTACATTATGTTTAGTGGTAATTGAACCTCCTAGAAGAGCCCTTACGTAGGGCTAGATGTCTGTATGCATCGAAGCCCCCAGCATGGTTACGGAATAACAAAGTGATATCCTATCATTACTTATTAATATAAGTTTCAATATTCCATTGCATCGCTTTGGGCATCGTTGCCGCCGCCTCGCATTCAGCGTCGACGGCCCAAACCGTATAAGCCGATTTAGTTTTTTTTATAGACGTTCATAAATCCCAATGGGTCGGCTTCAAAGTTCGGCATAATAAAATTATCAAAGCAATCAAATCCCTTCTCCGGGGACATGGAAAATGAAGGGTTTTCAAAAGCCTTTCAAGATCCTCCAGATGTCCCCTTTGACCTAGAAGGCTAAACATTGACGCACTTATGTCGTCTTCAAGACAGAACCTAACATATTCAGATTTTCGATTTCTTCCTCAGAGCCGGGTAAAATGAATGAGGTAGGGGGTTAGGGTTTTAAAGTGTTTTCAGAATCCCCTGGTCAACTATAAGGCTGAATCCTTGAATACTTAACTTTTGCTTACGGGTGGGACAGCGTCCATCCCAAACGAAGAACCTCTCAAAAAGACAGGTAGTTGACATACTCTATCCCAAATGGGATGGACGCTGTCCCACCCGTAAGCAAAAGGTTAAGTAATGGTTAAGGAACAGAACTTAATTGGGCCAATTTTTGATTAAAATGACTATTTTTGACTCTAACATTGTTAAACAAAACAAAAGTATTAAAAATAGTTCATAATTTATTCCTTTAAGCGTGTTAGTTTCTTTGTCTTAGACGGGCTTAAATACTAGTGTGGTTTATGAAGTTAATGTAAATGAGGTATATAAATGAAAATAAACTAATAATAACTCCGTAATATAACTTTCCTATTATAACCTATAATTATAAGTTTATAAACTTATAACATATAAACTATATAAATATAATATGTAAACTATAAACTATATAAGCTATAAACTATAGTTATAATTATTTCCTATTATAAACTATAATTATTAATTCCTATTATAACCTATAATTAAATTATATTATACTTATATTATAAACTACAATAACTCCGTAATATAACTTTCCTATTATATCGTATAATTATAAGTTTATAAACTATAAACTATATAACATATAAACTATATAAATATAATATGTAAACTATAAACTATATAAATATAATATGTTAACTATAAACTATATAAGTGTATAAGCTATAAACTATAATTATAATTATTTCCTATTATAAACTATAATTATATTATATTGTATTATATTATAAACTACAATAACTCTAATATAACTTTCCTATTATAACCTATAATTATAAGTTTATAAATTATGAACATATAAACTATATAAATGTAATATGTAAACTATAAACTATATAAGTGTATAAGCTATAAATTATAATTATAATTATTTCCTATTATAAACTATAATTATATTATATCATACTAATTTTATAAACTACAATAACTCCGTAACATAGCTTTCCCATTATTCTTCGGCTCATTCGGTAAGATGAAAGGAGTGTCAGTTTTTCCAGACGTGGAGCCAAAACACCCCTTAAAATAAACAAACGATCTCACCAGCAGGAAAAGCAAGCCTAAAAAAACCAATTTCAGAGAGTAAAAACTGAAAGCATTGGCTCGTTCCCGTACATCTTCAGTCCAGTGCGATTACGGAAAATGCTTCTTCTCAACAAGAGCGTTAATTTCCCTTTACAGATTGGGTTTAAAAATAGAAGCTCGAAGCACCTTTCTAATTTAGTTGATGTGAAAATAGACTTTGAGAAACAAGTTTCTTTTCTAAGACACGTGGATGTTGATAAAAGCAACACAGAAAAGGCACGTGGATATCGTTTAACGAGATTGCATTGTAAGGATTGTAATTCATTACTTTCTATAACTACAGAAAAAAAAATGAGACATCTTGAATATCTCGTATTCTAATGACTCGATCGACATACTCGCACTGTACTTTCAACTTACATTTTTAGCCCACAAAGGAGTCTACTTGAGTGACGATATAATTCACCTGTTCCACCGTGTCTTGTGGCATCTAGGGATTGGTGCGTTGGAGGATGGGAATTCTTTGTACCATGAACCAGACTTTCTCAGGTGGTGGGACAGAGCTGACCAAATTGTGGTCTCAGACTGAAAACGTCAGCGACTGGGGTCTTGACTTGTCGAGTGTTGTTCGATTTCGGACCTAGCCCGGTGAAGGATTCCATAGACCACGCAATCGAGGATACGGCTTTGTTAAATAGAAGATTAGAACATGAGGCCCACTCAACGTCACCATAAACCACATAGGTTGTCTGTGGAAAGGTGGGGGCAATCTCTTCTATCCTATACCCTATAGGTTTTCCTAAGGGGGAGGCCGCCCTTTTCAGGGGAAATATGGACCACAGCTCTGTAGTCATGGTCTACTTCTTCTAAAGGCCAAATAATCTGCGGAATATGAGCTGTGGGGGTGATGAATGACTTTGGTTTTCAGAGTGTTAGGTTTCTCTCACTGCTGTAAGCACCGGACTCTTCCCTGGTGGAAGGGTCGCACGAGGTTCGAATTCGGAATTCCTGTTCTATTCTCGGAGCTGCCCCAGAACTATCTCTGTGTCTACGCTATGTACGGTATGTCTACGCTAAGTACGGTATGTCTACGCTAAGTACTGTGTCTACGCTAAATATGTGGGTCTGAACGTCCTTCCTTGAGGATGGTGGCAGGGGAAGGAGAGTACGGCTTTTATGGTTGTCACTCCATTGGTTTCCAGTCTAATTTGGGATGCACTCTCTTGGTCGTCCAAACTGATACGTTACACCTTCGGATAGATCGGACCGTATGGGTTGAAAGAAGAAAGGTGGCGAGGTGGATCTGATTTTGTAATCTGTTGCCCAAACCGTAGGCAACTAGAGTCTTTGCTTGGAAGGTAATCTTCGGAACCTGCCCTATGTATGGCTTCGTTGTCCCGTGGCTGAGGCCTGGCTAGAATAATTTTATATGGAGGTCCAACTGAAAATTGGCACGAGGCTTGTCGAGGCTTTTAATCTGCCCTCCATACATCACCCTGCACTTTTGTTTAGGCTAAGATTATTTGACTCCAACGATTCTACTTTTATTTCCCTCCTTTTCTCATACATCAAATTATGAACGAAAGTGACCAGCATCGCTCAGGTAGCAAAAACAACTCATGTCCAGATAGGGGGCTAAACCTCCCGATCCCGGCCTAGCGCCCTACCGAAAGAGCTACCTGGGCATTGAACGGAATATCACTGCATGACTATCAGAAAGGATGATTATCACGAACCCTTATCCCAAATTTGCATCGCACAACCCACAGATTTACATTGCGATAAACGCGAATCTTACAAACGGAATACAATGCGTCGTTATACTCAAAAGACTGAAGTTGTTCCTGCTCAAGGGAATGATTATGTGATGATTTAAATTGAAATTCTAAAGTAGACGCAGAGTTGATGTCTTTCGAGGTAGATGTCAGCGACTCCCTTAACCACAAACTGTTGCGAAATCTGTGTTACGAAGAATTTTCACGTCGCCAGACTGTCTGTCTTCGTACTCTCTCAGAGCTTGCAGATAGGAGAAATCTTATTTTAGACCCCGGGGCTTCAGGGAGACAGGCGGACACTTTATGTCAGTTTAGCGGCACGGAAGGCTGCCTTAAATACGTCGTAGAAGCTAGTAATGGACGTATCGATACAATACTTTCCAAACAATCGTGTCAACAATTGTCTTTTACTTGGGATCCGTTTTACTTTCCTTGCATGGTGATGTATAGAGAAAGTATTGGAATCATGGCGAAATTCGCAACTCGAGTTTTCGACGGATCTACACGTTTCGAGACTTCTAGAACACGAAAAAACTATTTTTAGCGTGACGTCTGTATGTATATCTGTGTGTCTGTGTGTCTGTCTGTGTGTCTGCCTGTCTGTGCAGATTTTGTAACCACTCTAACTCAAAAACTAATGGACCGAATTTCATAAAATTTGGTAAGTCACTTGTGGGCGAATCTGGGGCTGATTAGTTTTGGGTACGATTCGGGATAGAAAAAAAACGCCTTTTTTTACGAAATGGCCCACAAAAGCTTGTATCCACTCTAGCTGAAAAACTAATAGACCGAATTTCACAAAATTCGGTGGATAAGTCACTTGTGGGACCTGGTGCTGATTAGATTTTGATACGATTCGAAAAAAATAACCTGCCTTTTTTTGCAAAATGGCCCGCAAAAATTCGTCAAAATCTAAAATAAAAAATTACGTATACTCAAATATATCCATCAAAAGCTTGTTTCATACGTAATTTTTAACGAAGAAAAGAAAAATATCAACCCCATTTCACTAGGACTAGCCGTTCTCGAGATATTTTAGTTTTTTCATATTTTTTCAATGCCATATTTGAAAATAAGTCCATTTATCAAATGAGAACAAAAATGGAATTAAAAGTGAATTAACTTTAATTAAAATAAAGAGAACGTGGATATAAGTCTGCAGGGAAAGTCACGTAATGCCCACATCAGATTTTTTGCTTTCCCTGCAATACATGTATAGGGAAAGTATTGAAATCACACCGAAAATCACAATTCCAGTTTTCGACGGATCTACACGTTTTGTGACCTCTAGAACACGAAGAAATATTTTTTAGCGTTACGTCTCTGTGTGTGTCTGTGTGTTCAATGTATGTATCCACTCTAATTCAAAAACTAATGGACCGAATTTCATAAAATTTGGTATGTAAGTCATTTGTAGGTGACCCTCGTGCTGGTTAGTTTTGAGTCCGATTCGGAATAAATTAACCCGCCTTTTTTGCAAAATGGCCCGCAAAGATTGTCTGTATCCATTCTAGCTGAAAACCTAATACATAAAATTTTATATGATTTGGTAGATAAGTAACTTGTGGGTCACCCTGGTGCTGATTAGAATTTGGTACGATTCGGAAAAAAATAATCTGCCTGTTTTGCAAAATGATTCGCAAAAATCGCCAAAATCTAAAATAAAAAACTACGTATGCTCAAATATATCAATTAAATGCTTGTCTTATACGTAACTGTTAACGATAAAAGGAATAAGATCAACCCCATTACACTAGGTCTAGCCGTTCTCGAGATATTTTAGTTTTTTGCATTTTCGCAACGCCACATTTGAAAAAAATCTGATGTGGGCAGCACATGACTTTCCTTATATAATGCAATGGATTTATTAGTTTTACAATAAAAAAAAAATCTGATGTGGGCAACACATAACTTTCCTTATATAATGCAATGGATTTACTACTTTTACAGTAAAAAAATAGGTTTTTCTTATAGTAGATACTAATATTCTTTCCAATATATTGAATTTTCGACAATTAGTCGTCATTTTCATTGATTTAGCATCCTTTTTATCCATTTGGCGAGATTTTCATTAATTTGGCAACATTTCAAAAAAGTCGCCAAGTTGGCGACATTCCGCCAAATTCGTCGTCAAAATCTCGCCAAGCGTTATGCACTAAGAAAAAAGTTATTCTTACAGCAGATAAATGACTATTGGCGTTCAAATACAAAAGTATTATTCAAAGTATATTTTTTTATGAATGGAACGAGCTAGATCCACGAGAATGATGTCATTCAATTTATCGCATAGTATTACATATGAAAAGTGAACATGTTTCTCAATAGGAATTTTTTTTTATGTCACTTTTTCATAATTTTTTTGAAAAATGTACAATATCTCGAGAACGGTTCATGTTAGCGTTCTAAAATTTATGCCAATCGTTTTCTAATGAAAAATTACATAAGAAATGTCTATTTGCGTAACTTTATTAGTGGTTTTGATTTTTTGACGATTTTTTCAAAATTTCATTCGAAAATTTAGGGGGGTTCTGAACATTCGATTACGTATAAAAACAATAGGCTTCCAGTGTTTACGGATTGTGATTTTTGTACCAAATTTGGTTCGAATCGGTCGGTCCATTCGTTCGTCAGTTATCGTCTCCACAGACTCACTGACACACACATACTTTCACACACACACACACACACACACACACACAGACATCACTTCAAAAATGTTTGATTCGTGATCAGGGATGCTTGAAACGTGCTCTGCCGTCGAAAACTCGAATTCGAATTTTCGACCCCGTCACAATACTTTCCTTATACATTATGTATATAAGGAAAGTAATAATGCGTAGGATCTACGGCGCAGTGTTTTTATCGTTACATTGTACATTGGGCGATTTTCAGGATGACAACATGTAAAATTTTTTCAAAATACTCAATTAACTTATACTTCGCGCAACTCTAAACAATCATCAACATTGATAGCATCCTCAATAAGCGATATACTCCATATATTAAAATACTTTAATAATTACTTTATCATCTAGTCGTCATTTTCATTGATTTAGTGTCATTTTTATCAATTTGGCGACATTTTCGTTAATTAGGCAGCATTTAAAAAAGTCGCCAAGTTAACGACATTCCGCCAAGATCTTCCCAAGCGTTATGGACGAAAAAATAAGTTATTCTTGTAGCAGATAACTGACTATTAGCGTCCAAATACAAAAGTATTACCTAAAGTATATATTTTCATGAATGGAACTAGCTAGATCCACGAAAATGATGTCACCCAATTTAGCGCATGATATTACTTATGAAAGGTGAACATATTTAAACAATAGGTAATATGTTTTTTTTATTTTATATGATTTTTTGATAATTATTTTGAAAAATGTACAATGTCTCGAGAACGGTTTATGCTATCATTCTAAAAGTGGTTTTAATTGTTTTCTAATGAAACATTACATAAGAAATGGCTATTTTCTTAACTTTATTAAAGGTTTTGATTTCTTATGGATTTTTTCAAAATTTCACTCGAACACTTACGGGGGGGGGGGGGGGGGGTTCTGAACATGCGATTGCGTATAAAAACAATAGGATTCCAGTATTCATGAATTGTAATTTTTGTACCAAATTTCGTTCGAATGGGTTCATTCGTTCGCCAGTTATCGTCTCTACAGACTCACTGACACACACACGCACACACACACACACACACACGCGCACACACACACACACACACACATACTTTCACACACACACACAGACATCATCTCAAAAACGTCTGATTCGTGTTCAGGGATGCTTGAAACGTGCTCTCCCGTCGAAAACTCGAATTCGAATTTTCGACCCCGTCACAATACTTTCCTTATACATTATACTATGTATATAAGGAAAGTAAGAAGTCGAATTACCAAATGAGAATGAAAAGTGAATTAAAAGTAATTTTCACTAATTATGGGTGTTATTTTGTGCCGCTGTTTGACAAATTTCTCGTTTCTCGAGATTTTTTGCTTCGTACCGCAAAAACTATTGCATATCAAAATATGAAATTTGGTACACTTGTAGAAAATTTTTTATTGAATACGCTGAAATAAACCGTTTATTTATATATGTATATTGTAATTTAAGAAATATTTAATGCTAATATCAAAGACAAAATATTTGAACTGCGAGTTCGCGACCTGGATAGACTAGCAATAGCAAGAAAACGAATTTTTGCAGGACGGAGCCCCTTTTTTAACACTTTACAACAAAGTTGAAAAGTGTTTATGACTTTGTTCATTCTGTCTGTCTATCTGTCTGTCCGTTAGCACGATAACTGCCGTAAAAATGACTTAATCAAAATGAAATTTTAGTATGTTGTTCAGACGGTCTGAGGGACCTATGGAAATATAAATGACTAATATCACCCAATTAGTTTTGGATTGAACCCGGGTTGAAAAAATGAAATACATTGAACCCTATGGGACCTAATTTGTCAAACATTTTTAAACGGATTTAAAATTCACAAATTCCTTCGAAAATTTTAGGTAATATTCAAATTATCCCAAAAAATATATAAAAAAAAAGTTCAGGGAAATATATTAGGTAGTTTTTTAAATAAAAATTAAAATAATAATTACACGTCTTATATGAAGCGATCACGTGACCATTTTATGAAGATATCACGTGACCCACTTCAAAATGAAATATGGCATCCATCTTGTCTCAAAATCGTGATTTTTAAAGTTCTTTTTAATTCATATTGAGTGTTGTATCCGTCCTAAAACCGCTTTATTTTTGCTTAAATTCTGTGCATCTACATACTGAAACAACGCAATTACAATATATTTGAGTTTAAATGATCATCCAAAGTTGATTATTTCTACAACGAAGGTTCTTTTTCACTTATGTAAAAAATAAACAGCAAAATATGTAGAATGAGTTGTTTAAGAATTGATGCATAACTCTTAACTTTCTTAAAAATTATTTAGCTCATGGAGTCTGCATAGCTGATATGAATGAAATATTCATTGAATTTGGACGATTTTTTTCGATGAAGCTTTAAGCATAGAGTTTAATTACTCGTAACTCCATGGTCTTAAGTTTTTAAATAAAATAAATTATTATAGTATTGTGATGAGTGAAATGAATGGGAAAATGTTATGAATGAAATTCTGCTTTTATAGAGCCAGTTTTGTTATATTTCGATGGCGTCACTTGAATAAATTTCAGTTGTTTTTGATGAAGTTTTCAAATATAATACATGATTGTAGTATTATGATAATGTTAAAAACATTACCGAGGAGCCAGGCTGAGCTTATATTTAATTGACATTATTTGAACGAAGTTCATTTTTTTCGATGAAGGTTTAAGTATTCAAATATAATAAATTGATGTAGTATTGTGATAATTTTTAAAATATTACCGAGGAATGTATCGTATTTTAGAGATGTTTAAATGAAATTGCATTGAAGTTGGAAAGTGTTTCATAATCAATGCTTTAAGCATGATTGATCTTTCTTGTTTAATTTCAATGTAGTTTTTGAGATATTTTATCTTTCATGCACTTCTGAAGTGAACTTTTTTTTTCGTATCGGCACGTCTAGCGATTTCTCTGTCTCGTACTGTACAAACTATAGCATACAAAAATATCAAATTTGGTACATTTATACTGAAATAATAGGATAACACAATGAAATAAACCTTTTATTGATTTAAACTTTAGTTTGGCATGAAATAGCTCGCAAAACGAACTCATGATCAAGGAATTCAGTTATTGGATTCCCTGGGGCAAAGAAAAATCCCTGCCTATCCTTCCTGTGGGAAAATAAGCAGGATAGAAAAGAGATTTTTGAAAGTAGAATTTTTAGGAAAGATAGATATGAAGCGAGCGGAGAGAGTAGGTTTCAAAGCCACCCGAAGGGGATTGCACGAGCGGAGCGACCAGGGGGCTGAGTCCCCTAGTTCAGTGGCCTTCAAACTTCTAACGCCTTTGGAATCCGACGCTTAAAAACATTTTTTTTTGGATCCCTAGTACAAAAAATATGCCCCGTAAGCATAGTGACGTAATAGAAAATCTCGGTGCCCCCTCTCCCTCCACGAAAAAGGTTTGAGGCTACATTTACAAAAATTAACTGCCGAAGACTGCAAATTAATTTTGACCATTATAATCATAAAACCAAATACTAAATACAAAAATAAATTATTAAAACCATGTTATTAATATTTTTTATTGAATACAGTTGAGGTGAATTTTCTGGCTCTAAAAACAGCCACTGCAGTGAAACATACAAGCATATTTTAAACATACAAGCAGTTTTTAAAAAAAACATTAATTTAATTATCTAAATTTTTGAATAACAAAAAATTTAATAAAAGTGTTATAAAATCTTATAACATAACAAAAATCTAAAATTTTATTAAAAAAGTCGCGGAACCCCAGGGTTCCGTGGAACCCAGGTTGAATATCACTGCCCTAGTTGATGAAATAAAGAGAACGTGAATATGAGTCTGCAGAGAAAGTCATGTGCTGCCACATCAGATTTTTACTTTCCCTGCAATACATGGTAATGTATAGGTAAAGTAATAGAATCATGCTGAAAATCGCAATATGCCCCGTAAGCAACTCGAATTTTCGACGGATCTACACGTTTTGGGACCTCTAGAACACGAAAACACTATTTTTAGCATGGCGTCTGTGTATGTGTCTGTCTGTTTGTCTGTCTGTCTGTGTGTCTGTCTGTGAAATGCATGTATCCGCTCTAATTCAAAAACGAATGGACCGAATTTCATAAAATTTGGTAACTAAGTCACTTGTGTGTGACCCTGGTGCTGATTAGTTTTTGGTACGATTCGAGAAAGAACTCGCTTTTTTTTTGCGAAATGGCCTGCAAAAATTGCCTGTGTCCAGTCTAGCTGAAAAACTAACAGTTCGAATTTCACAAAATTTGGTAGATAAGTCACTTGTGTGTCAAAATCTAAAGTAAAAAATCTGATGTGGGCGGCATATGACTTTACTTATATAATGCAATGGATTTACTACTCTTACAGTAAAAAAAAATATGTTATTCTTATAGTAGATACTTATATTCTTTCCAAGATATTGAATTTTCGTCAATTAGTCGTCATTTTCATTTATTTAGCGTCATATTTATCCATTTGGCGAGATTTTCGTTAATTTGGCAATATATAAAAAAGTTGCCAAATTGGCAACATTCCGCCAAATTCGTCTCCAAAATCTCGCCAAGCGTTAGGGACGGAGAAATAAATTATTCTTGTAGCAGATAAATGACTATTGGCGTTCAAATACAAAAGTATTATTCAACGTATATTTTTTCATGAATGGAACGAGCTATTTAGGGGGAGTTCTGAACTTTATATTGTGTTTAAAAACAATAGGCTTCCAGTATTCATGGATTATAGTTTTTATACAAAATTTCATTCGAATCGCTTCACTTGTTCGTGAGATATCGTCTCCACAGACTCACTGACACACACACATACGCACACACGCACATACACACACAGACATCACCTCAAAAATGTTCGATTCGTTATCAGGGATGCTTGAAACGTGTTCTCCCGTCGAGAACTCGAAATCGAATTTTCAACCGCGTCACAATACATTATACATTGTATCGTTGCCTTATACATTATACTATGTATATAAGGAAAGTAAAAATGTCTAGTTACCAACCGAGAACGAAAATTGAATTAAAAGTGCCAATTCAGTGCCATTTTAAATAAATGTGGGCGTTATTTTGTGCAATTAAACTTAATACAATGTGTTATTGTAGAAATAGAAAACTTAAATATGTATCTGCAGGGAAAGTCATGTGCTGCCCACATTAGATTTTTGTTTTTAGTGAATGTTTTTCTTTTAATTCAATTAATATTCAAAATTCTACTCAAAACATATCTCTTTTCAAAACATATTTCTCTATATTTTTATTAAAACTTTTCTCTAAATTGATATTCAAAAGAAATTCTTACTCAATAACCGCATATTCAATGTACACATAATAAGCGCATAAAGACAAAACTTAGTCATATCATCCGGAATGTATTCAAGTTAGCCATGGCGCGAATATAGGAAAAATACTGATAACGTTGATACGATGCAACAACGATATGATAGGGGTGCGATATTGATACACGATCAAAACATTACTAAATAATACATATCGATACGTCGTATCGATACATCGAGTAAACTAGTTCATCGTTAGTAGAAACTATATTAGCCTTTTTACACATTTGCTTTTTACCAATATTGAGATTCGCATTATACGTTCATGGTTTACATAGTAACATATTCACCTTTGAACATAAATTAAGAATATTTTTGCTTTTCTTACATGCATAGTAAAATAAAATATTATGAAGGGATCGAAAATTCGTATATTCGAGGTATAAAAGGAAAAGCGCGTTTTAAACATCCCTGTACTCGAATCAAGCTTTGAGGTGGTGTCTGCGTGTGTGCGTATCTGTGTTCTCGTCTCTCTCTCTCTCTGTATGTGTTGTGAGTGTATGTGTGTGTGCATGTGTGTATCTGTGAAGCTGTTGAAGCGCTACCTCACGAACGAATTGATTATTTCTAACGTAATTTGGTAGGATTGTTATTACAAACAGTGAATGCTAGTACCCTATTGATTTAAAACTCAATCGAATGTTTGTAAGCCCTCCCAATTTTTGTAAAAAAAATCCTATAGAAAATAAAGGCCCTCAATAATGATGAATAAATAATTGTTGCAGACTTTATATTTCATTGGAAAACGAATTATACTAACTTTAGAACGCTAGCATGAACCGTTTTTGAGATATTTCTCGATTTTCAAACGAATTTCTAGAAAAATTATTGAAAAACCAGAATTTTCAACACTGTTAAATAAATAAAATTCATAAGTAATATTTTTTTCGAAAACGCATGATAAACTTTAGAACTCTGGAGATATTGATAGTTTTCCAAAAAAAAAAAAAAAGTAACATATAATTAAAAATCTGATATGGGTAGCACATGACTTTCCCTGCAGACTTATATCCACGTTCTCTTTATTTTAATTAAATTTATTTCACTTTTAATTCAATTTTCGTTCTCGTTTGGTAACTGGACTTATTTTCAAAGGTGGCGTAGAGAAAATAAGAAAAATCTAAAATATCTCGAGAACGGCTAGTCCTAGTGTAATGGGGTTGGTCTTATTCTTTTCTTCATTAAAAATTACGTATAAATTAAGCATGTAATGGATATATTTAAACATACTTAATTTTTACTTTAGGTTTTGAAGATTTTTGCTTGTCATTTCGCAAAAACAGGCAGGTTATTTTTTTCCGAAGCGTACGAAAATCTAATCAGCACCAGAGTGACTTATGTACCGAATTTTGTGAAATTCGGTCCATTAGTTTTTCAGCTAGAGTGGATTCAGGCGTTTGAGCGCCATTTCGCAAAAAAAAAAAAGGCGGGTTCTTTTATCCCAAATTGTACCCAAAACTAATCAGTGAATACAAAATCTGCACAGACAGACACACAGATACACACACAGACGTCAAGCTAAAAATGGTTTTTTCGTATTCCAGAGGTCCTGAAACGTGTAGATCCGTCGAAAACTCGAGTTGCGATTTTTGACATGATTCCAATACTTTCCCAATACATTGACATGTATTGCAGGGAAAGTAAAAATCTGATGTGGGCAGCACATGACTTTCCCTGCAGACTCAAATTCGTTTTGTTTTCTTTATTTCTTTAATAATTCCTTGAATTTAATTGCACAAAATAACACTAAATTTGCATTTTTAATTCAATTTTTGTTTTTATTTGGTAACTAGCAGCATACCCGTTCTTCGTACGGAGTATATAATATAAAGACATTTATAATTTAGAATCATATGCAAATTATGTTAAAATATTAAATTTATTGCTCCTAAATAGAAGTTTATGAATATTTGTTCTCATCATGCAAAATTATCTTCACGGGCAGATCTGAAGAATAAATCTTCCTGGCCCATTTCGAAAGCAAATATACAAAAAATATGAAATTGAATCAATATATTCAAAATAACAGTGCTAAAATTGTATGGAACCCGTAGTATTTATATACTGGAATATTAGAAGACATAACCTGTATTAGTAGATTACATATTTAAATTGAAAATGTCAATAAACCCGTAATTGATTCCAATATATGCCAGAATGAAAGCTCTAAAATTATATGGAAATATATATATATATATATAAATATATATATAAATATCCCCGTACTACTTATATTGTCGCAGATTAGAAAATATGCCTGTATGTTAGTAGAAGATTACCCTTATTACAATATGAGTCTAAAAAGTCTTTGCCGAAATAAAACAGATGACATAATAAATTGAAAATTTCAATTATCCCCATAATCTTTATACCAGAATGTCGTAATTGATTCCAATATATATCAAAATATATGCCTATATACCTGTACTACTTATATTCTCGTAGATTAGAAGATAACCCATGCATTTATAGAAGATTACTCGCACAACGTACAATATGTGAGTTTCAACAATTTTTGTCATATTAAAACAGTGGCACAGAATTAATATGAAAATATCAGTAATCCCTAAATCAACAGTCCACGAAAATACCAGTAATAATAATGTTTCAACCTGAAGACCATAATTGATATTATCCAGTCAACAATGCAATGTCAATGAAATTTAATTTATATACATATCTTTGTTATTCAAATCGCAAAAGATTTAATAAAAATTGTATGCAGCATAAACACATTGGATTTACATCCGTTGCTAAACGATATGCCATCATTTGTTTCAAATGAATTGATGGGAATCTTATCGTTTGAATAATTCTATCTCCATGGAAGGTTTGGCGACATTTTCGTCAATTTAGCGACAATTTAAAACATCGCCAAATTTATCACCAAGTGGGACTGTAGAACTGACAGTCCCATTTTGCGACACATTGACGAATAATCATCACAATGCTATGCCCTAACAAAACATAATTAATTGCATTTATTAAGCGCAATTTTATCAATTTTATTATATTTTTATGGATTTGCAAACATTTTATCAATTTGGTGACATTTTAAAAATTCGCTAAATGTGTTACTAAGTAGGATGGATGGACTGGCCGACAAATGCTACCTAAACATCATTTCAGTACTCTCTTCTAAGAAAACAAATTTAATTTATTGATTTGCGTCGTTTTTATCAATTTATCGACATTTCCGTCAATTTGGCAACGTTTAAGAAAAGTTGCCAAGTTAGCGATATTCCTCGAAATTCATAGCTCTGAATTTGCAGATCTGAAGAATAAAACATCCGATCCCGTTTACATATACTAAATGAAAACACTAAAATTGCATTAGAAAATATACCCGTTCTACTCTTTTTCTGTTTCAACAATCGGCTAAATAAATTTATTGGCTAAACACAATATGAGTTTATTAGCTAAACGCAATATATAAGCTTGAAAACTCTTTGACAAAATAAATGAAAGTGGTGTACACAGTTCGTAATTAATAGAATTAAAAGAAAAATCAAACCGTTCATTTACAAAATATATTTTTACATCTATTTATTTATTATTCAAATAGAAAAAATAAAATAGTAACAAATATAGTAACAAATATAGAAAAAATAGTAAGAAATATTAACAAACACATTTAATTTAATTGCGTTGCTGAGCAACATAATATAAGAAAGAATCTTCCTCATAAACTGCGAAATTAAATATCCATTTTGATCTCTTCCCCATAAAATGCAAAAATCTGATGTGGACAGTACATGACTTTACCTGCAGACTTATATACACATTCTCTTTATTTTAATTAAATTTAATTCACTATTAATTCAATTTTCGTTCTCATTTGGTAACTGGAGTCATTTTCAAAGGTGGCGTAGAGAAAAAACGAAAAAACGAAAATATCTCGAGAACGGCTAGTCCTAGTGTAATGGGGTTGGTCTTATTCTTTTCTTTGTTAAATATTGCGCATAAAACAAGCATTTAATGGATATATTTCAGCATACGTAGTTATTTATTTTAGATTTTGTCGATTTTTGCGGGCCATTTTGCAAAAACAGGCAGGTTAGTTTTTCCGAATCGTACCAAAATGTAATCAGCACAGGGTGATCCCCAAGCGACTTATCTACCAAATTTTGTGAAATTTGGTCCATTAGATTTTCAGCTAGAGTGGATACAAGCTTTTGTGGGCCATTTCGCAAAAAAAGGCGGGTTCTTTTATCCCGAATCGTACCCAAAACTAATCAGCTGCAGATTCGCCCACAAGTGACTTGCCTACCAAATTTTATGAAATTCGGTAATTAGTTTTTTAGTTATAGTGGATACAAAATCTGCACAGACACACAGACACACACACAGACAGACAGACAGACAGACAGTCAGACACACAGACACACACACTGACGTCACGCTAAAAATTGTTTTTTCGATTTCTAGAGGTCTCGAAGCGTGTAGATCCGTAGAAAACTCGAGTTGCGATTTTCGACATGATTCCAATACTTTCCCTATACATTACCACGTATTGCAGGGAAGGTAAAAAATATTCGCTCCAACTGTTGTCTTCAATTATCTGAATATAAAAATACTTTATTAGAAACATCATGAACAGATGATTAAATGTATCAACCTGTTTCATAGGCAAACAATCTAATGTGTGCATCACATGACTTTCTTTACATAATGCAGTGACTTTACTTCTTTTGCATCGAAAAACTGGCGTACAAGATTAACAGCATAGCGATTTTGAATATGAATTAACATATCACATAACTTGAAATTGGGCACTTAGGCAATTTATGAGACCAAACAATGACTTTTTCATCACTCACAAGAAAAATATTTATCAAAATGCAATTGACTTTTAATCAGTATCCCGTGAAATAAATGACCATTAGCAAATTTTTGGGCGTCAAAATACAAAGCTATCATAAAAGTATTTTCTCTCGTGAATGGAACGAACGAGATCCCCGAGAATGATCTTAACAGATTTGTTGTACGATATTACATATGAAAAGTAAATTTATCGGCTACATTTTAAATTTTAATATAATTTTTTGTTATAAATTTATTTGGAGAACATGCAATATCTCGAGAACGAATTATGCTAACATTTTAAAGTTTGTGTCATTCGTTATCAAATGAAAAATTACGTATAAAATTATTTACTTAACAGTATTGAAGGTTCTAATATTTTAGTGATATTTTTAAAATTTCATTCGAAAACCGGACATTATCTCGAGAGCGGTTCATGCTAGTGTTCTAAAATTTCTAGCATTCGCTTTCTAATAAAAGAATTACTTATGAAATACATATTTATTCATTATTATTATAGAAGGTTTTACTTTTTTTATGATTTTTTTCCAAAAACATCATTCTAAAATTGGGGGTTGTTCGAAAATTCGATTGCGTTTAAAATCAATTTCCAGTAATCACTGTAATAATTCTGCAAAATTATTTTCAAAACGCTTCATTCGCTTGTGAGACATCCTGTTCATAGACTCTTGAACGCATGCACTCACACACACAGACATCACTTCAAACACAATTCTATTCGAGAACAGATATGTGTAAAACGCGCTCTTCAGCCGAAAACCCGATTGTCGAGTTTTCGACCCAGTAACCATACTTTCTGTATACTTTATGCTATCTATGTAGGAAAGTAAAAAGTAGCCTTTTTAGTCAGGACATACTTAAATGACACAATGCCTTCACTACATCAAAAATCTGATGTGGTCAGCACTTGACTTTCCTTATATACTGCAATGAATTTACTACTTTTACAGTTAAAAAAAATGTTATTCTTATAGTAGATACTTATATTCTTTACAAGATATTGAGTTTTCTTCAATTAGTCGTCATTTTCAATGATTTATCGTCATTTTTATCCATTTGTCGAGATTGTCGTTAAATTGGCAACATTTAAAAATGTTGCCAAGTTGGCAACATTCCGCTAAATTCGTCGCCAAAATCTCGCCAATCGTTATGGACGGAGAAATAAGTTATTCTTACAGCAGATAAATGACTATTGGCGTTCAAATACAAAATTATTACTCAAAGTATCTTTTTTCGTGAATAGAATAAGTTAGATCCACGAGAATGATGTCACCAAATTTATTGCATGGTATTACATATGAAAAAGGAACATGTTTCTTAACAGTTAATGGAATTTTTTGATTAATTTATTTGAAAAATGTGCAATATCTCGAGAACCGTTCATGCTAGTGTTCTAAACTTTATGTCAATCGTTTTCTAACGAAAAATTACATAATAAATGTCTATTTGCGTAACTTTATTAAAGGTTTTGATTTTTTGATGATTTTTTCAAAGTTTCACTTGAAAATTTAGTGAGGTTCTGAACATTCGATTGGGTTTTAAAACAATAGGCTTCCAGTATGCACGGATTGTGATTTTTGTACCAAATTTTACTCGAATCGCTTCATTCATTCGTGAGTTATCGTCTCTAGAGACTTACTGACACACACATACACACACACACACAGACATCACTTCAAAATGTTCGATTCGTGATCAGGGATGCTTGAAACGTGTTCTCCCGCAATACTTTTCTTACACATTATGTATATAAGGAAAGTAAAAATAGAGATTTTTTTTTTGTATAAATGAGACAAAACAGTTACTAAAGCAAAGATATGGAAGTTTCTGTCGAATGAATGGGATATAAGACTGTCACTATAGCAAAGATAAGAAAATTTTTGTTGGGACAAAAATTTCTATATCTTTAAAATTTAAATAATATTCTGTTTGAGTCTTGTCTCTTTAAATTGCTGATTTCTCTCTAAGGATAGGATCCCGAGATTACCAGTCCTAGTCGCTATGTCGCGCCGATTGCCTTCACGGTCGGTTACACACAAAAATTTCTCCCAAAATTAATACATGGGATTGCAGATTATCACTTACGCTCTTGCAAGATCCACCTACACAAGAGTAAGAGCAATGTTTGGGTTTTGTGTGTCTGTGTATGTCATTAACTTTAGTTCCCGAGAGAAATCCCCATTAGAGTGACATCACCACAGGTTATGTTACTCGTGGTCTATTTTTATATCTTCTCCCTTCTTGTGTTGGAAAGGAGCGGGCTGTCATCTATTTTGCACAGAAGGGGCGCGCTTGAATTTCATGGGTGGCATCACAAAATCATGGAAACAATATTATATTTGCTTTACGAATTTGATATTTTAAAGCTTTTGTGAGGTACTGGGGTTGGGAAGCTTTGTATTCGCTTTCCTAACTCCCATAAGACGTACGTATCAAAATGTCATAATCAATAAATATATTTCTTTGAAATCTCAGTTTAATCTTCTCGGCTGGTATTGTTTATAATCAAAGATAAAATGTGCTTTGTCAAGCAAAGTATAAGTCCATCGCTTTGTTTCTAAATATTTCCTGTTTCACGTTTTAAAATCTCAATTGATTTAAGGCGTTTTGCAAATAAGGCCTATTTTTGCACTTTTACTTTCCTTATATACATAATGTATAAGGAAAGTATTGTGACGGGGTCGAAAATTCGAATTCGAGTTTACGACGGGAAAGTACGTTTCAAGCATCCCTGATCACAAATCAAATATTTTTGAAGTGTTGTCGGTGTGTGTGTGTATGTGTGTGTGTGTGTATGTGTGTGTGTGAAAGTATGTGTGTGTGTGTGTGTGTAAAAGTATGTGTGTGTGTGTCAGTGAGTCTGTGGAGACGGTAACTGACGAATGAAATGGAGCGATTCGAACGATATTTGGTACAAAAATTACAATCTATAAACACTGGAAGCCTATTGTTTTTATAAGCAATCGAGTGTTCAGAACCCCCCTAAATTTTCGAGTGAATTTTGAAAAAATTGTCGAAAAATCAAAACCGCAAATAAAGTTGCGCAAATAGACATTTCTTATGTAATTTTTCATTAGAAAACGATTGACATAAATTTTAGAACGCTAACATGAACCGTTCTCGAGATATTGCACATTTAAAAAAAATTATCAAAAGTCATATAAAATAAAAAATATATTTCCTATTGAGAAACATGTTCACTTTTCATATGTAATACCATGCGATAAATTGGGTGACATCATTCTCGTGGATCTAGCTCGTTCCATTCATGAAAAAAGATACTTTAAGTAATACTTTTGTATTTGAACGCCAATAGTCATTTATCTGCTGTAAGAATAACTTATTTCTTCGTCCATAACGCTTGGCGAGATTTTGCCGACAAATTTGGTGGAATGTTGTCAACTTGGCGACTATTTTAATGTTGCTAAATTAACGAAAAACTCGCCAAATGCATAAAAATGACGCTAAATCAATGACGACTCATTGATGATGACGACATGGAAAATGACGATTTATTGACGAAAATTCAATATCTTGAAAAGAATATAAATAACTACTATAATAAAATTCTATTTTTTTTACTGTAAAAGTAGTAAATTCATTGCATTATATAAGGAAAGTTATGTGCTGCAAACATCAGATTTTTTATTTAGGTCGGTTTCTTTGTTTATTTGATTGGATCAAATCTTGAAGTCAATTTGGACCCTCTTCTGAGCCGATATTTCTGAAAATTTTATAACCATCGGCCATGAGGAATTCAATGAAATGTTTTATAAAGGTTTGATTGGATATTCCATGAAAAATTGGTTACAACATCGCAGAGAGTAAAAATAATAAAATAAAATATTATAAAAAACTTTTTAAGTTGTACTGTTTCAGTAAAATGCACTAGAAAATAAAAAATAATTTTAGCTATCACAACATTCTTGGTGATATGTGACTAAAAATAAAATCGTGATTCGCACATAAATTAATTGTATTTGGGCATTAATGGAATTTCAAGGAACAATAGAAGTGATAACATAGAAATGGACTATATAAGAATGATTACATTGAATTCATTTAAGTGTTTCTTTGACAATTTTGATTTAACAATCCGCCAGTCTTATATATGCCATTTCTATGTTATCTCTTCTATTATTCCTTGAAAGTCTGTTAATGCCCAAATACAATTATTTTACGGGGTTATATTACTTTACTTATATACATAATGTTTAAGGAAAGTATTGTGACGGAGTCGAAAATTCGAATTCGAGTTTTCGACGGGAGAGCACGTTTCAAGCATCCCTGATCAAGAATCAAACATTTTTAAAGTGATGTGGGTGTGTGTGTGTAAGTATGTGTGTGTGTGTGTGTGTGTGTGTGTGTGTGTGTGTGTGTGTCAGTGAATCTGTGGAGACTATAACTGACGCACGAATTAACCGATTCGAATGAAATTTGGTACAAAAATTACAATCTGTAAACACTGGAAGTCTATTGTTTTTATAAGCAATCGAATGTTCAGAACCCCCCCCCCCCTAAATTTTCGCGTGAAATTTTGAGAAAATCGTCAAAAAATCAAAACCTCTATTAAAGTTACGTACATAGACATTTCTTATGTAATTTTTCATTAGTAAACGATTGACATAAATTTTAGAACACTAACATGAACCGTTCTCGAGATATTGCACATTTTTCAAAAAAATTATTAAAAAATCATATAAAATAAAAAAAAAATATCAATATTTACTATTGAGAAACATTTTCACATTTCATAAGTAATACTATGCGATAAATTAGGTGACATCATCCTCGTGGATCTAGTATGTTCCATTCATGAAAAAAGATACTTTGGGTAATACTTTTGTATTTGAACGCCAAAAGTCATTTATCTGCTATAAGAATAACTTATTTTTCCATCCATAACGCTTGGCGAGATTTTGGCGACAAATTTGGTGGAATATCGCCAACTTGGTGACTTTTTTTAAATGTTGCTAGATTAACCAAAAACTCGCTAAATGGATAAAAATGACGCTAAATCAATGAAAATGATGACTCATTGACGAAAATTCAATATCTTGGAAAGAATATAAGTATCTACTATAAGAATAACATTTTTTTAACTGTAAAAGTAGTAAATTCATTGCATTATATGAGGAAAGTCATGTGCTGCCCACATCAGATTCTTTTTAGTCGCATATGACCAATAATCTTGTGATAGCTAAACATTATTTTTTAACTTTTTTGTTTATTTTTATTGAAACAGTGTAATTAAAAAATAGTTTTATAATATTTTATTTTTTTTACTGCCTCTACATACATTGTACAATGTATAAGAAAAGTATTATGACGGGTTCGAAAATTCGCAATCGAATGCTCAAAAGACCTCCCACCTAATTTTAGATTGCATTTTTGAAAAAACCATTAAAATTCCTTCAATAAGGATTATTTATTTCAGACACAATTTTTTTAATAGAAAACGCGTGATATAAATTCCAGAATACTATACCATGAATCGTTTTAGAAATATTGCCCATCTTTCAAATAAAGATATAAAAAAAATTACATAAAATTAAACAAAAAGTAAGTATCATCAAATATGTTAACTTTTTATATGCAATATTATGTAATAAATATGTAAACGCTATTCTCGTTTGTTTTATTCTGGGAGAAAATACCGCTTGTAATAATTTTGTATTTTGAAGCAAAGGAATTCGCAAAAAGTAATTTTAACTGATATTTAATAAATGTCCATTACATTTTTATGAGGATTTTGTAATGTATGAGCATGAAAACGTCATTCTGTTTAGACTCATAAGCTCCCAAAAGTGTCCAATTTCAATTGACGTGGTGTTGATTCAATATCAAAAATCTGATGTGGGCAGCACATGACTTTCCCTGCAGACCTATATTCACGTTCTCTTTATTTTAATTACATTTAATTCACTTTTAATTCAAGTTTCGTTCTCATTTGATAACTGGACTTCTTTTCAAAGGTGGCGTAGAGAAAATACGAAAAAACTAAAATATCTCGAGAACGGCTAGTCCTGTGTAATGGGGTTGGTCTTATTCTTTTCTTCATTAAAAATTACGTTTTAAACAAGCATTTCGTGGATATATTTGAGCATATGTAGTTCTTATTTTAGATTTTGGCAATTTTTGAAGTGCCATTTTGCATGAAAAGGCAGGTTCTTTTATCCCGAATCGTACCCAAAACTAATCAGCACTAGATTCGTCCACAAGTGACTTACCTACCAAATTTTACAAAATTCGGTCAATTACTTTTTTAGTTAGAGTGGATACAATATCTGCGTAGACAGACACACAGACACACACACAGACGTCACGCTTGTTTTTAGATATTGGCGATTTTTGAGGGCCATTTCGTAAAAAAAGGCAGGTTGTTCTTTTGCGATTAATACCAATATCTAATCAGCACCAGAGTATCGTACAACCAACTTATCTGTCAAATTTTGTGAAATTTGGTCCATTAGTATTTTAGCTAGAGTGGATACATGAAAATTTTACAGGCCATTTCGCAAAGAAAGGCGGGTTCTGTTTTTATGAATCGTACCAAAAACTAATCAGAACCAGGGTTATACACAAGTGACTTACTTACCATATTTTATGTAATTCGGTTCATAAGTTTTTGAGTTAGAGTGGAAACATACATTTTACAGACGCACAGACACACACACAGACGTCAAGCTAAAAATAGTTTTTTCGTATTCTAGAGGTCTCGAAACGCGTAGATCCGTCGAAAACTCGAGTTGCGATTTTCGGCATGATTCCAATACTTTCCCTATACATTACCATGTATTGCAGGGAATGTAAAAACATTGTGCTGTGGATTTGTACACCATCATTTCTCTGTAACAGTTGTAAAGTCATTGCATGATGCGTACATTGTCTGCGTACATTACTAACAGCAACCTTGCTTTATTGCCGAGATATCGACATGGCATTTATTATCCTTGCTACTCCTCAGCATCACTATATAAAAAAATCTGATGCGGGCAGCACATGACTTTCCTGCAGACTTATATCCACGTTCTCTTTATTTCAATTAAATTTAATTCACTTTTAATTCAATTTTCGTTCTCATTTGATAACTGGACTTGTTTTCAAAGGTGGCGTGGAGTAAATACGAAAACACTAATATATCTCGAGAACGGCTAGTCCTAGTGTAATGGGGTTGATCTTATTCTTTTCTTCGTTCCAAATTACGTATTAAACAAGCATTTAATGGATATATTTGAGTATACGTAGTTTTTTATTTTAGATTTTTGCGGGCCATTTTGCAAAAGAAAGGCAGGTTATTTTTTCCGAATCCTACCAAAATCTAATCAGCACCAGGGTGTCCCACAAATGACTTATCTACCGAATTTTGTGAAATTTGGTCCATTAGTTTTTCAGCTAGAGTGGATAGAAGATTTTGCGGCCATTTCGCAAAAAAAGGCGGGTTCTTTTATCCCGAATCGTACCCAAAACTAATCAGTACCAGACTAGCCCCCAAGTGACTTACGTACAAAATTTTGTGAAATTCGGTCCATTAGTTTTGTAGTTAGAGTGGATACAATATCTGCACAGACAGACACACAGACACACAGACAGACACGCAGACAGATAGACACACAGACACACACACAGGCGCCACGCTAAACATAGTTTTTTCGTACTCTAAGCGTCTTGAACCGTGTAGATCCGTCGAAAACTCGAGTTGCGATTTTCGACATGATTTCAATACTTTCCTTATACATTACTACGTATTGTAGGGAAAGTAAAACCTCCACAATCGCGCAATTTTGTAATCATAGTAGGGAAACTCATGATGTGCCCACATCTCAAAGGTAACATATGCAATCGCCTATGGAGATAGCCATATTATTCAAAAGAACAATAAATTTTGTGGTGGGCTAACTTCGTTCTGCAGTAGTTCATGAGATCACTTAGCCTACTGAGTTATATGATTACCAAGATAGATTGTAAGAAATGCAAGGTGGTGACTGAGAGTTGTGCTTACATCGGAAATGGGGTGGCTATTGAAAAATTTTTGTGAGCGGGTGGGATTGAGGGCAGAGAACTAAATTAAAATTTTATAAGAAACAAACTTTATACATATTAAAATGATGTTCCAATGATTTTTATGACGCAAAATAGATTGTGTCAAATTTTGGAAATCCCCACATTCTCTATTTTGCTTATTATTTGCGTATTATTATTTTCCCTGCAATGCATGGTAATGTATAGGGAAAGTACTGGAATCATACCGAAAATCGCAACTCGAGTTTTCGATGGATCTACACGTTTCGAGACCTTTAGAATACGTAAAACTATTTTTAACGTAACGTCTGTGTGTGTGTCTGTATGTCTGTCTGTGTGTCTGTCTGTCTGTGCAATGTATGTATTCACTCTAACTCAAAAAGTAATAGACCGAATTTCATAAAATTTGGTAGGTAAGTTACTTGTGTGACACCCCGGTGCTGAGTAGTTTTTGATAGGATTCGTAAAGACAGAACCTGCCTTTTTTTGCGAAATGGCCCGCAAAAATTGCTTGTATTCACTCTAGCTGAAAAATTAATGGACCGAATTTCACAAAATTTGGTAGATGAGTCGCTTGTGGGTCACCCTGGTGCTGATTAGATTTTGGTACGATTCGGAAAAAAATAACTTGCCTTTTTCTTGCGAAATGGCCAGCAAAAATCGTCAAAATCTTAAATAAAAACTACGTATACTTAAATATATTCATTTAATTCTTGTTTTATACGTAGTTTTTAACGAAGAAAAGAATAAGACCAACCCCATTACACTAGGACTAGCCGCTCTCGAGATATTTTACTTTTTTCGTATTTTCTCTACGCCACCTTTGAAAATAAGTCCAGTTACCAAATGAGAACGAAAATTGTATTAAAAGTGCATTAAATTTAATTAAAATAAAGAGAACGTGGATATAAGTCTGCAGGGAAAGTCATGTGTTGACCACATCAGATTTTTTTTTTTAAATCGAAATGTGATTTTAGACGATAATTAATTTGGATAAATTTTTTATATGCGTCTTTGCTTAATAATCCTAGGTAGAGATTTATATACTATTTAGACATGCGTTCGAAATATTTCCGATAATTACTTTATTTGAAGCAGAAATAATTGCAAATGGCGGTAACATGGTAAATGCACTCCTAGAAGCTGACTGTGATGAAAAAAAATCTGATGTGGGCAGCACATGACCTTCCCTGCAGACTTATATTCACGTTCTCTTTATTTTAATTATATTTAATTCACTTTTAATTCAATTTTCGTTCTCATTTGATAACTGGACTTATTTTCATAGGTGACGTAGAGAAAATACGAAAAAACTAAAATATCTCGATAATGGCTAGACCTAGTGTAATGGGGTTGGTCTTAATCTTTTCTTCATTAAAAATTACGTATTAAACAAGCATTTCATGGATATATTTGAGCATACGTATTTTTTTATTTTAGATTTTGGCAATTTTTGCAGGCCATTTTGCAAATACAGGCAGGTTAGTTTTTTCGAATCATACCAAAATCTAATCAGCAACAGGGTGTCCTATAAGTGATTTACCTACGAAATTTTGTGGAATTCGGTCCATTAGTTTTTCATCTAGAGTGGATACAAACTTTTGGGGGCCATTTCGCAAAAAAAAAGCGGGTTCTTTTATCCCGAATCGTACCCAAAACTAATCAGCACCAGATTCGCTCACAAGTGACTTCGTACCAAATTTTATGAAATTCGGTCCATCAGTTTTTTAGTTAGAATGGATACAAAATCTGCACAGACAGACACACAGACAGACACACACACAGACGTCACGCTAAAAATAGCTTTCTCGTATTCTAGAGGTCTCGAAACGTGTAGATCCGTCGAAAACTCGAGTTGCGATTTTCGACATGATTCCAATACTTTCCCTATACATTACCATGTATTGCAGGGAAAGTAAAAAGAGTTCTCTGTGTCATGATGAACTTGTAAATCTTTGATGGAGTGATCGATTGAAGATATAAAATTAAACAAAACTTCTACAATTCAAATTACACAATTTATTTACACAGAGTTAAACAATTAGCATAAATTTGATCCTCAAGCATTGGCACTCAACGGTAATACCGAACCGTGACAACAGATTCCAGCATTGCAGAAGAGTTGAATCGCATTTCACAGATTGCACCATTTCTTCCTTTTGAACAAATTTACTACCTTGGATTCTGCGAATTCCTGTCTCCTTACTGAATTGAATCTTGGGTTAGCGAAGAAAAACTCTTGGCACTGATTCGTACTACGGTAAATGGACGTAACGAGTGTTGCATCCTCTTGCACAGCGGAATGGAAAGGGTATTTCCTCAAGGACGAGCCAGAAGACAACCGTCTGGAAGAGGGGAATTGAGAATGAAATTCGAATCCACTTAATATAATGAAATAAGCATTGAAATCACACTATGATGTTTCAGTGGGTAACTTCTATCAGCCGGTTTGTTGGGTTAAGTTACCGATATCTGCATCAAACTAGACATGTGCTGTCTGTACCAAGACAAGGGAAGCAATTTGAAGCGTTGTGCAATAATTGAAAAATCAGTTGCAACAACAGGTAAGTCGAGTTGCCAGCATGCAGGAAATTTTGCTGCAATGCGAGATAAACAAACTAAAATTTTATTTTCTTAGCTCCAATTAAAGTCGGACGTTGCGCGTCCCTTTTGAACAATCAGTGAATGTAAGGGATTCCCAGAAAAGTCCTTAAACATTTGAACAACTTTGTTGTTGAGACCCAGACCGTCCGACCTACCAGAAAGGTGTAAGGTAACTGGACGGCCGGGAAGTGCCACCCAAATTTGGACCGGAACCCAGTGGGGGAGGCATCCACGGACCCACATGTTTAACGTGATCGTACTCCGCGTGAACACGGCGGCAGTTTTGGCAGTGGCTGGAATCGAACCCGGGCCTACAGAGTGCAACTCCAGCGCGCTAACCAATGAGCTACCGCGCCCCCTGAACAACTTTGTTGAAGATCCCGTAATATACATGTTAAATTTATCTATAGTAAAGCCATTCCATCGAATAAAAGTGATTGCAACACCCTTAGCCAAGAATCGAAGACGTCAGGAACTAGGGATCGGCAACACACCAAAGTGAGACAAAAGAAACGTTCCAATTACAAAGTTGTAAAGCATTGCCTAAATATTAGAAATCAACATTAACTCGATTACAGAAGACTTTTACTGAGGCGTGGGATAGCCCAGTGGTTAAGGTATAGGGATTTTGTTTCAAAGACCCGATTTCGATTCCCGTCTCTTCCCCCAAACTATCCCGTGTTTACACGGAGTACGAGCATGTTAAAGTTGTGGAACGGAAAATTCTTCCGAGAGGTTGGCTGCAGGGGAAGGAGGGTATGGTCCCCGTGGATGTCACCCTCACTGGTTTACGGTTTATATTGTTTGGCACTGTCCTGTCCGTCCAAACAGATACTTCAAACCTTCGGGTAGGTCGGAAGGTCTGTGTCGGAAGAAAGAAGACTTTTAATTGATACAATATTATTATAAGGAAATTGTCATAATCAGAAATGATACAATAAACAACAGTTTCGTGCAAAAGAATTGAGTGAAAAACCTATCCAAATGTCTTTTGTCTGCGTTTATGCACATTTGAATTCGAGAAAAGATGTCAGACTATATTTACTTATAAAAAGTGGCTGTTTATCTACCAACGATGAAGTATGACATGTTATTTCTTTCCATATACACCTTTTATGCGTTCCTGCCGTCGATTCTTATTCATTTGATAATATTCTACAACTTTGACATGTTTCTTCAACTTACCTTTTTTGCCGAGTTCATGTATACCTGACTTCTTCGAATCTCCATTAAGGGCGGTGTAATTTCTTCTATTCTGTCTGGTAGGGCCACTTTAACTATACATATACAGAATGTCTACACTCAGGAACCTTTTTCCCTGCCGCCCCAATGGTTGCTCAAGTCTTTGGATGAGTCGGACGGTCTGGATCTTCAACTCAGGAACCTTTGATTTCGAAGTTGTTGGGGTTCTTAAGGATTTTTCTAGGAACTCTGTATGCATTAAATTGATGTACTATTCGTTTAAAGGAAATTTTCGGTACACCAGATAATTTGACTTAACAGAATGCTACATATATGATAGTCCAATTTGCATTATCAAATTTATACTACTCTATATTTATTAAAGCTATTTGAAACAAGGGATATTTCCTGTAAGTCCGTGTGTGTCGAGATATATCTTAGATCTTCAGATATCCATGAAACGTACACAAGTACAGAGAAAAAAAATATTTAAAAATAACGTTTACTTGCATTACGAAAAACAGCTGTATATTTCGCATCTGATTTGAGTTCCTGTCCAAAAACACTAGCTGGTTTTATTGTCAGACCAGTAAGTTACTGGAATTTAGTAAAACTTTTTGCTTACTTTTCTAAATTTTCAAACTGTGGCAAAAAAAACCTCTTGGTAATTTACCACAGCTGTAAACCAAAGTGAGTATGCATGTTTAGTATATAATGCGTACTCTCTACCTGTAGCGATCACTGAATTGAAAAAAATGGAACTTTTCAAATTCAAGTTGTACCTCTAGGGGTGAAAAGGCATAAAGGCATACCACGCCACAAGGTAGAGAGCAACATTTTGAATTTAAAACACAGAAGCTGTTTTACACAACTGACGCTTTAAAACTGGTATCTGAAAATAAAATTACTTAGTTAATAAATGCCGAAATTCATCTTGCAAAATTTTAATGTATTGGGGTATCCGTCGCCAACCGTCGTAACTCGCTTCGCGAGTTGGGAGGCTTTACCTCCTACTAGCTCAGTTCCTTTCTTAGCACGAAATCTTGTGAATTGATTGATTTATGTGCTGATTGCGATCTAATTTCCAAAGGTGCGTCCTTTTAATCTTGGAAGAGAATAGATTGATCGTCAGAATAGATTGAATGTCAGAACGAATATCTTCTACAATGCTTTAGATATTGCCTCATGCTTTGGATACTGTACAATGCATTGATATTTATTCATTTTACAGTTTTTATACAGTTACAGTCATTTTTCAGTTACATTGCAAGGTTATTATAGCGTTGCATTGCACGATTATTATTCAGTTACATTGTACATTTAATATGCAGTTATTATATTGTTTAACTGTATAGTTATTATCATGGGCGTATTTAAGGGGGTCAGGGGCGTGCCAAATCACCCCCAGGAAAACTGTTAATTTAATTAGAAGCCATTCCTTACAGAACATTTTAATAACTTTACAAGGGAACTTTAATAGAAAGATTGAGGTTTGAACAGAATTTTCTTGCAACTTTCGTTTTTTCTTATAAGAGAGAAAAAAAAACTCAAATTTGATTTTTACTTCTCCTTCCCAAAAAGCATTAATTTTCTCTTAGTCTTGCTGCGCCCTAGCTTTTGATACCCCACTCGAATAGTTTTGTTCCTTATTTCTCCACACTCCATTTTATTACTCTCTCATTCTCGTTTTGTAATTAACGTGAAGTGCTCGTGATATTTTTCCTCTGTTTGATCTCCAAATAAGTTTTCCGATTGTTTTTTTTCCCATTACTTTAAAAAAAAAGAAAGGAAAGATGAATTTTTCTTCCTCCCCCATTCTTCTCCAGTGGCTGAGAAAATAAAAGAAAAAAATATTTTTCTCTTAGTCTCGAAGACTGATTTTTTGATACCCTACTCGATTCAATATTTTTTATTATTTCTGTTATTTTTAAACACTCATATTCTCTCACTCTCTTATTTTTCTAATCGACTTGAAGCGTACCTGTTATTTTTCATGTGTAGACTGGGATCCCTCAAAAGCTGTTTCAACATTTTTTGTTTATTACGTCTTGAAAATAAAACTTTTATGTTTTTACAGTACCTCCCCCTCTAGTGCAGTCAAAAAAAAAATTGGTGTTTTTCTCCATGTATTCATATGCTCTTTTCTTTAATATATGTGTTTCTTTATATGTGTTTTATTTTTTGAACGGTTTTATCGCCACCCCTTGAAATTCAAATATTTCGAATTTTTATCAGTTTGTTGTTATTGGACCTCTAAATCTACATTCGCATGACAATTTCCAAAGTTTTTCAATGAACAGGTTAGATTTAAAATATGGGAAACGCTTGGCGAAATTTTACCGATGAATTTTGGCTCCATATTGCCACTTTGACGAGTTTTTAAATGTTGCCAAATTGACAAAACTGTCGCCAAATTGATAAAAATGACGATACATCAATGAAAATGACGACTAATTGATAAAAATTCAATATCTTTGGAAGAACATAACAAGCGACTATGAAAATAACCCATTTTTCCGTCCGTATGTAATGCTTGACGAAAAATTTGGTGGGATGTCGAAAACTTGACGACATTTTATATATTGCCAGATAGATAAAAATGTCGCAAAATTGATAAAAATGTCACTAAATTGATAAAAATGGCGCTAAATAGGAGGCAATGCTTTGCAAATTTTTAATTCCGTCTTATGACGGGCACATACCTTTTAGTATATAAGAAGTGCGCTTCTCTCCGTTTATTTGTAACACTTAATGATACATATGGTGAACTTATAATTTAGCGAAATATCACCAACTTGGCGATATTTAACCCCAGATTGACGAAAATATCGTTAAAATTACAAAAATGTCGCCAAGTTAATGAAAATGACGCCTAATTGATGAATTTATTATTAAAATATTTTAATATATGGACTATATTGCTTATTGAGGGTGCTATTAATATTGATAATTGGTAATTTAGAGTTGTGTGAAATATAAGTTAATTGAGTACGAAATAGCTTTACATGTTGTCATCCGGAAAAGGGCCAAAGGTTCAATTCAACGTTACAAACACTGTGCCGTGGATCTTTTCATCATTTTTATTATTAACACTTTACAACAAAGATGAAAAGTGTTTAAGACTTTGTTCATTCTGTCTGTCTGTCTGTCTGTCTGTCCGTTAGCACGATAACTGCCGTAAAAATGACTTAATCAAAATGAAATTTTAGTATGTTGTTCAGACAGTCTGTAGGACCTATGGGGATATAAATGAATAATATAACACGATTAGTTTTGGATTGAACCGGGGTTGAAAAAATGAAATACATTGAGCCCTATGGGACCTAATTTTTCTAACATTTTTTAAGCGGATTTAAAATTCACAAATTGCTTCGAAAATTTTAGGTAATAGTCAAATTGTTCCATAAAATATATAAAAAAAAAATCAGCTAAATATATTCAGTAGTTTTTTAAATAAAAATTAAAATAATAATTACACATCTTATATGGAACGATCACGTGACCATGATATGAAACGATCACATGACCCACTTCAAGATGGCATCCATCTTGCTTCAAATTCGTGATTTTTTAAAGTTCTTTTTAATTCATATTGAGTGTTGTATCCATCCTAAAACTACTTTATTTCTGCTTAAATTCTGTGCATCAACATACAAAAACAACACAATGACAATATATTTGAGTTTAAATTCTCATTTAAATTTGATTATTTCTACAACGAAGCCTATTTTTCACCTATGTAAAATGTAAACAGCAAAATATGTAGAATGAGTTGTATTAGAATTACTGTATTTCTTTAACACAAAATAATTCAGTCCATGGAGTCTGCATGGCTGATATGAATGAAATATTAATTGATTTTATAAACAGGACGATTTTTTTCGATGAAGTTTTAAGCATACAGTTTATGAATTGTAGCTCCATGGTCTTAATTTTTAAATAAAATAAATTATTATAGTATTGTGATGAATGAAATGGAGAAAGTTATGAATGAAATCCTGCTTTTATAGAGAGATCCAGGCGTGTTATTTTTTCTATGACGTCATTTGAATTAATTTCAGTTGTTTTCGATGAAGTTTTCAAATATAATAAATTATCGTAGTATTAAGATAGATTTAAAAATATTACCGTGGAATGTATTGCATTTTAGAGATATTTAAACCACGCAATTTACATTTCAATGCCGTCATTTGAATGAAGTTGATTTTTTTCAATGAAGGTTTAAGTTTTCAAATATAATAAATCTATGTAGTATTGTGATAAGTTTCAAAATATTACCGAGGAATGTATTGCATTTTCGACTTTTTTAAATAAAATTGCATTGAAGTTGGAAAGTGTTTCATAATCAATGCTTTAAGCATGATTGATCTTTCTTGTTAACACTTTACATAGTTGAAAAGTGTTTATGACTTTGTTCATTCTGTCTGTCTGTCTGTCCGTTAGCACGATAACTGCCGTAAAAATGATTTTATCAAAATGAAATTTTAGTATGTTTTTCAGACGGTCTGTGGGACCTATGGGAATATAAATAAATAATATCACCCAATTAGTTTTTTATTGAACCCGGGTTGTAAAAATGAAATACATTCAACCCTATGGGACCTAATTTTTCAAACACTTTTTAAGCAAATTTAAAATTCACAAATTGCTTCGAAATTTTTAGGGAGTATTCACATTATCTCATAAAATATATAAATAGAATTTCAGTAAAATATGTTAAGTAGTTTTTTAATTAAAAATTATTTAATATAGGGAAAAAAACAATTTCAATTAAATTCTGACTTTTGGGATATCCTCCAGAAAGAAAAAAGAAATATATTATATAATAAATATCTTTCCAAGAGTTTAATCATTTTGTATCTTCACATTTTAAAATAAATTTGGTAGATAACAATTTTTCATTTTTTTTTAATTTTATATAACTTTTCATGATATATTTATTTGATGGCGTTTTTAATGCACTTTCCTACGTCCTAGATAATTAAAATTTGGTACACAGATTAAATTTGTAGAACAATTTATTCTACAACTTGGTGGATCTTTAAATATAGATCCTACATTTTTTTCGAAATGGCCCTAATGATCCCTAAACTTTTATTATTTCTTCAACGAAGCCTAATTTTAACGTATGCAGAATGCAAATATCTCAAGCGATTGTAAGGTGAGTTACATAAGAATTGCTGAATTTTTTCACACAAAATTATTTAGCTCTGGAGTCTGGAATGCAAGTTATATGAAGGGAATATTCATTGATTTTGCATAGAGTATCAGATGATTTATATTTCGGTAAAGTTTTAAATATTTAAGTATAATAAATTACTGTAATACTGTTATAATGTAAAAGATATCACCACTGAATGTATCACATTTTAAAGATTTTTAAATGAAATTGCATTTCAGTTTGAAAGTGTTTCATAATCAATGCTTATGCATGATTGATCTTTCTTGTTAATTTTATATAACTGTTCATGATATACTTATTTGATGGCATTTTTAATTCACTTTCCTACGTCCTAGAGAGTTAAAATTTGGTACACAGCTTAAATATGTTGGACATTTTATTCGACAAAAATTTGGTAGATCTTTAAATATAGATCATACATTTTTTTTCGAAATGGTCTGCAAATAATCTTCACTTCTCTAAATCATTGTTGTAATATTGTTAAAAATTCTGATGTGGGCAGCACATGTCTTTCCCTGCAGACTCATATTTACGTTCTCTTTATTTCTTCAATAATAATTTGAGTTTATCTTCACAAAATAACAGCCATAAGTATTATAAATGACATTGAATTTGCACGTTAAACTTAAATTTGGTTCTCATTTGATAGCTGGACTTATTGTTAAAGGTGTCGTAGCGAAAACTCGAAAAAACTAGAATATCTCAAGAACAGCTAGTCCTAGAGTAATGGGGTTAGTCTTATTCCTTTTGTTGTCAAAAATCACGTAAGGAATAGGAATTTAATTGATATAATTGAGCACACGTAGTCTTTTATTTTTATATTTAACGATTTTTGCGGGTCATTTTGCAAAAATAGCCCGTTCTTTTTCCCCAAATCATACTAGAATAACCTATAAATGATTTATATACCAAATTTTGTTAAATTTGGTATATAAATCACTTGTAGGTTATTGAAATATTATACACCAAATTTTGTTAAATTTGTTCCATTAGTTTTTAGCTAAAGTGGATAAAGGCAATTTCTGCCGGCCATTTCACAAAAAAGGCAGATTCTTTTATTACGAATCGTACTATAATCTAATGAACATCAGGATTTCCCACAAAAACATACCTACTAAATTTTATGAAATTCGGTCCATTAGTTTGTCAATTAGAGTGGATGTAATATCCTGACAGACACGCAGAAACATACACAGATACACCCTTAGACACACAGACGTCTTCCTAAAAATAGTTTTTTCGTGTTCTATAAGTCCCAAAACGTGTAGATCCTTTGAAAATTCGAGTTCCGATCTTCGGCACGATTCCAATACTTTGAGTACATACACACACACACACACACATATATTATCTGTGTATCTGTGTATTATCTGTGTATCTAAATTCCGTGCCTATGCAATTACAATAGTTGTGATTTTAAATGATCCCTAAACTTTTATTATTTCTTCAACGAAGCCTAATTTTAACATATGTTGAATGCAAATATCTCAAGCGATTGTAATGTGAGTTACATAAGAATTGCTGAATTTTTTCACACAAAATTATTTAGCTCTGGAGTCTGGAATGCAAGTTATATGAAGGAAATATTCATTGATTTTGCATAGAGAATCAGATGATTTATATTTCGATACAGTTTTACATATTTAAGTATAATAAATTACTGTAGTACTGTAATAATGTAAAAGATATCACCACTGAATATATCACATTTTAGAAATTTTTAAATGAAATTGCATTTCAGTTGGAAAGTGTTTCATAATCAATGCTTATGCATGATTGATCTTTCTTGTTTAACTGTGAAAGAAGTAAAGTTATTGCATTATATAAAGAAAGTTATGTGCTGCCCACATTTTTTTTAATTTCAAGACTTTAATAATGAAAGGTTGACAGTCCAAATTTTAATTGCAATCGATGTTAGCATCCCCTGGAAATAATTCTTCATACGCCCATGGTTATTATACAGTTACATTTTATAGTTCTAACACAGTCACATTTTACAGTTTTTATAGAGTTACATTGTACAGTTATTATACAGTTAAGTTCCGCAGTTAAGTTCCGCGGGAGCGGTAGCCCATTGGTTAGCGCGCTGGAGTTGCACTCGGTAGGCCCGGGTTCGATTCCAGCCACTGCCAAAACTGCCGCCGTGTTCACGCGGAGTACGATCACGTTAAACATGTGGGTCCGTAAGTCCTTCCGAGAGGTTGGTGGTAGGGGAAGGAGGGTACGGTCCCTGTGGATGCCTCCCCCACTGGGTTCCGGTCTAAATTGGGTGGCACATCCCGGCCGTCCAAACAGTTACCTTACACCTTTCTGGTAGGTCGGACGGTCTGGGTCTCAACAACAACAACAGTTAAGTTCCGCATTTAACATACAGTTATTATATACTTGTATTATGCAGTTACATTTTACACTATTGTACACTTACATTTTACAGCTATACAATTGCATTTCGCAGTTATTGTATTGCTACATTGCAAAGTTATTTTACAGTTGCATTGAACATTTAATTTACAATTACATTTTTCAGTTATTATATAGTTATAGTCATTTTGCAGTTACATTGTACAGTTATTACACTGTTTACATTTTACAATTATGACGCAGTGACATTTTACAGTTATTATGTAGTTATTATATTGTTAAGTTTGCATTTTATTGTTTTACGGTATATTTTTATACCATTTTAAAATGTCTGTTGATCAAAATCTTTTCAATATGACTGAGAATTAGAAATTTTATATGTAGAACGATTGAAGAAAAATTAAACATTATTTTCGCATATAACATAGCTCGTGGATTTTTTATTTTAACACACCCTTATCGCACAATTGTTTCAAGGGACTTGCACAAATTTTGTATCTTCTTAAAAGTGAATCACAACAATAGCGAATAGATAAGCGTGGGCAGAAACTTTTAAAGTGAACAACAAATTTAGATAGTAAACAATGGGTATCAGACGAAGAACATTCTTCGTTCCTGATTAGTCATTCCAAGACGCTTATACACCAGAGTAGAATCACTTCTTTTTCGGCTTCAAACAAAAGCTTTGCTGTCAAAAATTACTGTAGAGACCTTGCTGAGCAAGATGAAGTCTTTGAGAGTTCTTGTTATAATTCATCATCTTGTTTACAAAGGCACACAAATAAAGAAAATAAACGGGCATCTTTCAAAAGGTGACGATTTCTTCATACCTGTTTCGTCTTAATTCATAGTTTAGGTTAAATTTCTGCCTTTCTTTGCACTGAGTGTGTTGTAAATATGCTTCATTTTTACTTTTTAATATTATTTATTGAATACTGTTTGCTCGAAAATTTTTGAATTCGATATTTTGCCGGAAAAGCACGTTTTAAGATCTCCTGATATTATTTCCGGCATTTGGAACAATTTGGGATACTCTATCCCAAATTGTCATTAATGATAACTTTATCCCGGTTTTCGATAAAACCTTTTATTTATCTAATTGTAATAATCCACGTAAACGTTTTCTTTCTGAATCCCTCTTTATTTATGACTCCATTTCTATAATTTTGACCCTTGTTCAAAATCTCAGTTTTGCGTAGCGTCTCATCCTCGATTCCTTAAATCATTGCCTCAGATTTTAGACATCTAAATATGTTATTTTTATAATTTAATTTTGCTGTGTCAATTTTATAATTTAATGTTTGTCATTCCAATATTTTTATTGTGAAATCTGGTCATTCAATATACACTGCTCACAACTGAAATTGCAACACCATGAAATAATTGATGTATCCTTATGAAATTTACATAATACAATTCTAACATGGAGATGTGCAAATGATCAAAAAATCATACCTGGAAAATAAAAGCATGGAATTTTATTGCCATTAGATCAGTATAGAATAGGCCCACCACGAGAGGCTATGTCGGATTGAATACGACGAGGCATCCCGTCAATGTAGATGGTCAATGGTATGCTGAGGGATGGCATTGCACACAGCATGCAATTGTAACTGAGCATGGTTTACTGCAATTGGGAGTTCTCTTAATCGGCGACCTATGATATCCCAGATATGCTCAATTGGCAACAAATCCGGAGAATATGCTGGCCAAGGCAGGATATCCAAACCTTGTAGACTATTCATAGTTACCCGTGCAGTATGTTGCCTGGCATTATCCTGAAAATAAAACAGTCCACGCCTGGTTGACAGATATGGTTGTATTACAGTGTCTCACAATGTCAGAGACGTATCCTTGTGCCATGATACTGCCAGAAACGTGGACCAAAGATGTTCGTCCACAAAATGTTATACCATACCAAACTATGGTATCACTTAGGGGGCTGTGAGACTACTGATAGAAAAAGTTTCCTGGTGGTGGTGTTGAAAGCGCCGCCATATGAGAATGGCCATCTGGTATGCCAAAACAGAATCGTAATTCATCCGTGAACAGAATTTTTCGCCGTTCTGTCGACCAATTGCGTCTCATTTGACACCACTGGAGGTGACGTAACCGGTGAAGACGTTGAAATGGTTGATGTCGAAAAGATCGTCTACCTCGAGTCTTGCGTCATGCACACGGTTTCGAATCGTTTGTCTCGAAACCACGTTACCTGTAGTGTGGGATAAATGTCGTTGTAAACGGCTGTGGTAAACGGCTCCCGCGCAACGTTTCTCAGAAGCATACGATCTTCACGTGGTGTCATACACCTGGAAGCTCTACTACCTGACCTTCGTGTCGTTTCGTTGTCTCTCACAAACCGTAACACATATCATTGAACTGTGCTCACATCAAGATCCAATAGTTCAGCGATCCTTCGAAAGCTAAATCCACCCTCACTTAAAACGATGATTTACTACCGTTCCGTTGACGACAACTGAACTATGCGGTACGTCGATGTACTATTGGCATACTGTGATAAGTTTTATAACCTGAAACCAGTGACGCTACAATTTAGCTGTGATATCGTTCCTCCTTGACGCTTTTATGCTGCTTGGCAAGGTGTTACGTCACTATCCGTAACGAAATTCAAATCATTTGCATATCTCGCTTGTTTCCATTGCCTGATCTACATAAAGCTACACCTACAACTTTATGGTTTTGCGATTTCAGTTGTGAGTAGTGTACAAATTATGTTCTTGGTGTTTAACTGGGTATACAAAGCCAATGTATATTCTTTTTCCACATTTGCCGCTGATGAAGGACATTTGGCGTTCGAAAACGACCAAGTGATTTTAACGTCTTTTAGTATGACCACATATTTTAATTTTAATTTTAAATTGTTTTATTCATTAAAATGTGATTTTTATAGGTGATGCTGTACACTGTAAAAAGGACGTGTTAAATCTCCATCCTCACTGGAGTCCCTTTTTAAATCAGAGGACACCCGTACAGACAACCTTTCCTATGACATGAATCTAGGTTTGTCATCTGCTGAAGTTCGTGGAAGGGGTGGCCAGATCTGGCGATTTAGCGCCAATTTGCGACATGTGACGACATTTCAACGGTTCGAGAAACACTTCGAAATAAGGATTCTACAAGATAATTCGTAAGGATTCTACAAGATATGAGAGATTTCTAGAAGTTCCTATAGAGAGTCTATAAAAAGGAGTCATCACTTGGAGAGCAGTTGACGAGATACGAGCTGCCTTGTACTTTGATTTACGTCAATGTTTTGAGAATAGTATCGGCTATTTTGCGAAATTAGGAGAGTATTTAAGTATTGTTTCATTGTATATTGCTTCTCTTTACGCTGTGCTTGTGAATAAACTTGTTAGTTATTCAGAAATTTGGACTTATTCTTGTATCCTGAGCGTACACCCACGATTCTAGAGGATACATTGTAACAATATTGTATTATAATGTATTACAATTTTGTAATTGACATTTTTCTTCTATCTCGCTTTGCTGCCGAGTTCATGTTCCTAACTTCTCTGGAAGCGCTGCAATCACATTTATTATCTCGAGTGAGGGTCATTTCTGCTTTCATATTGATTCGTATTTCATATTGTTTAGATTTACTTGTATCATAATTAGTTTCAAAATATAGAAAGGGAACGTTTTATAAGTTTTCTTTCATAGGTTATCAGTTTTAAAATGTTTGTTAAAACTTCTTAAAAAAAAGTTTGTTTGTTTTAAAGTTGGCAGCAGTTTTGTGACGCCGATCGCTTATAGAAAGGGAACGTTTTATAAGTTTTCTTTCATAGGTTATCAGCTTTAAAATGTTTGTTTAAACTTCTTAAAAAAAGTTTGTTTGCTTTAAAGTTGGCAGCAGTTTTGTGACGCCATTGCTGTCTGTGTTAAGTTATTTTTTTAATATAGCATAGCTGATGCGATGACGGAATTTCGCTTTGTTTTGGATGACTGCAGCCTATAAGGCACGTATGACTTCAAACAACAAGTACCAGAACGAAACAATAAACGTTAAACAATTAACACAGTCCCCAGTGATTGATATTTAGTTGAAATGAATTTATGGGGGGGGGGGGCAGCAAAGAATTTCAACACACATCGAAAGACCACGTGGTCTTTAGCATCCCAAGCAGTTACGCCTAGTGTACCTCCAGTTTGTGATAACTTCATCTCGTCAGTCAATGTGACCAAGGGGGGGGGGATAAAAGGGGAGCCAGCAGAACAAGTTAAGTTTTCGTACAAGAAATCAGAAGAAAATTGGGAATGATTTGATGAAAAGTTGGTGCATCGAAATGCTTGTCCATGAGTAAAAAGTTGATGATGATCGTCGAAGATAAGTTTTAAAATAAAAGTCGATATAAAAGTCCCAGATGAAGGCTGCCTCCACAAAAAGGTACTGCTTTTGCTCTCATGAGGTTGTTAAGAATTAGTTTATTGTTAATTACACTTGTCATTACACTCGTTTCCAAGTTAAATTTTAAACGAATACGAGTTGTAAAATTGTAAATGAAAATCTGAATAATATAATTTTAATAACTTTAAATAATACCTTTAATAAATATATAGGTTTGAAAAACAATGTGTCATCATTTTAGAGTGTTGCATTTTACTCTTTATCTTTTAAGAATGATATTTATTCACAGGTTATTACCGGACGCTGCAATTTGGTGGGTTATTTGTCGGATGTATAATATTGTACACACTATCTCTTACCAAATTAATTAATTAATTAATTATTATTAATCTACTATTTTTTTTCACCACCGTTCAAGCTCTCATTTTCTTATTGGCATCATTCTTCAGGAAATGATCCTATCTCTCTATAGGAAAGAAAGCTATGAAAATCTAAAATTTTTAATCATCAGAATTCTAATCGCACAAATTGGTGAATATTTTATCTGTTTCTCGATTTTTACAACAATGCATCCACACATATAATTTCAGTGTATTGATTCATGATTCATTTTGGTCATTACTCAGACTTACAGGATTCTTACGATAATGCTTAAGCCATCCCGATATGCAACGATACGTATATGAGTGTGCACAATGCATCTAATTATAGTAAATTGACCATGTTGATATTATTACTTATTCATAGTAAGCAAATTGATGTACTCAGACAAAATCGGCTCGAAATAATTGTTCACTGCAACAGAATACTGCCAAACCAATTTTGCAATTTCTTAAATATATATTTTTCTGACATAAAAATTAATGATAAAACCTGCTTACTCCAAACCAAGTACTAAATCACATTGTCAAGAAGGGTGTCTAATGCACGGATGAAAAAAGGTTGCGACACACGTTGTACAATTACTGAGAAAGGGTGCTTCCCCAAAGACGTTTGTTGGAAACGTTCCGGAGACATACGATGCGGACTTTGACTTGCAATTCATTTTCCCCATACTGTTTGCTTTTTATAATGTTCTTTTTCAGTTCATGATAGTTTCCTACATCCAGTATAGCTTAAATAACGTTGAAGCTAGCTGATAGTTTCCTACATCCAGTATAGCTTAAATGACGTTGAAGCTAGCTGATAGTTTCCTACATCCAGTATAGTTTAAATGACGTTGAAGCTAGCTGATAGTTTTCTACATCCAGTATAGCTTAAATGACATTGAAACTAGCTGCAATTAATCTTAATTTTAAGCACTAGGGGGCGAACCCCCCGTTCGCCAAATCCAGTAATTCGCTTCGTGAGTTAGGAAACTTCACCTCCTACTCGCTGACCCTCACAGAGTACTCTCGTGGACATTTCGCGAGCTATTTCAAGCCAAACTAAAGTTTAAATCTACATTTCTATACAAATGTACAAAATTTCATATTACTTTCCTTTTATACAATAATGTATAAGGAAAGTATTGTAACGGGGTCGAAAATTCGAATTCGAGTTTTCGACGGGAGAGTACGTTTCAAGCATCCCTGATCACGAAACGAACATTTTTGAAGTGATGTCTGTGTGTGCGTGTGTGAAAGTATGTGTGTGTGTGTGTGAAAGTATGTGTGTGTAAAAGTATGTGTGTGTGAAAGTGTGTGTGCGTGTGTGTGAAAGTGTGTCAATGAGTCAGTGGAGACGATAACTGACGAACGAATGGACCGATTTGAACGATATTTGGAACAAAAATTACATTCCATAAACACTGGAAGCCTATTGTTACTATACGCAATCGAATGTTCAGAATCCACCTAAATTTTCGAGTGAAATTTTGAAAAAATCGTCAAAAAATCAAAACCTCAAATAAAGTTACACAAATAGACATTTCTTATATAATTTTTCATTAAAAAACAATTGGCATAACTTTTAGAACGCTAACATAAACCGTTCTAGAGATATTGTACATTTTTCATAAAAATTATCAAAAAGTTATATAAAATAAAAAAAAATATTTTCCATTGAGAAACATGTTCAGTTTTCAAATGTAATACCATGCGATAAATTTGGTGACATCATTCTCATTGATCTCGCTCGTTCTATTCATGAGAAAAGATACTTTGAGTAATACTTTTGTATTTGAACGCCAATAGTCATTTATCTGCTGTAAGAATAACTTATTTCTCCATCTAAAACCCTTGGTGAGATTTTGGCGACGAAATTGGTGGTATGTTACCAACTTGGCGACTTTTTATATGTTGTTAAATTAACGATAAACTTGCCAAATGGATAAAAATGACGCTAAATCAATGAAAATGATGACTCATTGACGAAAATTCAATATCTTGGAAAGAATATAAATATCTACTATAAAAATAACATATTTTTTTACTGTAAAAGTAGTAAATTTATTGCGTTATATAAGGAAAGTCATGTGCTGTCCACATCAGATTTTTTTTTTGTATAGTTTTTGCGGTACGATACAGAGAAACTCAAGGGGCACGCCAAATAGAAGAACATGTTCCCCTTCAGAAGTGCATAAAAAGTAGAATAATTTGCAAACTAAATCAAAATTAAACAAGAAAGATCAATCATGTATAAAGCATTGATTGTAAAACACTTTCCAACAGCAGTGCAATTTTATTTAAACATTTCTAAAATGTTATACATTCAGCTGTGATATTTTAAAAATTATCACAAAACTAAACTATAATAATTTATTATATTTGAAAACTTAAAGCGTCGTCGAAAACAAATGAACTTTATTTAAATAGCGTCATTGAAATATGAATCGCCTGGCTCTCTATATAAAATCAGTGAATATTTCATTCATAAACTTTTTTCCATTCCTTTCATTCAGCGTTGATATTTTTAAAATTATCATAATACTACAATAATTTATTTAACTTAAAAACTTAAAACCATGGAGGTAAAAGTACTTTCTAACTCCATGTTTAAAGAGTCATCGAAAAAGGCAATACTGTAGAATCGTCTGCTTCTCTATGTAAAGTCAATGAATGTTTCATTCATATCAGCTACATTACAGACTCCACAGCTAAATTATTTTGCGTTAAAGGAATTCAGCAATTCTTATACAACTCATTTTACAGCTTGATGTGTTTACATTCTCCATACATGAAAATTAGGCTTCGTTGTAGAAATAATTAAAATTTGATGATCATTTAAACAAAAAAGTATTGTAATTGTGTTGGCCCAGTTTATAGATGCACTGAAATAAAAAATAAAGTGCTTTTAGAACGGATGTTAAAAAATATAAATTAAAAATAACTTTAAAATCATGATTTTGACACAAGATGGATGCCATATTTTTTTTTTTTTGAAGTGGGTCACGTGATCTCTTTATATACATGGGTCTCTTCATATATATAATATGGGTGCAATTATTATTTTAATTTTTATTTAAAAAACTACCGAACATGTTTTGCTGAAATGTCTTTTATATATTTTATGGGATAATATGTATATTTTCTAAAATTTTCGAAGCAATTTGTGAATTTCAAATTCGCTTAAAAAATGTTTGAAAAATTAGGTCCCGTAGGGTTCAATGTATTGCATTCCTACAGCCCGGATTCAATCCAAAACTAATTGGGTGATATTATTCATTTACATTCCCATATTTTCCACAGATATTCTAAACATACTAAAACACAAGATACTAAAACACAACATACTAAAATTTCATTTTGTTAAAGTCATTTTTACGGCAGCTATCATGCGAACGGATAAACAGCTTGACAGACAGACAGACAGACAGAATGAACAAAGTCTTACATTTTCAACTAAATAATTTGGCATCACATCTGATGCAGTGGCGGATTTTGGCCTCTTGTTTGGGGGGGGGGGGGCGATCTGTAGATCGAAATGTTCTCGGAGGTTTGTTCACTTAGGATTTTCTTAACGGCTTCCTATATACGGATATTTGACATTTTTGAAATAACTAGAACAAATTCGGAAGTTTATAGTAAGTTCTTTGCAGCTTATAAAATACGGCCTATCATTTTTTTAAGACCAAAGCAAAACAATGAAGATTGGAAGAAAAAAAAATTACGTGACTATATAAGGAGACAACGAAGTTCAATGCTCTACAACTTTTGATGCACGGAGACCCTAAAAAACCATTTTTGAGCGAAATGGAAGAACTTTAAAAACTTAGCAAAATAAAAAAATGTTTGAAAAATTTTGCACTTTTCATTATTTAATAATTCACAACCAAAAAATGGGAAAAGAGCTGTAGGCTGAAAGAAAACACTCGTAAAAACTAATTTAGAATAATAAATTTGATCATATAAACATGAGGAGCTATATCTTAATGATTTTCCACGATCAAATTTATTATTCCAAATTAGTTTTTACGATTTTTTTCTTTCAACCTCTAGCTTTTTTCCCATTTTTTGATCGTGAATTATTAAATAATGAAAAGTGCAAAATTTTTCAAATATTTTTTGTTTTGTTAAGCGTTTAAAGTTCTTTAATTTCGCTCAAAAAAGGTTTTTCAGGGTATCTGTGCATTAAAATTGAACTGTGTATTGAACTTCGTATCCTATTGAAATAACATGGAAGTGATTCCATAATTTTTGCCAGGGGTAGTACCTATAACACTATTCAAATGTAATTGCCAATTCAGCTTATTGTCGATCATTATCCCTAACAACCTTACGGGGTCCGTCGCAAAAACCCTGGCGCCGTTAACCTCCCAGGAAGGATCATCATTATAATATCAACTCAAGTCTTCTTGCTTTTTCTTTAGCAAATCGATCTAAAACTGTTACTGGTGAAATTGCGATATCATAATGCACATGCAACAAAGTCAATCCCACTAGCAGATCTTCTCTAATTGTGTTTCGAAGCCATGTCTTCAATCGTTTTAGTGCTGAGAAGCTACCCTCGGCGGTTGCTACAGTAATTGGTAATGTTACAAGAACTTTCAGTAACACGTAGATCACATGGTACACTGCAGGATCACAGTTTTGTAGTGCTTCAAAAGCAGACTTGTGTACTCTGCCGGTATCTGTATTTTCTCGCATCCATTTGGTTCTCCAGTTAATCACCTCAACTTGAAGTGTACTGCTCATTTCTTCCACTCCCAGTTCGGCTATTCTGTGATACTTCTTGCTTAGCTCTGTCCAAGATGGGAGGAGGGACTCTTCGTCCGTGTTGATTTTTGCTTAAAGAGTCGATGGTACTAAATCTTGTAAATATAAGACATTCAGATTTTCCTGTGCGAATCGGTCTTTTAAGTCTTCTTGGACGGAGTTTAACAAAGGCACGTAATTTATTCTGTAATAATCTTCAGGAGTTATGTTAGGAGCAGTTGATCTATGAACTTGGCGTCTAGCAGTACGTGGTATTTTTATTTCAATTTCAAGATCATTACACATTCCCTCAACCTCTGCATATATTCCCGAAATCGGATTTCACATTTTTTTTAATTTCACTTATTATCGTAATTGCATCAAAGACAGCATCTCGAGCTTTCTTTTTACTTTTATTATGGGAGCGAGATTTCGTGGATAAACTAAGGGAGGGAGAGCAAGACCCAAGTATCTCCCTAATGATATAATGATATATATATATATTTTAATTTTATAATTTATTTGATAAAACGTCGACATTAGTCAGACGTTTGGGGGGGGGGGCGATCGCCTCGATCGCCCCTCCTTAAATCCGCCACTGATCTGATGTTATAATAGCAAAAATTAAGCACACATCCACAACAGAAGGTCTTTATTTTACTTCCTATAAGATGTACAAAATTTTGTTACATTCATTTCTTAAAAAAATTTTGTACGTCTTATAGGAAGTAAAAAAATCTGATGTGGGCAACACATGGCTTTCCTTATATAATGCAATGCATTTGCTACTTTTGCAGTTAAAAAAATGTTATTCTTATAGTTGATACTTATATTCTTTCCAAGATATTGAATTTTCTTCAATTAGTCGTCATTTTGATTGATTTAGCGTCATTTTTATCAATTTGGCGAGATTATTGTTAACTTGGCAACAATTAAGAATGTCGCCAAGTTGGCGACATTTTGCCAAATTCGGCGTCAAAATCTCGCCAAGCGTTTTGGACGGAGAAATAAGTTATTCTTACAGCAGATAAATGACTATTGGCGTTCAAATACAAAAGTATTACTCAAAGTATCTTTTTTCATGAATGGAACGAGCTAGATCCACGAGAATAATGTCACCCAATTTATCGCATGGTATTGCATATGAAAATTGAACATGTTTCTCAATAGGAAATATATATTTTTTTATTTTATATAACTTTTTGATAATTTTTTTGAAAAATGTGCAATATCTCAAGAACGGTTCATATTAGCGTTCTAAAATTTATGTCAATCGTTTTCTAATCAAAAATTACATAAGAAATATGTATTTGCGTAACTTTATTAGCGGTTTTGATTTTTTGACGATTTTTTCAAAATTTCCCTCGAAAATTTAGGGGGGTTCTGAACATTCGATTGCGTATACAAACAATAGGCTTCCAGTGTTTACGGATTGTGATTTTTGTACCAAATTTTGTTCGAATCGGTCCATTCGTTCGTCAGTTATCGTCTCCACAGACTCACTGACACACACACACACACACACACTCACACAGACATTACTTCAAAAATGTTTGATTCGTGATCAGGGATGCTTGAAACGTGCTCTCCCGTCGAAAACTCGAATTCGAATTTTCGACCCCGTCACAATACTTTCCTTATACATTATGTATATAAGGAAAGTAAGAAAGACCTTCTGTTCTGGATGTGTGCTTAATTTTTGCTACTTTTCAACTATGTTGCAAAGTGTTAGAAAGGGGGACCTGACTTGAAAATATTCAAGTATGTAAGTACATGCATTCAAAAATTCATGGTCTTGCAATTGGTAGTCCGACTGGGACGTGAACTAGCAGTTCAAACATTTTATCTGTGACTTTAGTTTAAGACATTAAATATTTCTTAAACTAAAGTTTCAATCGAACAAGAAAGATCAATCATGCATAAAGCATTGATTACGAAACACTTTCCAACTGCAATGCAATTTTATTTAAACATCTCTAAAAAGCGAAATATTCAGCGGTAATGTTTTTAAAATTATCACAATACTACACTAATTTATTATATTTGAAAACATTATCGAAAATAATGAACTTTATTCAAATGACGGCATTGAAATATTAAATTGCCTAGCTCTCTATGAAAACGCAGTAAAAATTTCCTTCATTGACATTTATTCTATTCCTTTCATTCATCACAATACTACAATAATTTATTTTATTTAAAAACTTAAAACCATGGAGGTAAAAGTAATTTAAATTTGTGCTTAAAACTTCACCGAAGAAGCCTGCTATAAAATCGCCTGTTCTCTATGTAAAATCAATGATTGTTTTATTCACATCAACTATATTGCAGACTCCAGCTCTAAATAATTTTGCGTTAAAGAAATTCAGGAATTCTTATACAACGCATCTTCAGCCTGATGTGTTTACAATCTCCATAAATTAAAATTAGGCTCGGTTGTAGAAATAATCAAAGTTTGATGATCATTTAATCTCAAATCTATTGCAATTGCGTTGTTTCAGAACATTACGGAAGTTAAGCAAAAATAAAGCGGTTTTAGGACGGTTTCACCAACTATAAATTAAAAAGAACTTTAAAAATCACGATTTTGACACATGAAGGAAGCCATATTTTGTTTTGAAGGGTCACGTGACTTCTTCATATAATGGTCAAGTGATCTCTTCATATACTGAGTGTAATTATTATTTTAATTTTTATTTGAAAAACTACTGAATATATTTTTCTGAATTTTTTTTATATATTTTATGTGATAATTTGAATATTTCCTAAAACTTTCCAAGCAATTTGTGAATTTCAAATTCGCTTAAAAAATGTTTGAAAAATTAGGTCCCATAGCGTTCAATGTATTTGATTTTTTCAACCCGGGTTTAATCCAAAACTAGTTGGATGATATTATTCATTTATATTCCCATAGGTCCTACAGACTTCCTGAACAATATACTAGAATTTCATTTTGATAAAGTATATTTTTACGTCAGTTATCGTGCTAACGGACAGACAGACAGACAGACAGACAGAATGAACAAAGTCATAAACACTTTCAACTATGTTGTAAAGTGTTAATAAAAAGTACACATACTCAATACTATGTCTCTTTATTGCGTCAAATGGAGATAAAGGGCGTTTTATTAATACTAGCGACTCCTAGATATAATTCTCAAAGCGCTATGGCATTCTCAAGTGTTTCATCTATAAAAGTTCAGCTCCTTCTCTCTAACTGCATGGTTTTTATTCTGTTTCATTAATCGTGTTAAATCTTATTTTGTTCATAGTTTTTAATAAATCATTGTCAAGTTAAACCAAGATTTGATCCAGTAATTCAGTTAAGATGAGTCTACAATAGATGAGTTGCACCGACGTCACATTCACCGCCATGCTCTTTGTAGACGCCGTCCACCATCACTGTATTCTTTCAATGTTAAAGTATTAGTTGTTAACATCATGTAGCGATTTTTTCTTAATATAGATAGGTTTACAATATGAAATTATCTGATTACGTCGAGAAATTACCTTTAGAAAGCCAACAGAGATATAGAGAAAAATAATTATTATGGGTTTAGCTGACGATCCATAAATTACTCCAATACAAAGTTTTCGCCTATTCTGATACCATCCGTCAAATGGTCTGATGTAACACTATATTTTATAATTACTCCAAGTCAGACTACAAGACAAGAAGTCAAGGTACTTTGGATGCTTATTTATTAACACTTTACAACAAAGTTGAAAAGTGTTTATGACTTTGTTCATTCTGTCTGTCTGGCTGTCTGTCCGTTAGCACGATAACTGCCGTAAAAATGACTTATTACCACTTTACAACAAAGTTGAAAAGTGTTTATGACTTTGTTCATTCTGTCTGTCTGTCTGTCTGTCCGTTAGCACGATAACTGCCGTAAAAATGACTTAATCAAAATGAAATTTTAGTATGTTGTTCAGACGGTCTGTAGGACCTATGGGAATATAAATGAATAATATCACCCAATTAGTTTTGGATTGAACCCGGGTTGAAAAAATGAAATACATTGAGCCCTATGGGACCTAATTTTTCAAACATTTTTTAAGCGGATTTAAAATTCATAAATTGCTTCGAAAATTTTAGGTAATATTCAAACTGTTCCATAAAATATATAAAAAAAAATCAGCGAAATATATTCAGTAGTTTTTTAAATAAAAATTAAAATATTAATAACACCTCTTATATGAAGCGATCACGTGACCATGATATGAAGAGATCACGTGACCCACGTCAAAATGATATAGGGCATCCATCTTGTTTCAAAATCGTGATTTTTAAAGTTATTTTTAATTCATATTGAGTGTTGTATCCTTCCTAAAACCACTTTATTTTTGCTTAAATTCTGTGCATCTACATACTGAAACAACGCAATTACAATATATTTGAGTTTAAATGCTCATCCAAATTTGATTATTTCTACAACGAAGCCTATTTTTCACCTGTGTAAAATGTAAACAGCAAAATATGTAGAATGAGTTATATTAGAATTGCTGTATTTCTCTAACACAAAATCATTTAGTTCATGGAGTCTGCATAGCTGATATGAATGAAATAGTCATTGATTTTACAAAGAGAAGGACGATTTTTTTCGATGAAGTTTTACGCATAGAGTTTAATTACTTGTTGCTCCATGGTGTTAATTTTTAAATAAAATAAATTATTATAGTATTGTGATGAATGACATGAATGGGAAATTATATATGAATCATGAAATCATGCTTTTATAGAGAGAGCCAGGCGTGTTATTTTTTCTATGGCGTCATTTGAATGAATTTCAGTTGTTTTCAATGAAGTTTTCAAATATAATAAATTATCGTAGTATTATGATAATTCTAGAATTATTACTGAGGAATGTATCACATTTTAGAGATGTTTAAACCAGGCAATTTATATTTCAATGCCGTCATTTGAATGAAGTTCATTTTTTTCGATGAAGGTTTAAGTTTTTAAATATAATAAATCAATGTAGTATTGTGATAAGTTTTAAAATATTACCGAGGAATGTATTGCATTTTAGACATGTTTAAATAAAATTGCATTGAAGTTGGAAAGTGTTTCATAATCAATGCTTTAAGCATGATTTATCTTTCTTGTTTCTTTCTGAAGAATATAACGAGAGTCAGAATTTAATTGAATTTGTTTATCTCCCTATATTAAATAATTTTTATTTAAAAAACTACCTAACATATTTTACTGAAATTTTATTTTATATATTTTATGGGATAATTTGAATATTTTTTAAAATTTTCGAAGCAATTTGTGAATTTTAAATTCGCTTGAAAATGTTTGAAACATTAGGTCCCATAGGGTTCAATGTATTTCATTTTTTCAACCCGGGTTCAATAAAAAACTAATTGGGTGATATTAGTCATTTATATTTCCATAGGTCCCACAGACCGTCTGAAAAACATACTAAAATTTCATTTTGATAAAGCCATTTTTACGGAAGTTATCGTGCTAACGGACAGACAGACAGACAGAATGAACAAAGTCATAAACACTTTCAACTATGTTGTAAAGTGTTAATAAAAAGTACACATACTCAATACTATGCCTCTTTATTGCGTCAAATGGAGATAAAGGGCGCTTTACTAATACTAGCGACTCCTAGATATAATTCTCAAAGCGCTGTGGCATTCTCAAGTGTTTCATCTATAAAAGTTTAGCTCCTTCTGTCTAACTCCATGGTTTTTATTCTGTTGCATTAATCGTGTTAAACCTTTTTTTGCTAATAGTTTTTAATAAATCATTGTCAAGTTAAACCAAGATTTGATCCAGTAATTCAGTTAAGATGAGTCTATAATAGATGAGTTGCACCGACGTCACATTCACCGCCATGCTCTTTGTAGATGCCGTCCTCCATCACTGTATTCTTTCAATGTTAAAGTATGAGTTGTTAACATAGTGTAGCGATTTTTTCTTAATATAGATAGGTTTACAATATGAAATTATCTGATTACGTCGAGAAATTGCCTTTAGAAAGGCAACAGAGGTATAGAAAAAAAATGAATTATTATGGGTTTATCTGACGATTCATATATTATTCCAATACAAAGTTTTTCACCATCGTTTGTTCTGATACCATCCGTGAAATGGTCTTATGTAACACTATATTTTACAGTTACTCCAAGCCAGGCTACAAAACAAGAAGTCAAGGTACTTTTGATGCTTATTTATTTAATTTATTTTAATGCAATAATGTGTAAATCTTATATATTTATTATAATTGAATAAACTAACTAATTTGCGAAATAATCAGTTCATATTATTTATTTGGTAGATAATAAGGCTAACTATTTGATGTTTAACATTGAAAATCTATAAAAATTTATATTCGTTTGGGTGTGTTGATATTCTTATCACCTTAAATTGTCCTAACTATTCTCTTTTATCTATTTCACAAGTAAAGTACATTTTAATTCTGTATGTTTCTATGTAATATAATATGAGGAAATAAATTTGTCAAGTAATATGAACGTTATCATTTTATTACGTAGCATAATTGTTATCTTAATCTCCTATTCTTCAACAGTACGGATAGACCGATGCTACAAAGAACATGGACGCTGTGCAGTGGAATCGCGAACGTGACGTCACATGAACCTCATCAATGTAATGTGGATTTGGTGGATGACGTAATATGCATGTGGTATTTTCGTCTGCGTAACCAATTTTTGTAGGTGCCGAAAACGAGATTTATTTCAAAATTTGAAGCAAGAAAGAATATTAGAGTCCAAGTAAGAAAGTTTTTTACGTCACTTCGAGAAATGCGGTAACGACAACGGCAGTAAACCACCCACAGTTATGCCATTAATGACTGCAATCTGTAATAGTTTCAAGCCTACATTGTTCGCATTCTCTCGTCGTGTCTTCTTTTAACGCCTCTTATTTATGCCTAACCAAATTGGCAACGGCTATGAGGGCGGATTCTTTCACGTGTCGTAAAGCATAAAGTACTGCCACCCGGGTTACGCAAAATGAAAAAAAAAATGTGTTGCCGGAAGACCAGAAAACATATAAATAAACAAATTCTTTTTTATTTTCTTCAGTAACGCTTTGGACTATCTGACCTGATCAAGGAAAAAAAATGTGAAAGCGCCTTCAGTTGAATAGAAACGGAACCAAAAGTAGGTTAAGAAACCTCCGGGGAGGGGTGCTCGCCTCTATTTATATCCATGATGCGGAAATATCGGATGTGAAGATTATGAAAACGAATTTGGAAACAAAGAAATGTAATGCGAGTCGTATAGCTGAGAAATATCAAAAATAGGCACGCACGCGCAATGTTAGTAGGCTTACATGTGGGCGTAAAGCACCTGTGTGGAAGAAGCACTGCAATGAAGTGAGTTAAATCCAGAGGGTAACTCACTTCATTGCACATTATAACCACTTGTATGATAATGTGCATAAATAATTATTCACCTACTCATAAATTTCTTTATGCTGTCAAAGTTCTAGCTGACCAAGCAAGTTTTTCAAAATTAATTTTTTCATTTACATAATAACAACACGAAACCTATTCCCATTCCCAATTTGACCAATCTTCCTCGTGGTTTCAATCTTTCTCATGGTTTGCAAGTCAAAGGGATCAAACTAAACTTATAAGTCATTCATATTTACTCTTCTTTAGAAAATGAAAAAAAAATGGTGAAAGGGGTGACCAACCGGGGGATATTCTTTAGAAAATGAAAAAAAAATGGTGAAAGGGGTGACCAACCGGGGGATATTCTTTAGAAAATGAAAAAAAAAATGCTGAAAGGGGTGACCAACCGGGGGATATTCTTTAGAAAATGAAAAAAAAATGGTGAAAGGGGTGACCAACCGGGGGATATTCTTTAGAAAATGAAAAAAAAATGGTGAAAGGGGTGACCAACCGGGGGATAATAAGTGATGTGGAGGTATGGTAAAATGAAAACGATGCGGTGAAGGAATGGCTGATAAAATCAGGATAGGGAAGGGGTAGCCGAAAGACGAGGAAGGGCTCGTGAAGGATCGTGAAGGGATAACAGATGGGAAATAATGAAGACGAAGGCTTGGCAAAGTGAAAAGGAGGACGGTGAGTGAAGATATGACCGACTGTAAGCGGGGTAGATGAAAGTTTGACCAAGTAAAAATAAGAGTGGTGAAGAGATGACTATATGAAATAAAAGTAATGGAGATACGATTACGTGAGAACAAGAGTGACGAAGTAAGAGATGGCCGAGTGAAACTAATGTTGATAAAGACGTTATCGGGTAAAAATAAAGTGATGAAGATATGTCCTATTGAAAATGAGTGAAAAGTACCTTGGCCAACTGTAAATAAGAGTGGTGAAAATGTGATTGGGTGAAATATGAGTGATAAATATATGATCCGGTGAAAACAAGGTTGGTGAAGGGATGATTGAGTGAAAATAAGGTTGGTGAAGGGATGGTTGAGTGAGAAGAATTTTGGTGAAGGAATGGATAGATAGATGATAGGAAAGGTTGATGAAGGGGTGACTGAGAGAATACAAGGGTGATGAAAGTGTGATCATGAAATATTAAAGAGGGCGAAATGATGATTCAATGTAAACAAGATGATGAAGAGATATATAAATAAATACAATAATTATGAAGAGAGGACCAAATCAAATTAAGTTATTGGATTGACCGAGATGAATATTTCCCTTCCAGAAAGAACATTTTCGTGTATATTCTTACATTAAAAGTGTACATTGTCCTTACCCCGAAATTTACTTGTTTGATTCATTATAATTAGATTATTTGAAATACATATGGATTGTATATAATCACGTTACACTTATAATAAAAATCTAATAACCATAGTATTAAAATAAGATGAACACATAGCATATGTGGAGACTTCAATTAAGTACATGATTCACCATAGAGAAAATTGAACGGAAGACAATAACATGGATGTGAATGCATGAGGAAATCAAGTGGAGACTCACTCCAGATATATTTTATTTAAAATAAATATATTAAAATTGGTAAACATTTTATTATTAGATATCACGTATTTAATATAACTGAAATGTTTTCCGTGCGAATTCATTTCTAAGTACACATCTAAGAGATCGAGTACATTTCTAAGTACACATCTAAGAGATCGAGTACATTTCTAAGTACACATCTAAGAGATCGAGTACATTTCTAAGTACACATCTAAGAGATCGAGTACATTTCTAAGTACACATCTGACCGAGTTAAATATATTTTAGTACTTATCCTTCTTTTCATCACAATATTAATATACACTAAAGAAAGCAATCATCTATATTTATATGAATAAAATCAAAGTCATGTTTAGGAGATAATATTTGATAATGATAAATTTAAAAGATATTTTATTTTGTGAAAGCTTGTCTTTCCCAAAAATTCAGTTTTGCTTCTACTTTGCTTCCGTTTCATACGAAACTAATAAAATATCGAAAAATGGAAAGCTAACTCCTCTGTATTCTATTAGAAGTTGCCAAGATGTATATTTTTAGTACATTTTGAAAACACACATATTTGTTCAACAATTCACGATTTGACGACAGGAAAGCAGTGTATTTTTTACACTATAACAAAAACACCTCCACTTTCTGCTTATCATAACAGTCCATGACACTGGTGACATTCCTGTATGGCATATAAACAGCGTTAACATAACAATAAATGCGATTTAATCAAGAATGGAATGTTGGGACGCATGTAAGACGTACGAAGACATGACGTAAGGAAATTGTCTATTCTACGTTTTGACAATAAGTGTTTGCTACCTTTGTAACATTTGAAGTAGGGGAATGTCAGCTATTTGTAGCAATCTAGTATGTTTTCTCAAGAAATAACGCGTTTTGGGACTAAAAAGAAAGGAAAAACATCTCGCGTGGGAGGCATAGAACTTTCTAATAATTCAAATTTGTTACTTTTTTGTTATTTTGTTATCTATAACAGTGGAAATGATATATATTATTTTATCGCACAGAATAAGATACAATGCTGTGTATTAAAATTGTGTCGTTTCAAAAGGTAGACTGTAAGTAAGTTAAAAATACATTTCTGGCATTTAAATTAAATTGTTCGAATTGTTACAAAATAACTTTAAAGAGAAAGTTAGAATCCGCTTGTAGCAGATATGTATAAACAGTACGTACTCGTAAAAACGTGTAGTACAGTTGTATTGTTTTTGTACTGCATTGTTAATCGTTTACTGTACTGTATGTATATACTCGTAACAATATCCATGGACAGGTGTATCATCTTTTATATGCTCGTCAGTATGGAATCATTTTTTTACTAACCAGGTCGTCCAGCTTACCCAAAGGGTGTAGAACAGTTACAAGGGACGGCTGGGAAACACACACACACACACACACACACAAAACACAATACACAAACATGCATAGACAATATACATAAACACAAACAAATTAGGAACATTAATTTAGTAAAAGGAAACCATACAATAAAGCAAAATTGAAAAAAAAACATAAAAGAAAAATAAATACTAACGAGTTTAAAATGTTTGAATTTAAAAGGAAATGGACAAATTAAATAAAAGATGAGAAGTAATAAGAACAGAGAAAAAAAACATAATTTAAAAAAACAGATACAAAATGGAACAGAGCCAAAAGAGAAATTAAGAACAATATTAACCAGAAAAATATTGAGAGCAGTAGCCTCAATATTTTTCTAATTACAAGCTAATTATGAAGCTTATTACAAGCTTTTCTTACAAGCTAATTATGACACATTATCAACGATACCCCAATTAATAGAAAAAATCAATCATGCTGTAACCTCCCTCGTCAATAAAATAATATAAAAAATATAATTTATTCATAATTTCCCGAAATCTGAGCTCAAAAAATGGAAAGGAAATTTAACTATAACGAAAGCCTCGGAGAGAGTATTAAATTTGAAGTTAACTAAAAAATTTAAATTACAAATGATAATTGAAAATTTAAGTAAAATGGAATAAAACTGATAAAGCCAAAAAGGGATCAACATTAAAATCATATGAGACGCAAGAGAATTATTTATTCGTGTTAACTTATAATCTTTTAGAATCATCAAATTCTGATGTGGGCAACACATGACTTTCCTTATATAATGCAATAAATTTACTACTTTTCCAATAAAAAAATAGGTTTTTCTTGTAGTAGATATTTATATTCTTTCCAAGATATTGAATTTTCGTCAATGAGTCGTCATTTTCATTGATTTAGTGTCATTTTTATCCATTTGGAGAGATTTTCGTTAATTTGGCGACATTAAAAAAGTCGCCAAGTTGGCGACATTCCGTAAAAAATTGGGAGCCAAAATCTCGCCAAGCGTTATGGATGGAGAAATAAGTTATTCTTATAGCAGATATATAACTGTTGGCGTTCAAATACAAAAGTATTACTTAAAGTATCTTTTCTCATGAATGGAACAAGCTAGATCCACGAGAATGATGTCATCCAATTTATCGCATTATATTACATATGAAAAGTGAACATGTTTCTCAAAAGTTAATATATTTTTTTAATTTATGGGATTTTTTGATAAATTTATTTAAAAAACGTGCAATATCTCGAGAACGGTTAATGCTAGCTTCCTAAAGTTTATGCCAATCGTTTTCTGAGGAAAAATTACATAAGAAATGGCTATTTGCGTAATTTTATTAAAGGTTATGATTTTTTGATGATTTTTTTCAAAATTTCACACGAAAATTTAGAGGGTTCCGAACATTCAATTAAGTTTAAAAAACGATAGGCTTCCAGTATTCACGCATAGTGATTTTTGTACCATATTTCATTCGAATCGCTCCATTCGTTCGTGAGATATCGTCTCCACAGATGCACTGACACACACACGCACACACAAACACACATACACATACACACACGCACACACACAGACATCACCTCAAAAATGTTTGATTCGTGACCAAGGTTGCTTGAAACGTGCTCTCCCGTCGAAAACTCGAATTCGAATTTGCGACCCCGTCACAATACTTATACATTATGGAAGGAAAGTAAAAAGTAGGGAAAAGAAACTCAAAGAAGAGTAAAGAAATGGGGATAAAAGGAAATTAATATAAAATAAAACACAAATACATAAACAAAAAAAATCTGATGTAGGCAACACATGATTTTCCTTATATAATGCAATGAATTTACTACTTTTACAGTAAAAAAAAATAGGTTTTTCTTATGTAGTAGATACTTATATTCTTTTCAAGATACTGAATTTTCGACGATTAGTCGTCATTTTCATAGATTTAGCGTCATTTTTATCCATTTGGCGAGATTTCTGTTAATTTGGCAACATTTTAAAAAGTTGCCAAATTGGCGGCATTCCGCCAAATTCGTCGTCAAAATCTCGCCAAACGTTATGGATGGAGAAATAAGTTATTCTTATAGTGGATAAATGACTATTGGCGTTCATATACAAAAGTATTACTCAAAGTATCTTTTCTCATGAATGGAACGAGCTAGATCCACGAGAATGATGTCACCCAATTTACCGCATGATATTACATATGAAAAGTGAACATGTTTCTCAACAGTTAATATTTTTTTTTAATTTATGGGATTTTTTGACAAATTTGTTTGAAAAATCTGCAATTTCTCGAGAACGGTTTATGCTAGCTTTCTAAAGTTTATGTCAATCATTTTCTAAGAAAACTTACATAAGAAATGTCTATTTACGTAACTTTAATAAATGTTTTGATTTTTTGATGATTTTTTCAAAATTTCATTCGATAATTTAGGTGGGTTCTGGACATTCGATTACGTTTACAAGCAATAGGCTTCCAGTATTCATGAATTGTCATTTTTGTACCAAATTGCATTCGAATCACTCCATTCGTTCGTCAGATATCGTCGCCACAGACTCACTGACACACACACACACACACACAGACATCACCTCAAAAATGTTTGATTTATGATCAGGAATGCTTGAAACGTGCTCTCCCGACGAAAACTCTAATTCGATTTTCGACCCCGACACAATACTTTCCTTATACATTATGTATATAAGGAAGGTAATATAATAAAAAAAGCAGCACATGACTTTCCTTATATAATGCAATGAATTTACTGCTTTTACAGTAAAAAAATATATTTTTTTTATATAGTAGTTATTTATATTCTTTCCAAGATATTGAATTTTTGTTAATGAGTCGTCATTTTGCATGTCGTCATCATCAATGAGTCGTCATTGATTTAGCGTCATTTTTATCCATTTCGCGAGTTTTTCGTTAATTTAGCAACATAGTCGCCAAGTTGGCGACATTCCACCAAATTCGTAGCCAAAATCTCGCCAAGCGTTATGGACGAAGAAATAAGTTATTGTTACAGCAGATAAATGACTATTGGCGTTCAAATACAAAAGTATTACTCAAAGTATCTTTCTTCATGAATGGAACGAGCTAGATCCACGAGAATGATGTCACCCAATTTATCTCATGGCATTACATATGAAAAGTGAACATATTTCTCAATAGGAAATATGTTTTTTTTTTATTTTATATGAGACTTTTTGATAATTTTTTTTGAAAAATGCACAATATCTTGAGAACGGTTCATGTTAGCGTTCTAAAATTTATGTCAATCGTTTTCTAATGAAAAATTACATAAGAAATGTCTATTTGCGTAACTTTATTAGCGGTTTTGATTTTTTGACGATTTTTTCAAAATTTCAGTCGGAAATTTAAGGGGTTTCGGAACATTCGATTATGTATAAAAACAACAGGCATCCAGCGTTTAGTGATTGTGATTTTTGTACCAAATTTCGTTCGAATCTGTCCATTCGTTCGTCAGTTATCGTCTCCACAGGTCACTGACACACACACAAACACAAATACTTTCAGACGCATACGTTTACACACACACAAACATCACTTCAAAAATGTTTGATTCGTGATCAGGGATGCTTAAAACGTGCTCTCCCGTCGAAAACTCAAATCAGAATTTTCGACCCCGTCATAATACTTTCCTTATACATTATGTATATAAGGAAAGTAATATACCAATCAAGATTCCTTTTGTAAGCATTTTACCCTTTAAACATCAGACTGATAGGACTGACAAATTGTTCTATCATGTGTCGTACGGTTGACTGGAAAGTGATGCTCTTTATTGTTAGCAGTGAGATCAGTTTTACAATGTAGTTCTTTAGATTTACAGTCTTTGAAATGATGGATATCTCCACACCTTTTACAGTCCTTACACCTTTCTGGTAGGTCGGACGGTCTGGGTAACAACAACAACACCTGCTACAATGTCGTCTGGTTACATATGGCAAACGTTTGAAATTTCTTTAAATAAGATGGAATAGTTGATACCTGCAATTAAAACAAAAAATCTGGTGTGGGCAGCACATGACTTTCGCTGCAGAATTATATACACATTCTCTTTATTTTAATTAAATTTAATTCACTATTAATTCAATTTTCGTTCTCATTTGGTAACTGGAATCATTTTCAAAGGTGACATAGAGAACAAGAAAGATCAATCATGCATAAGCATTGATTATGAAACACTTTCCAACTGAAATGTAATTTCATTTAAAAATTTCTAAAATGTGATTCATTCAGTGGTAATATCTTTTACATTATCACAGTACTACAGTAATTTATTATACTTAAATATTTAAAACTGTATCGAAATATAAATCATCTGATTCTTTATGCAAAATCAATGAATATTTCATTCATATAACTTGTATTCCAGACTCCAGAGCTAAATAATTTTGTGTGAAAAAAATTCAGCAATTCTTATGTAATTCATCTTACAATCGCTTGAGATATTTGCATTCTGCATATGTTAAAATTAGGCTTCCTTGAAGAAATAATAAAAGTTTAGGGATCATTTAAAATCACAACTATTGTAATTGCATAGGCACGGAATTTAGATACACAGATAATACACAGATAATATATATGTGTATGTGTATATACTCAAAGTATTGGAATCGTGCCGAAGATCGGAATTCGAATTTTCAAAGGATCTACACGTTTTGGGACTTCTAGAACACGAAAAAACTACTTTTAGGAAGACGTCTGTGTGTGTAAGGGTGTATCTGTGTCTGTTTCTGTGTGTCTGTGTGGATATTACATCCACTCTAATTGAAAAACTAATGGACCGAATTTCATACAATTTGGTAGGTATGTTTTTTGTGGGAAATCCTGATGTTTATTAGATTATAGTACGATTCGTAATAAAGAATCTGCCTTCTTTGCGAAATGGCCGCAGAAATTGCCTTTATCCACTCTAGCTAAAAACTAATGAACCAAATTTAACAAAATTTGGAGTATAATATTTCAATAACCTACAAGTGATTTATATACCAAATTTAACAAAATTTTGTATATAAATCATTTGTAGGTTATTCTACTACGATTCGGGAAAAAGGAACGGGCTATTTTTGCGAAATGGCCAGCAAAAATCGTTATATATAAAAATAAAAGACTACGTGTGCTCAATTATATCAATTAAATTCCTATTTTATATGTGATTTTTGACAACAAAAAGAATAAGACTAACCCCATTACTCTAGGACTAGCCGTTCTTGAGATATTCTAGTTTTTTCGCGTTTTCGCTACGCCACCTTTGACAATAAGTCCAGCTATCAAATGAGAACCAAATTTAAGTTTAACGTGTAAATTCAATGTCATTTAAAATACTTATGTTGTGCAGATAAACTCAAATTATCATTGAATAAATAAAGAGAACGAATATGAGTCTGCAGAGAAAGACATGTGCTGTCCACATCAGAATTTTTAACAATATTACACCAATGATTTATAGAAGTGAACGGGGATTATTTTCGTGAACGGGGATTATTTTCAGGCCATTTCGAAAAAAATGTATGATCTATATTTAAAGATCCATCAAATTTTTGTCGAATAAAATGTTCAACAAATTTAAGCTGTGTACCAAATTTTAACTCTCTAGGACGTAGGAAAGTGCATTTAAAATGCCATCAATTAAATTTATCAAGAAGAGTTATATAAAATTTAAAAAAAATGAAAAATTGTTATCTACCAAATTTATTTTAAAATATGAAGCCACTCCCATATGCAAAACGTTTAAACAAATGGAGAGATATTTATTATATAATATCTCTCTCTTTTCTTTCTGGAAGATATCCCAAAGTCAGAATTTAATTGAATTTGTTTTTTTCCCTATATTAAATAATTTTTTTAATTAAAAAACTACTTAACATATTTTACTGAATTTTTTTTTATATATTCTATGGGATAATGTGAATATTTCCTAAAAATTTCGAAGCAATTCGTGAATTTTAAATTTACTTAAAAAATGTTTGAAAAATTAGGTCCCATAGGGTTCAATGTATTTCATTTTTTCAACCCGGGTTCAATAAAAAACTAATTGGGTGATATTATTTATTTATATTCCCATAGGTTCTACAGACCGTCTGAACAACATACTAAAATTTCATTTTGATAAACTCATTTTTACGGCAGTTATCGTGCTAACGGACAGACAGACAGACAGACAGACAGACAGACAGACAGACAGACAGAATGAACAAAGTCATAAACACTTTTCAACTTTGTTGTAAAGTGTTAAAAAAAACGAAAATACCTCGAGCACGGCTAGTCCTAGTGTAAGGCAGTTGGTCTTATTCGTTTCTTCGTTAAAAATTACGTATAAAACAAGCATTTAATGGGTATATTTCAACATACGTAATTTTTTATTTCGATTTTGTCAATTTTTGCGGGCCATTTTGCAAAAAAAGGCAGGTTATTTTTTTCTGAATCGTACCAAAATTTAATCAGCACCAGGGTGACTCACAAGCGACATACCTACCAAATTTCGTGAAATTCGCTTTATTAGATTTTCAGCTAGAGTAGATACAACCTTTTGCTGGACATTTCGCAAAAAAAAGTGCGGGTTCTGTTATCCCGAATCGTACCCAAAACTAATCAGCACCAGACTCTCTCACAAGTGGCATACCTACCAAATTCTATGAAATTCGGTCCATTAGTTTTTTAGTTAGTGTGGATGCAAAATCTGCACAGACAGATACACAGACACACACGCAGACGTCACGTTAAAAATGGTTTTTTCGTATTCTAGAGGTCTCGAAACGTGTAGATCCGTCGAAAACTCGAGTTGCGATTTTTGACATGATTCCAATACTTTCCCTATACATTACCATGTATTGCAGGGAAAGTAAAAATCTGATGTGGGCAGCACATGACTTTCCCTGCAGACTCAAATTCAATTTTTAACACTTTACAACAAAGTTGAAAAGTGTTTATGACTTTGTTCATTCTGTCTGTCTGTCTGTCTGTCTGTCTGTCTGTCCGTTAGCACGATAACTGCCGTAAAAATGAGTTTATCAAAATGAAATTTTAGTATGTTGTTCAGACGGTCTGTAGGACCTATGGGAATATAAATAAATAATATCACCCAATTAGTTTTTTATTGAACCCGGGTTGAAAAAATGAAATACATTGAACCCTATGGGACCTAATTTTTCAAACATTTTTTAAGTAAATTTAAAATTCACGAATTGCTTCGAAATTTTTAGGAAATATTCACATTATCCCATAGAATATATAAAAAAAAATTCAGTAAAATATGTTAAGTAGTTTTTTAATTAAAAAAAAAATTTAATATAGGGAAAAAAACAAATTCAATTAAATTCTGACTTTGGGATATCTTCCAGAAAGAAAAGAGAGAGATATTATATAATAAATATCTCTCCATTTGTTTAAACGTTTTGCATATGTGAGTGGCTTCATATTTTAAGATAAATTTGGTAGATAACAATTTTTCATTTTTTTTTAATTTTATATAACTCTTCATGATAAATTTAATTGATGGCATTTTAAATGCACTTTCCTACGTCCTTGAGAGTTAAAATTTGGTACACAGCTTAAATTTGTTGAACATTTTATTCGACAAAAATTTGATGGATCTTTAAATATAGATTATACATTTTTTTCGAAATGGCCTGAAAATAATCCCCGTTCACTTCTATAAATCATTGGTGTAATATTGTTAAAAATTCTGATGTGGACAGCACATGTCTTTCTCTGCAGACTCATATTCGTTCTCTTTATTTATTCAATGATAATTTGAGTTTATCTGCACAACATAAGTATTTTAAATGACATTGAATTTGCACGTTAAACTTAAATTAAGTTCTCATTTGATAGCTGAACTTATTGTCAAAGGTGGCGTAGCGAAAACGCGAAAAAACTAGAATATCTCAAGAACGGCTAGTCCTAGAGTAATGGGGTTAGTCTTATTCTTTTTGTTGTCAAAAATCACTTTATAAAATAGGAATTTAATTGATATAATTGAGCACACGTAGTCTTTTATTTTTATATATAACGATTTTTGCTGGCCATTTCGCAAAAATAGCCCGTTCCTTTTTCCCGAATCGTAGTAGAATAACCTACAAATGATTTATATACAAAATTTTGTTAAATTTGGTATATAAATCACTTGTAGGTTATTGAAATATTATACTCCAAATTTTGTTAAATTTGGTTCATTAGTTTTTAGCTAGAGTGGATAAAGGCAATTTCTGCGGCCATTTCGCAAAGAAGGCAGATTCTTTTATTACGAATCGTACTATAATCTAATGAACATCAGGATTTCCCACAAAAAACATACCTACCAAATTGTATGAAATTCGGTCCATTAGTTTTTCAATTAGAGTGGATGTAATATCCACACAGACACACAGAAACATACACAGATACACCCTTACACACACAGACGTCTTCCTAAAAGTAGTTTTTTCGTGTTCTAGAAGTCCCAAAACGTGTAGATACTTTGAAAATTCGAGTTCCGATCCAATACTACGATTCCAATACTTTGAGTACATACACATACACATATATATTATCTGTGTATTATCTGTGTATCTAAATTCCGTGCCTATGCAATTACAATAGTTGTGATTTTAAATGATCCCTAAACTTTTATTATTTCTTCCAAGGAAGCCTAATTTTAACATATGCAGAATGCAAATATCTCAAGCGATTGTAAGATGAATTACATAAGAATTGCTGAATTTTTTTCACACAAAATTATTTAGCTCTGGAGTCTGGAATACAAGTTATATGAATGAAATATTCATTGATTTTGCATAAAGAATCAGATGATTTATATTTCGATACAGTTTTAAATATTTAAGTATAATAAATTACTGTAGTACTGTGATAATGTAAAAGATATTACCACTGAATGAATCACATTTTAGAAATTTTTAAATGAAATTACATTTCAGTTGGAAAGTGTTTCATAATCAATGCTTATGCATGATTGATCTTTCTTGTTCTTTATTTCTTTAATAATTCATTAAATTGAGTTTAATTGCACAAAATGACACTACGTATATAACAACCATTTAATTGATACATTTGAACACACGTAGTCCTTTTTTAGATATTGGCGATTTTTGCAGGCCTTTTCGTTAAAAATGGCAGGTTGTTCTTTTCCGAATTGTACCAAAATCTAATCAGCACCAGAGTATCCCACATGTGATTTACATACCAAAATTTGTGAAATTTGGTGAATTAGTATTTTAGCTAGAGTGGATACATGAAATTTTTATCCGCCATTTCGCAAAACGAGGCGGGTTCTGTTTTCATGAATCGTACCGAAAACTAATCAGCACCAGGGTCATATCCAAGTAACTTACCAATTAGTGCAATACATGGTAATGTATAGGGAAAGTATTGGAATCATGCCGAAAATCGCAATTCGAGTTTTCGACGGATCTACACGTTTCGAGACCTCTAGAATACGAAAAAATTATATTTAGCGTGACGTCTGTGTGTGTGTCAGTGTGTCTGTGTGTCTGTCTGTGCAGATATTGTATCCACTCTTAACTAAAGAACTAATTGACCGAATTTCATAAAATTTGGTAGGTAAGTCACTTGGGTATGACCCTGGTGCTGATTAGGTTTTAGTGCGATTCGTAAAAGCAGAACCCGCCTTTTTTTGCGAAATGGCCCGTAAAAATTTCATTTATCCATTCTAGCTAAAATACTAATTGACCAAATGTCACAAAATTTCGCAGATATGTTACTTGAACAATACTCTGGTGCTGATTAGATTTTGGTATTAATCGGAAAAGAACAGCCTGCCTTTTTTACGGAATGGCCTACAAAAATATCATGTATCCACTCTAGCTAAAATACTAATTGACAAAATTTCACAAAATTTGATAGATAAGTTACTTGTGAGATAGTCTGGTGCTGATTAGATTTTGGTATTATTCGCAAATGAACAACCTGCCTTTTTTACGTAATGGCCCTCAAAAATCGCTAAAATCTAACAAAAAGCTACATATGTTCAAATATATCAGTTAAATGATTGTTTTATACGTAATTTTTGATGAGAAAAGAAAAAAGAACAACTCTATTACTCTAGGCCTAACCGTTCTCGAGATATTTGAGATTTTTCGCATTTAGTTATGTCACTTTTGGGAAAATGTCCAATTACCAAATAAAAACAAAAATTGAATTAAAAATGCAAATTTAGTATTATTTGGTTCAATGAAACTCAGTCTAATGAATTATTAAAGAAATAAAGAACATATGAATTTGAGTCTTCGAGAAAGTCGTGTGTTGCCCACATCAGATTCTTACTTTCCCTGCAATACATGGTAATGTATAGGGAAAGTATTGTAATCATGACGAAAATCGCAACTCGAGTTTCGACGGATCTACAGGTTTCGAGGCCTCTAGAATACGAAAAAACTATTTTTAGCGTGACGTCTGTGTGTGTGTCTGTCTGTCTATGCAGATTTTGTATATACTCTAACTAAAAAACTTATGGATCGAATTTCATAAAATTTGGTATGTAAGTCACTTGCGAGCGAATCTGGTGCTGATTGGTTTTGGGTTAGATTTGGGATAAAATAACACGCCTTTTTTGCGAAATGGCCCGCAAAAGCTTGTATCCACTCTAGTTGAAAAACTAATGAACCGACTCTCACAAAATTCAGTAGATTAGTCACCTGTGGGACACCCTGGTGCTGATTAGATTTTGGTACGATTCGGAAAAAAATAACTTGCCTTTTTTTGCAAAATGGCCCACAAAAATCTACAAAATCTAAAATAACAAACTACGTATGCTCAAATATATCCATTAAATGCTTGTTTAATACGTAATTTTTAACGAAGGAAAGAATGAGACCAGCCCCATTACACTAGGTTTAGCCGTTCTCGAGATATTTTAGTTTTTTCGTATTTTCTCTAAACCACCTTTGAATATAAGTCCAGTTATTAAATGAGAGCGAAAATTGAATTAAAAGTAAATTAAATTTAATTAAAATAATGAAAACTTGAATATAAGTCTGCAGAGAAAGTCATGTGCTGCCCACATCAGATTTTTACTTTCCCTGCATGTATTGCCAGGAATCGAAACTCGAGGTTTCGACGGATCTACACGTTTCTAGACCACTAGAATACGAAAAAACTATTTTTAGCGTGACGTCTGTGTGTGTGTGTGTCTGTCTGTCTGTGCAATGTATGTATCCACTCTAACTAAAAAACTAATGGACAGAATTTCATAAAATTTGTTAGGTAAGTCACTTGGATGTGACCCTGGTGCTGATTAGTTTTTGGTACGATTTGTAGAAACAGAACCCGCCTTTTTTGCGAAATGGCCCGTAAAAATTTCATGTATCTGTTCTAGTTAAAATACTAATTGACCAAATTTCACAAAATTTGGTGGATAAGTTAATTGTGGGATAATTTGGTGCTGATTAGATTTTGGTTCGATTCGGAAAAGAACAACCTGCTTTTTTTTATGTAATGACCAGCCAAAATCGCTAAAATCTAAAGGGAAAAAAAAGACTAAGTAGTGTATGCTCAAATGTATCAATTAAATTCTTGGTTTATACGCAATTTTTTAAAGAAGAAAATAATATAACACACTCCATTATACTTTAGGACTAACCGTTTTCAAGATATTTGAGATTTCTTGCATTTTTGTTAGGCCGATTTCGGAAAAATGTCCAACTACCAAATAAAAACAAAAATTGAATTGAAAATGCAAATTTCTTTATACTATTTTTACTATTTTTAGCGTGACGTCTGTGTGTGTGTCTGTCTGTGTGTCTGTGTGTCTGTGCAATGTATGTATCCACTCTAACTCAAAAACTAATGGATCGAATTTTATAAAATTTGATATGTAAGACCCTTGGGTGTGACTCTGGTGCTGATTGGTTTTTGGTACTATTCGGAAAAATAGAACCCGCCTTTTTTTGCGAACTGGCTCGCAAAAATCTCATGTATTCACACTAGCTGAAATACAAATTGACCAAATTTCACAAAATTTGGTAAATAAATCACATGGGGAGTACTCTGGTGCTGATCGTAAAAAACTACTAAATTGTAAATATATAACTAACTTGTAAAAAACAACTGGTACTAAATTTTGGTATTATTCGGAAAAGAACAACCTTCCTTCTTTTACGAAATGGCCCTAAAAATCGCAAATATCTAAAAAAAGCTACGTATGTTCAAATATAGCAATTAAATGCTTGTTTTATACGTAATTTTTGATGAGGAAAATAATAAGAACAACTCTATTACTTTAGGACAAACCGTTCTCGAGATATTTGAGATTTTTCGCATTTAGTTATACCACTTTTAGAAAAATGTCCAATTACCAAATAAAAACAGAAATTGAATTAAAAATGCAAATTTAGTGTTATGTGGTTCATTTAAACTCGATTTAATGAATTATTAAAGAAATAAAGAAAATATGAATTTCAGCAGCGAAAGTCATGTGCTGACCACATCAGATTTTTTACTTTATAGAAATGTATGACGTGTCTGGAATGGTTTGAGTTTTGAGTGCAATCCAGGAAGTACATGTGTTGATTTGATATAAAATAGTATCTAATTCTCTGCATAGTTATAAATTACTTTGAATCTTTCTCTGCAAAAGTTTCTGCTTATTTGAACCTTGCTTTCAGAGAAAAAATCATGAGCATTAATTATCAGGAAAAAAATCACGAGCATTAATTATTAGAAAAAATACAGCATATATTGAATTAGTAATTTGTTATATGTTACACGAATGTTTTACTTTGAAACTTTTTCAATGATTCTGCTTATTTGAAACTTGCTTTTAGAAAAAAATATTAAGAGCATTATTTATCAGATAAAAAACACAGCATATATTGAATTAGTAATTTATTTTATGATACGAATTTTTTACTTTGAATATTCTTCTATAAAAGTTTCTGCTTATTTGAAGCTTGCTTTCAGAGAAAAAATCATGAGCAGTAATTATCAGAAAAACAATCACGAGCATTAATTATTAGAAAAAATACAGCATATATTGATTTAGTAATTTGTTATATGCTACGAATTTTTTATTTTGAATCTTTTTCAAAGTTTCTGCTTATTTAAAACTTGTTTTCAGAAAAAAAAATTAAGAGTATTATTTATCAGAAAAAAAAAAAAAACACCATATATTGAATTAGTAATTTGTTATATGCTACGGAATTTTTACTTTGAATCTTCTTCTGTAACAGTTTCTACTTATTTGAACCTTGCTTTCAGAAAAAAAAACCAAGAGCCTTATTTTTTAGAAAAAAAAGACAGCATATATGGAATTAGTAATTCGTTATATGCCATTAAATTTTTATTTTGAATCTTCTTCTGCAAAAGTTTCTGCTTATTTGAACCTTGCTTTGGGGAAAGAAAAAATATCAAGAGCATTTTTACTTTCCCTGCAATACATGATAATGTATAGGGAAAGTATTGGAATCATACCGAAAATCGCAACTCGAGTTTTCGACGGATCTACACGTTTCGAGACCTCTAGAATACGAAAAAACCATTTTTAGCGTGACGTCTGTGTGTGTGTCTGTCTGTCTGTCTGTGTGTCTGTCTGTGTGTCTGTCTGTGTGCCTGTCTGTGCAAATTTTGTATCCACTCTAACTAAAAAACTAATGGACCGAATTTCACAAAATTTTGTAGGTAAGTCACTTGTGGACGGGGCTGGTGCTGATTAGTTTTGGGTACGATTCGGAATAAAAGAACCCGCCTTTTTTGTGAAATGGCTCGCAAAAGCTTGTATCCACTGTAGCTGAAAAACTAAAAGACTGAATTTCACAAAATTTGATAGATGAGTCACGTATAGGTCACCCTGGTGCTGATTAGATTTTGGTACGATTCAGAAAAAAATAACCTGCCTTTTTTTGCAAAATGGCCCGCAAAAATTGCCAAAATCTGAAATAAAGAACTGGGTATACTCAAATATATCCATTAAATGCTGATTTAATACGTAATTTTTAACGACGAAATGAGTAAGACCGTAATCCCATTACACTAGCACTAGCCGTTCTCGAGATATTTTAGTTTTTCGTACTTTCCCTACGCCACCTTTGAAAATAAGTCCAGTTATCGAATGAGAACGAAAATTGAATTAAAAGTGAAATAAATTTAATTTAAATAAATAGAACGTGAATATAAGCCTGCAGGGAAAGTCATGTTCTGCCCACAACAGATTTTTACTTTCCCTGCAATACATGGTAATGTATAGGGAAAGTATTGGAATCATGTTGAAAATCGCAACTCGAGTTTTCGACGGTTCTACACGTTTCGAGATCTCTAGAATACGAAAAAACCATTTTTAGCGTGACGTCTGTGTGTGTGTCTGTCTGTCTGTGTGTCTGTGTGTCTGTCTGTGTGTCTGTCTGTGCAGATTTTGTATCCACTCTAACTAAAAACTAATGGACCGAATTTCACAAAATTTTGTAGGTAAGTCACTTGTGGACGGGGCTGGTGCTGATTAGTTTTGGGTACGATTCGGAGTAAAAGAACCCGCCTTTTTTGTGAAATGGCCCGCAAAAGCTTGTATCCACTGTAGCTGAAAAACTAATGAACCGAATTTCACAAAATTCGGTAGATAAGTCACGTATAGGTCACCCTGGTGCTGATTAGATTTTGGTACGATTCAGAAAAAAATAACCTGCCTTTTTTTGCAGAATGGCCCGCAAAAATCGTCCAAATCTAAACTAAAGAACTACGTATGCTCAAATATATCCATTAAATGCTTGTTTAATACGTAATTTTTGGCGAAGAAAATAATAAGACCAACACCATTACACTAGGACTAGCCGTTCTCGAGATATTTTAGTTTTTCGTATTTTCTCTACGCCACCTTTGAAAATAAGTCCGGTTACCGAATGAGAACGAAAATTGAATTAAAAGTGAAATAAATTTAATTAAAATAAAGAGAACATGGATATAAGTCTGCAGGGACAGTCATGTGCTGCCCACATTAGATTTTTACTTTCCCTGCAATACATGGTAATGTATAGGGAAAATATTGGAATCATGTCGAAAATCGCAACTCGAGTTTTCGACGGATCTACACGTTTCGAGACCTCTAGAATACGAAAAAACTATTTTTAGCATGACGTCTGTGTGTGTGTCTGTGTGTCTGTCTGTCTGTGTGTATGTCTGTGTGTCTGTCTGTGTATCTGTCTGTCTGTCTGTGCAGATTTTGTATCCACTCTAACTAAAAAAGTAATTGACCGAATTTCACAAAATTTGGAAGGTGAGTCACTTGTGGACGAGTCTGGTGCTGTTTAGTTTCGGGTACGATTCGGGATAAAGGAACCCACCTTTTTTTGCGAAATGTCCCGCAAAATCTTGTATCCACTCTAGCTGAAAACTAACTGACCGAATTTCATAAAATTCGGTAGATGAGTCACTTATAGGACACCCAGGTGCTGATTAGATTTTGGTACGATTCTGAAAAAAATAACCTGCCTTTTCCTGCAAAATGGACCGCAAAAATTCTCAAAATCTAAACTATAAAGCTACTACGTATGCTCAAATATATCCATTAAATGCTTGTTTAATACGTAATTTTTAACGAAGAAAAGAATAAGACCAACCCCATTACACTAGGACTAGCCGTTCTCGAGATATATTGGTTTTTTTCTTATTTTCTCCACGCCACCTTTGAAAATAAGTCCAGTTATCAAATGAGAACGTAAATTGAATTAAAAGTGAATTAAATGTAATTAAAATAAAGAGAACGTGAATATAAGTCTGCAGGGAAAGTCATGTGCTGCCCACATCATATTTTTTATCTTCTTGTTATGAAATTCAAGACCATATGTACCTTTGAATTTTCAATGGAAGATGGGTGGAACAACCTCTTCTTTTTCAACCAATCCAAGCGTCATTAAACTTTACACGAGCCATGCGGAAGGATTCGATTTTACTTAACGTCTGCGACTCTCGCTTTTGGCATGTATTCAGACATAGCGTCCATATCAAGATGGATAGGAATGGTTGAATTTCGTGTTTTCTGTTGGGCGTGCATGAAAAAAACATGTTTGTATACAAAAATTACTTTTTAACTAAGCCTATTACTTTCCTTATATATATAATGTATAAGGAAAGTATTGTGACGGGGTCGAAAATTCCAATTTGAGTTTTCGACGGGAGAGCACGCTTCAAGCATGCCTGATCACGAATCGAACGTTTTTGAAGTAATGTCTGTGTGTGTGTCAGTGAGTCTGTGTAGACGATATCTCACGAACGAATGAAGCGATTCGAATGAAATTTGATACAACAATCACAATCCGTGAGTACTGGAAGCCTATTGTTTTTAAATGCAATCGAATGTTCAGAACCCCTCTAAATTTTCGAGTAAAATTTTGAAAAAATCATCAAAGAATCAAAATCTTTAATAAAGTTACGTAAATAGACATTTCTTATGCAATTTTCCCTTAGAAAACGATTGACATAAACTTTAGAATGCTAGCATGAACCGTTCTCGAGATATTGCACATTTTTCATATAAATTTATCAAAAAAATCCCATAAATTAAAAAATATATATTAATTGTTGAGAAAAATGTAACTTCTCACATGTAATATCATGCGATAAATTGGGGAACATCATTCTCGTGGATCGAGCTCGTTCTATTCATGAGAAAATATACTTTGAGTAATACTTTTGTATTTAATCGCCAATAATCATTTATCTGCTATAAGAATAACTTATTTCTCCGTCCATAATGCTTGGAGAGATTTTGGCGACGAATTTGGCAGAATGTCGTCAACTTGGCGACTTTTTAAAATGTTGTTAAATTAACGAAAATCTCGCCAAATGGATAAAAATGACGCTAAATCAATGAAAATGACGACTAATTGACGAAAATTCAATATCTTGGAAAGAATAGAAGTATCTAAGAATAACCTATTTTTTTGCTGTAATAGTAGTCAATTCATTGCATTATATAAGGAAAGTCATGTGCTGCTCACATCAAGTTTTTTTTAATTGCCCTGTAAAAAGAACCAGCCATTATTCGTGAGAAAAATAAACAGCACAAATAATCGACAGGACATTGGACAGGTGAAGTGACAGATAGGACAACAATAACGGAAAAGTGTAACAGTGTTGTACAATAATAAAATATAACGGAAAATCGGCGGTGACTTCCTTCCGATAGAGCCGAAAGTGTTTTGCGTGAAGAACAACATTTTGTAAATTATAACTCAACTTTTATCATATTAAAAAAAATGGATTCTATCCAAAATCTGATTATATGCACTTATAGGACTTTTAAAGAGCTACAAACTCTATTTATAGCTATCGCTTTTAGTTTTTAAGATTACAAACTTGAAATTACAAACTTGAAAACCGTAAGATTTTCTCACTTCTTCAACTTGACAACACCCTTACTTAAAAAATGTAAATGCTTTTTTAAAAATAAATATAGATTTAGAAACTAAATTTCCTCATATTTTTGTTGCTTGCTATTTATATCAATATTTTATAGTTCTGAAGATATTTCGGGTGAAAATATGAAACATGAAAAGGAAATGCGTTCTGACGAAAATTAGAGCTCGATCCAAAATTTAATTATATTCCGTTGTAGATCGTTGAAAGAGCTACAAATTCCGGCTTATTGTTTGTTCAAAGCTAGCTTTTCTAGTTTTTGAGATATAAGCATTACAAACTTGAAAAACGGGAAATTTTTCTTCACCTCGACAAGACGATTATTCGAAAACTATAATTATTTTTTTAACAATAAATATAGATTCTAATACTAAATATTTTTGTCGTTTACTATTTGCATCTATCTTTTATGTTTATTATACATTTCGAGTGAGAATTAGAAAAATGAAAAACAAGAAATTACTCTCTCGAAGAACTAATTTAAGATTTAAGAAAAAAAAAAGTTCAGAATATCAAAACATTGAAATTATTTACATTTTTACTTTCCTTATATACATAATGTATAAGGAAAGTATTGTGACGGGGTCGAAAATTCGAATTCGAGTTTTCGACGGGAGAGCACGTTTCAAACATCCCTGATGACGAATCAAACATTTTTGAAGTGATGTATGTGTGTGTGTGTGTGTGTCAGTGAGTCTATGGAGACGATAACTGACGAACGAATGGACCGATTCGAACGAAATTTAGTACAAAAATCACAATACGCAAACACTGGAAGTCTATTGTTTTTAAACGTAATCGAATGTTCAGAACCCCCTAAATTTTCGAGTGAAATTTTGAACTAATCGTCAAAAAATCAAAACCGCTAATAAAGTTACGCAAATAGACATTTCTTATGTAATTTTTCATTAGAAAACGATTGACATAAATTTTAGAACGCTAACATGAACCGTTCTTGAGATATTGCACATTTTTAAAAAAAAATATCAAAAAGTCATATAAAATAAAAAAAATATGTTTCCTATTGAGAAACATGTTCACTTTTCATATGTAATACCATGTATTAAATTTGGTGACATCATTCTCGTCGATCTAGCTCGTTCCATTCATGAGAAAAGATACTTCGAGTAATACTTTTGTATTTGAACGCCAATAGTCATTTATCTGCTATAAAAATAACTTATTTCTCCAGCTCAAAAACTAATTGACGAAATTTCACAAAATTTAGTAGATAAGTCACTTATAGATTACCCTGCTGCTTATTAGATTTTGGTACGATTCGGGAAAAAATGAACCTATATTTTTTTTGCGAAACGGCTTGAAAAAATCGTCTGAATTTAAAATAAACGGCTACGTATGTTCAAATGTATCAACTAAATGCTTATTTTATGCGCAATTTTTAAAGATAAAAAGATTAACACCAACCCCATTACTCTAGAACTATTGGATTAGCCATTCTCGAGATAATTTATTTTTTTCGCATTTTTACTATACCGTCTTTAAAAATATGTCCAGTTACGAAAACTGCATGAAAAGTGCAAATTCGGTGTAATTTCAGATAATTAAACGTATCATTTTGTGTAATTAAACTCAATTCAATCAATTAAAGAAATTAAAATAAAATGAATTTGAGTCTGTAGTGAAAGTCATGTGCAACCCACATCAGATATTTCGTATTAAAGAATTGTTCTAATCAACTGTAATTAAAATTCGAAATTATGTTAATGTTCTTTTCTATTTCAATAGTACAAGCATTCTAACTGGAATAACCAAAAGGGATTCTATCGCTATGGAAACCATCTAGTAGTCAAAGTACACATAATGGGAGTATGAGGGCAAGACAAAGTTATTTTCCAGTCATAGCGAAACTAGATTTTCGAGATTTTTATAGTTTTAAAATGTTCCATATGTTCTAATTTTTGTCATAATCACATGAAATTTGTAGAACATGTTCTATAATGCATATTTTAACCAAATTCTGCATGCATTTTTGACGAATTCCTTAAGTGACATAAATGTGTAGTAAAGCTTTCGCTATAGGCAAGAAGATGGATTTAGACATTAATGCACAAATTTATTCATATTAATGTAAAACAATATAATGGGAGACTGGAAAAAAACTATAAATTAATAGCAGTATTTAGAAAGGAAGGACTTCAAATGAGTATTTAAAAATAAAAATATAATAATTTTTTTCAATTTAAGTTTAAAAATTAAGCTACATCGACATTTTTTAAATTATATTTGGTAAATATATGATGCATGTAGTATATGTACAAAAATCATATCAATTTGGATGAAAAATTGAAAAGTTTGATTTCAACATCCACTGTCCTCTTAAGAAGATTTTTTTTTCAAATGGCCAGACACTTTGACCTCCTCTTAGGAAGAGGTTGCATTGACCCAAAATACTACTATATGTCTATGGAAGGTGGGACCTGGGGTTTACTGTCTTCCCCCATCCTCCCCAACCCCCAACATAAAGAAAAAAAAATATATTTTCTTGCAAACCTTCAGATGAGACATTGTAAATCTGTAATTTAGTTAACGAATTTAGTTGCACGAATATTATACTTAGCTTCCCCTTTCAAATTTCTTTTTAAAATACGCCATTACCACTTGTTGAGGAAATGTATACGAATTAGATGCAAAATTAATATGAAATAAATGCCTAATTTAGATATTTTTGTTTAAGAAACATTGAATATAGTAAAAAGATCCTTTTTATGATGATTATAAAGTCGCATTGAGGGGGAAATTCGTGATCTTAATCTCTGAATTTCTAGAACAGCGCTCTATCAACTGAGCTCCCCGATCACGGAATGAGAATTACAAATGCTATATACGCATATTCAATGATTGTGGACACATGTATTAATATTTATTATTTTATAATAGTTTTGTGCGCAGGAGTGAATGTTGAAACTACTTCTGCAAATTTACTGGCTAACTGTTTGGAAAAGGGACGTGAATATCCGTCAACTCGTCTTGTTTCATTTTGTTACTTAGCAAATAAAACACTAGCTTGTTTTTATACTTAAGTGAGTATATTCTAGCAAATAATAATCAATACGATCCCTTGTTGCTAAAAATAACCGCGAAAACTACGATCTGGTTCCTAAAATTACTACAAAATAAGCAACTTTATAAATAACATCTCTAACGCTGGACGAAAAGCGATTATTCAATTCTTTTCCACTTTTATCATAAGTGTAATCGATATCATGAACGATTTCTGCTGACAGTTCGATTACGATAAAGACATCGATATCTTTTGCGGCAGTTCTTTCACCCAGCGTCTTGGCTCGAGAGTAGTTTAAAGCCTTTTCAACGGTGCAGATCTTTCTTTTTTCTTTTTTGAATCTCGTCTCGAGCACTTAGCCGCTTTTCGTTTGATAGCGGAATTATTTTTCCGCTAAGCTTGCTCTAGCAAAAGAGTTTTTTCCACACACCTACAGTTTTGTTTATGATTTGTTCCGCGGATAAAAAGCGCTTGTGTTCTATTTGACACAGAAACTGGGGAAGGCGTTCTTCAGAGTGGAAGTGTCAGCAAGTTGCTTACTCACTTCAGCGAGCATTTAAAACGGAAAGCAACAATTGTAAAATTTGAGGTTATGTAAATATCGTATTGTTTTCTCAAAGGACAACATAAGTGCTACTATGACTTGAATTTTTTTCTTCTTAATAGCCAGTCGTATACGCGTAGAATGTTATCACTGAATGGATGGCTTTTCTCTTTATTTTGCTAATTTTATATATTAGCACGAAAACTCGGCATTCCCCCTGATTTAAGATGTAAACCTCTGATTGAAATTTTGCCGGAACATACTGAAATTCTCGAAAATAAACAACATTTTAGCGACACGACAAATTGGAATCAAACCGGCGCACAATGGGCCAGATGGCGATTCTATTTGAAAAAAAAAATGATATTATTTAGAGGCTTGATGATATTAATTTGAAAATTTGCAGGGTATAGTTAAAATGACATTCACCAATATTTAGCTAATATTTTATTCACTAATGTATTAATCTATGATTTCTGGTAAAACCAGAATTAATTATTCTTTCTATTAGTGAACCTCCCCTCTCCTCGCTTCCCCCAAAAGAAGGCTCGGGTTATCGATTACGAAGTGCACCTACTCTTCAAAAATTATTTCAATCCTGATAGGTATTTGAGTCTTGAGACATGTCAGAGTCATTATCATAATAAAGATTATAGTTATCATCAGAATAATGATCAGAGTCACTATAGATCGTTGATTATGATCAAAAGTCAAAAATACGAAATGAAGGAGAAAAATGGTTTTAGAAGCTACATGAGCTGGCTTTATCAACTACATACGAAAAAATCTGATGTGGGCAGCACATGACTTTCCCTGCAGACTTATATCCACGTTCTCTTTATTTTAATTAAATTTAATTCACCTTCAATTCAATTTTCGTTATCATTGGGTAACTGGACTTATTTTCAAAAGTGGCGTAGAGAAAATACGAAAAAATTAAAATGTCTCGAGAACGGCTAGTCCTAGTGTAATGGGGTTGATCTTATTCTTTTCTTCGTTAAAAATTACATATAAAACAAACATTAAATGGATATATTTCAGCATACGTAGTTTTTATTTTAGATTTTGACGATTTCTGCGGGCCAATTTGCAAAAAAAAAAGGCAGGTTATTTTTTTCCGAATCGTACCAAAATCTAATCAACACCAGGGTGACCAACAAGTAACTTATATACCGAATTTTGCGAAAGTCGGTTCATTAGTTTTTTAACTAGAGTTGATACAGGCTTTTGCAGGCCATTTCGCAAAAAGGCGCGTTCTTTTATTTCGAATCGTATCCAAATCTAACCAGCACCAGATTCGCCCACAAGTAACTTACCTACCAAATTTTATGAAATTCGGTGAATTAGTTTTATAGTTAGAGTGGATACAAAATCTGCACAGACAGACAGACATACAGACACACACAGACACAGAGACACACACACAGTCGTCACGCTAAAATAGTTTTTTCGTATTCTAGAGGTCTTGGAAAGCGTAGATCCGTCGAAAACTCGAGTTGCGATTTTCGGCATGATTCCAATACTTTCCCTATACATTACCATGTATTGCAAGGGAAGTAATAAAAGGAAAAAGTCAGCAGTGGCTCCAATCCGATGGAGCCCAAATAGTTTTACGTGAACAACATATTTTTTTTTTTTGTGGGTGGTTTGCTCTTTTTGAAGATTTTTAAATCAGTTCAAAATATTAAAATATTGAAGTTTGAACCAACTTAATAGTTCAAAATATTAAAATTTAGAAATTATAACCACTGCATTTCAAAAACTAATTAATCAATTCAAAATGCAATTACATATCCTTGTAGAGCTTTTAAAGGGATATAAATTACTTCTTACTCTTAATACCTAGCTTATAGTTTTTGATAAAGCATTAGAACCATTAAAAACGGAAAATCTTTTCGGATCAATCTTTCTCTCGGATCAATCTTTCGAATCAATCTTTCGGATGAAAACGGATCAATCCAATCTTTTTAGTGGTTGGATAGACCAGTGGCAAAGTCACGGGGATTGCGCTTGAATTACACTTTTTTGTGCCACTTTCTCGGCCCTGGTAACAGCGATAATAAGTAAATTTGATGTACAGAGTATTTCACTCGTTCTTGGACCCTGATTTTCTATTATAACTTTCAAACTAGTCGACGTTATTCAGTGAAATTTGACGCGGACATACCTTGGTGTATAAGATTCAGCTTTGCCTTTCTTGTAGCTCGTTAGAATGAGATTGTGGAAATCCCCCACCCCATCTCCTGTGACAGTTTACACAAGGATTTCTGTATGAAGGCCAGTAGTCTGTTTTTAACACTTTCCAACATAGTTGAAAAGTTCTGTCTGTCTGCCCGTTCGCATGATATCTGCTGTAGAAATGACTTTATCAAAATGAAATTTTAGTATGTTTTTAAGACTGTTTGTGGGACATATGGGAATGTAAATGAATAATATTACCCTATTAGTTTTGAATTAAACCCGGGTTGAAAAAGTGAAATACATTGCACCCTATAGGACCTAATTTTTCAAACACTTTTTAAGCAAAGTTAAAATTCACAAATAACTTCGAAAATTTTAGAAAATATTTAAATTATCCCATAAAATATATAAAAAAAATTTCAGCAAAATATGTTCATTAGTTATTTAAATAAAAATTAAAATAATAATTACATCCATATTATATGAAGAGATCACGTGACCTACTTCAAAATAAAATATGGCTTCCATCTTTTTTTCCCAGTGTAAAATTCGTGATTTTTAAAGTTTTTTTACATTTATATTTAGTGTTGCATCCGTCCTAAAACCGCTTTATTTTTGAATATTTTCTGTGCATCTATTGTATTCTGTGCCAACTCAATTACAATATTGTTTAGTTTAAATGATCATCAAAATTTGATTATTTCTACAACGAAGCCTAATTTTAATGGATGCAGAATGTAAACAAGTGATTGTAAGATGAGTTGTATAAGAATTGCTAAATTTTTTTCACGCAAAATTATTTAACTCTGGAGTCTGGAATAAAAGTGTTGTGAATGAAATATTCCATGTTCTTACATAGAGAGCCAGATGATTTATATTTCGATGACGTCATTTGAATAAAATTCATTTTTTTTCGACGAAGTTTTAAGTTTTCAAACATAATAAATTATTGTTGTACTGTGATAATTTAAAATTTATCACCGCTGAATGTATCGCATTTTAGAGATGTTCAAATAAAATTGCATTTCAGCTGGAAAGTGCTTCCTAATCAATGCTTTATGTATGATTGATCTTTCTTGTTCACTTTTGGACTTGAGAGTAATACCGCTTCTCTTGTCCTTCCGTATGCTTCTCATATACCAATGTATGCCCACGTGAAATTTTATTGAATTGCATCCGTTAGTTTGAAGATTATAAAGGAAAATCAGGCACCGAGAGCGAGATAAATACCCTGCAGTATCATCACCATTGTTTGGTGACATCCATGGTTGTACCATTTTTTGGTGAGCATAATTAGCAAAATATTTTTTAACAGTGTATGAGTTAACTTGGAAATCGATGTAAAGCGAACAACCATCAGCACAACACAAGAAGAACGAGTAAAAGTTAAGCAAGAAATTTCTGGAGATAGGTGAAGGGAGCGTCATGTTTACAAGAGAAATCGAATGAGAAAATATAACTTTTACAAAAGTCCAAATATGTAATCTAGTGGAAAAAGAAAACCCGAATTATTTTGTTGTCTATATATTTAGAAGAATTCGTCTAAAATAATTGGTTTCAGATACGCCGTGAATTTAATTCTCAGTAAAACTCAGGAGCGATCTGTTTATGATACAAAAACGTTTTATCATTGGAAAACCGCTTCTGAAGCTATTTCTATTTCAATGGAAATGACTTAAAATGAGATCCTCTCCCCCTGCTTTGTTTATTTCCAAAATGCGGAAAAGACCACATTTTTCGTGCTGTACGTCTTAAGATAACGGAAAACATGGGGCAGGAAGTGTGTCTATGTGCTAGAATAGCTTTCGCAGAACAAGGGGGTGATTATGAGATGCATTTCCTCAAACTCGATTTACAGATGAGAAAACATGAAATCAAAACAATGTCTCCGGGCAATGATCCCAGAGAAAGGGGTAAACAGAGAAAATTGAAGAAAATAGTGAAATGACAGAATGCGGATGTGCAGAAATCTCGAGTTACTCTTTCCGTAGGAGTGTATGAATAAAACTGAAAATCAACGGTGGCGAAGGGATCGCGCTCTATACTCAAACAAGGAGAACCCATAATATTCATTTATATATATATATATATATATATATATATATATATATATATATAAGTATATATATATATATATATATATATATATATATATATATATATATATATATATATATAAATATATATATATATATATATATATATATATATATAAATATATATATATATATATATATATATATATATATATATATATATATATATATATATATAAATATATATATATATATATATATATACATATATATATATATATATATATATATATATATATATATATCTATATATATATATATATATATATATATATATATATGTGTGTGTATTATATATAATTATTTATTAATTATATAAATAAATAAAAATGAAAAATAATAAACTCGAGTTAAGAAATCTCGAGTTACTCTTTCCGTAGGAGTGTATGAATAAAACTGAAAATCAACGGTGGCGAAGGGATCGCGTTCTATACTCAAACAAGGAGAACCCATAATATTCATTTATATATATATATATATATATATATATATATATATATATATATATATATATATATATATAAGTATATATATATATATATATATATATATATATATATATATATATATATATATATATAAATATATATATATATATATATATATATATATATATATATATATATATATATATATATATATATATATAAATATATATATATATATATATATATATATATATATATATATATATATATATGTATATATATATATATATATATATATATATCTATATATATATATATATATATATATATATATGTGTGTGTGTATTATATATAATTATTTATTAATTATATAAATAAATAAAAATGAAAAATAATAAACTAAGTCAAAAACATTAGAAAAATCAAAAAATCGGAAAATAAGATGCATTAACATTAATGTTTTGAATTTTATTTTCGCAAAAAAATGTAACTTTTGTCAGTATTGAAACTACGTTTTGAGCGCCCTTATAATGGTGTATAGTGGCATTCTCGATTATCCAGTTTTCCTATGAATTACTTGTTTAGTAGGAATTTTCATCTTTGATTCATATTCATATTCAGTTCTGCATGTTTGGGAAGTTGTATTCTGAATTGCTTGTCCAGTCTCCAGCTTAGACTCACTGGACGGGTTTGGGAGTATTTCCGTGAACGTTCGTACTGCCTCCCTGGTAGAATTTCGACTTGTTCATTCCGGTGCTTCTAGATTAAGCTGTTGAGGTTGATCGTGTATACACGTGGTAGAAGAAGAAGGGTTCATGCCGCATGGTAATACAATTTTCTTAATGTATCCTTTTTTCATTTTTTCATTTTTTGATGCCTGTAGTCTGAGTTTAAGCATTTATAGTAATGTACTATTGCTTAATCTGAAACAGGCATTTGTTTGGGTTAATTAGAATTAAATACTCAGACCTGAAGATGAATTTAATTCTGATTAATCATCGAATTTGGGAAGGTTCTGTTCTTTTCTCTTATCGGCATTATGGCCGTGAATTTGCTTCTATGGTGATGTTAATTTTACTTGAATTGTATTTTTATTTTTTTTATTTTTACATAATTCTTATTATTACATTTCAAGTATGTATATATATATATATATATATATATATATATATATATATATATATATATATATATATATATATATATATATATATATATATATATATATATATATATATATATATAAAGTATAAATAGCTTGTAAAAAATTTGAAAAAAGAAGGAAGGCTTAGCGAGAAGCTTTTACCTAATGGCCGTAAGGGATTGTGACCTTACACCCCAGTTGTCAACATGCATGTCATAAATGCCGCGGCATGGCACTCCTGGACGCCAGCCCTGGCTGTTGAGTAAATGAGCAAATAAATCTTCAGGCAAATGGAAAAAAAAATACAAATTTCGAATCATCAAGTCAAAGGAAATCATCAAAAATCAAAAGTATGGAATCGATAAAAGAAAAGCAGACAAAATCCAAGCACAAACGCTATACACGTGGACAAGGTCTAAGCCTAAATCATGGATTTTTTCACTTCTTAAAAACTCTTTCTCAAGTCCAAGAATCTTGTAGAAGCAAACACAAAAATGTATGTCTCTGAAGAAATAGATAGATTATATCTATAAATTATTTCTACTTGGACAACATACATAAAGAAGAAAATATAAAAGGAAAAAAGGAAACCTGGAATCTAACTCAACAAATACACGAACCTGTCGATCTCGGGAACCCAGAATGAAGAGACCAGTGTTGCCATTGACAAAGAAAAAGATATGATCTACCGTTGCCATTCGTAAGAAATAAATAACATTAATGCGAAAAGACAAGTATAAGAGATAATATACAAACAAGTGGGGCAATAATAGAACGGCTAATGTGCAAAGGATGTAAAAATAAAATATAATTAAAACAAGAGTATGGAGATGTCTGGTTAATATATAAAACACCATGAATAGAATTCATGAAAATCCAGCTAATCTAAATTTTTTAACTATACCATTTACAAAATAAGAGGGACATTTATAGAAATTGCTGGTAATTTTTAGATTATCAATATGTATAGCATGAAATTTTTTATCAGATAATCTATAAATTCTAAAAAGCTGATTAAGTATAATATTTCTAAACAATAGAATCGTGTTGCAGGAATTAAATGGTAAGATTTTATTAAAGTTAAAAAAGTCTTTTTTATCATATAAATTAGTAACAATTCTATTAGAAGGTTCAATAATAAGATTTAAATAAAAAAAATTAATATTTTTATAATAGTAGCTTCATTAGGAATTAAATCCAAAGTGTCAGGATAGAAATCTATATCTATGACACAATTTTCTGTATATACTAAGCAAATCAGATCATCAACATATCTGTATAATGTATGTCAACATATCTGTATTGATGTAAAAGACTGTTCATAATGATAAAGATATAAATTAGCTAAGATACTGCTACTGCAGTCATCCTGTGGAACTCCTGAGACTTGTAAGTATAATTTATTTCCTTGAAAAATATAATTATTGAAAATAACAAAGTGAAGAAGTTTAGGAAAATTTATAAAACTGGTTTGAGTTGAAAGACTAGTAATATAAGCATTGTATAGATCTAAAATTACATCATAAAGGTCTGAGATCTTGATATTATAAAAAATATCTTTAAAATCAAAAGTTTGAAATTCTATTAGTTTTTTAAGGGATGTTAATCTATTCCATAATTCTTTATTATTATTTAGAATAAGGTAATTATTGCTAGACTGACGTAAACTACCATTTATTTTATTTAAAGAGTAGTAATTGATTGTAGTAGTATTTGATTTAATTAGTAGTAATGTACTCGCAGTAATAGAGTAAGTATTATGCCCACTAGTTACTGTTCTAAATTTAATGGGATTTTTGTGAAATTTTGGAACAAGCACAATATATGAAAATTTAAGAAATTTATATTTAATTTTTAAATCACTATATATATTGATAATTTTCAATTTGATACTATTAATGAAATGTATATCAAGTTTAAAAAGACTATTATTTTTTAAATAATCTAACAGAAATTGTATATAAAATTTTTTACAGATAATAGCATAATTATTAGAGGATTTATCAACATAGATGATAACAAAAGATCTCTGTAACTCATTAATGGAGGGTTTAATATTATCAATATTATATATGGATTTAGGCAATTTAATACTACTAATAGCATTTTTAATAGATTCTAATAAAGTAAATTTCCACATATTAAATGCCTCTAAAGGCATTTTTAGAAGCCAACTTTATTCTAAATAATTGTAAAGGATTAAAGAATAGATTAACATCCCTTAAAAACTAATAGGATTTCAAACTTTTGATTTTAAAGTCTTTTTAATAATATCTCAAGATCTCAGACATTTATGATGTAATTTTTGATCTATACAATGCTTATATTACTAATCTTTCAACTCAAACCAGTTTTATAAATTTTCCTAAACTTCTTCACTTTGTTATTTTCAATAATTATATATTTCAAGGAAATAAATTATACTTACAAGTCTCAGGAGTTCTACAGGGTAGCTGGAGTAGCAGTATGTTAGCTGATTTATACATTTATCATTATGAAAAGTCTTTTACTTCAATAAATTATACATTACACAGATATGTTGATGATCTGATTTGCTTGGTATATACAGAAAATTGTGTCATAGATATAGATTTCTATCCTGACAATTTGGATTTAATTCCTAATGAAGCTACTATTAGTAAAAATATTAATTTTTTTTTATTTAAATCTTATTATTGAACCTTCTAATAGAATTGTTACTAATTTATATGATAAAAAGACTTTTTTAACTTTAATAAAATCTTATCATTTAATTCCTGCAACTAGATTCTATTGTTTAGAAATATTATACTTAATCAGCTTATTAGAATTTATAGATTGTCTGATAAAAAATTTCATGCTATACATATTGATAATCTAAAAATTACCAGCAATTTATATAAATGTCCCTCTTATTTTGTAAATGGTATAGTTAAAAAATTTAGATTAGCTGGATTTTCATAAATTCTATTCATGGTGTTCTATATATTAGCCAGACATCTCCATACTCTTGTTTTAATTATATTTTATTTCTATATCCACTTACACATTAGCCTTTCTATTATTGCCCCTCTTGATTGTATATTATATCTTATACTTGTCTTTTCGCATTACTGTTATTTATTTCTTATGAATGGCAACGGTAGTTCATATTTTTTCCCTTTGTGAATGGCAACACTGGTCTCCTCATTCTGGGTTCCCGAGATCGACAAGTTCATGTATTTGTTGAGTTAGATTCCAGGTATCCTTTTTCCCTTTTATTTTTTCTTCTTTATGTATGTTATCCAGGTAGAAATAGTTTATAGATATAATCTATCTATTTCTTCAGAAACATACATTTTTGTGTTTGCTTCTACAAGACACTTGGACTTGAGAAAGAGTTTTGAAGAAGTGAAGAAATCTATGATTTAGGCCTAGGATTAAAATTATTTAGGCTTAAGATTTGCTCACTTATTCTTTTATTTTGTAAGCTTGTTAGAAAGTTAGGTTTTTCGAGTTACAGCTCCTCACTTTTCTTTCATTGGACTTTCAAACTTTTTTTATTATTGAAATCATTTTATGTATTAGCTGCATTTGCGCAATAAATTAAATATATTTTGCATTGCCATTCCTATTTACTCATTTTTTTACATTTGCATATTTGCAAAGTAGCCTTAATTTTTTAAGTATGCTACGGTATTTATAAAAATTTTATATATATATATATATATATATATATATATATATATATATATATATATATATATATATTTATATATATATATATATATATATATATATATATGTATGTATATATATATATATATATATATATATATATGTATATATATATATATATATATATATAAATATATATATATATATGTATATATATGTATATATATATGTATATATGTATATATATGTATATATATATGTATATATATATGTATATATATATGTATGTATATATATATATATATATGTATATATGTATATATATATATATATATATATATATATATATATATATATATATATATATATATGTATGTATATATATATATATATATATATATATATGTATATATATATATATATATATAAATATATATATATATATGTATATATATGTATATATATATGTATATATGTATGTATATATGTATATATATATGTATATATATATGTATATATATATATATGTATATATGTATATATGTATATATATATATATATATATATATATATATATATATATATATATATATATATATATATATATATATATATATATATATATATATATATATATATATATATATATATTAAGTATAAATAGCTTGTAAAAAATTGGAAAAAAGAAGGAAGGCTTAGCGAGAAGCTTACTTAATGGCGGTAAGGGGTTGTGACCTTACACCCCAGTTGTCAACATGCATGTCATAATTGCCGCGGCATTGCACACCTGGACGCCAGCCCTAACCGCCGAAGTGACAATAACAATCATCACAAGACCGTTGAAAAAGAAAATTCCAATGATAAGGTGCAGTCCATTACTGGATGGCATACTAGTCCTTCAGACTACTATGACCTTTATATATCTGCGTGTTATCGTTCTGCGGTCCTGTTATTCATAGTATGCGAACCTTCATCGACCAAATTGAGGTAAAATTGATTTTAACTTTGAACAATATACATTATTATTACCATATAAATTATTAATATAATATTGCATAAAAGGAATGGGGTATTGCTGTAGATATGCTTGTTGTAGAAATGCCCTATCAAAGTCAATACGGATGTCGTCATTGTTGATGATTTTCCGTATTCTTGCCAATCCCCCCAAGAATACATTCCAAAAGATATTCATGTGAAGATTAGAATTCCAATTTATCAGGCCGGTGATAGGTATATTAAAACTTTTTCGTTTATCATAGATAGTAAAATTTACAGGTATTTTACTGAAATCGGTGCTTAAATCTAAAAATTCCACTACATTGTTAAGTGTAGTTGGATTTTTTTTTAAGATTAAGTTTGGTGGGCAGAAATCAAAATTCATGCTATAATTCTCATCTTCATATCCAATTATCAAATCATTCACATAAAGTTGGTATATGATTTCATTATGAAGATGTGATTCGCTTTCATAATAGTTGAGGTACAAATCTGCAAGTATAGATGAGCACCCCCCTCCCATGGGGATGCCTTTAATTTGCTGATAGAAAGAAATTCCATTAAAAAGGTAGTTTTCTTTTATGACAATATTTATCAAAGCCTTGTATTTAATGAACTCTATATTTTTCTTCAAGTCATATTCTTCATATAAAAGGTTTAGAATGTGAGATAGGTCTTCAAGATCAATATTGTTGAAGAGTTCCTGAAAATCATAGGTTTTAAAGTGTAATTGGTTTTTTTGATATATTAAAGACTTTATAACATCTTGACTGTTCTTGATGATGTAACTACCTTTATTATTAATTTGATTCAACAGAGGTTTTAATAGTTTGAGTAGAATTGAATTGGCTTTGGTAAGATAAGTATTATAACCGACTGTAACAGGTCTGAAACTAGTAGGACACTTATGCAATTTAGGAATATTAATTAAGTATGGGTACTTAATTCTGCTAGTGTAAGGTTTGAATATAATAGTATTTGCCGGTAAATGCATAATTGCTTGATACTTTATCAGTGTATGTAATGATGTACTTATCTTGAATTGTCTTGAGATAATTTATGTTCAATTTGCAATTTTCATTAGGTTGATAGAACTGTTGATAATATAACTTGAAGTCGTTGCATATCCTGTATCGCCATTGATTGAAGGTGAAGTCAGATTTACTGAAACGAATGGACATATCATAAATAAATTTATCAATATCTTGCTGAAAGGTTTCATAATGATTTCCTTTGTGAGGATTACGATATTTTGTACCAAGTTGAAAGGCCCGTATTAAATTTTTATCTTCCAGGACAGCACTATTACCAGTGACAACATGTCCTACTATTGGATCTGAATATGGATTAATTTCACAATTACATTCTTCTATATTTTCCGCTTGTAGATTTTGACTTAAGACGTTATAGTTAAAAATTCTTCTTCCCAATGGAATTTTATATCTGTAGGTTGTCTTGATTTTTAAGTTAAGAATAGGAAGATGATGGTGATATTCATTCAAAATTCTTCTAAAAAGAATATGATAGAAAGTTTTGTTTTATATATATATATATATATACATATATATATATATATATATATATATATATATATATATATATATATATATATATATATATATATATATATATATATATATATATATATATATATATATATACAGAGTGTTATTCTCTTCTTGCCTTTCTCATATATCGACATTTTATATACTTATTTGTATTGCAATCGGTAACATAGAGGAAAAAGAAATCCTGGACTATAAAGTTCCACTCGACTTACATGCATATTTCAGAATATCCGGGTTCATTTTTATCAAAAAGTATCAGAATGCAAATATATCTTTGCTTCGAGGATCTATACGACTTACATTTATATTCCAGAACATTTGGGTTCATTTTACTTTCCCTGCAATACATGATAATGTATAGGGAAAGCGTTGGAATCATGTCGAAAATCGCAATTCGAGTTTTCGACGGAGTTACACGTTTCGAAACCGCTAGAATACGAAAAAAAAACATTTTTAGAGTGACGTCTGTGTGTCTGTCTGTCTGTCTGTGTAGATTTTTTATCCACTCTAACTAAAAAACTAATTGACCGAATTTCAAAAAAATTTGGTAATTAAGTCATCATGAGCGAATCTGGTGCTGATCATCATGAGCGAATCTGGTGCTGATTAGTTTTGGGTACGATTCGGGATAAAAGAATCCGCTTTTTACTTTCCTTATATACATAATGTATAAGGAAAGTATTGTGACGGGGTCGAAAATTCGAATTCGAGTTTTCGACGGGAGAGCACGTTTCAAGCATCCCTGATCACGAAGCGAACATTTTTGAAGTGATGTCTGTGTGTGTGTGTGTGTGTGTGTGTGTGTGTGAAAGTATGTGTGTGTGTGTGAAAGTATGTGTGTGTGTGTGTCAATGAGTCTGTGGAGACGATAACTGACGAACGAATGGACCGATTTAAACCAAATTTGGTTCAAAAATCACAATCCGTAAACACTGGAAGTCTATTGTTTTTATACGCAATCGAATGTTCGGAACCCCCCTAAATTTTCGAATGAAATTTTGAAAAAATCATCAAAAAATCAAAACCACTAATAAAGTGACGCAAATAGACATTTCTTATGTAATTTTTCATTAGAAAACGATTGACGTAAATTTAAGAACGCTAACATGAACCGTTCTTGAGATATTGCGCATTTATCATAAAAATTATCAAAAAGTCATATAAAATAAAAAAATATATTTCCTATTGAGAAACATGTTCACTTTTCATATGTAATACCATGCGATAAATTGGATGACATCATTCTCGTGGATCTAGCTCGTTCCATTCATGAAAAAGATACTTTAAGTAATACTTTTGTATTTGAACGCCAATAGTCATTTATCTGCTGTAAGAATAACTAATTTTTCGTCCATAACGCTTGGCGAGATTTTGGCGACGAATTTGGCGGAATGTCGCCAACTTGGCGACTTTTTGAAATGTTGCGAAATTAACGAAAATCTCGCCAAATGCATAAAAATGACGCTAAATCAATGAAAATGACGACTAATTGTCGAAAATTCAATATCTTGGAAAGAATATAAGTTTCTACTGTAAGAAAAACCTATTTTTTTTTACCGTAAAAGTAGTAAATCCATTACATTATATAAGGAAAGTCATGTGTTACCCACATCACAGATTTTTTTTTTGCGAAATGGCCCGCAAAAGCCTGTATCCACTTTCGCTGGAAAACTAATGGGCCGAATTTCACAAAATTCGGTAGATAAATCATTTATGGGTCATGCTGGTGCTGATTAGATATTGGTTCGGTTCGGAAAATAATAACCTCTCTTTTTTTGCAAAATGTCCCTGAAAAATCGTCAAAATCCAAAATAAAAAACTACGTATGTTCAAATATATCCATTAAATGCTTGTTTTAGACGTAATTTTTAACGAGGAAATGAATAAGACCAACCTCATTACACTAGGACTAGCCCTTCTCCAGATATTTTAGTTTTTTCGTATTTTCTCTAGTCTAACTTTAAAAAGAAATCCAGTTACCAAATGAGAACGAAAATTGAATTAAAAGTGAAATAAATTTAATTAAAATAAAGAGAACGTGGATATAAGTCTGCAGGGAAAATCATGTGCTGCCCTCATCAGATTTTTTAACTTGGCAGCATAGGACAAAATGTGACATATTCATGCATAAAAGGGTTTACTTATGACTCCATGATAACGAAACGTAATAATTGTGAAAAATAGCCGCGATACAATTTTAACTTTCCTTATATACATAATGTATAAGGAAAGTATTGTGACGGGGTCGAAAATTCGAATTCGAGTTTTCGACGGGAGAGCACGTTTCAAGCATCCCTGATCACGAATCAAACATTTTTAAAGTGCTGTCTGTGTGTGTGTGTGTGTGTCAGTGAGTCTGCGGAGACGATAACTGACGAACGAATGGTCCGATTCGAACGAAATTTGGTACAAAAGTCATAATCCGTAAACACTGGAAGCCTATTGTTTTTATACGCAATCGAATGTTCAGAACCCTCCTAAATTTTCGAATGAAATTTTAAAAAAATCGTCAAAAATTCAAAAACACTAATAAAGTTACACAAATAGACATTTCTTATGTAATTTTTCATTAGATAACGATTAACATAAATTTTAGAGCGCTAACATGAACCGTTCTCGAGATATTGTACATTTTTCAAAAAAATTATCAAAATGTCATTTAAAATAAAAAAAAATTTCCTATTGAGAAACATGTTCACTTTTCATATGTAATACATTGCGATAAATTGGGTGACATCATTCTCGTGGATCTAGCTCGTTCCATTCATGAAAAAAGATACTTTGAGTAATACGTTTGTATTTGAACGCCAATAGACATTTATCTGCTGTAAGAATAACTTATCTCTCCGTCCATAACGCTTGGCGAGATTTTGGCGACGAATTTGGCGGAATGTCGCCAGTTTGGCGACTTTTTGAAATGTTGCCTAATTAACGAAAATCTTGTCAAATAGATAAAAATTACGCTAAATCAATGAAAATGACGACTAATTGTCGAAAATTCAATATCTTGGAAATAATATTAGTATCTACTATAAGAAAAATCTATTTTTTTACTGTAAAAGTAGTAAATTCATTACATTATATAAGGAAAGTCATGTGTTGCCCACATCAGATTTTTTTGATCATGACGTCATTCGCCCCCTCAGGGGGAAGGTTACTCTCCCCAATGGGGTTACATTGTCACATATGGTATCAAGCGAAATATTTTTTCTAGACTTTTAAAATGAAGGGTAACAGGTTATAATTTTAATCATTTGGATCCATGACATCGATTTTTCAAAAAATTTCTATTAAAATTTGAAAAACAAAACAAACACACACCAAGTTTCTAACAATGGATTTCGGTATGAGAGAGTCGATTAGAAGCACATGCTAGTTAATTATCAGTAATTATCGAGAGAGCGAAATGCATTAATATTCCAGAGTATTCGGGTCCATTTTTATTAGTGAGTAATAGAATACGAAAATATCGGATCTGTGATGTTCCACTCGCCTTACATTGATGTTACAGGATATTCGGGTTCATTTATATCAGTACCGGAATACATAAATATATGGACTGTGAGGTTTTACTCCACTTACATTTTTATTTCGGAATATTCGGGATCATTTATATCTATAACAGAATGCCAAAAATATCTGGTCTGCGACGTTCTACTCAACGAACATCCGTATCCCCGAAAATTCGATACATTTCTTGCCAAAAAATTTCGCTATATTGCTGTTTTTGTATTATAATCAGTATCAGAATACAAAATAAATGTTTCTCTTAATTTATGTCAAAGCTATCGTATCTACAGAATCACAGACATTTTTTAATTATTGATATTTCTCGTTAGGGAAAGCTGTATTAATATCCTATCAAACAGTTTTGAATGAAGTTACAATGAAAATGTTACGAGTTAGTTATATCTCACTACGTTATTAACTAACTCAAGTAAGTACTGTAGCAAATTACTCGTTAAAATATAAAACAACTGTAAATTACAATTTCTAGTTATTTTGTAATGCTATTTTGAACACAATGCTAACATAATCCAACTTATATTTTCATATGTACTGTAACTAACTCAAGTATTAACTAACTCAAGTAAGTACTGTAACAAATTACTCGTTAAAATATAAAATAACTGTAAATTACAATTACTAGTTATTTTGTAAAGCTATTTTGAACACAATGCTAACATAATCGTCTTCAAACATAAGACATTTAGCCGGATTTTTGAAACGGCTAAATGTCTTATGTTTGCAGACGATTTGAAGTTTTATATGAAAATCAACTCATTAACTGATGCAGAGAGATCTAGATGATCTGTATAACTGGTCTGTACTAAATAAAGTCCATTTAAATATTTCTAAATGCTATGTTATGAGCATTGCTAGGATCCATAATATTCTTAATAACAATTATATTTTAAATAATTCATCTCTATCTCGATGTACTCATATTATAGATTTAGGTATCACTTTCGATGATACTTTTAACTTTCAGAGACATATCGATAATATTATTAAAAGAGCCTACCAAAGACTTAGTTTCACCAGATCTCGTGTTTTTGCCAGTTCTGATACGATTATTTGTATTTATAATACCCTTGTTAAACCAATTTTGGAATATTGTGCAATGATTTGGGACCCTGTTTACAATCTGTATTCCCAACGGATAGAAATCGTGCAAAATAAACTCTTACGTACTTGATTACAGATTGACTGGCTATTATCCTTATGATATGCATACAAGGGAACTCAGACAGAAATATAGTTTAATGTCTCTTAAAAAAAGAAGAAGCTGGTCCTGCCTCTTGTTTTATTAAAAGGTTTTAAATAATACTATTGATTGCCCTATTTTACTTTCTTGTCTGGAATTTCACATACCTGTCAATAATACCAGGAAAAAAACTCTTTTTCGCAATACTACTGTGAAACACAACTATATTAAATGCTATTCTATCTATAAATTTGTTGATCTATATAATACCTATTGTACTGATATTGATATATTTAACTTGACTCCTGCCTCTTTTTAAAAAGCCTGTTTCAATGCTCTTGACATGTTTACTACTTAGTATTCTTGTATCCTATGTTCAGTACTTTTAATTTCTTGTGCGGCTACTGTAACTGGATTTTATCTGTAGTTGCCACGTAAATAAAATAAAATAAAATAAAATTAAATAAAATTAAATAATCCAACTTAAAATTGTTTGAATTTGCTATCTGCTAGTGATTTTTTTAAAGTAATGTTTTGACAAAACTTTCTTTGTGTTTTGTCTAGCATGTTACTTTGAATACAATCAATAATGAACTGGTTTACAATGTAAAATGCAGCGTAAATAAAGATAAATGAGCATACGTATGTTTCGGAAATCATTTCGATATCTTACTTTAGTACAGCAAGTCAGAACCCGAAGTTCATGCTTAAAGCATTGATTATGAAACACTTTCCAACTTCAATGCAATTTTATTTAAACATCTCTAAAATGCAATACATTCCTCGGTAATATTTTAAAACTTATCACAATATTACATTAATTTATTATATTTGAAAACTTAAACCTTTATCGAAAAAAATGAACTTCATTCAAATGACGGCATTGAAATATAAATTGCCTGGTTTAAACATCTCCAAAATGCGATACATTCTTGGTAATAATTTTAGAATCATCATAATACTACGATAATTTATTATATTTGAAAACTTCATCGAAAACAACTGAAATTCATTCAAATGACGTCATAGAAAAAATAACACGCCTGGCTCTCTCTATAAAAGCAGCATTTCATTCATACACAATTTCTCATTCATTTCATTTATCACAATACTATAATAATTTATTTTATTTAAAAATTAAGACCATGCAACTACAAGTAATTAAACTCTATGCTTAAAACTTCATCGAAAAAAATCGTCCTTCTCTCTGTAAAATCAATGACTATTTCATTCATATCAGCTATGCAGACTCCATGAGCTAAATAATTTTGTGTTAAAGAAATACAGCAATTCTAATACAACTCATTCTACATATTTCGTTGTTTACATTTTACTTAAGGGAAAAATAGGCTTCGTTGTAGAAATAATCAAATTTGGATAATCATTTAAACTCAAATATATTGTATTTGCGTTGTTTCAGTATGTAGATGTACAGAATTTAGTCAAAAATAAAGTAGTTTTAGGACGGATACAACACTCAATATGAATTAAAAAGAACTTAAAAAATCACGATTTTGAAATACGATGGATGCCATATATCATTTTGAACTGGGTCATGTGATCGTTTCATATCATGGTCACGTGATCGCTTCATGTAAGAGGTGTAATTATTATTTTAATTTTTATTTAAAAAACTACTGAATATATTTCGCTGAATTTTTTTTTATATATTTTATGGAACAATTTGAATATTACCTAAAATTTTCGAAGCAATTTGTGAATTTTAAATCCGCTTAAAATATGTTTGAAAAATTAGGTCCCATAGGGTTCAATGTATTTCATTTTTTCAACCCGGGTTTAATCCAAAACTAATATTATTCATTTATATTCCCATAGGTCCTACAGACCGTCTGAACAACATACCAAACTTTCATTTTGATTAAGCCATTTTTACGGCAGTTATCGTGTTAACGGACAGGCAGACAAACAGAATGAGCAAAGCCATAAACACTTTTCAACTTTGTTGAAAAGTGTTAAAAATGGTTAAACAACGCATTCCAGTACAGTTGCGCCACCTAGTGTGACGAAAGTGAAATAAAATCTGAAAAACAAAGAAAATATGAACATGAGAAGTAAACAGGAAAAAATAAAAGTCGGAGAATATAAACACAAAGAAACAAAAAATTAGACGTGGTCATGCAATACCTCGAAGACAGATAGATTCATTGACAAATAAATACTTAGATTACTGTAATTTTTAATGATATGAAAAGGTTTAAGCAAATCCGAATCGAAAACTGAAGAGCACTTTTGACTAGTGGATGCAGAATAAAATCCAAACCGGTGACTAGTCATTTAAGGGTGAGCGTCAGTAAATCTTCTGCCCTATCCGCGCTTTGTTAACTTTCGCGGCACACATTTTTCGCCGAAATTCTGCTCAAACAGTTGCGAAATATTTTCTGAAAGATAAAAAGCAATGCTTAGCTTATATTAAAACTAAATTTAATACCCAATAAAACATAGAATATATTTTTTATTTTAATCCAAAATATTTTTGGTGCTGCCATCTGTTGTCATAATTTAATTCATACCGATTATTTTTATTTTTTAATGAACATTTTCAAATATCTATTCCTTCTAATACAGTGTTAAATACAACAACAGATCATATATAATAATGCCACAATCACGGAAAGGTAATTTACCATTCTATAAATTTGATAAGGGATCTGAATGTCACTAAGGACTGCAGTTTTGTCTTCAAGTTACTTTGTCTTCAAGTCCAAGTTCAATTACCTTTCCGTGATTATGGCATTATATATGATCTGTTGTTGTATTTAATAGCGCATTAGAAGGAATAGACATTTAAAAATGTTCATTCAAAAATAAAAATTGTCGGTATGAATTAAATTACGACAACAGATGACAGCACCAAAAATATTTTAAATTAAAATAAAACATATATTCTATCTTTTATTGGGTATTAAATTTAGTTTTAATATAATCTAAGCATAGCATTTTATCTATAAGAAAATATTTTGCAACTGTTTGAGAAGAATTTCGGCGAAATATGTGTTCCGCGAAAGTTAACAAAGCGCGGTTAGGGCAGAAAATTTACTGACGCTCACCCTTAAATGAAGATAAAATAAGGAAAATATAAGTTAACAATATGTGAATAAAAAATAATATCGAAGTATTCGGAAACAGATAATGCGTAGATTTTACTCATTTTGACTACCGTTACAGTAAACTGCTTTTCTAAAAATTAAGCAGTATGGACCTCCGGTATACGCAAAGATACCACTACAGGAAACTGCTTTTACTTGGTTGCTACCTAACTGTGATTATGCATCATAGAGAAAATAAAAATATCATTTTTTTGGCGGTTTGTGCGTTAAAGGGGTTGAATGCCCCCAGACATTTTTCTAAGAAAAAAAATAGGAATAAAATTAGATTTCCCGGGTATCTTATATGGAACCTCAAACCATTTAAAGTGACATACAATTTTTTTTGCGTATTTATTCATGTGTCACTCTAGAACTTCTGTCTTGTCTTCCTTTCCCCGGCATGCAATTCATTATAAAAGACGAGGTGTCATTCTCAGCGGAAGACAGATGATGACACTACTAGAGTTCTGACTTTGAAAATTAGATTAGGAAATTGAAAAAGTCAAGATTTTTCAAAAGATAAGATTTTGAAAAAAGAAAGATTTTTAGAGTTAAGGAGGGGGAGGCGGCTATGTATTCCCTTACTTGCTCGCTGAGCCTATGTTCATTGCAAATCAAAAGCAATGGAATCAGCATTTTATTCAAACAATGTTTATCTGTTCTAATTTATGACAATGGCAGGGCCGAGTTGTTGTTGAGACCCAGACCGTCCGACCTACCAGAAAGGTGTAAGGTAACTGTTTGGACGGCCGGGAAGTGCCACCCAATTTAGACCGGAACCCAGTGGGGGAGGCATCCACAGGGACCGTACCCTCCTTCCCCTACCACCAACCTCTCGGAAGGACTTACGGACCCACATGTTTAACGTGATCGTACTCCGCGTGAACACGGCGGCAGTTTTGGCAGCGGCTGGAATCGAACCCGGGCCTACCGAGTGCAACTCCAGCGCGCTAACCAATGGGCTACCGCGCCCAATGGCAGGGCCGAGTGTATAAACTATGGGTCCCTATAAACATTCATCACCGAGAGCACTCTCCATATTTGATTTCCCCCTTTTTGTGAATGTTTGATGTCGTTTCCAATCTAAAAAAAAAAAATATTGGGGGTTCGAGACCCTTTGAAACCCAGCACCCCCCTCCTCCCCTCTACACTCAACTTTTGTTTATGCCCTTTATGGGAGGCCTTCCCAGTGGTTCCCAAATACTGTGAACTCCTGAACCATTTTCACACACACACACACACACAATATACTACTGCATTTTCGTATAATCCTTCCAATACGCATTGTAGAATCTTTTCAAAGGGCGCCACGATTTATTCCAAATTTAAGATTTTTATACGATTGTATCCTATGGAGTGCAATGATAATTCTAGGGACAATGATCCTGTATTTTTAATTCAATAAATGGTTAATTTGAAATTCATTATGCTTGTAAAACATTCCAAAGTTGTGTGGGGGACCGCAGATCCCCTGATGGTAGGAGGATAGGTTCGAACCCGGGACTTTTTGATTACTGATTCCGCGCTATGCCATCAGCTCCAAAAGAATTCTCCAGAATCGAGGGAATAGCCGGCGAGTCTTTCGTAGTGATGAGTGACGCAATGCTGCCTCCTCACACTCCCCTTCCTGGTAAGATGCTCGGTCGAATTTCAGCGAGAAGGGGGCCGGCCCAAACCCCCCAACGCTTCCCAAAGCTGAAACTCAGTCGGTAAGCAGAAATAACCGGGAGGCGAGTCTTACCTCATCGTGCGGCGTCGTGACGTCAGTCATGGTCAACCAGGAAAGGTAAGGCTCCTCTATATACGAGCTGACTCATCAAGCATATTGAAGCCCACCCTAGCTGGAAGCGCAGTTTATTAGCATTAACTTTATTCGTATTTTCACTTTAAGAAGTATAATTGAAATAGTTATGAGTGGTTGTTCTGCACCGAACTGTTCTAATCATTCTAGAAAGGGTTTTAGGCTATTTCGCTTTCCTAGAAACGAAGAAAGAAGAAAACAATGGCTAATAAATAATTGGATACCCGGTAATGGAGAATACTTGTGCGAGCTAAATTCTACAATATTCTAATTGAAACTTCTTTTTTTATATAAAGTATTTATTTCAAACACTTATTTTATAATTTCTGTAACTGTAGTATGGACACCTATGGGCTGCAATACGCTTGATAAGTCAGCCTGTAGTAGAGGAGCTCTAAGGAAAGGAGAGACGAAAGTGTATGTTAACTATAGTGCTGCCATCACGTCCGGGTCACCATTGTGGGAGGCCGCAGATCCCCTGATGGTGGGGGATAGGTTCGAACTCGGAACCTTTCGGTTACTGATCCCGCGCTATGCCATCAGCTCCAAAAGAATTCTCCAGAGCCGAGGAAATAGCCGGCGAATCTTTCATAGCAATGAGTGAAGCAATGCTGCTTCCTCAGTTGTATATTACAAATCAGCATTCAATTCATTAGATTCACTGATCTGTTATCAACTTTCATTGTTTTAGAGAATTAAGAAATATTTTAAAACTATCAACATGCAAACAAAATCTCGCGGAAAGAGGTATATGACACTGATTTTGATTTTGACACTGATTTTGATTGTGTTACAAATGTAACACAATGTAACATTGGATGAACGCTTATAAATACAATTGGAGTAGCTATGTAATATGCGCTGAACTGATTGATTCATTGAGTAAGTTGATAATGTATAAAAATATCGAACATTTCCACAATAGCTAGAATCTTGGTTTTGGTATTATTCGATCCATCTTAGCCTTGAGACCAAGGGATAAATCTAAAATTTAAAACAAGAAAGATCTATCATGCATAAATCATTGATTATGAAACACATTCCAACTGAAATGTAATTTTATTTAATCATCTCTAAAATGCGATACTTTTTCAGAGCTGATATATTTTAAATTATCACAGTACTACAATAATTTATTATATTTGAAAACTTGAAACTTTATGTGGAAAAAAATGAACTTTATTCAAATGACCTCATCGAAATACAAATCGTAAAAGTCTCTATGTAAAAGTAATGAATATTTCATTCATATCACCTTTATTCCAGACTCCACAACTAAGTAATTTTGCGTGAAAAAAAAATTCAGCCATTCTTATACAATTCACCTCACAATCACTTGATGTGTTTACATTCTGCATCCATCAAAATTTGGCTTTATTGTAAAAATAATCAAAGTTTGATGACCATTTAAACTAAAAAATATTGCAATTGCATTGGCACAAAAAATACGCAAAAATAAAGCGGTTTTAGGACGGATGCAACACTGAATATAAATTTAAAAGAACTTTAAAAATCACGATTTTGACACTGGGAATAAAAGATGGATGCCATATTGTATTTTGAAGTGGGTCACTTGATCTCTTCATATAATATGTGTGTAATTATTATTTTAATTTTTATTTAAAAAACTACCAAACATATTTTGCTAAAAATATTTTTATATATTTTATGGGATAATTAGAATATTTCCCAAAATTTTCGAAGCAATTTGTGAATTTTAACTTCACTTAAAAATGTTTAAAAAATTAGGTCTCGTAACGTTCAATGTATTTCACTTTTTCAACCCCGGTTCAATCCGAAACTAATTTTGTGATATTATTCATTCTCATTCCCATATGTCCCACAGACCGTCTCAACAATGTACTAAAATTTCATTTTGATAAAGTCATTTTACGGCAGTTATAATGCGAACGAACAGACAGATAGACAGACAGACAGGCAGGCAGAAGGAACAAAGTCATAAACACTTTTCAACTATATTAGAAAGTGTTAAAAATTTCGAATTTGGGGTGATGGTTCAAAGGAATAATTGAAAACTCAACCTCTTTGCTTAAATGTCTAGTACTTTTGCACTTGAATCTTGATTGGAATTTTGATTCTTGAAAGCTAGAATCTTACATTTGGTCTCATTCGATCTGTCTCAGCTTCCAGGTTAACAACAAAATCTAATGTTTTGAAAAATTGAATTAGAGGTGACGATACAGATAAATTTTCAAATAACTTACACCCCTTTAGTTCTAAAAAATGTTCGCAATCCCAATTTTATGTTTAAATTTGAAATTGCTTTTTATATTCAGAACGTTTATTAAATTTGTCGGTGACCATTTAGTGACTTCTATAGCCTTTCAGAAAGAGCGTACCGCTGGCGAAATGGCTTGTACTAATATATTTCCTCCATATTCACTGTTTTGCACTGTGACTTACTCTCTCAGTTATTGCTATTACAGACAATGTTTACAATATTACAACAATTACAGACAATATTACAATATTACAGACAATATTACAATATTACAGACAATGTAATCAATCAATCAATCAAAAATTTTTATTGTAAATGGGCCTAGCTCAAACAATGGGGGTTGCAATAGTAATAAATGAAGATAATAATTGATCACACACTACAAAATACAAAAACTTTTCCAGAAACACATTATAAATCTTTAAGCAGTAAGCAGAATAATTGTACAAATGAAATAATTTATCGGTCAAATTCTTTTCTGAAGATAACGCGGTTCAAATGAGCAGTCAAAGAAGAAATAACTTTCAGAAAAAATGAGGCAAACAAAGGGAAAGTGAAAAAGGCCCAGATTTTCATTCTTGCTGCCAGTAAGTACATAAGTCAGAATTAAATTTGACTTAGAGACATTTAATATATAGGCCATCCATAATGATTCTTAACTGGGTCATGGAAAGTACCAGACATTTCTCGAGAACAAAGAATTTATTTTTGTTGTGCAGCTACACAGAAAACCCTTTTAGCGCTACAAGATAAGATAACTTTCGGGGGCTGACCCTCCTTCTTATGGAGGAACGGTGGTCTATCTTGCTCCCTTTTAGAGATAAAGAAAAAGCCAATTACAAAGTTGTAGATCGATGCCAAACTGGTATAAATATGTGTTTGTTCGACAGAAAAGAACTCTGAAACTTAGGGAAGAGATTCTCTCCCCATATGAAACAATATTAACGTAATCGGATGATGTACTGCATAGGAGCCCCGCGCGGCGACAAAAAAAAAATGGCGACTTCCGCTGCTGCCCGATGAGGGTTATCAAAGACCGTCTGGTTCCACTCCAGTTCTATTTGCGGGAAATTGCCCTAGGATGGGATTAATACCCTGTCATGCCGGAGTCAGAGTTCTACTGGTGTAGAACTCTGATTCCGGCAATATAGGCTCAATAATGGTGCATAAAATTCTGTTTTCTTCGGTAGGTGTTTGATTACGCTACAGAAAGAATAGAGGCTGTAGGTTCCAGATTCCCGTAGAATGCCAAATATTTGGTTTCCTATCCGTTGCCTGGGCAAGTGATGAAAAGTGAGACTCTTTCTCATGAGAATAAAATTGGGATCTGACTTAAAACGTTCTAAAATTTGGGTCCCTTCACATTTTGTGGAGTTTGGGGGAAATGGGGCTCTAAGTTTTCTCGTCCGTTTATTTGTTGCAACATTTTTGCGTGAAAATGGGTTGGACGAAATTCCGAACTATTTATTGGATTACGGGATACCGCTCATTTTGTATGCGTACCAATAATATCCCATGATCTGCGGGTTCCCAACTGCCAGGAGGTCTCGTCTGAAGCCTGGAGTGACTTGACAGGGGCCATTATTTTCAGGAGAATTGTCGTTTCAATTTTGACATTTATATTAACATCTTATAGTTGAAATCAGTGGCGGCTCGTAGCTAAAATTAGTGGGGGTGCTGCTCCAGAAAAATTTTTAGCCTTTGATTTCAAATTGTGTAAAAGGAAAAAAACATGCATAAAAAGAAAATTTATTCAGAAACTTGATAAAATCGTAAAAGAACAAAATCAAACATTTTTTACTTACTTTAACCTAAATTGTTACAGTTCAAGCTTGATCTATTAAATTAAAAATGAAATCCATTCTTTTGGTTTTAATTTAGGCGAAAAGATCAATTTTCTCCTTGATCTGTGGATGACAACTGAGGAAATTTTTCTCCATTGAAAGCATTGCACGCGTATTTGGTCTTTCCGAATTCATAGTGTTCCTTAGAAAAGATTTTATTCTTTTCAATGTTGAAAACGTTCACGGTTTTTAAGCGCAACACACGTGGAGTAAAAAAAAAAAAAAACTACCTTCCACCAGCACGCCAGGGTCAGCACTGTGGGAGCGACAGTGCTCTCTCTCCCTCGCAGCTTCGCGTGCAGCTTCCTATGTGCGCATGCGCACAACAGTCAAACACCACGCCGCTGAAACTGTGAAGCGCACAGTTCCATACAAAGATTTTTGTATCTTTTTCATAAACTGGGGGATGGCTACTGACATTAAGTTCAAGGATTATATATTGTACAAGTATAAAGAAAGAATTCAAGAAAAAAGGACTCATTAAATGTTATCAAGTGGAAATAGGGGGTGCTGCAGTTCCACAGTGCCTATACGCTAGCCATCACTGGTTGAAATTTTACGACCTCTCTCCCATGGTATTCACTCCTTGGCGTCGAACTGTCCCTTCGTATCTGTGAGGAGGCACTGTGCTAACAATTAAAAGTTACACCGTACACTTTTACTTACTTTGAGTTATTACTCCCCCTCTTATTTATGGGTCGAGCCCGCTGAGCATGAATAGTGTTTGCACATCGTGTAAATATTATGTTATGCTTCATAACATATATATCTTGAACGCGTGGCGGGCATATACATATTTTCATTTTTTTTTAAATAAAGAGTCAATATCGGATAATTTTCCGTAAATTCCGAAACATTGGAGTAATTTTAATATAAACACTGTACAAATTCACCGAATACATGCAATTAGCCATTAAGATTGGCCTGTTTCCAACCTGATGTAGCTCTTAACTGAAATGTAGTTCAACTCGACTTTCTCATACCAAAATTATTTTTTTTTTCAAATTTTACAAGAAAAATTTTAAAAAATCGTTATCGTTAGTTCAAATAATTACAACTATAGCGTGCTATCCTTTACGTTAAAGGGCTTGGGAAAATCTTTCGATAGATACCATACTTGACAATGTACCCCCTCGGGGGTGGTAACTTACTCCCCCCCCAGGGGGGCTAATGACGTTACGAGCAAAAATATTGTATCGCGAGATTTTTTCACAGCAACGATTGAAACTATTAAGTCTCATGATTATTGAGCCTTAAATAAACCTTTCCATGCACGATTATGACAAATTTTGTCCTATGCTATTATGTTAAAAAAAATATGTATATATAAAATTTCGAATAAATTTCGAATTTAAAAAAATTCTATCTAGCTCTAGATTTTCTGATAACAAAGCCGGATATAAAATTTCGCGAAAACCCATTAATATTTGTGGCTGCTATCGCGTAGACAAGAAACCGACCACAGACATCAGGCATACAGATGGACATCACTCCAAAAATAGTTAAAATGTGCTCAGGAGGTCTTAGAAAATATATTGGCATCAAAACCTCGAAATCGAAAATTTTTGCTAAAGCAATACTTTCTCAATACTACGCATGAGAGAGTAAAAATCAGTAACATAGAAATAAATAAACATAAAAATTTTAAAATTTTAAACAAAATACTTACGAGCGAAAGGTGCACACTTTTAACGTTTAAATTGGTAAATCAGTTTGTGACAGATCAATAAAAGTTTAATGGTAGTGGATAGAAGAGAAATGTTCCAATTTGAGTATCTAATAAATATCAAATTAAAAATTTCAATATTTTGACTTTGAATTATTTATGACTTTGAATAAATTGTATGGTGAGTTATAATTAGGGCAGTGTTCTTGTTGCAAAGTAGGTTTAAATAAGTTTTGTCACTTTTCTTTGAGACCATGGGTTTTACTTATATAAGTCAAAAGTTAATGAATGCATCAAAGCAATTAATGCATAATTTATCAACCCTTTAACAAAACGACACCTATTTAAATAATAAGCTTATTTTGTTTTTGTAAAGTACAAAAAATCTACAAAAATATATTAATCGAGGTACGGAATTACACAATAGATGTAGAATGCAAGAAAAATTAATTCAAATGTTCACAGTGATTATTGTGTTGGAAAAAATTTATTCACTGTTGAAATTTAAATATTTAACTTTTCACAGAATATTGTAAAGTCCACTTCGACAATAAAAGCTTGTAATTTCGCCCCAGTAGCTCAACGGTAGAGCGTCGGCTGGCCAGTTCGAAGATCCATGGTTCGACTCCCAGTTGGGGGCAAGGCTATTTACAATATATATGAATTTCGAATTCTTGTCCTATTTACAATATATATAACACATTAATATTATTAATTATCGCCATTAAAACTTTTGAGCATTGGGGTGCGATTGATAACGATGGGGTGGGGGGGAAGGGGTGAGTATAGCATGCCCTTTACACCTGGTTGCGCACTGAAAAAACCATTGTTATAATTTAAAGGTCTGGGTAGCTTGAGAGGTGATCATGGCGACGAATTTAGCGAAGTATCGCCAAATTTGGGGCAAGGTCTAGAAACATCTCGGATGTTAAGAATTCCATGAGCTAAATGCTTTTTCCAGAACTTTCCTCAAAGTGTGTGGTTTATAAACTCGCCATTGTTCAGGTGGGTTGTTGCGGTGATATTGTTGTTGTTGTTGATCAGTTGGGTTGTTGACGTGATATTATATATATATATCTGCCGAACGCAACACAGAAATTAGCATATAATTTTTCTTTAGACTACATATTATTAAGCTGTATATATTATTAAGACAATACTGATAAAAAAGTGTAAAAATTTTAATGTTTAGATCTACGACATCAATATATGCACTATAAATTAGTATGCGCTTATCATTTGCGTTTATCATTTGCACTTATCGCTCATCATGCGCATATCATGCGCATATCGTTCGCACTAGAGAGTGACTGCAAACTTTACAACCAAACGTTTCATTCTTGATAATTTCATCGTTTCTGGTCCAATTCGGAAAAAATAAACTGTATATATTATCAATCAAATCTGTATAATAAAAAAAAAATATCCAAAAATTTCCCAAAACTAAAAAATATTGAAATCTTTCTCCAGGCACCTTGTGCCATCGTCACACACGACACTCTACCCATTCGAAGTAGGCAAAGGGACTCCATCCATTTCAGATCAACCCAATTACGAGTACAACAGTTACTCACTCTACAACTGTCACTCTAAAATTCGAATTCCAGTTTTCGACGGGAGAGCACGTTTCAAGCATCCCTGATCACGAATCGAACATTTTTGAGGTGATGTCTGTGTGTGTATGTGTGTGTGGTGTGTGTGTCAGTGAGTCTGTGGAGACGATAACTGACGAACGAACGGACCGATTCGAATGAAAATTGGTATAAAATTTGCAATCCGTAAACACTAGAAGCCTATTGTTTTTATACGCAATCGAATGTTCAGAATCTCCTAAATTTTTGAGTGAAATTTTTAAAAAGTCGTCAAAAAATCAAAACCTCTAATAAAGTTACGCAAATAGACATTTCTTATGTAATTTTTCATTAAAAAACGATTGACATAAATTTTAGAACGCTAACATGAACCGTTCTTGAGGTATTGCACATTTTTCAGAAAAATTATCAAAAAATCATATAACATAAAAAAACATATTTCCTATTGAGAAACATGTTCACTTTTCATATGTAATACCATGCGATAAATTTGTGACATCATTCTCGTGGATCTAGCTCGTTCCAATCATGAAAAAAGATAGTTTGAGTAATAGTACTTTTGTATTTGAGCGTCAATAGTCATTTATCTGCTGTAAGAAGAACTTATTTCTCCATCCATAGCGCTTGGCGAGAGTTTGGCGATGAACTTGGTGGGATGTCGCCAACATGGCGACTTTTCTAAATGTTGCTAAATTAACGAAAAACTCGCCAAATGGATAAAAATGACGCTAAATCAACGAAAATGACGACTCAATGACGAAAATTCAATATCTTGAAAAGAATATAAATATCTACTATAATAATAATCTATTTTTTTTAATGTAAAAGTAGTAAATTCATTGTATTATATAAGGAAAGTCATGTGCTGCCGACATCAGATTTTTCTCTTTGTATTTTGGGACTTTTTCTTTATGTGTGCTGCATAATTTAAACGTATAATTTAACCGCAACCGACAAGGGCGCTTTATTGAAATCATCTGCAAAACACTTCTCACATTTGACAGTAGCAAATACTCCATGAATGAGAAGAAACCACGCCTGTGCTATTTTAAGGGCCCAGCACTTAGTTTTCTAATTTGAGTGCGCCTTTAACCATACTTCTGTGGCTCAATCTGTCGGCGATACCGGCAAGTGGAAATTTACGATAACGGCACGTCGTAAATAATCCTTGCGAACGTACGACTATTTGGGTGACCCCGTCTCGTTGCACGTCATTCGTGAAGGTCTTTCAACTCACCGAGAAGTGTGACTAGTTAATTGGACAGTGACGTCTAAACAACTTTGTACTAATGCATGTTCTTATAACACCTTCAAAACGTCTGGCGAGTGATGAGATGGAATTCATTTCCGCAAACTATTTACTAATCTACATAGACGAAACCAGGATCTCGAAAATGTAGGGGGATGGCCGCAAATGTAGGGGGATGGAATGCAGGTGGGTAGCACTGTATGTAGGGGATGGCCGCAAATATAAGGGGATAGAATGTAAAGGGATAGCACAGTATGTAGGGGATGTTCCGTGGATGACCAAATGTAGGGGGATGACTACAAAAATGGGGGATAGAATGTAGGAGGATAGCACCGTATGTAGGGATGTTCCACAGATGACCGAATGTAGGGATATAGCTCAGTGGTTAAGGCAAGGGGCACTCAGAGGTTTCGAGTTTGGTTCGTGGTTCTGCCCAAACTATCCCCGTGTTTACGCGAAGTATGGGCACGTTAAATCTGTGGGTCTAAAATTCCTTCTGAGAGGTTGGTGGCCGGGGAAGGAGGGTACGGTTCCTGTGGGTGTCTCCCTCCTAGGGTTCCGGGCTAAATTGTTTGGCACTGTCTCGGATGCCCAAATAGATACTTTACACCTTCAGGTAGGTAGGACGGTGTGGGTCAAAAGAATGTGGGGTGTACGGCCGAGATAGCCCAGTGATTAAGGCATGAAGATCGCACACAGGAGATCCGAACTTCATCCTCGATGCCGCTCAAAATCTTTTCCTTGTCTACAGAAAGTATGGGCACATTTTAATTCGCAGGTCCGACAGTCCATCCGAGAGGTGATCGGTTAAGAGAAAGATGGTACAGTCCCTGTGGTTGCATCCATTGGGTTCCAGTATAAATGGGTTAGCACTGCTCCGGCCGCCCAAAACCTTACAATTTTGGGTAGATCGGACGTTCTGGTTAAAAAAAAAGGAAATATGTTGTGGGTAGTCGGACAGTCTGTATAGAATGAGAGAATGTAGGGGTTACAGTGCTGGATTTCGTTTTCTAATATCGATCGTATGGGGAATTAATGTGCATTTCGCTCCAATGGGGGGCAGGGGATAACCACCTACACTTATGTTCAACTGTTCTTTTGCGTCTTCCCAGTGGCGGATCTTTTTGGATTTCTATTAAGAACGCATATATGTCATACTATTTCCTTAAAAGTTATACTATTTGCTAGCTGCGCAGCCCATTAGATGAAAGAGAAAAAATATTTTGGCGTAAGTTTCCATATGATTTTCTCAAACATTCGTATTCCATACATTTTACGTGCCATTTGTATAAAAACTAGACACACACACACACACCACCTCAAAAATGTTCCATTCGTGATCAGGGATTCGTGATCGCCGTTGTTCAGTTGGGTTGTTGCTGTGATATTGCTGTTGTTCTTGATCAGCTGGGTTGTTGACGTGATATCATCTGCAGAACGCAACACAGAAATTAGTGAACCATTTTTCTTTAGACTATATATTATTAAGCTGTATATATTATTAAGACAATACTGATAGAAAAGCGTAAAAATTTTAATGTTTAGATCTGCGACATCAATATCTGCGCTATAAATTAGTGTGCCCTTTATCATTTGCACTTATCGCTCATCATGCGCATATTATGCGCATATCGTTCGCACTAAGGAGTGACTGCATAATTTACAACCAAAAGTTTCATCGTCGATAATTTCATCGTTTCTGGTCCGATTCGGAGAAAATAAACTGTATATATTAATCAATCAAATCTGTATAATGAAAAAAGAAATTATCCAAAAATTTCCAAAAACTAGAAAATATTGAAACCTTTCCCTAGACACCGTGTGCCATCGTCACACACGACATGCATCAATCTCTTCCCATTCGATATAGACATAGGGAGTCCATCCATTTCAGATCAATCCAATCACGAGTACAACAGTTACTCACTCTATTTTCTTTGTGTTTTGGGACTTTTTCTTTATGTGTTCTGCATAATTTAAACGTATATAATTTAAACGTAACCGACAAGGGCGCTTTATTGAAATCATCTGCAAAACATTTCTCACATTTGACAGTAGCAAATACTCCATGAGTGAGAAGAAACCACGCCCGCGCTATTTTAAGGACCAGCACTTAGTTTTCTAATTTGAGTGCGCCTTTAACCATACTTCTGTGGCTCAATCTGTCGGCGATACCGGCAAGTGGAAATCTACGATAACGGCACGTCGTAAATAATTCTTGCGAACGTACGACTATTTGGGTGACCCCGTCTCGTTGCACGTCATTCGTGAAGGTCTTTCAACTCACCGAGAAGTGTGACTAGTTAATTGGACAGTGACGTCTAAACAACTTTGTACTAATGCATGCTCTTATAACACCTGCAAAACGTCTGGCGAGTGAAGAGATGGAATTCATTTCCGCAAACTACTTACTCATTTACATAGACGAAACCAGGATGTCGGAAATGCAGTGGGATAAAATGCAGGTGGGTAGCACCATATGTAGGGGATGACCGCAAATATAGAGGATATAATGTAGGAGGATGCACCATATGTAGGGGATGTTCCGCGGATGACCGAATGTAGGGGATGACCCCAAATATAGAGGATAAAATGTAGGAGGATAGCATGGTATGTAGGGATGTTCCGCGGATGACCGAATGTAGGGGTATAGCTCAGTGGTTAAGGCAAGGGGATTGCACTCAGAGGATCTGAGTTTGATTCGTGGTTCTGCCCAAACTATCCCCGTGTTTATGCGAAGTACAGGCACGTTAAATCTGTGGGTCTAAAACTCCTTCCGAGAGGTTGGTGGCCGGAGAAGGAGGGTGCAGTTCTTGTGGATGTCTCCCGCACAGGGTTCCGGGCTAAATTGTTTGGCACTGTCTCGGATGCCCAAACAGATACTTTACACCTTCAGGTAGGTAGGACGGTTTGGGTCGAAAAAGTGTGGGGTGTACGGTCGAGATAGCCCAGTGATTAAGGCGTAAAGATCGCACACAGTAGATCCGAACTTGATCCCCGATGCCCCTCAAAGCCATCTCCGTGTCTACAGAAAGTATGGGCACATTAAATCTGTAGGTCCGAAAGTCCATCCGAGAGGTGATCGGTTAAGAGAAAGATGGTACAGTCCCTGTGGTTGCACCCATTGGGTTCCAGTATAAATTGGTTAGCACTGTTCCGGCCGTCCAAAACCTCACACTTACGGGTAGATCGGACGTTCTGGCTAAAAGAAAAAGCAATATGTTGTGGGTAGTCGGACAGTCTGTATAGAATGAGAGAATGTAGGGGTTACAGTGCTGGATTTCGTTTTCCATGATCGATCGTATGGGGAATTAAAGTGCATTTCGCTCCAATGGGGGGGGGGGGGGGGGCAACCACCTACACCTATATTCAACTGTTCTTTTGCGTCTTCCGAGTGACGGATCGAGGCTTCTGCTATTAAGAACGCATATCTGCCATACTATTTCTTTAAAAGTTGTACTTTTTGCTAGCTGCGTAGCCCATTAGATGAAAGAGAAAAAAATATTTTGGTGTGAGTTTCCATATAATTTTCTCATACATTCGTATTCCATACATTTTACGTGCCATTTGCATAAAAACTAGAATTATAATAAAAGAGAACTTTAATTAGGGCTTTCATTCTCAAGCTATTCTCTTTTTTTTTTTTGATAAAGTTTAATTATTAAAAAAATATATAACATTAACATGTTGACAATATTATATTATTAAAGTATAATATAATATTGACGACAGGCTAGTCAAGCTGATGAATTGGATGCAATCAGTTGATTTGTGCCAATTTATAATTATTATATAATACCATTTGCATGTATAAATTAGTATTTCAAATTATCAGTTTCTTAAATACAATCCTAGCTCTCTCTGTATTAGCTGACCGTGTTGTTATGATCGTTTTACTCAGACATTCATGAAGCAAAATACAGCCGTATACCTTCGGGTGGCATGGGTGCTTATTTTGCTTACCCCTCTTAAAACCGATTTTATGAAAATTTAGGATTGAAGTACGTTAAGTTCTTCTACTGCAAAACATAAATTGATTGAATGCAGTCTTACCTGGGGTGCAATAAACACCGTATATATAACAAGAGTTTTGAAAAGAGGGGTAAGCCATCGAATGGGGGTTACATCGCTGGATTTCGTTTCCGATGTGAATAACATCTATGGTTGTGGTATCTTTGGTTGAAAAAGGAGAGTTATGAAAAACTTAAACTCTTCAGACGTTTATAACTCTGAACTTAATAGATAAAAATGAAAACATTGTTTACTTGGTTTATCGGAAATGGGGTTCTGTTCATGCATATATTAAAATAATTTTAATATTTTGCATTTTTCTCCCCTCCCCGAGGGAAAAAAAATAAAAACTAAAAGTTTTTGTCCGAGCAAGTTCTTGCTGCACTTTGAACTCGTAATATCTTCTAAACTATAAAAACATTAACCTTTTGCTTACGGGTGGGACAGCGTCATTCCCAAACGAAGAGCATTTCAAAAAGACAGGGTTCTGACATACCCTATCCCAAACATTTGGATTCCACTTTGGAATGCCAATGGCTTCAAAGGGGGATCGAACTGTTTGGGATAGCGTATGTCAAATACTTGTCTTTTTGAGAGGTTCTTCGTTTGGGATTGACGCTATCCCACCCGTTAGCAAAAGGTTAATTTAAACAGTAAACGATGAAAATATTCAGTATTGGATCAAAATCCAATCCAGATTAATAATTTTTTTTTAACAAAAAGTTCTTATAGTTTTCAAGAAATTGTCTTATCAAGTTCAAAAAGATTGACATTTTTCAATTTTTGCAGTTTGTGTAATCCTTATATCTCGAAAACTATGAGTGCTAGCAATGAACTATGACAAGTAATTTGTAGCCCTTTGAAAGCCCTACAGGGATATAAATACAATTGAATTTTGGATAACTTTATCAGTTTTTGAAATATAGAGTGGTTACAATTTCGATATTCCAACATTTTTAATTTTTTTGAAGAAAAAAAGTGGTTTTAATTTCGTTTTTTTTTTTTAAATATTTTGAACTGTTTTGAAAATGTATAAGAAGGCAAACCATCTACAAAGAAAGATATTATTCACGCAAAACGATTTCGGCTCTATCGAATTGCAGACACTGTCGATTTTTCAATGTGTATCTTTTATCAAACCAATGCAACTATTTATTCAATAGAGTTAGCACTTCTACCCACCCACCCTCCTGTTTAGTTACGCCTCGCCTTCTTACTACTCATTCTTACTATAACTAATAATAAAAGTTAAAATATTTGTAGGTTATATTATTTTGATATTCCAATCGATTTAATGTATTTTGTAAGTTTGGAACTAACAAAAGTGATGTGTGTCAGATGCCTTCCCTTTCTAAGTGCTAAATAAATATTTTCAGTCATAATTTTTTCATTGAACAAGCAGCTGCTTCACCAGTGCGTCTAAAGATAACTCTTAAATTATGAACAATGTATGAGAAACCCTTTCTACTCACTCATCCTCAACAGTCCATAAATTAAAAATGTGATTCCCTTTAAAGTTCTTTGCCGATGGCAGTTTACCTTCGCAGTTTATTTTCCTAGGCAAGCAGACGTTGGTCTGTAACTTTTTAGGACTATTCCGGTATATTCTAATTCGGGTTTTTAAATAACACGTGCAAATTTATTTGTGCAGAATCTGACAGCTAAATGTTCCAGAAAATTAACGACAGCAGTAAATTTTATTGCAAACCTCGTTTTTTTTTTGTGGAAACTCACGTCAGGATTTCGTCATTGCTGACACATTCATTATACCTTTTCAATCATTCATTCAACTTATATGAGAAAGATGAGTGGTGACTGAAAAGGACTCATGTTCGAACCGGAAGACAAGCCTTTGTCAACCTTCGTTTGGTCAATTGACAAGCTATTCGGTTATTGAGCTATTCGGATACAATTTTAAACTCCCATCGTGAAAGTGGTCTGTATATTCTCTTCCTTTAAAATTTAGATAAAAGTGCAGCTTCGTATCTGAATACCTCCCACATTCTCTACTATTTTTATACAGGTTATCATCATCATGTCCTCTTTATTATCTTTTCTTTTATACAGACTATCATCCGGTACTCCTCATTTTCTATATTTTTATGCAGGTTAGCATCTTGTTGCCACCATTCTCTACTTCTTTTATGAAGTCTAGTATTCCGTCTTGCCCATTTTCTATATTTTATACAGGATAGCATCCTACCTCCTCATTTTCAACTTTTTCATACAGGTTAACATCATGTTCTCTATATTTTCTACTTTTTATACAGGTTAGCATCATATCCTTCTCATTCTCTGTTTCTTTTATACAGAATACCATCATGCTCTCCTTATTCTCTACTGGATAGCATCATATCCACCTCATTCTCTACATTTTATATAGCCTAGCATCCCATCCTCCCCATTAATTCTTTACCTTTATTATACGGACTAGCATCCTGTCTGCCTCATTTTCTGCCTTTTTTGTAGAAACTAGCATACTGTGCATCGTAATACGACGCGAATTGAAAATCGCTGGTATAAATCGTAGGGTTCATCGGAAAATCGGAACTTGGTTTTTTGAGACCCCGATGATCATTGCATCTAACTTGTAGATTGAAATGAAATGAGACGGGTGGCTCAAGAAGAGCCCAGCACAGCGACCAGAGGTCTATTGTATTACCACAGACAGAACAGATCTCTACGAAAAGAGACCAGTAGCCGACGCAAAGACGAGCAGGCACTTGACAGGAATGTCATTCAGCTCCAGGGTTCGATCACATGCCGACCAATGTGTTCGAATCTGTGAGCAAAGTAAACTTCACATTCACAGAGAATGTGAGCAGCAGTTTCTTCGCTGTATTTGCAGCCCCGGCAAAGCGAATCTTTAGTGACACCCATAATGTTGAGGTGTCTCTTGAGGGTGTAGTGCCCAGTAAGGAGCCCAACAGCCCTCCTGATGCCAGTTCTACTGAGCTTGAAAAGTTCCTTTTGACGTGTACTAGGGCAATTGCAGTTGAGAATTTTTGCTTGCCTTTGACCCTTAATATTATGCGAGTTCTTACATTGAAGCTTCCTGAAGATGTCATAAACAATTCTTCTGGTAAGATCATTGGGAATACCCAAGGCCGGCTCAGGGCCAACAAAAGGAGTACGTGAGCCTTTTCTTGCTAATCCATCAGCCAACTCATTTCCAGGAATGCCCGAATGTCCAGGCACCCAGTAAAGAATGACTTCGTTATTACTAGAAATTTCACAAAGTGCATTATAGCACTCCCAGACAAGGGAAGATGTCATAGTGCTGAATGTCCCAAGAGCCATAAGAGCAGCCTGACTGTCGGAAAAGATAAGTATTTGGTTGCTCTTATACTTCCTGCCATAGCAAATTCTACAACACATAAGAATGGCAAAGATCTGAACCTGAAATACAATAGCATAACTGCCAAGCGGATAAGACAGCTCTGTGCCATCATCCAAACAGCACACACCAGCACCAGTGCTAATCTTCGAGCCATCTGTATACCATACAATACAATTCTGTTTATTGTAGGTGGGAGTCCTCTTTCAGTCATTCTGTGAGGGGACCAGAATTTCGTAAGGCTTGTCAAACGTATATTTGACATGAATGCCATCAGGTGGCATACAGAAATAAGGATGGCTAGCAACATTACTGTTAAGATCACTCCAAGATAAATACCTTGAGTAATCTTTGCAATGTTTCAGATATTTAAGTCTGTTCATGCAAATGAGTGCCTCTGCTTCAATACGCATGTAAAGCGGGTACAATCCAAGTAAAAGTTCAAGAGTTGCAGTGGGAGTAGTTCTCATGTATCCAGAGATTGCAATTCAGACCATCCTTTGAAACTTAATTAATTCTAATTTAGCAGTTTCACATCTTATTCTAGACCACCAAACAATGGAGCCATTGGAAATGATAGGACAGATTACCATCGAGTAAATCCAATGGATAGCCTTGGGATTTAAACCCCAGGTTTTCCAAATAGCATTCCTACAAGACCAGCAGATTCTTCTGGCTTTAGTCGTGCAGTAATCCAAGTGTTTCTTCCAGTTGAGTCCCTTGTCAAAATAAATTCCTAAAAATTTAACCTCCTTGGAGCTGGTAAGCTTCTGACCAAAGAAGCTAATGTCTCCAAGATTAAGAATGCGTTTTCTGGTAAACGCAACCATAGCAGTCTTCTGCGGGTTAACAGAAAGATCTGCGTTTTTACACCATGTCTCAACCGTCCTGAGAGCAGTGGACATCATGTCAGAGACAGTGTTGCCAAATTTGCCCTTGGCAATGATAACAACATCGTCTGCGTAACCAACGCAGGAAACACCAGAAACATTGATGCTGTCCAAAAGAGAGTCCACAAGAGAAAGCACACCTCCTTGGGGACAGCCCGCAAATGCTTGCACCGTCATACTATCACCAAGTAAAGATGCACATATATACCTATTAGTTAACAGGTTCTTAATCCAATAAGAGATCGTGATATCAACACCTTTCCTATCAAGAGCATCAAGGATGGTATCGATGGGCACCTTATCAAAGGCGCCTTCAATGTCGAGAAAGGTGGCAAGAGCAACTTCCTTAGCATTAAGATTTCTCTCCAAAATAAAGGAGAGACTGTAGAGGGCAGTGTCTGTAGATTTACCCGGTTGATAGGCATGCTGTGCTTGATAGGGGCTTAGCAGCCAGAATCACTTCTCTTATATACCTATCTATAAGCTTTTCAATAGTCTTTAGAAGAAAAGACGTAAGGCTAATAGGCCTGAAGGATTTGGCCTCATAATAATTATCCTTTCCAATCTTTGGAATAAAGATTACCTTAGTATGCTTCCAGGTAGATGGTACATGACCCAAGGCAATACAGGCTCTGTAGATACTGCAGAGAATGGGAGCTAGTACCTCAATTCCTTCCTGGAGAAGAATTGGAATGATGCCATCAGTCCACGGAGTTTTATAGGGTTTATGGGAATCAGTTGACCCTTTAACCCTATCCAGAGTAACCACACTCCTAGCAATGCTCCAACTTCTGTCATCACAGGTAGGCGTGGAGCAGGCATCAAGTATGTCACTATGACCAGAAACCGGATCAGAAACCTGAAAATGGACCCTGAACAGCTCAGCCAGGGTTTCTTCCCCAGTAACAGAGAAGTCACCATTTGACTTCTTGACAGTTTTCAAATTACAATTCCTGTCCCTTGCCATCAACTTAACAAGTTTCGCCGTAGCAGAAGCATCATTAATGCCTTTCGCAGTAAGTTCTCCATAAGTTTCTCTTGGAATCTCTGACTGCCTTATTATAGGAGGTAAGAGCAGATTTATAAACCTGGCATTCTCCACTCTTTTTAGCTCTATTAAAAAGCTTCCTGCATTTCACACTCAAATAGCTGAGCTCATTCGACCACCAAGGAACAATCCATGGGAAGTCAGCATTTGTGGTCTTGCAGTTTTTGTGGAAGGATTGGATTATGGTGTGTTGCACAAAGTCAACAGCCAAATCCAGGTTTTCAATAGAACAATACTCACCAGTATGACTAGCCATGTACTCGCCAGAAGATCTTCTTTGTAGGAACCCCAATTTGTTCTTTTTGGGTTCCTACCCTTCGCTGTTATAGGTTTCACAGGACCATTAACAGAAAAGAGATCAGTTGGTGGTCAGACAAGGATATATCATCTGAAACCGTCCAATTGAAAACACTTTCATATGCAATACTATTGCTTATGGTAATATCAACAACTTCGTGACGATTAACTGTCACGAAGGTAGGAGAGCTACCCTTATTAAGAATAAAAAGGTTAAAAAGTATAATCTGTTCTAAAAGATCACCACCACTACGATTGCAATCACTACTTCCCCAAACAGTGTTATGGGCATTTGCATTACAACCAATAATCATTCTTTTGCCATTACAGTACTCAATTAGACTAGTAATGACATTTGAAAAGGTTTCCTTATCTTCCTAAGAAAGATAGGCCGAAGCAAAGATGTATTCTATCTTATGCTCATTGGTTTTAAGATTCACACTGATGGCAACATTATCACCATCCAGGAATTTTACAAGGTGAGTAGCAGTGAGTCTGTTGCTGACAGCAATACAGGCTCTAGGTCTGATACAGGATGTATCATAAAAGACATTGAAGCCCTTGATCCCAATACCCAAAAATTTTCCATTGCAGGTCCAGGACTCCTGGATAAGAGCAATATCAGCTCTACCATTTATCAGCCTTTTGCTAAGAATAGCAGAGGCAGATCGACTATGGTGCAGATTGATTTGCACAACATTAAGACAATCCAGAATGCGTCTCCTCCTTCACCTCTGTGCTTTTGTGAGTATTTCTTGCGTCTCAGCCATGGTTTCAGTGCGTCGGTCACCAAGGCTCGCGACTCCACTTCCTTCCAGAGCCATACTGCAGGTTTCCTCCTTTTTGCCAAGATTCAACCCCAGAGGGGTTGTCTCAATGGCTGACTGGGATTCACCCTAGGGTGTACCCAATCCTTCAACGCTTTCTCTGTGGCGGCATGAAGAACCAGGCAATGGAGCATCTGATTTCTTCATGCTGTAACCACCAATAGAGAAAGACCACGGATTACTTCCAGTTCGATCGGAGCCTCCGTCGAACAGATCTGTGTCCCGTCTCCCCACATTTTCTAACGTAAAAAGTGTAACCGCCGGAGTCATTCGCAAAGCTAGATGATGTTGAACGGGCCATAACGTGCACCAAGTGCACAGGGCCCAAGGATCAACAAAGATCCAAGGGGTATTTCTCGAAATGAAACGCCCGTCACCATCCAACCAACGCACCAAGGTACTCAGCCTCTGGAACCGTTTACTACAAACGCTTCTTAAAAGCAATACTACAGATGCACGCTGCTTTGGTCTTTTCGCAACACAAGCACATGGTCCCGTTCCCGGGCCAACGGCCGTACCGTGCTGAAAACACCGGTTCTCGTTAGATCACCGAAGTCAAGCAGCATCGGGCGCGGTTAGTACTTGGTGGGTGACCACCTCGGAACACCGCGTGCTGTTGGCCATCTCGGGTGCGGTATCCCCGTGGTTTGCGCGCTAGATTTGCACGCTGCCACAAATGCCGCCGTGTTCATGCGGAGTACGATCACGTTAAACATGTGGGTCCGTAAGTCCTTCCGAGAGGTTGGTGGTAGGGGAAGGAGGGTACGGTCCCTGTGGATGCCTCCCCCACTGGGTTCCGGTCTAAATTGGGTGGCACTTCCCGGCCGTCCATACAGTTACCTTACACCTTTCTGGTAGGTCGGACGGTCTGGGTCTCAACAACAACAACATGGTCCCGCTCCCGAGCCCAAAACGGTAAACCTTACGGCAGAGGCCGAAGGGTGGTACCAAGATCCATAGAGCAGAAGTGATGTTTACTAGGGGCTCAGCATTGATGCAATCTGCAGCTAGGAGAAAACAAAAAGATCGCTCGGGTACCTCGGGATTGCAACACCCGTATCCACAAAAGAAATGGACCCCTGAGGATTTTACAGAAAGGGGCTAAATGCCTCACTTCCAACCCCCAACCTGGAGGACCAGGATGCCTCTCTGTCTGGAACCTCACCTTTGACCTGTCCGGCAAGGGAGATCCTACCAGTAGCGAAAGCTACCGCCGGAATAGCTCTTAGGATCATTGGTACGTACAAGCTCCACCACCACGACAAGGCACAGACATCATTTAGTGGAGAACTTCAATTGACAAGCTATTCGGTCATTAAGCTATTCGGATACAATTTAAAACTCCTATCGTGAAAGTGGTCTCTATATTCTCTTCCTTTAAAATTCTGATAAAAGTGCAACTTCGTATCTGAATACCTCCTACATTCTCTACGATTTTTATACAGGCCATCATCATCATGTCCTCTTTATTCTCTTTTCTTTTATACAGACTATCATCCGGTACTCCTCATTTTCTATATTTTTATGCAGGTTAGCATCTTGTTGCCACCATTCTCTACTTCTTTTATGAAGCCTAGTATTCTGTCTTCCCCATTTTCTATATTTTATACAGGATAGCATCCTACCTCCTCATTTTCTACTTTTTCATACAGGTTAACATCATGTTCTCTATATTTTCTACTTTTTATACAGGTTAGCATCATATCCTTCTCATTCTCTGCTTCTTTTATACAGAATACCATCATGCTCTCCTTATTCTCTACTGGATAGCATCATGTCCACCTCATTCTCTACATTTTATATAGCCTAGCATCCCATATCTCCCCATTCATTCTTTACCTTTATTATACGGACTAGCATCCTGTCTGCCTCATTTTCTGCCTTTTTTGTACAAAATAGCATACTGTACACCGTAATATGACGCGAATTGAAAATTGCTGGTATAAATCGTAGGGTTCGTGGAAAAATCGGAACTTGGTTTTTTGAGACCCCGATGATCATTGTATCTAACTTGAAGATTACATTTAAATCGTGAGCAGACAGACGACCATTTAATGATATAATTTGACAAGGCCGGCTTGAAGAGTAACACATCAAATCCATTTATTAAAAACTTTTGAATATTTTACATCTTTGCAGACAATTCATATGGAAAACTAGAGCAACGTAAATAAGCACAAATAACACAATTATGCTACATGCAGCTGTTTAGAGAACGCGCTGGATCCTCTTCATCAGTGCAAGAAAACCAACAAAACAAAAGAGGAAAACGCCCATTCCTCTTTTGGATTTCGGGTTTGTTGTTTCTGTTGCACTGACGAAGGGAATTCACCGTATCTTCGAAACAGCTGTATGCTGTATTATTGTGTTATTTCCGCTTATTTACGTTACTCTAGTTTTCCTTATCTTTTGCACAAAGTGTATTGTACTTACTGATCAATACATATGTTGTACATGATGATTACTTTTTGCATAATAGAAACAATCACATGAAACTTATAATGCAGTTATAAAAATAGTTGTTGTTATAAAAAAATCTGATGTGGGTAGCACATGACTTTCCTTGCAGACTTATAATTTACGTTCTCTTTATTTTAATTAAATTCAATTCACTTTTAATTCAATTTTCTTTCTCATTTGATAACTGAAATTATTTTCAAAGGTGGCGTAGAGAAAATACGAATAAACTAAAATATCTCGAGAACGGCTAGTCCTAGTGTAGCGGGGTTGGTTGTATTATTTTCTTCGTTAAAAATTACGCATTAAACAAATATTTAATGGATATATTTGAGCATACGTAGTTTTTTATTTCAGATTTTGGAGATTTTTGCGGGCCATTTCGCAACAAAAGTCAGGTTATTTTTTTCCGAATCTTACTTACCAAGATCTAATGAGCACCATGGTGTCCCACAAGTGAAGTATCTACCAAATTTTGTCAAATTCGGTTCACTAGTTTTTCAGCTAGAGTGGATACAAGCTTTTGCTGGTCATTTCGCAGAATAAGGCGAGTTCTTTTATCCCGAATCGTACCCAAAACTAATCAGGAACAGATTCGCCCACAAGTGACTTACCTACCAAATTTTAATGAAATTCGGTCCATTAGTTTTTTAATTAGAGTAGGTACAAAATCTCCACAGACAGACAGACACACAGTCAGATACACAGACATACAGACACACAGACATATAGACAGACACACAGACATACAGACAGACACACAGACACACACACAGACGTCACGCTAAAAATAAGTTTTTCGTATTCTAGAGGTTTCGAAACGCGTTGTGATTTTCGGCATGATTCTAATACTTTCCCTATACATTACCATGTATTGCAGGGAATGTAAAAATGGTTGTAGATATAAAAACTATTTTCAGTTGTAAAAAATAGTTGTAGTTACAAAAATAACCTTAGATGCAAATTGTTCAGGAGCTAATGCAACGACCCTTGTCATGCCGGAATACCAAACCCTGCATTTTCGCTTGGCCAAGCACGGTTCATAATATTGAGCTGAGACAAAATCAGCCTTACAGTGGAAATGGACCATTTAAGTTTGACATACATTATTTTTATCTGTAATATTTTCTACGATGCCACTTTCGGAAAGTACAACCACCAAATATATCACCTGTGGAGTGCCAACACTAGCTGGTAATCAGTGAAATAATAATCCCTGAAATTGGCAAGGGATTCAAAACACGCGTCAAGTTGTACAACCCAAACATCAACGCCAAACATCCAACTTAGAAATCGTCCCCCCTATCTTGATGTTGCAGGTGCCTGAGAAAAACTCTTTCTCGGAAGTCATTGCTCCAGATTTTCATCCCGGTTGACATTTAATCGTTCCACGTTACTATGTTTCTCTCCTTACTTTTTCTTCGAATTCCAGCATATAGAAAAGTCGCAAGGGACAGGGGGGAATAAACATTTGTTATAACCGATGTTCGCAATAACCCATATAATGTTTAGGCGTAAGATAAACAATACGAAGAACTTATTTGCTTGCATTGGGATACAAAAAATCTGATGTGGGCAGTCTATGAATTTCCCTGCAGACTTATATTCACGTTCTCTTTATTTTAATTACATTTAATTCACTTTTAATTCAATTTTCGTTCTCATTTGATAACTGGACTTAGCGTGGATACAAGCTTTTCCGGGCCATTTCGCAAAAAAAAAAGACGGGTTCTTTTATCCCAAATCGTACCCAAAACTAATCAGCACCAGATTCGCTCGCAAGTGACTTACCAAATTTTATGAAATTCGGTAAATAAGTTTTTTAGTTAGAGTGTATACAAAATCTGCACACACAGACAGACACACAGACACACGCACAGACGTCACGCTAAAAATAGTTTTTTCGTATTCTAGATGTCTCGAAACGTGTAGATCCGTCGAAAACTCGAGTTGCGATTTTCGACATGATTCCAATACTTTCCCTATACATTACCATGTATTGCAGGGAAATTAAAAATCTGATGTGGGCAGCACATGACTTTCCCTGCAGACTTATATCCATGTTCTCTTTATTTTAATATCACATCCCTATACATTACCATGTACATTACTATGTACACTTTTCCTATACATTACCATGTATTGTAGGGAAAGTAAAAACATTGTGCTGTGGATTTGTACACCATCATTTCTCTGTGATAGTTGTAAAGTCATTGCATGATGCGTACATTGTCTGCGTACATTACTAACAGCAACCTTGCTTTATTGCCGAGATATCGACATGGCATTTATTATCCTTGCTACTCCTCAGCATCACTATATAAAAAAATCTGATGTGGGCAACACATGACTCTTCCTGCAGTCTTATATTCACGTTCTCTTTATTTAAATTAAATTTAATTCACTTTTAATTCAATTTTCGTTCTCATTTGATAACTGGACTTATTTTCAAAGATGGCGTGGAGAAAATACGAAAAAAACTAATATATCTCGAGAACGGCTAGTCCTAGTGTAATGGGGTTGGTCTTATTCTTTTCTTCGTTAAAAATTAAATATTAAACAAGCATTTAATGGATATATTTGAGCATACGTAGCTTTTTAGTTTAGATTTTGACAATTTTTGAGGGCCATTCTGCAAAGAAAGGCAGGTTATTTTTATCTGAATCGTATCAAAATCTAATCAGCACCAGGGTGATCTATACGTGACTCATTTACCGAATTTTGTGAAATTTGGTCCATTAGTTTTTCAGCTAGTGTGGATACAAGCTTTTGCGGGCCATTTCACAAAAAAAGGCGGATTCTTTTATCCCAAATTATACCCAAAACTAATCAGCACCAGATTCGTCCACAAGTGACTTACCAACCAAATTTTATGAAATTCGGTCAATTAGTTTTTTAGTTACAGTGGATACAAAATCTGCACAGACAGACACACAGACAGACAGACAGACACACAGACACACACACAGACGTCACGCTAAACATGGTTTTTTTGTATTCTAGAGGTCTCGAAACGCGTAGATCCGTCGAAAACTCGAGTTGCGATTTTCGGCATGATTCCAATACTTTCCCTATACATTACCATGTATTGCAGGGAAAGTAAAATCTGATGTGAGCAGCACATGACTTTCCCTGCAGACTTATATTAACGTTCTCTTTATTTTTATTAAATTTATTTCATTTTTAATTCAATTTTCGTTCTCATTCGATAACCGGACTTATTTTCAAAGGTGGCGTAGGGAAAGTACGAAAAACTAAAATATCTCGAGAACGGCTAGTCCTAGTGTAATGGGGTTGGTCTTATTCTTTTTGTCGTTAAAAATTACGTATTAAATCAGCATTTAATGGATATATTTGAGTATACCCAGTTTTTTATTTTAGATTTTGGCAATTTTTGCGGGCCATTTTGCAAAATAAGGCAGGTTGTTTTTTTCTGAATCGTACCAAAATCTAATCAGCACCAGGGTGACCTGTACGTGACTCATCTACCGAATTTTGTGAAATTCGGTCCATTAGTTTTTCAGCTACAGTGGATACAATCTTTTGCGGGCCATTTCACAAAAAGGCGGGTTCTTTTATTCCGAATCGTACCCAAAACTAATCAGCACCAGCCCCGCTCACAAGTGACTTATCTACAAAATTTTGCGAAATTCGGTCCATTAGTTTTTTAGTTAGAGTGGATACAAAATCTGCACAGACAGACAGACACACAGACACACAGACAGACAGACACACAGACAGACACACACACAGACGTCACGCTAAAAATGGTTTTTTCGTATTCTAGAGGTCTCGAAACGTGTAGATCCGTCGAAAACTCGAGTTGTGATTTTCGGCATGATTCCAATACTTTCCCTATACATTACCATGTATTGCAGGGAAAGTAAAAAATCTGATGTGGGCAGCATATGAATTTCCCTGCAGAATTGTATTATCGTTCTCCATTTCTTCAATAATTTATTATATTGAATTTAATTGCACAAACTAACGTCCACAATTATTTAAAATGATACCGAATTGGCACTTTTAATTCAATTTTCGTTCTCAGTTAGTAACTGGACTTTTTATCAACGGTGGCGCAGCGTAAATGCGAAAGAACTAAAATATCTGGAGAACGGTTAGCCCTATTGTAATGGGGTTGGTCTTATTCTTTTCATTGTTAAACATTATGTATGAAACAATTATTTAATTGATATATTTAAGCATACGTAGAATTTTGTATTTAAATTTTGACGATTTTTGCTGGCCATTTTGCAGAAAAAGGCAGGTAACTTTTTCTAAATCGTACCAAATCTAATTAGCACCAGGGTAATCCACAAGTGTCTTATATACCAAATTTTATGAAATTTGATTTATTAGTTTTTCAGTTAGAGTGGATACAGGAAATTTTTGCGCGTCATTTCGTAAAAAAGGCGGGTTATTTTTCCCCGAATCGTACCAAAAACTAATCAATACCAGGGTCACGCACAAGTGACTTACCTACCAAATTTTATGAAATTCGGTCCATTAGTTTTTGAGTTAGAGTGGATACATACATTGCACAGACAGTTACACAAACGTCGCGCTAAAAATAGTGTTTTCGTGTTCTAGAGGTCCCGGAACGTGTAGATCCGTCGAAAACTCGAGTTGTGATTTTCGGTATGATCCCAATACTTTCCTTATACATTACCATGTATTGCAGGGAAAGTAAAAATCATTATAATAAGGTTGAAATTTATTGTTCTTTCATTTTCCCTGCAGTATATGGTAATGTATAGGGAAAGTATTGGAATCATGTAGAAAATCGCAAATCGAGTTTTCGACGGATCTACACGTTTCGAGACCTCTAGAATACGAAAAAACTAGTTTTAGCGTGACGTCTGTGTGTGTGTCTGTCTGTGTGTGTGTCTGTCTGTGTGTATGCCTGTGTGTATGTCTGTCTGTGTGTCTGTGGAATGTATGTATCCACTTTAACTCAAAAACTAATGGACCGAATTTCATAAAATTTGGTACATAAGTCACTTGAATGTGACCCTGGTGCTGATTAGTTTTTGGTACGATTTGTAAGAACATAACCCCTCCCTTTTTTTGCGAAATAGTCCGTAAAAATTTCATTTATCCGCTCTAGTTAAAATACTAATTTACCAAATTTCACAAAATTTGGTAGATAAGTTACTTGTTAGATACTCTGGTGCTGATTAGAATTTGATACGATTCGGAAAAGAAGAACCCGCCTTTTTTTTACGAAATGGCCCGCAAAAATTTCATGTATCCACCCTAACTAAAATACTAATTGACTAAATTTCACAATATTTGATATATAAGTTACTTGCGGGACACTCTGGTGCTGATTTGATTTTGGTACGATTCGGAAAATAACAACCTGCTTTTGTTTTTACGAAATGGCCCGCAAAAATCCCCAATATCTAGAAAAAAAGACGACGTATGTTGATATGTATCAATTAAATTCTTGTTTTATGTGCAATTTTTGACGAGGAAAAGAATATAACACACTCCATTATACTGACCATTCTCAAGATATTTGAGATTTCTTGCACTTTTTTTCCGCCGCTATCGGAAAAATGTCCGATTACCATATAAAAACAAAAATTGAATTAAAAATGCAAATTGAGTGCAATTTGTTTCAATTAAATTCAATCTAATGAATTATTAAAGAATTAAAGAAAATATGAATTTAAGTCTGCAGGGAAAGTCATGTGCTGCTCGCATCAGATTTTTTTTGCGTTAAAAATATCTTAACTTTCTTTTAAATGTTTGAACTTATAATACATTTGCATAGAACTTTTTCTATTGCATCTAAATTGCCACGACTATTGATGTTGTGGGTTACGAAATAGCTACACAAAATGTGGATGATTTACACAGCAGTTTTTGATGTTAATCTTTTAAATTAATTTCGGTTTCTTCGGATTCGGATTCATAAGGCGATTTATCAGCAACTCTAGCAATATCGATATCATTGGACACTTCTGCTTCTGCTTCAACACAATCATAGCTTGTAGCAGAATCGTCAAAAGTAAGATATCCCCGCAAAACTCTTCTTTCTAGTAATCTATTCCATAATGAACTATATTTATACACAGGATCGGAGAAATGAAGTATTTTAAGATTTGTTCTAAAAATCCAACATGTTTCCAGCAGATTTTCTCTATTTGAGGATTATTCGATTGCTACTATAGGCTAATTATTTGCGTTTTAGCTTATTCAGGTCCTACACTGTAAAACATTCTGCAACCTTTGCTGTAGCTGTGTGAAGTTTTGGCTTGGGTGGTAGAGAATCAGCTCAGCAAACGACTGGGCTCTGGTTCGAATCCAAGCGAATTTTAAATTTTACAAGTGCTGCCATCTGTTGCTAAAATATTCAAATACGGTTTTCTTTAATAATCTGCAGAATTTTTTGATTCGGAGCTTGGACTCCGAGAGTGTAGGACGTTCGAGATGAGTGCTCCCACAACAAACAGCGAAGCCCAGGTAGCGCCTGGGCATGCAATGGATAGTGATGTGAGTGAAGTAGAAATGGCCGAGTGTTATGTGAGAAATATCGCGGAGACAACTGTACCTGATACTTTTACTAGTGTTATTGATCTCAAAAAGAAAATTATGGAAACGGAACTTTATATAGTGCTTAAAGATGAAGAGAACCTGAACCCCTTAGACAGAACCACCATAGAGGAGATGAAACTACGACTGACGGAGATGAATGACCAACTAGACAAGTGGGCTGCAGCACTGGGCTGTGGTAAGTATAGTTTAACTATACCCCCCCCCACTGTAGATCAACCTTCGGCTGAGGCCGCTACTAGCACTAATACTAATGCTACTGCACCTAATGCAAATGTAAAATCAACTGATCAAAATGCGCAAGCTAATAATGCTTCAGACAACTCTACTAGCACTCCTAGTAGCTCAGGAGACCAATCTGATATAGAGGCCCACGAGGCCGCCAGGAAAATTGCTCTACTAAACTTAAATAATTCAACTAATCCTGCAAATAGCTCTGTAAATCAAGGCAATATCAAACAGTCTATAAAGCGTACCCTTAGTGGTACTTTTACTGCCCGTACTTACACGGATGAAGAAGGATTCGTGCATAGAGTCACTAGGACTTCAAAAAATGATCATAACCATGAGAATACGCTGGATTCTGAGCCAGCCAATAAGAGAACGACCGGCAACGAAAAGGACGGCCCCTCGACACAAGAGTCGAACCCCACGCGGTCAGCCATACCTCCGCTGCTTATCAGTGCCAATCAACCTGACTGGCCCTCTATCCTTTATAACTTGAAAAGAATTTCTCCCAAAATTGCACCGGTCTTAGACCGAAAATTTTTCAAAGTTTTCGTCCACACTGAAAACGAGTTCAGGGACTGTACAAACTATTTAAAAAAGACTGGAGTACAGTTTAAATCTTACACGTTGATGGAGGATCAACCAGTCAGGATTGTTATTAGAGGCCTTCCCGTGGTCACCGACATAGCCATTATTTCCCAAGCTATGCAAGCTAAGGGCTATATTGTACTAAATAATTTTCGGCTTACTAGAAAAGGGAGCAAACAGCCCCTCCCTCTCTACTACCTCCAGCTAGCACCCGGGACTAACCCGGAGAGTTTATACGCTATTGACAAGCTCCTAGGCGTGGTAGTGAAATTGGAGCCGTACACCGGACGTAAGGGCTTCGCAGGCCAATGCTATTCGTGTAATGGATATTTCCATAGTAGTCTAGCATGTAACTTGCCGAAGCGCTGCGTTAAGTGTGCCGGTCCCCATGCCGCCAAAGACTGCAAAGCTGACTATCTCCAATGCTGTAACTGCAGCGGACAGCACGCAGCCAACTGGCGCGGTTGCCCGAAAAACCCGGGCAACTCGACCGCAAATAGGAGCAATAGGGCCCCCCCTCCTAAATCTAACTTCTACTCGCGCCCCCCCCCCCCCCAGGATTAAACCCTGGGAATCAAGGCCGTCCTATTCGTGCCGCTGGCATTGTACCGAACTTAAACTTCTCTAATGTAGTTTCTGGTGTACCACAGAACCAACCTACCCCCCCCCCCAAAAAAACTCCGGACAAATTGTTACTCAGTCGGTCCCAGTAGTCGCCACCCAAAATTCCAAATCTCAAGTTGATAGCACTGGTACTATCAACTACACCGACTTTCTCCTCTCACTTTTGGCCATGCGAAGCACACACGACAAGGACCTGCTCCTTGCCGCTTTTGAGCGTGCTTTACCTGAACTGCGTTTGGCGACAACGCAAATTGATATGATTTGGGCTGTCTACCGGAGCTACAATGCTCTGGCTAGATAAGCCAAAAACCCCATCTTCCTTCTTGGCTGTCGCCATGTTCTCTCTTTCGGCATCCCATACCTTGCAGTCTCTCAAGGTCGGCTTCTGGAATGCCAATGGAGTGCGTCCAAAGCTGCCTGAGTTGCGTGATTATGTTATAGATGAAAACTATGATATTTTTATGGTGAATGAGACCCACCTGACCCCCCCCCCCCCGCCTCCCCAGCAATCTGTAATTATACAGGTTACTTCTCGTATAGAACGAGAGCTGGGGCGGCGCGGAGGAATGTCAAAGGCGGCACTGCACTCTATGTTAAAAACAACATTCCTCACCATAGGTTAAGTGTCCCGGCCTTCACGAAGCTTGAGGCCACAGCTATCAAAGTCACTATTCCAAATTTAGTCCCGATTGCACTTGCTTCAGTGTATATCCCTCCTGATAATGGTTCTAGATTATGTACTTCGGAGCTTGAAGCACTTTTAGGACTGAGCAGTAACATTATCATCGCTGGTGATCTAAATTCTCGCCATGTTTCCTGGGACATAGCTTCGAATGGAAAAGGCAGAGATCTAAAACGATTGGCTCAGTGCGCCAACTTCAGGATCGTAGCTCCGCCCACTCCCACTCACTTCGGTACTGGAAGGATCCCCTCAGTTCTTGATCTGGCTCTCTTCAGGAATATTCCTTTTAATCACACGATCAGAGTCGATAATAAATTGACGTCTGATCACCTTCCAGTATTACTTACCCTTAACTTTGATAAAATCTCTTTAGAACATCCGGTGGAGCTACATACAAATTGGGACGATTTTCGTCACCACCTTAATAAGTCTAGTACTGCCCCCCCCTCAAAATTACCAGCACGGACGATATTGATAATAGCGTCCAAGATCTTAATCACTTACTGCTAGAGGCTTATGCTGCTGCCTCGAAACCAAATCGTTCACGTATTAACTATCACTCGCTACCGAGTGATATCAAAGCCAAAATTAAGCAGCGTAACAGGTTGCGGAGACTTTGGCAGCGCAGTAGATACCCACCATTCCAAGCGCAACTCCGCCAACTTCATAACGAGGTCAAGACTATGATTCAAACCCACACCCAGCAACGCTGGCGTACTCACCTTGAGGGACTCTCCCCCAAAAATCACAGTCTCTGGCGAACAGCTAAAAACATGAGAACCACGAAAACAACAATTCCGCCCATTAACGGCTTACATGCTCTCGCCCAGACTGCGGAGGAAAAAGCTAATGCCATTGCAGATAGCTTGGAACTCCAATTCACACCACACGAAGACCCAAACTTCAGCCAACTTCATACAAGCACTTTACACGACTTCCAACAGACCAATCAGAACGCTCTAAATGTACAAGTACCAAACGACCTCGAAACTATACACTTGGCTGAAGTTCACAACATTATACGGAGCTTCAAAGCAAAGAAATCACCCGGCTCTGATAAGATCAGCAATAGAATGCTGAAAAACCTTCCTCTTCATTTTGAGTGCTGGCTCACCGTGCTACTCAACCACATGTTGGAACTTCGCTACTTTCCCCAGAGTTGGAAAACTGCTGACGTAGTCCCTCTCTTCAAAAATGGTCAAAATCCTAATTCTGCTGATAGTTACAGACCAATCAGCCTTCTATCTAGCCTTTCCAAAATTTTCGAGTTAGTGTTGCTTAGACGTTTGACTAGTTTCTGCAGATCGAAAAATATTTTAATTCCTGAACAGCACGGCTTTCGATCTGATTATTCCACGCATTCCCAACTCATGCGTGTAGTAGAAACTATTCACAAAAACTCTACCAACAAGCAGTATACCAGCATAGTGTTTTTCGATATCAGTAAAGCTTTTGACAAAGCCTTCATTCCGGGTCTGCTTACCAAGCTGGTCCGACTTGGTATTTCGACACAACTTTTGGCTCTCATCAACTCGTATCTCGCTAATCGTTCTTTCCGCGTACGAGTTGAACATTCATACTCTTCTCTTCGGCCAATCAGAGCCGGGGTCCCTCAGGGCGGAAATTTAAGCCCACTTCTATTTAATATATATATCAACGATATACCAAAGAACCCTTACATTAAGCTGGCCATCTTTGCAGATGACACAGCCCTGATGTCTAGAAGCTCCAAACCACACCACACTATTAACACACTCCAAAAATACATAAAGAATAGTCTTGAGCACTGGCTCGCGACCTGGAGAATCAAAATCAATCCGACCAAGAGTGCAGTCGTCATTTTTCGTCCAAACTACCGAGAACTTAGACTTAGTAATTTCTCCCTTAAAATTTTTAATGATCCGATCCCCTTCTCACAGTCTGCAAAGTATTTGGGAGTCATTTTGGACTCCAAATTACTTTTCGCTGAGCACATCTCTAAGAAAATTGTATCTGCTAACAAGACATTTGTAGCCCTCCTCCCACTTCTCGGTAGAAAGTCTCACTTGTCCCTTTACAACAAACTACTCATCTATAAACAAATCATCGCACCTGCTTTTTTGTATGCCAGCTCTGTCTGGGGTTCGGCTGCAAAAACGCACATTGAGAAACTGCAAGTGTTCCAAAACAAGGTGTTGCGCTGCATTGTCAATGCGCCCTGGTACATCCAGAACGAGGTGATCCATCATGACCTCAAAGTCCCACACGTTACTGGGCAAATTAGGAAAACGGCTCAAAATTTTTTCAGGAAGAATACTAGAAAGCCCTGTCTGAGAGGTGTCGATAATAGCTACGACACTTCCACAACCTCCTACCTTGGAAAAAGAAGGCCTAGACACCTTCTTTCCGGGCCTACGGCGCCCCCGTGGAAGCGCCCCAGATATTCTACACCCCAGACAGGTGTTTCCTAACCCTGTTCGCCGGACGGCGCTGAGGGCGCACTTTTTCACTCTGGGGCTGCCCCGGCAGACGCAGAGTGGAGCGGAGCGCTCTGATTCGTCCTCCCCGGCGAGCCCTCAATCCACATTTCTACTTTGCCTTGCTCGCGAATTCAATGCCAGCCCGGTCCTTTCACGTGCAAGCCAGTGCTTGCATCGCATAGCACATAAACTACTCTGAAAGCATTGTATCTTAAATTATAAACTTACTTGTATAAATTTACTTGTATAAATCGTCTTTAAATATTTTGAATTGTAAATTTAAACTTAGTGTGTCCCTGAAAAGGGCCTTTCTTTTTCACAACTGTGACGGAACATCGTTGATAGGAAATTTTACTGCGTTATTTTTCATTACTTAATACCTGCCTTTAATTCTTACTCGTATAATCTCTAACTTATAAATATTTAGAATAACTTATAAATTATTATATAAATTATAAATTTTTATATAAATTATTACCTAACTTTAAAATATAAACTCACTGCATCTCAGCCCCCTTTTAACTGGCCCTGCACTCTGCAGTTTTCTATTGGCCGCCTGCATAGGCCCCGCCCTCCCCTTCTCTTACAGCTACCACAGCTCAGTACTCAGTCTAGTCTTTCATCACCTACCAAGACGAGGATGGCACAACATCGCCATCAGTGAACCACATCGACAATATAACCAGAGAACTCTAATACAGCACCTCACCCAGTGAAAGAGTGCACTAATGAACCATCGTATATTGCAAAACTACTAACAGTGGACACTTACAAATTCTGATGTGGGCGTAAGGGACTTCGTCCCAAGGAAGCCCGTAAGCAAGCGTCTTGGTCTTGGTCCTTTCAGTAATTTTGGTGATAATTTCGGCTAACTATCAGAAAAGCCGCAATTATAGGCGTTCATGAAAATTCTAGCTTCATTTCTGAATTATTCCGCTAATTATCGTCTGTCGGAGCGTTATATATACAGGGCCTCCCAAAAATATTGACCTCGGCTTTTATTCCTTAAATATTGATCTTAGACATATATAATAAATTACAAATTTGCTTAAAAAAAGGTACAGAATTTTATGAAATAGATAAAAATTTTCAGGGGATTATATTTGAAGAAATACAAAATTTAAATTTTTATACGGCCCCCGTACAAAAACATTTCCAATGAGTAAAATGTGCCCCATACACTAATAAGGTGATGTACAAAATTTCAGCATTTTATCATAAAATGTCCCAGAGATGTGTTTAAACAAAGTTGGTGAGGGATTCATCACACATTAAAATGTAAATGTTTACAGCAAGAGTGCAAATGACGCAACGCAGAATTGCATCATAGTCAAATAATATCTGCCTCTTACCTTTAATGGATCTTTGGCATGGATGGAAAACATTTTGAACAAGTTTTGCAATCTTTGTGTAAAGCTATTATTTCTACACAGTGTAGATACTTTTGTACCAATAAATAGCAAAATTATTATTTATTTATGTAATCATTGTTTTCTTTCGTAATTTGTGTATAACACCCGGAACGCGATCTGCCGACATGATTTTTCCCCTCTGAGAACAAGTTGATGCATTCCCTGTCGATGCATCAAAAAGTGTTTTTAGTCAGCATTTTTGTCTTTTCTTACATATCTCTGGGACTTTTTATGACAAAATGCTGAAATTTTGTGCTTCACTTTATTAGTAGTGTATGGGGCACATTTTACTCATTGGAAATGTTTTCATACGGGGGCCGTATAAAAATTTAAATTTTGTATTTCTTAAAATTAATTCCCTTGAAAATTTTAATCGATTTCATAAAATTCTGCACCTTTTTCACGCAACTTTGTAATTTATTATGCATGTCTAAGATCAATATTTAAGGACTAAAATCGGAGGTCAATGTTTTTAATTATATATATATATATATATATATATATATATATATATATATATATATATATATATATAATCATAACTATCACAGGAACTTTACTCCCCATTACGGACAGCTGATTCTCCTGAAACTTTCAGTAACATGCTTGTAAATGTTTTACAGCGTGGAAAACACAAAATATTTTAAATCTGTCAGAAAAATGAACATTTTTGACGCTGTTTTTCTATTACTTTCCTTATATGCATAATGTATAAGGAAAGTATTGTGACGGAGTCGAAAATTCGAATTCGAGTTTTCAACGGTAGAGCGCGTTTCAAGCATCCCTGATCACGAATCAAATATTTTTGAGATGATGTCTATGTGTATGTGTGTGTGTCAATGAGTCTTTGGTGACAATATCTCACGAACGAATGGAGCGATTCGAACGAAATTTGGTACAAAAATCACAATCCGTGAATACTGGAAGCTTATTGTTTTTAAACGTAATCGAATGTTCAGTTTTCGACCCTAAGTTTTCGACTGAAATTTTGAAAAAATCATCAAAAAATCAAAACCTTTAATAAAGTTACGCAAATAGACATTTCTTATGTAATTTTTCCTTAGAAAATGATTGAGATAAATTTTAGAACGCTAGCATGAACCGTTCTCGAGATATTGTACATTTTTCAAACAAATTTATCAAAAAATCCCATAAATTAAAAAAAATATTAACTGTTCAGAAACATGTTCAATTTTTATATATAATATCTTGCGATAAATTGGGTGACTTCATTCTCGTGGATCGAACTCGTTCCATTCATGAGAAAAACTACTTTGAGTAATACTTTTGTATTTGAACTCCAATAGTCATTTATCTGCTATAAGAATAACTTATTTCTCCGTCTATAACGTTTGGCGATTTATTGGCGAATAATTTAGCGGAATGTCGCCAACTTGACGACTTTTTTAAATGTTGCCAAATTAACGAAAATCTCGCCAAATGGATAAAAATGACGCTAAATCAAAGAAAAGGACGAATAATCGTCTAAAATTCAATATCTTGGAAAGAATATAAGTATTTACTATAAGAAAAAAAAACTATTTTTTTACTGTAAAAGTTGTAAATTCATTGCATTATATCCAGTCATGTGTTGCCCACATCAGATTTTTTCCCGTATATATTACCACGGATTTTAGGAAAAGTGAAAAAAGAAAAACTACAATTCCGATGAGTATATAAATTTAGAAGATCGTGAAAATCGTGTTGACTTTCAGCTGAAAAGACAGACGCAAATGATACATTTCAGAAAGTCTCCGTAAGAACAATGAACTGCGACACCCGATGTCTTTCTTCTTCAGAATTACAGGTTTTCGAAGTAAAGTTGTTGTCTTGTCGCAAAATAACTCTGGAAAGGTGTTGAAATTCTGGAAGAAAATCGTTGATCGGTGGTCAAAATAAATATATCACCGAATTAATGGAACGTGGTATTTGTATTGTTCAGATAGTGAACTTTAGCAGAACAAATGACTTGCTATCAGTGTTTCACGTTCTTTGTAAAGAATTTGATTCTTAGAAAACGTTTAAATAAAAGTTTAGCAACTCCGTACATACATTTTGCAAAAATGTGTCACATATTATGCCATCACGAGGCTTCGTTTGGTGACATGAAGGTGACGTAAGAGAGTTTATACTGTTACTTTCCCAGCAATATATAGTTATGTATAGGGACTTATTGGAATCGTCGAAATCGCAACTCGAGTTTTCGACGGATTTACACATTTTAGAATCGCTCGAACACGAAAAAAATGTGTTTAGCATGATGTGGGTGTGTGTTTATCTGTGCAATGTATGTAACTCAAAACTTTAACTCAAGAACCTAATTTTTCAAACATTTTTTAAGCAAATTTAAAATCCACAAATTGCTTCGAAAGTTTTAGGAAATATTCAAATTATCCCATAAAATATAAAAAAAAAATTCAGTAAAATATGTTAGGTAGTTTTTTAAGTAAAAATTGTTTAATATAGGGAGAAAAACAAATTCAATTAAATTCTGACTCTTGCTATATTCTCCAGAAAGGAAAAAGCGATATATTTTATAATAAATCTCTTTCCAAGAGTTTAATTTTTTTTTATCATGCCCATGAGTAAATTATTTTGAAAAATCATAACCAAGTGGGTGATATAGTACGAAAGATAGAATCGATACCGTTATAAGTAGAAAGGGGTGAATAACACTTTTCTCGAATTCGAGAATTCTAATCAGGCTCTGTAGAGTTAGTGAGTTTGTCACCAATGGTAATTTGACGCAAATGAGCGCTATTTTGTAAAAATGTGAAGATATTACATAAAACTGTTCCTCACTTCTGCTGGACTGTCAAATTGTGGGCTGCAATCAGAAATAATTTTGCCATTCGCAAACCCAGCAAGTTTTTAATATAAAGAGAAATTTATATATTTTAATTTTCTACAATTTCTGAATGAAATTCTAGCACAAATTAAAAATGTTTATGTTTAAGTGTGATTTTTGACAAGGGGACATGATATGAATTCATTGATTTTAGAAAGAGAAGGACGATATTTTTCGATGAAGTTTTACGCATAGAGCTTACTTACTTGCAGCTCAATGGTCTTAATTTTTAAATAAAATAAATTGTTATAGTATTGTGATGAATGACATGAATGGGGGAATTATTTATGAATGAAATGTTGCTTTTATAGAGAGAGCCAGGCGTGTTATTTTTTTATGACGTCATTTGAATGGATTTCAGTTGTTTTCGATGAAGTTTTTAAATATAATAAATTATCGTAGTATTATGATAATTCTAAAATTATTACCTGAGGAATGTATAACATTTAAGAGATGTTTAAACCAGGCAATTTATACTTTAATGCCGTCATTTGAATGAAGTTAATTTTTTTCGATGAAGGTTTAAGGTTTCAAATATAATAAATTAATGTAGTATTGTGATAAGTTTTAAAATATTACCGAGGAATGTATTGCATTTTAGACATGTTTAAATAAAATTGCATTGAAGTTGGAAAGTGTTTCATAATCAATGCTTTAAGCATGATTGATCTTTCTTGTTATATTTGAAAACTTAAACCTTCATTGAAAAAAATGAACTTCATTCAAATGACGGCATTGAAATATAAATTGCGTGGTTTAAATATCTCTAAAATGCAATACATTCCACGGTAATATTTTTAAATCTATCATAATACTACGATAATTTATTATATTTGAAAACTTCATTGAAAACAACTGAAATTAATTCAAATGACGTCATAGAAAAAATAACACGCCTGGATCTCTCTATAAAAGCAGGATTTCATTCATAACTTTCTCCATTTCATTCGATACAATACTATAATAATTTATTTTATTTAAAAATTAAGACCATGGAGCTACAATTCATAAACTTTATTCTTAAAACTTCATCGAAAAAAATCGTCCTTCTGTTTATAAAATCAATTAATATTTCATTCATATCAGCCATGCAGACTCCATGGACTGAATTATTTTGTGTTAAAGAAATACAGCAATTCTAATACAACTCATTCTACATATTTTGCTGTTTACATTTTACATAGGTGAAAAATAGGCTTAATTGTAGAAATAATCAAATTTGAATGAGAATTTAAACTCAAATATATTGCAATTGTGTTGTTTTAGTATGTAGATGCACAGAATTTAAGCAGAAATAAAGTAGTTTTAGGATGGATACAACATTCAATATGAATTAAAAAGAACTTTAAAAAATCACGAATTTGAAACAAGATGGATGCCATATATCATTTTGAAGTGGGTCATGTGATCGTTTCATATCATGGTCACGTGATCGTTTCATATAAGATGTGTAATTATTATTTTAATTTTTATTTAAAAAACTACTGGATATATTTAGCTGAATTTTTTTTTATATATTTTATGGAACAATTTGACTATTACCTAAAATTTTCGAAGCAATTTGTGAATTTTAAATCCGCTTAAAAAATGTTAGAAAAATTAGGTCCCATAGGGCTCAATGTATTTCATTTTTTAAACCCGGGTTCAATCCAAAACTAATTGTGTGATATTATTCATTTATATTCCCATAGGTCCTACAGACCGTCTGAACAACATACTAAAATTTAATTTTGATTAAGTCATTTTTACGGCTGTTATCGTGCTAACGGACAGACAGACAGAATGAACAAAGTCATAAACACTTTTCAACTTTGTTGTAAAGTGTTAAAACGACATATATTATATAATAAATATCTTTCCAAGAGTTTAATTATTTTGTGTATGAGAGAGGCTTCACATTTTAAAATAAATTTGGTAGATAACAATTTTTAAGTTTTTAACACTTTACAACAAAGTTGAAAAGTGTTTATGACTTTGTTCATTCTGTCTGTCTGTCTGTCTGTCTGTCTGTCTGTCCGTTATCACGATAACTGCCGTAAAAATGACTTAATCAAAATGAAATTTTAGTATGTTGTTCAGACGGTCTATAGGACCTATGGGAATATAAATGAATAATATCACGCAATTAGTTTTGGATTGAACCCGGGTTGAAAAAATGGAATACATTGAGCCCTATGGGACCTATTTTTTCAAGCATTTTTTAAGCGGATTTAAAATTCACAAATTGCTTCGAAAATTTTAGGCAATATTCAAATTGTTCCATAAAATATATAAAAAAAAATTCAGCGAAATATATTCAGTAGTTTTTTAAATAAAAATTAAAATAATAATAACACCTCTTATATGAAGCGATCACGTGTCCATGATATGAAACGATCACATGACCCACTTCAAAATGATATATGGCATCCATCTTGTGTCAAAATCGTGATTTTTAAAGTTCTTTTTAATTCATATTGAGTGTTGTATCCGTTTTAAAACTACTTTATTTTTGCCTAAATTCTGTGCATCTACATACTGAAACAACGCAATGACAATATATTTCAGTTTAAATGCTCATACAAATTTGATTATTTCTACTATTAAGCCTATTTTTCACCTATGTAAAATGTAAACAGCAAAATATGTAGAATGAGTTGTATTAGAATCACTGTAATTCTTTAACACAAAATCATTTAGTCCATGGAGTCTGCATGGCTGATATGAATGAAATATTCATTGATTTTAGAAAGAGAAGGACGATAATTTTCGATGAAGTTTTACGCATAGAGATTACTTGTAACTCAATGGTCTTAATTTTTAAATAAAATAAGTTATTATAGTATTGTGATGAATGACATGAATGGGGGAATTATTTATGAATGAAATGTTGCTTTTATAGAGAGAGCCAGGCGTGTTATTTTTTTATGACGTTATTTGAATGAATTTCAATTGTTTTCGATGAAGTTTTCAAATATAATAAATTATCGTAGTATTATGATAATTCTAAAATTATTACCGAGGAATGTATCACATTTTAGAGATATTTAAACCAGGCAATTTATACTTTAATGCCGTCATTTGAATGAAGTTAATTTTTTTCGATGAAGGTTTAAGGTTTCAAATATAATAAATTAATGTAGTATTGTGATAAGTTTTAAAATATTATCGAGGACTGTATTGCATTTTAGACATGTTTAAATAAAATTGCATTGAAGTTGGAAAGTGTTTCATAATCAATGCTTTAAGCATGATTGATCTTTCTTGTTTTTTTTTAATTTTATGTAACTCTTCATGATATATATATTTGATGGCATTTTTAATGCACTTTCCTGCGTCCTAGAGAGTTAAAATTTGGTACACAACTTAAATTTGTAGAACATTTTATTCTACAAAAATTTGGTGGATCTTTAAATATAGATCCTACATTTTTTTCAAAATGGCCTACAAATAATCCCCGTTCACTTCTATAAATCATTGCTGTAATATTGTTAAAAGTTCTGATGTATGCAGCACATGTCTTTCCCTGCAAACTCATATTCACGCTCTCTTTATTTCTTCCATAATAATTTGAGTTTATCTGCACAAAATAACAGTATTTTAAATGACATTGAATTTGCACGTTAAACTTAAATTTGGTTCTCATTTGATAGCTGGACTCATTGTCAAAGGTGGCGTAGCGAAAACTCTAAAAAACTGTTTATGTTGTATGCTACTTTTAATACAGCTATTACTTTCCTTATATACATAATGTATAAGGAAAGTATTGTGACGGGGTCGAAAATTCGAAATCGAGTTTTCGACGGGAGAACACGTTTCAAGCATCCCTGATCACGAATCAAACATTTTTGAAGTGATGTCTGTGTGTGTGTGTGTGTGTGTGTGTGTGTGTGTGTGTGTGTGTGTGTGTGTGTCTCAGTGGGTCTATGGAGACGATAACTGACGAACGAATGGACTGATTCGACCCAAATTGGGTACAAAAATCACAATCCGTAAACACTGGAAGCCTATTGTTTTTATACGTAATCGAATGTTCAGAACCCCCTTAAATTTTCCAATGAAATTTTGAAAAAATCGTCAAAAAATCAAAACCGCTAATAAAGTTACGCAAATAGACATTTGTTATGCAATTTTTCATTAGAAAACGATTGGCATAAATTTTAGAACGCTAACATGAACCGTTCTCGAGATATTGTACATTTTTCAGAAAAATTATGAAAAAGTAACATAAAAAAAATTCCTATTGATAAACATGTTCACTTTTCATATGTAATACCATGCGATAAATTGAGTGATATCATTCTCGTGGATCTAGCTCGTTCCATTCATGAAAAAATATACTTTAAATAATACTTTTGTATTTGAACGCCAATAGTCATTTATCAGCTGTAAGAATAACTTTTTTCTTAGTGCATAACGCTTGGCGAGATTTTGGCGACGAATTTGGGCGGAATGTCGCCAACTTGGCGACTTTTTTGAAATGTTGCCAAATTAATGAAAATCTCGCCAAATGGATAACAAGAAAGATCAATCATGCATAAGCATTGATTATGAAACACTTTCCAACTGAAATGTAATTTCATTTAAAAATTTCTAAAATGTGATTCATTCAGTGGTAATATCTTTTACATTATCACAGTACTACAGTAATTTATTATACTTAAATATTTAAAACTGTATCGAAATATAAATCATCTGATTCTTTATGCAAAATCAATGAATATTTCATTCATATAACTTGTATTCCAGACTCCAGAGCTAAATAATTTTGTGTAAAAATAATTCAATTATTATGTGACTCACCTTACAATCGCTTGAGATATTTGCATTCTGCATAAGTTAGAATTAGGCTTCGTTGAAGAAATAATAAAAGTTTAGGGATCATTTAAAATCACAACTATTGCAATTGCATAGGCACGGAATTTAGATACACAGATAATACACAGATACACAGATAATATGTGTGTGTGTGTGTGTATGTATTCAAAGTATTGGAATCGTGCCGAAGATCGGAACTCGAATTTTCAAAGGATCTACACGTTTTGGGACTTCTAGAACACGAAAAAACTAGTTTTAGGAAGACGTCTGTGTGTGTAAGGGTGTATCTGTGAATGTTTCTGTGTGTCTGTGTGGATATTACATCCACTCTAATTGAAAAACTAATGGACCGAATTTCATACAATTTGGTAGGTATGTTTTTTGTGGGAAATCCTGATGTTCATTAGATTATAGTACGATTCGTAATAAAAGAATCTGCCTTCTTTGCGAAATGGCCGCAGAAATTGCCTTTATCCACTCTAGCTAAAAACTAATGAACCAAATTTAACAAAATTTGGTGTATAATATTTCAATAACCTACAAGTGATTTATATACCAAATTTAACAAAATTTTGTATATAAATCATTTGTAGGTTATTCTACTACGATTCGGGAAAAAGGAACGGGCTATTTTTGCGAAATGGCCCGCAAAAATCGTTATATATAAAAATAAAAGACTACGTGTGCTCAATTATATCAATTAAATTGCTATTTTATATGTGATTTTTGACAACAAAAAGAATAAGACTAACCCCATTACTCTAGGACTAGCCGTTCTTGAGATATTCTAGTTTTTTCGCGTTTTCGCTACGCCACCTTTGACAATAAGTCCAGCTATCAAATGAGAACCAAATTTAAGTTTAACGTGTAAATTCAATGTCATTTAAAATACTTATGTTGTGCAGATAAACTCAAATTATCATTGAATAAATAAAGAGAACGAATATGAGTCTGCAGAGAAAGACATGTGCTGTCCACATCAGAATTTTTAACAATATTACAACAATGATTTATAGTGAACGGGGATTATTTTCAGGCCATTTCGAAAAAAATGTATGATCTATATTTAAAGATCCATCAAATTTTTGTCGAATAAAATGTTCAACAAATTTAAGCTGTGTACCAAATTTTAACTCTCTAGGACGTAGGAAAGTGCATTTAAAATGCCATCAATTAAATTTATCATGAAGAGTTATATAAAATTAAAAAAAAATGAAAAATTGCTATCTACCAAATTTATTTTAAAATATGAAGCCACTCCCATATGCAAAATGTTTAAACAAATGGAGAGATATTTATTATATAATATCTCTCTCTTTCCTTTCTGGAAGATATCCCAAAGTCAGAATTTAATTGAATTTGTTTTTTTCCCTATATTAAATAATTTTTTTAATTAAAAAACTACTTAACATATTTTACTGAATTTTTTTTTATATATTCTATGGGATAATGTGAATATTTCCTAAAAATTTCGAAGCAATTCGTGAATTTTAAATTTACTTAAAAAATGTTTGAAAAATTAGGTCCCATAGGGTTCAATGTATTTCATTTTTTCAACCCGGGTTCAATAGAAAACTAATTGGGTGATATTATTTATTTATATTCCCATAGGTCCTACAGACCGTCTGAACAACATACTAAAATTTCATTTTGATAAACTCATTTTTACGGCAGTTATCGTGCTAACGGACAGACAGACAGACAGACAGACAGACAGACAGACAGAATGAACAAAGTCATAAACACTTTTCAACTTTGTTGTAAAGTGTTAAAAATGATGCTAAATCAATGAAAATGACGACTAATTGTCGAAAATTCAATATCTTGGAAAGACTATTAGTATCTACTATAAGAAAAACCAAATTTTTTACTGTAAAAGTAGTAAATTCATTACATTATATAAGGAAAGTCATGTGTTGCCCACATCAGATTTTTTTTAATTTATTACTGTTTAGTTACTTTCTGAGGCAAATAATCATATAGGATCGAAATGTTTCTCAGACATACATTGACTTACAAAATGATACAGTAAGTGACAGTAAATGTTGTATTGTTATTAAGAAGCTGTAAAAAATTAGGAAGTTAAAGAACAGTAAACAATAATAATTAAGATTTCGATATATCAATTCAGTAAATATGAATTTTCAAACTAGTTGTAATTTCGTATCAATATCAGTATCAAAAACTGATGGAAGTCGGAATACCGTTTTTCTGTATTCCCGGATTCCGGCATTGGACGTCACAGTATGACCACGAGCAGTTCGATTTGATTTGAATGAAGTTTCTAGCAAGAAAACCTTAACCAGTATAAAATCCCTAACTCATGTCTTAGAACGTGATTCTTAAAATGACACAACTATGAACTTCTGAGATAACTCAAAACCTTAACTGCCAAAGCAAATACAACAGATACATAGGATTTAAATCTACCTTCTTTATTGAGAGAAACTAAGTTATACAGCGACTGGCTGTAGGAGCAAAAGAGGTCTGTATACAAAAAATAGACACACTATTGCACAAGCCCGTTCAGTGGTTTGAACTTAAAACACAGAAATTACAGGGCGATATATGTGGACTTTGGTATCACTCATAGTTAAGCGATGCTGACTGATAAATCTCACCGACTTTCATCAGATGATGGCGGTAGGCCTCAGCATGATCTATAGTTGTACCATCCTACAGTAACATCAGCTGTATTCCTCTTACACTCATACTGTATACTCAACACTCATCTGTATACTCTTACTGTATACTTAACACTCATCGCTAGACTGTGGTTCACACGTCTAGCGCATGGGTTCAATGCTTCACTCCGGGAATGATGGCGGCTCACGCGAATACGAATACTTATTCACCACGAAATAAAACTTATTCTACTATCAGGATCGCAGAAACTTGTCATCCAGCTCTGGATTGGTCTCCATAACCGAACCAGTGAGAAGTTGTTAATGCAAAATAAATCATAATTTAGATCACGATTTAAATGAGGGAAATATTATAACCAAAAGGACCTTAAAGGATATAGACCTTATACCTGTTGAGAATAAATCTATTGTTTAATCATTTAATGAAGATATGTTACTTTGGAGCTATATTCTCATTTGATTCGACCGCGAGGTGTTTCATATTGAGAAAAAAAGTACATTCTAAGACAAAACAAAAATCGACGCACAAAAAAAGAATTATCCAAATGAGACAAAATGTGGTACGTGTAATGTGGATGTATAGAAAAATAAATGATTGGAATTTCAGAACAATTGGATGATTTATTGCACTGAAATATCTACACAAAGTGGGCACACCAATATGGCGTTGGCCCACTTCTGGCATTCATACAAGCTGTTATCCGACGTGGCATTGATGCATAAAGTTCCCGGATGGTGTTCTGAGGGACGTCGTTCCAAATGGCCTCCAACATGACGAGTTAATTCATCTACATTCTGAAATGGTCGCAGGCGACGCTCCATCTCACCCCAAATGTGCTCAATAGGCGATAGATCTGGGGATCTGGGTGGCCAAGGAAGTGTGTCGTAAGCACGTAGACAGTCAATGGAAAGGCGTGACATTATCTTACAGAAAAGTGTCGGGAAAGGAATGGCAATACTGCAGGTCGTAGAATGTCGGCAACAAACCACTGTGCTGTGATGGTGCCACGGAGGAATTTCAAAGGGGTCCGACTGTCAAAAGATATGGCACCCCCAGACTACAGCTTCCTGTTGTCGGGCCGTGTGGCGTGTGACAGTAAGAGCAGGATCCTGGCGATATCTGCGCTGTCTCCAGACACGTCTGCGCTGGTCGTCGAGACTCATTTCGAAACGGGACTCATCACTGAAGACAATTCGTCCCCAATCAGAACAATTTCACTTTGATCGAGCCCGACACCTTTGCAATCGCTGTTGACGGCGCATACTGGTCAGTGGTAGGCGGCGTTATAGGCGCCGCGAGTATATATTCCACTGCCATAGTCTGCTATTAATCGTCCGGGTGGTCACTTCAGTGTTTGTCACACGTTGGATGGTTGATAACGACGAATCTCGTGCTGTCACAGCTGCTCTGACAATCGCTCTATCTTCTCGTTCTGCCGTTGCTCTAGGCCGTCCGCTGCACGCCTGCCGCTGAAATATGCCATTCTGGATTCACTCTTGCCAATATCGACTCATTTCTGCATCGCTCCTCCCCAAATGATTAGCGATTCGTCGGTGTGCCCATCCAGTCTCATGCAGTCCGACCGAACGCCCTCTTTCAAACTCCTTCATATGCTCGCAGTGGCCGCTGATTCGCCGGCGAGGCATTGTTACAATCAAGGTACGTAAACGCAATCGAAATCCACTGCACGTTTTGTTCCTGAAAGCGAACCTCGCTTCTTATATGCACCACCATGGTGCTACTTTCAATGTGCTGTAGCTCCGATTATTCATTCATTGACTGCGGATTTTTGATGATTTGTATATTCGGTCGAAAGTGTTTGCATGTAAATTTTCATTGCTATCGGATTATTTTGCAGGGTGCGTCGGTTTTTTTTGTCTGAGAGTGTACACATACAATGTAATGAGACATATCTTACCCCAGCGCCACCTTGAAATATTGTTTCAAATGATTGTGGCGTTTTTCCTATATAAAGTTTTAACTCTTTCTTTTACCACCATGGGGTAGATAAGAACAATGTGAATGCATCAATTTTTTTTTATCGGTATTAATAAGCCTATTTTCAGCCAGATAAAGTTGTTCATTTGTAGAAAAATCATAACTTGTACACGGATTTATTACTTTCCTTATATTTATAATGTATAAGGAAAGTATTGTGACGGGGTCGAAAATTCGAATTCGAGTTTTCGACGGGAGAGCACGTTTCAAGCACCCCTGATCACGAATCAAACATTTTTGAAGTGATGTCTGTGTGTGTGTGTGTGAAAGTATGTGTGTGTGTGTGTGTGTCAGTGGGTCTGTGGAGACTATAACTGACGAACGAATGGACCGATTTGAACCAAATTTGGTACAAAAATCACAATCTGTAAACACTGGAAGCCTATTGCTTTTATACGCAATCGAATGTTCAGAATCCCCTAAATTTTCGAATGAAATTTTGAAAAAATCGTCAAAAAATCAAAACCACTAATAAAGTTACGCAAATAGACATTTCTTATGTAATTTTTCATTAGAAAACGATTGACATAAATTTTAGAATGCTAATATGAACCGTTCTCGAGATATTGTACATTTTTCAAAAAAAATATTAAAAAGTCATATAAAATAAAAAAAAGTATTTCCTATTGATAAACATGTTCACTTTTCATATGTAATACCATGCGATAAACTGGGTGACATCATTCTCGTGGATCTAGCTCGTTCCATTCATGAAAAAAGATACTCTGAGTAATACTTTTGTAATTGAACACTAATAGTCATTTAGCTGCTGTAAGAATAACTTATTTCTTAGTGCATAACGCTTGGCGAGATTTTGGCTACGAATTTGGCGGAATATCGCCAACTTGGCGACTTTTTGAAATATTGCCAAATTAACGAAAATCTCGCCAAATGGATAAAAATGACGTTAAATCAATGAAAATGACGACTAATTGTCGAAAATTCAATGTTTTGGAAAGAATATTAGTATCTACTATAAGAAAAACCTATTTTTTTACTGTAAAAGTAGTAAATTCATTACATTATATAAGGAAAGTCATGTGTTGCCCACATCAGATTTTTTTTATTTAAATTAATGAAAAGAGTAAACTAAAAATTTTTGAAATTCACTAAAATTTGAGCCAAAACATTTTAAAATAAATTTTCTCAGAAGTAAACGAAAAATTCACCTCAACGACAAACCAAATTCTTAGAGAACCTTGGTAACGTCACATACAGAGGAGCCATTGAAGATCGCGTAATTTATAGAAATTTAACAGAGTTACTTATGAAAGTCCAGTTGAACCTCATTGAAAATTTATGTATATCTGCTGCAAAACCTCATTGTTGACATATGAGTAAAGTAAAACAGAAATTAAAAATTAATTCATTACCAGATTTTTATTTAAACTTGTTGGCAATGAAATAAAACAAAGGAAATATTATTATATTTTGGGAGCCCGAATCGTGCGTAGTCAAGGCTGTCTGGATTCGAGTTGGTCAAAGTTAACAATAGAAATAATCTGAGTCGGTTAGATTCATTGATGTCGATGGAGGTAAATTTAGTCCATCTGAATCAAATGGCTTCGATTGAGCCAATGAAATCCACTTGAGATGGCTGGCGGCAATTTGTTATATTGGAAGCAGTAAGTTGACTGAAGTCGTTTAAGTTGAAATCAAGTAGAAATGGCTGGTCGGTGGCAAATGATTATATTGGAAACAATAAGTTAATTAGGGTCGCTGAAGTTGACGTCATCTGAAAATGACTTATCGGTGGTAATTGACTAATTGGTAGCAATAAGTTAATTGGGGTCGTTTAAGATGAAGACTACTGTATAAGACCTATCGGTGGTAATTGATTATATTGGAATCAATAAGTTAATTTGAGTCGTCTAAGTTGAAATCAACGTGCTATGACTGGCAGTTAGTTGATGGATTTTAATACAGTAAATTGAATCGTATACATTGAGATTTGGAAGGCAGTGGCTTAATAGAGTCAACAGATTCGATGGCGAAAATTTGAAATCATTCGTCGTTAATTGGCTTATAATCGACACAAACTAATTCCATTGAATATCTTTGATTGGATTAGATTCAGAAAGTTGAAGATTATTAGCACTTGAGGAAGGAACCCGGGTCCAACGCAGAATCGAATGCATTCGGAATTGGAGGATAGAGAGCCCTGGTATTTGTCGTACCGTCGATAAGGTGAGTAAACGGAGGAAGAGGTGAGGTATTGAAAGCGAAGGGACGGTACAAATACGTGTGTCAAATGTTGGAGCGCTCATGGTTGGACACTGAATGCATATCTAGAGGAAAGCGTTCGGGCTCTGAGAATTTTTTCTACTTTAACCAGTATTTACTAAAAAGTTTTGAAGTGAATAACATCTATGGTTGGAGAATCCGTCCAAATTTGGGGCATACGAAAAATATAAAACACTTTGGTTGCTTATATCTCCGAACCTAAAAGATAAAAATATTAACAATTTATATTTTTCTCAAAAATATAGTACCAGTTAAGAATATACAGAAATAATATTAATATGTTAATTTTTTGAACAATTTTTTTTTCGAAACATACAAAAAAAGCTTTTGTCTGAACGAGTTTTCACTACAATGTCTTCTGATTTATAAAAGGTAGATACAAACAGTAAGCAACTGATATGTTTGGAAACAATATTCAGGAACAGATTTTAGATCCATAATTTGTTTTACAAAGCTCTTATAGTTTTTGAGCAATTGTGTTGTCAAATTGTAGAATATAGTAACATTTCTATTTTTAAAGTTTATAATGCTTTTATCTCCAAAACTACACAAAAATGTTAGCTTTAAACAGCAAGAAGTAATTTATAGCACTTTGAAAATCCTATAAAGATTATGTTTCGAATATTCGTTCTTAGTTTTCGATATATAGTGGTATCCTATAAAATATACCAGTCGTAATCAAACTTATATAGACTTGGTGAGAAGTATCTATCTTACTTTATTTAGCAAAAGCATGTTTCATTGGTTGTAAACGAGAAAAAAAAGTAATAAACTTTTTAAACTTTATTGGAGTTTTATTTTACAAACGTTATTCACTAAAAATCATTTCGACTCCATCGAACACAAGCTATCACTTGATGGAGCCGAAATAGCTGAAATTTTTACTTTTCCCACTTGCATAATACAACTGCAGGAAAGCACAGTGACAGGGTCAAAATTTAAATTCGACTTTTGACAAAACAGCAAGTTTCAAGCATCACTGAACTCGATCCAAACGTATTTAAGGTGTTGTCCTTGTCTCTATGTGATATATGTCAGTGAATATATGTCAGTGTGTGTGTATGTTTATTAATGTCATTATTGGTGTGTGTGTCCGTGAGTCTGACAAAATGATATTTTATGAATGAAATTAGCAATTTGAGAAAAAAATTGTACAGTTATTATAATCAGTGAAAACTGGAACCCTAATGATACCAGAGAGAATAATTGGAAGATACCACACATTTCGAATTATTTTTTTTTCTTCTGAGAAAATCATTAGAAAGTCATATTGTTAATCAATTTTTAAGCTGTTCATCACTAGGAAGATATATGGCATCCACTTTAAAACGTTAGCATGAACCGTTCATGAGATATAGCACGTTTATAAAACTTTTTAAAACGTTATATATCATTAAAATTCCTGGCAATTATCCTTTAATAGCATTAGCGATAGATTCGGCGGAATATTGCTAACTTGGTGACATTTTGAAATGCGACCAAATTGACGAAAATGTCGCCAAATTGGCGCAAATGACCCCGAAATTGATAAAAATCCAATACTTTTTAATGACAAAAATCATTTAATATACAGACAATATTGTTTCAATATTTCTAATTTTCAAATTAGTATACATATTCTGATGTATTTCTATGTTCATATAAAATAATCAATTAAGTTTTTAATACTTTACAACATAGTTGAAAAGTGTTTATGACTTTGTTCATTCATTCTGTCTGTCTGTCTGTCCGTTCAGACGATAACTGCCGTAAAAATGACTTTATCAAAATGAAATTTTAGTATGTTGTTCAGACGGTCTGTGGGACCTATGGAAATACAAATGAATAATAACGCCCAAATAGTTTTAGACTGAATCCGAGTTACAAAAATGAAATGCTTTGAACCCTATGGGACCTAAATTTTTCAAACATTTTTAAGCGGATTTAAAAATCACCCATTGCTTCTACAGTTTTAGGACATATTCAAATTATCCCATAAAATATGAAAAAAATTTCAGCAAAATATATTCAGTAGTTATTTAAATAAAAATTAAAATAATAATTACACCCATATTATATGAATAGATCACGTGACCCACTTAAAAAAGATATGGTATCCATCTTGTGTCAAAATCATGATTTTTAAAGTTCTTTTTAATTTATATTTAGTGTTGTAACTCTTCTAAAATCGCTTTATTTTTGCTAAAATTCTATGCAGCTACCTGTACATTCTGAAACAACGCAATTACAGTATATTTGAGTTTAAATAATCAAACTTTGATTATTTCTACAACGAAGGCTAATTTTCACTTATGGAGAATGTGAACAAATAAAGATGTAAGATGAGTTGAATAAGAATTGCTGAATTTCTTTAAAATTATTTAGCTCTGGAGCCTGCAATATAGCTGATATAAATTAAACATTCATTGATTTTACATAGAGAAGCCGACGATTTTTTCGATGAAGTTTTAAACATAGAGTTAAATTACTTGTACCTCCGTGGTTCTAAAATATTAAATAAAATAAATTATTGTAGTATTATGATGAATAAAAGGAATGGAATAAAAGTGTATGAATGAAATATTTACGCTTTCACAAAGAGAACAAGACAATTTATATTTCAATGACGTCATTTGAATAAAGTTAATTTTTTTCGATGACGTATTCATTAATTTATTAAGTTTTCAAATATAATAAATTAATGTAGTATTGTGATAATTTAAAAAATATTACCGCTGAATGTATCCTATTTTATAGATGTTTAAATAAAATTGCATTGCAATTGGAAAGTGTTTCATAATTAATGCGTTATGCATGATTGATCTTTCTTGTTTTACTATCATTAAGTTTTAAGTTTTCAAATATAATAATTTACTGTGATATTTTGAAAAAATATGTGTGATAGTTTGAAAAAATATCAGCGCTGAATGTATCACAATTTAGAGACGCTTAAATAAAATTATATTTCCAGTTGGAAAGTGTTTTATAATCAATATCAATGCTTTATGCGTGATTGAACTTTCTTGTTTTTGTTGTGTTGTTGCTTTGTGTGTAAAAATGCTTTAAAAACGTGAATATCATACAAAAATTAAAGATAGCAAATGTTAATTGATAAAATAATGTAGAAGCAGAAAATTTACACAGAAATGATCGCTTTCTAATGACTGCAGTGTGGGAACAGCCATTTGTGCAATTTGGATATTTACATGTGTTTTTTTTTAAGTTTTGGATTTCATTAAACCAGGTACTGTGTTTGATTTTGATTTAAACATGGCTTTTGCTTTGTTTTAGAGGATAATTTATTGTTGAATTTCTCGAATGTATACAATTTTATGATTTTCGTGTTACGTCTGCGTAGTTAGTATAGATTTTTTTAAAATTTCGTTAAAGTACAACATTTTTCCTAATTTTTTGAAATTTCGTTAAAGTACAATATTTTTTCAAAGTATAGAATTTTTTAAATTTCGTTAACGTATGATATACTATCTAAGTATCGTTTCTTTTAAATTTCTTTAAAGTACAATATTTTTTCTAAGCATAGATTTTTTAAAATTTCATTAAAGTGCAATATTTTTTCAAAGTTTAGAATTTTTGAAATTTTGTTAGACTGCAAAATTTTTTCTAAGTAACGTTATTTCTTAAATTTCGTTAAACTACCATCTTTTTTTAATACTTTAACATTATTTTATTTCGTTAAATTTCGTTACAGTCGTTTTTCTAAGTATCGACTTTTTTTAATACTTTAGCTTTGTTTAAAACTTATTTATGTATTATCTGTACATGCATTTTTAAATATATATGTTTATATTTTTTATGCACAAAGCCCAAGGTGGCATCCGTTAGGAATTTTCAAAACACCGTACTCGTTGGCACCATTCTTGGCGACAAAAAAAATTCTTTATATCAAATTCTTTATATCAAAATTCTTTATAATTCTTTCTCGACAAATTCTTTATATCAAATCTGTTTCTTTTTGTAAAATGCAAATGCGTTTTTGAGAAAATATTTTTCTTCATGTTATATACTATATATGTTAAGGGATGAAGGGGGGAGGGGCAGTTGGGCCCTGACTCTAGAGACATTTTGGGTGAGCTGGGGGTCTTGGGTAATAAATAAATAATTTAGTTCGTTTAGAATATTTTATCCAGGTCTTAGCGTGTTCACGAACCGTAAAAATTCTACCTCTGGCGCATGAAACTCGCAGAGTGCCAATCGGAAAACTGCTGTAAGGATAATTCATTAATGAACATTTAGCTCCATACAAAGAAAGAAATGTATTTTAAAAAGCTATCTGTAGCTTAATATGCTTGCGTAGATTCTGTTATCTGCATTGAAAACGGCGCTTACGATGTGTCCCACGTTGTCTAGTGGTTAGGATACCTGGCTCTCACCCAGGAGGCCCGGGTTCAATTCCCGGCGTGGGAATCATTTTTTTTTTAATTAGTTATGCAATCAAACTATGATCTTCGACATAAGGATCGTATTCGACCCGGCAACTGATTTTGCGAGGCCAGACGATCGATTTTTCTAAAAAATATTTTTCATCCCTATTATTTTTTTTTATCTTTTTAACACTTTACAAAAAAGCTAAAAAGTGTTTATGACTTTGTTCATTCATTCTGTCTGTCTGTCTGCCTGTCCGTTAGCACGATAACTGTCGTAAAATGGACTTAATCAAAATGAAATTTCAGTATGTTGTTCAGACGGTCTGTAGGACCTATGAGAATATAAATCAATAAAATCACCCAATTAGTTTTGGATTGAACCCGGGTTGAAAAAATGAAATACATTGAGCCCTATGGGACCTAATTTTTCAAACATTTTTTAAGCGGATTTAAAATTCACAAATTGCTTCGAAAATTTCAGGTAATATTCAAATTATTCCATAAAATATATAAAAAAAAAATTTAGCGAAATATATTCATTAGTTTTTTAAATAAAAATTAAAATAATATTAACATCTCTTATATGAAGCGATCACGTGACCATGATCTGAAAATATCACGTGACCCACTTCAAAATGATATATGGCATCCATCTTGTCTCAAAATCGTGATTTTTAAAGTTCTTTTTAATTCATATTGAGTGTTGTATCCGTCCTAAAATCACTTTATTTTTGCATAAATTCTGTGCATCTACATACTGAAACAACGCAATTACAATATATTTGAGTTTAAATGCTCATCCAAATTTGATTATTTCTATAACGAAGCCTATTTTTCACCTATGTAAAATGTAAACAGCAAAATATGTAGAATGAGTTGTATTAGAATTGCTGTATTTCTTTAACACAAAATCATTTAGTTCATGGAGTCTGTATAGCTGATATGAATCAAATATTCATTGATTTTACAAACTGAAGGACGATTTTTTTCGATGAAGTTTTACGCATAGAGTTTAATTACGTGTAACTCCATGGTCTTAATTTTTAAATAAAATAAATTATTATAGTATTCTGATGAATGATATGAATGGGAAAATGTTATGAATGAAATGCTGTTTTTATAGAGAGATTCTGACGTGTTATTTTTTCTATGACGTCATTTGAATGAATTTCAGTTGTTTTCGATGAAGTTTTCAAATATAATAAATTATCGTAGTATTATGATAGTTTTAAAAATATTTCCGAGGAATGTATCGCATTTTAGAGATGTTTAAACTAGGCAATTTATAATTCAATGATGTTATTTTAATGAAGTTCATTTTTTTCGATGAAGGTTTAAGTTTTCAAATATAATAAATTAATGTAGTATTGTGATAAGTTTTAAAATACTACCGAGGAATGCATTGCATTTTAGACATGTTTAAATAAAATTGCATTGAAGTTGGAAAGTGTTTCATAATCAATGCTTTAAGCATGATTGATCTTTTTTGTTTTAATTTTTATTTTAAGAACTACCGAATGTATATTTTGTTGAAATTTTTTTTATATATTTTATGGGATAATTTGAATATTTCCTAAAACTTTCGAAGCAATTTGTGAATTTTAAATCTGCTTTAAAAATGTTTGAAAAATTGGGTCCCAATGTATTTCATTTTTTCAACTCGGGTTCAATCCAAAACTAATTGGGTGATATTATTCATTTATATTCCCATAGGTCCTACAGAGCGTCTGAACAACATACTAAAATTTTATTTTGATAAACTCATTAACACTTTTCAACTATGTTGTAAAGTGTTAAAAATAGAGAAATGATTATAATTTTATTGCAAAGAGCGGCCAGAGCGTATCATATTCTTTTTGGCGTTTATTTTTGTCGTCCTATACCAATATCTGTCAACAACGCCATCTCTCCTACCAAGATGAAGTAAGTCAAATTTTCCGTGGGCAAGAAAGTTTGAAAACGTTGCCCTTTACTAAAAATATGTTTCCACTAAAACTGCCTTTCGTAAGAAATTTTCTTTTTTAGGATACAATTTCTTACGAATTGACATGTATTCAATTGTCAGCACTGTTTTTCACTGTATGAACGAATAACACAAAAAAAAACATATTTGAAAAGGAGGTTTTTATACGGCAATAGATAGATATATTTTGAGTTGCATAAAAGGCCCACAATGTTGTTTATATGCGATGTCCTTGGAAATTGACAGCAAAAAGGAACACGATAACCCCGGTATTGCAATATGTATACTCGCGTGTCACAAAAGTAAATGATGAAATAAAATAAATTCGTTTTATTCGAGACGAAAACATCGTAAGGTTGATAAAAAAATATTTGTTGTATCCCGCACATGACTACTTCTGCAGAGAAACAGTTTCTACCTTGCCTTGTTGATTAAATGATAAACTCATTCAATGGGGGTCAATCTATATATTTTTTCCGATTGTTTTCATACTGTTACAAAATGTATTTTCTAGAATCGTGGGTGTATACGCAGGATACAAGAATGAGTCTAAGTTTCTGGATAACGTACGTTTGCTTTTTCAGGAGCACAAAGTAAACTGAGACAATATACAATTAAACAGCACTTAAATGATCCACTAATTAAATAAATAAGCGATAATATTCTCAAAATACTGGCGATAATAATTTCATCAAAACAACCGGTACTATTCTCAAAACATTGACAAAAGTCACAACTCACTGTAGTTTGTATAGTGCCAACTTGTCAAGTGAACTCTCCGATTCAGCGATGACTTCTATTTATAGTCTCTCTATAGAAATTTCTGGAAATCTCTATAGCTCAAAGAATAATCGTTCTATGGAGATGTTTCTGGAACAATCCGGAAGTCACAAAATATCGCTAATTTGTCGATAAATCGCCAAATCTGGCAACCCGTCTTCTAACTGGGGAATCCTGGAAACCCTGGGCTCATGTTATCCTCACGTCGTGCTGACGTTATGGACTGTAGTTTCTTCGCCTGGTCTTAGTTTCTGGTTTCTAGGACAATCAAGTTTCTGAAACAATCCGGAAGTCACCAAATGTGTCTAATTTGTCGATAAATTGCCAAATCTGGCAACCCGTCTTCTAACTGAGGAATCCTGGAAACCCTGGGCTCATGTCATTCATTCTCACTTCGTACTGACGTTATGGACTGCATTTTCTTCGCCTGGCCTTAGAGACAGACGAAAGAGGAGGCGCCGAAGGGAATATTGCGCATTCGCAACAATACTGTGTGTCACGGCGTATCCTTGAATTATTTTCATAGCACTGTTTGCTATGATGAAACATGGTAATTGACAGAACAGTAGTGGTAGTATTGTTTATTCAGGAAAACGATAGCTTGCACTTCGAAAATGTATGCAAATGGTATAGAAATCTATATAAATTAAATAGAAAATCCATCTGTCTCTCTGTCTGTTTGTTTCATCATCATGAAAGAAAGGCTGTTCCAGATTTATAATAATGATAATAATAATGAACTTTATTTTGCCACACAATGTACACAACATATACAATTTCAACTTATAAGTAAAGTATAACAGTGGGGCAAGGAACTGCGAAAAAGGCACTATGGATTAGCCTGACCAGTCCAACCAAACAGGCAAGATGTTAGCATCATTACAATGGCCAGTGGCAGAACAAAAGCCATAACAAGATAAACAAGAAACAACTAGCAAAGCAAATAAATAATAGGTCAGACCTGTAACAGAAACATCTTTAAGTACTTGTTAAAGCTATTTTCATGGTTTAGTGATTTTAAGAAAGGTGGAAAAGAATTCTATAATCTTGAGCTAGTGGAATTGATATTTAGGTATAAGCTGCTTGTACGAGAAAAAGGGGGTAACCATTGATTCTTATTCCGTGTATTATAAGTACGATCGTGAAAATTAGTGAAAAAGATACTGCAATGCTGATTCTGATGAATATGCTGAAACATAAACAAAGCCAAACGATAGTTTTCACTATTGTTTGGCTTCGTTTCTTAGTGGCGGGCAAAATTTTGTAGAGAGAACAAATATCATGATGATGAATATTCAGATCAAAGGAATCTTTAAGAAGAGATATATATTTATTTTGTAGAATGCGAAGCCTGTTTATATTTCTGGTAGTAGTGTTTCCCCAATCAGGATGACAATAAGACAGATGAGGAAAACTTAAACTGTAATAGAGCATAATTGAAACAGTTTTTGGTAAAGAAGATAATTTAGTTCTAACTAATCCAATAATTTTTCCTTACTTTATTACAAATGTGGCCAACTTGTTAATTCCATTTTAAACCATTCTGTAGAATCACGCTCAAGAACTTAACGTCGGAAGAAAAAAGAATACTGGAGCCATTTATATATATATTATTTATATCACGAGCAGAATATTTCTTATCAAAAGGAACACACTTAGTTTTCTCAGTATTTAAGGTTAAAAAGTTTTAGTCAAGCCAGTCCATATAGTTATGGATTTGAGAATTTACTTGATTGACAAGTGTCTGAATGTTTTCATCAACAAAAAATAAGCTCGTATCATCAGCAAAAATTATTTTGGAAGCTCAAGAAGGAACATGGAAGATACCATTTATGTAAATTAAAAACGGAATCAGACCTAAGATTGAGCCTTGAGGGACACCAGTGAGGATAGCTTGATAACTAGAACGAACGTTTTGTATGGACTAATTGTTTACGATCAGTTAAGTAGTTTTTGAATAAAATATTAGTTATACCTCTAATACCAGTGCAGTCAAGTTTTGATAAGAGACGTTGGTGATGAATAGTATCAAAAGTTTTTGATAAATCAAAATAAGAAAAAAAAATACCGAGAACCGAATGCTTAACATCAAGATTACACTGTATAGTATTTAAGGCGGTTAAAATTTCAAGTTCAATTGATTTTCGTTTTTGAAATCCAAATTGGTCTAAATTGGTCCATTGGTCCATCCATAAATATGTTAGGTAATATTTATGGGTAGCCTTGACAGGGTTCCTCATGAAATTTGGGTGTCAGTCTGTTCTTTCTGTTTGTCCCCATATCCTTCTATTGTTTCGTTACTTTGAGCGTGACCCAATTATTATTTGAGTCTTCAAACTATCATGGTCTAATCGAGTTTTGAGCCTCTCTACAATAAATGCAATTCAAAATGCGATAGAGTGACTCGCCCATGTTCCCACGGAGTACGGGCGCAATAAATACGGGGGTCCGTAAATTTTTCCGAGAGGTTGGTGATATGGAAAGGAGAGTACAGTCTCTGTGGATGCCGCCCCTACCGGGTTCCGGACTAAATTGGGTGACACTTCCTGGCCGTCCAAACAGATACTTCACATTTTCGGATAGGTCGGACGGTCTGAGTCGAAGAAGATAACGTGACCTAAGAGTTGTGCATTCCTTTATCTCTAAAATTATGGAAGCTTTATAAGCAAGGGCAGACAGCAGAAGTGAGGGCAAACACTCAAAACTGTGGGCATAGACCTGATTAACCGCTGCTTTTCGCATGGTAATGTAGGTATGTAGGTATGTTGCTTGCTCAAGAGCCATAAATGAAATATTTCTCTTTATGTTTGCCTCTAATAAGAAAATCAGAAACGTAGTTTATGAAAAGGCTATTGTTAAATTGTATAATTGTTATCATCTATATACATAAAATTTCAATTTGCGCTTCTGGCCGTTTTTTTTTTTTTGTGATTTCAGCACCGAAGAACTGACGTTTTTCCTTTCTGTGAGAATTATTATAAAATTTCAAAAGAAAATTAGCCAAATATTTAATATTCAACGCAAATTGTGAATCCAGTATCTTTGTATTACATTTTCCGTACGAAGAGCGAGTATACAGCTAGTTGTATATATTAACATAAATCAGATAGTAAATGGCTCCAATTGAAAAAACAAATTTCTATCAATCAAAAAAATTTTTTTTTAACAATTTTAAAATATAGAGAAACATTCCTTCACAAGTTATTCTTTCAAATATTTTTCTTTTCTTTTCAGAACTGCGTTTAAAAGAGTAACTTGTAATCGAAAGAAGATGCATGTTTGTTTATTCTGATTTCATTATAAATGTAGGTTTAATTATTATATGAAATATGAATGCTAGAGAAACTTCATACTCTAGATTAACATATTTTATAACTTTCTCCTTCTCACGGTTTCTTTCTTCAATAAAATTTATATGATTAGTTGATGTAACTTTTCTTATTTCAGCCTCACGATATGAAAGTTGCAGTTCTCGTGTTTTTCATCTTCCATACCCCATCACTCCCTTTCCCGTTTGGTTTTCTTTACAATTAACTGTTATTATGCAAATTCTGTATTCTTGATGTACTATAGAAAAGAAAGAATATTACTTTCCCTGCACTACATGGTAATGTATAGGGAAAGTATTGGAATCATGTCGAAAATCGCAACTCGAGTTTTCGACAGATCTACTCGTTTCGAGACCTCTAAAATACGGAAAAACTATTTTTTAGCGTGACGTCTGCGTGTTTGTCTGTCTGTGTGTCTGTGCAATGTATGTATCCACTCTAACTCAAAAACTAATGGACCGAATTTCATAAAATTCTGTAGATAAGTCACTTGGATGTGACCCTGGTGCTGATTAGTTTTTGGTACGTTTCGTGAAAACAAAACCCGCATTTTTTTGCGAAAAATTTCATTTATCCCCTCTAGCTAAAATACTAATTGACCAAATTGCACAAAATTTGGTAGGTAAGTTACTTGTGGAATACTCAGGTGCTGATTATATTTTGGTACTATTCGGAAAAGAACAACCTGCCTTTTTTTACGAAATGGTCCGTCAAAATCGCCAAAATATAAAAAAAAAAACGAAGTAGTGTATGCTGAAATGTATTAAATAAATTCTTGTTCTATACGCAATTTTTGAAGAGGAAAATAATATAACACACTCCATTATACTTTGAGACTAACCGTTTTCAAGATATTTGAGATTTCTTGCATTTTTGTTACGCCGATTTCGGAAAAAAGTCCAATTACCAAATAAAAACAAAAATTGAATTAAAAATGCAAATTTAGTGGTATTTGGTTCAATAAACTCAATCTAATGAATTATTAAAGAAATAAAGAAAATATGAATTTGAATCTGCAGGTAAAGTAACTGTCACCCCAGTCAGGGAAAGTAACTGTCACTGCAGGGAAAGTAACTGTCAGGGAAAGTAACTGTCACTGCAGGGAAAGTAACTGTCAGGGAAAGTAACTGTCACTGCAGTGCTGTCACCCAACTCCTGACTAGAGTTTAACATACGGCCTGTGAAAGTATAAATTCGATATTATTTATTAAGATGTATTTGTTTTGTGTTGCCGCATTTTGAAGACGTAGCATTTCTCGCGTACTAAGGTTCTGTTCACCTAATTCCACAAAGGCACCTTCCAGACAGAAAAATCATCTTTTTTTTTTTTCTCATCTTTCTCAGAGATAGACGTCACGGAGTTCGGAGAAAATCCCAACCAGCAAACTGGGCCTCGACATTCACGGAAACAAAAACGATACAAGAAGGAATAAAAAAGAAAAGAAAAAAACATTGGCTGAGAATCGCATCGCGGGTGCAATCATTTCTATTGGCTTATGCTCCGCAGTAATATCCTAATTATTGCTTAGAAAACAAAATTAACCTCCTCAAACTGGGAAAAGAAATAAACAAAAACAAACAGCCCTCCAGCACGGAGTCCCATCCAGAACTGCGGTTGAGGCAGAAAACCAAACAAAGAGAGCGCGCTTGCTTGTCACTCTTGCCGCACATCCATTTGGAAGATGCTCAAGAGTGGGGAGTGAGGGCGCACATCCCTGCTCCTCCGCATCCCACAAATGACGTCATCGGATCGTCAGCCGTGACGCCACGGTCGTTGACGTCACGCATCCTCACTTAGGCTATAAATAAAGGACCACGGCCGTGGGGAGCTTCATATATTGAATCCCATCCTCTAATCCAGTCTTCCGTATCAGAGGAGAGATGTTCTTGGGAGAGATTTCTATTTTGAAATAAACCTTTTATTTGTAAAGTGTGATTTTACATCGCCGATAGTGCGCTGAATTTAAAGCGCTGTTTATCGAAAATTTCAACATGACTCCAATTTCAGACTTAAGGAAGTTATCTCTGATGCCGGACAGTGTGGTTAGAAGCCAGTCGGATACCAGTTACGAAAGCCTGGCAGCAGTAATGATTGACAAAAGGGCTCGGAGGGCCAGCGAGTGGGCCACTGGAGTACAAAATGACGATAAGAAAATGGTACTTAGGCCATTGCAAATAAACGGAATCGAACAAAAAGAATTTAGCAGCCTTCTATATCGCCGACTGTCTAAAGTCAGGCCTTCGAGTCAAACGTCTGAAACACCATCAGGTGTCTCAAGATCGTATTCGGTGAGGTCTGTCAAAAAGTTTGCCGAGGCCAAACAGCGAAACAGAGGCTCCAGCATCCCAAGTGAGGGCACACACTCGGGGGGTGTGAAAGTGAAGGAAAGGACTGTTTCCAACAGGTCATTACCTTTGCCCGGTGATGAGTCGGAGTACCTCCGGCTCAGAAACTTCAGTGTCACGTCCAAGGGAGTCATCAATCGCGGGGACTCGTTTAGATCCAAGTCCAGCTCCAACGTTCCTTCGCTGAATAATAACAACGAGGAACCAAATGAAACTGCAGAATCGAAGACCGAAGTGCCATCACCATTGCGTGAAGAACCAAAAAATGGGGACAACCAAAGAAAGTTAACAGTACTTTTGGTGGGTGGACCAGGAGTCGGAAAGACATCTATGAGGAAGCAATTTATGACATCAGAGTATATTTGTGCCAGTGAGTTGCTTACAGGTAAGATTTTGTACCATAATTCATGATTTCATATAAGATTTTATCGTGTATTGCACACTTAATTTGAGCTTAAAATACAATTGGCAACAACCGGGATCAATTCTTCGTCTCTTGGATTATGCATAACTATGCTAATAGCTAAACTATTCCAACCATATAAGGGATTTATTTCACCTTGCAATATTTCTATTCATTTTTTCTTTTGTTTTAAAATAAAATGACAGCAATTGCATAACACACAGATCGTGATTATGCAGAGGGAGTCGAAGTATGTGGGGAGCACTCATGAAGGAGAACTGGAAATATTAATAACGGTTTAGAAAATAATGAAGAGAGGGCTGGAGGAGTGGCGGTCTGGAAGTATTATTTCGTTACGGAACTAAATGAACCAATTCATAGATTACATTTTATTTATTTTGAAGCAGCTAAAAGTAAAAATATTTCATATTATAAATCATACAAAACCCATAATATAGCTGTCATTTCATTAGAGTAACTGTAATTTATAATATTTTAAGATAAATTTTTCCTAAATATTTATTAACATTTGTATTGTTGTCATTTTATATATTTAAATGCGTAAAACTGTTAATGGAATTCATTTTATAAATGCCTAAATATGAAAATCCTCTTTGGTAATTCAACATAAAAGTTATAAAGTATTTTTCATTTATTCAATATACATGATTTTATAAATGAAATTATCATCCAAATATCTATTTTAATTTGAAGCAAAAAATAATTAGTAATTATCTCTTGAAATGTTTAAATGAGTTTCTAATATTTTGAATCATAAAAGCGTTTCAAAATGAAATATTCATTTGACAATATAGTACCCTGATTACTGAAATTAATAAATAATTTTAAAAGTGTATATTTAACATTTTTATATCGTAAACCCTATATAGTTAATATTGCTTTTAGCTGCATTTCAATATTTGATTTTAGTTTCTTATCTTTAAAGATAATTTCGTGGCTTTGCGTTGCTCTCCTATTTTCCTCATCTTCCAGGTAAACGAAAAATTTAATATTTCGAAAATACGAATTACGTATGACGATGCAAATGTATAATAAAAAACATTTCAACCACTTTTCAAAATGATCGAACACTTTCCCCTCGAGTCAGAATTTTGATTTCGGTTGTTTCATTCGATCCGTCTCAGCTTCCAGATCGATGAAAAAATCAAAAATTTGAATTAGGGATGGCGATACAAAGCTATTTTGAAAAAATCTACACCAATTTGCCTCGTAAAAATAAAAAATATATATACAATTTGATATTCTTTCTCGGTCAACAATTAAAATTGGTTATCAACAACTTTAATTAATTATGTAGGTGTCACATTTAGCGAACACTGGTCATCGAGAACGCGCGAAGCGAGGGTGAAATGAATAGTAATGTGTATATTTTTTCAAATTTCCACGGTCATTTCTTTTGATGCACCTTATTAGTCTTGATGCATCTTATTAGACTTCATGCATCTTATTAGACTTCATGAATCTTATTAGTATTGATGCATCTTATGTATGTATCTTTGACGCATCTTATGTGTCTGGTTAAGGGAGCAGCAAGCATTTGGTGTGAAAAATATACGCAAAATAAACATAGCGTTATATTAAAAGCGTGAGGCATGCTTGATAAGGCTAATCGTGCACAATCTTGAAAAACTTTGGCTGTCTTCCTCGGCTCAGAACACGTAATGTTTGTTTTCTCCCAAATAAAGATGTCAGTCCAATAATTTCTCTGTGTTTTTCTGTGAGGCCAAAGGTCTATCTTTTCATAATTGGATGGATGGAACTATCATGTTCCCCTATAGGAAATGATACCCTGAAAATATTAAATCTCGATCATTCTAATCATGAACATTGCTGTAAAATCTATCCAGTTCTAATTACTCTTAAAATATATCTGCGCATAAAATTTCATAATGGAACGTGCATTTGTTCTTAAGATATCGTATCCATATCTCGCAGACATACATTCGGGGATTTTTTCCCAAAAGTGTTTGAAATGGGTTCAGAAGGTCTTAAAACGTGTTTATTAAACTCTCAAATTTGAAAAATTTTAAGAATAAGAATAGGTGTGATATAGCCCACTGGTTAGAGCACGGGGATTACACTCAGAGGACCTGAGTTCGATCCCTTATATGTACAAACTGTCCCCGCTTTCAATCACAGGATGGGCACGTTAAATATATGACTATATGAAAATCCTTCCGAAAGGTTGTTGGTAGGGGAAGGGTACCGTCCCTGTGGATTCCGGTGGATCCCTGTGGATTCCAATTTAGACTGGAACCCTTCTAGGTTCCGGTCTAAATTGGGTGTCACTGTCTTGGCCATCCAAACAGATACCTTATACATACAGGGTGGCCATAATTAAAGTAGAGGTGTTTAGAGGCCGATAGTAAGAAAACTGTTGGGTTGGACCTTACAGCGCCACTTTGGTCCGCGGTGGCAAAATCCGAACTATTGTTTTCTTTTAAAAATCAAAACCCCATGATCTAAATAGTATTTACTACAAATTTGGTTGAGTTTGGCCCAACAGTTTTCTCACTATCGGGCTCTAAACACCTCTACTTTAATTATGGCCACCCTGTACCTTCAGACCGGACGATATGTGTGGTGGAAAGAAAGAAAAATATGGCATTTTTATAGTATGAAAAAGTAAAGATTTCTGGATATTTTATTTAAATGCTTTGCCTTTCTCCTTCCCAGAATTGGACATTGACCAAGCAATCACTGTGGTCCTCAACAGCGAAGAGTCTCTGATGGAGTTCGACGAAGAAACGTGGAATGAAAAAAATGTAAGTGATCTTTAATAGCTAATTAATTTGTAACACCATATAATTCTTTAATCACAGAATCCGCCAGTAGGGGGCGTCCCCAAATGTGACATTAGGCTCCCACTGTAGATAACAATATTCGCGGGTTGATATCTCTCTTATTATACGCTCTTCAGCATGGGATAACCGATATCTGCAATGACAGGTTCAGCTCAGACTTCCACGGCAACCAGGGTAGGTTTTCGTCGATGAGAAAAGGCACAAAGGGTTTACACCCGACACCCAACCACCTGGAAGAGTCTGGTTCATAAAACCCCCGGACGGGAATACCGTAGATATATAATATCTACGGGGAACACCTGAGGGCCAATCCCCCTATTTGTTTCACTACCACCTCAACAGTTGAGGTGGTAGTGTTTGCATACCCCCTTAGAGGATGTGGGACTTTCGAGGTCAAAGTCGAATACGCTGAGGAGGGTAATCAGCAGCAACAGCATACAAACTTGCTATTTAGCGCAATTTAGCTAACTCTTCGATGTAAAATATTTATAAGTATGTTATAGAAAGTTTCAGGTGAATCAGCTGCCCTTAATGGGGGGGGGGGGGTTAGGTTTCTGATAGTTACGATAATATATATATTATTTATATATATATATATATATATATATATATATATATCATGGCGGAAGAAAATCCACTAACCCAGAATAATGTCGTAATTTTTTTAGATCTCAGTATTGATTTCAGCCATAATAAATTGTCATTCTATATATATGATAAAAGAATAACTTATAATATTCCTACAACAGTAATCATACATTGGTCATCTAATTTGCACTTGAATATATTTAGGAATGTATTTATTGATGGTCTAGCGAGAACAAAAAGAATTGTAAGCAGTGACGTCACCAGATTGGAAAGTGACAGAAAATTCTTATAACAGGCATTCAGGCAAAGATATCCAATGCAATTTATGATCCATTACATCAAAAATTACTACGGAAAAAATTAAAAATATGGGTTAAGTTTGTGTGAATATTTGAGGTCATTACGAACATCGATTATACGTTTTTGAAAGTAATGACATCACAAACATCTAAACTGCTGAATATGATTATTTTGATGTTATAAAGAGGAGGCATAGGCATGAAAACTTAGCTGTCTCTGAGGCTAACCAATACTTTTTAATATCACTTTCCTTTATAAAAGGTCTTGTGATAATTTTGATTATCACTCCGGAGGTTAGCTACAGTCAGTGCTGGCGCCCAGGAGTGCAGTGCCGCGACATGCATGTTGATAACTGGGGAGTAAGGTCACTACCCCTTACCGCCATTGTATAAGCACTTTACGTTGCCTTCCTTCTTTATTTTTACATATTAACCCTTTATATATATTTTTAGTGTTTTATGCTGCTGTGCGCAAGTACACTAAAATTCATTTTAATATTTTTCTTTGGAAATCTATCTTTTATATTTACACACACACACACACATATATATATATATATATATGGATCCTTTTATATATATATATATAATTTTCATGAACGCCTGTAATTGCGGCTTTTCTGATAGTTTGTTGAAATTATCATTAAAGTAGCTGAAAAAAGGAGCAAAGGTCACAGAATGTTTTACAATGTAGCTATGGAGACTAATGAACTTATTAAAGTGTTTGAAAAGTTGCGTCCATTAAATTTTGAAGTGATATAATGCATCAAGGAATTGAAATTGTATGGTTCTTACCGTTAGGTGACACAATTACCCTCCCCCCCCCCCCCTCTCAAAAATATATCAGAAATGCCGTCTGCTGTTTTTAATGCGTCGTAGAGGATAATTACAGACCTCCTATTTTATGTATCGAAGAACATGTGGCGTTTTTTCTGGAGTTAAAGAATTTTCATTTTAAGGCAATGAGAGTGTCATTGAAGCGTCTCCGAGAAGATCATTGGGGAATTTAAGAACTGCAGTCTCCAATTCATGCAGTTTATCCTGAGTTAAAACGGAAGATTTGTCAGTTTTCGCTCTGTCTGCAGCAGATCCAGTCTCTCGAAAACGCTCTGCCTCGTAATTGTTGAATGGATGGAGTTTGAGAGTATGGGTATTTATTTAGAAACTCCACAATGATACTCCCATAACAATGGCTAAAGAAATATGGTTTTAAAATAAAAATTCTTCCAATATGGGAGAAAACGCCCTGTTCTTCGATTAACAAGAAATTGAGATCTGTTGTAATCGCCTGAAGTATTAGAAGCAGTGGGCGATAAGGAAAACATGAGCGACGTATAAAAGCACAAATAAGACAATAATGCATCATACATCTGTTTCAAGGATACGCTGGATCCCCTTTGATAAGTACAAGAGAACCAACAAACTCAAAGTCAAAATTACGGAATGTAAGCAAATAAAAGAAACAGAGGGGGTTATGTACTCAAGACCTGGATTAAGAGCTCACTCGAGAGAGCCAATCAGGAAGCTGAATGAAGAACAGTCCAGCTAATCCGAAACGAGAACTAACGCGGAAAATTGGCGTGTGCCAAAACACAACAGCAATAGCCCTACATGACCAGTCAAGTCCGAACAAGAATAAATGAGACCCAACAAAACGAAAAATAAGTTAAAACGACAAATAAGAGCCCCAAAGCATTAAATTACTAGAATTTTTCAAGATATGGAAGACTTCAAAGAAGTCAAGATCATAGATCGACGATATCGATCGTAGATGATCGGTCCATCGATCGATCTATGACGACATCGATCATAGATCGACAATTTTATATAGTAGACGATATATTATATATATATATATATATATATATATATATATATATATATAAAGGCATACGAGTACCTAACTGAGACGTAAGTCTATTGTTTCAATTTCTCGTAACATTATTTGATTTTAAAATTATGCAATATTACGAGTGTATTACGTAAATTACATTTTGGTCACCCTGTGCATGAAGGCGCCACTCATTAAACGGATTCGTGGTTAGGAAACTTCCGTGTCTTTTGAAAGGAAATAACTAAATTTCCCTTTCCATTTTAGCAAAGAAATCTGAAATAATATTTTATAACAAATAAAAAATCCGTTTTTCTACTTACTACATTACGAACAGTGTGCGTCATACATGTGTTCGCATTTTCTATATCGCTTTTAGTCATTTTCGTCATTTGTCTTTTCTAGATCTATTCCACTAAACCAGACTGCTCGCTTCCAGACGCATTTGTTCTAGTCTATTCGGTGACGGATCGCAGGAGTTTCGCCCAGGCCAAGCATCTTCTCTCGCAGGTCGAGTGTTTTGTGGACGCCAAAGCCGTTATCCTCGTCGGAAACAAGACAGACCTTGCCAGGCTCAGAGTCGTGACGACAGATGGTAAGCAGACTTTAAGTCTCATGCAAAAGCAACTATATGTTGTTTAAAGAAATGCAGTAAAATGTAGTTCATTTCAAAACTGAATTAGCATAACAGATGGTTTTCATATGCATCGCAATCTCCAGACCCGTTGTAGTGTTATTCAATAGATATACTGGTAGAAACTTAGGATACTAACTTCAGTCAAATAGCATAACTATGGTTTTCATATACATCACAATCTCCAGACACGTTGTAGTGTTATCCAATAGATATACTGGTAGAAACTTAGGATACTAACTTCAGTCAAATAGCATAACTATGGTTTTCATATACATCACAATCTCCAGACACATTGTAGTGTCATCCAATAGATATACTGGTAGAAATTTAGGATGCTAACTTCAGTCAAATAGCATACCTAATATTATCCACACTTCCAGAAAAACTAACAGTACAGAGGTATAAGAACAACGGTAAGTCTCCGCTAAGTTATTTAGTTGATATGATTTAATATAACAAGAAAGATCAATCATGCTTAAAGCATTGATTATGAAACACTTTCCAACTTCAATGCAATTTTATTTAAACAAGTCTAAAATGCAATACATTCCTCGGTAATATTTTGAAACTTATCACAATACTGCATTAATTTATTATATTTGAAAACTTAAACCTTCATCGAAAAAAATGAACTTCATTCAAATGACGGCATTGAAATATAAATTGCCTGGTTTAAACATCTCTAAAATGTTATACATTCCTCGGTAATAGTTTTAGAATTATCATAATACTACGATAATTTATTATATTTGAAAACTTCATCGAAAACAACTGATATTAATTCAAATGACGTCATAGAAAAAATAACACGCCTGGATCTCTCTATAAAAACAGGATTTCATTCATAACTTTCTCCCATTCATTTCATTCATCCCAATACTATAATAATTTATTTTATTTAAACATTTTGTTTAAGACCATGGAGCTACAAAAAATTAAACTCTATGCTTGAAACTTCATCGAAAAAAATCGTCCTTCTCTTTATGAAATCAATTAATATTTCATTCATATCAGCCATGCAGACTCCATGGACTAAATTATTTTGTGTTAAAAAAATACAGAAATTCTAATACAACTCATTCTATATATTTTGCTGTTTACATTTTACATAGGTGAAAAATAGGCTTAGTTGTAGAAATAATCAAATTTAGATGAGCATTTAAACTCAAATATATTGTCATTGCGTTGTTTCAGTATGTAGATGCACAGAATTTAAGCAAAAATAAAGTAGTTTTAGGACGGATACAACACTCAATATGAATTAAAAAGAACTTAAAAAAATCACGATTTTGAAACAAGATGGATGCCATATATCATTTTGAAGTGGGTCATGTGATCGTTTCATATCATGGTCACGTGATCGTTTCATATAAGAGGTGCAATTATTATTTTAATTTTTATTTAAAAAACTACTGAATACATTTCGCTGAATTTTTTTTTATATATTTTATGGAACAATTTGAATATTACCTAAAATTTTCGAAGCAATTTGTGAATTTTAAATCCGCTTAAAAAATGTTTGAAAAATTAGGGCCCATAGGGCTCAATGTATTTCATTTTTTCGACCCGGGTTCAATCCAAAACTAATTGGGTAATATTATTCATTTATATTCCCATAGGTTCTACAGACCGTCTGAACAACATACTAAAATTTCATTTTGATTAAGTCATTTTTACGGCAGTTATCGTGCTAACGGACAGACAGACAGACAGACGGAATGAACAAAGTCCTAAACACTTTTCAACTTTGTTGTAAAGTGTTAAAAAACTAACATTTCTACATATAAAACTGATGGTTTCAGTTCGAATGAAACGATTTCTTAAATAAATATTTTAATTTCTTTTCAGCATTTCAATAAAATTATACTAAGTAAACATTTGAAAGCTAATTCGTTACTATGGTAATCATGTAGACAATGTACGTATAATAAGCGCTTACAAACAAAACTGAGTGAATGAGGCAGCAATAGCTTTCACAGTGCTTTCGAGTCTGTTTCGTCCCATGAATAGTACCAGCATATTAAAACCTCATGCTATGAAAATATATTATGCTTCCATTCACGCGGTTTTCATTTAAGCTTGCTTCTGTTGGTAAGAACCGAAGGTCAATGAATTCGTCCCTTCACGTGTTGCTTTGAACCTTTTCATGTACATTTTTAAGTACGGAACACTGCAGTCTATAGTTATCTGCAGTAACAACAGCTTTGTTAAAACTCCAGTGTCTGCAATTGTTAAAAAATTGTCAAAGAGAATTGTCGAACGAAATAATTATTCTAAATTATGTATAACTATTAGCGGGAGAATTTAATTTTTCCTTCATTTTCTAGAGGGACGATCTCTCGCAAAAGAGCATGGTTGCAAATTCATCGAAACATCCGTGGCCATCAACCACCAAATTGACGAGCTTCTGGTTGGGACACTGACGCAGATCCGAATTAAGATGAAAGTAGCCGACAAACTACGCAGGAAGCGGGAGTCTCAGGGTACCAACAGAAGATCTTCCATTTACAGCGGATCCAAGGCTTCTGGTGTACTCAAGAAGATCCTGAGGCGAGCCTGCCTCAAATCCAAGTCATGCGACAATCTGCACGTCCTATGAGGGACATGTACGAAAATGAAAACTTCCAAGTAAAGCATGGAATAAGAGTCTCTTACTGCCAAAAACGTGAAAAAGCTTAGAGAATTCGTTTTTTCTTTTTTTCTTTTTTACTGATTCTCAACTATTAATTTCTTGCTGAAACCTGTAATCTTGCAATGCATATATCTATAAAACCTTTATTCTAATAGTTACAATTTTATACAATTATTGTTTAAAATCATTGATAAATTTTTCTCTTTCTATTTTGTATCTTTTTGATGCTGTCATGTAGTGAGAGAAATACGTACGAAACCTTCGTTACGAGAATATTGATCTCGGAAATTTTGTGAGATCAACTGATCTCTCATCTATTTGGATACTTAGAAGGAAAAGTTCGTTCGCTAAAGCATAAAAAGGAACATAAAATAGATATGAGGTTTTCTCACAGTACTGATAGATCAATTGAAAGAGCAAAGCGGCGCATCACTTTACTTACATGCTCAAAACATTATTATATTTTCACCGTGGTATATACAAAAATGTAGCTTTACTGCTATGTAAATTAAGGTATCATATTGACCTTAAGTTATTGCTTTTAATTAATGCATTTTTTAAAAAAATGCAAACACAATTCTTTTTATTGGATTTGCGTCAGCGCTGGATAATTATGTATTTTATAAAAAAAATTGGACAAATATTTCTTCTAAATTTTAGAAACGGTATGAATCGAATTCTCATGCAATCGCTGTGATAAATTTTTTGCTCAAATGCAATGATTGTCTCTGTTACATTAATAAGTTCTTCAGATTAAGCTTTGTCACCTTTTTGGTAGTAGTCTTTTTGAAGTGCCTTTTCACTGTGATTTTAAATATGGATCAATGCTTCTTGCTATCAATAACATCTGAATGTTTATCAGTGGATATTCATCAAAAGACATAAAAATAATCAAGTTCAGTCTGACTACAAAAATTATAATTTTGACGCTTGTGTTTTACGTTTGTGTGAAAGAATAACACGTTTTTTCATTATTTTCTAAAATGTTGATATATGTGTTTGTATGTCGCCTGTTTAATTATTACTGTGCTCCCATTTTTAAGTTACTTTGAAGTCCATGACCAATGATTCATGCAAATCGATGTATCAGTTGGTGACGTCAGAAATAGGGGCCATTTTTGGAAAATGATTATAAAGTCAAACGATAATATGCATTTTATTAGATTTTCTTATTCATTTTGATTTCAAGATTCTATGTTATTTTTTCAATGCTTTACAACGTTTAACTTCTTTTCCAAAAACGATGTATAACTAAAAACTCGAAAATAACAAATTAAAATTATAAAACATTTCACAAATTTGCTGAAATGTCACAAATACACCTCAATTGAATTTTATACATGATATTCCTTTGAAAATTAGCCTAGAAAAATAAAATTAAGGCGAATAATATTAAAATCTATAGTATTATGAAATATAGGGAACAATTTTTGTTATATAAATCATATATATAGAAATACGTAACATAAAATTGTATTATTCATTTTAGTTATTATTGACCAATAATCATAGCAGGAAACTAGCTACCTATTTATGGTGTCACAAACAATACATGATACAAATGGCTTTGTCAAATTTGTTTTTCATTAATGCCTTGATTCGTTCAAAAAAGAATGGATAACATTTAAATTTATTTATTTCATGTGGATAATGTATCATGATTTGTATTACAAATTATCCTCATCGCTTAAATTGTAACAACAATTGTATAACCTATTGTAATTTATTGTCTAACTTAATTCATAGCATTGGAAAAATTCTAGGAAAATTTCAATCCTTTCATAGTAATTTCCGTTTTAGGCTCATGATATGTTTTGAATTAGGATCACGAATGTAAATAGCATTTGATAGTCTTACACTAGCTTAACTTTGATATTCTTACAACAGCGAATCTAGTAGATAGCTGTAACTAAATGGTTACGGGAACAAGATATACATGAAGACAGGACCGACTTGGCCTTTGCTGGGGTTCCCAGACAAAAAATAAATTCTAGGGCACCAAGAAAACTTGTATAGTGAAAAGAAAATAGATTGAGTATTGAAGATGGACCTCCAAAGTTTCAAGGGCCTCCAGAATTTGCCTATTTTGCCATGGTCAAAGTGTATGAAGTTACACCGATTCTTCATTTTTTGCAACAATGTGCAAATAACAGCACATTAGAGAATTGTTCGAAACTCATAGAAATTCTGAGAAATTCCTACAGAATTTCTGTCTTATTTATGTGCCCTTTAAAACGTGGGACCCAACGAGGTGCTCTTAACAAATTTTTCAGAAGCCTTTTTTTTTTGGAAATGTGAGTATTTTGTATAGATTAATAAACAGAGGTAAGATACTTCTTAAATGTAGTTGTAATAGATAAATGTTAAAAGAAGTACGGACCAAAATATTCAATTTAAGGATTTTTTGTTCAGAATCTGATCAATAAACACAAGTAGGATACTTCTTAAATGCAGTTGTAATAGATAAATTTTAAAAGAAGTTCGGATCAACATATTCAATTTCATAATTTCTTGTTCAGAATCCGATCAATAAGCACAGGTAGGATACTTCTTAAATGTAGCTGTAATATATAAATGTTAAAAGTACGGATCAAAATATTCAAGTTAAGGATTTCTTGTTCAGAAACTGTATCAATAATATTCAAGTTTGTCTTCCAGTTCCTAGTTCGTATGATGTTATATACCGCTCCTCAGTTTTACCATATGATCTATCAGTTGAGATATATTAAGCGGACTGTTTTGGTCAAAATGTATGGAAACGCTCCACTTTAGCAAAAACTTTAAAACGATCTAATAAAGGCAACCGAGGTTGGACATCACTTAGTGACTTCCGAAAGAACGCTTGATTTGCAATTTTATGTACGTTATAGATGGTGATAATATTAAAGCCCCTCCCCCATTTTTTTCACCAACCTTGGTTGTCTTTATTAGATCGTTTTAAAATACTATTTTGGCGTGACACTGTTGACCCATTACATCTGTGACACCCCTGAAAAAATTTCTAGCCATGCACTGTTACAATAGAGTTACTAATGTCTACTGTAAGAGTGTATGCCTACTCATACAGTACTCTTACAAGAGTTCCTTTTTAAGAGTTCACAGTGAATTATAATAAAAAATCTACTGTATTTAATTGATTACTATCACCGAAAGTTTGAAACGATATTGAAGGAAAATTGAAGACTTAATTCCTATCTATAGCAGGGGATATTTTGATCAAGAGCAAGACTATTCAGAGTGAGTCATTTTCTTTGTGAGCTTGAGCGGACAAGAGCTCAAAAACATTATTCTTGAGTTAGATATCTGGACGTTAAATAGCGTAGTCTTTTCTAAGAGAACTTTCACATTTTTGTGAAATACATGGATATAGTTGATATGCTTTTATAAAATATGTATTTTACAGAAGATAGGGTAAAATGATAGAGTTAGAACAATAATTTGATTTTTTATCGGAAAAAATTCACACGGTTGCAGAAGGAGTCAGGATAGACATTTATTTTCCTAATATACGAGGGAACTAATGATAGAAAAAATGATTTTACTCAAAATGCATTTCTCCTTTATTCAAAAGATTTTATATATAACTGCAAATCTGATGAGTTTGGATAAAAATAATTTAAAAAATTTAATTCTTTCTTTTGCTGATAGTACTAGTATTACATACATTTGTAAAATTTTCTTTTTCAATTATTCATGCTGAATGTAAAATTAAACATGTTTTAATAATTTTTGTATGAAACAAACAAAACAATTTAAAAACCCTTTTATATAAAGATCTTTTCATACAATGTGAATATAATAGTATACATATTTAAAGATATTCTTTTTGTAAAATTTGACAAAACTTTTAGATAGATTAGATTAGCCAGCGGAGATGTGCATAATTAGGTATAATTTGTGATAAATAAGTTATTGGATTTATGCAATCTGCATTAATTTATTTCTTCTGAGCCAGAACTGATTTTGCATCAAAATATTTTAAATGTAACATTTGTGTGTAAAAGAGAAATGTAAACTGCATTATGTAAAAAAATTTCTTAGTATTTAAATGAAGTTTTAGAAATATTTGTAGTTAAAATTTTTAACGAATGTCATTGTGAAATTTAAAAAATCACCTTTTTGATGTGTATGACGAGGACAGTCGTCTGCCATTAGTTAAAAATATAGTTTATGCTCTTCACATCATTGTATAGTCAATATATGTATAAATGATACTGATCGGCATCAATTTCTATCCGGAAATAATGTGCTTAACTAAATTCTTATGTTATTGTGTTTATTATATTATTAATCAACTGCTGTCGGTAAAAAAATAATTGAATTGATGGGTAGTAAATGCACCTGCGATTCCTTACGGGTTATATGACAGAAACTCTAAAAATTAGAAATTTTCGTTCTTTCAGTATTTCAGTAATATAGAATATAAGGTCCACCATACACGTACAGTTTAGTTCCGAGTAAGAAACAGGCCAAACTGTGACAATTACGCCCGTTTGTCCACTCACACAGATTGGACTGTTAACAAGTTGAGAATTCATCATCTTCAGTCTGTCCGGAATCTTGTGATTGGACAAACAATGTTGTGTAACCATGCAACCTTGCAAACAGGTGAAGTAAAAACTTCGGTCATAAGGCTATACACACCAGTTCGACCACTGCACCGGCTTAGCCGGCCGACAGAAGTGTGAGAATTTCTGCCAGCCGGCTATAGTGCAATAGTCCAAACGATTTTCCGGCAAACCATCCATACACATATTGTTCATATATCATTTCAGCCTTTCAAGCTTGGACTGTTCAAGCCGAACGGAAGGACAGACTGTACGTCTATAGCCCGCCATATGCCCACCGCAAGCATCTTTAGAAAAATAGACTAAAAATCATAGTAATCTTCTTTTTCCGACAGTTTCAATTAAAATTGTTATTTCTACCATGCAAATAATGTTTCACATCTTTTTTTCTAATTTAATCTATTTTCTTTAAACAACGGCGGGTGATAGTACAAAATCAATTTGTCGGCCAATGTTAATCCATAGCATTTCAAGTATAAATCTGACTTAAAATATATCTAGTAATGCCACTGATATTCAAAGAGAAATAGAAAATTATCGTAAATTTGTACATAGAAGTTCTGACGTTATACGTGTGTGAGGATAAAGTAGAACCTATTTCATCTGTTATGAGTGATATTTAGGTAAAAGCAACGTTTTGTAATTTTTCCATTTGTATATGTCACCAAATGGCTTTAAAGGTGAGGAATTCTGGGTGGTCTGTTGATCGGATCAACGCCGGAAATTCTCACCATGTTCTCTTGCGGTGTACGATCTTCAAGATGTAATATTTTAATATGCAGTCTTTTCTGTATATATACATATAGTTTGTTAGTGTGAGCTATTTGTACTCAGAAATAATACATTTAGTAATAAAATTTTTGTGAATTATATTTGTTTTGTTAATTTTAGTGTCCAAACAACCTACATGATTATTTCTTGTAACTTTGTTTCTCAATATATACATAAGAAAAATCCATATTTCTGTCCATCTGTCCAATGAGCAGCACATTTGGCACAATATCGCCAACTTGGCGACTTCTTAAACAGTCACCAAGTTGACGATAATTCAATATACTGACGATAATTCAATATCTGAAATTCAAATTTGAGAATTTCATAACCCCTGTTTCTTTCTGGAAATTATAATAAAAGGCAATAATTGTGTGTGTGTTTCTCTGTGTGTGCACACCATAGCGGAAAAAGCAAGTGGCATACTGCTACGAAATTCAGTACAGAGATATTGTCGCATAAATCAAGATCTATCTCTGAATGACTTTTCAAAATTCAATAAGGTTTATTAATATTTAAGATGAAATTTAGAGAATTTTGACAGTTTTCACACTAATCTAGTGTCAGAGATCAGAAAAGTTATTTTACAAAGTCAATCTTAATACTATCGTAAAGTACAAAGACTTATCTTTAAATGAACTTTTAATGGAATCTTTAACGTGACTTCTCAAATTATCAAGTATGTACAATGACGATTGTACATTGTCCAGTATGGTGTCAATCAAAAGATCTTTTAAGCCCTTTATAATGAGGAGTAACACGCTGTAGTTGTAAGCATTTGGATCCAAGATATATATTTTTCAAATTTTTTCTTATAAAATTAAAAAAAAAAATCTGATGTGGGCAGCACATGACTTTCCTTATATAATGCAATGAATTTACTACTTTTACAGTAGAAAAAAAGGTCATTCTTATATAGTAGATACTTATTTTCTTTCCAAGATATTGAATTTTCGTCAATGACTTGTCGTTTTCATTGATTTAGCGTAATTTTTGCTCATTTGGCGAGATTTTCCTTAATTTGGCAACATTTAAAAAACTTGCCAAGTTGACAACATTCCGCCAAATTCGTCGCTAAAATCTCGCCAAGCGTTAATAAAGTAATAAACATAATAAAGAAAAATTAATAACGAAATAAGTTATTCTTATAGCAGATAAATGACTATTGGCATACAAATACAAAAGTATTACTCAAAGTATCTTTTCTCATGAATCGAACGAGCTAGATCCACGAGAAAGATGTCACCCAATTTATTGCATGATATTACATCTGAAAAGTGAACACGTTTCTCAAAAGTTAATTTTTTTTTTTTTAATTTATGGGATATTTTGATAAATTTATTTGAAAACTATGCAATATCTCGAGAACGGCTCAAGCTAGCGTTCGAAAGTTTATGTCAATCGTTTTCTAAAGAAAAATTACTTAAGAAATGTCTATTTGCAAAACTTTATTAAAGGTTTTGATTTTGTAATGATTTTTTAAAAATTTCACTCGAAGATTTTGGGGAGTTCTGAACATTCGATTGTTTGAAAACAATAGGCTTCCAATATTTACGGATTGTAATTTTTTGTACCAAATTTCATTCGAATCGCTCCATTCATTCGTGAGATATCGTCTCCACAGACTCACACACACACACACACTTACACACACACTTACACACACACACACACACACTTACACACACACTTACACACACACACACACACTTTCACACACACACACACACACACACACACACTTTCACACACACACACACACTTTCACACACACACACACGCGCGCGCGCGCTTGAAACGTGCTCTCCCGTCGAAAACTCGAATTCGAATTTTCGACCCCGTCACAATTATTTCCTTATACATTATTGTATATAAGGAAAGTAAGAAGATTTCTGGTATGAGGAAGTCCAGTTGAGCCACGCCCCCGTTAATTTTTTCTGTTTTAAAGGAAATTTGGAAGCATTATCCACATACATAGAATGAAGAATGCTTAAGTTTACTCCAAATAGCTAACTTGATATAAATGAAATAAAATATTTATACAATATGCAATCCTGTCTAGACAAATATTTGGTTGATCATTATTACTGGAATTTAGGAAATATTTTATTAATTTATTGAAATCATAAACTTATATGACAGTTAACATATGACAGTCTTAGAGTATAAAATTTCATTTGCGTTAGAAATAACATCGACCGGAAACGATAATTGAATCCACCATGATTGGATTGCACTGAAATAGGCTACCATCTTGCACTACATACATATAATGAATTCCCTTATATTCTCCTCCTTCGATTCAAGACTGAATGTTATCATTTTTTTTATTCAATATCTATGAACTTTAAGAAAAATGAATGAGTTAAGTATTATAGGTTTTGTAACTTTTCTTTGATACCAAGATCAGCTTACCATGTAAAGTATTCACGAAAGAGATGCCCGGATATATACAGGGTGTCCCAAAAACATTGACCTCGGCTTTTATTCCTTAAATATTGATCTTAGACATATATAATAAATTACAAAGTTGCGTAAAAAAAGGTACAGAATTTTATAAAATCGATAAAAATTTTCGGGGATTAAATGTAAAGATATACAAAATTTAAATTTTTATACGTTCCCCGTACAAAAACATTTCCAATGAGTAAAATGTGCCCCATACACTAATAAGGTGATGTACAAAATTTCAGCATTTTATCATAAAAAGTCCCAGAGATATGAAAAGACAAAAATGCTGAATTAAATCACTTTTCGATGCATCGACATGCGTTTTCAGAGGGGAAAAGTCATGTCGACAGATCGCGTTTCAGGGGTCATACACAAATTACGAAAGAAACCAATGATTACATAAATAAATAATAATTTTGCTATTTATTGGTACAAAAGTATCTACACTGTGTAGAAATAATAACTTTACACAAAGATTACAAAGCTTGTTCAAAAAGTTTTCCATTCATGCCAAAGATCCATTCAAAATAAGAGGCAGGTATGATTTGCCTATGTTGCATTTCTGCGTTGTGTTAATTTGCACTCTTGCTGTAAACATTTACATTTTAATGTGTGATTAATCCCTCACCAACTTTGTTTAAACATATCCCTGGGACTTCTTATGATAAAATGCTGAAATTTTGTTCATTACCCTATTAGTGTATGGGGCATATTTTACTCATTGGAAATATTGTTGTACAGGTGATCGTATACAAATTTAAAATTTGTATTTCTTCAAATTTAATCCCCTGATAATTTCTTTCATAAGATTCTGTACCTTTTTTTACGCAACTTTGTAATTTATTATATATGTCTAAGATCAATATTTAAGGAATAAAAACCGAGGTCAATGTTTTTGGGACAATCTGTATATGAATACACATACAAAGATACTGGTGAAATTACCTATTGTCTATTCCCGCTCTTAAACTAATAGAAAGGAAAACTGCATTTACAGCTTAAAAACAATTGTCGCTGCGAAAAAGGCCATGCCACATGACCTTATTGACAAATTTGGCAAAATATAATCAACATGGCAGCTTTTGGCGAGTGTCGGAAGGTTCTATAATTTGAAGCGGAAAATGACGTTTTCCGTGATTTCTGTTTTTATATGTACTTTCCCAGTACATATAATATAATGTATAGGGAAAGTATTTGACAAAGTCGAAAATCTGAAATCGAGGTTTCAACAGAAGAGTACGTTTCAAGCATCCCTGAACTGAAATCGAAAGTTTGTGAGGTGATGTCTGTGTGTGTATGTATATTGATGTGTGTGTAAGGAGGTGTGTGTGAGGGTGTGTGTGTGTGCCCGTGAATCTCTACAGACGATATCTCACGTACGACTGGAGCGTTTCAAACGAAATTTGGTACAAAAATTACAGTTGGGGAATACTGGAAGCCTGTTGATTTTAAACGCAATCGAATGTACAGAAGATCCCCCCCCCCCTTCCCAAATTTCTGAATGAAGTGTTGAAAAAATATCATTAAAAATTTAGAACATTCAGCAGTGTTACATAAATGATCATTTATTATGCAAATATTTTTTAGAAAATGATTAATACAAACTTTAGAAACTTAGTATGAACCGTTCGTGAGATTTTGAAGTTCTTTGAACCGTTGAGATTTGAAGTTGATTTCATGAACCGTTCTGTGAATTTTTCAAATAAATTTATTAAAAATGTATTATCTATTGTGAAATAGGTTCACTTTTCATATGTTATATTATGCAATAGATGTGTTAACATCATCCTCGTGGATCTAGCACGAGAGAAGATTCTTTGGGTAATATTTTTGTATTTTTACGCTTAATTAGCAAACAGTCATTTATAAGTTAGACGTGATCCTCTCTTTGTTTGTCTGTAACGCTTGATGATAAATTTGGCGCCAAGGCTCCAGATTGACGCAAATATTGTCAAAATTGCCAAAATGAAGTCAATGCATACTAACGCAAGTTAGAGACAAGAAAGATCAATCATGCATAAAGCATTGATTATGAAACATTTTCCAACTTTAATGCAGTTCTATTTAAACATCTCTAAAATGCGATATATTCTTCGGTAATATTTTTTTAAATTATCACAGAAATACATTAATGTACTATATTTGAAAACTTCAAAGTTCACCAAAAAAAAAAATAAAATAAACTTCATTCAAATGACAGCATTGAGATATAAATTGCAAGGTTTAAACATCTCTAAAATGCGATGCATTCATCGGTAATATTTTTAAAATGATCACAATACTACAATAATTTATAATATTTGAAAACTTCATCGAAAACAAATGAAATTTTTCAAAGGAAGTCATTGAATTATAAAGCGGATGGCTCTTTAAATAAAAGCAGCATTTAATTCATTAACATTTTTCCATTCATTTCATTCTTCACAATACTATAATAATTAATTTTATTTGAAACTTAAAACCATGGAGATACAAGTAATTTAACTCTATGCTCAAAACTTCATCAAAAAATCGTTTGCCTCTCTGTAAAATAAATAATTGTTTCATTCATATCAGCTACATTGCAGACTTCATGGGCTAAATAATTTTGCGTTAAAGAAATGCAGCAATTCTTATACAAGTCATTCTACGTATTTTGGTGTTTGCGTTTTCCATAAGTGAAAAATTGGCTTCGTTGTAGAAATAATCAAAGTTGGATGATCATTTAAACTCAAATATATTGTAATTGTTTTGTTTCAGAACATTGATGCCCAGAATTTAAGCAAAAACTAAGCAGTTTTAGGACGGATACAACACTAAATATGAATTAAAAAGAACTTTCAAAATCACGATTTTGATACAAGATGGATGCCATATTTTATTTTGAGGTGGGCCACGTGATATCTTCATATAATGGTAACGTGATCTCTCCATATAAAGAGTGTAACTATTATTTTAATTTTTATTTTAAAAACTACTGAATATATTTTGCTGAAATTTTTTTTATATATTTTATGGGATAATTTGAATATTTCATAAAACTTTCGAAGGAATTTTTGAATTTTACATTCGCTTAAAAAATGTGTGAAAAATTAGGTCCCATAGGGTTCAATGCATTTCATTTTTTCAACCCGGGTTCAATCCAAAACTAATTGGGTGATATTATTCATTTATATTCCCATAGGTCCCACAGACCGTCTGAACAACATACTAAAATTTCCTTTTGATAAAGTCATTTTTACGGCTGTTATCGTGCTAACGGACAGACAGACAGATAGACAGACAGACAGAATGAACTAAGTCATTAACACTTTTCAATTATATTGTAAAGTGTTAAAAATGACGCCAAATTAATATATTATTTACTAAAATATTCCAATATATGGACTTTATTGCTTGTCGCGGATGGAATTAATATTGATAATTGTCGATTTAGAGTTGCAAGAAATAAGTGAATTGGGTATTTCGAAATAGTTTTATATGCGTTGTCATCCGAAAAAAGCACCCAATGTATAATTAAAAACATTACGCCGTTGACCATATACATCATTTTTTTCACTGCGGAAAAAATGAACTAATTAATTGCTTTATATTGGAAAAATCATGTGCTGCCCACATCGAATATTTTTTTTCTTATAGAAACTACACAGAGTTCTTAGGAAATCCCTTAAACACTTCAAAAACTTTGTAGTGAAATGTACATGAGAGTATTCGTTACGTCTATCTACAGTAAAGTGGCTATGCCCGATTGAAAAAAGTGATTGTAGTGTCCGTAGCGGAAAATTAAAAAAATAATAATAAAAATAAAATTTGGCAACAAAGCGAGATATACGATAAAAGTCAATTGCAAAGTTGTTGAATATTGTTTAACGAAAAAGAATCGACCATAAAATAGTTTAAAAGAACATTTATTTCATACAATATGGTTAAGGTCGAGTCCGTCTTTCTTTCCTTCCGACCCAGATCGTCCGGCCTACCCGGTGGTGTAAGGTATCTGTTTGGATGGCCACAACAGTGCCTCCCAATTTCGACCGGAACACGGTAGCAGTTTCCACAGGGACCGTACTTCCAACAGTTCTACCCCTACCACCAACCTCGGGGAAGGACTTTCGGATTCACAGATTTAATGCCCCGGTATTCCGCGTTAACACAGAGATAGTTGGGAAATCGAACTGGGAATTGAACTCGGATCTTCTGAGTGCAATTCCCGTGCCTTAGCCACTAGGCTATCCCGTCCCGAATATCTGTAATACTCAGAGAAGCTAAAATAAATATCTCTTACATGCACTGGAATCTAATCTATTGCATGTTCGAAAATATCTCCATTAACAACAGTGTCCATTTGTTTTCGAAAAATAATTTCACCACGTATTTTGACAAGGATTTTTCGACAAATATCTATTGCCTTCAAATTACGCATTTTGTTCGTTTCTGATGTGGATTTCTAATTATACAATGCTCTACAACTCTGTAATTAATTGTTGCTAATAGCACGTCTATCTCCCTTTGTTGCCGAGTACGGAGCCTAACTTTGTTGTCGAGTGCGGTTCCTAACTTTGTTGCCGAGTACGGTTCCTAACTTTGTTGTCGAGTACGGGTCCTAACTTTGTTGCGGAATAAGGGTCCTAACTTTCTTGCCGAGTACGGATCTTAACTTTGTTGTCGAGTATGGATCCAGACTTTGCTGTCGAGTACGGATCCTAACATTGTTGCCGAGTACGGTTCCTAACTTTGTTGCCGATTACGGTTCTTACTTTGTTGCGGAGTACGGTTCTAACTTTATTGCCGAGTGCGAGTCCTAACTTTGTTGCCGAGCAGGAGTCCTAACTTTGTTACCGAGTACGGGTCCAATTAATCTTATTCGATCGGACATGGTCATTTTACTATAAATAATCTTACGTGTACACCCATGAACCTCTCCTTACAAAAATATTGGGGTGTTTAATGACTATCCTATAAACTCTGTATGGAAGTTGCAGTGTCAGTGTTGGTGTTATTCTGTGAATGATTTTCAACGAGCAAGTTTTATGGATTTTTGACGTCAGTGTTTTAAAAGTATTGATTTCCGTGTTTATGACATCGTTGAGCGATTTATTGTATCTGACGTTTATTTCGGGGATCTGCGAGATAGTTATAAAGTTAATATTTGCATTTAGCTCCCGTTAATACTTATTGTTGCTTCGAGCAATGCGAAAGTTATTAAGACCTTCGAAATCATTGCTCTAAATTGCACTCAAGGAATAAGAGGATACAATATGACAATACAAAATCTGGTAAAATTTAAAATTAGACATAGTAGAATACGAAATGTGTGTTACTGGTGAAACGGGATAAATTTTTTGAATATGACGAAGTGGCAGTCGTATGACATTACTATCTATTTCCATTCACGTTTCGTTTTATATGACAACTGAATGTGACACCTCAATGTGTCACTTAATGTGACACCTCAATGCGTTACTCAATGTGACACCTCAATATGCCACTCAATGTAGCACCTCAACGTGTCACTTAATGTGACGTTTACGCACTAAAAACATATGGATAAAAACACACAGAAAAACTAGGTTTACTGCCACCTGAATGACACTTATAAACAGATAATTTTACAGTTCCGCATGTCATTCCGTGTAATTCTCATATAAAAAAAATAAAATAACACATTCATATAGATAGTTATCTTTCTTCATATATATAGTTATCTTTTTAGGTTTGTAACAGGAAATGACTTGTTTAAAAGTGTTATTCTAGTAGTAGTAAACCCAGTTTTTTTGTGTGTTTTTATTCATATTACTTTCCTTATATACATAATGTATAAGGAAAGTATTGTGACGGGGTCGAAAATTCGAATTCGAGTTTTCGACGGGAGAGCACGTTTCAAGCATCCCTGATCACGAAGCGAACATTTTTGAGGTGATGTCTGTGTGTGTGTGTGTGTGTGTGTCAGTGAGTCTGTGGAGATGATATCTCACGAACGAATAGAGCGATTTGAATGAAATTTGGTACGAAAATCACAATCCGTGAATACTGGAAGCCTATTGTTTTTAAATACAATCGAATGTTCAGAACCCCCCTAAATTTTCGAGTGAAATTTTGAAAAAATCATCAAAAAACCAAAACCTTCAATAAAGTTACGCAAATAGATATTTCTTATGTAATTTTTCCTTAGAAAACGATTAACGTAAACTTTAGAACGCTGGCATTAACCGTTCTTGAGATATTGCACATTTTTCAAATAAATTTATCAAAAAATCCCATAAATTAAAAAAAAAATATATTAACCGTTGAGAAACATGTTCACTTTTCATATTTAATATCATGCGATAAATTGTGTGTCATCATTCTCGTAGATCTAGCTCTTTCTATTCATGAGAAAAGATACTTTGAGTAATACTTTTGTATTTGAACGCCAATAATCATTTATCTTCTATAAGAATAACTTATTTCTCCGTCCATAACGGTTGGCGAGATTTTAGCGACGGATTTGACGGAATGTCGCCGACTTGGCGACTTTTTAAAATGTTGTCAGATTAACGAAAATCTCGCCAAATGGATAAAAATGACGCTAAATCAATGAAAATGACGAGTAATTGACGAAAATTCAATATCTTGGAAAGAATATAAGTATCTACTATAAGAATAACTTATTATTTTGGTGCAAAAGTAGTAAATGTATTGCATAATATAAGGAAAGCCGTGTACTGCCCACATCAGATTTTTTTGTTTAGTGTGTGTACACTTAATGAAAGTTCTGAATGGTCGACACCATTGCAAAAGAATGAATTGTAAATGGCTCATATTTTGTAGTCCTGCCAATATGGAAATTGCGGCATGTGAAACAATATTTCATCTACGATCGTTGTATGTAGACTAATTTTCAACGTTTTCATATGCTTTAATCTAAAAATCAAGTCACACAGGCTTCCATTTATGGACATGTCGATACGGTTACAGACATATGTAACAGTGACAAAATATAAAACTTCTGATTGGGATCATAATATAATTAATACTTTTTATTTAAAAAAGGCAGCTTTGAGATGTCATATTGAGTAAAGCGTGGGTGGGAATGGTAGTAGTGGGTGGGAATCGTAGTTGGAATAGTAGTGGATGGGAATGGTAGTAGGAATAGTAGTAGGTGGGAATGGTAGTAGGAATAGTAGTGGATGGGAATGGTAGTAGGAATAGTAGTGGGTGGGAATATAGCAACGCGTCTGCTTTCTTTAAGGAAGTACTGATTGTGTTATATGTAAGATTTTTCATTAACATAAAGCTTATCATTAACTGAAATTGATATTATGAAAAATTATCGAAACCATTTCATCTGCCTACATCATCTGCCTACATCATCAACCACACACATACAAGCAGATAGACAGCGAGAAAGACAGATTTTCGACATTATTATTTATACAGATTATTTTGAATTGAATTTGGCTATACACCAATTTGGTTTAATTTCGTGTGGGATTAAAATTTACTTTTCCGTGCGTCGCTATTTGTAGGGGGGGGGGGGGGTCACAATAAAACTTCTTTTTTTTCCCTCATTATTTTTTCTCAATATTTGTAGGTCAAGTTCCCCGTGTGTGCAAAGTTTCAAGCTTCTATACCTTCTGCTTCAGCTGTGCAATTTATCCTTTAGTCAGTCTTTAAAATAAGCTATTATGAGGATTTTGACATTGGTAAAGAATTGAAACGGATAATTTCTCTTGAACACTTATCAATAAGAGGTTTAAAATCACAGCACCCTTGAAATTTAATCATCTAGGAGCATCTCTAGAGAAACGTGACACATACACCTGATTGAAAAGGCATAAATAGATTGCATGCTAACTCTGCTTGAGTAAGAGTAAAAGAGTTGTTGGGAAAGTTGGCGTTGAAAAAATCAATGATATTTTGAGTTAAAATTTGCAAATTTTCTAAATCATATTTTGACTTAAAATTCGTCAATTTTCTAAACGATGTCTTGACTTAAAATTCGCTAATATTTTAATTGATGTTTTGACTTAAAATTCGCCAATTATCTGAATGACATTTTGATTTAAAATTCGTCAATTTTTTAAACGATGTCGTAAATTAAAGTTCGTCAATTTTATAAATGATATTTTGACTTAAAATTCGTCAATTTTCTAAATGATATCTTGCTTTCTAATTTGTCAAGTTTTTAATCGAGAATACTAACCATCGAGGATACTAACCATCATATCTTGAATCCATGTAATCAGAGGTATAGGCTGCTTTGTACGGTTAGTTAATGACAAGCCCGGCCGGGCGACTCTAGGTGTGTACAATAATAGGATTCCTCACACCTATACTTTATTCTAAACTATCCTTGACGTGAGGTAATAGGGAAAGCAAATTACTTACCAGTTGGTGTCACACCTATTCTTTATTCTAAACTTTTCTTGAAGTGAGATAATAGGGAAACCAAATTACTTACCAGTTGATGCCACACCTACACGTTATTCTAAACTATCCTTGAAGTGAGATAATAGGCGAATCATATTACTTACCAGTTGATGTCACACCTATACTTTATTCTAAACTATCCTTGAAGTGAGATAATAGGGGAACCATATTACTTGCCAGTTGATGTCACACCTATACGTTATTCTAAACTATCCTTGAAGTGAGATAATAGGGGAACTAAATTACTTACCAGTTGATGTCACACCTATACTTTATTCTAAACTATCCTTGAAGTGAGATAATAGGGGAACCATATTACTTGCCAGTTGATGTCACACCTATACGTTATTCTACACTATCCTTGAAGTGAGATAATAGGGGAACTAAATTACTTACCAGTTGATGTCACACCTATACTTTATTCTAAACTATCCTTGAAGTGAGATAATAAGGAAACCAAATTACTTACCAGTTGATGTCACACCTATACGTTATTCTAAACTATCCTTGAAGTGAGATAATAGGGGAACTAAATTACTTACCAGTTGATGCCACACCTACACGTTATTCTAAACTTTTCTTGAAGTGAGATAATTGGCGAACCATATTACTTACCAATTGATGTTACACCTATACTTTATTCTAAACTATCCTTGAAGTGAGGTAATAGGGAAAGCAAATTAATTATAAGTTGGTGTCACATCTATTCTTTATTCTAAACTTTTCTTGAAGTGAGATAATTGGCGAACCATATTACTTACCAATTGATGTTACACCTATACTTTATTCTAAACTATCCTTGAAGTGAGGTAATAGGGAAAGCAAATTACTTATAAGTTGGTGTCACACCTATTCTTTATTCTAAACTTTTCTTGAAGTGAGATAATAGGGAAACCAAATTACTTACCAGTTGATGCCACACCTACACGTTATTCTAAACTATCCTTGAAGTGAGATAATTGGCGAACCATATTACTTACCAATTGATGTTACACCTATACTTTATTCTAAACTATCCTTGAAGTGAGGTAATAGGGAAAGCAAATTACTTACCAGTTGGTGTCACACCTATTCTTTATTCTAAACTTTTCTTGAAGTGAGATAATAGGGAAAAAAATTACTTACCAGTTGATGCCACACCTACACGTTATTCTAAACTATCCTTGAAGTGAGATAATTGGCGACCCATATTACTTACCAATTGATGTCACACCTATACTTTATTCTAAACTATCCTTGAAGTGAGGTAATAGGGAAAGCAAATTACTTACCAGTTGGTGTCATACCTATTCTTTATTCTAAACTTTTCTTGAAGTGAGATAATAGGGAAACCAAATTACTTACCAGTTGATGCCACACCTACACGTTATTCTAAACTATCCTTGAAGTGAGATAATTGGCGAACCATATTACTTACCAATTGATGTTACACCTATACTTTATTCTAAACTATCCTTGAAGTGAGGTAATAGGGAAAGCAAATTACTTACCAGTTGGTGTCACACCTATCCTTTATTCTAAACTTTTCTTGAAGTGAGATAATAGGGAAACCAAATTACTTACCAGTTGATGCCACACCTACACGTTATTCTAAACTATCCTTGAAGTGAGATAATTGGCGAACCATATTACTTACCAATTGATGTCACACCTATACTTTATTCTAAACTATCCTTGAAGTGAGGAAATAGGGAAAGCAAATTACTTACCAGTTGGTGTCACACCTATTCTTTATTCTAAACTTTTCTTGAAGTGAGATAATTGGCGAACCATATTACTTACCAATTGATGTTACACCTATACTTTATTCTAAACTATCCTTGAAGTGAGGTAATAGGGGAACCATATTACTTACCAGTTGATGTCACACCTATACTTTATTCAAAACTATCCTTGAAGTGAGATAATAGGGGAACCATATTACTTGCCAGTTGATGTCACACCTATACTTTATTCTAAACTATCCTTGAAGTGAGATAATAAGGAAACCAAATTACTTACCAGTTGATGTCACACCTATACGTTATTCTAAACTATCCATTAAGTGAGATAATTGGGGAACAAAATTACTTACCAGTTGATGTCACAGCTATATTTTATTCTAAACTATCCATGAAGTGAGATAATAGGGGAACCAAATTACTTACCAGTTGATGTCACACCTATACGTTATTCTAAACTATCCTTGAAGTGAGATAATAGGCGAACCATATTACTTACCAATTGATGTCACACCTATACTTTATTCTAAACTATCCTTGAAGTGAGGTAATAGGGAAAGCAAATTACTTACCAGTTGGTGTCACCCCTATTCTTTATTCTAAACTTTTCTTGAAAAGAGATAATAGGGGAACCATATTACTTACCAGTTGATGTCACACCTATACTTTATTCTAAACTATCCTTGAAGTGAGATAATAGAGAAACCAAATTACTTACCAGTTGATGTCACACCTATACGTTATTCCAAACTATCCTTGAAGTGAGATAATAGGGGAACTAAATTACTTAGACCAGTGAGATAATAGGGAAACCAAATTACTTACCAGTTGATGTCACACTTATACGTTATTCTAAACTATCCTTGAAGTGAGATAATAGGGGAACTAAATTACTTACCAGTTGATGTCACACCTATATTTTATTCTAAACTATCCTTGAAGTGAGATAATAGGCGAACCATATTACTTACCAATTGATGTCACACCTATACTTTATTCTAAACTATCCTTGAAGTGAGATAATAGGGAAACCAAATTACTTACTAGTTGATGTCACACCTATTTGTTATTCTAAACTATCCTTGAAGTGAGATAATAGGGGAACTAAATTACTTACCAGTTGATGTCACACCTATATTTTATTCTAAACTATCCTTGAAGTGAGATAATAGGGAAACCAAATTACTTACCAGTTGATGCCACACCTACACGTTATTCTAAACTATCCTTGAAGTGAGATAATTGGCGAACCATATTACTTACCAATTGATGTTACACCTATACTTTATTCTAAACTATCCTTGAAGTGAGGTAATAGGGAAAGCAAATTACTTACCAGTTGGTGTCACCCCTATTCTTTATTCTAAACTTTTCTTGAAGTGAGATAATAGGGAAACCAAATTACTTACCAGTTGATGCCACACCTACACGTTATTCTAAACTATCCTTGAAGTGAGATAATTGGCGAACCATATTACTTACCAATTGATGTCACACTTATACTTTATTCTAAACTATCCTTGAAGTGAGGAAATAGGGAAAGCAAATTACTTACCAGTTGGTGTCACACCTATTCTTTATTCTAAACTTTTCTTGAAGTGAGATAATTGGCGAACCATATTACTTACCAATTGATGTTACACCTATACTTTATTCTAAACTATCCTTGAAGTGAGGTAATAGGGAAAGCAAATTACTTATAAGTTGGTGTCACACCTATTCTTTATTCTAAACTTTTCTTGAAGTGAGATAATAGGGAAACCAAATTACTTACCAGTTGATGCCACACCTACACGTTATTCTAAACTATCCTTGAAGTGAGATAAATGGCGAACCATATTACATACCAATTGATGTTACACCTATACTTTATTCTAAACTATCCTTGAAGTGAGGTAATAGGGAAAGCAAATTACTTATAAGTTGGTGTCACACCTATTCTTTATTCTAAACTTTTCTTGAAGTGAGATAATAGGCGAACCATATTACTTACCAATTGATGTCACACCTATACTTTATTCTAAACTATCCTTGAAGTGAGATAATAGGGGAACCATATTACTTGCCAGTTGATGTCACACCTATACTTTATTCTAAACTATCCTTGAAGTGAGATAATAAGGAAACCAAATTACTTACCAGTTGATGTCACACCTATACGTTATTCTAAACTATCCTTGAAGTGAGATAATAGGGGAACTAAATTACTTACCAGTTGATGTCACACCTATACTTTATTCTAAACTTTTCTTGAAGTGAGATAATAGGGAAACCAAATTACTTACCAGTTGATGCCACACCTACACGTTATTCTAAACTTTTCTTGAAGTGAGATAATTGGCGAACCATATTACTTACCAATTGATGTTACACCTATACTTTATTCTAAACTATCCTTGAAGTGAGGTAATAGGGAAAGCAAATTAATTATAAGTTGGTGTCACATCTATTCTTTATTCTAAACTTTTCTTGAAGTGAGATAATTGGCGAACCATATTACTTACCAATTGATGTTACACCTATACTTTATTCTAAACTATCCTTGAAGTGAGGTAATAGGGAAAGCAAATTACTTATAAGTTGGTGTCACACCTATTCTTTATTCTAAACTTTTCTTGAAGTGAGATAATAGGGAAACCAAATTACTTACCAGTTGATGCCACACCTACACGTTATTCTAAACTATCCTTGAAGTGAGATAATTGGCGAACCATATTACTTACCAATTGATGTTACACCTATACTTTATTCTAAACTATCCTTGAAGTGAGGTAATAGGGAAAGCAAATTACTTACCAGTTGGTGTCACACCTATTCTTTATTCTAAACTTTTCTTGAAGTGAGATAATAGGGAAACCAAATTACTTACCAGTTGATGCCACACCTACACGTTATTCTAAACTATCCTTGAAGTGAGATAATTGGCGACCCATATTACTTACCAATTGATGTCACACCTATACTTTATTCTAAACTATCCTTGAAGTGAGGTAATAGGGAAAGCAAATTACTTACCAGTTGGTGTCACACCTATTCTTTATTCTAAACTTTTCTTGAAGTGAGATAATAGGGAAACCAAATTACTTACCAGTTGATGCCACACCTACACGTTATTCTAAACTATCCTTGAAGTGAGATAATTGGCGAACCATATTACTTACCAATTGATGTTACACCTATACTTTATTCTAAACTATCCTTGAAGTGAGGTAATAGGGAAAGCAAATTACTTACCAGTTGGTGTCACACCTATTCTTTATTCTAAACTTTCCTTGAAGTGAGATAATAGGGAAACCAAATTACTTACCAGTTGATGCCACACCTACACGTTATTCTAAACTATCCTTGAAGTGAGATAATTGGCGAACCATATTACTTACCAATTGATGTCACACCTATACTTTATTCTAAACTATCCTTGAAGTGAGGAAATAGGGAAAGCAAATTACTTACCAGTTGGTGTCACACCTATTCTTTATTCTAAACTTTTCTTGAAGTGAGATAATTGGCGAACCATATTACTTACCAATTGATGTTACACCTATACTTTATTCTAAACTATCCTTGAAGTGAGGTAATAGGGAAAGCAAATTACTTACCAGTTGATGTCACACCTATACTTTATTCTAAACTATCCTTGAAGTGAGATAATAGGGGAACCATATTACTTACCAGTTGATGTCACACCTATACTTTATTCAAAACTATCCTTGAAGTGAGATAATAGGGGAACCATATTACTTGCCAGTTGATGTCACACCTATACTTTATTCTAAACTATCCTTGAAGTGAGATAATAAGGAAACCAAATTACTTACCAGTTGATGTCACACCTATACGTTATTCTAAACTATCCATTAAGTGAGATAATTGGGGAACTAAATTACTTACCAGTTGATGTCACAGCTATATTTTATTCTAAACTATCCATGAAGTGAGATAATAGGGGAACCAAATTACTTACCAGTTGATGTCACACCTATACGTTATTCTAAACTATCCTTGAAGTGAGATAATAGGCGAACCATATTACTTACCAATTGATGTCACACCTATACTTTATTCTAAACTATCCTTGAAGTGAGGTAATAGGGAAAGCAAATTACTTACCAGTTGGTGTCACCCCTATTCTTTATTCTAAACTTTTCTTGAAAAGAGATAATAGGGGAACCATATTACTTACCAGTTGATGTCACACCTATACTTTATTCTAAACTATCCTTGAAGTGAGATAATAGGGGAACTAAATTACTTAGACCAGTGAGATAATAGGGAAACCAAATTACTTACCAGTTGATGTCACACTTATACGTTATTCTAAACTATCCTTGAAGTGAGATAATAGGGGAACTAAATTACTTACCAGTTGATGTCACACCTATATTTTATTCTAAACTATCCTTGAAGTGAGATAATAGGGAAACCAAATTACTTACCAGTTGATGCCACACCTACACGTTATTCTAAACTATCCTTGAAGTGAGATAATTGGCGAACCATATTACTTACCAATTGATGTTACACCTATACTTTATTCTAAACTATCCTTGAAGTGAGGTAATAGGGAAAGCAAATTACTTACCAGTTGGTGTCACCCCTATTCTTTATTCTAAACTTTTCTTGAAGTGAGATAATAGGGAAACCAAATTACTTACCAGTTGATGCCACACCTACACGTTATTCTAAACTATCCTTGAAGTGAGATAATTGGCGAACCATATTACTTACCAATTGATGTCACACTTATACTTTATTCTAAACTATCCTTGAAGTGAGGAAATAGGGAAAGCAAATTACTTACCAGTTGGTGTCACACCTATTCTTTATTCTAAACTTTTCTTGAAGTGAGATAATTGGCGAACCATATTACTTACCAATTGATGTTACACCTATACTTTATTCTAAACTATCCTTGAAGTGAGGTAATAAGGAAAGCAAATTACTTATAAGTTGGTGTCACACCTATTCTTTATTCTAAACTTTTCTTGAAGTGAGATAATAGGGAAACCAAATTACTTACCAGTTGATGCCACACCTACACGTTATTCTAAACTATCCTTGAAGTGAGATAAATGGCGAACCATATTACTTACCAATTGATGTTACACCTATACTTTATTCTAAACTATCCTTGAAGTGAGGTAATAGGGAAAGCAAATTACTTATAAGTTGGTGTCACACCTATTCTTTATTCTAAACTTTTCTTGAAGTGAGATAATAGGCGAACCATATTACTTACCAATTGATGTCACACCTATACTTTATTCTAAACTATCCTTGAAGTGAGATAATAGGGGAACCATATTACTTACCAGTTGATGTCACACCTATACTTTATTCTAAACTATCCTTGAAGTGAGATAATAGGGGAACCATATTACTTGCCAGTTGATGTCACACCTATACTTTATTCTAAACTATCCTTGAAGTGAGATAATAAGGAAACCAAATTACTTACCAGTTGATGTCACACCTATACGTTATTCTAAACTATCCATTAAGTGAGATAATTGGGGAACTAAATTACTTACCAGTTGATGTCACAGCTATATTTTATTCTAAACTATCCATGAAGTGAGATAATAGGGGAACCAAATTACTTACCAGTTGATGTCACACCTATACGTTATTCTAAACTATCCTTGAAGTGAGATAATAGGCGAACCATATTACTTACCAATTGATGTCACACCTATACTTTATTCTAAACTATCCTTGAAGTGAGGTAATAGGGAAAGCAAATTACTTACCAGTTGGTGTCACCCCTATTCTTTATTCTAAACTTTTCTTGAAGGGAGATAATAGGGGAACCATATTACTTACCAGTTGATGTCACACCTATACTTTATTCTAAACTATCCTTGAAGTGAGATAATAGAGAAACCAAATTACTTACCAGTTGATGTCACACCTATACGTTATTCCAAACTATCCTTGAAGTGAGATAATAGGGGAACTAAATTACTTAGACCAGTGAGATAATAGGGAAACCAAATTCCTTACCAGTTGATGTCACACTTATACGTTATTCTAAACTATCCTTGAAGTGAGATAATAGGGGAACTAAATTACTTACCAGTTGATGTCACACCTATATTTTATTCTAAACTATCCTTGAAGTGAGATAATAGGGAAACCAAATTACTTACCAGTTGATGTCACACCTATACGTTATTCTAACCTATCCTTGAAGTGAGATAATAGGGGAACCAAATTACTTACCAGTTGATGTCATACCTATACTTTATTCTAAACAATCCTTGAAGTGAGATAATAGGCGAACCATATTACTTACCAATTGATGTCAGACCTATACTTTATTCTAAACTATCCTTGAAGTGAGATAATAGGGGAACCAAATTACTTACCAGTTCATGTCACACCTATACGTTATTCTAAACAATCCTTGAAGTGAGATAATAGGCGAACCATATTACTTACCAATTGATGTCACACCTATACTTTATTCTAAACTTTCCTTGAAGTGAGATAATAGGGAAACCAAATTACTTACCAGTTGATGTCACACCTATACGATATTCTAAACTATCCTTGAAGTGAGATAATAGGGGAACCAAATTACTTACCAGTTCATGTCACACCTATACGTTATTCTAAACAATCCTTGAAGTGAGATAATAGGCGAACCATATTACTTACCAATTGATGTCACACCTATACTTTATTCTAAACTATCCTTGAAGTGAGGTAATAGGGAAAGCAAATTACTTACCAGTTGGTGTCACCCCTATTCTTTATTCTAAACTTTTCTTGAAGTGAGATAATAGGGAAACCAAATTACTTACCAGTTGATGCCACACCTACACGTTATTCTAAACTATCCTTGAAGTGAGATAATTGGCGAACCATATTACTTACCAATTGATGTCACACTTATACTTTATTCTAAACTATCCTTGAAGTGAGGAAATAGGGAAAGCAAATTACTTACCAGTTGGTGTCACACCTATTCTTTATTCTAAACTTTTCTTGAAATGAGATAATTGGCGAACCATATTACTTACCAATTGATGTTACACCTATACTTTATTCTAAACTATCCTTGAAGTGAGGTAATAGGGAAAGCAAATTACTTATAAGTTGGTGTCACACCTATTCTTTATTCTAAACTTTTCTTGAAGTGAGATAATAGGGAAACCAAATTACTTACCAGTTGATGCCACACCTACACGTTATTCTAAACTATCCTTGAAGTGAGATAAATGGCGAACCATATTACTTACCAATTGATGTTACACCTATACTTTATTCTAAACTATCCTTGAAGTGAGGTAATAGGGAAAGCAAATTACTTATAAGTTGGTGTCACACCTATTCTTTATTCTAAACTTTTCTTGAAGTGAGATAATAGGCGAACCATATTACTTACCAATTGATGTCACACCTATACTTTATTCTAAACTATCCTTGAAGTGAGATAATAGGGGAACCATATTACTTACCAGTTGATGTCACACCTATACTTTATTCTAAACTATCCTTGAAGTGAGATAATAGGGGAACCATATTACTTGCCAGTTGATGTCACACCTATACTTTATTCTAAACTATCCTTGAAGTGAGATAATAAGGAAACCAAATTACTTACCAGTTGATGTCACACCTATACGTTATTCTAAACTATCCATTAAGTGAGATAATTGGGGAACTAAATTACTTACCAGTTGATGTCACAGCTATATTTTATTCTAAACTATCCATGAAGTGAGATAATAGGGGAACCAAATTACTTACCAGTTGATGTCACACCTATACGTTATTCTAAACTATCCTTGAAGTGAGATAATAGGCGAACCATATTACTTACCAATTGATGTCACACCTATACTTTATTCTAAACTATCCTTGAAGTGAGGTAATAGGGAAAGCAAATTACTTACCAGTTGGTGTCACCCCTATTCTTTATTCTAAACTTTTCTTGAAGGGAGATAATAGAGAAACCAAATTACTTACCAGTTGATGTCACACCTATACGTTATTCCAAACTATCCTTGAAGTGAGATAATAGGGGAACTAAATTACTTAGACCAGTGAGATAATAGGGAAACCAAATTACTTACCAGTTGATGTCACACTTATACGTTATTCTAAACTATCCTTGAAGTGAGATAATAGGGGAACTAAATTACTTACCAGTTGATGTCACACCTATATTTTATTCTAAACTATCCTTGAAGTGAGATAATAGGGGAACCAAATTACTTACCAGTTCATGTCACACCTATACGTTATTCTAAACAATCCTTGAAGTGAGATAATAGGCGAACCATATTACTTACCAATTGATGTCACACCTATACTTTATTCTAAACTATCCTTGAAGTGAGATAATAGGGAAACCAAATTACTTACCAGTTGATGTCACACCTATTTGTTATTCTAAACTATCCTTGAAGTGAGATAATAGGGGAACTAAATTACTTACCAGTTGATGTCACACCTATATTTTATTCTAAACTATCCTTGAAGTGAGATAATAGGGGAACCAAATTACTTACCAGTTCATGTCACACCCATACGTTATTCTAAACAATCCTTGAAGTGAGATAATAGGCGAACCATATTACTTACCAATTGATGTCACACCTATACTTTATTCTAAACTATCCTTGAAGTGAGATAATAGGGAAACCAAATTACTTACCAGTTGATGTCACACCTATACGTTATTCTAACCTATCCTTGAAGTGAGATAATAGGGGAACCAAATTACTTACCAGTTGATGTCATACCTATACTTTATTCTAAACAATCCTTGAAGTGAGATAATAGGCGAACCATATTACTTACCAATTGATGTCAGACCTATACTTTATTCTAAACTATCCTTGAAGTGAGATAATAGGGGAACCAAATTACTTACCAGTTCATGTCACACCTATACGTTATTCTAAACAATCCTTGAAGTGAGATAATAGGCGAACCATATTACTTACCAATTGATGTCACACCTATACTTTATTCTAAACTTTCCTTGAAGTGAGATAATAGGGAAACCAAATTACTTACCAGTTGATGTCACACCTATACGATATTCTAAACTATCCTTGAAGTGAGATAATAGGGGAACCAAATTACTTACCAGTTCATGTCACACCTATACGTTATTCTAAACAATCCTTGAAGTGAGATAATAGGCGAACCATATTACTTACCAATTGATGTCACACCTATACTTTATTCTAAACTATCCTTGAAGTGAGATAATAGGGAAACCAAATTACTTACCAGTTGATGTCACACCTATACGTTATTCTAAACTATCCTTGAAGTGAGATAATAGGGGAACCAAATTACTTACCACTTGATGTCACACCTATACGTTATTCTAAACAATCCTTGAAGTGAGATAATAGGCGAACCATATTACTTACCAATTGATGTCACACCTATACTTTATTCTAAACTATCCTTGAAGTGAGATAATAGGGAAACCAAATTACTTACCAGTTGATGTCACACCTATACGTTATTCTAAACTATCCTTGAAGTGAGATAATAGGGGAACCAAATTACTTACCAGTTGATGTCATACCTATACTTTATTCTAAATTATCCTTGAAGTGAGATAATAGGGGAGCCAAATTACTTACCAGTTGATGAATGGTGTTATCAAAATAATCCATATTTTAATTTTTTCTCAAGGAAAACATAAACAACGTAATTAAGTACAAATAAGATAATAATGCAGCAAACAGCTGTTTCGAGGATACGTTGCATCACCTTCGCCAGTGCAAGACAGACGAAATGGGCAACTCATGGGCGCCTCTCTAAAAATAGTGTTTTCTTGTTCTAGAAGTCCCAAAATGTATGTATCCGTCGAAAACTCGTGTTGCGATTTTTGACACGATCCCGATACTTTCCCTATACATTACTATGTATTCAAGGTAAAGTAAAAAGCGTTTGTTACTGATTGGCGACGTGTCATAACTTCAGACAATATAACAATTAATCGCGCTGGATGTGTTGAGAGTTTATGGACTATGGATCAGATAATCCAGGAGAAATATGTTAATTTTATATATGTAAAACTTATTTTGAATTTCGGTGGTATTAGCAATGGCCCTTTATCTCAGGGTTTTTGTCCAAAAATGGTGTGTTTTATTTTTAACAGGATGACAAGTAAAATGAACACAAACATTTTAGATAAGTGTCTTGTTTCTGCCCTGGTTTAGTATAACATAACAAGAAAGGATTTCATGTATCCGCATAAATAGATAAATAAATAGATAAATACTGATGTAAATCATAGGTTCCCAACCTGGGCGGTACCACACTGGGGAGGTATCAATGGGGGTTTCAATGGGGAGGTACATTTTAAAGTAACGATAAGGGGCCGTTTTCCTGATCTGAAAATCAACAACCCCCCCCCCCTCCCCTCTCTTCTGTTAATATTGAGAATGGTTCACAAACTTAATGTTATTCATGATGTTATATATTTTAATTGATGTATTAAATGCGCTATAATTTATGTCTTTAAGGAAGAAATTAGCAGTTATCAAATGTCAAGAAACGCTTTGCATGTTGATGACGCTCGGTATCAACCTTCAAAAAATTCACTTTAACCTCCCCTTTCCTCCTTGCTTTGGGCATTTATTAATGTATCATTCTTGATTTATAATTCAGTGACTTTCAATGATCGTGATAAAGTTACGTCTTCATAAAGAGCTATACACAATTTAAGTTTTGTTAAGAAAGGGGGGGGGGTCTAAGTGTTAAAAGTAATTGCATTGTGATAGGGAGTTATACAGAAATTACGTTCATATAGTAATTAATTATATTACTCTGCGATTTTGGGAGGAAATCTTTAACATAATTTATGCACCCAATATTCACAAAACTCGTTTACAATGGGAGGTGGGCTTACCAAAGCATGGATCGCGCTTATATCGCAAGTTACATCTCTACACATCGATATAACGCTTTTCTCACGGAATAGTCGATACCGGTATCGGCAGCGAGAAAGCGTGCTACGTGAAACAGTTTTATACATTTCTTTAAAAGAAGGGCTTAACATCCTGTTAGTTTAGATTTTATTTAAAGAATATTATCTCTGAATATATTTTATTTAACCAGTGAAATTAACTGAAGTGTGGCTCCAGTTTTAGTAGCATTTTTTTTCAAATTTTGCAAAAGAAGTTTTAAACAAGAAAGATCAATCATGCATAAAGCATTGATTATGAAACACTTTCCAACTTTAATTTCATTTAAACATCTTTAAAATGCGATACATTCAGCGGTAATATTTTAAAAATTATCACAATACTAAATTAATTTAGTATATTTGAAAACTTAAAACTTCATCGAAAAAAATGTACTTCATTCAAATGACGGCATTGAAATATAAATTGCCTGGTTTAAACATCTCTAAACTGCAATACATTCCTCGGTAATATTTTTGAAATTATCATAATACTACAATAATTCATTATATTTGAAAACTTCATCGAAAACAAATGAAATGTATTCAAATGACGTCATCGAAATATAACACGACTGGTTCTCTCTATAAAAGCAGTATTTCATTCATAAACATTTTTCCATTCATTTAATTCATCACAGTACTATTATAATTTATTTTATTTAAAAACTTAAGACCATGGAGGTACAAGTAATTAAACTCTATGCTTAACACTTCGTCGAAAAAATTGTCCTCCTCTCTGTAAAATCAAGGAATATTTCATTCATATCAGCTATATTGCAGACCCCATGAGCTAAATAAGTTTACGTTAAAGAAATGCAGCAATTCTTATACAGCTCATTCTACATATTTTGCTGTTTACATTTTCCATAAGTGAAAAGTAGGCTTCGTTGTAGAAATAATCAAATTTGGATGATCATTTAAACTCAAATATATTGTAATTGTGTTGTTTCAGTATGTAGATGTACATAATTTAAGCAAAAATAAAGCGGTTTTAGGACGGATACAGCACTAAATATGAATAAAAAAGAACTTTAAAAATCACGATTTTGACTCAAGATAGTTGCCATATGTTATTTTGAAGTGGGTCACGTGATCTCTTCATATAATGGTCACGTGATGACTTCATATAAAAGTTGTTATTATTATTTTAATTTTTATTTAAAAAACTACTGAATATATTTTGCTGCATTTTCTTTTTATATATTTTATGGGATAATTTGAATATTTCCTAAAACTTTCGAAGCAATTTGTGAATTTTAAATCCGCTTAAAAAATGTTTGAAAAATGAGGTCCTATAGTGTTCAATGTATTTCATTTCTTGAACCCGGGTTCAATTCAAAACTAATTGGGTGATATTATTCATTTATATTCCCATAGGTCCCACAGACCGTCTGAACAACATACTAACATTTCATTTTGATAAAGTCATTTTTACGGCAGTTATCGTGCTAACGGACAGACAGACAGACAGACAGAATGAACAAAGTCACAAACACTTTTCAACTTTGTTGTAAAGTGTCAAAAAGCGGTATCATGGGTCCAAATGATCACAATTATGGGGTGTTACCCTTCACTTTAAAGAACTTGAAAAATATTTCAATTGATATCATACTTGACACTGCCCCCCTCCTCAAGGCCTCGTGATCATTGAGTTGTCAATATATTAAGCCATCAGTATCAGCCATAGTCGTCATTGAGCCATCAGTAATCATGTTAAATTCTGTCCTGTGCTTGCCCTGTTAAAAAATATAAAATTTCAAATACATTTCGATGTTTTTGCTCGAATTAAAAAAGAAATTATTTCTACTTTTAGATTTTTGATAACAAAGCCTGATATACAGTTTCGTGAATTTTTGTGGCCGTTATCGTGTGCATAAAAAATCGACCACAGGAGTGACAGACAGGCAGACGGACATCACTCCAAAAATAGAAAAAACGTGTTCAGGAGGTCTTATAACATATATTGGCATCAAAATCTCGAAATGAAAATTTTCGTGAAAACAATACTTTCTCAATTCTACGTATGAGAATGGAGAAATATCGGTCATGCATTCACATCTAGTTCTAAACAACTTCTAAAATAACCTCATTGAATGACATATTCATCGAATGATCAGTTAAATACATGTTACTTCAAAAAAAGTGTTAAGAGTTATTTTGGTAAGAAAACGTTATGAAGGTTGCAAAAGATTGCCGGATTTCAAAAGCATCTGTTATTCTGATTACTGAAATCGATTTTAAAGAACACCCACCCAGGCGTAGGTTGATTTATCTTTGTACGAATTACGAGTTGTTGAATAAAGTTCAAAGAGTCAAATTATTTGTTTAAAAAAATTTGAATTTTCTAAATGAGTTTCTTATCGATCTAAGGATGTAACATTAAGTTATTAGATTTTCTATTACAACATAATTTAATTGCGACATTTTTATAACTATGGGCGGTGTATACCTGACACGTGACATTCTAGAATGTTTGCATATCTAATCCAGTTAAAATGGACCCCATCCAATATTTTCATAATTGACATCCAAATTCTTGCAGTGTGAGTCTGCTCGACCATTTAATACATTCATGTTGAAATAGGGAATACTCTGAGATATCTTCAATGGATTTTTCACGTTCAGCGCATCTTTGAATAAATTGATGGACACATTTAGAAAATACTTGAACAAATCGATTGACACGTTTTGCGCATTCTACAATGAGATCGATTGACTAAATTCGAGCATCCTGGAACAAATTGATTGACACATTTCGAGCATCATGAAGTCAATCGATTGACAAGTTTGAGCATCCTAGAATCAATCGATCGACACTTTTCGAGTTTTCTGGAACGCGATCGATTGACTAATTTCGAACATCCTGGAACAAATTGATTGACACATTTCGAGCATCATGAAGTAATCGATTGACAAGTTTGAGCATCCTAGTATCAATCGATTGAAACTTTTTGAGTTTTCTGGAACGCGATCGATTGACTCATTTCAAGCATCCTGGAACAAATTGATTGACAAATTTCGAGCATCATGAAGTCAATCGATTGAAAAGTTTGAGCATCCTAGAATCAATCATTCGACACTTTTCCGAGTTTTCTGGAACGCAATCGATTGACTCATTTCGAGCATCCTGGAACAAATTGATTGTCACATTATGAGCAACATGAAACCAATTGATTGACAGGTTTCGAGTATCCTAGAACCAACCGATTGACACTTGTCGAATATACTGGAAGCAATCACTTGGTACGTTTTGAGTACTCTGGAAACAATAGATTGGCACGTTTCAAGAGTCCTAGAAGCAATCGATTGACACATTTCAAGCACACTGGAATCAATCGCTTGACATGTTTAGAGCACCCTAGAAACCAATGGATTGACACGTTTCGAACATCCTTGAAGCAATTGAACGTTTCAGAGGGGCTGTGTATGCATGTATGTAGTATATGTGAGTGCATATTTGTGTGTATGTGAGTCTGTGAACATGATATCTCTCAGACGAATGAACAATTTGAGAGATATTGATGAAAAATCCTAAAACATTGAATTAGATAAATAGTATAAACAACTTTTCATTGCAACTTTTCGGGTCGAAAAGCAAGAAGCATTCATTTTTAACTATGAAATGTACGAGATAATGCAAGCTTTTTACTTTCCCTACAATACATGGTAATGTATAGAGAAAGTATTGGAACGGTTTCGAAAATCGCAACTCGTGTTTTCGACGACTCTACACGTTTTGGGACCTCAAGAATACGAAAAAACTATTTTTAGCATGACGTCAGTGTGTGTGTGTGTATGTCTGTCTGCGCAATGTATGTATCCACTCTAACTTAAACAACAAATTGACCTAATTTTATAAAATTTGGCCACTTGTGGGTGACCCTGGTGCGATTAGATTTTGGTACGATTCGGGATAAAGTACCTGCCTTTTTCGAGAAATGGCTCGCAAAACTCGTATGTATCTACGGTAGCTAAAAAATTAATTGACCAAATTTTACGATATTTGGTAGATAAGTTATGTTACTTAAAAGTTACCCTGGTGCTGATAAGATTTTGGTATGATTCGGGAAAAAAGTACCTTCCTTTTTTTGCAAATAGACCCGCAAAAATATTCAAAATCTAGAATAAAAGACTAAGTCAGCTGAAATGCATCAGTTAAATGCTTATTTTATACGTAAATTGTGACGATGAAAAGCAAAAGACCAACCCCATTGCTCTTGGTCTAGCCGTTCTCGAGCTATTTCACTTTTTTTTTTTTGCATGTTAGCTACGCCGCCTTCGAAAATACGTCCAGTTACCAATCGAAAGCAAAAATTGAGTTAAAAATGCAAATTCAGTGTCATTTTAAATAATTATGGTTCTATTTTGCAATTCCATTCAATTTAATGAACTTTTAAAAAAAAATCTGATGTGGGCAACACATGACTTTCCTTATATAATGTAATGAATTTACTACTTTTACAGTAAAAAAAATAGGTTTTTTTTATATTAGATACTAATATTCTTTCCAAGATATTGAATTTTCGACAATTAGTCGTCATTTTCATTGATTTAGCGCCATTTTTATCCATTTGGCGAGATTTTCGTTAATTTGGCAATATTTCAAAAAGTCGCCAAGTTGGCGACATTTCGCGAAATTCATCGCCAAAATCTCACCAAGCGTTATGCACTAAGAAATAAGTTATTCTTACAGCAGATAAATGATTATTGGCGTTCAAATATAAAAGTATTACTCAAAGTATCTTTTTTCATGAATGGAACGAGCTAGATCCACGAGAATGATGTCACCCAATTTATCGCAATGTATTACATATGAAAAGTGAACATGTTTCTCAATAGGAAATATTTTTTTTTATTTTATATGACATTTTGATAATTTTTTTTTAAAAATGTACAATATCTCAAGAACGGTTCATGTTAGCTTTCTAAAATTTATGTCAATCGTTTTCTAATGAAAAATTACATAAGTAATGCCTATTTGCGTAACTTTATTAGCGGTTTTGATTTTTTGACGATTTTTTCAAAATTTCATTCGAAAATTTACGGGGGGGGGGGGGGTTCTGAGCATTCGATTGCGTATAGAAACAATAGGCTTCCAGTGTTTACGGATTGTGATTTTTGTGCCAAATTTCGTTCGAATCGGACCATTCGTTCGTCAGTTATCGTCTCCACAGGCTCACTGACACACACACACACAGACATCACCTCAAAAATGTTTGATTCGTGATCAGGGATGCTTGAGACGTGCTCTCCCGACGAAAACTCGAATTCGAATTTTCAACCCCGTCACAATACTTTCCTTATACATTATGTATATAAGAAAAGTAATAAAAGAGAAAATGAATTAAATTCCGTAGCGAAGGTCACATGCTGCGTACACCAGATTTTTAAAAATTGATATCTCAGCCAAGTGAAATTAAAAAAGCATTAGGTTAAACGCAATATTTACAAAATGCAATATTATATGACACTAGGGATCTCTACCCTCTGATCGCTCCGCCGCGCTACCACTTCGGGAGGCTTCGCCTCCTACTCGCAGCGTTCGCTTCATATATTTCTTTTCTAAAAATTCTACTTTCAAAAATCTCTTTTCTGCACATTCCTATTTTTCGAAGGAGGGAAAGGCAGGGAGTTTTCTTAGACTAGGGAATGCAAAAACTGAATTCCTTGATTATGAGTTCGCTTCGCGAGGTATTTCATGCCAAACTAAAGTTTAAATCGATAAACGGTTTATTTCATTGTGTTACCCTATTATTTCTATATAAGTGCGCCGAATTTCATATTTTTGTATGCAATAGCTTTTACGGTACGAGACAGAGAAATCGTTAGACGTGACTGTACGAAAAAAAGTTCACTTCAGAAGTGCATAAAAAGTAACAATACCTCAAAAACTACATCGATATTAAAGCAAAAATTCATATATTAAAGCAAAAATTCTCCGATGTAGCTATCTGCCTGCAAAATTCGTGGTCTTGCTATTGTTAATCTAACTAGGACGGAGAGCGCAGTTCAAATATTTTGTCACACTATATATTAAAAAATCTGATGTGGGCAACACATGACTTTCCTTATATAATGTAATGAATTTACTACTTTTACAGTAAAAAAATAGGTTTTTTTTATAGTAGATACTAATATTCTTTCCAAGATATTGAATTTTCGACAATTAGTCGTCATTTTAATTGATTTAGTGTCATTTTATCCATTTGGCGAGATTTTCGTTAATTTGGCAACATTTCAAAAAGTCGCCAAATTGGCAACATTTCGCCAAATTCGTTGCCAAAATCTCGCCAAGCGTTATGGATGAAGAAATAAGTTATTCTTACAGCAGATAAACGACTATTGGCGTTCAAATACAAAAGTATTACTCAGAGTATCTTTTTTCATGAATGGAACGAGCTAGATCCACGAGAATGATGTCAACCAATTGATCGCATGGTATTAGATATGAAAAGTGAACATGTTTCTCAATAGGAAATATTTTTATTTTATGACTTTTTGATAATTTTTTTGAAAAATTGTACAATATCTCGAGAACGGTTTATGTTAGCGTTCCAAAATTTCTGTCAATCGTTTTCTAACGAAAAATTACATAAGAAATATCTATTTGCGTAACTTTATTAGTGGTTTTGATTTTTTGACGATTTTTTCAAAATTTCATTCGAAAATTTATGAGGGTTCTGAACAATCGATTGCGTATAAAAACAATATGCTTCAAGTGTTTACGGATTGTGATTTTTGGTTCAAATTTTGTTCGAATCGGTCCATTCGTTCATCAGTTATCGTCTCCACAGACTCACTGACACACACACGCACACACACACACACAGACATCACTCCAAAAATGTTTGATTCGTGATTAGGGATGCTTGAAACGTGCTCTCCCGTCGAAAACTCGAATTCGAATTTTCGACACAATACTTTCCTTACAATACTTTCCCGACACAAAACTTTCCCATCACAATACTTTCCTTATACATTATGTATATAAGGAAAGTAAAAACGGTTTATTTCGGCGTACTCCCCAATGCTTTTTAAACAGTGTGCTAAATTTCATATTACTTTCCTTATATACATAATGCATAAGGAAAGTATTGTGACGGGATCGAAAATTCGAATTCGAGTTTTCGACGGGAGAGCACGTTTCAAGCATCCCTAATCACGAATCAAACATTTTTGGAGTGATGTCTGTGTGTGGGGGGGGGGGGGGAAGTATGTGTGTGTGTGTGTGTGTGTCAGTGAACTGTGGAGACGATAACTGGCGAACCGATTCGAACCAAATTTGGTACAAAAATCACAATCCGTAAACACTGGAAGCCTATTGTTTTTATATGTAATCGAATGTTCAGAACCCCCCTAAATTTTCGAATAAAATTTTGAAAAAATCGTCAAAAAATCAAAACCACTACTAAAGTTGCGCAAATAGACATTTCTTATGTAATTTTTCATTAGAAAACGATTGACATAAATTTTAGAACGCTAACATGAACCGTTCTCGAGATATTGCACATTTTTAAAAAAATTATTAAAGAGTCATATAAAATGAGAAAAAAATATTTCCTATTGAAAAACATGTTCACTTTTCATATGTAATACCATGCCATAAATTGGGTGACATCATTCTCGTGGATCTAGCTCGTTCCATTCATAAAAAAAGATACTTTGAGTAATACTTTTGTGTTTGAACGCCAATAGAGACGCTTCACGAGATTTTGGCGACGAATTTGGCAGAATATCGCCAACTTGGCGACTTTTTAAAATGTTGCCAAATTAACGAAAATCTCGTCAAATGGATAAAAATGACGACTAATTGTCGAAAATTCAATATCTTGGAAAGATTATTAGTATCTCCTGTAAGAAGAACCTTTGTTTTTACTGTAAAAGTAGTAAATTCGTTACATTAAATAAGGAAAGTCATGTGTTACCCACATCATATTTTTTCTATATGCAAAAGTTTTTGTGGTACGAAGCAAAGAATCCAGAGAAATGAGAAGTTTATCAAAAAGCGACGGCGTCAGCTACATTTTAACACATTCCAACAGAGTTGAAAAGTGTTTATGACTTTGTTCATTCTGTCTGTCTGTCTGTCTGTCTATCGGTTAGTACGCTAACTGCCGTAAAAATGACTTTATCTAAATGAAATTTTAATATGTTGTTCAGACTGCCTGTGGGACATATGGAAATAGAAATGAATAACATCACCCAATTAGTTTTGTTTTGAATCCGGGATGAAAAAATTAAATACATTGAACTCTATGGGACCTAATTTTTCAAACATTTTTTAAGCGAATTTATAATTTACAAATTGCTTCGAAAGTTTTAGAAATATTCAAAATATTTAAAAAAAATTTAGACACAATATATTCAGTAGTTTTTCAAATAAAAATTATAATTATAATTACAGCCTTTATATGAAGAGATCACGTGGCCCGCTTCAAAATAAAATATGGCATCCATCTTGTGCCAAAATCGTAATTTTTAAAGTTCTTTTTAATTCATATTCAGTGTTGCATCCGTCCTAAAACCGCTTTATTTTTGCTTAAATTCTGTGCATCTACATTCTGAAACAACGCAATTACAATATATTTGAGTTTGATAATCAAATTTTGATTATTTCTACAACGAAGCCTAATTTTAACTTATGGAGAATGTGAACACCAAAAAATGTAGAATGAGTTGTATAAGAATTGCTGCATTTCTTAAATGCAAAATTATTTAGCTCTTGGAGTCTGCAATATAGCTGATATGAATGAAACATTTATTGATTTTACATAGAGAGCGGCGAATATTTCGATGAAGTTTTAAGCATAGAGTTAAATTACTTGTACCTCCATGGTTTTTTGTTTCTAAATAAATTATTGTAGTATTGTGGTGAATGAAAGAAATAGCAAAAAGTTTATGAATGAAATGCTGCTTTTATAGAGAGAGCCAGGTGATTTATATTTCGATGACGTCATTTGAATAAAGTTCATTTATTTTCGATGAAGTTTTTAAATATAATAAATTATTGTAGTATTATGATAATTTTAAAAATATTACCGAGGAATGTATCGCATTTTAGAGATGTTTAAACCAGGCAATTTATATTTCAATGCAGTCATTTGAATGAAGTTCATTTTTTTCGATGAAGTCTTAAGTTTTCAAATATAATAAATTAATGAAGTATTCTGATAATTTTAAAAATTTTACCGAGGAATGTATCACATTTTGGAGATGTTTAAATGAAATTGCATTGAAGTTGGAAAGTGTTTCATAATCAATGCTTTATGCATGATTGATTTTTCTTGTTAACACAGTCTGTTAACAAGAAAGTGAAAAGTGTTTACGACTTTGTTCATCCTGTCTGTTTGTGTGTCTCTTAGCACGATAACTGCCGTAAAAATGATCCGTAGGCTCATTCCATTCATGAAAAAAGATACTTTGAGTAATACTTTTGTATTTGAACGCCATTCGTCATTTATCTGCTGTAAGAATAACTTATTTCTTCGTCCTTAACGATTGGCGAGATTTTGGCGACGAATTTGGCGGAATGTCGCCAACTTTTTGAAATGTTGCTAAATTAACGAAAATCTCGCCAAATGGATAAAAATGACGCTAAATCAATGAAAATGAAGACTAATTGTCGCAAATTCAATATCTTGGAAAGAATATAAGTATCTACTATAAGAAAAACCTATTTTTTTACGTCGAATTCCAGTTTTCGACGGAAGAGCGCGTTTCAAGCATCCCTGATCACGAATCAAACATTTTTGAGGTGATGTCTGTGTGTGAGAGTGTGTGAAAGTTTGTGTGTGTGTGTCAGTGAGTCTATGGAGATGATATCTCACGAATGAATGGAGCGATTCGAATGAAACTTGGTACAAAAATCACAATCCGTAAATACTGAAAGCCTATTGTTTTTAAACGTAATCGAGTGTTCAGAACCCCCCCCCCTAAATTTTCGAGTGAAATTTTGAAAAAATCATCAAAAAATCAAAACCTTTAATAAAGTTACGCAAATAGACATTTCTTATGTAATTTTCCCCTAGAAAACGATTGACATAACCTTTGAAACGCTAGCATGAACTGTTCTCGAGATATTGAACATTTTTCAGATAAATTTATCAAAAAATCCCATAAATTAAAAAAAAAATATTAACTGTTGACAAACATGTTCACTTTTCATATGAAATATCATGCGATACATTTGGTGACATCATAGTCGTGGATCTAGCTCGTTCCATTCCTAAGAAAAGATACTTTGAGTAATACTTTTGTATTTGAACGCAAATAGCCATTTATCTCCTAAAAGATTAACTTATTTCTCCGTCCATAAAGTTTGGCGAGATTTTAGCGATGAATTTGGCAGAATGTCGCCAACTTGGCGACTTATTGAAATGTTGCCAAATTAACGAAAATCTCGCCAAATGGATAAAAATGACGCTAAGTCAATGAAAATGACGACTAGTTGTAGAAAATTCAATATTTTGGAAAAAATATAAGTATCTACTATAAGAAAAACTTATTTTTTTTACTGTAAAAGTAATAAATTCATTGCATTATATAAGGAAAGTCATGTGTTGCCCACATCAGATATTTTTTGCTTAATATCCGTGCATCAACGTTCTGAAATAACGCAATTACAATATATTTCAGTTTAAATGAGCATCAAACTTTGATTATTTCTACAACGAAGCCTAATTTTCACTTATGGAGATTGTAAACACATTATTCTGCAAGATGAGTTGTATAAGAGAATTCCTGAATTTCTTTAATGCAAAATTATTTAGCGCTAGAGTTTGCAATATAGTTTATATGAATGAAACAGTCATTGATTTTATATGGAGAACAAACTATCTTATAGCAGACTTTTTCAGTGAAGTTTTAAACACTGAGTTAAATTACTTTTACCCCCATGGTTTTAAGTTTTAAAGTAAAGTAAATTATTGTAGTATTGTGATGAATGAAAGGAATAGAATAAATGTTTATGGATGAAATTTTTATTGCTTTTTTATAGAGCCAGGCAATTTATATTTCAATGACGTTATTTGAATAAAGTTCATTTCTTTTTCGATAAAGTTTTCACATATAATAAATTATTGTTGTATTGTGATAATTCTAAAAATATTACTGCTGAATGTATCGCCTTTTAGAGATGTTTAAATAAAATTGCATTGTAGTTGGAAGGCGTTTCATAATCAATGTTTTATGCATCATTGATCTTTCTTGTTTTTAATATAGAGATAAATCTATTAAAACCATTCTTGCGCGATTAGCAAGTTCGGTTCAAGTGAAATGCCCCGTTTCTTAATAATTTGAATTTCGACGTCAGTTCATCCATCCAATTCCATTTATTTGATGTAATATTATTTAAATAGCAATGGTATTTTGATGAGGTAAGTTTTTTCTGATGAGGTTAGTAAGTTATTTCTCATTACGGTAACAAATTTGTGAAAAGGCCTAATGTGAATTTGCGGTAAGGGTGTAGAACATGTGCATAAAAGAGCGAAAATAAAATATGTATTCTAAATGTGCCAGAACAATTAAAATACATTACAATGCGCATCAAATCCCATTGAGCAGATAATTTCGTATCCTTTCCATATAAAATTTTTACTTTCTTATAGTATTTTACACAAAAATATGGTTTTCCCGAAAATTTTCGAATTCCAGATACTGGAGGAAAAACACGTTTTAAGACTTCATAATTCATTTCGAACATTTTTGAGAAAATGCCTGCCTATGCGCATGCGTGCGTGTGTGGGTAGACTCACGAACGAATATATCTACTGCTATAATAGTCTAGGATTAGATTATGTGAAAGAAAATGTTAGTAATTCTCTAAATTAGAATTCAAAATGTTGGAGTTTTAGCATTTTTAGCATTATTTCCTATGTAAAACAATCCTAATTATGCAATTTGGACCTCGAGTGCACTAAACAGACCCAGCCCCAACCAAAATTAACCAATATGCACGAAATTCGTATTTAAAAACTTTACTTGCTTATTTATCTTTAAAATACATGATTCGCTTTTAATTTTGCTGATAAGTAGAAGCAGTTGCCTAGTCTTTGAAATCGCAGCTTATCGTTCATCGCTAAGAGAACTTTTTGCTTGGGCTTCCGGCATCTGGCATTCAGTCCAGGGAGAGTGACGTCATCCATTACGTCATTGCCTACGCACGGTTGTCGTGGTTACGGCACACAATCTTCCGTTTTACGCTACTAGAAATGCTAGAGAATTAATTGATCAGAGAAAGATACAAATAAGCAGCGGGCTCGTATACAAAAAATTAAACGAAAGGATGACCCATTTGATTCCGACTATTTTTGTTCATCGATCAAAAGTTATTTTTGTCAGGTTGCACTGGATATTTTTGTAACAAGATTTATTTGTGGTTAAATTCTGGAATTTTCTATATTTAACACAGCAATCGTATTTTAAACAGCACAGATCATTTTAGCAATTTAATTTTAGTTATTCGCACAGTTGATTACGCATTTAATTTCGAGGAATTGCTTTTAGTTGTTTGAAAGCAAAATTTCAATGTTGAAAACTGTCAAAAATATATAAATATCTAGGTGATATTTACTTGATATCGAAATTTAATAGAACAATTGTTTCCATTAAAAATCCAATTAATATGGGCGGCACAGGACTATTCCTGCATAGTGCTGCAATACCTATAGTTCTTTCACAGCGAAATAATGGCGCTCAAAAACACAATGACATTGAATGTAGCCAACACAGCACAATGGCATTGAATCAACATCTCGTAAAAAACAAGCAAGAAAGATCAATCATGCTTAAAGCATTGATTATGAAACAATTTCCAACTTCAATGGAATTTTATTTAAACAAGTCTAAAATGCAATACATTCGTCGGTAATATTTTGAAACTTATCACAATACTGCATTAATTTATTATATTTGAAAACATAAACCTTCATCGAAAAAAATGAACTTTATTCAAATGGCGGCATTGAAATATAAATTGCCTGGTTTAAACATCTCTAAAATGTTATACATTCCTCGGTAATAGTTTTAGAATTATCATAATACTACGATAATTTATTATATTTGAAAACTTCATCGAAAACAACTGAAATTAATTCAAATGACGTCATAGAAAAAATAACACACCTGGATCTCTCCATAAAAACAGGATTTCATTCAGAACTTTCTCCCATTCACTTCATTCATCACAATATTATAATAATTTATTTTATTTAAACATTTTGTTTAAGACCATGGAGCTACAAAAAATTAAACTCTATGCTTGAAACTTCATCGAAAAAAATCGTCCTCCTCTTTATGAAATCAATTAATATTTTATTCATATCAGACATGCAGACTCCATGGACTAAATTATTTTGTGCTAAAAGAATACAGGAATTCTAATACAACTCATTCTATATATTTTGCTGTTTACATTTTACATAGGTGAAAAATAGGCTTTGTTGCAGAAATAATCAAATTTAGATGAGTATCTAAACTCAAATATATTGTCACTGCGTTGTTTCAGTATGTAGATGCACAGAATTTAAGCAAAAATAAAGTAGTTTTAGGACGGATACAACACTCAATATGAATTAAAAAGAACTTTAAAAAAATCACGATTTTGAAACAAGATGGATGCCATATATCATTTTGAAGTGGGTCATGTGATCGTTTCAGATCATGGTCACGTGATCGTTTCATATAAGAGGTGTAATTATTATTTTAATTTTTATTTAAAAAACTACTGAATATATTTCGCTGAATTTTTTTTATATATTTTATGGAACAATTTGAATATTACCTAAAATTTTCGAAGCAATTTGTTAAATCCGCTTAAAAAATGTTTGAAAAATTAAGTCCCATAGGGCTCAATGTATTTCATTTTTTCGACCCGGGTTCAATCCAAAACTAATTGGGTGATATTATTCATTTATATTCCCATAGGTTCTACAGACCGTCTGAACAACATACTAAAATTTCATTTTGATTAAGTCATTTTTACGGCAGTTATCGTGCTAACGGACAGACAGACAGACAGACAGACAGAATGAACAAAGTCATAAACACTTTTCAACTTTGTTGTAAAGTGTTAATAAAAATTATCGGTATCTCCAGTCCGATGGAACGGAATTAGTTTTGCGTGAATAACATTTTGTAAAATGAAACTCAACTCTTGTAATATCTAAAAAAAAATAAGAACTCGATTCAAAATTTGATTATATACACAGGGCTTTCAAAGCATATATATTAGTTATTTTCTAGCATATATATTAGTTCTTTATTATTTATATATTTCTTTTATAGTTTACTATACATTTCGAGTGAAAGTTAGAAAAATGACACAAGCTCGCAGAGCTACATTTTTAAGTTTTTCGAAAAAGAAAAATCTGATGTGGGCAACACATAACTTTCCCTGCAGACTTATATCCACGTTCTCCTTATTTTAATTAAATTTAATTCACTTTTAATTCAATTTTCGTTCTCGCTTGGTAACTGGACTTATTTTTAAAGTTGGCGTAGAGAAAATACAAAAAAACTAAAATATCTCGAGAACGGCTAGTCCTAGTGTAATGGGGTTGGTCTTATTTTTTTCTTCGTCAAAATTACGTATAAAACAAGAATTTAATGGATATATTTCAGCACACATAGTTTTTTTATTTTAGATTTGGTCGATTTTTGCGGGTCATTTTTCAAAAAAAGGCAGCTTATTTTTTTCCGAATCATATCAAAATCTAATCAGCACCAGGGTGACCCACAAGCGACTCATCTACCAAATTTTGTGAAATTCAATCCATTAGATTTTCAGCTAGAGTGGATACAAGCTTTTGCGGGCCATTTTGCAAAAAAAGGCGGGTTCTTTTATCCCGAATCGTACCCAAAACTAATCTGCACCAGAATCGCCCACAAATGCCTTACCTACCAAATTTTAAGAAATTCTGTCAATTAGTTTTTTAGTTAGAGTGGATACATAATCTGCACAGACAGACAGACACATACACACAGACACACAGACACACACACAGACGCCACGCTAAAAATAGTTTTTTCGTATTCTAGAGGTCTTGAAACGTGTAGATCCGTCGAAAACTCGAGTTGCGATTTTCGACATGATTCTAATACTTTCCCTATACATTACCATGTATTGCAGGAAAAGTAAAAATCTGATGTGGGCAGTACATGACTTTCCCTGCAGACTCAAATTCAATTTTTCTTTATTTCTTTAATAATTCATTAAATTGAGTTTAATTGCACAAAATAACATTAAATTTGCATTTTGAATTCAATTTCTGTTTTCATTTGGTAATTGGACATTTTCTCAAAAGTTTCATAACTAAATGCGAAAAATCTCGAATATCTCGAGAAAGGTTAGTCCTAGAGTAAAAGAGTTGTTCTTATTCTTTTCCTAATTAAAAATTACGTATAAAACAAGCATTTATTTTATTTTATTTTTATTTTATTTTATTCAATTTACGTGGTAACTACAGATGAAATCCACAGTTACAGTAGCCACACAAGAAATTAAAAAGTACAGAACATAGGATACAAGAATACTAAGTAGTAAACATGTCAAGCGCATTGAAACAGGCTTTGTTAAAACAGGCAGGAGTCAAGTTAAATATATCAATATCAGCACAATAGGTATTATATAGATCAACAAATTATAGAGCAATTATAGATAGAATAGCATTTAGTAGTTGTGTTTAACAGTAGTATTGTGAAAAAGAGTTTTTTTCCTGGTTTTATTGACAGGTAGGTGAAATTCCAGGCAAGAAAGTAAAATAGGGCAATCAATAGTATTATTTAAAACCTTATAATAAAACAAGAGGCAGGACCAGCTTCTTCTTTTCTTAAGAGACATTAAACCATATTTCTGTCTGAGTTCCCTTGCATGTATATCATAAGGATAATGTATTTCATTTTTTAACCCGGGTTCAATCCAAAACTAATTGGGTGATATTATTCATTTATATTCCCATAGGTCCTACAGACCGTCTGAACAACATACTAAAATTTCATTTTGATTAAGTCATGTTTACGGCAGTTATCGTGCTAACGGACAGACAGACAGACAGACAGACAGACAGACAGACAGACAGACAGACAGAATGAATGAACAAAGTCATAAACACTTTTCAACTTTGTTGTAAAGTGTTAAAAAAAGGAGTGGGCCTAGATTAGAACCCTGAGGAACACCAGAGAAATTACTGTATAGTCTAGAGTTTACACCACAGTACTTTACAGAATACAGTCTATTTGAAATATAAGAGTACAACCAAGTCGACAAATCAACAGTAAAACCGCTAGTAATCAGTTTATGGGTTAATAACTCCAGATCGATGTGATCAAAAGCTTTACTAAAGTCAGTATAAATAACATCAAGTTGTCTCTTGGTTTTAATAGCATCAACAATATCACTGGTAAGACAAGCTAAATTAGTTGCAGTTGATCGTCTTGGCATAAACCCATGCTGGTACGGAGAAATCCATTGCTTAATTTGGGAAAAGATCCTTTCATGCATAACACATTCAAAAACTTTTGAAAAAGGGGAAAGAATGGTAATAGGCCTGTAGTTCGAAATATCGTGCTTGTTGTTCTTTTTATGTACAGGAATAACTTGACCATATTTCCAGACATTGGGAAAAGCCATAATTTTAATCGAAAGATTAAACAAAATAAGCAAAGTTAGAGAGTCAGCACAACCTTTGATAATGAAAGAAGGAACATCATCACAGCCTAAAGACTGGCTGGGTTTTAACTTCTTTAAGGCTTTGGCAACATCATTTTCAGTAATATATTTAACCTTAATTAAGTCAATGTTATTGAGATCACAATACTTGGTTAGCAGTTCAAAATCAACAGGTTGGCTACTTTGGATATAAACAGATTCAAAGAAATCAGCAAAGCAGTTTGCAATATCATTAACAGTAGAATAATCAGTATTATTATAACTCATTGTTGAGCTCCCATGACTACCAGGCGAATCACCTTTACAAAAATTCCAGAAAGCCTTAGGGTTCTTATTGGGTTCTTGTTCCATGATAGCAACATGATTGGTAAAATCAGTTTTGATTCCATCTTTCACAGATTTGCGTAGTCTATGAAATTCCTGTAGATCACTTATATCACCACCTCTAATAGATTTTTTATGATATTTTTTTTAAATTTAATATTATGGATAGTGCTAGAAGAATACCACGATTTATATCTCCGCTTAGTAGGAATATATTTTGGTATACATAAGTCAAATATCCCATAGACACACTCATAAAAACTCGATATAGCATCATTAACATTTGTATATGTATTTAGAAAGTTCCAGTCTGTATTATAAAAGTAGTCATATAGCATAGGATAATTGGCCTTTCTAAAGTTATATTTCATAATATTATTAATTCGATGATTTCTGCTCACCTTCTTAATCAATATAGTTACCTCCAGAGCAAGGTGGTATGGATCCTCTTTAACGAAACTGAAGATAGAATGTTCAATAATGATCTGTTTATAGTTAGTCAAAACAAGATCAAGAATTTTGCCATATTTATTACAAACAGTGTTTAATTGGTCAAGATTTCGGAACTGCATAAAGTTAGAAATAGCATACTCAACTTGAGTGTGGCCAGATAGGATACCAGTATTGGAATGGTTGAAATTTACAGATGAAAGATTAAAGTCCCCAAATATAAATATATGATCCGGCGAAGGGCAGAATTTTCTTTCAGCGCTTTTAAAGAAACTTTCATATTTATCAGCAGCAGTATTAGGCACAAAGTAAATGACACAAATATAGAATTTGAAGGTATGAGAAGCGCAAACACGAATCCATAAGCACTCATTTTCAAATGACGCATCAGTTAGTTCAATAGAATCAAAGGCTTTTTTTACGGCAATAAGTACACCTTCGCCCCGATATAGCCCATTAGTAACCAGATCTCTATCACACCTAAAAACATTATAGTCCTTATCGAAGATTTCACAACTACCAATATCACCATTCAACCATGTTTCAGTTAGGCAAATGATAGCAAAGTCATGTATTAAGGTATTAACATAAAACTCGTTTGTTTTAGTTCTCAATCCGCGTACATTTTGATAATAAAATTTGAACTCCTTTTTTATATCCCTCATTACATTGGCATGCTTGCCAGGCACAGGAACTGAAGTGTAGTTATATTCATTAGAGTTATTTGCTGTTGGATTATCTGAAAGTCACTTACTTTCTGTTGAGCTATCACCAGTAACCTGGCCACATGCATCATTAGCATTATATTCAATAGGCTTATAGTTTGCTGTTTCCCCAAAAGTTTGTCGTGGACGACCTAAGAATTCAGATACTTTGAGACCAACTGGCCATATACTGGGATCCGAGAGTTCTTGGTAACGTTCCTCATTAATTGACAGTACAAAGGAAGCATAATGGTCTATATTTCTAGTCTTTAATTTAACACAATCAAATCCAAAGTTTAAGAAGTTCAGACTCTCCGTGACATCCGTGGGCAGCGTTTCTGGATGGTAGAAGCTTACAAGTACTCGTCTCATCCTGGGGTTTTTTATGACCCTGATAGTAGCACCCTCACGTAAACCCTCAACAGGAGCCGGTCGCCTTTTCAGCATGGTATTACCATTTCCAACTAGATTGTTTCCCATAGGTGGCACATTTTGTTGACGGAAATTCTCATTTTGCATTCTGGTACCCTCAATATCCCTTTTATAATTATGTGATGCAAGTTTATGATTACTGGTATTTCTCTTTACAACAGACGAATCGGATTATGAGTTTTATAAGTTTTATACTTAGGATCACTGGAGATTCGTAGGAATTCTGACTCAGAAAGATGAACGAGCTGATATATTTGAACATACGCAGCTTTTTTTAGACTTTGGCGATATTTGAGGGCCATTTAGCAAAAAAAAGGCAGTTTGTTCTTTTCCGAATAATACCAAAATCTAATCAGCACAATAGTATCGTACGAGTAACTTATCTACCAAATTTTGTAAAATTTGGTCAATTAGTATTTTAGCTAGATTGGATACATGATATTTTTGCGGGCTTTTCGTAAAAAATGGCAGGTTGTTCTTTTCCGATTAATACCAAAATCTAATCAGCACCAGAGTATCGTACAAGTAACTTATCTACCAAATGTTGTGAAATTTAGTCAATTAGTATTTTAGCTAGAGTGGATACATGAAATGTTTAGGGGGCCATTTTGCAAAAAAAAGGCGGATTCTGTTTTTACGAATCGTACCCAAAACTAATCAGCACCAGGGTCACATACAAGTGACTTACCTACCAAATTTTATGAAATTTAGTCCATTAGTTTTTGAGTTAGAGTTGATACATACATTGCACAAACACATAGACAGACGCACACACAGACGTCACGCTAAAAATGGTTTTTTCGTATTCCGGAGGTCTCGAAACGTGTAGATCCGTCGGAAACTGGAGTTGCGATTTTCGACATGATTCCAATACTTTCCCTATACATTACCATGTATTGTAGGGAAAGTAAAAATATGATGTGGGCAGCACATGACTTTCCCTGCAAACTTATATTCACGTTCGCTTTATTTTAATTAAATGTAATTCACATTTAATTCAATTTTCGTTCTCATTTGATAACTGGACTTATTTTCAAAGGTGGCTTAGAGAATATACTAAAAAACTAAAATATCTCGAGAACGGCTAATCCTATTGTAATGCGGTTGATCTTATTCTTTTCTTCGTTAAAAATTACGTATTAAACAAGCATTTAATGGATATATTTGAGCATACGTAGTTATTTCTTTTAGATTTTTGCGATTTTTCCGGGCCATTTTGCAAAAAAAGGAAGATTATTTTTTTTCCGAATCGTACCAAAATCTAATCAGCACCAGGTTGACCCACAAGTGACCGATCTATGTGGGTGCGGTAGCTCACTGGTCAGCGCGCGGGAATTGCACTCGGTGGACCCGGGTTCGATTCCCTCCGCTGGAAAAAGAAAAATCGGCCGCAGTGTTCACGCGGAGTACGATCACGCTAAAAATGTGGGTCCGTAAGTTCTCAGGGGAGCGGAACTAAAAAAACCTGTAAACCGAGAGGTATGCCAGGTCCGCATTGTTGTCTCCAAGTGACCTATCTACCGAATTTTGGGAAATTAGTCCATTAGTGTTTCAGTTAGAGTGGATACAAACTTTTGAGGGCCATTTCGCAAAAAAAGGTAGATTCTTTTATCTCGAATTGTACCCAAAACTAATCAGCACCACAGTCGGCCACAAATGACTTAGCTACCAAATTTTATGAAATTCTGTCCATTAGTTTTTTAGTTAGAGTAGATACAAAATCTGCACAGACAGACAGACAGACACACAGACACGCACACACACAGACGTCACGCTAAAAATAGTTTTTTCGTATTCTAGAGATCTCGAAACGTGTAGATCCGTCGAAAACTCGAGTGGCGATTTTTGGCATGATTCCAATACTTTCCCTATACATTACAATGTATTGCAGGGAAAGTAAAAATCTGATGTGGGCAGCACATGACTTTCGCTGCAGACTTATATCCACGTCGGACAGGTATATCAGGGAAGAGACTCTGGCTTCTATGCCTCTGTCTAACTCTCAGCATGCCTATTAACAGGGAAAATCTACGGATACTGTCCTCTACAGTCTCTCCTTTGCTCTGGAGAGAAACTTTAATGCCAAGGAAATTGCTCTAGCCACTTTTCATGACATTGAGGTTGCTTTTGATAAAGTTCCTATTGACACCATCCTACATGCTCTTGATAGGAAGGGTGTTGTGATGACGATCTCTTGTTGGATCAAGAACCTATTATCTAATAGGTATACCTGTGCATCTTTGCTTGGTGACAACAAAACGGTGCATGCTCTGACAGATTGTCAGCAAGAAGGCGTACTTTCATCAATTCTCTGGTGTTTAGTTGTAGACTCTCTTCTGGACAACTTAACTAGTTCCGGTGTATCCTGTGTTGGATATGCTGACGATGTTGTCATCATTGCCAGAGGCAAATTTGGTAATACTGTCTCTAATATGATGTCTACCGCCCTTAGGAGTGTTGAGACATGGTGCAAAAATGCTGGACTTTCTGTAAATCCGTAGAAAACAACCATGGTTGCGTTCACAAGAAAACGCATTTTTAACCTTAGAGACAATCGCTTCTTTGGTCAGAAGCTCATGTGCTCCAAGGAGGTAAAATTCTCAGGAATCTTCTTTGATTTAATTAGAATTAATTGAAAATAATTAGAATTAATTTTAAATTAGATTTAATTAAGCTTCAAAGGATGGTATGTACTGCGATCTCTGGATGAATGAAATCCACTCCTACTGCAACTCTTGAACTTTTGCTTGGATTGCACCCTCTCTACATGCACATTGAAGCTGAGGCTTTCATCTGCATGAACAGACTTAAATATCTGAAACACTGGAAGGACTATTCTAAGTATTTATCTTGGAGTGGTCTCAACAGTAATGTTATAAATCATCGTTATTTCCATATGCCATCTGATAGTATACAGGTCCGATATACATTTGACAAGCCCTATGTAATTCAGGTCCCTTCACGGGATGACAGGAAGAGGACTCCCACCTACAATAAACAAAATTGTATTGTATGGTACACAGATGGCTCGAAGATTGGCACCAGTACTGGTGCTGGTGTTTGCTGTCTGGATGATGGCACTAACATGTCTTACCCTCGAGGCAGTCATGCTACTGTCTTTCAGGCTGAGGTCTATGCTATTCTAATGTGTTGTAGAATTTGCTATGCAGAAATTATAGAAGCAACCAGATTCTTATCTGTTCTGATAGTCAAGCTGCTCTTATGGCCTTAGGAAAGTCTACTATGACGTCTTCCCTTGTCTGGGAGTGCTATAATGCAATGTGTAATATTGCTAGCAATATTAAAGTCATACTCTACTGGGTGTCTGGACATTCGGGCATTCCAGGAAATGAGCTGGCTGATGAATTGGCTAGGAAATACTCAAGTATTCCTTTTGTTGGTCCTGAGCCGGCTTTGGGTGTTCCCAATGAACTAACTAGAAGAACTGTCTAAGACATCTTCAGAAAGCTTCAGTGCAAAAACTGGCGTAATACTAAGGGCCAAAGGCAGGCGAAAATTCTCAAATGCAATTGCCCTAGCATACGTCAGAAGGAATTATTCAGGCTCCGTCGAACTGGCATCAGAAGGGCTGTCGGGCTCCTTACTGGACACTGCACCCTTAAAAGACACCTTAATATTATGGGTGTCACGAAAGATGCTCTTTGCAGAGGCTGCAAATACAGTGAAGAAACAGCTGTACACATTCTCTGTGAATGTGAGGTGTTTGTTCTCCGCCCATAGGTTCGAACACTTGGGTCGACATGTGATCGAGCCCTGGGAGTTGTATGACATTCCTGTCAAGTGCCTGCTGATTTTTATCTTCGGCTACTGGTCTCTTTTCTTAAGGACCTTCGCCTGTTGGGGTAGTACGATAGACCTCTGTTCTGGGCTCTTCTGGAGCCAACCACCTTCATGTCATTCATATATCCACATTCTCTTTATTTTAATTAAATGTACTTCACTTTTAATTCAATTTTCGTTCTCGTTTGGTAACTGGACTTATTTTCAAAGGTGGCGTAGAAAAATACGAATAAACTAAAATATCTCGAGAGCGGATAGTCCTAGTGTAATAGGGTTGGTCTTATTCTTTTCTTCGTTAAAAATGACTTATAAAACAAGCATTTTATGGATATATTTCAGCATACGTAATTTTTTATTTTAGATTTTGTCGATTTTTGCGGGCCATTTGCAAAAAAAGGCAGGTTTTTTTTCCGAATCATATCAAAATCTAATCAGCACCAGGATGACCCACAAGCGACTTATCTACCGAATTTTGTGAAATTTGGTATATTAGATTTTCAGCTGGAGTGGATACAGTCTTTTGCGGGCCATTTTACAAAAAAAGCGGGTTCTTTTATTCCGAATCGTACCCAAAACTAATCACCACCAGATTCGCTCACAAATGACTTACCTACCAAATTTTATGAAATTCGGTCAATTAGTTTTTTAGTTAGAGTGGATACAAAATCTGCACAGACAGACACACAGACACACACAGAGACGTCCCGCTAAAAATGGTTTTTTCGTATTCTAGAGGTCCCGAAACGTGTACATCTGTCGAAACCTCGACTTGCGATTTTCGGCATGATTCCAATACTTTCCCTATATATTTCCATGTATTGCAGGGAAAGTACAGATCAAAATAATAAAATATTGAAATTATTTTTATATATTCATAATCTAGAGCCTAATTTTAAAAAAAAATCTGATGTAAGCAGCACATGACTTTCACTGCAGATTTATATCAACGTTCTCTTTATTTTAATTAAATTTAATTCACTTTTAATTCAATTTTCGTTCTCATTTGATAACTGGACTTATTTTCAAAGGGGGCTTAGAGAAAATACGGAAAAACTAAAATATCTCGAGAACGGCTAGTCCTAGTGTAATTAGGTTGATCTTATTCTTTTCTTCGTTATATATTACATATTAAACAAGCATTTAATGGATATATTTCAGCATACGTAGTTCTTTATTTTAGATTTTGGCGATTTTTGTGGGTCATTTTGCTAAAAAGGGCAGGTTATTTTTTTTTCGAATCATACCAAAGTCAGCTCCAGGGTGTCCCACATGCGACTTACCTACCAAATTTTGTGGAATTCGGTCCATTAGTTTTTCAGCTAGAGTGGATACAAGATTTTGCGGGCCATTTCGCAAAAAAAGGCTGGTTTTTGTATCCTAAATCGTACCCAAAACTAATCAGCACCAGACTCGCTCAAAAGTGACTTACCTACCAAATTTTGTGAAATTCGGTCCATTAGTTTTTTAGTTAGAGTGGATACAAAATCTGCACAGACAGACACACAGACGCCACGCTAAAAACGGTTTTTTCGTATTCTAGAGGTCTTGAAACGTGTAGATCCGTCGAAAACTCGAGTTGCGATTTTCGACATGATTCCAATACTTTCCCTATACATTACCATGTATTGCAGGGAAAGTAAAAAAATAAATAAATAAATAAACCCATGAAAATTTATTAAATTATTTACATTTTTAGTTTGCCTGCAATACATGGTAATGTATAGGGAAAGTATTGGAATACACGTTTCAAGACCTCTAGAATACGAAAAAACCATTTTTAGCGTGACGTCTGTGTGTGTGTCTGTGTGTCTGTGTGTCTGTCTGTGTGTCTGTCTGCCTGTGTGTCTGTCTGTCTGTGCAGATTTTTTATCCACTCTAACTAAGAAACTAATGCACCGAATTTCACAAAATTTTGTAGGTAAGTCACTTGTAGGCGAGTCTGGTGCTGATTAGTTTTGGTTACGATTCGGGATAAAAGAACCCGCCTTTTTTTCCGAAATGGGTCGCAAAAGCTTGTATCCACTCTAGCTGAAAAACTAATGGACCGAATTCCACAAAATTCGGTAGATGAGTCAGGTATATGGTGCTGATTAGATTTGGGTATGATTCAGAAAAAAATAACCTGCCTTTTTTTGCAGAATGGCCCGCAAAAATTGTCAAAATCTAAACTAAAAAGCTACATATGCTCAAATATATCCATTAAATGCTTGTTTAATAATTAATTTTTAACGAAGAAAAGAAAAAGACCAACCCCATTACACTAGGACTAGCCGTTCTCGAGATATATTAGATTGTTTCGTATTTTCTCCACGCCACCTTTAAAAATACGTTCAGTTATCAAATGAGAACGGAAATTGAATTAAAAGTGAATTAAATTTAAATGAAATAAAGAGAACGTGGATATAAGTCTGCAGCGAAAGTCATGTGCGGCCCACATCAGATTTTTCTTCCCCTGCAATACATGGTAATGTATAGGGAAAGTATTGGTATCATGTCGAAAATCGCAACTCGAGTTTTCGACGGATCTACACGTTTCGAGAGCTATAGAATTAGAAAAAACTATGTTTAGCGTGACGTCTGTGTGTGTGTCTGTGTGTCTGTGTGTCTGTGTGCGCCTGTCTGTCGGTCTGTGCAGATTTTGTATCCACTCTAACTAAAAGACTAATTGATGGAATTTCATAAAATTTGGTAGGTAAGTCACTTGTGGGCGAATCTGGTGCTGATTAGTTTTGGGTACGATTCGGGATAAAAGAACCCGTCTTTTTTCGCGAAATGGCCCGCAAAAGCTTTTATTCACTCTGGCTGAAAATCTATCATACCGAGTTTCAAAAAATTTATTAAATAAGTCACTTGTGGGTCATCCTGGTGCTGATTAGATTTTGGGACGATTCGGAAGAAAAATAACCTATCTTTTTTTGCAAAATGGCCCTCATAAATCGACAAAATCTAAAATAAGAACTACGTATGCTGAAATATATCCATTAATTGCTTGTTTTATACGTAATTTTTAACGTAGAAAAGAATAAGACCAACTCCATTACTCTAGGATTAGCCGTTCTCGAGATATTTTTGTTTTTTCGCTTTTCTCTACGCCACGTTTGAAAATAAGGCCAGTTACCAAATGAGAATGAAAATTGAATTAAAAGTGAATTAAATTTAATTAAAATAAAGAGAACGTGCATATAAGTCTGCAGGAAAAGTCATGTGCTGCCCCATCAAATTTTTTTTATTAGGTTCGTGAGGTATAAGCGTCTAAATTATTTGCATTTTTCTTAACGCTCCGTCCCTGAAAAATCAAAACCATAGATGTTATTCACATCAAAATTAGCGCTTTTGGCAAATTAAGAGCGCAAACAGAATGATTTATACATGCTCACGTTCGAAATCCTCATCAAAATGCATTCTTGAAACATGTGGCTTCTGGCGAATTTTTGTGAGTGCATATTCAAAAGTAATACGAAAAGCATCTTCTTTCGAGAATGGAACGAAGTAGATTCACTAGAATGATGATAACCCGTTTGTTGCATAATATTGCATGTGGGAAGTGAACATATTTGATGATATTTACTACTTTTTGTGATTTTATGTCATTTTTTGATAAATTTATGTAAACGCCGTGTACTATATCGAGAAGAATTCATGCTAGCGATCTAAAGTTTAACTTATTCGTTTTCTAATAAAAAATTATGTATGAAATAAATATTATTAATAGTTTCAAAAGTACTGATTTTTTAAACACTGGTATGGAAATTGGGGGTGAGTCTTTCAAACATTCGATTGCGCACACACACACACACATACACTTACATACATACATCAGACATACATAATTTCAAAAACTTTCGATTCGAGTTCAGAAATGCTTGAAACGTGCTCTCCCGTCCAAAACTCGAATTCGAATTTTCTACTCAGTAAAATTATTTTCTTTGTACATTATACTATGTATGTAGGGGAAGTTAAAAATGATAGGAAATAACGACCTATTTTATTCAGATATTTTTACTTTCCCTGCAATACATGGCAATGTATAGGGAAAGTATTGAAATCATGCCGAAAATCGCAACTCAAGTTTTCGACGGATCTACACGTTTCGAGACCTCTAGAATATGAAAAAACCATTTTTAGCGTGACGTCTGTGTGTGTGTCTGTCTGTGTGTCGGTCTGTCTGTCTGTGCAGATTTTGTATCCCCTCTAACTAAAAAACTAATCGACCGAATTTCACAACATTTGTAGGTAAGTCACTTGTGGGCGAGTCTGGCGCTGATTAGTTTTGGGTACGATTCGGGATAAAAGAATCTGCCTTTTTTTGCAAAATGTCCCGTAAAAGTTTGTATCCACTCTAGCTGAAAAATTAATGGACCGAATTTTACAAAATTCGGTAGATGAGTCACTTATGGGTCACCCTGATGCTGATTAGATTTTGGTACGATTCGGAAAAAAATAACCTGTTTTTTTTGTAAAATGGCCCACAAAATTTGTCAAAATCTAAACTGAAAAGCTACGTATGGTCAAATATATCCATTAAATGTATGTTTAATACGTAATTTTAACGAAGAAAAGAATAAGACCAACCCCATTACACTAGGACTAGCCGTTCTCGAGATATATTAGTTTCTTTCGTATTTTCTCCACGCCACCTTTGAAAATAAATTCAGTTATCAAATGAGAACGAAAATTGAATTAAAAGTGAATTAAATTTAATTAAAATAAAGAGAACGTGGATATAAGTCTGCAGGGAAAGTCATGTCCTGCCCACATCAGATTTTTGTTGTTGCTGCTGTTCAAAGATAAAAAGTTATTTTTGTCACGTTGCAATAGAATATTTTGAAGCTAGATTTATTTTCAGTTAAAATATGGGATTTATTTTAACTGAAAATAAATTTTGGTTATTTTAAATGAAAATAATTTCGGTATGATGTGGAAAAAAAAACTTGCCCCCCTTTTTTTTCGCACAGTTGTCGTTTTCAGTATGATTTATGCAGCACAGCTCATTTTGAGAATTTATTTTTACTTTCCCTACAATACATGGTATTGAAAAGTGAAAGTATTGGAATCGTGTCGAAATTCACAACTCCAGTTTTCGATAGATTTACACGTTTCGATCATTTTAGATCCCGGAAAAAATATTTTTAGAGTAATATCTGTGTCTGTCTGTCTGTCTGTGCAATGTATCTAGCTGAAAAACTAATTGATAAAATTCACAAAATTTGGTTAGATTAGTTTTTTAGCAGAATTGGAAGTCACTTGTGGATTACCCTGGTTGCTAATTAGATTTCGGTACGATTCCGAAAGAAAGAACATGCTTTTTTGTGAAATGGTCCTCATAAAATTGTGTATCCACTCTAGCTGAAAAACTAAATGACCAAATTTCACAAAATTTGGTAAATAAGTCACCTGTGAGATATTTTGATGCTGATTAGATTTCGGTATGATTTAGAAAGAAAAACCTGCCCTTTTTACTTTTCCTGTAATACATGGTAATGTATAGAAAAAGTATTGGAATCATGCCGAAAATCGCAACTCGAGTTTTCGACGGAACTACACGTTTCGAGACCTCTAGAATACGAAAAAAACTATTTTTAGCGTGACGTCTCTGTATGTGTCTGTGTGTGTGTGTCTGTATGTGCAATGTATGTATCCACTCTAACTCAAAAGCTAATGAACCGAATTGCATAAAATGTGGTATGTAAGTCATTTGGTCACCCTGGTGCTGATTAGATTTGGTACGATTCGGAAAAAATAACCTGCCTTTTTTGCCAAATGACCAGAAAAATTTTCCAAAATCTAAAATAAAAAACTACGTATGCTTAAATATATCCATTAAATGCTGGTTTTATACGTAATTTTTAACGAAGAAAAGAATAAGATCAACCCCATTACACTAGAACTAGCCGTTCTCGAGATATTTTAGTTTTTCGTATTTCCTCTACGCCACCTTTGAAAATAAGTCCAGTTACCAAATGAGAACTAAAATTGAATTAAAAGTGAATTAAATTTAATTAAAATAAAGAGAACGTGGATATAAGTCTGCAGGGAAAGTCACGTGCTGCCCACATCAGTTTTTTTCTTTTTTGCAAAATTACCCGCAAAAATTTTCAAAATCAAAACTAAAATATTACGTATTGCGTAATTTTTAACAACGAAAAGAATAAGACCAACCCCATAACTCTAAGACTAAACCGTTCTTGAGATATTTTAGTTTTTCGTATTTCTGCCACGTCGCCTTTGAAATGCGTCCAGTCCCCAAATGAAAACGAAAATTTGAAAAAATGAAATAAAACTGCATTAAAAAAAAATTTGTAATTTGAAATAGGCGTTAGTGTTATTTTGTGAAATGAAACTCAATTCATTGAATTATACACAAAAGAAACGGAAAATGAAGTTCAGACTGCAGGAAAAGATTTTACTTTCCATACAATACATGGTAATGAATAGGGAAAGTATTGGAATCGTGTCGAAAATCGCAACTCGATTTTTCGGCAGATCTAGACGTTTTGAGACCTTAGAAGACGAAAAATCTATTTTTAGCGTGACGTATATATGTGTGTGTTTGTTTGTCTGTCTGTGCAATGTATGTATTCTTTTTAATTCTGTTGTGAAAAATCACAACACTTTTAAATAATAATTAAAAGTGTTGTGATTTGTCACAACAAACTCAAAAACTAATTTACCAAATTTCATAGAATTCTATATTATCACTTATGGAATACACTCGTGCTGATTAAATTTTGGTACGATTTGGGATAAAAGATCCTGCATCTTTTGTGAAATAGCTGGTAAACATCACATGCATACACGCCCCGTCGAGTACATCTCAAAGGCATCTTTGTACACAACTTGCACTATTAAAGCAGAAAATCCAGTTTCAGTTAAACGCACACCTGTCGTTTTGAATGTTATACCATGCTTCGTTCTCATGCGTATTGCATGAGCCCTATTACATCATTGGAACTGGTAGTTTGATCATTTGCATAACTCTTAAAACGACATTTGCATTTCGAGTTTTGCAGTTGGCTTAATTTTTTATAGATGCATATATTTCATTTTTGCAACCGAATGTTCCAAGGTTTTTTCTTTTCGGGGCACCTGTGATAAAACTCACGTATCCCCACATCGGAAATATAAGTTCTTAGAATAGTTTTGTAATTGAAATTTGATGTGAAGCATTCCTCTTCTGGATGGATGCTTGAAAAGATTGACAGTCATGATGGCTTAGACTGTGATCAAAAACACCTTGGAAGATGGACCACCAATGTTGAGAGGTAGACAAAACTAAATTTGAAAAGGAGAGTAAACAGAGAGAAAACAGGTTCTCTGAAAGAAGATGGGATCCAAGTGAATGTCGCGGGACTCATCTTAGTCAGTTTCAATTCAGTGGTCACGAGGTCAAAGGGTGAGACGATAAATGTAAACAACATTATCGTCTCAAGGTCAAAAAACTTTGAGTTACATAGTAGTTGGTAGTGCAGGCAAGTCAGGCAGCCGAGCTCTTTTTGTTCTGGGCTCGTAAGTTCTTCTTGGGTCAGAGATGATGTGCCTGGGTCTGCGTTTTCTGCTAGCTGGTTTAAGATTGTAGTTGAGATCAGTATCTGCCATACAAGGTTTCTCAAAGTTTTTAATGTAGAAATTTTGGGTGATTAATCTAACATGCTCTTCAATGCCAGAGACTTTAAAATCATGATGTATGACCTCGTTTTGGATAAACCAAGGAGAATTGGTTATCATACCTAAGATTTTATTTTGGATAACTTGCAGTTTTCCAATATGTAACTTTGCAGCAGCTCCCCAAATGGGACATGCGTACAAAATCATAGGTGCAATGATTTGTTTGTAAAGGAGAAGCTTGTTCTCCAGGGAAAGGGGAGACCTCCTACAGAGCATGGGATGAAGGGAAGTGATAATTTTGTTGGTAGATTGGGTTTTTAAATAAATATGTGTGCTGAATGTCGAAACAGAATGTGTTTGAGTGAGTAAATATGCAAGATCCTTGATATATATATATATTTTTTTAAATATGAAAATACCCATAAAGCGATTTGATATCTATTATTGTAAAATAAAATACGGTAGCATATGCTTTGATTTGTATATATTAACAACTTGTTGTCTTCTGCTTTCATCCCGGCTATTTTTGGAATTGCTCAGAAAAGTTATTGTGGGCTTGTAATAATTATTTTACAAGCATCCTTTTCCGCTGCTCATCATTTTGAAAGGGTGAGAAATTGTATTGCGGGGAATCAAATTTAAAAAAATATCCATTGACATTTTTCGCTATTAAAATGTTGTCAATAATATTTAAAATTCAATTGGGAGTTTCTACAATTAATCCCAGTTTTAACAACGGATTTCAGGATGAAAATACTCATCCGAAGACTTGGAAATCTCAAATTTGGATATTTGGCGACGACATAGCAAAAACAAGGACAAAAAAACTGGTAAAACGCATACCAGAAAGAGCTGAAAATATTTTTGTGCCACAAAGATTTCAGAAGCTCTGATTGTTTCCAGTTTTAAACTTCAGCTAGTCCATGTTCTGAAAGATGAAGGATCTGTTAATTTATCTGAGGACCTTGTTGGATTTGCTGAAAGGAACCAGCTCGTCTTGGGCTCGTCATAGGAATGCACTCGTTTTGGGGGATCAACACGAAAAGAGGGGCAGCTAGTAAATCCAAATTTAGTATGTGGCAATCTTTTGTGATACATTTTAATTATTTGAATTTTGAACCTTATACGGGCTAGCCCGTCTCGGTACGCTATAGGAATGTACTCGTTTTCTCGAAATAAGTCGAGGTCCAGAGCAGTTAGAAAGTCCAAATTTTGTATATAACTATAATTTGCTGTATATTTTCATTTTTTGGATTTCTTTTTTTAATTATCGGGCTAGCCCGTTCTGTGTTCGTCATAGAAATGTATTCGTTTTGATGGAATAACTCGAGAACTGGTTTAGATAGAATGTTCAAATTTAGTATATCGTTCTTTTATTTAGTGGTATATTTTAATTCTTGATTTTATACCTTATCGGGTAAGCTCATCTTGCTCCCCATAGGAATGCACCCTTTTTTAGAGAATAACTCGGTAACAGGAGCAATTACAAAGTTCATGTTCAGTATCTCGCTGTCTTTTGTTGTATATTTTAATTTTTTTGTACTTTCAACCTTATCGGGCTAGCCAGTCTTGGGTCCGCCACAGGAAGGTACTGGTTTTGAGAGAATAACGCTAGAAACGGAACAGCTATAGCACAGAATACTATATTCAGAAGGTGCACTCCCATAGGACCCTATGGCAACATTTTTAACATGGGATGTCGCATAGACACTAGAGCTCGTGAGTTGGACCAACTGAACTACGATGCGTCTGCCAGATTTGGCGCGTTATCGCTCGCTTGGCGATTTTTTTTTAAACGGGAGGGGAACAAAATGTTGAGGACTGTACTTTTATAATTTTTGAAACTATAGAAAGGATCAGGATTTAAAAATACATTAATCTGTAACATAAATATTCATTAGTTTAAGAATATTTAAATAAACATAGTTATATATTTAATTCAAATAATCATAAAATAGATTAAAAAATAGACACATTGCATTGTCTCACTATAAAACATAATGCACAAAAAATTACAAGCTAACATACTCAAAAGACTGAAATATTATATTATATTTTCAGTCTAAAAAGTATACTAGCGTGTTGATCGTTAATTACTTGATACTTAATTTATTCTGTGAAACTGATAATAGACTTTTTTTTTTAAATATAAAAATATTCATATAGTAAATATCAAATTTACATAAATGCACTATCGAAGTTGTGGAACTCAATCATTAATCACCCGAGGGGGGGGGGGGGGAATTTTCCACCATAAGGCACTTAATAAAAATTTTACATAAATATATACACATACTATATCACATTCAACTAAGAAAAAGCTATCCGAATATCAATTATTTCACATTTTATAAAAATACGGAAAATATTTTTTAACTAATTATACTACTACCTCTTAAAATTTAGTCTAATCCGGCAGTAATAACAACACAGCACTAATTTCGTATGATGAACACATGTATACTTATATGAACACGTGTATACTTATGAACACGTGTATACTTATAATGAACACGTATGTAGGATGGTGATAACTAAAATTATTTCAATTTTAATAAACATAAATTACATACCCTGTAACGCAACCAGTTTTCTTTCATCAATCCATTTCTATGAAATGATCTAAACACTTAACAAATAATCCTTTTTCACGTTACTCAAACCACGCTAGTCTGTTGTTCAAAGTTTTCGCCGAGCGAAATAGGGTTATAACATTGAAAATCGGCTTGGACCCAAACCAGACCATCGGCAAGCGCTCGGACCAAACCAGACCATCGGCAAGCGCTCGGACCAAACCAGACCATCGCCAAGAGCGCGCCAACCCTCTGTTTGGTCTATCTCTAATGGCCGCCGCGAAAACGAAACTATCGAGAGTGACAGGTCTGTATAATAGTCTGTGAGCTAGTCCAAAGTAAGTATATCGTTGTATTTTGTGGTATATTTTAATTATCTGGATTGTTAACCTTATAGGGCTAACCCGTTCTGGGACAGACATTGGAATGTACCTGTTTTGGGAAATAACTCGATAAACGGATCAGCTAGAAAATCCAAACTTAGAAGGCCGTTAACTTTTGTGGTATATTTTAATTCTTTGTATTTTGAACCTTATCGGGCTAGTCCGTTTTGCCCCCTCCTCCTTTAAATGAAGTAATGTTTAAGAAATGCAGAGAACAGGAGCAGCTAGAAAGTTCAAGTTTAGTATCTCGTTGTCTTTTGTGGTGTATTTTAATTCCTTGTAATTTCAAACTGATCTCATAAGCACGTCACAGGAATGTACTCGCGTTTGGGGGAATAACTCGAGAACTGGAGCAGCTAGAAAGTCCAAATTATGCATGCCGTTATCTTTTGTGGTATATTTTAATTTTTTGGATTATTAACCTTATCGGGCTCTCCCGTTTTCGGCTTGTCTAAGGAATAACACAGGTTGGGGTCGCTTTAACACAGGAACTAAGCAGCTAGAACTTCAAAATTTAATATGTCGTTTTCTTTATTTTGTGGTATATATTAATTCTTTGTATTTTGAACCTTATTGGGCTAGCCAGTGATGGACTCCCCATACAAAAGGAATAACTCGAGATTTTTAGGGTATAACTCAAGAACAGGAGTAGCTACAACGTTTAAGTTCAGTATTTCATTGTCTTTTGTGCTATATTTTTATTCATTGGATTTTCAATATTGTCGGGCTAGCCCGTCCTGTGCTCGCAATAGGAATTTATTCGTTTTGGGGAATAACTCATGAACTTGAATAGCTAGAAAGTCCAAATTTAGTATGTCGTATTATACGGTACATTTTAATCCTTTGGATTATAAAACTTATCGGGCTTGATACTTACGGGTCTATCATAGGAATGTACTCGTTGTAATATAGTTTAAAAAAAAAATTAGAAAAACCGTTTTTTGTAAAGGTTAAAAACTACTATCTCCCCTTAATGGCATTTCCTAAACAATCTGGATATAATTTATTATGCAATCTTTGGCCAAGAAGTTTCATTCACACAAACGGAAAACTAGCAGCGAAGTTAAATGCCAAGTAAATACCAGTAGCAATTTTGCCCTTTAGAATGCGCTGGCATCTAGCGCCCTGGAGTAATGGCATTTGAGACCCCTTTTTTCCCCGTTCCAAAAGTGACGTCATCGGCGATAGAACCCAAATGTCAAACAGCTACGCAACAGCCCCAGCCGGGAGCAAAATCGATTTAAGCCCTTTATTCCGACATTCAACTACAGTAAGGAGTGTTTAGAAAAGTTTATTAAACGATAAAGTTTAACTAAATTCATCCAAACTTTCTAAATTTGAAAAGTTTTGAGGATATATATATATATATATATATATATATATATATATATATATTAGTTTAAATTCGGTTTTAACAAAAAGTTAATTACTGTGTTTGTATGCGAAACAATTTAAATGAATATCAAGAGAAATATGATGTGTGCAGAACGTCACATTTTCTACAGATTGAAATTAAATTATTCTTTCTCATGATACTGGTATTTGTATTTTGTGAAATGAGTTTTATCACATAAATATCAAATGAATATTTTTAGTTTCCCTGCAATACATCGTAATGTATAGGGAAAGTATTGGAATCATGTCGGAAATCACAGCTCGAGTTTTCGACGGATCTACACGTTTCGAGACCTCTAGAATACGAAAAACCTATTTTTAGCGTGACGTCTGTGTGTGTGGGTGTGTGTGTGTGTCTGTTCAATGTATGTATCCACTCTAACTCAAAAACTAATGGACCGAACTTCATAAAATTTGGTATGTAAGTCACTTGGATGTGACCCTGGTGCTGATTAGTTTTTGGTACGATTCGTAAAAACAGAACTCACCTTTTTTTGCGAAATGGCCCGTAAAATTTCATTTATCCGCTCTAGCTAAAATACTAATTTACCAAATTTACAAAATTTGGTAGACAAGTTACTTGTTGGATACTCTGGTGCTGATTAGAATTTGGTACGATTCGGAAAAGAAAAACCCATCTTTTTTTACGAAATGGCCCTCAAAAATTTAATGTATCCATCTTAGCTAAAATACTAATTGACCAAATTTCATAATATTTGGTAGATAAGTTGCTTGTGGGACACTTTGGTGCTGATTCGATTTTGGTACATTTCGGAAAGTAACAACCTGCCTTTTTTTACGAAATGGACAGCAAAAATCGCCAAAATCTAAAAAAAAAAGACTACGTATGCTGAAATGTATCAATTAAATTCTTGTTTTATACGCATTTTTTGACGAAGGAAAGAATATAACACACTCCATTATACTTTAGGACAAACCGTTCTCAAGATATTTAAGATTTCATGCATTTTTGTTACACAGCTATCGGAAAAATCTCCAATTACCAAATAAAATCAAAGATTGAATTACAAATGCAAATTTAGTGTTATTTGGGGCAATAAAACTCAATCTAATGAATTATTAAAGAAATAAAGAAAATATGAATTTAAGTCTGCAGGGAAAGTCATGTGCTTGACTTTGGACTTTCTGTCTGTCTGTCCGTTCACATGATGACTGTCGTAAAACTGACTTTATCAAAATGAAATTTTAGTCTGCTTTTGAGACGATCTGTGGGACATATCGGAATGAAAATGAATAATTACCACCCAATTAGTTTCTGATTGAACCCGTCTTGAAAAAATGAAATGCATTGAACCCTATGGGACTTAATTTTTCAAACATTTTCTAAACGAAGTTAAAATTCACAAATTGCTTCGAAAATTTTAAGAAATATTCAAATTATCACATAAAATGGGAAAAGAAATTTTCAGCAAAATATGTTAGGTAGTTTTTTAAATAAAAATTGAAATAATAATTACACCCATGATATATGAAGAGATCACGTGACTCATTGCAAAATAAAATATGGCATCCATTTTTTTTTCCGTGTGTAAAGATTGTGATATTTGAGGATCTTTTAAATTTATATATTTAGTGTTGTATCGGTCATAAAAAAGCTTTAATTTTGCGAATTATCTGTGTATCTAAATTATGTGCCAATGCAGTTACAATAGTTTTTATTTTTAATGATGCCTAAACTTGGATTATTCCTACAATATAGCCTAATTTTAATATACGCAGAATGAAAACAAGTCAAGCGATTGTAAGATAAGTTGTATAAGATTTGCTGAATTTTTATCACGTAAAATTATTAAGTTCTAGAGTCTGGAATATAAGTCATGTGAATGAAATATTCATTGATTTTACGTAGAAAGCCAGACGATTTATATTTCGATGAAGTTTTATGTTTTCAAGTACAATAAATTATTGTAGTACTGCGATCATTAAAAAATATCACCGCTGAATATATCCCACTTTACAGATGTTTCAATAAAATTGCATTTCAGTTGGAAAGTGTTTCATAATCAATGCTTTATGCATGTTTGATCTTTCTTGTTTTTTATTTAGCGAGTTTCTGCATTTAAAGTGGACGCTCACTCCCCAAATGGAAAAATAACTTGGACAGCGGTCTATAGATCTATATTAGCACTTTGGGAGTGAATTCATTATTTCTGGCATAAAAATTGTATAAAAATAATTTTCTTATAAAAGTTATACCCATTTTACTTTTCATTTTTTTTCTTTACTTTTTCGATGTGTTAACGATAAATTCTCAACGCGGCGATAATGTTCTATGGATTCGTACAAAGATGTAATCAGCACCGGAGTAATGTGTAATTTATGTAACTACGAAATTTTATTAAGAACGAAACGAACATTTATATATATATATATATATATATATATATATATATATGTGGATACATACATTGCACATATACCTATAAATATATAGCCATATAGAGAAACATGCTCTAAAATTGTGTTTGTTCCTGTTTTAAACATGAATGTAGGCAGGGGGTGGCACGGTGATTTTATGTTAGTTTATAGGGCATTGTAACCCCCATTTGGTCCTAACCTCCCATTTTCCGAGATCCGGACAATTCCTAAGGTTCTAGGATGACCAGATGTTTAGATAAATATGTGCTCAAACCAATGAAAAATTGAAATTAAAATTTTCAATCTTATCACAGTTTTTCCCCCTATACGTATATGCTGTATTTAGGGCAGTGTAACATTAAGTATTTTGGGTGTCTTTCGTTTATAGTATTAGTAATTCATCAATTTAAATTAACAGATTTGAAGGCAACACTTTGAAAGTAAAATTCTAAGAAACAGAAATGTAGTTGATTAACACACATACACATATACAAAATAATTATTTTCTGAAAGTAATTTGTCGCATTGTTTTAAACAATGAAAGTTCTAAAATATAAATAGTAGCATTGAAAACATTAAAAGTATTTTCTATGTAAAGCCAATATTTTATTTATTTATTTTTCTGTGTTTCTTTAAAAATATTGTACTATTGTTGTAGTATTGTTCATTAGTCACTAATATTGGTTCAGTTTTTTTACTTTCGTTATATACATGGTATAATGTATAAAGAAAGTATTGTAATGGGGTCGAAAATTCGAATTCGATTTTTTGATGGGAGAGTACGTTTCAAGAATCCCTGATCACGAATCAAACATTTTTGATGATCGAACATTTTTGAGGTGATGTCTGTGTGTGTGTGTTAGTGAGCCTGTGGAGACGATATCTGACTAACGAATGAAGCGATTCAAACGAAAGTTGGTATAAAAATTACAATCTATAAACACTGGAAGCCTTTTGTTTTTAAACACACTCGAATGTTTAGAATCCCACTAAATTTTTGAGTGAAATTTTGAAAAAATCATCAAAAAATCAAAATCTTTAATAAAGTTACCCAAATAATATTTTTTTATGTAATTTTTCATTAGAAAATGATTAATATAAGTTTTATAACGCTAACATAGCCCGTTCTCGAAATATTGCACATTTTTTTCAAATAAATTCATCAAAAATCCACAGAAAATAAAAAAAAATATTAAAATATGTTAACTTTTCATAGTTGAAACCAGCGATAAATTTGATGACATCATTCTCGTGGATCTAGCAAATTCCATTCATGAGAAAAGGTACTTTGGGTAGTACCGCCAATAGTCATTTATCAGCTATAAAAATAAGTTATTTCCCCGTCCGAGAGTTTGGCGACGAATTTGGCGGAATATCGCCAATTTGGCGACTTTTTAAATATTGCCAAATGAACGAAAATATCGTCAAATTGATAAAAATTACTCTAAATCAATAAAAATTATGACTAATTAACGGAAATTCAATGTCTTAGTAAGAATATAAGAATCTACGAGTACTATAAGAATTACCTATTTTCCCGTCCGTACCGCTTGGTAAAAATTTTGGTGACGAATTTTTCAGAATATCTCCAACTTGGTGACTTTTTAAACGTTACAAAATTGACGAAAAATTTACCCAAATTAATGAAACTGGCGTTGAATCAATGAAATGACAACTAATTGATGAAAGTTAAAAATTTTGGAAAGAACTTAAGGGGGTTCAGAACCCTTAAAAGTGCCATAAACAGGATGACTTTCCATGTTTCACGTTTTATTTTGTACCTCTACTCCTATACATCGATAATACCTAAAAATTTTATGTCTAATAAGAGAATACCTGTAGATGCAAAAGTACCTGTATGATGCAAAAGTATCCATTTAAGAAAGATCAAAAGCAAAATATTTGCATAACTAAAGTTTAAAAAAAATAATTTTTTTAAAATTAAAAATGTAATTAAATTTTAAATTTAATTTTTAAAAACTTAACTTATTCAAATGTTTTGAATTTGATCCAAGTCTTCTTGAATGAATACTTTTGCATTATAGGCAGCAATATTTTTGTTTCTGGAAGCAATGGTTTTGTTACAATCATGCGGGCAAGCAACCTATACCAAGATAAAATTTTAATAAATTCATCAACATTATACTGTTTTTTAAAATATTATTATAAGATTCACTTTATTGAAAAAAATATCATATATGCTACAGGTATTCACTTGAGCGCGGTAGCCCAGTGATTAGCGCGTGGGAATTGCATTCGGTAGGCCCAGGTTCGATTCCCTCAGCTGCCAAAATTGCCGCCGTGTTCACGCGGAGTACGATCACGTTAAACATGTGGGTCCGTAAGTCCTTCCGAGAGGTTGGTAGTAGGGGAAGGAGGGTACAGTCCCTGTGGATGCCTTCCCCACTGGGTTCCGGTCTAAATTGGGTGGCTTTTTCCGACCGTCCAAACAGTTACCTTACACCTTTCTGGTAGGTCGGATGGTCTGGATCTTAACAACATCAACAACAAGAGGTATTCACTTATTAGCCATAAAAATTTTAGGTATATCCATGTATAAGGAAAGAGGTACAAAATAAAAGATGAAACATGGAAATTCACGCTATTTATGACACTTTTAAGGGTCCTGAGCCCCCCCTTAAGAATAGACTATAATAATAATATTTCTCCGTCCATTCGTCCGTAACACTTGGCGAGAAATTTAATGGGACATCGCCAACTTCGCAACTTTTTTAAATGTTGTCAAAGTGACAAAAATGTCCCCACATTGATCAAAATGACGCCAAATGAGACGTAATGTTTCGCAAATCCTGATTTCGGTCACATGGCGGGCATACATTCTAATATGTAAGAAATGCTCTTCTCTCCGTTTATCTGTAACACTTGTTGATGCATTTGTCAAACTTGGTGAATAATCTAGCAAAGTATCGCCAACTTGGTGATATTTCGCCTCAGATTGACGAAAATTTCGTCAAAATTGCAATAACGACATTAAATTAATGAAAATAACTCCTCATTGATGAATTAATTATTAAAATATTTTAATATATGAACTATATCACTTATTGAGGATGCTATCAATATTGATAATTGGTAATTTTGAGTTGTGTGAAATATAAGTTTATTGGGTACTTTGGAATACTATTACATCAAATTTTGGGGGTATGTCAGTATTATGCGTTATCCTGGAACTGATTAGATTTTGGAACGATTTGGAAACAGCTCTTATTCGAGACGACCAGCAAAAATCACATATTCTGAGATAAAAGGCAAAATATGCGTAAATGTATTAATTAAATGCCTGTTTCATACACAATTTTCTATGACAAAATGAATAAGACCAACACTAATGTACCACGATAAGCAGTTCTCAAAACATTTTAGTTCCTTTAACTTGGCTGATTTTGCACCATTTTAAAATCTGCATAAATGCCGATAAATGATTCTAGGGCCTCTGACAGATCTTGCAAACAACTAAAAACTACTAAAAACAACGTTTATCTTATGAAAAGCAGGTTGGAGGCTTTTATATCAAATGCATGTTTTTTTTTTCTTTTGACAGAGCATTAATATAGTTTTATATATCTAAAATGCCCGGCGTCATGTTAAAAATTTTCAGATTTTTAATTGTATGCATGATAAGTATTTTGTTTAAATTTCGCTGGAATCGAACTTTGACTTTTGAGGATAGCATTTAAAATTAAAATTTTACATCTAGCGCTATTTTTCTTTATCATTTATTTCTAACGTAAGCCCCCTACCTTGCTAGAAACGAGCCCCTAAAACGCAGGCCCCTACACAATCCAGTGGTTCGGCCCCCAATGCACCTCATTGGCTGCATTGTCATAGTCACGTTATTGACTAAATGCTGTTGATGTTCTGATTGGCTGCGAATTAAGGAAGATTTTGCTTTTTAGATATGTTTAAAATGTATCCATTAGTAAATGGTTGGAGAATGGCTTAGACGCGATTTTTATTGATTTTCTTTTTTCAGTAGTTATTAGTAAATAGTAGATAATTTTTTCATAGTGGCAAAATTGTTATGGCTTTAAAATTTTTGAAGAGCTCGAGTGGAAAGATTTTTCATGTGACCTTTCTGACTAAGCTAGCCATGCACAAGAAATAACCCCACCAGACACACACGCACAAACGTAACAGACATTTTCTGAGCTCATTGCTTTCAATAAACAGGGAGTCAATGAACAGCGAAGCCAGATGACCAACACAGATAAGCTGCGGTGAGGCTCGTTGCCAACACCAGAAAGGTTATTTACGTAAAAAACAGGTGTTGAGGCATGCTTATCATTTAATGAAGGCGGTTATAAATATATAAATTTATGACGTCAGATATTTTAAAAAATATGACAGACAGTTTTTTTAAAAGTAAAAGTCTAACTCGCGGACGAATCACGAATACATTGGTGCTAAAAAATTTATTTATAAGTATCTCGGTATGAAGTCAAAACTAAGTTTTTCGGCATACTTCCAGGCTTGTAACTAGGCCGAATTTCCAGGAGAGGTTAACAAACATGTAGCGTAGGTCGCCATAGACCTTCTTTAAGCAATCTGATGTGGGCTGCATATAACCTTCCCTATTTTATGTGACCTAGGACAGCTTATTCCCTACTTTATGTGACCTAGGACAGCTATTCCCTATTTTATGTGACCTAGGACAGCCTATTCCCTATTTTATGTGACCTAGGACAGCCTATTCCCTACTTTATGTGACCTAGGACAGCTTATTCCCTACTTTATGTGACCTAGGACAGCCTATTCCCTATTTTATGTGACCTAGGACAGCCTATTCCCTACTTTATGTGACCTAGGACAGCTTATTCCCTACTTTATGTGACCTAGGACAGCTATTCCCTATTTTATGTAACCTAGGACAGCTTATTCCCTACTTTATGTGACCTAGGACAGCCTATTCCCTATTTTATGTGACCTAGGACAGCTTATTCCCTACTTTATGTGACCTAGGACAGCTATTCCCTATTTTATGTGACCTAGGACAGCCTATTCCCTATTTTATGTGACCTAGGACAGCCTATTCCCTACTTTATGTGACCTAGGACAGCTTATTCCCTACTTTATGTGACCTAGGACAGCCTATTCCCTATTTTATGTGACCTAGGACAGCCTATTCCCTACTTTATGTGACCTAGGACAGCTTATTCCCTACTTTATGTGACCTAGGACAGCCTATTCCCTATTTTATGTGACCTAGGACAGCTTATTCCCTACTTTATGTGACCTAGGACAGTCTATTCCCTATTTTATGTGACCTAGGACAGCTTATTCCCTACTTTATGTGACCTAGGACAGCTATTCCCTATTTTATGTGACCTAGGACAGCCTATTCCCTATTTTATGTGACCTAGGACAGCCTATTCCCTACTTTATGTGACCTAGGACAGCTTATTCCCTACTTTATGTGACCTAGGACAGCCTATTCCCTATTTTATGTGACCTAGGACAGCCTATTCCCTACTTTATGTGACCTAGGACAGCTTATTCCCTACTTTATGTGACCTAGGACAGCCTATTCCCTATTTTATGTGACCTAGGACAGCTTATTCCCTACTTTATGTGACCTAGGACAGTCTATTCCCTATTTTATGTGACCTAGGACAGCTTATTCCCTACTTTATGTGACCTAGGACAGCTATTCCCTATTTTATGTGACCTAGGACAGCCTATTCCCTATTTTATGTGACCTAGGACAGCCTATTCCCTACTTTATGTGACCTAGGACAGCTTATTCCCTACTTTATGTGACCTAGGACAGCCTATTCCCTATTTTATGTGACCTAGGACAGCCTATTCCCTGCTTTATGTGACCTAGGACAGCTTATTCCCTACTTTATGTGACCTAGGACAGCCTATTCCCTATTTTATGTGACCTAGGACAGCCTATTCCCTACTTTATGTGACCTAGGACAGCTTATTCCCTACTTTATGTGACCTAGGACAGCTATTCCCTATTTTATGTGACCTAGGACAGCTTATTCCCTACTTTATGTGACCTAGGACAGCCTATTCCCTATTTTATGTGACCTAGGACAGCTTATTCCCTACTTTATGTGACCTAGGACAGCCTATTCCCTATTTTATGTGACCTAGGACAGCCTATTCCCTACTTTATGTGACCTAGGACAGCTTATTCCCTATTTTATGTGACCTAGGACAGCCTATTCCCTACTTTATGTGACCTAGGACAGCCTATTCCCTATTTTATGTGACCTAGGACAGCTTATTCCCTACTTTATGTGACCTAGGACAGCCTATTCCCTATTTTATGTGACCTAGGACAGCTTATTCCCTACTTTATGTGACCTAGGACAGCCTATTCCCTATTTTATGTGACCTAGGACAGCCTATTCCCTACTTTATGTGACCTAGGACAGCTTATTCCCTACTTTATGTGACCTAGGACAGCTATTCCCTATTTTATGTGACCTAGGACAGCTTATTCCCTACTTTATGTGACCTAGGACAGCCTATTCCCTATTTTATGTGACCTAGGACAGCTTATTCCCTACTTTATGTGACCTAGGACAGCTATTCCCTATTTTATGTGACCTAGGACAGCCTATTCCCTATTTTAGGTGACCTAGGACAGCCTATTCCCTACTTTATGTGACCTAGGACAGCTTATTCCCTACTTTATGTGACCTAGGACAGCCTATTCCCTATTTTATGTGACCTAGGACAGCCTATTCCCTATTTTATATGACCTAGGACAGTTTATTCCATATTCTATGTGACCTAAGACAGCCTATTCCAAATTTTATGACCTAGGACAGCCTATGTCTGGAAAACCTTTGGACTAGTGCCCTGCACTAGTTTTTAATTCAATCACTGAGAAATACTGGAGAATTCGTTGTCTACTGGCCTAGTGGCCAAACGACCGGCATGTGTAAACAACATATAATGAAATGAATTTACTTCTTTCATTATATGTTGTTTACACATGCCGGTCGTATATTACATGCCGACATATATTAAAATATTTTAATAATTAATACATCAATTTGGCTTCATTTTCATTAACGTAACATCGTATTTGCAATTTTGACGATATTTTCGTCACAAAGTTCACCAAATTTACAGAGCAAATTTAGCCAAATTCACAGCTAGCGTTACAGAGAAACGGAGAGGCGATATCTTATATATAAATGACTTATATGTAAATGACTGTTGGCAAATTGTTAGACGTCAAAATACAAAACTATTACATAAAGTAACTTTTCTCATAGATGAAATGAATTAAATCCAATAGAATGATGTTAACAAATGTATTGCATAATAATTACATATGAAAGCAAATACATTTGAAAGTGTTTTCCTGGTTTGAATTCTTCAATATAAAAATGGTTTCTGAGATTTATTGACTGGAAAATTGCGTTAAATATTGCTCAATTTGTTCGAAAGATATATCCCTCTATGTGAAATAAAAAATACAATTTCAAATAGCTAGAGAATGGGTCGTGATAACTTAAAAGTAAGGGTGTATTTAATTTCCGGATAAATGAATTTACAAAACACTCACACATTTTATGACAGTGAGTGTATGGATTTTGTTGTGAATTTTTCCATTTCAGAGTATAAGCATAAAATATCTCGAAAGTGGCATATGCTATAAATGATGGCATTCCTTTTAAATAATTATTTTTTAAATACTTATTTTTGCAACATTTTTATACGTTATTATGTTTTTTACAACGTTTCTTTAAAAAAAATACAAAAAATTCCGAACCTTCTTATGGTCTGTTCATCCTGAAAATCAGTATGTCTATCAAAGTTATGTGTCCAAATTTCATTCAATGAAATCAATTTCCTTGAAAGATATCATGCACAGACAGACAGAACGTCAGACCCATAAACACCATTGAAAACTGGTTGCTTCGTATTCAGAGATGCTCAAAATGTTTAGATTGGTAGGATTTTGTACTCCATCGCAATATTTTCCTTTTACTATGTATAGATAATAAAGCAAATATAATAACCCACAAGAGGTTTTTCATTTTCTAACAAAAATTTTCTTGTCTTTGTTGAAACATATCATACGTTTGCCTATTACGACGCATTATCATAGTCCTTTTGTCTAGTAAATGCATTATGATTGCCCCTTTGTCTAATACGACGCATTATCATAGTCCATTTGTCTAGTACAATGCATTATCATTAACCTTTTGTCTAATACGAAGCATTATCATAGTCCTTTTGTCTAGTACAATGCATTATCATTGCCCTTTTGTCTAATGCCACGCATTATTATAGTCCTTTTGTCTAGTACAATGCATTATCATTGCCCTTTTGTCTAATACGACGCATTATCATAGTTCTTTTGTCTAATACAATGCATTATCATTGCCCTTTTGTCTAATACGACGCGTTATCGTAGTCCTTTTGTCTAGTAAAATGCATTATCATTGACCTTTTGTCTAATTCGACGCATTATCATAGTTCTTTTGTCTAGTACAATGCATTATCATTACCCTTTTGTCTAATACGACGTATTATCATAGTCCTTTTGTCTAGTACAATGCATTATCATTATCCTTTTGTTGTTGTTGAGACCCAGACCGTCCGACCTACCAGAAAGGTGCAAGGTAACTGTTTGGACAGCCGAGACGTGCCACCCAATTTAGACCGGAACCCAATGGGGGAGGCATCCACAGGGGTCATACCCTCCTTCCCCTATCACCAACCTCTCGGAAGGACTTACGGACCCACATGTTTAACGTGATCGTACTCCGCGTGAATACGGCGGCAGTTTGGGCAGTGGCGGGAAAAGAACCCGGGCCTACCGAGTGCAATTCCTGCGCGCTAACCACTGGGCTACCGCGCCCCATTGTCCTTTTGTGCAATACGACGCATTATCACAGTTCTTTTATCTAATATAATGCATTATTATTGCTCATTTGTCTAATACGACGCATTATCATAGTCCTTTGTCTAGTACGATGCATTGACCTTATTGTCTTTCAAAGAACAAGATCAGAAAAAATCCTGGTAAATACTTTGTCAAAATAGGACTCCCTTATGTTATCAAGTTTCGGTAGAATGTAACGGCTGTCCAATTTTGGCTTTTAGCATTTGCGGATTTGAGACTATCATGTCAAAAAAAAAGGGGGGGGGGGATAAATTCTATTTTAAAATTCTCAAAATCCTTTAAGTTTGTAATTTAGATCTTTAAAGTTTTTAATTGAATTTAATACAGCGTTTCGAGGATTGGGGAGAGACCCAAAGAAATTATTAAGCTGAAGGAGGGAGTAGCCCCCTCCCTAGACCTTCTCTGACTAAGAACCTACATATTTCATGTTTTGTTACGGCCTACGTATTTTGCTTGATGTTAACTTCTCGGAAAATTTCGTGCATATTATCTTAGAATGCATAATTTGGACCACAATGTACTCTTCTCATTTTGGGGTTCCGAAATCACATTAAATTCCAAAAGCGTTCTGCAACCAAAAGAGTTTTAAAAGCACGGGATTAAGAGTTCCTTTAACAGTGGCTTTACTGCTGCCATCTATTGCCTTAAAATTAAACTTTAAGCTGCTGTTTAAAATAGTGAGCTGAATTATCCGCCGTACTAAACTTTCTAAATCTATAAATTCATTTTAAACAGGGCTGACTGAACAACTATTGACCATGTTAATCATCACATTATAGATATACATTTTATTTAATAGTTTCTGATATATATTGATAAATGAATTAGTATATGTCATACAATTAACACAATAAATAAATGCCCAATAATTCACTAGATGGCAGCACTAAATAAATTACGCCCTAGTGTTTTTTTATTTATAATTATGTGCTAGTTAATTAAAATAATATTATCAGAGGACGAATCTCTCCACAAATATAATGCGAAAAATCTCCAATTACTTAATATTTATTCAGTTTGTTATGGGATTGATATCAAAAGTATTAATTTCAATACTCTTCAAATCTAGAATACAAGGAAAACTACAGCAACGTAAATAAGGACAGATAACACAATAAGCAAAAATGGAATTATCATTCTTCGTTTGGATTGGGTTTGCTGGTTCTCAACTACAAAATTTCTTTAATATATCTTTGGATTTTCAGACATTAATTATATTATATTATATATATATATATATATATATATATATATAAAATTATCTTTATGAACAGTCTTTTGCTTCAATAGATTATACATTTCACAGATATGTTGATGAACTGATTTGCTTAGTATATACTGAAAATTATGTCATAGATATAGATTTCTATCCAGTCAATTTGGAATTAAATCCTAATGAAGCTACTATTAGTAATAATATTATTTTTTTTATAATTTAAATCATTTTATTGAACCTTCTAATAGAATTGTTACTAATTTATATGATAAAAAAGCTTAATTTTATTGAACCTTCTAATAGAATTGTTACTAATTTATATGATAGAAAAGACTTAATTTAACATTAATGAATTCTTACCATTTAATTCCTGCAATTCGAATCAACTGTTTAGAAATATTATACTCAATCAACTTTTTAGAATTTATAGATTATCTGATAAAAATTTTCATGCTATGCATATAAATAATCTAAAAATTATCAGTAATTTATATAAATATCCCTCTTATTTAGTAAATGGTATAGTTAAGAAGTTTAGATTAACTGGATTTTCATGAATTCTATTCGAAATATCTTATATTAGCCAGACATCACCATTCTCTCGTATTAATAATACTTTTAGTTTTACATCCACTTAAACATAAGTCTTACTATTATAAGCCCGCTTTTTTTTTTGTAGCTGTTATTGTATATTATTACTTTTTCTTGCCTTTTCGCATTACTGTTATCTATTTCTTACGAATGGCAACAATAGATCATTTCTTTTTTCATTGCGAATGGCAACACTGGTCTCTTCATTCTGGGTTCCAGGGTTCGACTGATTCGGACAAATGCAGTGTCTATTCCAGGTATCCTTGTTTCCTTTATTTGTCCTTCTTTATGTATGTTGTCCAAGTAGAAATAGTTTATAGATGTAATCTATCTATTTCTTCAGAAACATACATATTTTGTGTTTGTTTTGACGAAACACTTGGAACAGATGAAGAGTTTTAGCGAAGTGAACAATTCCATTATTTAGGCCTAGCCCTTGTTCACGTGTATAGTATTAATACTTGTATTTCATATGTTTTTTTATTATCGACTCCACACCATTGATATTTATTGATTATCTTTAACTTGATGACTCGAAATTTGTGTTTTTTTCCATATGATTGAAGATTTGCTGTTTTATACTTTTATTTTGTAGGTTTGTTATAAAGTTAGGTTTTTTAGAGCTTCTCACTTTTCTATCATTGGACTTTCAAACTATTATTATTATTACACACACACACACGCATATATATATATATATATATATATATATATATACAAAATACAATAAAATAAAGAAAATTCAACCATAAAGAGGAAATTATAAAAAGGTAATGCAGGCCATAAAGACAAATATAATCAACAAATTTCAAAGGTGAGGAATGAAAATAGGAAAACAAAAAAATCAAGCAAAAAAGCTTGCACGTGGAAGAGCTCTAGGCTTAAAAATAGTTCATTTTGAAAAAATTCTTTTTCAAGTCCATATATCCCTTCGAAATGAACACAAAAATGCTTGTTTCTGAAACACAAGATTGATTTTATCTATAAACTTGTGTTATATGGACGACAAGCATAAAGATTGGAAAAAATAAAGGAAATATAAAAACCTTAAAATACACCTCTGAAGTACAACCATGACGAGCAATATATGACTAGACCAATGTTGTCATACGCAGAAATGAAAAGAAGTGATCTGCTGGTGCCAAAGAGAGTAATAAAAACCGTATATATATATGTATATATATATATATATATGCACATACACACACACACACACACACACACACACACACACACATATATATATATATATATATATATATATATATATATATATATAAATTGAAAGATTTTAATCGAAAATTATGCATAACTACTGTATGTACAAAAAATCCCATCTCTAGCATATCTGTTACAAATGAGTAACTATAGACCAAGGCTAACGATAAAAATAGAAGGTAACATATCACTACAATGGAAAGGGGGATGAGAAGAATATTAGGATACAAAATTCACAATTAAAAGTATATAAATATAAATAAAAAGAAAAAGAAAACACGGCAAAAATAAGAAAAGGCAATAATAATTAGCTGAAGATAAAAGATTAAGACATAGAGAACAATCAATTGAAACTACACAAAAAATGGCGGTTAGTTCGAAATTGCCTTCTCATCAGGACAGCCATACAATTCGAATTAAAACCGATAGAATAGCCAGTTTCTGACAATGGCGATAGTATTTAACTATAGACACCATTGGAACTGTCTACTGGCTAGTGGAAGGAGAAAAATAAATCAATTGAATTACAAATCAGAAAAATAATACCTCCTCGAACAGAAATATGAACTCTTAAACATTGTTACCACGTGTAAGTTGAATAAGCGACTGAGCATTTCACCTCAGTTCGTCAATGCGAGTGGGCACCGGAATGAATACATGTGAACGATACATAATATGTATGGAGACTTTCAAAAATAGTAATCAGTATAGGACTCAGGACAAGTGGAAAATAGTCATTCGAAAATAGTAAACAGTATTAGACTCAACAAATTTTCGGATCATGCTCATAGTACAGCAACCAGTATCAGCAAATAAATTTCGTCTTTGTTAAAGTCAATTAGCATCGAATTACTGCTGACTGCGTTGGGAAAAAAAAATACGGAGTTTTGAGAATCCCCATGGAGACCAAAGTCAAGTCATACCACGCAACCGGCAAAGTATGGATAGAAGATTCAACTGTAAAGACTACGGGCTAATTCAAGACGATGTAGTTAATTGGAGAAAGGAGTACAACGATACTGAGCATTACACTGATACTGGTTTAAGTACTGCAAGCAAACTGTTGAAAAACCCTATTACAAATATCTCTATTGAAAATAAAATAAAAACTATAGCATACAAAAGTACGAAATTTGATACATTGGTAGAGAAATATTGGAAGACCAAGCTAAAATAAACTGTTCTTCGATTCCAACTATTGTTTAAGAGATACTTAATGTCAAAGTCAAAGAATGGGTATTTAAGTTGTGAGTTCGGATAGCAGGATCACGAATGTTTGCAGGTATGTATTTACATAGATGAATTTTTGTAACACAGGGCATCCTTTTTTAAATTTTGATTTACTTTATATGTTATTTATTTTTTTCGCACTTTCGCAGCGAAATTTTTTTTGAGAATTGGTAGGGATTTAATGGGTCTAGCCGATTGTGAAATGGAGTGCTGAAAGAGCTCGCGAAGAGAACTCTGGAGGTTGAGTGCCAACGAACAATGGGGCAGATCACCAATGGGCATATTACGTCTGAGTAACAGGCGGTACCGAAAAGTGCGCGAAGAAGCTCATTGAGGATCAGCGAGAAGGGCGGGAAGTTCCCTGACTCGCTATGAAAGTTATGGGGGTTGGTGAGCGTAGCGAGTTTTATCCATGTTTTTTTTTTGTAACAGAGCCTCTGGCTTCATGAATTTTATTTCGAAGCCCATTGGCATTGAGAGTGCCAATGGTAAGAGAGTTCAGATTAATGCGAAAACAGCAGCTAGGAGAGGAGGAGCTGTAGCCCTGAATGGTGAGTGTAATAATACACTTGTAGAGAATATAGATTTTGTCCAGCTCTGTTGGAACAGAACGAAGAGCTGATAAGACGGTCTTAAACGCCTTAAGAACGACCAGTTTAGAGTAGGACTTTTCAAATTGAAGTAGGTAATTTAGAAAATTTTCATGGTTATCGGTATTTAATGTGGCTCTGCTGAGGACCGACGAATTTTGAGAGACCTGGCATGTGTCGAATTTTGAGGTAGCTCCTTGGTATGTTTTTCAAACATCAGCGAAGTTTCGCTTCGGGTCAACCATCTTGATCGAGAAGGTGGACCGCACGGCAGGGTGGTTCTGGTTATATTTAGGGAATTTAAGGCAGTTCTGATAGTTTGCGGGGTGGTTACCACCGCAGTTGACACATTTACAGAGAGTATTATATTCCTTCACCCGTGTGGTGACCGTGTGTGAAAGAATAGTCCCAATGTAGCTCATGCATGTCGTAAGAGGCGACTAAAATGGGTACCCAGCGTCTTGGGTATAACCGGGCATCCTGCCCCTGGGGATTATATCAGGGGACTGGTCTTCCAGGTTGGGGGTTGGGCGTGGGGCTGACTACTCCATCCTGTCAAAAAAATATCAGTTACGAAATCTAATGAAGAAACAAACTGGACTGCTTTATGGAAACGACCTGGAAAACGTACTATGGATTTGAGAATTGGAAGCTGGAATGTTTTGTCTCTGTATCGAGGCAAGGCACTTTTAATGTTACAACAGTTGGACCAGTACAATATTGATGTCTGTGCATTACAGGAACTGAGATGGACTGGTAGTGGCACTTTTTATAGTAAGGATTACGTGGTTTTTTATAGTTGCCATGACGGAAATCATGTAGAAGGTACTGGTTTTGTTGTGAGCAAGCGAATCAAACACCTCATTATGGATTTTCAGGCTGTCTCACCACGACTCTGTAAACTGCGAATTAGAAGGAGGTTTTTTAATTACAGTTTTTTGTGTTCTCATGCACCCATTGAGAAAAAATCAGATGAGGAAAAGGAAACATTCTATGATAGTCTATCAAGACTATATTATAGTTGTCCAGGAAACGATGTAAAATATTGTCATTGGTGACCTCAACGCTAAGGTTGGGAGAGTGTCTGAATACCAGACAGTTCTTGGTAGACATAGCCTACATGATGTGGCAAACGACAACGGCTGTAGACTCGCTGACTTTGCTGCATCGCATGGTATGTTGGTTGGGAGCACCTTGTTTTGTCATAAAAGAATTCGTAAAGAAACATGGAGGGCGCCACTCTATCCAAATCAAATCGATCATGTCTTGATAGATACTAGGCACTGCTCGGACTTGATTGATGGTAGAACTTATAGAGGTGCAAATATTGACTCAGATCACTATTTGGTTATTGCTAAACTTAGAGGACGGCTTTCAAATACCATGAAAGAAAGAGTAGTGCTATTGAAAACATTTGACTGTAAAAAGCTGAAGATCAATGAAATTAGTAAGGAGTATACTGACTGTTTGGAAAATCAGTTAGTGAAGCTAAATGACTAAGATTCCTTGGAGGAATGCTGGCTTCAAATTAGGGAACGTATTTGCTACGCTGCTAAAGCTACTATTGGCAATACTGTTCGCAGTAAAGATAAAGACTGGTTTGATGAATAATGTGCTGAATTTACTAACAAGAAAAACCTGGCACATAAAAAAATGCTGCAGGTTCATACCAGACATAATTGTGAGGAATATAGAAGGACCAGGCAAGAGGAAAAGAAACTCCATAGAGGAAAGAGGAGAACTTTGAGAGATATCGAACATCTTAAATCCGTAAACGAATGCAGAGCATTCTACCGGAAAATTAATCGTAGTCGTTCCGACTTTAAACCACGCTCTAGTTAGTCTCTGTAAAAACAAACAGGGAGTCATTTTGGTAAGCAGACGGGATGCTTTCAATAGATAGGTAGAGCATTTTGACGAACTTCTGAATTCAGAGAATAATCATGACGACCTTTGCCATAGCATCCTAGGCATTTCTGATGATAAACTGATACCTCCTCCTGATAGAGATGAAGTTGAGTCGGCAATCAAAAGGCTCAAAAACAATAAGTCGCCTGGGCATGATCTTATCTCGGCAGAGTTGCTTAAGACTGGAAGTCCCCGACTGCTTGAGCACTTGCATAGACTTATTTTGATTATTTGGAACTCGGAGAAGCTGCCATCGGAGTGAAGTATCGGCATTTTATGCCCCATCCTTAAGAGGGGAGACCCAATGATCTGTTCCAATTATAGGGGTTATAGTTCCAATTATTATTATCCCTTCTGTGCACATGTTATAAAATCCTCTCCACTATTCTGTGTCAGAGACTCAGGCCTTTTGCTGATTCTGAGATTGGTAGCTATCAATGTGGATTTAGAGGAGGAAAATCCACTATTGATCAAATTTTCTGTTTGCGTCAGATTTTGGAAAAATCAATTGAATATGGTATTGACACTCACCATCTGTTTATTGACTTTAGGGCTGCATTTGACAGCGTGAGTAGGAAGCATCTGATGGATGCAATGTATGAATTTAATATTCCTGCTAAACTGATTAGACTTGTGATGTGTACATTGCATGACACCAAATGTAAAATCAAATTTTTGGGCGTCCTTTCCGAGAGCCTAAGTGCTCTCGGAATGGAGAAGGTAGAGCCGAGTTATGGAGAAGGTAGAGCCGAGAGCCTAAGTACAACAGGGGGACTCTCTCTCGTGCATTCTCTTTAACATCGCACTGGAGAAGGCTGTACGAGATTCAAAAATTGATGTACGGGGAAACATCATACACAGGACTGTGCAGCTCCTAGCCTATGCTGATGATATCGATATAGTTGCTGGGAGTGTTCCGGCCTTGAGAGAAGCTTTCTCCTCCTTGGAGGTAGCTGCAAGTCGAATGGGATTGATTGTAAATGTCTTTAAAACCAAATGTATGCCAGTACAGAAAACACCAACTGGTGAAACGGACAACTTTCTGAATATTGGCCCACATGAGTTTGAAACTGCTTCTGGTTTTAAATAGCTGCGATCTTTTGTTAATGCAAAAAATGATATTATCCCTGAAGTTCAAAATCGTATTTCGCTGGCCAATGAGTCATTTTTTGGACTTCGCCCTGTATTGAGGTCTTGTTTCCTCTCTAGAAAGACAAAGCTCCTTATCTATAAAACTATCATTAGGCCGGTCCTAATGTATGGTTCGGACACTTGGTCTTTAACAAAAAATGGAGAAGGTGGAGTTGTTGTTTTTGAGCGTAGGGTTCTCAGAGGCATCCTTGGTGGAGTAAAGGAGAATGGCCGGCCTATGGCGGAAGCGTTTTAACTCAGAGATTTATAGATATTTTAAGGAACCCGATATTATTAAATATTTTAAAATTAAACGAATGAACTGGGCCTCTCATATTGCTAGAATGGATGAAAGGGACCCGGTAAAGAAGATGTTTGCTGCAAGGCCCTTTACTAGTAGAAAAAGAGGAAGACCAAAGCTGAGATGGCTTGACTAGGTTGATTCGAATTTTAAAGTGATTGGATTAAGAGACTGGCATGGCAGACCAGGTCTAGAAATAGACAGTCCTGGAGGAATTTTCAGCGGAAGGCCATGGCTCATTCTGGACTGTCGTGCCAAATATGATGATTATATTCCTTAGTATATTGGCTAGTACGATGGATGCCAGTGCATTTAACGCATCTAGGTTGTACGTTATAGCAAACATTTCCATGATAAAATTTCTGACTTGAATGACATTGGCTGGCTTGTTTTAGGCCTCTATACTTCTCTATTTGACTACCGTGCCCATGCGTTTGCGGCAGCAAAGACATCTATCAAAGATGCCACACGAGCCAAACCCGAATTATAAGAACAGAGGAGGAGCTAGCTTTTGCTCAGTGATTATAGTGTCGGTCTACAATGCATCAGGTCCCTGGTTCGGGACCACGGCGACGCTCAACCGCCACAATGATGACTGGACGTTTGAAAAACGCAACCTTCTCCAACGACTTCGCCTCTCAGCACGAGATGGCAGCACCACAAGGAGTCAGAGGCCTTGACACTCCCTTCCTGGTTGACCACAACTGTCCGTCACGCCGAGACAACACGCCTAACGGCCCTGACGTCACGCCGAGGCGACACGCCTCTCGGCCTCCTCATCAGCGAGGGGAGTGTGCGGCAGCAAAGACATCTATCAAAGATGCCACACGAGCCAAACCCGAATTATAAGAACAGAGGAGGAGCTAGCTTTTGCTCAGTGATTATAGTGTCGGTCTACAATGCATCAGGTCCCTGGTTCGGGACCACGGCGACGCACAATCGCCACACGTTCTTTGATTTCGCAAGCAGATTCATAATAGATATGATTCTCAATTTGAGCGCACTGCAAGGGAATCAAGATTTTCTTATTTTCAGGGCATCGGGAAAGCTGGGTTATACTATTGACTTTAAAATTGAAGTATTCCCGTTCAGTCTGGATTTGTACGATGCTAGTATTCACCGGGAGCCTTCTTATAACAATTTTCAAAGGTTTTGCATGATTCAAAAGGAAATCTATGAGTGTTGAGGAAAGCTTGAATTGTTCTGTATTCAGATTCTATTTTGATGCAGACTTTGAAGAAGTCAAGCTTAAACTCCGAAGTAAAATTGGAGGGACAAAGGATTTTAGCATAGCAATTGGGGTAGTCCATTTCCTTACTGGAATTATAAAGAACGGGAGGGGGGTGATTTAGGTTTAGAGGATCTTTTCGAATGCCGTAGGTGCATCTGGAACAGGTATGTTTGGGTTCTGATCTGTGACATTAGTTTTAATTTGGGGTCTTCAGGAAATCTCACTAAAAGCTGGTTTGACCTTTTTTGTACTGAGTAAAACCCCTCAGCATCTGGTTCGTTTGAGGATATCTTTTTCAGATGTATTTTTTCATTCAAAGGCATTTTATCTGATCCGAAAGGTCTTTTATCATATTAAGGTTTTCTAAGGAATTTTTAAGATTATTTACATTCTTACTATTTCCGTCATTATCAATCAGAGGCAGACTAGGATTCAGAGGGGGGGGGGGGACGGCATTGGTGGGCAAGAGGAAACAAAATCAGCAGGAAAAGATCTCCTGCATGACTCACTCAAAAAACTAGTATCAATAGAGATGGCCTGTCTTTTGTTTAACTGGCAAGTATCTCCCGGAATCTCCCTCTTTGCTCCTACAAATGACCGCCAGATTTGACAAGTTCGTTCTAGAACGGCGCAGTTCCAGAAAATTGTAAAAATTTGCCATTGTGGTAGTTTAATTGTTATACGCATTTTTTTTTTGAGAATCTTAATCTACATATTTTTAAATCTCTAAAATATATATATACAGCTTCAAAATGCATGGATTAAGATTTTGCAACACTTTTTTTTTTTTCACATTTATTTTCACATTTTGTTACGGCTGTTTTAGCTTTCTCCTTCAAATTATCATTGCAGAAAATGATTTCAAATTATTTTTAATTCATATTTCAGTTTTTTTTATCATAAAACATAAATTATATCGATAGATAAGCTGTAGCATCGTATTCTACTGGAGAGAAACTTGTAAGAAGTCCGACTCTTCCTATAGAGAATTCCACATCACGTGTGGCCTTAGCCCTGGCAACAACATAGCAACAGGGAATGTAAGATAGACAGTAAGGTCTTCATCTTCGTGTTAACACGTATTTTGCAGTGGCAAAGCGTTATCAAAATAAAAATTCCATCATAAATGGTATTGATCCATATATTTTAGATTCCAGAAATGGATTAACATCTTCTCGAGCTACATTATTGCCTATTGCAACCATATTTATACTCAATATGGTTTAGAAACATTTCAAACCTAATACTTTATGAATAAATAAGTTATTTTGCATTAATAGAAAATAATAAACTTACATCTTTTAAGAAGTTTATCACAAATTTCATTTTTGAAGATATGAGAATTTCCAATTATTTGTAAACTTTTTCTTCAAATCTCACGCTTTTCTTACAAAATCAAATGGATGAAGTCAAAGAATGATCACGTGGTGTCCTACAAACGCTTTTGAAGCAGACGATAAAGAACGTATGACGTCATGTTGGAAAGACCTATTGGCTACCGCGCAACTTGTTTACATGTGATCGCTCTGGTGTAAAAACTCACGTGGCATAACCTTTCTTCCAGAAATTATATTTTAAGTGCTTCCATGTAATACTGAGAGAATAAGAAAACGAATACCCAATGTGATTTATTAAACCATTTTATTGCAATTTCATTTTTAAAAAAACGAAAAGCTCGACATATGAGGCATAAAAATTTTAGTAAATAACGTTCAATTTTTGCACATAATCTCTCCGGAAATTTATATTTTTACAACTCCTTTAAAATTCTGCCGATATTACAAAAAGATTAGAAATACAAAAATTTAATTCATTGAATTCTAATGATACACAGCAGAGTACTTACAGTCAAATTTGCATAAAATTCAAGCATTTTTACTGGATTGTGTAAAAAGGAAGAATAGATAAAAAGAAGAATATCCATCATCCGGTAGCTGATAACTATTTTCCTATATGATATAGAACCCGTGAAGACACCAGGGGGGGGGGGGGATAATAAAACAGCGAACCAGATTAAACAGTGAAGCCACCAGTATGTTTAATAAAGAAATCGTATGTCTTTTAATCTATTTTAATAATTAATTCACAGTTCAACTAAGATAAATAAATTTTGTTAAATATTTGAGGTCGTTATTTATCAACAAACACATAATTCATGAAAGATGATTTACGGGCGTTATCGTTAATGAAGTTCTGTCGTATGTTCATATCCTTAATAAACTTATGGTCGAAGTATCGAAACTAATATAGAATATTCGTTTCTGTTTATGAAAATATAAAGTGATATAAGAAACTGTATACCCATAGGAAATATATGTATAAGTGCAGCCTTAAACAAAAGCACAATTTAATTTAGCGGTTTCGAAAGCAAAATTAGTCCCTTTCTTCAATTAAGGAAGGCAAAATAGTTGTTTCAGCTAAGCAGAAAAACGACTCTCAAAGGCAAAATATTGTATACTATGTAATTCTTCATTTAAAAGCAAATAATATCCTCTATAGAATACTTTGTAGAAATTCAGAACTTCGTTAACATATGTCGTTTTCTTGATAGTGCATATATATATATATGTATATGTATATATATATATATATATATATATATATATATATATATATATATATAAGTATATATATATATGTATATATGTATATATATATATATATATATATATATGTACATGTATATATATATATATATATATATATATATATATATATATATATATATATATATATATATATATATATATATATATATATATATATATATATATATATATATATATATATATATATATATATATTAGAAAGAGATAATAACCAAATCAAGTAATGACGAAATATTGAATTCAACAAAACTACGGCCACAATGTCGAAAAAAAGGAAATATTCAGCATTGGCTTAATAGATATTATAATAATAATATGAAAATGTTAAAGAGATAAAGATTGGGATAAAAATTGGGATACAAATTGACATCAATTCAGCTCAAATGCAGCTAACTTTAGTGTAATTCAGTTCTTACTTATTAAAATAGGATGTTATTACGGAGATCTCCGTAAACAACGTGATATAAAACAAAATTTCCAATATACAATTCGCGCATAATGCTGCAGACAAGTACATGGATAAGTATTAGAAAGAGATAATAACCAAATCAAGTAATAATGAAATATTAAAATCAACAAAACAGTTAAACCACGACCACAATGCTGAAATAAGAAGCATTCTCTCTCTCACTCTCTCTCTCTCTCTCTCTATATATATATATATAATATATATATATATATATATATATATATATATATATATATATATATATATATATATATATATATATATATGTATATAATCATAATGATGAAATTAGTGTATGATTTATAAGTACTTTTTATCAGTAATGAATTGTAATTTTTTTAAAAGCTATGTGTTACCACAAGTTGTTCCACAGATATTAGAAATTTTATGTTGCCACAATAAGTATTTTATTTCTCGAAAGAATGCAAAGAATCAAGCGACTTCCTTGCAACTGAGTATACCAGTTTTAAGTAACTTGTTATCAATATGTTTATTATTGGCAGCAAGCTTATTGATATTCAGTAAGATTGAATCTTAGTCATCGGTATTTTTTTTTTATTTAATGTTGCACCAAAATAATTCTTCAGTGATAGGGGAAGTCATGTGGAGGGCAAATCTTATATTTTAAATAATTAAAATTTATGTTTGAATAACAAAATAAACAAAAACATTTTAAGGAGGATAGATTAAACCAAAATGCTTAAATTTTCGTAAGACAGCTTAATTTCTACAATACAGCTTAATTAATGCCAAATGTAATTAATGCCAAACTTAACAAGAAATGTTAAACCACATTAACAATAATATAACAACAGGAAACAGAATGGCAATACAATAGTCAACAGTAGATAAAATGAAAAGTAAACTGATTTGTGAGGAAAAGTATTCAAAGTATAGTAAGTAAGGAAAAATATTATAAGTTTTATATTTCATTTATTAACAAGTCATTGACTTGAAAATAATTATATAACAATTTCTTGAAGCAACAGTAGAATATTAAAACAATACATGTGCAACTCAGTTCAACTTCGTTTTGTTCTTAATTTGAAAATTATGTACAAGAAATGTACATGCAATACAACTTCTAATTTGAAAAAATAAGGAACAGCGTGAAATATTCGATTCATAAAAAATGATTAACATTTTAAACACAAAACTCAAGACAAATAATACAGAACATCAAAGTTGCAACAACAAATTGGGAACTGCATAAAATACTTTATATGCAATGAAAGTTATATTTTTATCGAAAGCGGTCTATGCAAATATCCGCATGGAGGGTTTCTTACATATAAAGTATTTTATACAGCTAACATTCGTACACGTACGTTAACTGTATACACTACAAAAATACGCTGTGTTTAAAGTTTGTTTTAATGTAATGCTGGTTAATTACATGGAAACCGTCATACAGTGGCAAAGTGTGACAAAATTATTTGGGACTAAATTCAGCATATGAAAAATTTCATGTTAATATTTGACTTTTGTTTGCATCTGAGACAGCGTCAATCTTAAACGAAAAATCTCCAAAAAAGACAGGTATTCGACACACTCTATCCCAAGCAGTTCAATCCCCTTTTGTCCTGTCTTTTTTAGAGGTTCTTCGTTTGAGATTGACGCTGTCCCACCCGTAAGCAAAAGGTTAAATAAAATTTACTGGGTTCGTAAGTTATTTGGGTAGGCACTGTCTATCTAATCTCCTCTGACGCTTCGCCACTGCCTTTATATAAGAATCTATCTTTTTGGTATAACTAGGGTGTCCAAACCTGACTTGGAAATTACCAATACAGATTCCGGTAGCGTGTAGCAGAAAATTGAAATCAACTTTTTGAATAAGTAACTCTCAAAACAAGACTTTTGTTTCATACTTATCTCAGAACATCTTTATAGAAAATTTTGTTTGATGTAATTTTATTTGCTCTATTATAATACTGATATAAAAAAAGGGGGATGCTATTCTACATATCGTTATTTTAAACAGTACCGCCACCTGGTTAATAATTAAACTCACCAATGTAGATGGTAACTCTTATTTTAAAAGCTCTGTCGATGACTAGTTTATATATAAGCACGTGATTCCTCATTTTTTAATTTCTTGTTATTTAAACCCCAAAAAATTGGTTTAATTTACCTCGAAAGTTTTCTCCATTTGTTGAAGCCAAGGAGTTCAGAGAGTGCGAAAGTTTCGTTGACATAGACTAACATAGACTCAATTGATTCGAATAAAATTTTATGCATAGCTTTAACAAATCGTGTTTTAGGTCACGACGACGCCCGAATTTTAAATTTTGATCTATGCACTGAGATATTTCTGGTCGAAGGTTAGATAACGTTAAGTCTATTGATTAAAAAAAAATATTATGCGCCAAACAAAATTTTCTATTCGTTTGATATAATTTGCACAATAGTACAAGCTACTATGCTGCCTTATGAATTAATTATTTATTATTTAATATTTTACATTTAATATATGGATTTTTGACTACTTTCATGAAATAAACGTTTCGCTTTATAAACAGATCTAGATATCCTGTTTAGCTTCAGTTTCGGGTCACGTGAGGCAGTCTAGTTTAACTTGAAATCTTCGTAAAATTAATAATACACTTTAAAAAATACAACCGAATATAGCTATAATCGAAAAAGTAATGGAACAATATCCAGTAAAGACATTTTTGTGTTTCAAAAGAAATATTTGGGACAATGGGAGGATTAATTTAATATATTCCGGTAAATCAGGACGTCTGGACATCCTAGATATAATACCCAAAATATTTATTTACCATGGTTTAAATTTTGGTTCGGCCATGCACTAAATAATGATTGCTGATAATTTGGAACCTCTGTCTATTCCACAAAGCATAAAATATTTTACAGGTCAAAGTCAATTGAAATAGTTGGAAAATCATGTTGATTTAATAATTACTACAGCTAATGAACTATTATACAGTCGGCAGTCGATATTTCGAATTTTGATAACTCGAATATTTCGATATCTGTTTCGATCCCTGTACATTTACTATTCAAATTTGTATAATGAATTTGAAAATGATCTCATTGTGTAAACTTTTTACCTTGTTTACCCTTCAATAACTATTTATTTAATTTATTATTTTTTTTTGTGCAGGACATCGGACATTTGTGGGAATTGTCTTAAGAGGTTAAATCGCAAAATGACTTGTCAAAAGCGCAAGATTGTTCTTTTTATCGACAACTGCACTGTCAATTGTTACGTGCCAAAACTGAAGTCAGTTAAAGTTAAGTTGCTGCCTTCGAATATTACATTAAAATTGCAATCTTTGTACCAGAGCGAAATACAGAGTTTTAAAGTAAAGTATCGGCATCAAGTGATAAGAAAAGTCATTGCTGGAGATGATAACAAAATTGGCTTATCACCTTTCAGTAACGCCTAAAGAAGTGCAATCTGCAATGAATAATTAACGAATCCAGACCGGATCTGACTTTCGAGATTTTATAGACTGATTTTTGACAAAATTCTGTACTAGATGTACGTTTTCGAAAATCTTATCTACTGGTGGCGATAAAAAGTTCAGAATTATCGTGATTTTCTCTGCAGTATGTACAACATACTATGTATGTTTCTATAATTAGAAGCGGACAGGGATAACCTAGCAGTTAAAGAAGACAAAATCAGACTTCTACCATGGTGTGCCTGAGGTCTTTGAATCAACAAACGCTGTATTATCTCCCCCTCTTTGTCATGGACTTGTTGTGGGCAAATTCTGGCCTTGTTTGTTTTCAAGTGGGATAAGTAACAGCAACATAATTAGAACCACCATTGTTATCTTAACTTTTCGTAAGACAATTTTTTGTATGCTCGCCTCAAATTCGAGACATCGAGTACCGACTGCATTAATAAAGAGGATATTAATTAAAAATATTTTATGATCATTCCCGTGACAAACGTTAGGTTCATAAAAATATCAAGAAATTCACTATTACGAAACATTTAACAAAAATAACTATACTTCTGTAAAGACAGCTGATATATATATAGAAGACATCGACAACTTAGTGTTGTTATCATAGTGTAGAAATTGAAAGCCTCAAAAATATTATCTATCAAAATCAAAATAAAGCTTAATAATATTGATTTCGACTGGAATTGATCTAGGAATTGTGTTCAGAAACTTTGTCTAGAAAATAAAAAAAAGTTTCAAACAGAAAAGTAAATTACGTGCGCGTGAACGATATTATATGTGGAACATTTTGTAGAATTTAATTGTTCAAGAACCGTTTTCCGTATAGAATTTCCAATTCATAGTTTCACGAAGTTCATTTTTATCTTTAGGTATTTACATTTCCCAAACTGAATCCTCCATGTAAAGATTTACATCGATGCATTTTAATGTCCTCGCTAGACTACTGAGGAAGCCCACAGTGCTGAAGAAACAGATCTAGTCCTTTGACTCGGCAGGAGCATGCCGTATTTACATTTGTAAAGAACTTATTACGCTTTTATTTTGTATGCGTATTTAGTACAAGACAAAAATATGATAATAAAATGGCCCAAAATTTCACTCACCAAGTTCAGCAATTTTTTTTGTCAAAAAGCAAATTGCTGTGTATGATGGATTTCGATATGAAATATGAGCGTGTTCAGAACTGATGTTCGGTCGGATTTTAATTACTTTTAAATTTTATATCCATAACCACTATTGTGTATGTTGTTATATAAATTTTTGAGAGAAATTTATTAAAAGAATCACAAATATGCTTCTTTTATAAATTTATACATTTTTGTTTTAACTTGGTTCATGATGAAGGCCTTCTTCTTGTACACTATAGACTTATTTCATATGATTTTGTTAGATGAATATTGCTGCTCAGATGATATAATATAATATTCCATAAAAGGCAAAAATTGATATTCACATATCCAGGCACATTTCTAGTATTTCACTGGGTGCAAGCTACGATTAGTTTGTGCAGAAACATGAAAGTTTATCTGAATTTATGCTACTCACACTGAACCACAAGTAAAAACTCCCTATTGCTAAATGTTTGCTTCACCGAAACTTTGGTGTACATAGAAACTTTCATCCTGTTATAGATTTTAGTGCGTATATAGTCAAAATGAATTTTATGGTCTATGTGCGTACTTCTAGGGTAACTGCGAACCCGAAATTATAATCAACAATTTTGTCGATAAGCTAACAAATTGATAGATCCTAATATGAAAAAAGCGTGTTCAAAACTGCTGTCCGATCGGATGTTGCTTTTCGCAAATTAAGAGTAATAAATATTACTAACAATTTTGTCATTTTTTCAGCGTAAATTACACAATTCTATGCTGAGAAAATTTTTATGCCTGTTGTAGCCAACAACTTTGAAATTTTGAGACTTGTTGCTATCGATCATTTTAATCTTTAATGGCATTACTTAAGACCATAGGCGTAACGAGGATGGGGCAACGGTTATAGACATTGTGGGAGTTGTCACCGCTAAAACACTCCTTCTCTAAGCTGCTACTTCAACATAAGTATTCAAATACTTCGATTCATAACCGTAAGCAATAATATAGAATTCTAAACTCGGCGTAAGCTTTAATCTATCTTCACCAAAGGTATGCAGAATCGAATATAAATATCAAATAATTAAATTCCAAAGGCAAATTTAGGGTCGGAGTTAACTGAGAAGTATACATAATCTGTTTTTAGAAAGTCCATATTTGACGAAAAATCTTTTTCATACAGGCTCTTAAATATAATTACTGTGGATTTTTATGTTATTAAATAAAATGTTCAAAAGATCAAATTTAATAAATTGGTGTATGAAAAAAAATTTATGCACATGTTTTATATGGTGTACTGCATTAATTATGTGTTTAATAAATAATTAATAATCACTGGCATGCTGTATAATATAGTACTTTTTTTCCAATATTATAAATTTCCATACACAGTGGGTTTCGTAATCTTTTTCGATAAAACACTTCTACGGAAAATTAGCTTTTAGGATATATGAGGTAAATTAACAAGAATGTAAAACTATAATAGGCCGCTAATTTCCATTTATTTGCATAAACTTTCGCCCTTTCTCATATCACGACAATGACCAAAGACAGCTGCTCCAGTTTTCATCTGTGTCTTAATATACCGTGTAAGGTGATGCATTGCTTTATTTTATCGATGTATACGGGCATAAATGGATATGTTAAATGTCAATGCCATCCTTTAAAAAAAATGCCTGTGTGCATAAATTTATAGTTGCGATTCTAGAGATATCACGTGACATTTTGTTTAATTCAGAAATGCGAAAGATTTGAAGTGGAATTGCATTGTTAAAATATTAATTACAAGAATTCTACAGTTTTTCTCAAATATAGAGCAATAAAAATGTTTTAATTTGTGTTGCATTTTCCAACAAAATAAAAATTTGCTAAATTATAGAACAAGTCCTTTATTGGGTACTGTGGTGACATAAAGGTAATTAATTAATCATTACTTTCCTTATATACTTATAATGTATAAGGAAAGTATTGTGACGGGGTCGAAAATTAGAATTAGAGTTTTCGACGTGAGAGCACGTTTTAAGCATCCCTGAACACGAATCAGACGTTTTTGAGATGATGTCTCTCTCTGTGTGTGTGTGTGTGTGTGTGTGTGTATGTGTGTGTGTGTGTGTGTGTGTGTGTGTGTGTTAGTGAGGCTGTGGAGACGATAACTCACGAACGAATGGACCGATTCGAACGAAATTTGATACAAAAATTACAATCCATAAATACTGGAAGCCTATTGTTTTAATACGCAATCGAATGTTCAGAACCCCCCCCCCCCTCTAAATTTTCGAGTGAAATTTAAAAAAAAATCGTCAAAATATTAAAACCTTTAATAAAGTTACACAAATAGTCGTTTCTTATGTAATTTTTCATTAGAGAACGATTAAAATAATTTTTAGAATGCTAGCATGAACCGTTCTCGAGATATTGTACATTTTTCAAAAAAATTATCAAAAATTCATATAAAATAAAAAAAAAATATTACCTATTGTGAAATATTTTCACTTTTCATAAGTACTATCCTGCGATAAATTTAGTGACATCATTCTCTTGGATCTAGCTAGTTCCATTCATGAGAAAAGACACTTTAAGTAATACTTTTGTATTTGGATTCCAATAGTCATTTATCTGTTACAAGAATGACGTATTTCATCCGTCCAAAACGCTTGGCGAGATTTTGACGGAATGTCGCCAACTTGACGACTTTTTTAAATGTTGCCAAATTAACGAAAATATTGCCAAATTGATAAAAATAACTATTGTTTTTAAACGTAATCGAATGTTCAGAACCCCCCCTAAATTGTCGAGTGAAATTTTGAAAAAATCATCAAAAAATCAAAACCTTTAATAAAGTTACGCAAGTAGACATTTCTAATGTAATTTTTCCTTAGAAAACGATTGACATAAACTTTAGAACCCTAGCATGAACCGTTCTCGAGATATTGCACATTTTAAAAATAAATTTATCAAAAAATCCCATAAATTAAAAACATATATTAACTGTTGAGAAACATGTTCACTTTCATATGTAATATCATGTGATAAATTGGGTGATATCATTCTCGTGAATCTAGCTCGTTTCATTCATGAGAAAAGATACTTTGAATAATGCTTTTGTATTTGAACTCCAATAGTTATTTATCTGTTATAAGAATAACTTATTTCTCCGTCCATAACGCTTGGCGAGTTTTTGTCGCAGAATTTCGTGGAATGTCGCCAACTTGGCGATTTTTTAAATGTTGCCAAATTAACGGAAATCTCGCCAAATGAATAAAAATGACACTAAATCAGTGAAAATGACGACTAATTGACGAAAATTCAGTTTCTTGGAAAGAATATAAGTAGCTACTATAAAAAAACCTATTTTTTTATTATAAAAATTTTAAATTCATTGCATTATATAAGGAAAGTCATGTGTTTCCCACATCAGGTTTTTTTAATTTGTTATTTGGTTGCGTAAATCATTAAATTAAGATTTACACATTAATAAGAGAGCAGCATGAAATGAATATGAACCTTCACGAAGTATTCAGATATGAGTTCACATCCAGTGAGTTGACATGGACAAAGACGCCTCTACCAAACGACGTGGTAAGAAAGGCAGCAGGTTTATAGCGTATATGAAGACATTTTAATTAATAAATTGACTCTAAAGTCACGTATCAAAAAGATCTGTCATCACAAAATGAAATTGAAAATTTAATGATTGAGCTCAAGATCTCAAGGACTTGCGGGGGGGGGGGGGGGACGACCGAAGTCGAGCCAAGTCTCCAGAAAAGAAGAAACTGGGGCCCAAGTGGGCTTCCATTAGGAGTAGAAAAAGATAAGATGGGATAGGAGCCCCTCTAGGGGCGCAGAGTCTTGAACTTGAGTAATACTAGCGGACACAGGTGTAGGACTAACCAACAAAATTAGGGTTTCCAAAAGCAAGGGAAGGGTACAGAATGATTAGAAGTTACTTCAGAAACAAGTGAGAAGCCATAAAATTATACTAGGCGCCGCATTTATTGATTGATGAATCATAAACTGGTAATTGTACATTTAATAAGCATAATTGCAAAGTAAAAATCTTAATGAAAAGGAACAATAATAGTAATTTAAATGAATGTTTAAGTTTGAAAAAAACAAAGTTTCATCATTTATTAGTTTTTACATTTTAGCATTTTATCTTTTAGGAATTATGTTTATATAGGTTAATAACGGGCGCTGCAAAAAGTTGGGTTATTTGTCGGACACATATGATGATGTACACACTAGTACGTGGTCAAATTAAATTTGATGTGTAAACCCTAATTTATTGACACTCAACCAAATAACAAATTAAAATTATTAATTCATTATCTTTTGTCATCACAGGTACATCAGAAATTTTTTTATTAATAGAACATAATTGATAATTAATTAATTTAGCATCACGTCTGATGTTAAAATAGCAAAATTAAACACACATCCATAACAGAAGGTCTTTATTTTACTTCCTTAAGACGTACAAAAGTTTAAAAAAGGCCATAGCGCTTTCGAGCATAAGCATGCCCTTCATCAGTGGCTACACGGAAATAAAGTTTGAATCGTTCATATATATACCAGATATAACGACAAAATTTGCATAAATACAATTTACAAAAGAATCTACGTTTAGACAAGGATGAACCGTAAACAATTTTTCAAAAATTTTAACAACGCAAGAACAGCATATTAAATTGCAATGTAATTACAGAAATCGAAATAAGGGGGGGGGGGGCAATCAAGCGTAATCCCAAAGAGGAAGACGTCCAAGATAACTTTGCAGAGACTTGAATTGCATGGAGTCGAGAATGAGTCGCCAAGCGTAACTCAATTTCATAACAGGGTCAAAATTACAAACGGACTCACGGTAAATATAAATAAAAAGGGATTCAAAAAGGAGAATATCACGAGGGTTATTACAACGCATCAAAAGAAAAGTCTTTTCAAAAAGAGGCTGAAAATTATCTTTAACAACAAATTGAGCAAGACCCGTAGAAAGTTTACTATCTCTGACATCTCGATCATGTTCTGCTAAACGGATGCCAACGGTGCGTTTAGTACTTCCAATATAAAATTTAAAATTACCATCGGTGGACAACAGGGGAACAACATACACCCCAGCAAAGCTTTTAAAGTCATCCCTATCACCCAGTTTATCAGACCGAATACGGTTAAATAAAGAAGAAATATTAGAATGTGCAGGTCCGAAATCAAACTCAGAACAAAATTGGATAAAGGGGCGGAAAATCATAGAATTGTATGGAAAACTAGACCTATAAGTCAAACTATCTTTTAAGGCAATAAGTTTAGTATCAAAAAGGGTATATTTACGGCGAAGTTCGCCCCAAATATACCTTATGCTCGAAAGCGCTATGGCCTTTTTCAAACTTTTGTACGTCTTAAGGAAGTAAAATAAAGACCTTCTGTTATGGATGTGTGTTTAATTTTGCTATTAGAACATAATTGATTGCTACCATTAATAAACGTTTAAAAACCTGTTTGAAAAATTATTCAAGTCAAAAAGAGGACTTCAGTATCAAGCCCATAACTCACACTGAAACATGTTCTAGCAACTTGAGTTTACTTCCACATATTACAGAAAGTTCCAGAAAGTTTCAGGAAAGTAAGCGAAACATCCGGAACATCTAGCTATACCTCGGTGTTTAAATGCACCCAGATTATATCGAAAAATTTATTCTACACACTTTTTTTTTATATAGAAAGCCTGAAACAGCGAAGGCTGAGCAAATCGAATGATCGGCAAGTGAAGTTATTTTGATTATCCCGAATAGAAATTTTTGTGTGCAAAACAAACTTTTGTAAAAAAGCCATTGACGAATAATTCTTCACTTATTTCAGTACTAACTTTCAGAAAATATAAAAGAAAAAGAATATTTTACGTAACAATGAGTGGTTTTATTAGGCTGGTCATACACAAAATCCAACAAAACTGCTTCGAGCAAAATTATTTTTTACTTTCTTTATATACATAATGTATAAGGAAAGTGATGTGATGGGGTCGAAAATTCGAGATCGATTTTTCGACGAGAGAGCACATTTCAAGCATCCCTGATCACGAATTGAACATTTTTGAAGTGATGTCTGTGTGTGTGTGTGTGAAAGTATGTGTGTGTGTGTGTCAGTGAGTCTGTCGAGACGATATCTCACGAACGAATGGAGCGATTCGAATGAAATTTGGTACAAAAATCACAATCCCTGAATACTGGAAGCCTATTGTTTTAAAACACAATCGAAGGTTCAGAACCCCCCTAAATTTTCAAGTTAAATTTTGAAAAAATCATCAAAAAATCAAAACCTTTAATAAAATTACGCAAATAGACAATTCCTATGTAAATTTTCCTTAGAAAACGATTGACAGAAACTTTAGAACGCTAGTATGAACCGTTCTTGAGACATTGCACATTTTTCAAATAAATTTATCAAAAAATCCCATAAATTAAAAACTGTTAAGAAACATGTTCACTTTTCATATGTAATATCATGCGATAAATTTGGTGGCATCATTTTCGTGTATCTAACTCGTTCCATTCACGAGAAAAGATACTTTGAGTAATACTTTTGTATTTAAACGCTAATAGTCATTTATCTGCTGTAAGAATAACTTATTTCTCCTTTCATAACGCTTGGCGAGATTTTGGCGATGAATTTAGCGGGACGTCGCCAACTTGGCGACATTTTAAAATGTTGCCAAGTTAACGAAAATCTCGCCAAATGGATAAAAATGACACTAAATCAATGAAAATGACGACTAATTGAAGAAAATTCAATATCTTGGTAAGAATATCAGTATCCACTATAAGAATAACATTTTTTTAATTATAAATGTAGTAAATTCATTGCATTATATAAGGAAAGTCATGTGCTGCTCACATCAGATTTTTTTGAAACGGGATTGGAATTTTTCACAAAAACTTTGGATTAAAATATCGAATACATAACCAGTAATAAAACTGGAGATATGCTAAAGATTTTGATTTTCTCGATATCTTGCGGTCAAATATTAGATTTGATCGAATAATCAAGCTGACTTCTTCACTAAGTGACGAATCAAGAATGAATGAATGATGAAGAGTGAATGACTGATGAATATGCTCGAAATGAGAAGTAAAAAATAAATTAGAGCGGGCTCAGTAGCTCTCTAATAGAAACAATTTGCTCATCACAGGAGCAAAGATAATTGCTAGACTTATGAATGATTTATTTTACGAATATGCTTGCTCAGAATGTCAAAATCTGTTATCCCTTACTTATCCTCTCATATATTTTTGTTTCATCAAACTGATTTTTGTTCTAGCAAAATATTTTAACTTCAAGCGAGAACGTTTTTACTCAAAACAGTTTTGATGTATTCCGTGTGCAGCCAGTCTTATTGGAACACAGCCAATTCTTCAAACAAATGTGGGGGATTTGTGAATTGTATGTATGCTGATGTCGTTGTCATTGTATGCTGCGGTTGGTGGATCAAGTGCGCAGACAGTATGGAACGTTTGCGAAAACTTTTAATTAAAAATTTCGTAGAAATTTCTAATAAAATAAACACTATATTTAGGTGTTTCCTATCAGAACTGTGTTTAAGAACGAAATGGCTGTGACATATGTTGCGAGGAATTCTGAAAATTCAAAAATGAGAAAGTATCACATTTTTTTAAGATGAAACTTCGAATATCATGATCTTTTCAAAATATTTAGGCAGATAAATACTAAGATCACTTAACGCAATCGTATTTGCTGTGTAAGTAAATATTCTACCTCATTTTAAACAATGCACATCCATGGTTCTATTAACATTATAAAACATAACGTCGATGTAACAAAACGAATACAAAGTTGATATATGTGTAGGCTTTGTAATATATACATACATATAAGTTAGTATAATGACAGCATAATAAATCAATATATCCTCAATATAGAATGATCAACACAACGTTCACATATTGATTTCATCGTAACACAAACATAAAGACGATAAAATTTCAGAATTCTCGAAAGACTTGATCCACCATAACACTTAACAAACTGTTTCAAAAAGGCACTGACTGGAATGGCCTCACAGTCTCTGCAGATTGTCACACGACTTCGACTGGAAGCAGGCCTTCTTGAGGAACTTCTTGATGAGCCCTTTGGCCTTGGAGAGGGAGGAGGAGCCATTGGGTCCAGACCATCGTCCGGAGGAATTGCTGGACTTCGTCTTGGTCCGAATCTGAGCCAGAATAGACACCAAAAGCTCGTCCACCTGGTGGTTGATGGCTGCAGAAGTTTCGATGAATGAAGTGCCTCTATCTTTTGAGGAGGTTTGGCCCTCTGAAAAGAAATAAACAAATTCGATGACAAACACAATTAAAACCATAAATAAATCAATAATATGTCAGATGAATTTAATTTAATTATTTATTTTCAAAAAATTTTTCATGTTACTGATGGGAAAAATTATTTGCTAACATAATATCAGACAAAGGCACGCACTCAGATGAGTTGAAGAACTTAGAAAAGTTACAAAAATCGTAAAATCAAAGTCATTTCATCAAAATTATAGAAGTTAGTAATCTCTGATATCAAAGCTATAAAATTTAAACTGAAAAAAGTCAAAAGTGCTTTGAGTTGTTTTTGTATGCTAATATACCTCACAGAGATTTCTCGATATATCTGCTGAATCTTTTAGTTTTGTACAGAATACAATTTAGTCTTAAGCAGATTTAGTGCTTTGTAATTGGTTAGCTAAGTAGTCAAAATGAAAAAGTTGAAATGACATATTATTCAGAAGGTTGTTAAGATTTTAATTAACGATCTTCCATTTTTACCTTTCATTTCCCAATTGTTTTGAAAATTAGCATTTAGAGTGTTTTTGACAAACATTCTAAAATGAAGAGAAAGGCGGGAATATAAACCATTGTGAAAAATATGTAGACTATTTGCCCACTTTTAGACACGTTGTTCAGCCATTTCGAAAGGACAATATATTAAGGATAGCTTGAAATTTATTTAAATCAAAACATACTGGCTTCCAATCGAACTTAAAAAATAGTTGTTTAAAGTGAAAGGGAAATTTTTAACCGGGCACAGAAATCCTTAATGAACACTTCCTTCTCCTCCGGAATTTGATTCTGAATTCATATCAGTCATCACCGAATCTCTAGCTATAGCAGATGCTGATAAATGGGTGTTTCAAAAGAAGTTTTTATTAAAAACAATAGTGTGGCAAAATTTCTGTCCCTAATAAAGTGCCATTAGATGGGCATATTTAAGAAAAAGCAGTATTCTGAATTATTAATGGAAAATATATTTCACAATTAATAAAGCAGACTACTGCTCTGACTTTATCATCTTCAAATACTAGATGACTAATCTTAAAAATGATATAAATTAAAAAATCTTCAAGCGTAGGTTATTTGCGATATTTACAAAACCAGCAAAGTCTGCTCGCTGCGTCCGTCCAAATACATAACAGATATACATAGGGAACAGGAAGCGGTGGACATCAATTTCCGCCAAGTCTGCTCGCTGCGTCCGTCCAAATACATAACAGATATACATAGGGAACAGGAAGCGGTGGACATCAATTTCCGCCAACCCTCCCCCATCCGCTCCGAATATCCACAGACGCATGCGAGCCATACACCCCTCCCATTGAATATTACTACACTCGTCAAAAGTGAAATTGCGACACAATAGAGGAATGAACGTAGCCATATGCAAAACACAGTATCGATAGAAGAGATAGTCATATGTGAATAATAAGTTTTCGCATGTATCGGATCACGTGACACTCAGTTTCGAGTGATAAAGACCAGCAGACGACTAGTTCCGTACATGCTATCAACGACGATTTATGGCAGTCGAACTTCCGAAAAAGCGAGCTGTATACCGCAGTAGTTAACGGCTGGAGAACGAGACCGTATCCTGAAGCTGCGTGAAGTTGGTTTGTGGATGCTTGCAATTGCCACGCATGTTGGGCATACCATTTAGCGATATATGGCATGATGGACGCAGGAACATCAGAGAATACGCCAAACAGGAAGTGGATCGAACAGGTGCACGACAGAGAGTACAGACCGGCTGGTTTGCCGAACGGCTTGTCGAGACCCGTTCACAACGGCAAGTGACACCCGAAACAGGCTGTCACCATTAACGGTTGCATCTGCGTACACACAACTCATTCACTACAGTTTGCATGAAGTACAGCTGTGCGTACGTCGGCCAACTACTGGGGTGCTATTAAGCGCTCGACACAGGGATGCACGTCTGGCGTGGTGTCGTCGTCATCGCAACAGGGCCAATGAAAGACATCGGGTATTTTACGGATGAATCTCGCCTGTAGATGAATGACAGCCGTGGCCGGGTTTGGCAGCTTTTCGGGGAAGGCTACTTGAAAGCCTATATCACCGATCGTCACATTGGCCCCACACCAGGCATCATGGTTTGGGGAGGCATCGTGCCCAATTAGCGGGCAGTTCTGGTGCACATTGCAGGTTATCTGCTAGTGGACCTGTACGTCATGCAGGTTGTGATGCCTGTGGTTCGGTCACTGGTGCAGGCTGTCCCCGGGACGGTGTTTCAACAAGACAATGCCACATCGCACACCAAACGGCGAACTCTCAACAGCCTGAATGGAATTCATATCGTTTCCTGGCCGGTTCTCCCCCCCTCCATTCAACACGTGTGGGCCTTCATTGGACGTCATGCGCATCGGGGACCACCAGTACATACATAGACGAATTGCGTGTCACAGTAGACACTGCTTGGCAAGGATTTACTTCAGGCAACCATTAATAGCTTCATTTATAGTATGCCTCGCCATTTAGAGGCCTGTATAGCTGCCAGTGGGAGCCACATTCATTACCGAATAAACGGGTTTCTTTTGCATATCTTTGTTTGTTCTTTTAATCAATTGCATATGACTCTCTCTCCTACCGGTACTGCGATTTGCATATGGTTACGTGAATTCCTTCATGGTGTTGCAATTTCACCTTTGACGAGTGTATTTCTAGACTCCGTATCCAAACGCATACACTATACCAACTCCTAATATAACACGATTAATTTACGTTCCCCTAGACTTGCTAACAAATCAATTTATCAAGTTCAATACCTCAAACTTTTTCCTCAAGTTTTCAATTTTTGGTCATACCATGGACGTAAAGGGACTAACTCTCTCTAATTTTATGGATCATACGATTCATCTTCAACCAATCTATTTATAAACAAGTTTGCATTAATTGCATTGTTTAAAGCGTGAATTTGAAGACAAAGTAGGAAGCAAGTATCTCTAACTTCGTGGTTTAAATATTCATACTCTGAATTTTTAAATTCGAATGACCTCTCAGTACTAACTTTCCTATTCAGCTGAATCATGGAGGTGGTTTCATCTCGAACTCCATGAGCGAAATACAGATCCCCTTTCGTTCCGTCAGGCATTAAAGTCTCATCACCGTGCAATTGCATCAAGTTGTGGCAACGCCTTCGGCCCGAGTTTATAAACACTAAACATAGCAAAAAAGGCCAAAATTTGAGAGGCTATTTCTCCAGATCCCAGGGTTAATTTGAAAAACGGATTTCAGATTTGAATTCAGCAAGGTCGAATTGGTATATAAGAGTTTTTTCATACATCGGGGTTGCATTTGGTGTTGGGACACATTGACACTGCGCTTTTAGATGTCATATGTTTCATAACTTACCGTCAGTTGTAACTGCTCGTACCCGCACGAGATCCGATTTGTTTCCCACAAGGAGAACCGCACTTCTCCGGAAAGTTCGTTGGACCATCGTGAGCAGGTCCAGAGATCGAAGGAAGCTTCGTCGGTTCGTTACGGAGTAGACGATGACGTGGGCATCAGCCAGAGGAATGTCAGACTCCTTTCCAGGTTTATCGTCCTGAAATAGAAACATTATTAAAAATTCTGATGTGAGCAGCAGCACATGACTTCCCTGCAGATTCAAACTCATTTTGTCATTTTTAACACTTTACAACATAGTTGAAAAGTGTTTATGACTTTGTTCATTCTGTCTGTTTGTCTGCCTGTCTGTCTGCCTGCCTGCCTGTCTGTCCTTTAGCACGATAACTGCCGTAAAAATGATTTTATCAAAATGCAATTTTAGTATATTGTTCAGACGGTCTGTGGGATCTATGGGAATATAAAGGAATAATATCAACCAATTAGTTTTGGATTGAACCCGGGTTGAAAAAATGTACATTGAACCCTATGGGACCTAATTTTTCAAACATTTTTAAACGAATTTAAAATCCACAAATTGCTTCGAAAGTTTTAGGAAAAATTCAAATATATCCCATAAAATATATAAAAAAAATTTCAGCAAAATATATTCAGTAGATTTTTTAAAATAAAAATTAAAATAATAATTACACCCTTTATATGAAGAGATCACGTGGCCATTATACGAAGAGATCACGTGACCCACTTCAAGATTAAATATGGCATCCATCTTGTGTCAAAATCGTGATTTTTAAAGTTCTTTTTAATTTATATTTAGTGTTGTATCCGTCCTAAAACCGCTTTATTTTTGCTTAAATTCTGTGCATCTACATCCTGAAACAACACAATTACAATATGGTTGAGTTTAAATGATCATCAAACTTTGATTATTTCTACAACGAAGCCTAATTTTTAGTCATGGAGAATGTGAACACCAAAAGATGTAGAATAAGTTGTATAAGAATTGCTGCATTTCTTTAATGCAAAATTATTTAGCTCATGGAGTCTGCAATATAATTGATATGAATGAAACATTCATTGGTTTTACATAGAGAAGCAGACGATTTTTTCGATGAAGTTTTAAGTATAGAGTTAAATTACTTGTACCTCCATGGTTTTAAGTTTTTAAATAAAATAAATTATTGTAGTATTGTGATGAATGAAAGGAATAGAAAAAGGTTTATGAATGAAATGCTGCTTTTATATAGAGAGCCAGGCGATTCATATTTCGATGACGTCATTTGAATAAAGTTCATTTGCTTTCGATGAAGTTTACAAATATAATAAATTATTGTAGTATTATGACAATTTTAAAAATATTTCCGAGGAATATATTGCATTTTAGAGATGTTTAAACCAGACAATTTATATTTCAATGCCGTCATTTGAATAAAGTTCATTTTCTTCGATGAAGTTTTAAGTTTTCAAATATAACTGAATGGAGTGTTGCGATAATTTTTAAAATATTATCCAGGAATGTATCGCATGTTAGAGATGTTTAAATAGAATTGCATTGAAGTTGGAAAGTGTTTCATAATCAGTGCTTTATGCATGATTGATCTTTCTTGTTTATTTCATTGTGCACTAAATTGAGTTTAATTGCTATGAATAACATGGGTACGTTTCTGATATTGTATCCAATTTGCCTTTTTATTGCATCTTCGTTAAATTTGGCAACTTAATTCACTCTACATTCTTTAGGTCTTCAAAATAAAAAGAAAAACAATACCTCGAGAACGGATCATCCTACAGTCATGGGATTAGTCTTATTCACTTAGTTGTCAAAATTTACCCGAAGAACAAGTACTTAATCACTATATTTCATCATATACATGTATATTAATTTTAATCATTTCAGATTTTTACTGCCTTTGCGGGCCATTTCGCAAAAATGAGTCGGTTACACTTTTCTGAATCATATCAAAATCTAATCAGCATCAGGATAATCATCAGGAAACTTAACTGTAAAGTTTTAAGAAATTTTGTTAAATAGATTTTTAACTACAGTGAAAATCGTCTTCGTTTCCTCAAAATTAAACAAAATAATATCTCGAAAATGGTTCGTTTTAGAGCAGGGGCGGCATTTCAGCATTTCATTTGGGGGTGCGAGATTTGTATGTATGAAAATCCACAATATGGAATAAATAAAATGTTTGTTAACGGGGGGAGGGATCAAAAGATTGAATTGATGTTGAGAAACATAATTAGTGTTAATATAATTTTTGTACATAATTATGTTAACATAGTTGTTGTTAACATAATTTTTAGAAATACAAATATCTATATTTATTTACTTTTTATTGAAGTTTTAAACACCGGTTCTTAGAGTCTGGAAAAAGAGAAAATTTTGTTACAATATCAGCATAATCCAGTGCTACATCTTGTTCTATAGCTAAAACAGCTAAAGATGAAAGTCTTTCTTGTCCCATTGCACTGCGAAAGTAATTTTTCCGTCTCGTGAGACACGAAAAAGACCTTTCACAACTGGCTAAGCTGATTGGCACAGTCAAAAACAATTTAACTAATAATGTTATGACAGGAAACACATTTTTTAAATTCCGTTCTTTAAAATAATCCAGGCGACTTTTAAAATTGGGATGGTCTATGTTTTCATTTTTCACCATTGAATAAAACAGTCGCAATTCACACAGCAATTCCTCTTTCTGGAAGTTATATTCTTTGCATATGGTTGAAACATTTTCTTTTTCTTTTTCGACATCTGATACGGATAATACTAAACTAAGGACAAACAAAACAGATATATTGTTCTCATTAAATTTTTTCTCAATTTCATTAAATACTGAATCTATAATTTCATATTGAATATTGATTCTGTGATATGATTTAACATCATCATAGGAATTTTTTTCACCGCCTCCGAATTCGCTTGGAATTTTTTTACGCCTTTTCACTTTTGGTCCAGAATAAGAATTTTTTTTCGCAAAGTTCTGTCACAAAACTCCACACTTGATTGAAATATGCATCAGTGCGAAAAGAACTAACATTTTCAATAGTAGCTTTAACCAAAGCTTGCACAGTCTGAAAATTAAGATCAGATGACTGAAGATGCTTTGAGAGAGTATTGCATTGATCAAAAACACTGCGCAGTACAAAGTGAACAAAAATTCGAAAGATGTCATGCATGTTAAAAGGGCTTCGGCTCTTCCACCATTGAGAGAATCGTTTTCAGATAATTCTTCCAATGTTAAAATCACCGTTTCAAAATTATCAAATAGTGCTTTTATGGCTTTAACTCTTGAAGACCACCTCGCATCACTTAATGATTGTAGAGTTGAAGAGCCTCCAGAAAAAGTATTTGTTGATGAGTGAATCTTCGAAAATAGCATGTCTTTTATATGATGTTTCTATGAAAGAATATTGAGCTGCTGGAATACATGTCTAACAGAAGGAATGGATGAGCATGCGCTAACTACACATAAATGTAATATATGCGCATAACAATGGATATAAATTGCCAATGAATTTTCCTGTAAAAATCGTACAGCCACACCACTGTACGGATCTCTATTGCTTGCACCATCATAACATTGAGTTCGTAAGTCTGAAATATTTAGCCCAAATGAGGAAATTACTTCTTTAATTAAATTGAACAATGATTCTTCATAAGTTTTTTCTGTTCTGAAAAGGCCGGCAAATGATTCTAGTATTTCTAGGTCATCATCCACATATCGAAAAACTACAGCCACTTGTTCATACCTGGAAATGTCTTGAGTTTCATCTACTATTATAGAATAATAGCATGCTTCTTTGATTTTATTTTGAATATGGTTACTGATTTGCGATTTGCATAAATTAAGAATATGATTCTGGTGGTCTTTGTGAACATAAGTAAAAGATTTTTCTTTATTTTTAAATATTCTTTCAATTAAAGAACAATTTTTAGCTGTTAGTTTCATCAATTCTAAAAAAATTTCTCTATTATTTGAAGTTAATTTTTCATCATGTCCTCTCAAACCAATACTTTGTCGTGCACAAAAAACAACAGTTTCACACACCTTTTCCATATAACGGCGATTTTTTTCAACTTCTTTTGAATACTGTTTATCAAGTTTGGCACAAACTGAACCTGAAGACAGAGTTTCGGTAAAATTTAAAAGACAGCTTTCTGCTTTTTTGTGAGAAGAACATGAATCATGGGCATTGAATTTTTGAACTGCTTTTGACCAGTTACTAAAGCCATCAAGAATAAAAGATGATTCAGTGTATCGTTTATTAGCTTCTGAAAATGCTCCACATGAAAAACAAAACGCTGTATTCGTAGAAGGACTGTATTCTAGCCATTTATATAAATTATACCACTCTTTTCTAAACTTGCGACCTCTTTTATCAGTTGGGAAGAGAGAAAGTTCAGGCTGATATGGACCTAAAGTTATGTTTTCTTTTGCACTTTGAGGACCGTTAGCAGGATCTCTTTCATGAAGCAAATTTGTAGCACTTCCTTTTACTTTACTTTCTGTTTCAATCGGACTTTCTGATAGTACAATTCCAAATGCATCTATACTTCCAATTTCTGCTTCATAAACAGCATTATCTTCCTCAATATTTTCATCGGGAGGCGCATTTTCATCGAATTTTAGACATTTTATGAAAAATTCACTTATGTCTCTATTCAAGCGATGCTTTTTCGAACTTATAACTGCCCTAAAATATGTACTACTGCCCTAATCGCGTTTTTTTCCTTCAACGCAAATACAAAGTCACCATCAGTCTTGAGGAGCAAGTAGCCAATGAGAATGCTTCGCTGGCGCCAACAATGAACAAAACATTCGAGCCAAAGAGAATCTATTGTGTTGTTGTTGTTGAGACCCAGACCGTCCGACCTACCAGAAAGGTGTAAGGTAACTGTATGGACGGCCGGGAAGTGCCACCCAATTTAGACCGGAACCCAGTGGGGGAGGCATCCACAGGGACCGTACCCTCCTTCCCCTACCAGCAACCTCTCGGAAGGACTTACGGACCCACATGTTTAACGTGATCGTACTCCGCATGAACACGGCGGCAATAGAATCTATTGTGTGAGTGAGCAATAAAAACTCGTTATATGACTGATTTAGAACCTCCAGGAGATACAGTCCATAGTGGCTAGAGGCTCCTTCAAACGAGTTCACACACAACGAGAGGGGCGCGGTAGCCCATTGGTTAGCGCGCTGGAGTTGCACTCGGTAGGCCCGGGTTCGATTCCAGCCACTGCCAAAACTGCCGCCGTGTTCATGCGGAGTACGATCACGTTAAACATGTGGGTCCGAAAGTCCTTCCGAGAGGTTGGTGGTAGGGGAAGGAGGGTACGGTCCCTGTGGATGCCTCCCCCACTGGGTTCCGGTCCAAATTGGGTGGCACTTCCCGACCGTCCAAACAGTTACCTTACACCTTTCTGGTAGGTCGGACGGTCTGGGTTTCAACATCAACATCAACACACAACGAGAGAGATTTAGAATGTATCCTCAGTTCGTCAATGCTAAATAATGTTGTAGCGCCTCCTCGTCTAAGACCCCCAAATTGTTTATCTCTTTCCTTCACAGCGTGGGAACCGAAGGGCTTCAAAGAATTCGGGCACTTGAAATTTTCAAGTGAAAAAGATAAATAACATTACCCCAATCATTTCAAGTTGAAAAGGATTCGTTCCAGCCGGAAGTGGAAAGCTTCACTGTGAAAGTCAGCTCTTTTGAAGCTTCATAGCGTGAGAAAACTGACCAGTGGACAGTTAATAAAAAAAGAGAGAAGCCGATAGACGACGAGGAAAAATTTGGGGGCGCGGCCGCGCCCCCTCGCGCCCCTTATTTGCCGCCCCTGTTTTAGAGTAATAGGGTGTGTTTTATTCTTTTCATCGTCTAAAATTAGGTATAAAATAAGCATTTAACTGATACATTTGAGCATATGGAGCCCTTTATTTTAGATTTTTGCGAGTCATTTCGTAAAAAAAGCGGTGTTCTTCTTTACAGAATTGTGCCAAAATCTAATCAGCACCAGAATATCCCACAGGTAACTTATCTACCAAATTTTGTGAAATTTGGTCAATTAGTTTTCTAGCTAGAGTAGATACAAGAGACTTTTGCTGGCCATTTCGCAAAAAAAATGTTGGGATTTTTATCCCGAATTGTACCAAATACTAATCAGCTCCAGGGTCACACACAAGTGACATACCTACCAAATTTTATGTAATTCGGGCCATTAGTTTTTGAGTTAGAGTGGATACATAAATTGCACAGACAGACACACAGACACATAGACAGACAGACAGACACACAGACACACAGACAGACACATAGACAGACACACGGACGATCAAATGTCAACGGAGATAGGGGTCATAATGAAAGCCCTGAGAGCGTCAAAAATATGGACTGCTACAGTCGTTTCCTCGTAGAGAAATCATCCCGAACACCAGAGTCAGTTGTATCCACAGAGTTCATTGGCCCCTGGAGGTACCGTCTTCTCGGAAACCGATTATTTGGGTTCTAAGTTCCAATGATGACACATTAACGTACCTACCCCACGCAAGTCCGGGTAACTATGCACCAGTCTTGGAGCTATAAGCCCTATCTCTGACATATTTAGTTTTGGTACCGCAATTGTCTGGGCGCTATGCCCTACGTGATGACATCTTAAAATGACAACCTCCGTGCAGATCTAGGAGGGTTTCTGGAATTCATACCTCACATGGAGAATGGGGGTTACAGGCATGCTGTTTTCTGTGGATATTTTTCCAGTAGAATCTTACAGTGCGCGCTTGCGGAATGTCCTCTCAAAAATCGAAGTTTCACAGCACTCAAGCTAGATTTTCATTAAAATATAGATGAGGTAGTTGAAATGTTTGTAACACTTGATGACTAATCACCTGCTCTCTCATTGCAAAACCAGGAACATGTAGAGGTTAATACATTAATTATTGGAGAAAAAGATTGATTCACAAGTAAGGAACCTGAAATCTCTGCTCACTGTACATTGAACGTATGGCGAATTTCAAAAGTGTGAGCATGTGAATTGCCCTCTAATTAAAAATCTACTGAATTTCCACGGTACTCCAACTAGCTTTGTATGAAGTATAGAAGAGGTTCTTGAAATTCTTGTAGCATTTGATGACCAATCACCTATTCTTCCATTGTAACAGCAGGAACATGAACAGGTTAATACACTATTTAACAGAGCCAATGATTAATTTACAAGTAAAAAAACCTGAAATTTTTATGTACTGTACATTGGTCTTGTGACGAAATTCAAAAGTCTGCGTATGCGGAATGGCCTCTAAATAAAAATCTACTGAATTTCTACAGTACTCATGCTAACTTTGCATGAAGTATATGCACAGAAAGTATGGAAACACCAGGAGCATGAAGAGGCTAATATACTATTTAACGAAACCAATAATTAATTCATAAGTAAAGAACTTGAAATCGCCATGCACTGTAAATTACTTGTGTGAGGAATTTCAAAAATCTGCGGCTGCGAAATGTTCATTTAGTTAAAATCTACCGAACTTCTACAGTACTCGAGATAGCTTTGCATAAATTATAGATGAGGTAGCTGAAACTTTTGTAGCATTTGATGACCAATCACCTATCCTCCCATTGTAACAGCATCAACATGAAGTTATTAGTACACTATTTAACGCAACCAATTATTGTTAGATATTCATAATTACATTTGAGAAAATTAAAAACTAAGAGAAATAACCAAGATGAATTTTTAAAGGTACCGGAACTTTTTAACTTTTGAGAAAATATGACTGAATAAAAACTATTTTGCTTACCTCTTCATCTGGGCACCGGTATTCTAAAAATTCTAATTCTGACTCCTCTTCGTTTAATATCACAGTTATGACGTAGTCATTGCTAACATCTGAAAAATCAAGACGTACAATTAGATCAAAATAAATCAGATATCATAGATGATTTTCTGAATTACAGCAAAGTTTCTAACAGTAACACATTTTATTTCTGCAAAAGTCTTCAAATTTTTTCGTATACGTAACAACTTACTATTTACTATGAGAAAATATTGAAATGGGCAAGAAAAAAAGCTTTTGTTTCCTCTTCTGTAGGTTCACTGGTTTGATGTTACATTCCAGACCCAGAATCGTATTTAAGAAGAAAAACAAAACTGGCGTTCACCCTCTCTAAACAGAATCAAATCTTCCTAATATCCGTATTACACACAAATATTTTTGTTTCAAAAGTCCGCTCATCCGCAGTTTTAAATTTTTACTTTCGCCCCATCTTTACTGTGCGGCATGAGTTATGATTGGACCATAGGAGATAAGCCCGATGTAATGTCAGCTTTCACTGAAAGAACAAAAACTGCATTTTTCTAGCTTGAATAAGCAAACTTATATAATGATTATTCCAAGCAAAATGCATTTTTTTTTCTTTTCGTGTTTAAGTACTTTTGCTTCATGCAAGAACGGTTTTGCTACTTTTGCTATTCTACTTAGTATTCAATTTGTAAATAACTATTGATGCGCGTGGGACATATGAAACTAAATAATAATTCTGAAGCAAAATGATGCTGAATGCATGCTTTTAAAGTTCCTGCTTACCCCAACTTTCTCCAAATCCCAGAGTGCAAACATGATCCAGCACTTAAGAGAAGGATTAAAACCGGATTGTCTCTTCTGTTGCTATGCCAACCTTTCAGCAAATACTCACCGTGCCGTTTGGAAAAAGAACAAAGGAGCTCAAGATTCTTTTTACCGTACATAAATCGATTTCAGAATAATGCCCAACCTTTTGCGAATGAAGTCCTCCGTCATCTCATTAGCAATTGGAATAAAGGCGATATTAAAAGAATGGCGTACAGGAGTATTTTTTATCTGTTCCGCGTCATTTTATGAATTTAATTTGTTTCTAGTTGGATGCAGGGAGCGAAACTGTCCTGAAACAGTGTTCTAAAGAGCTTTAATTTTTATTTGTATGCATCGTATTATAGTATAATTTATCATTCTGCAATGGTAGTTTTTTTTATCCTTTGATATCAAAGAATTTAACTAGTGATCTTTTACCATAAATCTAGTTTGTTATATGTGATGCTGAGATTTTAGTTTATTGTTGTTCTTGTTGCTCTACTTACATTGAAAATGCCAGAATAAACCCGAGACCAATGGCTAAAGTAAGTTAAAAGAGACTGCAGCTTCTCTTGGTTTTAGAACACTAGATACAATATGGTAGAAGTCTGACTTGGAATAATTTTATCCACTTCACAACCGGAAACCACTGAGGGTGGCAGGTTAGAGGAGGATTTCCCCACGGTAACTGACAGATTTGTACCGACAAAACGAGGTGCTCGTGTTTTGATCTCCCATCTAACAAAGCCGCAACTCCGGTTGCATGGTCCACCGGGTAAGATCCGGAACCCCAGCCAAGTCAAGGCCCAGTCGTAGACGGTTTTTAGCTTAGACCACAATTTGGCCAGTCCAACCCCGCTAACTGGATGTGTCTGGTTCACTACACGAGAAATTCGATCAAATATACCGAGGAATCTCCCAACGCATCACTCCCCAGATTTATATGCCCTTTAAGAGAGTTGTATAGTATATGTCTACGGAACAGTGAGGGTGATAGCCACAGGTAGGTTACCATCCCAAAAAATCCCAGAAACGTGATCTACAAAGAAGCTATTGTTTAATTGTAGAATTGTTATCATATTTTAAAATAAAATTGTAAGTTGTGCTTCTGTCTGTCTGTTTATTATCTCAGCACGGGAGAAAGCACTTCTTTATTTTTTGTGGAGAATTATTATAAACGTTTATCAAGAAAGATGCTAAATATTAAAGATTTATCAAGGAGGACGTTAAATATTAAAAGTTAATCAAGAAATACTCTAAACATTAAAAGTTCATCAAAAAAGACTTTAAATATTAAAAGTTCATCAAGAAAGACTTTGTTAAAAGTTCACCTAGAAAGACTTAAAAGTTCACCTAGAAAGTATTAAAAGTTCATCAAGGAAATCTTTAAATATTAAAAGTTGATCAAGAAAGACTCTATTAAAAGGGCATCAAGAAAGAGTCTAAATATTAAAAGTTCAATATAAATTGGGAATTAAGTTTTTTTTACATTATATAATTCGCACGAAGAAAGGTACGCAGCTAGTTTTCAAATAAGACAACTGATTACACGACAAAAAATACAACAAAGATAAATTACAACTAAAAATAGCAATTTGAAGATTTTCAGACATTTTTAGTTGTAAATTAATTAGTTGTAAATTAATTTTTTAGTTGTAAATTTTTAATTATACATTAATTTAGTTGTAAATTAACAGTGATATTTAAGAATTAAAAAGAATTTGATGGGTGCATTCGCACCCCCCGAGGAGTACCCTATTGTATTGATATCTTTCACAGTTTTTAAGATTTAAACTAGCTTATTTCATCTCCATTTACTCACCGTAGCTTGTATCGAAGGCGCAGATGTACTCTGACGTCTGGAACTGCCGGATTAAGGAAGTCTTCCCAACTTCTTCCAGACCCATTATCGCAACTTTGTACCTGGAAATGTAGCAATAAATTATTGATAAATTTAAAACATTTTAAACACTATTTCATCAAAGCAAACGTTCGTAAACACTATTTCATCAAAGCAAACGTTCGTAAACACTATTTCATCAAAGCAAACGTTCGTGAGTAGAATCGTAAATATTTCTGAAAAAATTCAAAATTAAAGTTCTGGCATAATATTGAGGGTTTAGAGTTAAAACTACCCAAGGATATCAAGTTATTTATTACATGCAAACTAGCCAAGGTGTCAGTTTCTGTTAATAGTGAATATTTATTTCCAAGTCTAATAGTTGGCCGCTGTTGGCGCAACAGGTAATAGATAATGCAAGTCCAAAATGACTAATTTTCTAAGAGGTAAAACCACCCAAATAAATCATTTTCATCTCAAAACATTCCATTTTTAAGCTACTGATCATAAATTTCTCGAAAAAGAATACAGTTGCGTGGAGCTTGACACAAAACACAATGTTACTGAGTATGCTATAAATGTTCCTCGAAAATGATACAGTCGCATGCTATTAAACACATATTAGGCCGAGTCAACCGATCTAAGCCGAAACTAAAGCGCAGCTGCCAAGCGCACAAGAAAACCATTTTTTTTTTAAGTCCATGCACTTGATTCAATCGTTCACCAATAAAGTGGCCCAGAAGTGAATAATATTGCCGTGAATCACGTTGTACTTGGCACCATAGGAGACGACTTACATTACACGCTGTACTTCCGCCCAGTTTAGACCACAACATAACCTGTGCGGCTGCCACAGGGATCGTACCACCCTTCCCCTAACTCACCTCCTTTCGGATTGATTTTCGGACTTACAGATTTATCGTGCCTGCACTACGAGTTTACACGGGGTAGCTTTTGGTCGGTTCTAAAATCACGAGGCACATGTGACCACCGCGTGCTATCCTGTTCTCATACATTCTTGTCAGTTACATTTTACACTGTCTCAAGTCAACTTCATTTCTGGAAATACTGAATGTTCTTGAATTTGATGACATTTTTGTATATTTGGAAATTTTAGAAAAAATTAGCAACCTTTTTCAAACAGTCACCGCATTTATATCCAGCATTGCAACAAATCATTATATTAAAAATTTTAAATCTGTAAGTATTGTCATGTTTCAAGTCAACTTCATTTTCGGAAATATTAAATTTTCTTAAATTTGGCGACATTTTCCAAAACGTCACCACATTTATCGCCAACATTGCAATAACGCATTACATTCAGAGAAAACAGAAATGATGCTAATATTAACAAATGTATAATCACAATCTTCGAACGTTTCCACAAGAATAAAATAACATTAAAAAATATTTAAATTTAATTGTTTCATCAAAAATAATAAAAAAAACTGATGTGGGCAACACATGACTTCCCTTATATAATGTAATGAATTTACTACTTTTACAGTAAAAAATAGGTTTTTCTTATAGTAGATACTAATATTCTTTTCAAGATATTGAATTTTCGACAATTAGTCGTCATTTTCATTGATTTAGCGTCATTTTTATCCATTTGGCGAGATTTTCGTCAATTTGGCAACATTTCAAAAAGTCGCCAAGTTAGCGACATTCCGCCAAATTCGTCTCCAAAATCTCGCCAAGCGCTATGGATGAAGAAATAAGTTATTCTTACAGCAGATAAATGACTATTGGCGTTCAAATACAACAGTATTACTCAAAGTATCTTTTCTCATGAATGGAACGAGCTAGATCCACGAGAATGATGTCACCCAATTTATCGCATGGTATTAGATATGAAAAGTGAACATGTTTCTCAATAGGAAACATTTTGTTTTTATTTTAAATGACTTTTTGATAATTTTTTTGAAAAATGTGCAATATCTCGAGAACGGTTCATGTTAACGTTCCAAAATTTATATCAATCGTTTTCTAATGAAAAATTACATAGGAAATTTCTATTTGCGTAACTTTATTAGTGATTTTAATTTTTTGACGATTTTTTCAAAATTTCATTCGAAAATTTAGGGGGGTTCTGAACATTCGATTGCATATAAAAACAATAGGCTTCCAGTGTTTGCGGATTGTGATTTTTGTACCAAATTTGGTTTGAATTGGTCCATCCGTTCGTCAGTTATCGTCTCCACAGACTCACTGACACACACACACACACACACATACTTTCACACACACACACACAGACAGACATCACTTCAAAAATGTTTGATTCGTGATCAGGGATGCTTGAAACGTGCTCTCCCGTCGAAAACTCGAATACGTATTTTCGACCCCGTCACAATACTTTCCTTATACATTATGTATATAAGGAAAGTAATATAGCTGTACTGAGCTTTAATCCTGCAAAGTGTAATGATTGGAAATTCACAGCTTTCACAAAACTCCCTTCCCAAAAAACCCGGCTGCAACTCTATAATTGCAGTTTATCAATCATAATAATGAGGTGATTTTACCACCTTTATCGACGACCTATTTATTTTGTGACATTAAAGATGAATATAAACATCTCGAGAAGAAATTATTAGCTTGCGACATTGTACATTAAATCAGAAAATGATATAAATGATCGCTTTCATTGCAGAGTTGCAACGCATCCAAACGAACTCAATAATATAGATCAAAAACCTTTTCTCTTATTCCATACATAAAAAATCCCTCATTTTTTCAAAATTTCATTCGAAAATTTAGGGAGGTTCTGAACATTCGATTGCGCATAAAAACAATAGGCTTCCAGTGTTTACGGATTGTGATTTTTGTACCAAATTTTGTTCGAATCGGTCCATTCGTTCGTCAGTTATCGTCCACAAACTCCACCTTAAGCCACAGACTCCACCGCTTCTCCAGTTATCGTCCACAGTATTTATCCACAGACTCACTGACACACACACACATCACTTCAAAAATGTTTGATTCGTGATCAGGGATGCTTGAAACGTGCTCTTCCGTCGAAAACTCGAATTCGAATTTTTTCAAATTTCAAATTCACAAATTGCTTCGAAAATTTTAGGTAATATTTAAATTATCCCATAAAATATACATAAAAAAATTCCATTAAAATAAATTCAGTAGTCTTTTAAACAAAAATTAAAATAATAATGCACCTCTTATATGAAGCGATCACGTGACCATTATATGAAGAGATCAAGTGATCCACTTCAAAATGAAATATGGCGTCCATCTTGGCTCAAAATCGTGATTTTTAAAGTTGTTTTTTATTCATATTGAGTGTTGTATCTGTCTTGAACCGCTTTATTTTTGCTTAAAATCTGTGCATCTACATACTGAAACAACGCAATTACAATATATTTAAGTTTAAATGATCATCCAAATTTGATTATTTCTACAACGAAGCCTATTTTTCACTTATGTAAAATGTAAACAGCAAAATATGTAGAATGAGTTGTACAAGAATTGCTGCATTTCTTTAACGCAAAATTATTTTGCTCATTGGAGTCTGCATAGCTGATATGAATGAAATATTCATTGATTTTACAGAGAAAAGGACGATTTTTTTCGATGAAGTTTTAAGCATAGAATTTAATTACTTGTAGCTCCATGGTCTTAAGTTTTTAAATAAAATAAATTATTGTAATATTGTGATGAACGAAACGATTTCGACAATATTTATGAATGAAATGCTGCTTTTATAGAGAGAGCCAGGTGTGTTATTTTTTCTATGATGTTATTTGAATGAATGTCAGTTGTTTTCGATGAAGTTTTCAAATATAATCAATTATTGTAGTATTATGATAATTTTAAAAATATTACCGAGGAATGTATCGCATTTTAGAGATATTTAATCCAGGCAATTTTTATTTCCATGCCGTCATTTGAATGAAGTTCATTTTTTTCGATGAAGGTTTAAGTTTTCAAATATAATAAATTAATGTAGTATTGTGATAAGTTTTAAAATATTACCGAGGACTGTATTGCATTTTAGACATGTTTAAATAAAATAGCATTGAAGTTGGAAAGTGTTTCATAATCAATGCTGTAAGCATGATTGATCTTTCTTGTTTAAATTGTTGGAATAAGCAAATCCTTTTCAGGGGTTTTTAACTGAGATTTGCTAGAAACGTGTATATGAAACTGTTTTGTTTATTAATTTAATAAAATAAAATTTTATTTTGCAAAGTTAAATGCACCATGTAAAAACGTTTATATTATCGACATAATTTTGCCGCAAATATAAAGAATATACATCGGGAGATTGCATAAGTTATGACAGTGAGTTTTCAGGGAAGAAATCGAAATTTACAATAAAGGTACATTAATCATAAAATCTATTTTCTTTTTAAATTAAACATGTATGTTCCTGCATATGGCAGAGATGTTTGATGTTTTTAAACCATTTTATCGTTTCTTCAAACGGAGATTAGTATGCATAACATGTTCAAGAAATCTAGCTTAGAAGTAACGGCTTAATGATAATCAGGCATGCGAAGATATTTTGTGTAACTTTGTCAGATGAGCATAAATTCTAAACATTCGAAAGGGGATGCACAATTTTTTCTTGACTAGATATTATTCTGCGCATAAGATGGGGAATGAAAATGTATGAAAATGTATGTCCTCTCATCATCGAAACAACATACAGGGTGTCCCAAAAACATTGACCTCGGTTTTTATTCCTTAAATACTGATCTTAGACATATATAATAAATTTCAGAGATGCGTTAAAAAAGGTACATAATTTTATGAAATCGATAAAAATTTTCAGGGGATTAAATTTTAAGAAATACAAAATTTAAATTTTTATACGTCCCCCGTACAAAAACATTTTCAATGAGTAAAATGTGCCCCATACACTAATAAGGTGATGTACAAAATTTCAGCATTTTATCATAAAAAGTCCCAGAGATATGTTTAAACAAAGTTGGTGAAGGATTAACCACAAATTAAAATGTAAATGTTTACAGCAAGAGTGCAAATGACGCAACGCAGAAATGCATCATAGGCAAATAATATCTGCCTCTTATCTTTAATGCATGGATGGAAAGCATTTCGAACAAGCTTTGTAATCTTTGTGTAAAGTTATTAATTCTAGACAATGTAGATACTTTTGTACCAATAAATAGCAAAATTATTATTTATTTATGTAATCATTGTTTTCTTTCTTAATTTCTGTATGACCCCTGAAACGCAATCAGCCTACATGATTTTTCCCGCTGAAATTTTGTACATCACCTTATTAGTGTATGAAGCACATTTTACTAATTGGAAATGTTTTTATACGGGGGCCGTATATAAATTTAAATTTTGTATTTCTTAAAATTTAATTCCCTTGAAAATTTTAATCGATTTCATAAAATTCTATACCTTTTTTTACGCAACTTTGAAATGTATTATATATGTCTAAGCTCAATATATAAAGAATAAAAGCCGAGGTCAGTGTTTTTGGGACACCCTGTACATGCTAATATAACTTGGTAGAAAAAAAAACTTTCGATACTAAAAATATATCCTTCCTACCAACTTTGTTATTTGAATTCCGTATTACAGCAAACAGAATGAGAAATTGATGAACTAAGCGGCTATAAAATCAATCCTAAAGACTTATGTTCTAAATAGAATCGGCATCAAACCCTCAACACAGCTATATATATTTTTGTATTATTTGATATTGCTCCTGTTAAAATTATATAAATCTCTTCACACTTGGATAATTTTTAATGGATGCAATTGCTTTTCATATTTTATTAATTAACTAGATAGTTTATAAGATATTTTATGTTAAATTCGCTAGAAAATCAATTTCATTTTTCAGGTCATTTGTTTTAATTTTTAGGAAATACGAGTTGCATCCACAGTTTACCTCCAATTTAATCTGCAGTTTATGGTAACAGTGTAGATTGCATATTTCTAAATTGTGTATTGAAATGGATAGAGATCAAATAATGTAAATAAAGACCCAGATAGCTGTTTTAAAAATTTTTAATTTTTAACCGACTTTTTCCTAAATATATGTAAATTTAATTTCGCATGCAAATTCCTCTATATGCAAATGATTGAATTTGCAAGGCCAGTGAGTGTTAACTTCGGTCATAGCGCGTGTTCCTAGTGCGTAACTAGCATCCTATAAAACTGGTTATAAATGTGGACGGTTTATCTTGCTCGTTATCGGAGTTGCAGTTTTGTGGAGACAACAACCAATAATGCCGTTACGACGCTGCCGAAGACCTACCTTATAAGCACATAGACGAGTTCGAACGTGGTCGTATAGTCGGGATGCGTGAAGCTGGCTGGTCATATTGAGCAATAGGCCGTCACCTGCACCGAACGTACACTGCTGTTCAAAGGTGCCTGCAGCAATAGTTTCTGCAAGGAACTTAACTCATCGGCGGAATGAAGGCTCTAGAAAGCTAAGGTGTACGGATGCGAGGCAAGATCGGATGATTATGCAACAGACCCGAACTGGCCCAACGGCATCATTGTTCGCTATCCAACGTGCTATAGTCTCTTCCATACCACCCGTGGTACCTTCCATCATCTCACGGCGCTTGGCTGAGGTGGGGTTACGCTCACGGCGACTTTTAAGACGTCTACCCATAACCCTACAACATCGACAGAGTCGTTTGGAGGGGTATCGTAGCGGTGCATCATGGCTACCAGCAGACTGGCATCGCATAGTGTTCAGCGATGAATCAATCTCCAGTCTTTCAGCAGATGACCATCGGGTACGTGTGTGAAGGCGCCAGGGCCAGCGGTCCCAATCAGCCTTTGTTTTACACGAGAACACAGCCATCACCCCTGGTGTGATGATGTGGGGTGCTATCTCTTACGACAGCAAGTCGCCCCTAGTCATCCTGCGTTCAACTGTAACAGCTCAAAGATATGTTAATGAAATACTGCGGCCGTTTGGGTTACCCTTCATGGCACGTCACTCTGTTGCCATTTTCCAACAAGATAATGCCACGCCACATACGGCTTCTCCGGAGGTATGTATGAAAGAGACACTGTTAGCCTTATAACCAATGAGTTTGTTCCTCGATGTTGATATGAAATAATAAACATTACAGTATGTCACATGATTTGCTCAAGTTCCTAAAACCTCTTTAATTAATTTCAAACTACTCGTATATTTCCCGTATCAAAACACTGAATGGCTGCAATGGTTCAACAATGGTCAATGCCCTATAGTTTCAAAAACAATTTTTCCATATACATAACATGGTGACGTTTGACCTCAATTATCATTGTCCTTAGATTGCATTTTAAAACTCGGGCTCAGTCATAACCTGTATAACCTCGCGAATTTTTATAAATGCTCTAAATTTCGATTATTGAATCACTCTGTTTATTGATTTTCGATTAATGTCCAACCAAAAACCATAAAAATTTTGATTACCGATGCCGTGGGGAAAAGTTTTCATTTTATCGTCTCGACGGATGCTATGCAGTGAGGTGGGTGCTGCTAGGGGGAAAAGTGGATGCATGTGCGCATGCGTGGTGACAAATAGTGCGCGCGATTATATATGCGTTGAAACTGAACGATTTAGATTAAAACGGAAAAAGGGAATTATTTTTGTTTAAAATAGGCGATTTGGGAGGACTTTACAGGACTTTGTACAGGACTTTATTCCTTCTGCATCTTCTACAATGCATAAAGTATATGCTCTTGCTAAGCAATTTATTAGCAAAGCAAATTTCTACGAAGACCCATCACTGTGTATATTTACAGGATTTATTCATTTAAATAACTGCATATCCAAGTTCTGTTCATTTCTGCCAAATGACAAAATCAACTTTCGTTGACTGTTACAGAAGTTTTGGCGCTGTTCCAGGACTTTTCGTTGGTTAAAAGAACATGGGGATGACGTTAATGTTATTTTTAAAGGTCTACAGTGGGACTAATGTACAAGGAATTAATTCATCGTTATTATAGCTCAATATCCCCCATTTTATGAACACTTTCCAACATCGTTGGAGAGTGTTTATGACTTTGGCCATTCTGTATGTATGTGTGTTTGCCGTTCGCAAGATAACTTCCGTAAAAATGATTTTATCAAAATGAAACTTTAGTATGTTGTTGAGACAGTCTGTGGAACAAACATATGGAATAACAAGAAAGATCAATCATGCTTAAAGCATTGATTATGAAACATTTTCCAACTTCAATGCAATTTTATTTAAACATCTCGAAAATGCAATACATCTCTCGGTAATATTTTAAAACTTATCACAATACTACATTAATTTATTATATTTGAAAACTTAAACCTTCATCGAAAAAAATGAACTTCACTCAAATGACGGCATTGAAATATAAATTGCATGGTTTAAACATCTCTAAAATACGATACATTCCTCGGTAATATTTTTAAAATTATCATAATACTACAATAATTTATTATATTTGAAAACTTCATCGAAAACAACTGACATTCATTCAAATGACGTCATAGAAAAATAACACGCCTGGCTCTCTCTATAAAAGCAGCATTTCATTCATAACAATTTCCCATTCATTTCATTCATCACAATACTATAATAATTTATTTTATTTAAAAATTAAGACTATGGAACTGCAAGTAATTCAACTCTATGCTTAAACCTTCATCGAAAAAAATCGTCTTTCTCTCTGTAAAATCAATGAAAATTTCATTCTTATCAGCTATGCAGACTCCATGAGCTAAATAATTTTGTGTTAAAGAAATACAGCAATTCTAATACAACTCATTCTACATATTTTGCTGTTTACATTTTACATAAGTGAAAAATAGGCTTCGTTGTAGAAATAATCAAAGTTGTATGATCATTTAAACTCAAATACACTTCCAACATTTTCCAACTTCAATGCAATTTTATTTAAACATCTCGAAAATGCAATACATTTCTCGGTAATGTTTTAAAACTTATCACAATACTACATTAATTTATTATATTTGAAAACTTAAACCTTCATCGAAAAAAATGAACTTCATTCAAATGACGGCATTGAAATATAAATTGCATGTGTATTGCGTAATTGCGTTGTTTCAGTATAATGATGCACAGAATTTAAGCAAAAATAAAGCGGTTTTAGGACGGAAACAACTCAACACTCAATATGAATTAAAAAGGAATTTAAAAATCGCGATTTTGAGACAAGATGGATGCCATATTTTAATTTGAAGTGGGTCAAGTGATTTTTTCATATCATGGTCACGTGATCGCTTCATATAAGAGGTGCAATTATTACTTTAATTCTTATTTTAAAAACTACTGAATATATTTTGCTGAATTTTTTTTTATATATTTTATGGAATAATTTGAATATTACATAAACTTTTCGAAGCAATTTGTGAATTTTAAATCTGCTTAAAAAATGTTTGAAAAATTAGGTCCCATAGGGTTCAATGTATTTCATTTTTTCAACCCGGGTTCAATCCAAAACTAATTGGGTGATATTATTTATTTATATCCCCATAGGTCCTACAGACCGTCTGAACAACATACTAAAATTTCATTTTGAATAAGTCATTTTTACGGCAGTTATCGTGCTAACGGACAGACAGGCAGACAGAATGAACAAAGTCATAAACCCTTTTCAACTTTGTTGTAAAGTGTTAAAAATGAATAATGTCACCCGGATTTAACCCGGGTTGATAAAATGAACCCTATGTTTAGAAAATATTCAAATTATCACATAAAATGTGTAAAAAAAAATTTCATCAAACTATGTTGCGTAGTTTTTTAAATAAAAATTGAAATAATAATTACACTCGTGATATATGAAAAGATCACGTAACTCATTGCAAAATAAAAGATAGCATTATTTTTTTTTCCGCTATGTAAAGATCGTGAAATTTAAAGATAGTTTAAATTTATGTTTAGTGTTGCATCCGTCATAAAACCGCTTTATTTTGCGTATTATCTGTGTATCTAAATTCAGTGCAAAGCAAATAGACAATATTTTTAATTTTAAATGATCACTAAACTTTGATTATTTCTGCAACGAAGCCTATTGTTATCCCATGCAGAATGTAAACAAATCAAGCGTTTGTAAGGTGAGTTGTATAAGATTTGGCGAATGCTTTTCATGCAAAATTTTTAATTCTGGAGTCTGGAATATAATTGATATGAATGAAATATTCATTGATTTTACATAGAGAGACAGACGATTTATATTTCGATGACGTCATTTGAATAAAGTCCATTTTGTGTAACTGGCATTGTCTTTTTCGATTAAGTTTTAAGTTTTCAAATATAATAAATTACTGTAGTACTGTGATAATTTAAGAAATATCAGCGATGAATGTATCGCATTTTAAGGATGTTCAAATAAAATTGTATTTCAGTTGGAAAGTGTTTCATAATCAATGCTTTATACCTAATTTATCCTTCTTGTAAGATATAACATAATGCAAACTTTTATTAAGCAGACATTTTTTTTTATTTTGATGCAATACACAATATATGTAAATGTAAAATATTGCAATGAGGTCAAAAATCCGACTAAAGGATTTAGAAATGATGTATGGATAAATAAAATTGATAATAAACAAGACAGATCAATCATGTATAAAGCATTGATTACGAAACACTTTCCAACTGAAATGCAATTTTATGTAATCATCTTTAAAATGCGATACATTCAGCGCTGATATATTTTAAATTATCACAGTACTACAATGTTTTATTGTATTTTAAAACTTAAAACTTCATCGAAAAACATTAACTTTATTCAAATGACGTCTTCGAAATATAGAGCTAAATCATTTTGAGTGAAAAATATTCAGTAATTTTTGTACAACTCATCTTACAATCACTTGTTTACATTCTGCATCGATTAAAATTACGCTTCGTTGTGGAAATAATCATACTTTGATGATCATTTAAACTAAAAAATATTGTAATTGCGTTGGCACAGGATATAGATGCACAGAAAATAGGCAAAAATAAAGCGTTTTTAGAATGGATCCAACATTAAATATAAATTTAAAAGAACTTTAAAAATCATGGTTTTTTACTCGGTGAAAAAAAGATGGATGCCATATTTTATTTTGAAGTGGATCACATGATCTCTTCATATGATATGGGTGGAATTATTATTTTAATTTTTATTTAAATTATTTTGCTGATTTTTTTTATATATTTAATGGGCTAATTTGAATATTTTCTAAAATTTTCGCAGCAATTATTGAATTTCAATTTCACTTAAAAAATGTTTGAAAAATTAGTTCTTATAGGATTCAATGTATTTCACTTTTTAAATTCGGGTTCAATCCAAAACTAATTGGGTGATATTATTCATTTACATTCCCATATGTCTTATAGACCGTCTCAACAACATATAAAAATTTAATTTTGATAAAGTTATTATTACGGCAGTTAAAACACTAAAACAATAGAATAACTAAACAATAGAATAAACTAATTGAATAATAGAATAAATGAAATATAAATTAAATAATAAATTAAATATTAAACAAATAATAAATAAATGATATTCTGACCAAGGGTATATCATATCTTTAACATGTAGTAAATAAGAAAAACGTGACAGCTTATTCAAGCGCAACTAAAGAATATGATGTGGATAACACATAACTTTCCCTACAGAATTCAAATTTATTTTTTCACTTGAAAATGTACCTAGCGTAGTCCTGGATATAAGATCAGCAGGCATGGCGTAGCCGTATGTGCGATCGCATAACAGTTTATTTGTTTCTTTGTTATAAGCGGACGTTTTGATAAAGCTTTCTTTGGTTTTCGAGAATTCGCTGCAAGTTCCGGTGAATGAAATTTAAAGAACGCTTTAATAATACGCCTGCTTATAACAACCACCACAACAACAAAAACAATATCGCCGATGCGCATCGTCCCGGGTTTTGTAGTACTCATGTATCAATTTTTTTGGCCGTGCAACGCTTTAATTTCCTTCTACAGTCTGCACATACACACAGAGAGACATATTATTTTATTATGTATAGCTGTACCCGCGCAAAGCATCTGCGCTCTACAGAGCGCATTCTATGAAATTTTTAACTGAAATTTTTGACTCTGAAAATAACAACTTAATTAGCTCTAAGTTTTGTATTTCTTCTTTGGCTGAGACTTATTTTCTTCACTCTATTGAAATCCAGCTTCATTTCTCATTCTATAGCTTCACAAGCAGTTTCACTGGTAACTCCTGCTGCGCAGTATAACAAAGTACGCCAGTACAATCATTTTGGCTTTAATTATATATATATATATATCCATAGGCGTATTAAGGAGGGGGTGTTAGGGGTGTTAAAGCACCCTCTGGAAAATCGTCATTTAATTATAAGCCAATATGAGGGGGGAAAAAAAGAAAAATGCTCTTTGGAATTAGAATATTCAACCACAACTGTGTGTTTTCTCCCAGGTGTATATTAATAAAAACAATTTGAACTTATACCTAAATGGAAAACTCAGGAATGTTGCGTTTGGTATGTTTATGAATGTCCAATTTGTCAGTTGACTTATTCTGTCTTCAGGAAGGTTAGAATTCTGTTGTGAAAAGGGGAATATTTTTTAAAGGCGGTACAGACCAATTTTTTAAAATTGATGCATACTAATTTTTTAAAATGCTATACACACTCATTTTTTAAATATGATGCTTATACCATCTATTCAGATTTACCTTGTAACAATACATACATTTCAAGACTGATAGTGATCTCTAAATTTTGAATGCCACCCATTTTAGCACTTCGCAGGAAAAATTCTGTATACTCCCATGTATATACAGTGCGCGAAAAAAATATAAGGACAAGCGAAAACTCGCCAAATCTAGAAATCTTTTAGACGGAAATGCATCTAATTTCTTAAGTAAACATATTGATAAAATTAAGTTCTTTTTCATGTAAATTAGTTAAATTTTCCAAAAATAAATATGTATAAATTTACTTTATAAATTTTAAACCCATATGATCTTGGAAAAAAGTATAAGGACAACTGTTTTTTCATCTAAAATTATAGTAAAATTTGCATATTTGAAAGCAGAAAATGACCATTTCAAATATAAAGACTGGGTTTTTAAACAAAATTCACATTTGCCTCATTTCTTCACGATTTTTGTACGATATCAGAAGGAACTCGTTTGTCTGATCTTGAAAAGGGGGGAAATCTTGATTTTAAAGTATGTGGATTGAGTGGGCATGAAATTTCGAAAAATAAAAAAGATCCAAACCTGTAGTTTATAATTTTCTAAAAGAATCTGGAATGTATGGGATGAAAAAATGAACTGGAAGACCATAAATTCTAACGCATCGACAGAAAATAATAGTTGTCAGAAGAGCTTGCGGGAAAAAAGAAACTGCAAATGAAGTTAGAAGAAATTCGAATTTACCATGTTCCACAAGAACAGTTCAAAATATCTTGAATAAACATCTGAATATTTGGTATGGAAAATTAATGTCACGTCCGTTTCTTAAAGAGGAACATAAGGAACGAAAAGAGAAATTTTCAAAAAAATGCATTTCTCTCGGTCTAAAATGGATTGATATAATCTTTTCGGACGAAAAGAAGTTCAATCTTGATGGGCCAGATGGTTTTCGCTATTTTTGGTATAATCTGCGTAAAACCAGAGAAGTGTTTTCCAAACTTCAGTACGGTGGGGGGTACAGTAATGATTTGGGGCGCTTTTGCAGCAAACGGAACCTTGTCTATCGTCTTTATCAACTACAAAATGAACTCTTATAAATATGTTGATATGTTAGGGGAATATTTGTTACCTGAGGCCTCACTAATTACTTCAGGAGACTATATTTTCCAACAGGGTAACGCTTCCATACGCGTTTCTAAGAGTGCAAAACTCTGGTTTGAAGCTAATTCAGTAAATTTACTGGATTGGCCGGCGAGGAGACCCGATCTCAATCCAATAGAACATTTATGGGGCCTTCTAGCCCGAGAAGTTTATAAAAATGGCACGCAATATCAGTGTAAACAGGATCTTGTGTTAGCCATCAAACAAGCTTGGAATAACATTTCCATTGGCACTTTAAAATAACTTTCAGCATCGATGACCTCTCGGCTTATTCAAGTAATTGAAAAAAAGGTTGTTTCCTTGATTATTAAGAGACATATTAAGTAATTTAGAACGCGTTCTTATACCTTTTTTTTATATTTTCTTTAGTGATAATCTTTAAAAGGTCAACTTTTGTAAGGTTTATATTTGTTGTTTTATGTGTTATAAATGTTATTGTATAATTTCATATTAGAGGTATGAAATATCAAAAATTCATTTTGATAAAGTGAAAATAAAGTATATTTTCATTCAATTATACGATGTCCTTATACTTCTTTCGCGCACTGTATCTTCAAAAATAAGTCGTTATTTACGAAAATGAGGACGTTTCCTATGTTCGCAACTTTTCTGGTGCATGAAATTTATATCAGCACTTAGAGAATGATCAGGCGAATTGATTCCACCAGGTTTCGCTTGTCTGAACGAACGCAAGGGAGACAAATACCAATTTTGATCCCTAAATACCTCATTTTGAGTTGTTACACGTTAAAAAAAATATAGAAGCGAAGCTGGAAATCGGACTCTTTTGTAACTATCTTACCACAATTATGCTTTCACATGTTAAAAAGACGCGCGCCGCCGGAGAAGGAAGATTCTCCCTACGCTTGATGGTAAACTATCGATTTAAATACTTTGAAACAGTTTTAAAATGCAATTAAAAATTAACTGCTCAACTCGACTTTCTCATACCAAAATCCATTTTTTGTTCAAATTTTACAAGAAAAAAATTTGAAATATTGGTATCGTGAGTCCAAATGATCAGTGTTACTTTTAACTTTAAAGGACTTGAAAAAATTTTCCGACTGATACTGTACTTGACAATGTACCGTCGCCGGGGGTAACTTGATCCTCAGGGGGCTAATAATGTTACGAACAAAACTTTTTTTATCGCGGCTATTTTTCACAACAATGATTGAAACTATTCAGTCTTGTGATTATTGAGCCAGAAATAAACCTTTTTTTGCACGGTTACGTCCAATTTTGTCCTATGCTGCAATGTTGAAAAAATATAAAATTTCGAATACATTTCAAAATTTTTACTCGAATTTACAAAAATTCTATCTAGTTCTTGATTTGTTTTTTTATAACAAAGTCGGATATAAAGTTTCGTGAAAATATATTAATATTTGTGGTTGCTATGAAGAAATCGACCTAAGATATACAGGTAGACGGGCATTACTCCAAAAAGAGTCAAAGCGTGTTCAGGAGGTCTAAAAACATATATTGGCATCTACACGTTTCGAGGCCTTTAGAGCATGAAACACTACGTTTAACGTGACGTCTGTGTGTGTGTCAGTGCAATGAATGTATCCACTCTGACTAAAAAACTAATGGACCAAAAATTCTGTAGGCAAGTCACTTGTGAGTTACATTGGTACTGATTAGATTTTGGTACTATTCGGAGTAAAAGAACCTGCCACTTTCTGCAAAATGGCCCGCAAAAATCGTCAAAACGTAAAATAAACGACTAAATATGCCCAAATGTATCGATTAAATGCTTATTTTACATGTAATTTTTAACGACGAAAATATTAAGACCAACACCATCTAGGGCTAACCGTTTTCAGTTTTTCACATTTCTGCAACATTACCTTTAAAAATACGTCCTGGTCGCCAATTGAAAACGAAATTTTAAGTAAATTCAATGCAACTTCAAATAATTAACAGTGTTTATTTTGTTCAATTAAACTCAATTTAAGGAAATAAAGAGATAATTCATTTGAGTCTATAGGGAAAATATGTCGCCCACATCAGAAATGTTTATGGTATAGTACGCATGTGTACGTAAATATTAGAGCTCAAAATCGGCAGACATAAGCTGATGGGAATGAAACTTTTACACAATTTTATACACTGCTAGAGAAATTTCAAACAAAGTTAACTGACAAGTTTGAGTAGTGTTTCTGCTTTCAATTATTATGATCAATAAAGCTCACGCTGTTCTATTTTCTGTAACTTTTGTATTACATTAAAATATTATTTTATATTGTACATATTATGTGAAAAGTAAGATTCTGTGTTTCTTCCATGTTTCTGTACTTAGTATACATTCTTCACTTGTTTATATATTTCTTTTATATCTTGTATATATTGTATATAATCTTTCCCTTTTTCTTCTCTCCTTTTTCCCTTTCGGCCATACATTTCATTTGGCTTTAAATTCCAACTCAAAATTTTCTTCTTTTTCAGTATTTTGACTATTTCCTTTTTCTAAAATTCTCTCTTTTTTCGGCTCTTTTCCACTTTAATGGGCTTTCATGAAAAATTCTTTCTAGAACTATTCTATTCTAAAACTATACTAAATTTTTTAACTTTCCCAAATTTTCCCTTTCCTATTCATAAAATCCTATTATTCGTAAAATTGTCTGTACAAAAGAATATATTTCTTCAGATTAAAAGATTCAAATTTTGTATAAATTATGGTCGTTCGCTGACCACGGAAGTCGGTTTCGGCTAATTTTCAATCAGCTCAATCAGCTGCTCTAACACCCAGGGAAGGGGGGGGTGTCGAGTGGTCTGGGTCTTCAACAATTTTATACACACTATCATATGACGGATTTGAGATGGAGATATGAAGTACTTGCCTGAGTGGCGCCTTGTTGCAGCTCCACTGCGAGTTGGAGGTGGCCATGGGATAGGATCTGGTGGAAGCTATGTCCCATTGGCTGCCGTCGTTCGAGGCAGGATGGACGGAGGTCAGTGAGTGAGACCGGAACGAATCGCCCCAGTTGATAAGTCCCTTCGGTGTGACGCTGAAGTGACGCAGACGACGTAGGTCATCCTCGTCCTCCAATTCATCTGCCTCGACTACCGTGGAAGGCCTGTAATGGAAGTCGACACCATTAATCTAGTGCGATAAAATGAACTTGGCAATGTGTCAACAAATTACATGAAAATCAAGTAATCGCTCAAAAACTGCTGCAGTAATAACACGATAAATTAAAGCTTCCTAAAATACTGGTTACAAACAAAAATAAACTAATCAACCGGCTTAACCTTGTCTTCGCAGACATTGGCGTCCAGACGCCAATGTCTACAAAGGGGGATCGAACTGTTTGGGATAGGGTATGTCAAATACCTGCCTTTTTGAGAGGTTGTTCGTTAGGGATTGACGCTGTTCCATCCATAAAGGCCGTATCTTCAGAACCGACAAGAAGCATTACCTAATTTGCTCAAGTCAGGACGGCAGCGAATTGACTAAAATACTAAAGTCTTGGAAATGAAGTAGTAAGGTTCTTAGTCTTACAATAAAATACTCAACTTTAATACCAGCAAATTTAGTAAAATAAGGATGAACAAATAGGCCGTGTTCATGCGGAGTACGATCACGTTAAACATGTGGGTCCGAAAGTCCTTCCGAGAGGTTGTTGGTAGGGGAAGGAGGGTACGGTCCCTGTGGATGCCTCCCCCACTGGGTTCCGGTCTAAATTGGGTGGCACTTCCCGACCGTCCAAACAGTTACCTTACACCTTTCTGGTAGGTCGGACGGTCTGGGTTTCAACAACAACAACAACATATATAGAACAGGGAAAGAGTAATACAAATGAAAAGTTGAATGTTAATTGTTGTTATATATAAAAAAAACATTTTGTTGTTTAGTGAAAATGTATGCGACTTGATATTAGTTAAAGACTCTACTATACGGATGTGAAAGCGCTGCTGTTCCAAACTGGTAACACTAACTATTAGCGTCAGTCGAACACGCCCATGTTCAGTACATGGTTCAATCCTGTGAAAACGTGTACGGGATATATTTATGATGTCTAACACGGAAAAGTTTATATATGAGGTGAAACAGCGGCCAGCAATTTATTATCTAAGTCGAAGGATTTGGGAAAACTCGTATTTTATAAATTTCAAACATTTCATGAAACTACCCTGTTAATAAACAGTTGAACAATCAATACTGGATGGATCTCATCAACGTCTTCATTTCCTTTTTTTGCAAAAGATGTGTCAATCCAATACATTCTTCTTGCACGACTTTCTTTTGCTTACTGAGGATAAAACAGGCCAGTCAATGAGCAGGTCTGTCCTATAGAAGCAGTATACATCTTGATTAGAACTTTCATAGCGGTTTTACGACCTCTAAACGTCCCGTTCTGGTGTAGATAATTAAATTGATAGGCAGGCGTCTACGGCACAGAGGCCTCGTTTTAAGCTTCCGTATAGTAAAACCCAAAGGTGAGAAAGCGAAGGTGTCAGCGTTATTTGCCCTGCTGGATAACTTTAATTAAATTATAAACGTCTGTAAGTCATCATCATGAATGGCTAGACAGTTCACTGTCTTTCTTCAGAAGATTCTTCCAAGATGTTTTCTTGAGAGCGATGCTTCTCCAATGTTTAACACTTTCCAACAAAGTTGTAAAATGTTTATGACTTCGTTCATTCTGTCCGTCCGTTCGGGCGATAACTGCCGTAAAAATGGCTTTATCAAAATGAAATTTTGGTGAGTTTATGAGACGGTCTGTGGGATATATGGGAATGAAAATGAATAATATCATCCAATTAGTTTCGGATGGAACCCGGGTAGAAAGAAATGAAATACATTAAACCCTATGGGACATAATTCCTCAAACATTTTTTAAGTCGAGTTAAAATTCACAAATTGCTTCGGAAACTTTAGGAAAAATTCAAATTATCACATAAAATATGTAAAAAATATTTCAGTAAAATACGTTAGGCAGTTTTTTTAAATAAAGATTGAAATATTAATTATATCCATATTATATGAAAAGATCACGTAACTCATTTCAAAATAAAAAAATCTGATGTGGGCAACATATGACTTTCCTTATATAATGTAATGAATTTACTACTTTTACAGTAAAAAAAATATGTTTTTCTTATAGTAGATACTAATATTCTTTCCAAGATATTGAATTTTTGACAATTAGTCGTCATTTTCATTGATTTAGCGTCATTTTTATCCATTTGGCGAGATTTTCGTTAATTTTTCAACATTTCAAAAAGTCACCAAGTTGGCGACATTCTGCCAAATTCGTCGCCAAAATCTCGCCAAGCGCTATGGACGAAGAAATAAGTTATTCTTACAGCAGATAAATGAATATTGGCGTTCAAATACAAAAGTATTACTTAAAGTATCTTTTTTCATGAATGGAACGAGCTAGGTCCACGAGAATGATGTCACCCAATTTATCGAATGGTATTACATATGAAAAGTGAACATGTTTCTCAATAGGATATATTTTTTTTTATTTTATATGACTTTCTGATATTTGTTTGAAAAATGTACGATATCTCGAGAACGGTTCATGTTAGCGTACTAAAATTTATGTCAATCGTTTTCTAATGAAGAATTACATAAGAAATGTCTATTTGCGTAACTTTATTAGAGGTTTTGATTTTTTGACGATTTTTTCAAAATTTCATTCGAGAATTTAGGGAGGTTCTGAACATTCGATTGCGTATAAAAACAATAGGCTTCCAGTGTTTACAGATTGTGATTTTTGTACCAAATTTGGTTCGAATCGGTCCATTCGTTCGTCAGTTATCGTCTCCACAGACTCATTGACACACACACACACATACTTTCACACACACACACAAACATCACTTCAAAAATGTTTGATTCGTGATCAGGGATGCTTGAAACGTGCTCTCCGTCGAAAACTCGTATTCGAATTTACGACCCCGTCACAATACTTTCCTTATACATTACGTATATAAGGAAAGTAATATGGTATCTATTTTTGCCCTCCTGTGTAAAAATTGTAATGTTTGAAGATCTTTAAAATTTATATTAAATATTGCATCCATCCTAAAACAGCTTTAATTTTGCATATTATCTGTGTAATAAAATTATTTGCCTTCACAATTCAATATTTTTGATTTTAAATAATTATTACACTTTGATTATTCCTACAACGAAGCATAATTTCTATAGCATGCAGAATGTAAACAAATCAAGCGATTGTAAGATGAGTTGTATAAGAATTGCAGATTTTTTTCACGCAAAATTATTTAGCTCTGGAGTCTGAAATATAAGTGATATGAATAAAACATTAACTGATTTTACATAGAGAAGCAGACGATTTATAGCATTGTTTTTTCTGGTGAAGTTTTTAAGTTTTCAATTTTGATAAATTATTGTAGTACTGTGATAATTTAGAAAATATCACCGCTGAATGTATCGCGTTTCAGAGATGCTTAAATAAAATTGCATTGCAGTTGAAAAGTGTTTTATAATCAATGCTTTCTTGTTAATCTTTAACACCTTAAGGTGCTTTTCCACACATTCGATCCACGTTAACTTCGGTCTTCCTCTAGGTCTTCTCCCGATTAGTGTGAACATAAAAGTTTTCTTCGGGATCATTTTTTCATCCATTCTTAGCAATTGTCCTGCTCATTGCATTCTGTCAATTTTGATGCATATAATTATGTCAGAATCTTTGTATAATTTGTGTAGTTCAACACCGTATCCTCTCCAAATATCAGTTCTTTTCCATTTCTTACTTCATCTCCATATTCCACTAAAAATACCGCGCAAAATTTTTTGCTCAAAGATACAAATAGTTTTTCGCCATATCCTGTGAGAGTCCAGGTTTTTGAAGCACAAATTAAGGTAGGTCTTATAAGTGTTTTATATTGCCGTACTTTTGTTTTCCCAATTAGCCTGTGATCTGAAAAAAATTCTTAATCCACGAAAACAGCGATTTGCAGCTATAATTCGTATGTGAGTATGTGTATGTAAGTGTCGTTGATAATTAATCTTAGATGTACTAAAGATGTAAGCATTGAAAGTCCGGTATTTTAATTATTATATATGCTATTCTAGCTTGTGCAGATATTTTAAATCACAGCTCTTTTTTCCAGAATACAAAGCGTTTTCTTTAGAAGACCCCTGTGTGAGGATCAAGCTTGCATGGGACCCCTGACTTTAAATTTTGTAAGAGCCCATCAAACTGATCTTTATTTACTAGTAAAAGAGATCATAACAATATACGTATGTAAGAGAATGTATACGTAATTGGCACACGAATATAGTAAACCAAATATAATTTGGTGGTATGACTTAAAACATTTAAATTTACATCTAAATGAAATTCAAAATTCAAATTTATGCTATTTTACAAAAGTTTAATGTCTAAACATTATAGTTCCATGTTCCACTTAATAGCTGAAATGAATGAAAAATGGACATACAAATAAATGGACATAAAAATGGACAGCCTGTGTTGAATGTAAGTTTTTCTTTCACAATAATTATTTAACATTTGCAGTGCGCCTTATAATATATATATATATATATATATATATATATATATATATATATATATATATATATATATATATATATATATATATATATATATATATATATATATATATATATATATATATATATATATCAGATATATATATATATATATCAGAATATATATATATATATATATATATATATATATATTCTGATATCCTTCAAATACTATTTAGGTACATTTACCATTGAGGTTATTGCAATGGACATGGTAAAAGCTAATGAAAAAGAAAATAAGCGACATATGTATATTTGCTTCATAAACTATTATTTTGCTTTAGTAAAACATAAAAAGTGTAAACATGCATTTATATTTCAAGATGAAATAAATAAGATCTAAAGGGGTTTGAACCATACGAATTATTCATTAACAAACAATTTACTGAATTAATAACATAGTCTATTAAGTTTATGCACATACTTATAATTGCTGCCATTGTACTTTCAAAATGATTATTATATAAATATTTACAAGCTTGCTGTGTTTACATTGCACGTTTATAAGTTTTTCTCTCAGAGCAATCCATTCCATACAGCTTAAGGAGCTTACAATTTCATTTTCGATACTTAGAAGAGAGAGTATAGTATATTGCGTCTCTGTTGTTCCATCGAATTTCTAAACTCCTTCCTTATTCTCTTCAATTTAGAAAACGAATTCTAGCCACTGCAGTTGAATATTATCATCATGCTTACCGCTATATGGACATTCCGAACACGTTGTTTATACTCAAATTGATCTAAAAGAAATAATATTCTCAGTCCAATATTCATTCGTATTTTGTTGGGAACTTAGTTTTTCTGTTCATGTCCACCGACAGTTTTAAAGAGTTCTATAAACTGAAATAATTCGGATTGGAAACAGCCTTCTAAATCATCTGGATATTTTTTCATCAGGTTGGTTGCTGCCTTTCTGATGTCATTTTTGCTGAGATTAGTCAGGTTACACAATATATATATATATATATATATATATATATATATATATATATATATATCTGGCATAATTTGGAGGCCTAGAAATATTGGAGTCTGCTGGCTGCAGCTCAGTCAACCCCTCCCACCTCTTCAACCGTCCAGACCCTCACGATACGAATTCTAATTTATACTTCTGAATGTTAGATTTTCTTGTTTTCACTTGGTGACATTGAAAAAAAGATCCTAGACATTATTTATTGTGCCGTACAACGGGAAGATCAGTGGTATGCATGATATAATTCTGAAATTTGCCAATTTAATAAGTAATCAAATATTTTGAAGCATATAAAATTTGTAAAGTGATATATGGACTGAACATAAAATAAGAATATAAAATAATAATAAAATAAAATAAATAAGGACATAAAATAAGAATATAAAATAATAATAAAAAATAAATAAATAAGGGCATAGAATAAGAATATAAAATAATAATAAAATGAAATAAATAAGGGCATAAAATAAGATTATAAAATAATAATAATATAAAATAAATAAGAACATAAAATAAGAATATAAAATAATAATAATATAAAATAAATAAAAACATAAACTAAGAAATATGCAGCAAAAGTGATATTCAACACTAAACTAATATGCAAAATGGAGCAACTGTACTGATGAGGCAATAGAGGGGGGGGCGTAATATTTTGCCACTTTGCTTCGTCTTATGATGGGCGTATCCTCACAAGGTGTATCCTCACAAGGGTGTATCCTCACAATGTACACCTATCCTAGGTGTACTCATAATGAGCACATGAAAACAAAACTGAGTAAAGAATTGGCGTTGGTTCCAGTCTGATGGAGTCGAAATGCTTTTGGGTGAACAACATTTTGTAAAATAATACTCAACTCTTGTAATATTGAGAAAAAGAAAAAAAGAACTTGATCTAAAATCTGATCATATATACACTTGTAGGACATGCAAAGAACTACAAATTTCTGTTCAATATTTATAGCTATCACTTTTAGTCTTTAAGATTTAAGAATTACAATCTTTAAACTTATAACTGTTATACTTTTTCAATTTGACAAGACGATTACTCGAAAACTACAAAAAGGGCTTTTAGAAAAATAAATATAGATGTACAAACTAAATTTCCTCACACATATATTTGTCGCTTACTATTTATATTTATCTTTTATAGTTTCATAGATATTTCGCGTGAAAGTATAAAAAAAAAAAAACCTCGTTCTGGCAGTTACAATTTTAAGTTTAAAAATGCAAATAGAGCTCAATCCAAATTCCAATTATATATATTTATAGGGCATTGCTTGACAAGAAGATTGGTAGAAAACTATAAGAGCTTTCTTTAATAATAAATATAGGTTTTAATACTGAGTTTGTAGTACACATTTTCGTCCTTCACTATTTATTTCTATCTTTCAAATTTTACTATATATTTGATATATATATATATGAAACAAAGAAAAATAAAAAAAAAATAAAAAATACTCGCTCTGAGAGCCACTTTTTAAAAAATAAAAATTTTACAGTTAAAAGTATTAAAATATTGAAATTATTTTGATATATTTATAATCTGGACCCCATTTCTGACAAAATAAGAAACATTTTTGTCTATTAGGTTAGAGGGTATAGGCGTCCGAAGTGTTTACACTTTCCGTAACACTCCGTTTTCCCGCCAGGAAAACCTAAACCACAGATGTTATTCACATCAAAATGCTCTTGTAGGTTTCCTAATATACTCAATATAAAGCGTCAAATGTTTTAAAATGAAAATACAATTAATTACTTTCCTTATATACATAATGTATAAGGAAAGTATTGTGACGGGGTCGAAAATTCGAATTCCAGTTTTTGACGGGAGAGCACGTTTCAATCATCCCTGATCACGAATCAAATATTTTTGAGGTGATGTCTGTGTGTGTGCGTGTGTGTGTGTGTGAAAGTATGTGTGTGTGTGTGTGTGTGTGTGTGTGTGTGTGTGTGTGCGTGTGTGTGTGTGTGTGTGTGTGTGTGTCACTGAGTCTGTGGAGACGATATTTCACGAACAAATAAAGCGATTCAAATGAAATTTGGTATAAAAATCACAGTCCGTGAATACTGGCAGCCTATTGTTTTTAAACGTAATCGCATGTTCAAAATTCCTAAATTTTCGACTAAAATTTTGAAAAATCATCAAAAAATCAAAACCTTTAATAAAGTTACACAAGTAGACATTTCTTATGTACTTTCTCCCTAGAAAACGATTGACAAAAGCTTTAGAACGCTAGCATGAACCGTTCTCGAGATATTGCACATTTTTAAAATAAGTTTATCAAAAAATCCCATATATTAAAAAAAATATATTAACTGTTGAGAAACATGTTCACTTTTCATGTAGAATATCATACGATAAATTGGGTGACATCATTCTCGTGGATCTAGCTCGTTCCATTCATGAGAAAAGATACTTTGAGTAATACTTTTGTATTTGAACGTCAATAGTTATTTATCTGCTATAAGAATAACTTATTTCTCCGTTCATAACGTTTGGCGAGATTTTGGCGGAATGTCACCAACTTGACGACTTTTTTAAATGCTGCCAAATTAACGGAAATCTCGCCAAATAGATAGAAATGACACTAAATCAATGAAAATGACAACTAATTGACGAAAATTCAATACCTTGGAAAGAATATAAATATCTACTATAAGAAAAACCTATTTTTTTTATTGTAAATGTAGTAAATTCAATGCATTATATAAGGAAAGTTATGTGTTGCCCACATCAGATTTTTTAGTTTTGCGATTATTTTCTCCTTTGCGGAAAATCTTCAAAAGAACAACAGTCCTATTATTTTTCTCTCTCTCCTTCAGATTTTACGAAGAATTCAAAGTATCTATATGCAATTTATCTCAGCTCCACTTCATGACATATTTCATCAACCACCATCAGTGTTCGGTATAGTTCCTGCAACTTTCCTTTCTGCTTTACTAAACCTTTTAAATCCCTTGTCTGAAAACAATGTACTACATTAATGAATCATCCCGGCAATTCATGCAAAAATTCTAAACAAAAAGATAGGCACTTTGGGGGAAAAGTTTAGAATGTCCTCCAGGCCTGCAGAGGAGTGTGTGAAATTAATTCACTGTTAATAAAAGTCCTCTGGCTCGATTAGTTTTTAAATGGAGGCCAATTAATTTTCCGGCCACGTTAACAGCGCTTTGGCGTTCATCCAGATTTTAGGCAGGTCTGAAACTTCCGGAGGATTTGTGCAGAAAAGTATTTTTGATAACTCACTTTAGACTAATGCCAGTTATTTCAAAATGTAAGGACATATTTTAACATTACTTTCCCTACATACACAGCATAATGAATGTAGGGAAAGTATTGTGACAGGGTCAAAAATTCGAATGTGAGTTTTGACGGAAGAACACATTTCAAGAATCCCTGAGCTCGAATCGAACGTTTTTTGTGAAGTAATTTCTGTGTGTGTGTGTTGCTTCTTTCAGGCATACCTCCGGGGGGGGGGGGGAGCCCTCGGAGGCATTTCATATTAGCTTAGTTCCTATTTAGGTGATACAGCATTTACATATATTTATATAGGACAAATAGAAAACTTGCCCCTCCTAAAACTTCATTCGGTCTCCCTCCCCGACCAAAAAGTTCTGAAAGAAACACAGTGTGTGTATGTATGTTAGTGTGTGTGTATGTATGTTAGTGTGTGTGAATATATTTTAGTATGAGTGCATATGTATGTTAGTATGTGTGTGTATGAATGTTAATGTGTGTATATGTATGTATGTTGATGTGTGTATATGTGTGAATGTAAATATATAAGTGTGTGTGCATATGTGAGTATCCATGAATCTATGAATGCGATGTCTCATGAATGACTAGGAGCGTTTCAAACGAAATTTAGTATAATTATTACACTAAGTATTCACTCAGTCCTTCCGAGAGGTTGGTGGTAGGGGAAGGAGGGTACGGTCCCTGTGGATGCCTCCCCCACTGGGTTCCGGTCTGAATTGGGTGGCACTTCCCGACCGTCCAAACAGTTACCTTACACCTTTCTGGTAGGTCGGACGGTCTGGGTTTCAACAACAACAACTAAGTATTCACTCCGGCCACACAACTTGTTACCATAAACCCCTGGGTTGGTCGTGTGGTCTGGGCCTTCAACTAAGTATTCACTCTCCGGTCGTCCAAATAGTTGCTCAAGTCCTCTGGACGAGTCGGACGGCCTGGGTTTTCCACTAAGTATTCACTCCGGCCACACAAACAGCTACCATAAGCCTTCGGGTTGGTCGTGTGGTCTGGGCTTTCTACTAAGTATTCACTGAGTGTAATAATTATACTAAATTTCGTTTGAAACGCTCCTAGTCATTCATGAGACATCGCATTCATAGATTCATGGATACTCACATATGCACACACACTTATATATTTACATTCACACATATACACACATCAACATACATACATATACACACATTAATATTCATACACGCACATACTAACATACATATGCACTCATACTAACATATATTCACACACACTAACATACATACACACACAGTGTTTCTTTCAGAACTTTTTGGTCGGGGAGGGAGAGCGAATGAAATTTTAGGAGGGGCAAGTTTTCTATTTGTCCTATATAAATATATGTAAATGCTGTATCACCCAAATAGGAACTAAGCTAATATGAAATGCCTCCGAGGGTCCCCTCCCCCGGAGGTATGCCTGAAAGAAGCACTACACAGACACAGAAATTACTTCAAAAACGTTCGATTCGAGCTCAGGGATTCTTGAAATGTGTTCTTGCGTCAAAAGTCACATTCGAATTTTTGACTCTGTCACAATACTTTCTCTACATTTAGTATGCTGTGTATGTAGGGAAAGTAATATTAAAAATTATTACACTCAGTGAATACTTTAAAATCTGCTCTAAGTCCCCGGACGAGTCGGGTGGTCAGGGCTTTCGACTCAGTGAATACTTCCTGGAGCGCGGTAGCCCAGTGGTTAGCGCGCTGAAATTGCACTCGGTAGTCTCGGGTTCGAATCCAGCCACTGCCAAAACTGCCGCCGTGTTCATGCGGAGTACGATCACGTTAAACATGTGGGTCCGAAAGTCCTTCCGAGAGGTTGGTGGAAGGGGATGGAGGGTACGCTCCCTGTGGATGCCTTCCCCACTGGGTTCCAGTCTAAGTTGGGTAGCACTTCCCGGCCGTCCAAATAGTTACCTTACACCTTTCTGGTAGGTCGGACGGTCTGGGTCTCAACAACAACTCAGTGAATACTCTCCCCGGCCACTCAACCAGCTGCTCATACCCAAGGGTTAGTCGGGTGGCCTGGGTCTTTCACTCAGTGAATACTGTAACCCTATTGATTTTAAACGTGATCTAATATTCGGAAGGATATCCGCCCCCCCCCCCCACACACACGCACAATTTTTGAATGAGTTTATGAAGAAAAAGCATTAAAAACACAAAACCTTCAATAAAGAGATATAAATAATTATTTTAGATGTAAATTTTCATTTGAAAACGAATGACACAAACTTAAAAATACCAGCACGAACCATTCTGAAAACAATACACGTTTTTCATAAATTTTTCGCAAAGTACATAAAATTGAAAAAGAAAGTAAGTATCATACAATATGCTTACTTTCTCTATGCAACAAATATGTAAACATAATTTCCGTTGATCTAGTTTGTTCCATTCACGGGAGAAGTTACTTTTTGTACTAGTTTTGTTTTCTGATGCCAAAGAATTCGTTAATTTATTTCACGATATATTAATTAAGTATATCAATTTCATTTTCATTTGGCAGATGAGTATGAATAAATCATTTAGTTTGAACTTGTAAATTGCCAAAAGCGATCAATTTCAATTTGGCGTTTCGCTGCTAAAGAAGTATAATCATTGCATTAGGGTAATCACATCAGATTTGCTTAAAGTAGTGGGGGTATGGGAGGATTGGTATATTTAAGTAGTTTGTCCAACAGATGACATCATATTCCACAAATATGATTGAAATGTAATTTTATATAGAACAGTTATGTGATCTAGTTTTAGAAGATAAAGGGCCAGAGACGCCTACAGAACTTTTTCCAATTGTGGGCGGACTCACGGCCAAGACGTAGAACATCGCCTTAGCTTTATGTGCACCTTTAAGACATTGAAGGGTGCAAGTGTCTTCTAGCCCTCCTTTATGGACGCCCATGCAAAAGACCACTATATTCTTACTGAAAGTTTTGAGACTCATAAGAAAAGTTTTGTCATTTTTTTTCTGAAGTTTATATTTTAAGATACTTAAATACTGATTGCGCGTGCATGTAATTTGTAGGAGGTTCAATAACATATCCTTAAAATTACTTTTAAAGGTTTATTTGTCGGGTAGCAGTACAACTTGAGTTAAGTCATAGCAGCACTACTATGGTGGTATGGAAAGTATGGTAGTATGTATATTTGTGTTATCTTACATAATAAATGAATATATATGTGTGTGTGTATAACGACATTTTCCATGCTTGTACTCCATATTGACGACATTTTGCTTGTTGGTTTCAGATAAAGCAGAAAATTTTAGCATAGCGTGCTGGCAGATATTTAATCTTGTACGTTGAAAACGTATCGTTTGTATCTCCCACGTTGTCTAGTGGTTAGGATACCTGGCTCTCACCCAGGAGGCCCGGGTTCAATTCCCGGCGTGGGAAATGTGACATTTTTATGGTTTATTTTAAAGAATACATGATTGCCAAGTTATAACATGTAAATTATTTAATATCTTGTAATTTACTTAAGCGTATTTATGCTTGTTTGTATGTATTTAATTATATAATACTAAATAAAAATCGCTTCATTTAGTACTATATAATTAATAAAAAAATTGAACCTACCTGCAAGTAAAAATACTTATTTATTAGTGTCGGTTAGTGTTTATATTAGAATAATTTTAATCTACATAATATTAAATGAAGCAACTTTCATTTAGGTTAATTACACCGGTTTAAAATTAAAATATATAAGAAACATGTAAAAGAATAATTTATGATTTTACAGGATTTGAAATAAATATGCATGCATAACAACAAATGCAATCTCGGTCCACGTTTTCATTTATTCTCCGCTTCTCAGCGTTAAATATTAAAATTATTTTATTCGTTCAAAGTATAAATTTTTTATAATTAATTTGATGTTATTTGCATATACCGTTTCTGCTTATACGATTATGCTCACTTAATGGTTCTACAATTTTTCATAGTAATTTTTCTGCAAATGCATACACAGAATGCTATAAAAATACGATGCTGAATAACATGCACTTCATTATATTAACATATATTAACTCTTTTTAGTTTATAATATTTCTTGTTATTTAAGATTTTATTTTAAAATAAAAATTTAATGCTTTTACTTTACTGTTATAAATTACTTTTTGTGATGTAAGTTTTGTACACTTAAATTCGTATAAAGCCTAAAATATCAACATGTTTTTAATTATTTTTCCCTCGAAAATTTTCAAAATGCATCGCCTTTTAGCAACTTTTTTAAATTCATAAAAATGGGCATTTATTTTCCATAATTAGTATGGTCTCCAATTTGGTGATTGTTTTTTACACCAATTAAGTTATGGCATCCGATGTTTATAAAATTCATCTTTAACTTATAAAGAGGCATTTTTTGCCTTTTTTTTTTTTGCAAATTTAATGATATTTAACTTGTAAAAAGCTATAAGAAAATAGTCAAATGTGCATAAAATCAAAAGGAAAAGACTTCATTATGACCAAAAGAACATTTGAAAATTGACACTTCGAAAAAAATGTGAAAACTTATATGAATAATAGTCAAATTTGCATTAAAAAAATCGTACAGAAAAGTGCTATGTATAAGCATTTTAAAAATTATATTTTGATATAATTATATTTTTTTCAAAAAACACGATACTTTGAAGAAATATGAAAAATACACTTTGAGGAAATTTTAATAAAACACGCTACTTATAAGAAATTTAAATAAAAGTTGATACATGGCAGGAATGTTAAAAAGCACAATACTAAATTGAAACAAATTTGATACTTTATGAAAATAAAAAAAGTTGATACTTAGAAGTAAATAAAAAAATTGATACCTGGAAGAAATTTTTAAAAACATGATACTTGGAAGAAATAAAAAAAACATTATACGTCGAAAATAAACGTAATTCTTAAAAGAAATAAAAACGCACAATTTTTAGAATTTTTTTAAAAACACTATACTTAAAAGAAATAAATTAGACGGAAAAGGCTAATTCGTTTTATAGCAATTTATGTTCAGTGCATCTTGAAACGTGTTCTACTTGTGTTTTGCGCCTTTACTTGCTGTGTTTGCTCTCAAAAATCATCTCAGTCATATGATGCGTGCACCTTTGATCAGAGATGATGCACCTTTGATCAGAGATGCGCATTTTTAGCACTCACAAATAAAGCTGGATATACAACTGGAATAACTTTAAAAGCAAGAGAGTTTCCAGTGCTATACCAAATGGCACTCTACTTATTGTCGTTTGGCATAACCAAAAATGTTTTATGTATCGTGTGTGTTCTAAGTAATTTATTTTTAAAAGATATTTGCAATTTAAAATAGCCTATCAACTTTTTTAAAAATCACAATATTTTTAAATTGTTTTCTGATATATTTTGAGTATCGTGTTTTTCGATATATTTTATGTATCCAAGTATTTTATTCTGTCCCGAAAATGTTCTGTATATTTTTTTTCAATTTAAGACAACTTAACTTTTAGATTAAACAATTTTAAATTAAATTAACTTTTAAAAAATTACAAAACGTTTCAAGTATCGTGTTAAATTCTCTATTTGAATGTTATTTTCAATTTATAACTTTTAGGTAATAAATTTTGAAGTTTACTTTTAAAAAATTAGCTGTTTAAAAGTTGCAAAACTGTTGTGTGTTTTAATATTTCTTATATGTCCCAAAATTTTATCCAATTATTTTATTCTGTATTTTAAAGTTATTTTCAATTTAAAATAGCTTATCTTTTAGATTCAAAATTAAATTTCATAACGTAGTGGATTATAATTTTTGCAATTTTTAGAAATAATTAGAATTAAAAATATATTTAGATATAAACAGAAAATAAAGGAAAAAAACATATTATTTTTGCATTAAGAATAACCTATGAATTTTCAAATAATACTCCTGAAATTATGACCGTTTATAATTATTGTATTACAATATAATATAAGTTAAAATAAACAAATTATACTGCATATTACATATGAACAGAATGATTCTATAGCATTGTGAATTTTGCAAACTGCCGCGTTTGATGTATCATGTATCGTGGTGCCCAGGGGCGGCATTTCAGCATTTCATTTGGGGGTGCGAGATTTGTATGAAAATCCCCAATATGAAATAAATAAAATGTTTGTTAACAGCGGGGGGGGGGGAGGAGAGTAGAGAGAGATCACAAAAGTAAATTGATGTTGAGAAAAATAATTGTTGCTAATATAATTTTTGTACATAATTGTTGTTAACATAATTTTTCTAAATACAATGATCTATGTTTATTTACCTGTTATTGAAGTTTTAAACGCCGGTTCTTAGAGTCTGGATGAAGAGAAAATTTTGTTACAATATCATCATAATCCAGTGGTATATCCTATTCTATAGCTAAAGTAGCTAAAGATGAAAGTCTTTCTTGTACCATTGTATTGCGAAAATAATTTTTCAACTTCCTGAGACACGAAAAATACCTTTCAAAACTGAGCTGATTGGCACAGTCAAAAATAATTTAACTAATAATGTTATGACAGGAAACACATTTTTAAATTCCGCTCTTTAAAATAATTCAGGCGACTTTTAAAATTGGTATGGTCTATGTTTACATTTTTCACCATCGAATAAAACAGTCGCAATTCACATAGCAATTCCTCTTTCTGGAAGTTATATATTTTGCATATGGTTGAAACTTTTTCTTTTTCGATATCTTATCCGGATAATACTGAACTAAGGGCAAACACAACGGATATATTGTTCTCATTAAATCTTGACTCAATTTCATTAGATACTGAATCTATAATTTCATATTGAATCTGTGATATGATTTAACATCATCAAGGGGACCTTTTTCACCTTGGAGATTTTTTTTCACTGAATTTGCTTGGAATTTTTTTACGCCTTTTCAGTTTTGGTCCAGAATAAGAAAAATTTTGGGGCGCGACCGCACCCCCTCGCGCCCCCTATTTGCCGCCCCTGGTGGTGCCTTTGTAAAAAATTGATTTAGGTGAATGTTTTTTAAACTTTAAAGATAATGTTTCAGATTGTGTTGACTTCAATATCAATATGTACTTAAATTTATAAAAAAATATTTTTGAAGTAAAGACATGACATTTTTGTGTCGCGTCTAATAAAATATTTTTTATAAATTCAAGTATATTATTGAAATCAACACAATCCAAAAAACTGACATTATAGTTGTAAAAATATCCTCTCCTAGCTCAATATATTTGTTTACAAATATGCATAAAACTTTGTAAATATCATGTCCGCAACATGCACTATATTGTAGAGTAGTCGAATGTGTGATAAATATGTATATAAACACGTAATAAATACGTCTAGAAATACAATATGAATACGTATGTAGACACATTATAAATACGTATGGGAACACTTTATAAATACATATTGGAATACATTATGAGTACTTATGGAAATACGTTATAAATACGCATGGGAATACATTATAAATACGTATGGGAACACGTTATAAATACGTATGTAATACGTAATAAACACGTATGTGGATATACGTAATATACACGTATGTGATTGGTAATAAACACGTATGTGGGTACGTAATAATAACGTATGTGGATATACGTAATAATAACGTATAAGTGTACGTAATGTAAATGTAACTAAATGTAAAATTCATTATTGGCATACAAAAACTAGAATTTGGCATTTGAATTTTAGAAATGTATTGATGTGCACTAAAATAGTCAGAGGAAACAAATATTTTTATTATTAAAACTGTTTAATATATGGATTATATTGGTTAGCGCACACGCACGTGTGTGTGTATAACGACATAACGTGTAACATTTTGCTTGTTGGTTTTAGATAAAGCGGATAATCTTAGCATAGCGTGCTGGTAGAGATTAGGTGTTGTTTGTTGAAAATGAAATTTTTGTGTCTCCCACGTTGTCTAGTGGTTAGGATACCTGGCTCTCACCCACGAGGCCCGGGTTCGATTCCCGGCGTGGGAAATGTAACATTTTTATGGTTTATTCTGCCGTTTAAGAATACATGATTGTTAAGTTTTAACATGTAAATTACTTAAAGTCTTGGAAATCACTTTTTTTTCTACAAATCCACAAACTTTAAATTACAGCGGTTGTCAAATAGCAGTTTGTCAAATTATTGAAAATTATTCAAATTCATTAAGTGAGGTTTTAAATCAGGGAGCATAAGGCAAAAATGGGAAATGTAACATTTTTATGGTTTATTCTGCCGTTTAAGAATACATGATTGTTAAGTTTTAACATGTAAATTACTTAAAGTCTTGGAAATCACTTTTTTTTCTACAAATCCACAAACTTTAAATTACAGCGGTTGTCAAATAGCAGTTTGTCAAATTATTGAAAATTATTCAAATTCATTAAGTGAGGTTTTAAATCAGGGAGCATAAGGCAAAAATACCATATAATTAAATTTTGCATTTACTTAGGGAACGTGATGTTAAAATAAAGTACATGTGACAATTCGGGCTTTGGTGGGAGGATTATGTAATACTAAAGTTAATATATTATAACATTTTATTAGTGTTATAAACAGATATAAATAAAAGTATACTGTGTTTTTATAATATTATAGAGTATTTTGCGATTAAAAATATATGAACTGATTAAATATTTAAATAAAAAAGATTTGTAATAAAAACACTGTAAATATAATAAATTATGATTAGACTGTCTCTTGGGATCCAAAACTGTCGCGAAACAGCTTATCCAGGTACATGTTTAATAATTGAAACGTTAACGTGAAAGTAGTAAAAAACTCAAAATATTCAATCCAAAATATAAAAGTATCTACATAAATAAAATTGAAAATTTTGTCGCTCTGTGTCTTTGTTTCATCATCAGGGGAGAACGGCTGCACCGATGGATGAAAATTTCGGGGTAGACTAGAAATAGCCTAACTTAAAATTTTGTTTATGCTTCGAGTTTCTAGGACCAAGGGGTTATTGGGATGTAATAAAAAACGCACTATTAAACCTTCCACTGAGATAGCATTATGCAAACGACATTTGTTCAGTAAAATTCTTTGAAGAAAACCGAACAAGAAAGATGAAGCATTGATTATGAAACACTTTCCAACTTAAATGCAATTTTATTGTTTTAGCATCTCTAAAATGTAATACATTCAGCGGTGATATTTTGTAAACTGTTACAGTACTACAGTAATTTATTATACTTGAAAATGACGTCATCGAAATATAAATCGTCTGCCTCTCAATGCAAAATCAATAAATATTTCATTCATATTACTTACTAACAGTGTACCCGTTCTTTGCATGGAATATACAATATACAGAAATTAAAATTTTAATTATGTGCAAATTTCTATAATATTTTAAATGACATTGTTATTCTAAACATTTTATTAAAATATTTAATTTAATTATTTTAAAAAGATGTATAAAAATATCTGTTCTCACTATACAAAATTATCTTCATAGGCAGATCTGAAGAAAAAAACATCCTAGTCCCGTTTGTAAACAAATTTACAAAATCTATTTATTTAATTACCATAAAACGACAGGGATTATCAAGGAAATTGAACTTAATTTTTCAAAATATTAAATTTTCACCAATTAGGAGTCATTTTCGTTAGTTTAGTATCACTATGTCAATATGGTAGTATCTTCATTAATTTAACGGCAAATTTAAAAGTCGCCAAATTTGTCGTCGGATTTGGCATTATTTTTGTATCACTTTAACGATATTTTTATCTATTTGACAACATTTTTATCCGCCTGGCGACAAAAATGTAAATGTAAAAAATGTCGTAAAGTCGGCGGCATCCCTTAAAATCCCTCGCCAAGCAGACGGACGGAACCATTTATAAATTTTTTAGATTGTGAGATTATGCCTATGTATTAGAATATTTACCCGTAATACAATATATGAATTTTAAAAATGTTTCCACAAGATAAAACAGATTGTGTAAGTATTTGAAAATATCAATTATCTCTATATTCGTTAAACCCAAAGCCCGTAATGTATATATTCCAATCAAAAATGCAGTTCCAATAAAATTTATTTATATATATTTCACTGTGATTCAAATAGAAAAATATTTACTGTTGTAATGGCTCATTGAGTTTAATTTCGTTTCTCAGCTTTACTGCTGTAATAACTCATTCAGTTTAATTCCGTATTTTAACGACATGATATTTTTTTTTCAAACATAAACTCACTGTGTTTAATTCGGTCGCTTAGCAACATTATATACGTATGTGGATATACGTAATAATAACGTATAAGTATACGTAATAATAACCTTTTCATAAAGATTGGAATACCGTATTCTAACATATCGCTTTTCGTAATAGTTATGCATGGCCTGACACGTAAAGATTACGTATGCTTGATACGTAAGAATTACGTATGAGTTTATTCTCCGTATTAATATGCATTACAAATTACAAGATAATTGCCATAGTATTGAGATTCGCCTGTCTAAATAAAATAACTAAATGTAAAATTCATTATTAGCATATAAAAACTAGAATTTGGCATTTGAATTTTATAAATGTATTGATTTGAACTAAAATAGTCAGCGAAAAAAATTATTTTTATTATTAAAACTGTTTAATATATGGATTGTATTGCTTAGCGCACAGGCGTGTGTATGTTGAAGACTCGGATTGCCATCTTTCATGTCCTATCTTGTAAAGGACCATGAATAAGGATAAAACGCCACGGCTTTCATCTGCTAAGTGATAGGGGGCGCCACAATAACAATCTGAAGTTGTCATGCAAATGTGCTTTACTGACGTATATTATTTTCATTTTAGTGTGAAAATATTATCCTTTTCAGTTATTATTATTATTAAATAATACCTGAAAAAACAACAAAATATGCACAGTCGTTAGACTGTTACTTCTTCAATCCTTATAAGGCATTTGTAAAACGTATCGAAGACTACATAAAAATTCGAGCTGCATGCATTAAAGGGGTCCATATTGAAGACATCGATGAATTTTGAACCAACATCGATGATGAAGAGGCCAACAGAACGTTAAATGACAGATTATTTATTTTAAAAATGCATTCATTTGTGTACAATTAACTTGGCGCTGATATATTTCAAGATATGGTAATGTATTCTTGGAAAAAAGCTGGATATTCTGTTGGAAAACACATTACAAAATTTAACAAGGTAACGGTAACTGTATTTAATATTGGTTCAGCAACTTGTTTCATTTTAAATTGCAGTGATTATGCATTTGTTAAATGTGCACATTGTAACGTTTTCATTTGTATTGATCATACATTTAATCATTCCCATTCATAATTTCAAACTTACAAAGAATTTAAATCATTTATTATTTTACAAATTTCATTTGCTTTGACTTTCATTGTAATACAGTCAATAGTTTTGTTGATTAGTTCAGTTTTGGTTCCCAAAAATTTCAGCCTTTGTCTTTGTTGTGTTTGATCAACCTTTACTACCATGTCTTGGCAGTTGTTTAGCTAATTAATAAGATATAAATTATATTAGTAATAAATTTATCGTTTGCTACTTATCATTATTGTCCATTTTATTTCAAAATAATAATAATAATTGAAAAGGATAATATTTTCACACTAAAATGTTAATAATACACGTCAGTAGAGCACGTTTGCATGACAACTTCAGATTGTTATTGTGGTGCCCCCTATCACTTAGCAGATGAAAGCCGTGGCGTTTTATTATTATTCATAGTCCTTTACAATATAGGACATGAAAGATTGGAATCCGAGAGAAATATTGGAAAGCCTTCCCTTGTAAGGCTTATGGTAGCTTAATATGTGGCCGGATGCGAGTGTGTGTGTATAACGACATTTTTCATGCTTGTACTTCATATCGACTACATTTTACTTGTTGGTTTCAGATAAAGCAGATCATTTTAGCATAGTGTACTGGTAGAGATTAGATCTTGTGCGTTGAAAACGAAGCGTTTGTGTCTCCCACGTTGTCTAGTGGTTAGGATACCTGGCTCTCACCCAGGAGGCCCGGGTTCAATTCCCGGCGTGGGAAATGTAACATTTTTATGGTTTATTTTGCCATTTTGCCATTTTTATGGTTTATTTTGCCATTAATGAATGCATGATTGTGTTAATGATTGTTTTAATGGAATACATGACTGTTTTAACATGTAAATTATTTAAAATCTTGGAATTCACTTTTTTTTCTACAAATCCACAAACTTCAAATTACAGCGGTTGTCAAATAGCAGTTTGTCAAATTATTGAAAATTATTCAAATTAATTAAGTGGGATTTTAAATCAGGGAGCATAAAGCAAAATTACCAAATATTTAAATTTTGCATTTACTTAGGGAACGCGATGTTAAAATAAAGTACATGTGACAATTCGGGCATTGGTGGGCGGATTATATAATACTAATATTATAACATTTTATTAGAGTTCTAAACAGATATAAATAAAAGTATACTGTGTTTTTATAATATTATAGAGTATTTTGCGATTAAAAATATATGAACTGATTAAATATTTAAATAAAAAAGATTTGCAATAAAAACACTGTAATTATAATAAATTATGATTAGGCTGTCTCTTGGGATCCAAAACTGTCGCGAAACAGCTTATCCAGGTACATGTTTAATAATTGAAACGTTAACGTGAAAGTAGTAAAAAACTCAAAATATTCAATCCAAAATATAAAAGTATCTACATAAATAAAATTGAAAATTTTGTCGCTCTGTATCTTTGTTTCATCATCAGGGGAGAGCGGCTGCACCGAATTGGATGAAAATTTCGGGGTAGACTAAAAATAGTCTAACTTAAAATTTTGTTTATGCTTCAAGTTTCTAGGACCAAGGGGTTATTGGGTTGTAATAAAAAACGCACTATTAAACCTTCCATTGAGATAGCATTATGCAAACGACATTTGTTCAGTAAAATTCTTTGAATAAAAACAAAAAATAAAGATGAAGTATTAATAAAGCATTGATTATGAAACACTTTCCAACTGAAATGCAATTTTATTGTTTAAGCATCTCTAAAATGTAATACATTCAGCGGTGATATTTTGTAAACAGTTACAGTACTACAGTAATTTATTATACTCGAAAACTTAAAACTTCATTGAAAAAGACAATTCTAGTTGAACAAAATTAACTTTATTCAAATGACGTCATCGAAATATAAATCATCTGCCTCTCAATGCAAAATCAATAACTATTTCATTCATATTACTTACTAACAGTATACCCGTTCTTGTACAGATGTATAAAAATATCTGTTCTCACTATACAAAATTATCTTCACAGGCAGATCTGAAGAAAAAAACATCCTAGTCCCGTTTCTAAGCAAATTTACAAAATCTAATATTTAATTACCACAAAACGACATGGATTATCAAGGAAATTGAACTTAATTTTTTAAAATATTAAATTTTCGCCAATAAGGAATCATTTTCATTAGTTTAGTATCATTATATCAATGTGGCAATATCTTCATTAATTTGACGGTAAGTTTAAAATTCGCCTATAATTTGTCGGAAAGTGGGATAGTTGGACTAAGAGTCAAAAGCAACCGAAAAGTCTTTGCAATATCATCCCCTTTAAAAAACAAAATTAATTTAATTGATTTAGCATAATTTTTTATAAATTTGACGACATTTTTATCTATTTAGCAACATTTTTATCCATTTGGCAACAAAAATGTAAATTAAAAAAATGTCGTCAAGTTGGCGACATCCCTCCAAATCTCTCGCCAAGCAGACGGACGGAATTATTTACATTTTTGTAGATTATAAGATAATACTTATGTATTAGAATATTTACCAGTACTACAATATATGAATTTTAAAAATGATTTTACAAAATAAAACAGATTGTATAAGAATTTGAAAATATCAATCATCTCTATATTCGTTAAACCCAAAGGCCGTACTGGATACAATCCAATCAAAATTTCAGTTCCATTAAAATTTATTTATATATATTTCTTTGTGATTCAAATAGAATAATATTTACTGTTGTAATGACTCATCGAGTTTAATTTCGTTTTTCAGATTTACTGCTGTAATAACTCATTCAATTTAATTCCGTAATTTTTTTTTTTCAAACATAAACTCTCTGTGTTTAATTCTGTCCGAAAACATCAATAATAACAAGAAAGATCAATCATGCTTAAAGCATTGATTATGAAACACTTTCCAACAGCAATGCAATTTTATTTAAACATGTCTAAAATGCAATACATTCCTCGGTAATATTTTAGAACTTCTCACAATACTACATTGATTTATTATATTTGAAAACTTAAACCTTCATCGAAAAAAATGAACTTCATTCAAATGACGGCATTGAAATATAAATTGCCTGGTTTAAACATCTCTAAATTGTGATATATTACTCGATAATAATTTTAGAATTATCATAATACCACGATAATTTATTATATTTAAAAACTTCATTGAAAACAATTGAAATTCATTCAAATGACGTCATAGAAAAAATAACACGCCTGGCTCTCTCTAAAAAAGCAGCATTTCATTCATAAATAATTTCCCATTCATGTCATTTATCACAATACTATAATAATTTATTTTATTTAAAAATTAAGACCATGGAGCTACAAGTAATTTAACTCTATGCTTAAAACTTCATCGTAAAAAATCGTCCTTCTCTCGGTAAAGTCAATGAATATTTCTTTCATATCAGCTATGCAGACTCCATGAGCTAATTTCTTTTGCGTTAAAAAAATACAGCAATTTCTATACAACTCATCCTACATATTTTGCTGTTTACATTTTACATAAGTGAAAAATAGGCTTCGTTGTAGAAATAATCAAATTTGGATGAGCATTTAAACTCATATATATTGTAATTGTTGATTTAGTATGTAGATGCATAGAATTTAAACCAAAATAAAGTGGTTTTAGGACGGATACAACACTCAATATGAAATAAAAAGAACTTTAAAAATCCCGATTTTGAGACAAGATGGATGCCATATATCATTTTGAAGTGCATCACGTGATACTTTCATATAATGGTCACGTGATCGTTTCATGTAAGAGGTGTTATTATTATTTTAATTTTTATTTAAAAAACTACTGAATATATTTCGCTGAATTATTTTTTTATATATTTTATGGAACAATTTGAATATTACCTAAAAATTTCGAAGCAATTTGTGAATTTTAAATCCGCTTAAAAAATGTTTGAAAAATTAGGTCCCATAGGGCTCAATGTATTTCATTTTTTTAACCCGGATTCAATCCAAAACTAATTGGGTGATATTATTCATTTATATTCCCATAGGTCCTACAGACCATCTGAACAACATACTAAAATTTCATTTTGATTAAGTCATTTTTACGGCAGTTATCGTGCTAACGGACAGACAGACAGACAGACAGAATGAACAAAGTCATAAACACTTTTCAACTTTGTTGTAAAATGTTAATAATGTTTAAATCTGAAGATCGTAATTGTTATTTTCCAGTCAAAAATACAATGGCAATGAAATTTATTTTATATATACATCTTTATTATTAAAATCGGAATATATTTAATAAAAATCTTCTTCACACTGGATTTAAATCCGTTGCTAAGCGACATGTTATGATTTGCTTCAAATAAATTGGTGGTCAAAATATCGGCCGGAAAATGCGGCCCCTAATGAAGGTTTGGCGGCATTTTAAAAAATCGCCAAATTTATCGCCCAGTGGGACTATAACACTGACAGTCCCACTTGGCGATAATTTGACGAACCATCATCAAAATATTATCCCCTAAAAACCCAATTTCATTTATTTAGCGCAATTTTATCAATTTCATGATATTTTTATGGATTTACAAACATTTTTATCAATTTGGTGATATTTTTAAAATTCGCTAAATGTGTTACTAAGTAAGACGGTTGAACTGACAGACAAATGCTAACGAAACACCAGTTCAGTACTTTCTTCTAGCAAAACAAAATTAATTTCATTGATTTACATCGTTTTTATCAATTTGGAGACATTTCAATCAATTTGGCAACTTTTAAGAAATTTTCCAAGTTAGCGATATCCAGCCAAATTCTTAGCTCTAAATTTGCAGATCTGAATAAAATATCGTGATCCAGTTTGTATATACTAAATGAAAACACTAAAATATTATTAGCAGATATACCCGTTCTACTCTTTTTCTGTTTCAACAATCGGATAAATGAATTTATTGGGTAGACAGAATATATGAGTTTATTAGCTAAACACAATATATAAGTTTGAAACCTTTTTGCCAAAATAAATGAAAGTGATGTACGCAGTTCGCAATTAATATAATTAAAAGAAAAATTGAACCGTTTTTTTCTAAAATATATTTTTATATTCATTTATTTATTATTCGAATCGAAAAAATAGTAATAATCATTAACAAACACATTTAATTTCATTCCGTTGCCGAGCAACATGATATAAGATAGAATCTTCCTCAAAATCTTTCACAAAAAGTTTCAAAAACGTTAAAAAACAGCAAAAATGTACGTTTTTAACACTTTACAACAAAGTTGAAAAGTGTTTATGACTTTGTTCATTCTGTCTGTCTGTCTGTCTGTCTGTCTGTCTGTCTGTCTGTCTGTCCGTTAGCACGATAACTGCCGTAAAAATGAGTTTATCAAAATGAAATTTTAGTATGTTGTTCAGTCGGTCTGTAGGACCTATGGGAATATAAATAAATAATATCACCCAATTAGTTTTTTATTGAACCCGGGTTGAAAAAATGAAATACATTGAACCCTATGGGACCTAATTTTTCAAACATTTTTTAAGTAAATTTAAAATTCACGAATTTCTTCGAAATTTTTAGGAAATATTCACATTATCCCATAGAATATATAAAAAAAAATTCAGTAAAATATGTTAAGTAGTTTTTTAATTAAAAAAAATATTTAATATAGGGAAAAAAACAAATTCAATTAAATTCTGACTTTGGGATATCTTCCAGAAAGAAAAGAAAGAGATATTATATAATAAATATCTCTCCATTTGTTTAAACGTTTTGCATATGGGAGTGGCTTCATATTTTAAAGTAAATTTGGTAGATAACAATTTTTCTTTTTTTTTAAATTTTATATAACTCTTCATGATAAATTTATTTGATGGCATTTTAAATGCACTTCCCTACGTCCTAGAGAGTTAAAATTTGGTACACAGCTTAAATTTGTTGAACATTTTATTCGACAAAAATTTGATGGATCTTTAAATATAGATCATACATTTTTTTCGAAATGGCCTGAAAATAATCCCCGTTCACTTCTATAAATCATTGTTGTAATATTGTTAAAAATTCTGATGTGGACAGCACATGTCTTTCTCTGCAGACTCATATTCGTTCTCTTTATTTATTCAATGATAATTTGAGTTTATCTGCACAACATAAGTATTTTAAATGACATTGAATTTACACGTTAAACTTAAATTTGGTTCTCATTTGATAGCTGGACTTATTGTCAAAGGTGGCGTAGCGAAAACGCGAAAAAACTAGAATATCTCAAGAACGGCTAGTCCTAGAGTAATGGGGTTAGTCTTATTCTTTTTGTTGTCAAAAATCACATATAAAATAGGAATTTAATTGATATAATTGAGCACACGTAGTCTTTTATTTTTATATATAACGATTTTTGCTGGCCATTTCGCAAAAATAGCCCGTTCCTTTTTCCCGAATCTTAGTAGAATAACCTACAAATGATTTATATACAAAATTTTGTTAAATTTGGTATATAAATCACTTGTAGGTTATTGAAATATTATACTCCAAATTTTGTTAAATTTGGTTCATTAGTTTTTAGCTAGAGTGGATAAAGGCAATTTCTGCGGCCATTTCGCAAAGAAGGCAGATTCTTTTATTACGAATCGTACTATAATCTAATGAACATCAGGATTTCCCACAAAAAACATACCTACCAAATTGTATGAAATTCGGTCCATTAGTTTTTCAATTAGAGTGGATGTAATATCCACACAGACACACAGAAACATACACAGATACACCCTTACACACACAGACGTCTTCCTAAAAGTAGTTTTTTCGTGTTCTAGAAGTCCCAAAACGTGTAGATCCTTTGAAAATTCGAGTTCCGATCTTCGGCACGATTCCAATACTTTGAGTACATACACATACACATATATATTATCTGTGTATTATCTGTGTATCTAAATTCCGTGCCTATGCAATTACAATAGTTGTGATTTTAAATGATCCCTAAACTTTTATTATTTCTTCAAGGAAGCCTAATTTTAACATATGCAGAATGCAAATATCTCAAGCGATTGTAAGATGAATTACATAAGAATTGCTGAATTTTTTTCACACAAAATTATTTAGCTCTGGAGTCTGGAATACAAGTTATATGAATGAAATATTCATTGATTTTGCATAAAGAATCAGATGATTTATATTTCGATACAGTTTTAAATATTTAAGTATAATAAATTACTGTAGTACTGTGATAATGTAAAAGATATTACCACTGAATGAATCACATTTTAGAAATTTTTAAATGAAATTACATTTCAGTTGGAAAGTGTTTCATAATCAATGCTTATGCATGATTGATCTTTCTTGTTAAAATAAATTGTGGTTTTTAGATTATTTGAATTCTCTATGGGAAATAACATGGGTTTTCACACTTTTATGAATTTTTTAGAAATAAAATGTGCGTTTTTGCGAAAGTGTTACCAAAAAGGCGTTTTTTGAAAAATGTGACAATTTGCGATTTTTTTCAAAATGTCTGATTTCTCTATGGAAATTAACATAGGTTTTCGCACTTTTGCATTTTTTTTTCAAAAAATGTGCGTTTTTGCAAAAGTGTTACCAAAAATGCGTTTTTTGAAAAATGTGACATTTTGCGATTTTTTTCAAAAACACACTTTTTACTTGTAAAAACTAAGAAAAACATGTTTTCAAAGTAGCGGAATCGTGTGAATTGATGTTTTAAAGTAGTAGAATCGCGTGATCGACTATATTCGATGAATATACCCAATGAGGGAACCCATAGACCGTTTATCAGCGATCCGCGAAACATTTAGGTTAGTAATGTTGCGAATCCCACATCCATTTTAGTCTGAAAATCTAGAAAACCCCCAGAGAATATACCTATTTTAAAAATAAGTATTATAAAAAAGGGTTAGTGTATCAGTTTATACGCATAGTGTGTGTCTTATTTCTCTAAATTCCGTCATTTTTAAAAATAAAAGTAAATGCCAGAACCCTCCACGCTTAACTCTCGTAAAAATGATTTAGCTATGAGTGCCCCCGCCCAACACTTTTGTGCGGACGGAGGAGATATTTAACACATTCTCGGCACTAGGAGAATACGTAGTGGACGTTGGCACGTGTTATATTACTGAATAAGAAATTGCTTAACCTGAAATACAAGCGAGTCTGTATTCAGGAGATATATAGCCGAAAATGACTATCCTGTGATTTTTAACGTTTGAAATAGCAAAATACTCACTAATTTCTTTACAACGAATAACATATATTTCTTGTATGCATACCAGTTTTAAGTGAAATTTAACACATATAGCTTTCTGAGGGAGGGAGAAACGCCTAATATGGTGATACATATGACACACGCGCTCAGCACAAATCGATGGAAAAAAATGGTGAGATAGTTTTTAAAGACGAGACTTTGAAATTTTTTTCGATAAATAAGGTATTTGAGGTTATTTAACGTGTGAATGATCGATACATGGTAAAAAAATGAGGAACTGGGCTAAGTTTTCAAGTATAGGACTTTGAAGTTTTTAGCTAAATGTAATATGTGCCAACATTTTATAAGATGATATCACCTGCAGAGTGAGTATAAGACGATCCCATCAGCAGCAGCTAGTTACAAAGTGTCGAACTAGACGAACATTTCTACGATACAAAATTTAAATATCCTAACCAAATACAATGCTTTGTAGCTTTTAAAGGGTTGGAAACACCTACGAAGGCGGCATGCGTGATACTTATAGCCGATACATAGCCGCGAAATGGGAAACTAACAAAGATTTTTTTAAGGGTAGAACTTGAATTTATAATTAAACCTGACTTCTACTAACTACTGCAAAGGGAGAGAGATGCATAGCGAAAGGGGTTATGTATATATATATATATATATATATATATAATGCATATAACCAACACCCACCGGTGGAATGCAGATCTAAGATAATATTTTTAGGAGAAGACATGGAATTTTTAAGTAAATGGGGTATTTAGAGGCATTTAAAGAGATATAAACATATGATGAGGTAGCATCCATAATACACACAGCTAATATAGGACAGAGAAAGGAAAACTTTAGTATTGTTTAGAGACCGAACTTCGAATTTTTAAGTAAATGTAAGTGCTTAGAAATTTTTTAATGAGCTATGTGCGATACACATGTCCCGATCACAGTGGTGGAAAAGTGATATCGGAGCAGTTTTTAAAGATACGACTTTAACTTTCTTCAATTAAGTGGAGAATCTACTAAATCTTAGAGGGTGCTAACGCTTACCGAGGGTTTCATGTATAATACACATAAGCAGCATATAACATTAAGAAGGGGATATTAGAAGCATTTTTTAAAGTAAAGACTTTAGAAGTTTTACATAAATGACAATTTATACTAGCTTTTAAAGAAATGGAAACGCCCAGCGAGATGACTTAGAATGAATACAACGCCGATACATAACAGCGAAAGGAAAACTTAAATATTGTTTAAAGACTGAACTTCAAATTTCGAAGTAAATGTACATGTTCAGAAACTTTTAATGGGCTAGTATGATACACATACTCGATATAACAGTAAAATGATGAACTAAGAATAATTTATAAGTATGTAACTTTAGATTTTTTAGTTAAATAGAGATTTCTACCAATTTTTAAAGGGATAGAAAGGTATACAAGGGTGTATAACAAATTTTTAGAAGGGAATTTGGGAATTTGCCAGCTAAATAGGGATTTTCACTAATTTTTAAAGGGATATAAAGACATACTAAAGGGTATACAACAAATTTTTAGAGGGGGCTTTGAGAATTTTTTAGCTAAATAGGGATTTCTACTAACTTTTAAGGAATAAAAACACATACTTAAGAGCATAGAGTGTTATCATTACTAACACATAGTACTAAAATGAGGAATTAGCATAATATTTTAAAGAATAAACCTTAAATTTTTTTGTAACTAGGCACAACATATAAACGTTTAAAGCGGATGAATACACAGATTGAGACAGCATGTGCGATGCATATCATCCGCATATAGTAACAAAAGTAGAACTAAACATGTTTTTAAGGATATAATTTTTGGCTTCTTCGCATAAATGAGGATGTTTAGAAACACTTGAATGGTTAGAAACTACACTTTAAGTGGGAGTAGAATAACACCATCACCAATACCTATCGAGGGAAAATAGGAATTAGAGTAATATTTTAGGGATGGGACTTTAGATTTTTAGGTAAATGTTATGTTTAAGAACTTTTAAAGTAGCGTAAATACCTACTAAGACAACATATGCGGCACACATAGCCAATACATAGTTATGAAATAGGGAAAAGCTAAGATAGCTTTTTAGAATAACACCTAAAATTTTTTCTAATTAAGCGCAACATATCAGCACTTAAAGCGGACGAATACGAAGATTCAGACGGCATGTGTGATACGCATCGCGGACACATATAAGTTAAATGTTGATTTAAGTAAGTTTTTAAGGATAGAACTCTGAATTTTTGAGGTAAATGAGATGTTTAAGAACATTTAAAGAGTCAAAAATACCTAATAAGGTGGTATGAGATGAATTCATCATCGTCAGATAACAGCGAAATGGGGATACTACAAATATTTTAAAGGGGAATCCTTAAAATTTCTAAGTAAATAACCTTTAAAGAGATGAAAAAAATATGTAGCGAAGTTGTGTGGATAATACAGATCACCGACATTCTAAAACAGACAAGACATGTCTATACAAGATAAAAAATGTTGTACGTTAGTATAAACATACATTATTCTATGTAGCAATGTAATACATACCCCAAGATTTATATAAAGTAATCGCGAATCCATTATACTAATCCCATCAGAAATCAGCTAAAATAATAAAATTACCAAGCTGAATAATATATCTAGGTACTAAAACCCCAACAAACTACATTAAATTGATAAAAATCTTAACTAAATAAAATAATGAAGCTGTAACATACTATAAAAATACTAAGTTTAATAAAATGATAGAAGAAAATCATATTAAAGCAAGTACTTACATGTTCAATCCGACTCAAAAGTGCTACATTAGGTGTAGGCCGATGAATAATGACAGATATAACATCTCCAGCTTTACCAACTGAAACCGACATATTCGCAGAACAACTTGAAACGCAACAGCACGAAATCCACAGCAGAAATGATAAAATCGATACTTGAACGCCACCCACACCCCCTACACGACAAAGTCACATCAAGGTCATATCATGGTTACTATTAAACTATGGTATAAAATAGAATCACATGTTAAAAAATAATAGATTTTAGTAAAATAATTAAAGAAAATCCCTTTATGATTATGAATGGCCTGTCTATATTTACCATGCGTATATGTGTGTGTGTGTGTGTGTGTGTGTGTGTATGTGTGTAATTATACCTTAAAAAGCTATATATCTGTAGTATCCCAACGGATACTAATATTTGTTTTTTCAAACTTAGAAAAACTTTTTTTAATTGCACTTAGAATAAGTGCAACTGAAATAAAGTTTTTCTAAGTTTGAGGTATTTTGCTTTTTTGAGGTATTTTTATACATATTATCGATGCTTTGAATAAAGCTAGATTGAAAGTACTGTGCTACGACTGCCTATTTACTTTTTTATGTGCCTATTATGCGAACATAGACTAAATGGTTGGTTACCATAGTAACGGAATATCCTTTCAAAATCAATTTATAATTTTTTTTTATATTTGAATATATAGCCAAGAAATAGATTAATTTAAACTCTAATTATCGGTTTTATATATTGAAATTTCAGTTTTTAATTATTAATTGCACGTAAAAGTGGAATATATCCTATATAGCTACGCAGAGGCGTACAGTTTTTATTATACTTCTCTGCTGTCAAGTTAGCTTGCAAGTATAGTTGATTTCAAAATACACATTCTTATATTAAATTTTTGTATTTATTTTTAAAAATCAGATATTTTTTTTTCTTTTCAAAATATCTATATTTGTATTTTTAGACAAATGTATATATCGTCTACTTTATTGCAGAATAAAAGTATCTATTGAATTGCTGTTTACTCGGTGGCAACATTAAATTCATTTAGGAAGAAACTTTGAGAACACAACTGTGGATTTACAGTATTTTGAGGTATTTATATATTACTAGCAGCATACCCGTTCTTCGTACGGAGTATATAATATAAAGAAATTTATAATTCGCAATCATCTGCAAATTCTGTTAAAATATTAAATTTATTGCTCATAAAGAGAAGTTTAAGAATATCTGTTCTCACTATGCAAGATTATCTTCACGGGCAGATCTGAAGAATAAAACATCCTGGCCCCTTTTGTAAGCAAATTTACAAAAAAAAAGGAATTGAATCTTATATATGCAACCCCATACTACTTATATTGTCGCAAATTAGAAAATATGCCAGTGTGTTAGTAGACGATTACTCGTATTACAATATGAGTCTCAAAAATCTTTGCCAAAATAAAAGAGATGACGTAATGAATTGAAAATATCAATAATCCCTGTAATCTTTATATCAGAAGGTCGTATTTGATTTCAATATATGCCAATATATATCAAAATATATGCCAATACACCTGTACTACTTATATTCTCGTAGATTAGAAGATATACCCGTGCATTTGTAGAAGATTAGTCGTACAATGTACTATATATGAGTTTCAACAATTTTAGTCCTAATAAAGCAATGGCATAATAATTTGAAAATATCAATAATCCCTGAATCAACAGTCCCCGAAAATATCAATGATAATAATGTTTAAACCTGAAGACCGTAATTGATATTATCCAGTCAAAAATGCAATGTCAATGAAATTTATTTTATATACATATTTTCATTATTCAAATCGGAAAAGATTTAATAAAAATCGTATGGCACATAACACATTGAATACGCTGCTAAGCGACATAATATCATTTGCTTCAAATAAATTGATGGAAATCATATCGTCTGAATAATGCGATCTCCATGGAAGGTTTGGCGACATTTTCGTCAATTTAGCGAAATGTCATTCAAGTCGGTTTAGTCGTTCTCTCGTGATGATGAGACAAACGAAAGTTTCGTTTTTTACTAATATCTCGAGAACCGCTGGTCGTAAAAACTCAAAACACGGATTAAATTTTAAGTGGGGCTATTTCTAAGCTGCCCACAAAATTTTCATTAAATTCGGTTCAGCCGTTCTCCCTTGATGATGGGACAAACAGACAGACAGACAGATTTTCAATTTTATTTATATAGATATCTTTATTATTTAAATCAAAATGATTTAATAAAAATCGTCTGCCTATAAACACATTGGATTTAAATCTGTTATGCTAAGCGACATGATATCATTTTCTTCAAATAAATTGGTGAAAAATATATAGTCTGCATAATGTATTCTCGATGGAATTTTTAATTCTGCGTTTTAAATTAATATGTGGGCAATCTCTGGTTCTAGAAATTCGTAAACATGGACTAAATGTTAAATGGGGCTATTCCAAGTCTACCCCGAAAATTTCATCCAATTAATTGCAGCCTTTCTCCCGTGATGATGAGACAATCGTAAAGAAACTTAACATTCACAATTATGTATAAATTCCTATAGTATTCTAAATAACTTAGTTATTCAAAATATTCTATAAAATATTTAATTTAATTCTTCTAAAAAATGTATAAGTATCTCTGGGCTCGATATACAAAATTATTTTGACAGGCAGATCTGGAGAATAAAGCATCCTGGTCCAGTTTGTAAACAAATTTAAAAAAATTATTTTTCAATTCTCACAAAACGACAGAGATTATCTAGAAAATCGTACTTAATTATGTAAAATATTGAATTTTCATCGCTAAATTTATCGCTAAATTTATCGTCAAGTGGGACTATACAACTGACAGTCCCACTTGGCGACAAATTAAAGAAATATCATCACAATACTATCCCTTAATAAAACACAATTAATTTCATTTATTTAGAGCAATTTTATGAATTTCCAGATATTTTTATCGTTTTATAAGCATTTTTATCAATTTGGCGACATTTTAAAAATTCGCTAAATGTGTTACTGACTAGGACGGTTGGACTGACAGACAAATGCTAACGAAACATCAATTCTGTACTCTCTTCTAACAAAACAAAATTAATTTCATTGGTTCAGGGGCAGTTTTATCAATTTGGCAACATTTCCGTCAATTTGACAACGTTTAACAAAAGTTGCCAAGTTACCGATATCCCACCAAATTCATAGATCTGAATTTGCAGATCTGAAGAATAAAACATACTGAGCCCGTTTGTATATACTAAATGAAAACACTAAAATTGTACTAAGATATACCCGTTCTACTGTTATTCTGTTTCAACAGTCGACTAAATGTGTTTGTTGGCTAAACACAATATATGAGTTTATTGGCTAAACACAGTATATGAGTTTATTGGCTAAACACATATATTAGTTTATTGGCTAAACACAATATGTAAGTTTGAAAACCCTTTGCCAAAATAAACGAAAGTGATGTATGCAATCCGTAATTAATATAATTAAAATAAAAATCAAACCGTTCATTTATAAGATATATTTTTATATCCATTTATTTATTATTCAAATCGAAAAAATAATAATAAACATTAACAAACACATTTGATTTAATTACGTTTCTGAACAACATGATATAAGAGAGAATCTTCCTCATAAAATGTTGATAAAAAATTAACTATTTTGATTTCTTAGTACTTTTCATTGTTCAATTAGAACCTGTAAAAAATAATCCATGGTGATAGAGTTTCCATTTAAATTCATGTTTCAAACCAGCTATTTTCAAAAGTGACTAATAAGCGCAATAAATTCCAACCAAACTCAGAGATATAATTGTCTTCAAATAAATTGGCGGAAAAAATTGTCTGCATAATGTTATCTCTATGGAAGGTTTAATTGCTAGTTTTCAATTAATATCACGACAACCTCCGGCCTTAGAAACTCGAAACATTGACTAAACTTTAAGTGGGGCTACCCACAAAATTTCGTTACATTCGGTTCAGCCGTCCTTCCGTGATGTTGAGACAAACATACATACAGACAGATTTTCAATTTTATTTATATAGATTAACACTTTTGGTTTGAAAGTTTACGGATATTATTGATATTTTCAATTTCTTAAATCATCTGATTTATTTTGACAAACATTTTTCAAACTCACATATTGTGTTTAGCTGATTGTTGAAACCGAATAAAGATGGTACGGGTATATCTGCTAATACTATTTTAGCGCTTTCATTTGGTCATACGTTGATCCAATTTCATAACGCTTTCATTTTGGCATATGTTGATCCAATTTCATATAGCGCTTTCATTTTGGCATATGTTGATCCAATTTCATAGCGCTTTCATTTTGGCATATGTTGATCCAATTTCATAGCGCTTTCATTTTGGCATATGTTGATCCAATTTCATAGCGCTTTCATTTTGGCATATGTTGATCCAATTTCATAGCGCTTTCATTTTGGCATATGTTGATCTAATTTCATAGCGCTTTCATTTTGGCATATATTGATTTGTTTATAAACGGGACCAGGTTGTTTTATTCTTAACATCTGTCTGTGAAGGTATTTTGTATAGCGATAACATAGATTCTCATACTTCCTTTCAGGATAATTTAATTAAATTTTTTAATATAATGTTTTGAATAACAATGTTATTTAGTATACTGTATAAATTTGCACATAATTGTGCATTTTAATTTTCTTTACATTATATATTCCGTACGAAGAACATATATCCTGCTAATATTAAATGCATTAACATAAAATCTTGAAAGTTGTACGATTGTGCAAGTTATACCAAACTAATAGAAGATTCTGTTTGTGTCTGCGAATTTTTTTAGATTTTTTTTTCTCCATTGACATAACGTTATCTGATTTTTGACTTCAGATATCTAAGCACATAGATCGAGATTCAAAATTCAGGCCTTATCATGTTCTATAGAACAGGATTATTTTAAGGCATGCGCAGAATTTTATTCGAAACGGTTGAGTTTTACTATGTCAACGAAATTTTCGCAGACAGTCTGATTTGAGTCGCTGTTGAGGAAGCTACCCTCGGCTTTTCAATAATATAAGCATGTGTGTTTAAACACATACACGTTAATAAGGCATATCCAAAATATGTAATAAACATTTTTATTGCAGATACTAACATCGGTGGCCTATTTTTGTGGTTGTTAGCACTTTTTCTCAATGAATAACTGCAATATGAATTGCAGCAAATGAATAACTGCAATATGAATTGAAGTAAATGAATAACTTCAATATGAATTCCAGCAAATGAATAACTGCAATATGAATTGCAGTAAATGAATAACTTCAATATGAATAGCAAATGTTGCTGTTGCGCAGCTATTGTGCTACGGTCAGGTGGTGGTGGTGGGAATATTTTATATAATTTTATGAACCCGATCGCTGGATTACCTTATAGTAAATAATAAATGCATAGTTATAGAAAATAATCCCTTTTTAAAACAAATATTTATGAAAAACTCATTTATCATTCCGTTCCATTTAAAGTAACTGGTAAAGCTTAAACTATTACGCCTCTCCATAAATTTTATGAGAAAAATAAAAATTCCCCATGTTTTGCCATATTAAGAAAATTTATTCAGAGCGCTCACTAAAATGACGGCATGATCCAGCACTGTTGGTTTTTACATGATGACAAATTCATCTCATACACTCGCCCGCTGGTAAAGAGTTGGCGATGACCCAAGTCTTTCGGCCGGACACAAGATTGAAGGGATGCCGTTGTGTATTCTAAAAGATCTACAGATGGAATAAAAATCAAAGAATCATTGCTTTAGCTCATTGTCTTTTATTGTTCATGAAACAGTATAATACAAACTTTTTTACTTTTCTTTCCATATACACTACCTTCCAAAAAATTAAACACACGGCAGTGTATGCGATAGAACTCAATGTCTGCTTTGATTGACTCCAAATTTCACGAGATAGTAAATTGAGTTATAAATTCGTGAAATGACAAAATTAATGAATATATATTTAGGTATATTTTTGACCTTTAAGTATACACTTAGTACATTTGGAAAAAGTTTTGTATGCTATATAGACAAACGTAATAAACCTTAATATGATATGTGACCTTCCTCGACTTTGACATAATCTTTGTATCGCCGTTCATTCTCTTCAAGCAGGCAGGTGATTCAGGTCAGCAGAGGACAATAACTGCCATTCCTGTAGAAGGGCCGTTTGAAGCTTTTGGAAGGCAGTTAGCGGGGTAGACGGGTAAAGCAATCCAAAAGCGAACTCTTCCAAAAGCAAACTGAAGATTTTTGGTAGGATTGAGGTCCGGGAATACTCTGGCCACTGCATAAGGGCAGTACCTCCACTTGCTCTGCGTAGACCAGCGTTATCATTCATAAAAAAAAATCTGAACCAACTGTTGCATCGTAGAGTCTCAAGTAGGATTCAAAGCTATGATTCCGATTCCTTTCTGCCGTTCCAGTACCTCGTGTGAACACGTGCAGATAAGTGCAATATCCCAACGAAAATCCAGCTCATAGCAACACACTACCACGACTAAAGCGTGTCATTTAACGATATTATTGAGATGGTTAATGGTTCCCTGTTCTTCCCAGACCCTCACACATTTATTGTCTGGATCTAAGGAAAATAATGACTTAGCCATAACGAGAACATTGGAGCATTGAAGCCATAACGAGAACATTGGAGCATTGAAGCCATAAAGAGAACATTGAGCACTTCTGTCCAAGTAGCATGATGACGGCACCACTTTCATCATGCTCCTCTGGCCTTAGCGCGTAAACTGACACAAACTCGCCGTACCCAGCCCTTTTGATATGTATCCTTCGCCTGACAGTATCCTTCGCCTCACAGTACTTGCGGATATGGGACGGCGAATGGTGGCTTACAAATTACCGAAATTACTTTTAAATTCAAAATCACATACCAAATATGTACTTTAAAAAATTTTATATGCTTTCCTTTCTTCGTTTTTAACATTTTCTTTTATTTTCGTAAAATAGCTGCTCAAAGAACCAACAGCATTCTCTTTGTTCGTTTTCTCTGAAAATTGATTAGTTTCAGACACTTACTGTCTGAAGTAATTATACTAAATTTTATTCTATCTTAATTTGTTCCCGAGATATCATGTCCACAGGTAGACAGACATCATTGAAAAAATCTGATGTAGGCAGCACATAACTTTAATTACACAATGCAATTAATTGCACTTCTTTCACAGTGAAAAAATGATGGAAAGATCCACGGTACAGTGTTTCTAACGTTGAATTGTATATTGAGCGCTTTTCCAAATGACAACATGCAATACTAGTTCAAAGTACTCAATTAACTTATATTTCAGGCAACTCTAATATAACAATTATTAATACTGATAGCATCCTCAAAAAGCAATATAGTCTATATATCAAAATATTTTAATAATTAATTAATCAATTAGGCATCATTTTCGTCAACTTAGCTTATATTTTTGTCAATCTGGAGCGAAATATCGCTAAGATGGCGATATACCGTTAGATTATTCGCCAAGTTTTTCGAGTGTATCGCCAAGTGTTACAAATAAACGGAGAGAAGCGCATTTCTTGTATTATACTAGAAGGTATGCCCGTCATACGAAAAAATTTAAATTTGCAAATCATTACCTTCATTGGGCGTCATTTTTTTTATCAATCCCCGATTTTTTATTCCCAATCACGAATCAAACATTTTTGAGATGATATCTGTGTGTGTATGTGTGAAAGTGTGTGTGTGTGTGTGTGTGTGTGTGTGTGTCAGTGGCTCTGGGGAGACGATAACTGACAAACAAATGGACCGATTTGAAAGAAATTTGGTACAAAAATCACAATCCGTGAATACTGGAAGCTTATTGTTTTTAAACGTAATCGAATGTTCAGAACCCCCTAAATTGTCGAGTGAAATTTTAAAAAAATCATCAAAAAATCAAAACTTTTAATAAAGTTACGCAAATAGACATTTCTAATGTAATTTTTCCTTAGAAAACGATTGACATAAACTTTAGAACGTTAGCATGAACCGTTCTCGAGATATTACACATTTTTAAATAAATTTATCAAAAAAACCCATAAATTAAAAAAATTTATATTAACTGTTGAGAAACATGTTCACTTTTCATATGTAATATCATGCGATAAATTGGGTGACATTCTCGTGGATCTAGTTCGTTCCATTCATGAGAAAAGATACTTTGAGTAATACTTTTTTATTTGAACACCAATAGTTATTTATCTGCTATAAGAATAACTTATTTCGCCGTCCATAACGCTTGACGAGATTTTGGCGTCGAATTTGACGGAATGTCGCCAACTTGACGACTTTTTTAAATGTTGCCAAATTAACGGAAATCTCGCCAAATGGATAAAAATGACACGAAATCAGTGAAAATGACGACTAATTGACGAAAATTCAATTTCTTGGAAATAATATAAATAGCTACTATAAGAAAAACCTATTTTTTTATTGTAAAAATAGTAAATTCATTGCATTATATAAGGAAAGTCATGTGTTGCCCACATCAGATTTTTTTAATTGATTTTTGATAAATTTATATGATGAGTGCAATATCTTTAGAACGGTTCATGCTAGCATTCCAAAATTTATGTCAATCATTTTCTAAAGAAAAATTACATAAGATATGATTTTAAGTAACATTATTTAAGGTTCTATGGGAGCCGCAGATTCCCGGTGGTGGGGGATAGGTTCGAACTCGAAACCTTTAGATTGCTGATCTCGCGCTATGCCATCAGGCCCAAAAGAAGTCTTCGAGACCGAGGGAATAATCTGGGATTTCTTTCGTAGCAGTAGTGACGAAATGCTGCAGCTCGGCCACAATTTTTGTATCAAATTTCGTTCGAAACGCTCCATACATTCGTGTCACATCGTCTCCATAACCTCATGAACACACACACACACACACACATGCTTACACACTCACAGACAGTACCTCAAAACTGTTTGTTTCGAGTTCAGGGATGCTTGAAACGTGCTCTTCCATTGAAAATTCGAATTTGAATTTTCAACCCCGTCACAATACTTTCCCTACACATAATATGTACTACGTATATAGGGAAAGTAATAAATAATAAAATTATGTAGTACTTCCACACTAGCTAGAATCTTGGTAATGGACTCATTCGATTCATCTCAATTTCCTGATCAACAGAAAATTCCATTCGAATTAGGGGTGACGATACAACCAAATTAAAAAAAAATTACCCCAGTTCGCCTCTTAGAAATGATAGAAACATCATTTAACATTTTTCGCTGCCAGTAGAGAAATAGTAACAACTAAATCATTTTGTTTCTAGCGGTAATAAGATTCAGTATATTTTCCCATTTAAGCTAACAGACTATAATCCTAAAATGTGCATCATTTTTATGTTGAAAAAGTTTTGGCATTTTTAGACGAGTTATCAATAACATTTATTTAGTGTGTAGGCCATGGACGCCCATAGAACTTTTTCCAGGATAGGGCAAACCACTGACGCCAGTGAGGTAAATTAGAGAATAAAATGTACAACATTGACAAGCTTGATGCCCACCTTTGTTACATTGAACGTCTAGGGGAGGGTAAAGGCCCCCTCTTGCCCTCCCCTCTGGACGCCTATGGTGTAGGTGTCATATTTAATAACCACCTGTCATTTCAAACGTGCGAAGCTCGGCTTGAGAGGGCTAGTAGCATGTAAATTCATAAATACACATTTATTAAAATCACAAAATTTATTACCGATATTTACGACCACACACAGCCTCATTTCCTTTTAAGCTTCTTGAGTATTTAAAGTATTTAAAGTATTTCGTCCTGCCAAGAAATTTATCATCGAAATAAATGTCTGTAAATATTCATCGTTGAGTATATTTAGAGAATTTATTCACTTAAATAACGTCCTATACGAGTACTGTTCATTTCTGCAAAATGGTGAATTCCACGTCCGTTTCCTGTTAATGCAAAGTTGGCGCTGATCCAAGACGTTTCGTTGTCAGAAGAATGTGGAAATGTCGTTAATGTCGTTTTATCTGCCTACGTTTGGGCTAACGCACGACGAATAGCTGTTATTGCAGCTCACTGCTCCTTATTTTAGCACTAAACGTACCATGACCGGTCAAATGGCCGGTTGTAAACTTTTGATTCGAAAATTCGCATATAACGTTATCGCTTTTTCTCACTTGACTTCATGACATTTTCTATTAAATGTATACAATCAATTTTTCAGTATTTATTACTTTCCTTATATAAATAATGTATAAGGAAAGTATTGTTACGGGGTCGAAAATTCGAATTGGAGTTTTCGACGGGAGAGCACGTTTCAAGCATCCCTGATCACGAATCAAACATTTTTGAAGTGATGTCTGTCTGTATGTGTGTGTGTGAAAGTATGTATGTGTGTGTGTGTGTGTGTGAAAGTATGTGTGTGTGTCAGTGAGGCTGTGGAGACGATAACCGACGAACGAATGGACCGATTTGAATGAAATTTGGTACAAAAATCACAATCCGTGAATACTGGAAGCTTACTGTTTTTAAACGCAATCGAATGTTCAGAACCCCCCTAAATTTTCGAGTGAAATTTTGAAAAATCGTCAAAAAATCAAAACCGCTAATAAAGTTACGCAAATAGACATTTCTTATGTAATTTTCCATTAAAAAACGATTGACATAAATTTTAGAACGTTAACATGAACCGTTCTCGAGATATTGCACATTTTTAAAAAAAGTTATCACAAAGTCATATAAAATTAAAAAAATATTTCCTATTGAGAAACATGTTCACTTTTCATAAGTAATACCATGCGATAAATTTGGTGGCATCATTCTCGTGGAACTAGCTCGTTCCATTCAGGAAAAAAGATACTTTGAGTAATACTTTTGTATTTGAACGCCAATAGTCATTTATCTGCTGTAAGAATAACTTATTTCTCCGTCCATAAGGCTTGGCGAGATTTTGGCGACGAATTTGGCGGAATGTCGCCCATTTGGCGATATTTTTGATTGCTGCCAAATTAACAAAAATCTCGCCAAATGGATAAAAATGACGCTAAATCAATGAAAATGACGACTAATTGAAGAAAATTCAATACCTTGGAAAGAATATAAGTATCTACTATAAGAATAACATTTTTTTTAAACTGTAAAAGTAGTAAATTCATTGTATTATATAAGGAAAATCATGTGTTGCCCACATCAGATTTTTTTCTTATTCTTATGTTTATATGATAAAGATAAATAGTATACCGTTATCTACTGTGACAGGTCATTTGACCGGGAAAAAAATTTATTGTCTTATAAGGTTATCGGGTCATCAAATGTGATGTACATGCACATTCCGCATATTTTAATCAGTTTCCTGCACATTTATGCAAGGATTGTTGCGTAGTAAGTTCAATTTAAAATAACTGTGTATAAAAATTTCAATAAAGTGCGTAAATTTCAAGTTGCAGGAAAAGGTGACAAAAACTAAAAATCTGATACAGGCAGCACATGACTTTCCTTGCAGACTCAAATTATTGTTTTCTTTATTTCTTTAAGAACTCATTAAATTGAGTTTAATTGCACAAAATAACACTAAATTTGCATTTTTAATTCAATTTCTGCTTTGATTTGGTAATTGGACATTTTTCCAAAGGCGGCATAACAAAAACACGAAAAATCTCAAATATCTAGAGAACGGTTAGTCCTAGAGTAATAGAATTGTTCTTATTCTTTTCCTCGTCAAAACTGCGTATAAAACAATCATTTAATTGATACATTTGAACATATGTAGTATTTTTCTTTAGATATTTAGATATTGGCGATTTTTACGGGCCATTTCGTAAAAAAGGCAGGTTGTTCTTTCCTTAATAGTACCAAAATCTAATCAGCACCAGAGAATGCCACAAGTGATTTATCTACCAAATTTTGTGAAATTTGATCAATTAGTATTTCAGCTAGAGTGGATACATGAGATTTTTGCAGTCCATTTCGCAAAAACGAACGGGTTCTTTTTTTCCGAATTGTACCAAAAACTAATGAGCACCAGGGTCATACCCGAGGGTCTTACCTGCCAACTTTTATGAAATTCGGTTAATTATTTTTTGAGTTAGAGTGGATACATGCATTGCAGAGACACACAGACAGACACACACACAGACGTCACGCTAAAAATAGTTTTTTCGTATTCCAGAGGTCTTGAAACGTGTAGATCCGTCGAAAACTCCAGTTGCGATTTTCGACATGATTCCAATACTTTCCCTATACATTACCATGTATTGCAAGGAAAGTAAAAATCTGATGTGGGCAGCACATGACTTTCCCTGCAGACTTATATCCACATTCTCTTTATTTAAATTAAATTTAATTCACTTTTAATTCAATTTTCGTTTTCATTTGATATCTGGACTTATTTTCAAAGGTGGCGTGGAGAAAATACGAAAAAAACTAATATATATCGAGAACGGCTAGTCCTAGTGTAATAGGGTTGGTCTTATTCTTGTCTTCGTTAAAAATTACGTATTAAACAAGCATTTAATGGATATATTTGAGCATACGTAGCATTTTAGTTTAGATTTTGACAATTTTTGCGGGCCATTCAGCGAAAAAAGGCAGTTTATTTTTATCTGAATCGTTCCAAAATCTAATCAGCACCAGGGTGACCTATACGTGATTCATCTACCGAATTTTGTGAAATTCGGTCCATTAGTTTTTTAGCTAGAGTGAATACAAGCTTTTGCGGGCCATTTCGTAAAAAATGCGGGTTCTTTTATCACGAATCGTACCTAAAACTAATCAGCACCAGACTCATCCACAAGTGACTTACCTACAAAATTTTGTGAAATTCGGTGTATTAGTTTTTTAGTTAGAGTGGATACGAAATCTGCACAGACAGACAGACACACAGACACACACACAGACGTTACGCTAAAAATGGTTTTTTCGTATTCTAGAGGTCTTGAAACGTGTAGATCCGTTGAAAACTCGAGTTGCGATTTTCGACATGATTCCAATACTTTCCCTATACATTACCATGTATTGCAGGGAAAGTAAAAAGTATTTCTAGTTTGTTTATATTTTGTTACTCCATTCCTAATCTTCGTCCCAAAAAAATGTCGAAACATTTCTATATACACCAAGTTCTAAGAAGTAATAGATAACATAGGCGGAGAGTTTTCGGGAATTGATGAAGGTTAACTTTCTGAAAGTGAAGATATAATATTTGAAAATGATAATGATCTATTAGACACCTAGTGTGAGCCTACAGAAACCGACGATGAAGAGGAGAATATTGTGAATATAATAAGTAGTGGACGAAAAAGAATGAGATTGCTCCCAAGTTCTGAAGATGAGAATGAAACAATGAGCAATATTTTTCGATTGATAGCACTGTTTGGGAAAAAATGCGAATAGGTGCTATATCCGGGAGAGCAGCACTTTATAACACTTTTAGGGAAGAAACAGATCCAACGGGATACGCAAAACGTAATATTATACAGGGTAAAGTGAAGACTGCATATTCGTTGATAATTGACCACCGTATTATGAAACATATAAGAACATGCACAATAGAAGAAGCAAATCCAGTTTTAGGAACCGAATGGAGTCTATTACCTTAAAGTCTGTTTAATATCTCCAACATTACCTGTATTCAATCAGAAAAAATAAAGTTTTTATCTAAAAACCGGTTATTTGACCGGTTACGGTACTAATAGGTATATATTAAGTTGTTGTTGAGACCCAGACTGTCCGACCTACCAGAAAGGTGTAAGGTAACTATTTGGACGGCCAGGAAGTGCCACCCAATTTAGACCGGAACCCAGTGGGAGAGGCACCCACAGGGGCCGTACCCTCCTTCCCCTACCACCAACATCTCGGAAGGACTTACGGACCTACATGTTTTTTCCCGGCCATCCACCCAGCTGCTCTAAGTCCTCGGACGAGTCAGATGGTCAGGGCTTTCGGACCTACATGTTTAACGTGATCGTACTCCGCGTGAATACGGCGGCAGTTTTGGCAGTGGCGGGAATCGAACCTGGGCTTACCAGTGCAATTCCCGCGCTCTAACCACTGGGCTACCGCGCCCAGGTATATATTGAGTGTTGGACCGTTCAGTGTTAAGAGCTAGCATAATGAAAACTATATTATTCTCTATATATACATCGTATAATGCTTAGGAAAAGCATTATGCCGAGGTCGAAAATTCGATGTGGAGTTTTTGACTGAAGAACACGCTTCGAGTATGTCTGAATGCAAAGCGAACGCTTGTATGTTAGTGTGTGTGATACAAAAATGTGACACATTTTAAGGTCACAGTAAATTAGGTTAAGATATTGAAATGACCCATGATTGAATGCACTGCATCTGTGAATTAGAATGTGCTGTAAAATATCCTTAATGCATAACCCACCTATATACTGTCTGGCTTCAACCTAAAAAAATTAACTGCAGTGTCGGTCAACTCGACTCTCTTACACCAGAATCCATTTTTAGAAGCTTTTTTTCTTTAATTTTACAAAAAATATTTTGAAAGATCGGTATTATGGGTCCCAATGATTATAATTACAGCGTATTGCACTTCACTTTAGATGGCTTGAAAAAATATTTCGATTGATACTATACTTGACAATGAATTTGCACCCCGAGGAATCTAATGACGTCATGGACAAAACAAATTGTAACGCGGCTATTCCCAACAATGCTTGAACTATAAAATATCGTTATTATTATTTTTTTTTTCCAAATGGCCAGGCACTTTGAACTTCGCATTTATTACAGCGGCCAGAGTGCGAACCATTTAGCCGTCCATTGACGTTGCCCCAAGCGCACCAGAGGGGGGCGGATCACACTGCGCCCACAACACAAACATCCATGCCTTACGTGGGGCTCGAACCCACAACTTGGCGGTCGAGCGATTTCGACGGAAACGATTGCCTTGACCACTCGACAACCACGTCGGCATCTCGTGATTATTAAGCCATGAATAAACCCTTTTATGCATGATTATGTCCAATTTTGTCCTATGCTGCTAGGTTGAAAAAATGAAAAATTTCAAATATAGTTCGAAGTTTTCGTTTGAATTAAAAAGAATTCTATCTAGTTCTAGATTTTTTTTTATAACAAAACTATAAAGTTTCGTGTCAATCCATTAATATTTGGGGCCACTATCGTGTACACATTAAATCGACCCCATACATACATACATACATACATACAGACGGACATGACATCACTACAAAAATAGTCAAAACGTGTTTAGAAGGTCTTAAAACATATACTGACATCCAAATCTCGAAATTGAAAATTTTTTGCGAAAACAATACTTTCTCAATACTACGTATGAGAAAATAAAAAGCTAAAATATCCTGAAAGGTTACCATTAACCAAACTGGCAACTTAAATGAAAAGAACATCGTTATTCATACTTATATTTATTAAAAAGAAGCTTGTTTCAATTTAAAAATTGCTACAATAAAACTACATAGCACATTTCTTCAGGTAGTAAGTAACCTTAATGGTCGCGGATGTGGTGAATATGCGTGATTCGAAGCAATTTAACTTTACGGTAGTTTCTCAATTTCTCATGTTAATAAAATTGGCCATACCTGTCACGTATTTGGTAGTTTGTGTCTCTGGGGGTCCACTTTGCATTATTAATACTCTTGGGTCGATATTCGTCACTGTCGCTGAATATATTTTAACGACCTTCCCACTTGACTTGTAAATGGATCACTCATTACGTCTGCTTACTGTACACTCTCTTTCCCAGGAATCATCTGTCTGACTTTTTTAGCAAAATTTTCTAAATTCTAGTTTAGCAAAATTTTCTAAAGGACTTTTTTAGCAAAATTTTGCTCCAGCTCTTCCTTTCGGCCCTCCTTCGGTTTTTCGAGTAGGAATCCTAAAGAGTAGTCTTCCTATGTTTTCAAATGCTAGAAATCTGGGGGTTGTTGTTGTTGAGACCCAGACCGTCCGACCTACCAGAAAGGTGTAAGGTAACTATTTGGACGGCCGGGAAGTGCCACACAATTTAGACCGGAACCCAGTGGGGGAGGCATCTACAGGGACCGTACCCTCCTTCCCTTACCGCCAACCTCTCGGAAGGATTTGCGGCCCCACATGTTTAACGTGATCGTACTCCGCATGAACATGGCGGCAGTTCTGGCAGTGGCGGGAATCGAACCCGGGCCTACGGAGAGCAATTCCCGTACGCTAACCACTGGGCTACCGCGCCCTAGAAATCCGGGGATGACATCTCACTCTGAACTCTCATTTTCACCTCGTGGTTTTGACGAGAACGTTTCAAAAATCTTCTCTGATTGGCTATTTCTTCTTGCTATTCTGCTCCTCAACTGTTAATCACCTTATGTTCACGTCTTCTTTTCGTAAGCAAATAGGCTTTGAACTTCGATCACTTGTGTGGATCATAAGAGCCGATAACGTTCGCGGCAGTAGGGGTCATCCGAAATAAACCCCTATAGCTTAGGCCCAACCCACCTAAGAAACACCTTTGAACCTTTTCTGAAGCCTCTGTTATCCATCTACGGTTTTTGCTCCTGTAGTCATTACGCCTATAGTACAGCCCTGTCTCCTAAGACATTGAGGTGTAATCCCTTGCGGTGGTCCTTTACAGCTAGAAACATACATGCAACCTTTCTTAATTACTTCGTGGTAGTAGGGGTTATCCGAAATAAACTCCTATTGGTTAGGTTCCATCCATCTAAGAAACATCTTTGAACAGTTTCTGAGGCCTCTGATATCCATATATTATACAGGATGTTCCAAAAAGATTGAAACGGGTTTTAATTCTTTACCTGTTGGAGATAAGTGGGCAATGTAAATTGCAAAAATGTTGAAAGTAAGGTAGGAAATAAGACTACGTTAGTGAAATAGTCCTCCCATTCATTTTCAAAAAGTTACACTTTTTAAATTTTTATACGACATCCTTAGACAAATTGGGTCAATCAGAATTTTTTTATTTTTAATGCAACAAGTTCATTAAAAAACCCGCATATCTGTATCATTAAATTGAGCGAGTTATATTTAATTGAAAATTGAACATTGTGAATGGGGACCCTATATCAAATTAGAAATGTAAATTTGTGATATATCACAAAAAAAGAGAAAACTGGGTGATAATATATAGGATACCCAACAGCATAGTGAGTACCACTGCTTTATATGATCTCTGTCTGTGTAATGTTTTATTTAGATGCATTTGTGATAAAAAATTTTGGCACATATTAACGTATTTTTGATCTAAAAAATTTCTATCGTCAATTTGTTTATGATCCCTATTTATATTCACTGATGAAACAGCCTTTCACATGGTACGGAAAAGTTGCATAAGTCAGATTTTTTCCTTTGTCATAATTCAGTTGATTTTAAAGATACAGATATGCGGGTTTTTTTTAATGATCTTGTTGCATTAAAAATAAAAATTTTCTGATTCACCCAATTTGTCTAAGGGGTAGTATAAAAATTTAAAAAGTGTAACTTTTTGAAAATTAAAGGGAGAACTATTTCATTAAGATAATCTTATTTCCTACTTTACTTTCAAAATTTTTGCAATTTACATTGCCCATTTATCTTCAACAGGTAAAGAATTAAAGCGCGTCTCAATCTTTTTGGGACACCCTGTATAGGATAACTACGGTTTTTGCTCCTGTAGGCATTAAGCCTACATTACAGCCCTGCCTCCTAAGATATTGAGGTGTGACAGCTTGCGGTGGTCCCTTACAGCTAGGATCGCATGTGACGCTCGACGGGTGTGGTACATCTTTATTGTGGCTACATAAATATTAGTTAGGTTTAACGTCAAAATATGATAACTGAAAAAAGAGACATGTACCGTTTGAATATTTTATGTGTGGATACTTTATGCAAAAAAAAAAGAAAAAAAAATATATATGATGTGGGCAGCACATGACTTTCCCTGCAGACTCAAATTTATATTTCTTTTATTTTTTCAATAATTCATTAGATTGAGTTTAATTGCACAAAATAACACTAAATTTGCATTTTTAATTCAATTTTTGTTTTTATTTGGTAATTGAACATTTTTCCGAAATCGGCGTAACAAAAATGCAAGAAATCTCAAATATCTTGTGACCGGTTAGTCTAATGAAGTCTAACTAGAGTATAATGGGAAGTGTTATATTATTTTCCTCTTCAAAAATAAAACAAGAATTTAATTGATACATTTGAGCATACACTACTTAGTCTTTTTTTAGATTTTAGCAATTTTGGTGGGGCTTTTCGTAAAAAAAGGCAGGTTGTTCTTTTCCGAATCGTACCAAAATTTAATCACCACCAAAGTATTCCACAAGTAACTTATCTACCAAATTTTGTAAAATTTGGTCAATTAGCATTTTAGCTAGAGTGGATACATAAAATTTTTGAGGGCCATTTCGTAAAAAAAGGCGGGTTCTCCTTTTCCGAATTGTACCAAATTCTAATCAGCACCAGAGTATCCAACAAGTAACTTATCTACCAAATTCTGTGAAATTTGGTCAATTAGTATTTTAGCTAGAACGGATAAATGACATTTTTACAGGCCATTTCGCAAAAAAAGGCGGGTTCTGCTTTTACGAATCGTACCAAAAACTAATCAACACCAGAGTCATATCCAAGTGACTTACCTACCAAATTTTATAAAATTTGGTCCATTAGTTTTTGAGTTAGAGTGGATACATACATTGCACAGACACACAGACAAAGTTTCAGCGCTCCATCACACACACACACAGACGTCACGCTAAAAATAGTTTTTTCGTATTCTAGAGGCCTCGAAGAGTGTAGATCCGCGAAAACTCGAGTTGCGACTTTCGACATCATTCCAATACTTTCCTGATACATTATCATGTATTGCAGGGAAAGTAATATAGAACTACATAGAATTTTTATTAATTCGCTTTTTCATAACTCAAATTATTCACAATTAAAGATATCCGTAGCATTATTTCCTACGAAGAAACAGGATAATTAAAAAAAAAAGATTATCAAAGTATAATCCAAGTAGGTCTGGTCTTTTATGCTTGGGGAAAGCTTTGAATTATTTTATAAAATATCAGTGAACTCTTACCATGTTTCGATATTAGGTTCAATAGGAGAACATTACAAAATAGACGTTTCAAATAGTAGGGTTAAAAAAAAATATTAAATTTTGGATAAAATATTACAAAAGTATTTATTTCTCATTTCTATTTATTAATTGCTGTTAACATAAAAAATTAACTAATATTTTCACTCTACGTCAGGTTTATTGATTACAAATAAACATTGTTGTTGTTGTTGAAACCCAGACCGTCCGACCTACCAGAAAGGTGTAAGGTAACTACAAATAAACATTGTGTATTTTGAAAGTATAATTGTAACTTAGAAACCTTAATATTTTAATTTTTTGCTTAATTGCAAAAAGGTGGCAAGACGTACGTAAGCTTTTGAAAATTCTTGTGGAACTCCGGTGTTCCCCAGAACCTAGGTTGGGAATCACTCTTATAATGAAATGCAGGAAAATGGTAGCTTGAATCCTGAAATGAAGTAAACTGTATTGAAGTAATACATATTAACACAGGGACAGTCTGTTACATCCTATTCATCGACGTGACATATCTGTCTTCAAATTGAAAGTGGAAGAGGATAAAATGGAATGTTTATTAAAATTTATTTCGAAACTCTTCAAAAGATCCTCCCTCAGTTGCCTAAAAAGCTGAATAGCTGCATGACCACAGGACAAAACCTAAGGATCTAAGCTGGAAATTTAATCTGGATTTTCGATTTTAGCTGGAAATCTAAATTGGATTTTCGATCAACACTGGAAATTTAAGCTGGATTTTCGATCTAAGATGGAATCTAAGGTGGGCTTTTTTATATGGATTTTTGATTCTCCTCGAAGGTGAAAAATAGATTTGCTAAAGATCTATGGTGAAAAAAATAGCAATTAAAAGTCTTTTCAGACCCATCAAAATCCCCCAGGTGACTCAGAGCGCTGAAACTTTGCACATTTATAATATGGACCACAGGACAGAACCTCACTGACCCAATTTCCGATTACAAAGTATATTTTTGACATGTTTGACGCTAAGCGCCATACATTGTTAAACAAAGTAAAACGAAGTAATAAATTTTGCAACTTTAATTTTCAAGTGTCAGTTTTCCTGTCTTTGTCAGGCTTAAATGACTATTACATTTTTAAAGAACTAAGAATACATTAAAAATAATAACTTGCAACCGGAATCTCATAAATATTCAATTAATTTTTACTTTCATATATTGAGAAAATGTTTTCAGGTAAATTTTTGATTTCGAGATTTTAATGCCAATATATATTTTAGGACCTCCTGAACACGTTATGACTATTTTTGGTAGGATGTCCGTCTGTCTGTCTGTATGTATGTCTGTGGTCGATTTTTTGGGTACACGATAGCGGCCACAAATATTAATAGATTTTCACGAAACTTTATATCCGGTTTTTCAACAAAAAAAACCTAGAACTACAAAGAATTTTTCTCAAATTCGAGAAAAAACTTCAAAATTTATTTGGCATTTTATATTTTTTTAACGTGGCAGCATAGGACAAAAATTGGCATAATCATGTATAAAAGGGTTTTATTCATATCTCAATGACTTTATATTTTCAATCATTGTTGTAAAAAATAGTCGCGATGCAATTTTTGTGCTCGTGACCTCATTAGCCCTCCCCCCCGGGGGGGGATAACGAGGTTACGAATATACATGGTTACAATGGTTACATGGTTACGAATATACATGGTCACGAAAATACATGGTTACATCTTTCGATTGATAATATACATTGTCAAGTATGGTATCAATACAAAGATTTTTTTCAAGCCATATACATGGTTACGAATATACATGGTTACATCTTTCGATTGATAATATACATTGTCAAGTATGGTATCAATACAAAGATTTTTTTCAAGCCCTTTAAAGTGAAGAGTAACACACTATAATTGTAATTATTTGTATCCATGATACCGATTTTTCAGAATTTGTCTTGTAAAATTTGAAAAAAAAAACCCTACTAATAATGGATTTTGGTATGGGAAAGTCGAATTCAGTGACATTCCAGTTAATTTACTTCGCTATTGATTGTGATAAAAATGTGGAATACAAATGTATCAGTAAGTCGATTCAAAAACATTTCGGATATTTTCTCCTTCCGTAAACTTCAGACCAACACGGAACCATTTAGCCCAAAATATCTATCCCTAAAAAATGACGGTGCTACACTTGTAGAAGAATATTGCTTGCAGAGAGCCAGAGAGAGAGGGGTGGCTGGGTGGGTGGGGGGGGGAAGAGGAACTCTCTTCATAAATGAGAAAGCTCCGATTGGGAGTAGTTGACTTCTCTCCGAAAATGACCTATTCGTCAGCGGACCTTTCAGGGCCGACATCTGGCAAGGGGCCAGGGCGCAGAGTGCGTTGAATCGAGTCGGAAAATCGGCGGAAGATCGAAACGAAATCGAGAATAGCTCAGCAAATATATACTTTGTTCTTCCACTATCTATTACGTTCATGGCTGAATGTTTCAAATAATGCAGTTTTATCTTTTTCGATGTATATGACTATATATATAATTGTCTAACATGATTTTGTTTTTCAGACCCTCCAGAATACCCCCTCACCTTTGGTGACCTAGAAGACCGAATCTTTGCATATTTATAGTATCGACTACGGTACAAAATTTAAAGGGTGACGAATTTTCGATTCCCCCCAACCGAGCAAAGAAAATGTGGGGTTTTGAAAATTTATGCCAGACCTACCAGACACCCCGCCCTCTCCATTGACCCAGAAGGCTAAACACACACTCATAGTCCATCGTCTGAAAGATATTTATATTTCTCTTTTCTACATTAGCTTTTCCTATAAAATGCGCTATTTTACTTTTATTTCTGTCATAAGGTAAAATTGTCCTTATCAAAAATTACCTGTATAGGACTTACCTATGATGCCGCCACTAAGGGTGGAGCATGTAAGCTCCCGGTTCTCAAGCTCGGAAAACGAACACACAATACATAAAGAAATACACATGCTTAATTGCTCAATTTATTTTAATATTTTACTTAATAGATATCTATTGTATCTGGAGTAACTATGCTATAATTAAATCAATTATTAAAAGACACATAATACTAACAATATTACATTAATATATATATATATTTACACACATAATAACGTTGACTTAAATTTCTTAAAAACAGTTTCCTTTAAACAATCGATAAAGAATAGTTCTTACAGTTCAATATTACGAACTCGTTCATATGGTCTACTCATACGAACTGGTAGTCTATTAATTTAATAATTGTAAAAGGTGTGCCTTCCGTGCTAATAGTGACAATTGAAAGTTGGTTACCTTTTCTCTTTGTGTTACGTGCATATTCGTGCTATTTCAATGATGTAGGAAAACCGTTACACATCTAACTGCTCTCGCTAGCATTTTATTGCTCACATTCTCTAGACACTTTTCACAAAACCCAAGAAAAAATGATGCTGACTCGTTCGAGAGTTTTAAGTCGACTGAGAAACTTCAGGTGCGTCTAGGACGCTGTCGAAAAATTGCATCTCCTGGAAAGTTCTAGAACATTCTCTCAAACCTTTTTCTTTTCACATTGTAGTGTCGTTGTTGATTCGTTGAAGTGAAGAAGGGGATGCGCTGCTTATTTATGTTTGTATTGCCATTGGCTCCCTCCGCAGCATTTAAATAGCTCATTAGCTAGGTTGGCATCCGCAATTGGAATTGGAAAATGGCTAGGTTGGCATTTGTAATTGGGTGGAAACATGTAATACAAATATTGTGTTACAATTTCCATACATGATGATATGTTTATGGAGAAAAGTCGAAATTTGAAATTTATATAACGAAATTTCTCGAAATTCGGTAGCTAAGTTACGTATACATTTCCCTGATCTTAGCTACGTATACGTTACACAGATATCCCAAGTTACGTATACGTTACACTGATCGCGAGTTACGTATACGTTACCCTGACCCTAAGTTACGTATACGTTTCTCTGATCTTGATTAAATATGGTAGAATTGCAGAAAATAAATTCTGCATTTTTTCCCGAAATTGCTCACAAAGATTCATAAGATCTGAGGTTAAAGACTAAAAACTCTATGTAATAACTAAATGCTTAAATTAACTGAAACTTTTGACAATTAAACGACCCAAATTACTCTAGGATAAACCGTTGTCTAGATATTTTAATTTTGTAAGTAAATGCGGTGATGAATATATGTTGGTATGATTTGGAAAAAGAGAACTTGTCTAACATTACCCACAAAATCGCCAAAATCTAAAATAAGAAACTAATCATGCTTAAAAGTTTTATTTAAATACTTAGTTTATAAGTAATTTTTGAAGACAAAACAAATAAGACCAACTGCATTACTTTAGAATGAACCGTTCTTGAGATATTGGAGTAATTTGGAATTTCAAAAAAATGGTGAAATACGATAAGTTGTAGAATAATATATATATATATATATATATATATATATATATATATATATATATATATATATATATATATATATAATTGAAGATTTTAATTTACTTGTATTATATGCAATTTTATAAAAAGGTGAAAAGCATATATTATACTTATATTTTTATATTTATATCTGATCCATTTTCTACTTTCTTCTACATCGAGCGATATGCATTATTTCTGTAATACAATTTACAGTAATGTACACAGAAACGTAGAATTAGCATTAGCGAACCAGGTATGACCCTTGATAACGTACATGGTTTCGTTTCGGAAATGCTTTTCACTTTTTCAATTTATTCATATTCAAAAAAAAATTTTGGGAGCCAGAAAAGCATAACTCCACATGCAAAATTTTTTTTCTGTTTTGCAACGTTTCATCTTATACCATCTCAACCAGTCGGTAGTTATAGTTGAAAGAATGTCAGAACAAACAATTCCTACACAATCTATCGAACAAAATTCCAAGATTTTACCTTTTTCATTATTTAGAGGTCAAGTCCCACTTGTATGCAAAATTTCAAGTTTCTACCTTCAGCAGTTTGGACTGCTTTTGTGGCGTAACTAGAAATTTGGCATCATGATGCAAATAATTTCAGAGTGCCTTGTTATATAACGGATAGTCTTTGATCTTTAAGTTAAAAATATATTTATCGCAAGAGGCGTTCCCTTTGAGTTCGGCGCCCTGGAGCGATCGCCCTACAATAACAGTACGCCACTGGCCCCTTATTTGGTCGGTATCATTCAGCTGTATGTATATATGACAGATATCGAAAAGGAATTCTGTTGTTGGAATAAAGCATCTGGTCAATGTACTCATAATGAGTATCTGAAGACAAAAAACTGAGAGAGAAGAGTCATTAGTTGGACATAACCGTTTGCAGTGTATTTAAATTAGCTTTGCTGCAAGTATAGAGTGGATATATACAGTTATCAGACATACGGACACACAATGACGTGACGCTACAAATAATTCTTTTCCTGTTCTAAGACGTACAGAACGTGTAATTCCATTAAACTTCTATTTTTCCGACCCCACCGCAATTCCTTCCCCATATATTATCTAAGCGTTATAGAGAAAATGAAAGAAACAAAATGGTAAACAGAGGGATAGCTTGTTTTCTGGTAGTACAGCATTTTGCACGAAATGGGCGTAAGTGGGGCAAATTCAACTATACGGACAACAATGGCATGCAGCACGCGAAGTGTGATTTGGGAAAAATAGAAAGGGGTATGTGGAGCTACTATTTTTCATTTCGGAATGAGTGTGACAGAAATGAAATCAGTGGAAAAGAGATGGAGCATTTTTCCGTGATTTCCGCTCTGTCACTTCTATTAGCGTGTTTGTTATTTGTATCAGCAATGTGTCTGGAAGGTGTTTTAGTTTGTTTGGTTTAGTTTCCATACGTCTTAAAAGAGAGTATTTAAAACAAATTTGGAGTGAATTAACTAAATAACCTGGAGTAGTGTCAGGAACTCCAAGCAATTTTCTCATGCATAGGTATACACGGTGTTTAATGTTTTATCAGAAAAAAGATTTCCATCCTCATTGCAAATAACACCATCCATGGATAGTTGCTGAGCTTTGAAAAAGAGAGTTTGAAAATTGAGTGTGAAATTTATTCATGGAAGTCTCGTTACACGGAGAATTGTATGAAAACAGTAATGAATTAGAAAATATATAATACTGACCCCCCCTCCAGTGACAAACAATCTAATTAGAAAAAGCTACTTACCAACTAAATATATCCCCTATACACACTGTGGAATCACATCCATTATAGAAGATAAGAATGTAGCTTATAATAAGTTTACCCCAGTAGCTTGGGAGAATAAAATTACAGCTTCATGAAGTACTTATTAGACCTACCTTAATGTATGTTTCAGAACCTAGACTCTCATCGGACATGATGAAAAAGCTTTCGGTACCTTTGAGCGGAAAATTTTGATGAGCATTTTAGGTGAAATTCCGGAAAATGATATTTAGAGAAGTTACAGTTCTGAATTATTTAAATTAACTAAAGATTCTGACATAATTAAATATATTAAAATTAACAAAATGAAACGGGACATTTAGATGGATAACAAAATAATCACAAAGAAAATGTTTATGGTTACACCGATCGGGAAAAGAGCTAGAGGACGACCGAAGTTGAGATGGATCGATTTATGGAGACAAGGACTTTGAGGCGTTAAATATTTAAAAGTGGAAAAGCATTGCTCCCAGGAAGACAGCTTGGAATAATCTTCTGAGGAAGGTCAATGCTTACAGAGGGCTGGCGGGCCTTGCAGCTGCGTGTTTCAATTTTATCATGTTAATCTATGGAAAATAATCCTAAACATCTAGCTCGACTAGTTTATAAGATTTTTCTCCGATGTTTTTCACCAAATACAGATGTTGAAACAGGAATGTTTATACATATTTCAAAAGAAACAATAACGTAATTAGAAATAGTTCTATTATTTTCCTAAAACAATTGCATTGCTTTTCGATAAATATTTGAAATATTTCTAATTCTTTTATCGGACCTCTTGCAAAAGCCCAAATCCTCCTTCTCTTAAGCATTTATGAATGGGCAAATACACGGTAGTAATCCCAAAAACTGAAGGAGGAGGAAGTTTAGAACTTTCTCATATGTTAACATGGTAAAACTGAAATAAACGAGGAGGAAGTTTACAACTTTCTCATATGTTACCATGGTAAAACTGAAATAAACGATTGGAGGGAAAATATAATCTCAATGAATAGTCGTTTGGCCAGCGAAGATTTTATGTTCTAATCCAGGTTGGAATTGGATTTTCTAATAATGGCCCAAACAATTTAACCCTGCAGGTTAGATGCAGTGATTATGAAATCTTAAAAAGCAAGATTTAGATTTTTCCAAGAACGTTTTACAGTAGCGATTTTCAATTCACAGAATATTTAAGTCTGATTAAAAAGTAGAGAAGGATGATCGTTCAGATCTGAAGTTTCAGCTTGACCTGAAAACTGAAGAGGAGTGTAAGATTCGCTTCCAACAAAAATGTACTTCCTTTAGCATTTTTTTTATCAAATGGCCAGGCACTTGACTTTCATTATTTGCCTATACATCGGTCAGAAATGTGAACCATTTAGCCGTCCTGGGATGTTGCCCCAGTGCAACAGAGGGGGGCGGAACACACTGCGCCCAACAACACAACATCCATGCCTTACGTGGGACTCGAACCCACAACGTGGCGGCCGAACGATCGCTTGGAAACTCTCGCCTTGACCGTTTGACCACCGCGTCGGCACTTCCTTTAGCATAATGAATAGTAGAACGCCGTTTGCCTTAAACGTGCTAACTCATCGAAAACTCGAATTTGGTCTAATTCTAATAACTCATTAATATAAAAACTTTGTAAATACAGCATGAACACAAAATATACTGATTTCAAGGGCAGAAAACAGCCTTTTTCTTTAAGAACAATCAAGAAACGTGATCTCACTTAACCTGTTGCTTAAGGGTAGGACAACCTCAATCCCAAACGAAGAGGGGGGATCGAACTGTTTGGGATAGTGTATGCAAATACCTGTCTTTTTGAGAGGTTCTTCGTTTGAGATGGACGCTGTCCCACCCGAAAGCAAAAGGTTAATCAAGTAAGTTCGCCAACTGCTGTAGAATAGAACACGTGGCAGAAGGTAGGAATAAATTTGTCATGGCCGAGGGAAGAAATGAAAAGGAAAAGCCAATGAGGTAGTAAGCAATATGAGAGGCAAGAAACTACGAATGAAAAGTACATCCAAGGAGGAAAGACAGAATATTGGAAAATAACAAACGAACGGAAAGAAAACGAAGAGGTAACAGAACAGATAGCAGATCGAATAGAAGCAATTGAAGAGTGAGTGACACTACCGAAACAGCAATGAATGAACATGAGCCGGTTAAATCACTTGTGTTTCTCTACCACAGTTGCCGAAATTACTTGAATAAGAGAGGACGCGTTTTGGATCCCGATGAAGAAGGCTGTTTTCTACTTTCGAAACAAGTTGGACAGCATATTTCCGCGTTTATTCTGCGATCACGAAGTTTTTATATTATAGAGTTTTCATTACAGCATATTCTGACTAATTCTATCACTTTCGATTTGGATTATAAAATTTATGGAAGGAAAGGTAAAAAAATACGGCTCGAGTAAATAAACCAATTTGAAAAACACTCCAACTTTTCAGGGTAAAAAATGTGGTGTTTATCTTAAGCTAGAACGGAAAGAAAAATAATATAGAACTCAACACTTTTCCCCCTCCTATAAATCAAATGTTCGAGAAAGTTTAAAGAAAAGTTTCATTTTGAAAAAGTAATTTCAACTGCCGTCAAAGTTAATGTAAACAGACATTAAGAAAAAGATGCAGCGCGCCATTATATTGAAAGACTTTTCATTTTAACTCGCAGTTTTATTTTTTTTCAACCGATGACAAGGTAGGAAGTTTATAGAAATTTCCGTGTTAAATTTTACGTGTTTATCCTCTCCTGTAGCTGTAAGTATTACCACGGCGTTGAAATTTTATTTCATAAGAGTGCTTGTAAATAAATTGCAGGGTTCCTTTATGCATCCCTTTAACTTTCGACTGAAGTGTTCTAGAGCTGCAAAAGCAGGGTCTACTAACAGGAAAGTGACCATGCTCTATCGATTGAGGCAATTTACAGCCTTCTAGCGGCAAATTGAAGAAGTTAAAATTTTTATCTTGAAAACAGAGCAAGATAAGGGAATTTTTTTTTAATACAAAGTTGTAGCGTTTTTCTCTATTTAGATGGAAAAGACGTGTGCTTTACCTAAGGTGTATCTAAAAGATTCGGTGAATAATCGGATGTCAACGTGTGCGATAAGTTCGAACATACGCAAAGATATTGAAGGACATGTCTAGAGGAGCCTCCTACACTGTTGTTGTTGTGACCCAGACCGTCCGACCTACTAGAAAGGTGTAAGGTAACAGTTTGGACGGCAGGGAAGAGCCACCCAATTTTTACCGGAACCCAGTGGGGGAGACATCCGCAGGGACCGAACCCTTCTTCCGGCAGTTTTGGCAGCGGCGGGAATCGAACGCGGGCCTACCGAGTGCAATTCCCGTGCGCTAACCACTGAGCTACTGAGCTCCTGCCTCCTACACTGTAAAACATTTCCAAGCATGTTGCTGAAAGTTTCAGGGGAATCAGCTGCCCATAGTGGGGAGTAAGTTTTCTGATATATATGTATATATATATACACAAAAATAACACTTCTGCAGACGATAATTAGCTAAATATTTCAGAAATGTAGCTGGAATTTTCATGAACGCCTGTAATTGTGGGCTTTTGTAACAGTTTGCCGAAATTATCTACAAAGTAGCTGGAAAAAATGAGCAAATGTTGCAGAATGTTTTACTGTCTAGTGTCCAGAGAGCCAAACAATCCAACTTGGGGCCTCATGTTTGCAGGGAGTGGTAAAATTCAGTACACTATTATTATTGGGTAGCTCTTGCATTTTTTGAAAGACTCTGCATTACAGCTAATCCAGAGTTTTCTTGCATTGCATATATTTCAGCATTTTATCAATAGTCATTTGCATTTAATTATCTACTGTTAATTTTCTTTGTAATTCCCTACGCTAGTGTCCTTCAAATTTCAATGAATTCGAATAATGTTTTTTTTCTTTTTATCCACTTTTTCTCACCGGGTAGCTCAACTTTCGGATGTGAGTGTATGTTGTCATCCGGAAAAATGCCCAGTGTACAATTCAACGTTAAAACTCTGATTATCGTGCCACCCACCTTTTATCTGGGGGTTACCCTAAGCCTAAGGAGTCAGTTAGTCGTCTTCATGTATTGAGGATCACGGGACTAAAAATGTTTTAGCATGCACTTCAATATTTTAAAGTTACACGTCATGCCGACATTAATATAATTAAGATTTAAATGTCAATTTAAGGGGCAATTCTCGGACTCCTGGCATAAATTGTTTTGAATTTGTAAAAAGTTTTAATAAGCTTTGTCTCCCGGCAAGGATAAAACGATTTTACATACAACCATTGAAATCAGTTAAATGCAGGGTTGTCATACTTTGGCGGCTTTTTCGGGCATAAGTGCGCATTTGGCGAAATATCGTCAAATTGGCAATTTTTCGAATCCACTAGAACTCTCCAGAAATACCGACTGGCTTCGATGATACCGCCCTCCTTTAAAAAAATTATGGAGACTATATAAGAAAGACATCGTTCGGTTGGTGCGAGTTGACGAAATCCGAGTTAAATTGAATTCTCAGATATGCCAGTATTTTGAGAATAATATCGACTATTTTGGGAATTAGTTCAGCAATTAATTGCTGTTTTATTGTATCTAACGGTTATTTAGTGATTTTATAGGATATTAGACTGTATTTCAACAGTAATTTGAGTGAATAAATTTAAATGAATAATTTAGGGTATATTGAAAATATATATAACTACCAGTAATTTTTTAAACGCAAGGAAAAGTGTATACATATGAAACGTCGATTTATGTATTTTTAGATTTCATGTCGGATCTTAGGCACGTGATCTAAGCCGGATTAGATAATTTGTACTCATTTTCGTAAAGGATTCCGGTCTGTACTGTCAGTATTCGTCGATTCTGGAAGTTGTCAGGCGTTGTTCCGGTGCGCGTTTGAGGACTGCTACCCGGGTTGTATCAGATGGGAATTGCGTGTTGGGCTCCTATATTTTTGGGCTGGAATCGTTGTTTATGTATAATCAGGTATGGTCATATAGTCACAAAAGTCAGCGTTGAGAGTCACCGTCCAGGCAGCCATTGCTTTCATGTGAAATAGAGTTACCGCACAACTCTACTTTCGACTTTTTACTTGGCGACTTTTTCAGGGTATGTGTGCTAGATTTGGCGAAATATCGTCAAATTGGTGACTTTGCACGAATTTCCACTAGAACTTTCCTGAACTGCCGACCAGCTTCGTTGATACCGCCCTCATTCTAGAAATTTTTATGTTGTTACAAATCCCCATGGTGCAGGAAAGCCTACATCAATTCCAAAGACCCCTGGTCCATGGCGAAGGGTAGTATGCAGTTTCACTTTAAACGAGGCTAAACAAGGGCAGAAGACTGATTTAACCTCAACATCACAATATCCATGCCCGCAGGTGGGACTCGAACCCACAACCCGTCATCCGAGCGATCACAAGTAAACGCCTGCCTCCTGACCGCTTGATCACCGCGTCGGCAGAAATTTTAAGAGTATATAAGGAAATCGACGACTTAATGAACTTTCATAATTCCATTTTAAATTTACATTTGATATTGAATTTTTGATGTTATTGAATCATTTGTTTACAAACACATCTTTTGATTAAATGGTATAATTGTTGTTTCCATTATCGCACTGTTGGAAACATATGATCGACCGCGACGGAGAAAGTTGGAAGAAGCTCTTGATCTGCCAAAGTCCGCTCCAGATAGACCTAACGGGTAAACTCATGGGCATTTACTTACAAAGTTGGTGTTTGAGGAACGCTATATACGAGGCAAAAAAATTAATAGGTAGGAATCCAATTTTTCTTTAATATTTAAAATGTTCCAAACACACTTATGACTTTCTATTTACCTTAAGAATTCCGAATTCCCCTCAAGTTAACAAAAGACTTCAGGCTCATTAATGTAAGAAGAGCCTTTACTCCGGAGTATTGGGGCTGCACACTTTAATGAACCTCATTATTATAGCCTGGCTACCATGTAAGATTTTTGACTTGAATTTTTTTTTCTTAGAATCTTCAAGTTGAAATCTTCAAAGACGCAAATTAGTCCAACATATAATTTAAGTCTGGAAGTGGGCGCCTATTTTTGTCGAATAAACATATATTAAGGAAATTTACTTTTAGAAAAGGAAGTATAGTTGTTTGGTAGTTTGTTGCTATTGAATAAAATACGTGTCACTCCGCGAGGAAATCGCTAATATATATATATATATGTATATATATATATATATATATATATATATATATATATATATATATATATATATATATATATATATATATATATATATAACCTCCATGTGCAAGCTTTTTTGCTTGATTTTCTTGTTTTCTTATTTGCATTCCTCATTTTTGAAATTTGTTGATTGTCTTTGTCCTTATGACTTGCATTATGCTTTATTATTTCCTCTTTTTGTCTTAATTTCTTTTATTTCTTTGTATTTATAGAAAATTTTGGAATAGTGTATTATGAGTTACTACATACATTCTAACTTTGGATTTAATAATTTATATTTATATATATATATATGTATATATATATATATGTATATATGTGTATATTATATATAATTATTTATTAATTATATAAATAAATAAAAATGAAAAATAATAAACTAAGTCAAAAACATTAGAAAAATCAAAAAATCGGAAAATAAGATGCATTAACATTAATGTTTTGAATTTTATTTTCGCAAAAAAAATGTAACTTTTGTCAGTAATGAAACTACGTTTTGAGCGCCCTTATAATGGTGTATAGTGGCATTCTCGATTATCCAGTTTACCTATGAATTACTTGTTTAGTAGGAAGTTTCATCTTTGATTCATATTCATATTCAGTTCTGCATGTTTGGGAAGTTGTATTCTGAATTGCTTGTCCAGTCTCCAGCTTAGACTCACTGGACGGGTCTGGGAGTATTTCCGTGAACGTTCGTACTGCCTCCTTGGTAGAATTTCGACTTGTTCATTCCGGTGCTTCTAGATTAAGCTGTTGAGGTTGATCGTGTATACACGTGGTAGAAGAAGAAGGGTTCATGCCGCATGGTAATACAATTTTCTTAATGTATCCTTTTTTCATTTTTTCATTTTTTGATGCCTGTAGTCTGAGTTCAAGCATTTATAGTAATGTACTATTGCTTAATCTGAAACAGGCATTTGTTTGGGTTAATTAGAATTAAATACTCAGACCTGAAGATGAATTTAATTCTGATTAATCATCGAATTTGGGAAGGTTCTGTTCTTTTCTCATATCGGCATTATGTCCGTGAATTTGCTTCTATGGTGATGTTAATATTACTTGAATTGTATTTTATTTTTTATTTTTTTTTATTTTTACATAATTCTTATTATTACATTTCAAATATATATATATATATATATATATATATAATATATATATATATATATATATATATATATATATATATATATATATATATATATATATATATATACTGCTCACAACTGAAATCGCAACATCATAAAGCTGTAGGTGTAGCATTATGTAAATCAGAGAATGGAAATAGCAAGGCGAGATATGCAAATGATCACAGTTTCGTTACGTATAGTGGCGTGACACCTTCCCGAACAGCATAAAAGCGTCAGGTCAAGCAGGAGCGATATCACATCTAAATTATAGCGTCATTGGTTTCAGGTTTTAAAAATCCTCACAGTATGCCAAGAGTACGTCGGCGTACCGCATACGTCCAGTTGTCGTCAACAGAACGGTATCAAATCATTGTTTTAGGTGAGGGTGGATTGAACCTTCGAAGGATCGCTGAACTATTAGGCCGTGATGTGAGCACAGTTCAACGGTGTGTGTTACGGTTCGTGAGAAATAACGAAACGACACGAAGATCAGGTAGTGGAGCTTCCAGGTGTACCAAATCTCGTGAAGATCGTATGCTTCTGAGAAGTGTTGAGCGGGAGCCGTTTACCACAGTAACCGTGTTACAACGACATTTATCCCACACTATAGGTAACGTGGTTTCGACGCAAACAATTCGAAACCGTTTGCATGAAGCAGGACGACCGAGGTAGACGACCTTTCCGATAGCTACAGTTTCAACGCCTTCATCGGTTACGTCGCCTCCAATAGTGCCAAATGAGACGCAATTGGTCGACAGAATGGCCAAACATTCTGTTCGCGCATGAATCACGATTCTGTTTTGGCATGCCAGATGGCCGTACTCGCGTATGGCGGTGCTTTCAACAATGCCACAAGGAAGCTTTTTCTCTCAGTCGCCACACAGTCCCCTAAGTGGTACCATGGTTTGGGGTGGTATAGCGGACGTACACCTTTTGTCCACGTATCTGACAGTATCACAGCACAACAATACGTCTCTGATATGGTGAGACCTGTGGTACAGCCATATCTGTCAATCAGACCTGAACTGAATTTTCAGCAGGATAATGCCAGGCCACATACTGCACGGGTAACTATGAATAGTCTACAAGGTTTTGATATCCTGCATTGTCCAGCACATTCTCACTAGCCAGCATATTCTCATAGAAAAATTGAATAAAGGTGTGTGCCATTAACACCATTGTAAAGGGACTCAAACCGTAGTATCAAACTGGCTAAAGTTACATATTTTTAGCGAAAATAATATCCAAACTATTAAATATCTATGTATCTAAATTTCAATTTTTTTTAATTTTTTAGTTTGTTTTATTATTTCTCATTTTAATATAATTATATAATTAATAACTATAATAATTAGGGTTTATATATATATATATATATATATATATATATATATATATATATATATATATATATATATACATAATAGTTTGAAAATCCAATGATAGAATAGAGAGAAGTTGCAACTCAAAAAACCCTAACTTTAAAATATGCCTACATAATAAAAATAAGTATTAAATAGAGAATCAGCAATCAAATGGAAAAAAATGCATCAAGTTGAAGATAATCAATAAACATCATTGGAATGGAATCGATAATTGAAAAATATATAAAATCCAAGCATTAAAGCTATCCACGTTGATAAGCACTAGGCCTAAATAAATGAATTCATTTTGAAAACACTCTTCTTCAAGTTCAAGTATTTAATCAAAATGAACACATAATGTGTGTTTCTGATATTAGAGATAGATTTTATTTATAAACTTTAATAACTTGGACGATACACATAAAGATGGAAAAATTATAAGGGATACAAGAATACCTGGAAAAAAAACTCTGCATATGTTGTAACCAATGGAATCTAGAATGAAGAGACCAGTGTTGTCAATCGCAAAGGATAAAAGTAGAGATCTGCAGTTGCCAATCATGAGAAATAAATAACATTAATGAGAATAGGCAATAAAAGGTGATATTCTACAGTAAGAGCGTCAAAGTAATGGGGCGTATAATATAATTGAAGACAGTGAGGCTAATGTTTAAGGGGATGTAAATGTAATGTAATGCTAATTCAAGAGAATATTAATGATTAGCTAATATAAGATACTAAGAAGAGAATTCATGAGTATTCAGCAAATCCAAACTTTTCAACTATACCATTTACTAAATATGCTGGATATATTGTTATGAAATGCATACCCCTTGTTAATTAATTATTTCTAAATTTCATTTTCGGAAACGCTTTTTCAAAAATCCATTTATTCTTTCGTATTCCGCAAATTTTAATTTGCGCCATTTTCGATTCTAAATTGTTGTTCTTAAAAATAAATTGTATTCCAACTGATAAAGAGCCAAATCTGTCACTTCGCTTTTTTAAAGTCCCTCGGTCTACGTTAGCAACCATTCGCGCTTTGATACATGATGACGTTTCGTTATTGTCACGTGATACATATTTTTATATGAAAAGATACAGGAATTATTTTCTGTGGCGTCACGAGCGGGCATAACATTAAAACGTTTAAGTAAAATTAAAGTAATTAGATTTTCAGTTGGCAATCAACTCGTGAAGGAGTAGGACGTACGTTGCCTTTGTGGCAAGAAAGAAAATGGCTAAAATTCTTATACTAAATTTGTCAAGTTAAATTATTAAAAATTATAAAATATTACTATGAAATATCGTATCTTTGTTAATTTAAAAAGGAATAAGTTATTTTTTACGAAGGTGAGATGTTCAAGATATGTATTTGTTAAAAGAATATTCCATCGTCTTGGATGTGTCATAGCATTTATTTTAGCATGTTAATCTACTTTATAATGAGTTGTAGTAAAGAAATATAATTTCTGGATTGACGATAACATGCTAAATAAAAGAAGTATAACCTATGAAGAGTATTTTATTTTCACTAAGATGATCTGGCCTCATTTTAGAACATCGCCATTTTGCCATTTGTCAGATGTCCGGCAGTAGCATTCTAATCGACTCGAATCTCCAGGAGAGATATCGCTCATTACAGGAGATCCATTTACAATTCATCCATGATTCGATTTCTCGCCAACAGCCCGTCTGCAGATCCGCCGGAGCTTCCAATGCTTAAGAACACCCGAATACGATCACCATCAACTGAGCGCAACAATATTCATATAATTTGCTGGTAATTTTTAGATTGTTTACATGCATAGCATGAAATTTTTTATCCGATAATCTATAAATTTTAAAAAGTTGATTATGTACAATATTTCTAAACAATTGAATCGAGTTTCAGGAATTAAATGGTAATCTTTTATTAATGTTAAAAATAAAATAGTCTTTTTTATCTTATAAATTAGTAGCTATTCCGTTAGTAGGTTCAATAATTAGATTTAAATCCAAAAAAATAATATTATTACTAATAGTGGCTTCATTAGGAATTAATTTCAAATTGTCTGGATAGAAATCTATATCTATGACAGTTTTCAGTAAATACTAAACAAATCAGATCATCAACATATCTGTAAATTTTATATTCTATTGAAGTAAAAGAGTGTTCATAATGATAAAGGTATAAATTAGCTAACATACTGCTACTACAGCCACTTTGTGGAACTCCTGAGACTTCCAAGTATTTCCTTGAAAAATATAATTATTGAAAAGAACAAAGTGAAGAAGTTTGGGAAAATAGATAAAAATTGTTTGAGTATATTGATTAGTAATATAAGCATTATATAGAGCTAAAATTACAACATATAGATCAGAGATCTTAATATTATTAAAATGATCTTTAAAATCAAAAGTTTGAAATCCAATTCATTTATTTAGTGATGTTTATTTATTCTTTAATTCTTTACTATTATTTAGAATAAGGTAATTATTGCTAGAATAACGTAAACTATCATTTATTAGATTTATATATTTTAGTAGTAGAGTAAGTACTATGACCACTAATTATTCTTCTAAATTTAATGGGATTTTTATGAAATTTAGGAATAAGCACTATATATATGGAAATTTAAGAAATTTATAATTAATATTTAAATCACTATACATATTGATAACTTTCAGTTTGATACTATGAATGGAATGTGAATCTAGTCTAAATAGACTATTATTCTTTAAATAATCTTTCAGAAATTGTACATAAAATGTTTTACAGATAATAGCATAATTATTAAAGGCTTTATCAACATAGGTAATAACGAAAGTTCTTTAAATCATTAATGGAGTGTTTTATATTTTCAATATTATATATATATATATATATATATATATATATATATATATATATATATATATATATATATATATATATACTGCTATTATTAGCCGCCATAATTGGGATTGCTGTCTTGGATATTATCGAGTAGTAGTTGATACACTGTGTTGGTAATTTTGATTACGAAATTGAGAGGATATACATTATTAGTTGCAGTATTTAATAATTCTATAAAATGTGCTAATTTATAATTATCATTACAAATTTTATTGATTCTAAGAACCTGGTTTGATATAATATTTATAAAATCTGGTATATGCAAACAAGTGTCAAAGTGTTGAATTTTAGAAGTATTAAAATTAAAATCTAGTCTTTTATCATATAAGTTTATAACCAGATTACAATTTTGTAAATCTAAATTTAAATCTAAGAAGTTTGCAAAATTATTGTCATTAGTACTTGCATTTAATTGTAAATTATTGGGATAAAAGTTTCATACAATAGGATTATTATTATGAGATACATAATATATCATCTAAATCACATAATATATCATCTAATATATCATCATAATATATCATCATAATATATCATCATAATATATCATCTAATAAATCACATAATATATCATCTAAATATCTATACATGAGCATATTATGCAACCCTGGATTATAGTTTCTTTCATAGAAGTATAAATATAGATTAGCCAATAATGGTGAGGCACCCCCCCCCCCCTCTTGTGGGATACCAAACTGTTAATTAAGAAAAGAAAAATAATGTTGAATATAATTCTCATAGAGAGTGAAATTAAGTAAATTTTAAAATAGGAATGCTGAATATTTTAGGGTGATATTATGTTTTTCAAAAATTTCTAAAATAATTTTTTTTTCTAAAATGATTTCTAAGTTCATCTATATCAATATTATTGAACAAATCTTTAAATTCAAAAGTACTCTGGATATTATAGTAAGAGTATTTAATTTCTTAACTAATTCAAAATTGTTTTTCACAATATGACTATTATTTGAGATGCCATCTGACAATTAAATGTCATTTAAAATTTTTAGTAATAATTTAACAGCATTAGTAAGGTAAGAATTATATGCACTAGTAATAGTTCTTAAAGATACAGGGGATTTATGAAACTTGGGTACTAAAACAAGATATGGAATGTTATTACAACTATTTTTGAGATGGATTTGCTTATATTTGTCTGATATTCTATTAGATAAGATTTAAAAGTTAGTATTATGTAAATTATAAGTAGAATTATTAAGAATGTGTGACGGGGGACGAGGGTACTTATATCGTAATATTTACAAATGATAGAGTAGTTATTACTAGCCTTATCGACATAAGTAATAACAAAATATTTTTGAATTTCTTTAATATCCTGTTTAATTGAACTAAATTTATATGACTTATTAATTTCCTGAATATATATATATATATATATATATATATATATATATATATATATATATATATATATATATATATATATATATATATATATATATATATATATATATATATATATATATATATATATATATATATATATATATATCAATAAAATTTGTGATGGAAATTATAAATTAGCACAATTTGTGGAATTATTGAGTGTACAACGACTAATAATGCATATCCTCCCAAATTCGTTATTAAAATTATCAACTCAGTGTATCAACTTTCACTCGATAACATCCAAGACAACTTTCCAATTATAGTGGCTAAAAAAAAATTATAATTATTTATTAATTATACAAATATATTAAAAATTAAAAATAATAAAATAAGCTAAAAAAATTAAAATCAAAATATCAGAAAATAAGATACATTATTATTAATGATTTGAATTTTATTTTCGCTAAAAAATTGTAACTTTAGCCAGTTTGCAACTACGATTTGAATTCCCTTGTAATGGTTTATAATGGCATTCTCTTTTATCCATTCCTTCTATGAATTACTTGTTTAGTAAGGATTTTCATCTTTGCTTCATGTTCATATTCTGTTTTGCTTATGGGTAATTGCCCTGTCTCATGCTCTGACTCACTGGACGGGTCTGGGAGTGTCGCTGTGAATTTTTCGTACTACCTCCTAGGTTGTATTTCTTCTTGTTCATTCCAGTGCTTCTAGATATTTTTATACTATTGAGGTTGATCGAATATACACGTGGTGAAAGAAAAAGGGTTCTTGCCACATTGTAATATACATTTTCATAATGTTTCTTAACTTCATTTTTTCATCTTTTGGTGCCTGTAGTCTGAGTTTGGACATTTATAGTAATGTACTGTTGTCCAATCTGAAACAGGCATTTGTTTGGGTTAATTAGAATTAAATACTCAGACCTGAAGATGAATTTAATTCTTTTTAAACTTCGAATTTGGGCCGGTGCTGCTCTTTTCTATTATCGGCATTATGGCAGTGGTTTTGCTTCTATGGTAATGTTAATGTTTCACGATTACATGAATTAATTATTTTTATTATTACTTCATTCTAAAATTATATATATATATATATATATATATATATATATATATATATATATATATATATATATATATATATATATATATATATATATATATATAAATTACATCTAAACAGGCAATTTTTGTCATACAAAGCAGGATCGTATCGCAAAAGGTGAACCGCTAGGTGGTAGCTCATGAAATGAGGAAATGATGACTCTCTCGTAAAAAGAGGAAACACAAAAGTGACAGAGTAGGCACGAAGTACGTTTCACAGACAGAAATTGCAGAATGCATGAACAAACTTACAGAAACTGCTCAAAAGTGGGACCATCAGCAGTAATGCAGGCTTCACACATGCGAACGGCGGACGTTAGCAAAAACGCCCTGCATATGTTGGAGAACGGCTGCAGCAACAGCAATCCTAGCAACAAGGTCCTCATCGGAGTCGATGGGGCTATTGTAGACGAGACTTTTCATATGGCCCCATAAGAAAAAGTCGAGATAGGAGAGATCAGGCGATCGTGCCGACCAAGTTATGGGACCACCCCGACCAATCCATTGCCCTGGGAATATAGCATCTAAGGTGTGCCACACATCCACGCTGAAATGGGGTTGTGCTCCATCGTGTTGGAACCACACACATGCTTTAATGTTGGCAGGAACATGTTGCAGTAACTGTAGCAATACCTCCTGCAAAAATAAGAGGTATGTTCTGCCGCCCTGTTGGCATGGTAGAAGATATGGGCCAATCGATCATGGACGATTCCAGCCCAAACATTTACGGAGAAACGCTGCTGGAAGGAATGTGGACGTGTGGTGTGCAGATTTCTAGATGCCCACACATGAAAATTGTGTATAATAAAAATGCCCTTACCAGTAAAGGTGCATTCGTCCGTGAATAAAACATGTGCACTAAAATCAGGCTGCGCTGCCATCTGTTGGAGAAACCAGAGTGCGAAATCGACACGTGGCTGATAATCTGCAGGTGTCAAGACTTGCACTTTCTGTACATTGTGGGGGTGTAATCCTTCGTTTCGTAATACTCGGCAAACTGTTCTTTGGGACTTGGGACACATTAAGGAATGGGAAAGGGCCCTCGTGCTGCTTTACGGACGATCTTCAATCCTCTGCAGAATGTTCTCTTCAACTTGTGGCTTCCTCACACTCCTGGAACGTCCTGTATCATGCATGTCTCTGACAAAGGAGCCCGTTTCACACAGACACCGATGCAATCGCTGAAATATTTTTCGGTCTGGCACGCGTTTTGTCGGGAAACGCCCCAGGTATAGTCCTTGGGCTTTACGAGCATTCCCGTCCGCAGCACCATACATAAAATGCATGTCCGCCTTTTCTTGATTTGTGAAACAACCCATTTCTTCTACAATCCACGGTAGAAATGATGATGAGTGCGAAAATCCACCGCTTTATGCGTTTATTTCTTCAGAGCTTTTATTCTTCCTACCGTTTTTTAACCAAAATTCTATCAACTAGAATAAACAATTAAAAGCTGTTGCCACAAGTACATAAAAATCGTCTGCAAACAAAATAATTATTTTCGGTTACTTTACAAGAGAATAACAGTGGTGCTGCAAGTAGAGGTTCGTTAGCTATTTCCAATGTCTCCGCTACGATCGCATTTTTCGAAAAATGCTAATAGACTATCCAAAATGCGAAATTGAAACAAGAGGTTTTAGCTTTTATGCTAAAGAAATTTTAAACTCAGCTTAAACCCTGGCTAGTTCTGACGCAGTCGTCACTGCGTTCAATGTCAGCGACGTCTAGCGGGTAATCTCTTGTGTCACGACCCTGCTTTGTATGGCAAAAATTGCTTGTTTAGATGTGATTTATCACCCCTTAAAGTATGGCCCAAGAGTGCTGACTCACTCTGTATATATATATATATATATATATATATAAGATTCATATGAAAAAGAGGAGGTAAATGACCAAATGCAAGGCATAAAATGGTAGAGGGGGATGGCGATCCCTCTTTCCCGTTTAAAAGACTGCTTTTATGCCCGGGCAACACTCACGGTATCAATGCCATGCAGAAACCATACTTCCGTAAATGTGTCAAGTCAAAAACACTCGAAAAAGTGCATAGTAAACAAATAGGAATCAACCAACATTGCAAGGGGAAGGAAAAGAATGGAAATGCAGCAAATGCCAGAGTGCCTTATATATAAAAGCAGTTTACGCATGCGTAATTGGTTATTTTTACTTTCATCGTTCTATACCTCTGCCATATCCTTTAAGTAAGCATTTTCTCCCTTTTTTTAAGTAAGCATTTTCTCCCCAGCAAAGGGAGAAAATGCTTACTTAAAGGATATGGCAGAGGTATAGAACGACGAAAGTAAAAATAACGAATTACGCATGCGTAAACTGCTTTTATATATAAGGCACTCTGGCATTTGCTGCATTTCCATTCTTTTCCTTGCTGCATTTCCATTCTTTCCCAATGCTGGTTGATTCCTATTTGTTTACTATGCACTTTTTCGAGTGTTTTTGACTTGACACATTTACGGAAGTATGGTTTCTGAATGGCATTGGTACCGTGAGTGTTGCCCAGGCATAAAAGCAGTTTTTTAAACGGGAAAGAGGGGTCGCCATCTCTCTCTAACATTTTATGCCTTACATTTGGTCATTTCCCTCCTTTTTTTCATATGAATCTTGTATGTTATTTTAGGAGAGTGTGCTGCTTTGCGCCAACTTCTGGAGAATAATTGGATAACTGTGGAATTAATTTTAATTTTATATGTTTACTATGCTATATATATATATATATATATATGTGTGTGTGTGTGTGTGCGCGAGCATATAATACGCATGAATGCTCGTTAATTACACGAAGCATAGTTTACCCTATACCTAGTTATTAATTCCTTTTGGTATTTTAAATTATTCTTTATTCTTTATATATAAAGAAAAGGGAGCGGGGATATCAAAATGTTTATATTTATTGGAAAAGTTATTAAGCACCCTCAAAAATGTCTCACGAAATACAAATGGAATGTCGGTGCCCTATTCAATGCACAAAATAAGTCGTTCTCTACACAATGCAAATTTGGAGACAGTATCCAATATATGCATAATTTATGAGAGCAAAATCGTTAAAGCTTCAATTACGAATAAATTATACAAGATATAGTATCCAGAATCGTATAAGAATTAATGAACTGGCAGCATTAGATTCGCATTAGAGTGCACCGAAAAAAAAAGTTATTTTCCTGCAATTATTTTCCCTCTTTGTGAGAAACTTTGCCCTTTCGAAGACCTTTTCTATTTCTGCAGTCACATACATATACAGTCAACTCACGTTAACACGAATTACTGGGGGGACAATAATTAGTTAGCTTGCTTAATAGAAAATTCTTATTAACGATTTTCGTTGTCACAATGGATTTTCGGTAGGGCAACGTCAAAATTCGCTTGAATGCTAGAATTTGCTTTAACGGTATTTAATGCGAGTAGATTACAGGGTGTCAAGGTAATCAGGGTTCAGGGTGGAAAGGAAACACAAGTTGAGAAGTATTAGGGTCATCTTGTGTTTTTGTGCAGGTTTATAGGAAATCCTTATGACGTTTCCCGATGAGGCAACTTTAGGGGGGGGGGTGTATGTTGTTGTTTTTCATATAAATTTATTTATGTGGGAAAACAATAATACAAAGAACTCCTTATAGCTCAATCTCGCCCCAAATCAATAAGCTATTTTGTTAGAAATGAGAAAAAAAAACTATCCAATTTCATAGAGCCCGCACTTTCTGTAGAAAATGCTTACTCTCTTCAAAACAATTCATGATAATTGAGAAAACGACTCAAGAAATTTTCCATTTTAGATCGAAAATGCGCAATATCTCAAGAACAGCGTATGTTAACAATTTGTAAATGCCATTAAAAAGAAATATATATTTTTTGCAATTTTAGTCTTCGAAACATTAAGAGCCGTTCTCTGATCCGACTTCCCCGAAAATTAATAGGCCAATGGCATGTATCGATTGAAAAAATTATATCAAATTTCAATCGATTCACTTCATGTATTTATTAGATCTAGCGTTCACGAACTAAAAGAGGCAGACAGACAGACGCGTTAAAAAATATGTTTCATTCTTATTCAAAGACGCTGAAAACATAGATTCATCAAATCTGAGAGACAGACTTTTCGTCCGCCTCGCAATAATTTCCCCTGAAACGGTTTGTGTCAGGAAATCTTATGTCTTATCAGCTCTTTATTAACTTTCGCAGATCATATTTTTTGTAGAAATTCTACTCAAACAGTTGCGAAATACTTTCTGAAAGATAGATAAAATGCAATGCTTAGATTATATTAAAACTAAATTTAATACTCAATAAAATATAGAATATATTTTTTACTTTAATCCAAAATATTGTGCTGCCATCTCTTGTCGTAATTTAATTCATACCGACTATTTCTATTTCTTAATGAATATTTTTAAATGTCCATTCCTTCTTCTAATACGCTGTTAAATACAACAACAGATCACACATAATAATGCCACAATCACGGAAAGGTAATTGCACTTGGATTTGAAGACAAAGGAACTTGAAGACAAAGCTGCAGTCCTCAGTGATGTACATGCAGATCCCCTTATCAAATTTATAGACTGAGAAATTACCTTTCCGTGATTGTGGCATTATTATATATGATCTATTGCTGTATTTAATACTGTATTAGAAGGAATAGATAATTAAAAATGTTTATTAAAAAATAAAAATAGTCGGAAGGAATTAAATTACAGCAACAGATGGCAGTACCAAAAATATTTTGGATTAAAATAAAATATATATTCAATACTTTATTGAGTATTAAATGTAGTTTTAATATAATCTAAGCATTGCATTTTGTTTTCAGAAAATATTTCGCAACTGTTTGAGCAGAATTTCGGCGAAAAATGTGATCTGCGAAAGTTAACAAAGCGCGGATAGGGCACAAGGTTTACTGACGGCCACCCTTACTAAAACACCAGCATAAAAAATCTGATGTGAGCAGCACATGACTTTCTCTGTAGATTCAAATTCATTTTCTCTTTATTTCATTAATAATTCATTAAATTGAGTTTAATTGCACTAAAAAACACGCATAATTAATTGAAATTGCTCTGAATTTACGCTTTTAACTCAGTTTTCTATTTCATTCGGTGAATGCAGTTATTTTCAAAACTGGTGTTGCAAAAATGCAAAAACATTAAAGTATCTGGAGAACGGCTAGCCTTAGAATAATGTAGTTGATCTTATTATTTTCATCGTCAAAAATTGCGTATAAAACAAGCATTTAATTGATGCATTTGAATATACGTAGTCCTTTATTTTAGGTTTTGACAATTATTGCTGGCCATTTCGCAAACAAATGGAGGTTCTTATTTTCCGAATCGTACCAAAGTCTAATCAGCACCAGGATCACCCACAACTGATGCATTTAGCAAATTTTGTGAACTTTGGGCAATTAGTTTTCAGTTAGAGTGAATACTGACAATTTTAGAGAGTCATTTCGCAAAAAAATGGAGGTTCTTATTTTCCGAATTGTACCAAAATCTAATCAGCACCAGGGTCACCCACATGTGACTTCTCTACTAAATTTTATGAAATTTGGTCAATTAGTTTATGAGTTAGAGTGGGTACATAAAATGCAAAGACACACACACGCACTCACACACAGACGGCATGTTAAAAATAGTTTTCCGTGTTCTAGAAGTCCCGTATGATTTTAGACATAATTCTAATACTTTCCCTATACATTACAATGTATTACAGGGAAAGTAACAAATATTACGGTACCATTTGTTTAGGAGAACCTCTCTCTTCTGAATAAAAAGAAAGAGCTGCTACACTAACAACGCCAAGAAAGCGTTTGTCAATGAATAATTGCATCATGTGACCTACCAATGAAATCGTAGCCAAACGAAAAATAGAAAAGATAAAACAAAATGGAAAGGAAAACGAACAACATAAGAATTTAAAATACTTTCTCTACGAAGTTATGCGCTCTATGATTGAGTAAATTGAGAAAACAACGGATTTCTGAAATCTACAGAAGCAACATGAGCAGCTAAATAATTTATCTTCGTTAAGAAACTTAACAGTCATTCAAATTACTATAAAAGGTACCAGATTATAAAAATTAAGAAAAATAACAAAAATATCAGAGCACAATTTCCTTCTTGCTTTTGCATGGGTTGTCTTTTCATTCTGAAAGAGAAGGCTGATTTTTTTTATTCCAATACTGGTTGATACTATCGAATATTAATCGCTCAAAAATTTCTGGAATAATAGCACGGCAAATTTAAAACATAGTAAAATACAGCATATATACAAAAAATAAAGTGGTCTACGGGTTTCAAAAGCGAAAAACATCCTTTTTCTTCAGGACCGATAAGAAGAGCTACCTCACTCGTCATATTTGATCCAAGTTTTCCTTCATATTTGAATTTCATTTTTTCTTGTTAGTTCTAATTGCTTTGGCGTGGTCTGCGATAATTTTAACTCCCTTTTTAGAGCTAGTTTAAATGTCTCGGATTTTGTCTTGTTGCTTTTTTAGTAAGTTTTCTCACTATTCAATTTTTCCTATTCGTTCTCCTATACATTCTCTTGCCGCCTTATTTTCTTCTTTTTCCCCCCCTACAGTTTTGCGTGCTCGTAATTTTCTGCCAATACTTTTGAGAGCCCCCTTTCATTTCTTCCCGAGGCGCTAGCAAGTTACTTTCTCTTACCTTCAATCACGTGTTCTATATTCAGTCGTCGTCTTGACTTGATTATTCTTGTCAGTCCAGAATCCCCTCCTCGGGGGCCCAATCCTAAAAAGTGGTGCAGGGTTTTTAGCTCCTTATAACTCTGGTCCTCCTTTTCCTGGGGAGTACACAAATCTGCTGAGAGTTCCCAGGACGCAGTCTCTTAACAGATTCCGGGGAGGGACTTTTTTTTAGGACCATAGCTTTAGATCCGTAGGCGACTGGAGTCGAGTCTCCCCGGGACCACCTTCCGGCTCCCTTCCGATCAATGGCTCGCTGATTTTACTTCCTTGGTCGTGGTCTCGCCCGATTACGAATGTTCCCTTTAGCCTTTCATCCCCCAGTTGGCGTAAATGTCGTTTGGAGGTGCTGGCGAATCCGTCGGTTCAGAAGAAGGCTGTCTTCTGCCTTCGAAATTCGCTGACCTGTTTATTTTTGTACACATGCTGCGTATTTTAGTTTTAGTTTATTGTGTCCGATTCATATTGTTACAAATTTAATTTATGCTGTGTTTTAGAGAAGATTTAACATTTTAGCAAATATTGCAATAGTTGGAGCGATTTATTTTAAACGAAGTATTATAGAGAGTATAAAAATGTTCTCGTTGTGGTTGTTCAATTTTCAATACAAACCGGAGTTTATATTCGCGACTATATATTATTTAAAGAGCTCTGCAAAAATTTTAAAAGAAAATACTATTTTTGTTACAGTAACATAGCAGCAGAAACTTCTTTTACGGAATTAATACAGAAGTTATTTTTGTATATATGCTGTGTTTTATGAAGTTTTAATTTATTTTGTCCGATTCATACCATAACAAATTTATTTTATGCTGTGTTTTGGCGAAGTTCTTACCTTTTAGGAAATATTGCAACGGTTGGGGAGACCTATTTTACACAATGTATTATACAGAGTATAAAAATGTTCTCTTTGTAGTTGTTCAATTTTTTATACAAGCCCAAGTCTATATTCGCGATTATATATTATTTAAAGAGCTATAACAAATTTTTAAAAAAAAATAACTATTTATGATAAAGTAAAATAGCAGCAGAAACTTCTTTTACGAAACTAATACAAAATTCAGTAGAAATAAAACTTTCCTCCTTTGAGATCATGCGAGGCAATATAATTGAAAAATGTGGGATAATTTAAGAATGCCGTCGAAAATTTTTGGTTTCTTTTTAATTTAATCACATTTCTCCATAATATGGCTTGAAAGACTGGCATCTTGCGCTTAAATTTCAAATATTAATGGAGATTTTTATTACTTAAGGCTTTAGTCTCTGTCTTTCTGGACTTAAAAGGATTGTATAATCAACGTCAGAAGAATGCATTAATGGTATAATTATGCACTACGTTCCCATTACTTCACCATCCTATATATTAATTTTGGAGCCGGGATTGCCCAGTCTCTATGGCGAGAGGATCGCCCTGAGGATCATAGGAGTTCGATCCTCACTGTCGCCTAACATTATCCCCGTGTCTACGTGGAGTATGGGTACAATAAATCTGTTGGTTCGAAACAAGTTTAATAGAATATAAGATATACAATAATATATAGAATGCATAAGATATTTTACCGACTTTGAGTTCGGAAGTCCTTTCGTGAGATGATGGACAGGGGAAATAGGGCACGGTCCCTTTTGTTACCACTCCGATTGAGTTCTAGTCAAATTGGGGGCTAAGAGGCAAATGAGATTCGCTTGGTGTGCTGGACCGGGAGCAACGTGGTATGATAATAATTTTAATTACTTGTTATAATACCAAATATTTGTGACTCATCCTCTATCAAATTTATCTCTGTCCCGTCTTTCCGGACCAGCATATCAAACAACACGAAGCAAGTAAGAACGCTTAAAATTAAGTGAGTGATTAGCAATAGAAAATTTTTAAGATAATTCACATATTCAAAGCCCCCTTACATGGCAGAATGCACAGTGTGAATTGGGGGAAAAATGCAAAAGGTTGAATTACAACCAGTTGAAATTGGAAACAGAGATAAAACCCCTTTATCCAGATAAAATAATGAAACATGAGACAAATAAATGTGAATTCAGTATCATTTCAAATAATTATCCCTGTTATTTTGTGCAATTAAACTAAATGAGTTATGAAAGAAACAAAAAGAAAATAAATTTAAGTCTGTGGGGATTGTCATGTGCTGCCCACATCAGATTTTTTGTTTGCTTTATAAATTAGTTTTTAATTGCTGTTTTGTTGCATCTGATGGCCATTTTGCGACTTTACAGCTAACGACAGTATAGATAGCGAGTATGTATCGAAAATATGCGACTTTGTAAGATAACTGTATCTTGTTCCTGTTAAAATTTACTAGTGCTTTTAATGAAGCGTTAGTTATCCAGAAAATCGCCTCATTCTTGTATTCTGAGAATACGAATCGAGAAAATACGTTGTAACAGTACTATTGTGTTGGCGTTACCCTGGATTCGAGATGGGGGAGGGGGGGGGGTGTATATTCTCAGAATACAAAAATAAGTTCAAAAATCTATATAACATAAGCTTCGTCAGTGTAACGGAGATGCAGTTAGTAACTTTCTGGCTATCTAGAAAAGTCCACAAACAATCGCTATATAGAATAAAACAGCAATTAAAACTCAATGAGTTAGTTCACAAATACAGGAATCATATTCTCAAACTTTGGGTAGATCCGAAAAACTTTCATAACTCGGGACATTTTTGACCGAACGCTTCAATTCTTAATTGTTCCCAAACTCGCCAAATTGGCGATATTTCTACAAATTGGTCATACGCTTATCTGCAACGGACCTCATTGTAATGGTAATTGGTTGCTGTACATGTTACTTTTCTGAATGGAAATAATTAAGACTTCGGATAATTGTAACACTTTTAGAATAACAAAAAATGTAACCATATATGATGATAAAAGAAATATTATCTACCACCATTTAAATCGTTTCAACTCTTTATATGATGACATCTTTTGCTTTTCGTGAACAATCTAACATTTTATCACTTCAGAATACGATGATGTTTAAGGATGAAATTTTATCTCCTCATTATTGCAAAAACGATATGGAATTGGTATCGAATCGAATTATCTTTCAATCAAATGGAATTAATTTTATTATTTTTTATAAAACTGTTATAACGATGGTGGCATTGAAAAGATTCATTTATCTGAAAGTTTCATAATACCATCGATTGATATTGATTGGAGTTTTAGGAAATACGAAAAGGAAATAGCTACAACCTATTCTAAGTGCATTGAAGTTCTAACTATTATCATGCCTCCAAACTAATAATTATTTTAGAATATTAAAGTAAATAATATTTACCATAATTTTACATTTTCAAACTTATGTCCAATGACACTCTTGCTGTTTTTGGAATGATCAATAACTTTTATTTTCTTTAGGAAAGGATTTTCAGAAGTTTTCGTCATCTGATTGTTTAGCAAGAATACAGGGCTTATCTTCACGTTATTCTGCGAAAGTGTGTAAGATCCTTGCTGCCCCAACCAAGAATCGAACCACGGAGCTTCATACTAGCCAACCGATGCTCTTCTGTTGAGCTACTGGGGAGGAATTGCAAGCTCTTATAGTCGAAGGTAACTCTGAATTCTCTACCCTATATAATGTCAGATTGACTAGCAACTGGTAATCTGACTGACCACCTCCTGCTATTTTTACTCAGGTTAGCCTCTTACTGCTAGTTTACCCTCGCGGCTAGCTTCCTGCGTTGTCTTTGAACTCACAAATTTCAAATAGGTGCACAATATACCAAACTCCACTAAATCCGTGCTGCTCGTACTAGTGTCATTTTCAGACCTCCGACATTTTTGCACTAACCTACAGGGTTGATTTGTTTGGGCGCCATTGTAAGGAGCCTTGTTGCTCCAACTGGGAATCGAACCACGGATCTTCGTACTAGCCAGCTGATGATCCAACGTTGAACTATTGCGACGGAATTACAGTCTCTTATTGTCGAATTGTAAGCATACTTAAATGCTTAACATCTATGAGGTATAAATGTATTACTATCTTCCCATTATTTTCATTGAAACTATAATACTAGGACAATGAAATTATAAAAGTTATTCCCTTAATGTATCCGAAGCATTTCTATTTCTACTTGTATTGATTCGTAATTTTGTTTCAGTAAAAGTAGTAAACAGAGTAAGTAGTAGTAAACACCAAAAGAAATGACTTAACACAAAAAGAAATTGTATAAACACAAAAAGTAAACATTTAGTAAACACAAAAAGAAATGGCTACGCTTTATGCCAAATATTTTGATTTTTTAAAAGCTTTCTAATATAGTCTCTAATAGGTATTGGAGTTTCAAGATTTCTATTTCAATACTATTTTTAGGATGGCAAGGCAATTAAATGTTATCTTCTTATACACCATTAGTAACACCTTCCTATAGTTTCAGACGTATATCCGATGATGCTTTTATTGGCTTTGGAAGAATTTGTAGCTTGTCATTATTTCAGAAAGGAATTTTCAGAAATTTTTCGACAGCTGAAGACAGGCCTTATATCTTAACACTTTTCCATGGAAGTTTCTTATATTTTTAATAAATCCTGTATGGTGCTAAATAATGAAGAACTTATTACTTTTTACTTTTCTTATAAAGATAGTATAATGTATAAGGAAAGTATTGTGACGGGGTCGAAAATTCGAATTCGAGTTTTCGACGGGAGGGTACGTTTCAAGCATCCCTGATCACGAATAGAAAATTTCTGAGGTGAGGTCTGTGTGTGTGTGTGTGTGTGTGTGTGTGTGAGTGTGTGTGTGTGTGAGTGTGTGTGTGTGTGTGTGTGCGTGTGTCAGTGACTCTGTGGATATGATATCTCAAGAAGGAATGGAGCGATTCGAATGAAATTTGGTATAAAGATTTCAATCCGTGAATGCTGGAAGCCTATTGTTCTTAAACACAATCGAATGTTCAGAACCCCCTAAATTTTCGTGTAAAATTTTGAAAAAAATCATCAAAACATCAAAACCTTTAATAAAATTACGCAAATAGATATTTCTTATGTAATTTTTCCTTAGAAAACTATTGACATAAACTTTAGATCGGTAGCATGAACCTTTCTTGAGATATTGCTCATTTTTTAAATAAATTTATCAAAAAATCCCATAAATTAAAAAAAAATTATTAACTTCTGAGCAACATGTTCACTTTTCATATGTATTATCATGCGATAAATTTGGTGACATTATTCTCGTGGAGCTAATTCGTTCCATTCATGAGAAAAGATACTTTGAATAATACTTTTGTATTTGAACGACAATAGTCATTTTTCTGCTATAAGAACAACTTATTTCTGTATCCATAGCGCTTGGCCAGATTTCGGCGATGAAGTTGGCGACTTTTTAAATGTTAGCAAATTGACGGAAATCTCGCCAAATGTATAAATGACGTGAAATCAATGAAAATGAAAACTAATTGACGAAAACGCAATATCTTGGAAAGAATATAAGTATCACCTATAAGAATAACCTATTTCTTTTTTACTGTAAAGTAGTAAATTTATTGCATTATATAAGGAAAGTCATGTACTGCCCACATCAGATTTTTTGTATGGATTTTCAATTTATCCTAGAAATACTTTGCCGCGAAAAGTAGTGGGGGAAGTCACAGTGTGTTTCGACGACTGGATGGATTATCAGCCACGATGAAACTTGCAGTTTCAACTTCGAACAAAGAAATTCAGATTCGAAATCGGAAATTTATTGAGATTTAAAGGAAAAAATATTACGTTATGTCGATCTCTGCATGTGTATTTTATATATTATGTTGCAATATCTTCCAAACTATGCAAACTGATTGAAATTGAATTTTATATAAATGTACATGATAGAAAATCAACTCAATAGAAACCGATAAACAGATACGAACCGGTTTTGGCACATATTTAGTATGGTACGTGAATGAATATAAATTTCTGTGCAAGGTTAATATTAAACAGAAAATTAAATATGGAGAATTCTGTGGACGGTATCTTCACTGATGCCGTAGATGGCACACTTTTTTCTGAGATATAAAAAAGTTATGGTCTAGTGAATTTTGACCATGAAATTATTCCACAGCACAGAGGGGTGGGACCCAAATCAACAGAGTGAGGCTTACTACTTATGGAGTATTTTTACTTTCCTTATATACATAATGTATAAGGAAAGTATTGTAACGGGGTCGAAAATTCGAATTCGTGTTTTCGACTGGAGAGCACGTTTCAAGCATCCCTGATCACGAATCAAACATTTTTGAAGTGATGTCTGTGTGTGTGTGTGTGTGTGTCAATGAGTGTGTGGAGACGATAACTGACGAACGAATGGACCGATTCGAACCAAATTTGGTACAAAAATCACAATCCGTAAACACTGGAAGCCTATTGTTTTTATACGTAATCGAATGTTCAGAACCCCCCTAAATTTTTGAATGAAATTTTGAAAAAATCGTCAAAAAATCAAAACCGCTAATAAAGTTACGCAAATAGACATTTCTTATGTGATTTTTCATTAGAAAACGATTGGCATAAATTTTAGAATGCTAACATGAACCGTTCTCGGACATTGTACATTTTTCAAAAAAAATATGAAAAAGTCACATAAAAAAAAAATTCCTATTGAGAAACATGTTCACTTTTCATATGTAATACCATGCGATAAATTGAGTGACATCATTCTCGTGGATCTAGCTCGTTCCATTCATGAAAAAATATACTTTGAATAATATATTTGAACGCCAATAATCATTTATCTGCTGTAAGAATAACTTTTTTCTTAGTGCATAACGCTTGGCGAGATTTTGGCGACGAATTTGGCGGAATGTCACCAACTTGGCGACTTTTTTAAAATGTTGCCAAATTAATGAAAATCGCGCCAAATGGATAAAAATGATGATAAATCAATGAAAATGACGACTAATTGTCGAAAATTCAATATCGTGGAAAGAATATTAGTATCTACTATAAGAAAATCCTATTTTTTTACTGTAAAAGTAGTAAATTCATTACATTATATAAGGAAAGTCATGTGTTGCCCACATCAGATTTTTTTTATCATTGTCATGTTTTTCGAACTTGGGCATTTTTAAATTGATTTTTATCACTACCGACAGCATGTTCGATTCTTCAGATTCTCATGGAAATATTTATATCGGTCCTATCGATGCATTTCATTACTCTGATTTTCGTAATGTATCTCTTATTGAAATAGGAATGGAAATTATTTTGGGCGTAAAAAAGAACTGTACTCATGATCGTGCATACACGAATGAGGTCATACACCTCCATTGGATTCACTGAGGTTCAAATATAGAAATTATCTGTATATTTTGGCGAGTTTGCAAGTTAGAGAACATTTTCAAATATAATCGTTAAATTTAGATTAGGACATTAACGATAAAAAAATTGTTACGTTTCGTTCTTTGCTATTCAAACTTTTATGGCTTTCAAAGTACTGCACTCAAAACGTCCTTGAAAGTACCACTTGTTTACTGGAATTTATTTCATGCCCATCATATAGACTAAATGCGGTGGTTTCGAAGAAAAACATCCAGTAGTCTGAAACTTCATAATTGAGTTTTAGGCCTTGTTAAGTACAGCCCCGTCTTGTGATAGCAGGACTGATCTCAAGATACGTTGTTTTGCCTTTACAAAGCTTGTTGGTTTTTCTTTTAAGGGGTAAATACAGCTCGTGGTCATCTTTACCAATATTTAATGGGCAAGTACAGCTCGGCCTTGTGATGGCAGGAGGACTTACCTCAAGATACGTTATTTTATACGTTATTTGAAAATATTTTCATAGAATGGGTCTATTTGAAAAATATTTGACATCTTTTTATCTCAGAATGATGTTTCTCAAGTTCCGCTGTTCTGCAATCACAAGGTCAAGCTTTTCAGGCTGATTGTTGCAAAATTTACAAAAGTTGTAAAAAAAACAAAAACAAAGATTCACAAACTACTTAAAAATGGATCCTGGTATGAGATTTAGTTGAGTTGAGTCCACTCCAGTTAAATTTTTGATGAAAAGTGGAAAATAGATGTAGAATCTTGGATATTTATTTTAGGAAGCGATTAATTTGAACTAAAATCATAGTTTAATATATAGAAATTTTCATTTTTAATTATTATTGGTGTTCATTGAACAATATAGCTCAGCAGAAGCTTTTTCTCTACGTCTGTACTGTCATGTCAGCTTTGCCATGAAAATTGAATTACAATCTTAAAACTGCATTTAGGATGGCAAAATAAAAGTAGTTAAAATGCTTTAAATTGTTTCAAACTTTTATCCTATGACACTCTTTGCTGGTCAGTATAATACGGAAAGAATACGGATTCAACAAGCTAAAGATAATCAAAAAAATTCAATGGTGTGGATAAGAAAATAGAAAAACAAAAAATATCCACGCATTAAAGCTATACACGTGAATAAGCACTAGGCCTAAACAAATTGTTCATTTCGAAAAAATTCTTTGTCAAGTCCAAGTATTTAATTAAAACGAACACAAAATATTCTTGTTTCTGAATTGTTAGATAGATTATATCTATAAATTAACAATATTTGGACTACAAGCATAAATATTGAAAAAATAAATAGGAAACAAAAATACCTGAAATACACTGCAATACTGTTCAATTCATGCGTGCAATAAATGAAGAGATAAGTACTGCCAATCGCAAAAGATAAAAGTAGAATATATATATATATATATATATATATATATATATAATATGAAAACACCGTGAAATACAACATTACAAAATCATCTGAAATCACACTTAAAAGGCGCAAAGCTGCACTAAAAAGAGGATTAAAATATTTTCAAAAAGAAAAGAGGTATGGATGGAGACAATATACCAAAAGATGGCCGGGGGGAGTTGTGACCCCCTCACTCTTTTTTTTTTTTTTTTTTTTTTTTTTTAAAGCTACATCGTTATCCCAAGCAGCTTTCTAGACTACCTCAAACAGGTCAATGAATAAATGCCAATGGGTGAGGGGGTCACAACTCCCCCCGGCCATCTTTTGGTATATTGTCTCCATCCATACCTCTTTTCTTTTTGAAAATATATATATATATATATATATATATGTGTGTAATGATATTGTTATCCAAAGCATTCTGTAAAATTTTAATACATTAAAATATTAAATTTAATTATCTTAAAAAGAAGTTCAAACATCTCTGTTTTCGCTATACAAAATTATCTTTACAAGCAGATCTGAAGAATAAAGCATAATGGCCCAGTTTGTAAGCAAATTTACAAAAAATATGGAATTGGATCAATATATGACTAAATGAAAGCACTGTGAAATTGGTTCAATATATGCCAAAATGAAAACGCTAAAATGGTATTAGCTGATGTACCTGTTCTATTTTTATCCTGGTTCAATAATTGAATAAATACAATGCATATTTGAAAAACATTTGCCAAAATAAAACAGATGACGTAAAAAATTAAAAATATCAATTCCGTAACAATTTGGACTAGAAAGCAGTACAAAGAATCCAGTCAAAAATATACTCTGCTGGCCATTAAAATTGCTACACCAGGTAGGAAAGCAAATAGCAGAATATTATTTAGTGTACATATACAGTATAATGGGAGGAAGACAGGATTAAATTTGCAGGTGATTTGGGGTACACAGCATACAGAATTCATTACACAGAGCTGCCACCTCTGGCAGCAACAATGTCTGTAATCAGGGCTAGGTATCAAGTTGAATTGAGCTTGGATGACAGATACGGGTACGTTATTCCATGGGGTTTCAACTCTGTGTCAGAGTTCATCAATCGTAGTGGCTTGCGAGTGGTAGCGTGCCAGTCTCTCGGCAACCAATGACCAGATGTTCTCAATGGGAGGCAGATCTGGAGAATGTGCTGGCTAGTGCAGCAGTCGAACACCCTCTGTAACGAGGAAGGTCGTGACAGCACGGGCAATATGTGGTCGTGCATTATCTTGTTGAAATATGGCGTCACGCAGGCCTCGAAAATAGGACACAGCCACGGGCCTTAACACATCAGAAATGTAACGGCGGCTGTCCACATTAACGGCTATACGAACAAGAGGTGACCGGAATGTGTACCCAATGCCACACCATACCATCACGCCAGGTGCTGGACTCGTCTGACGATGACGAATACAAGCTGACAACGTTTGTTCACCTCGGTGCCTCCACACACGAATACGTCCATTATGATGCTGTACGCAGAACCGGGATTCGTCTGAAAAGACGACGTGGTGCCACTCCTGTGCCCTGTGTCGTCGGTCGTCGCATCACTGTAGGCGCGCCTGTCTCTGCTGCAACGTCAAGGGAATCCGCAACAATGGTCGCCATGCTGACAGTTCGTGGTGCTGCAGACGTCTTCACACTGTCTGTGCGGACACTTGTCCATCAAACGGGCTAAGTTCCTGAGTCAGGGTACGTGACGTGGCTGTACGATCTAGCAAGGCCGAGAGGACAACATGTCTGTCCTCTCGGGCGTTAGTGGCCGCTGAGATCCTGCATGATGTTCAGTATGGCCCTCTTGGACGTGATTCGCCTGACTATCGATTCGCCTGACAGTCATGGGATCCCGACCAGTGCGAGTAGCAATGTCGGGGAACGATAAACCGCAGTCCCGATAGGCCGCAATCCTGCTGCGATCGAATTTCGACATGTGCTAGTAGGAGTTTCGCCTTCTTACACGAGGTATATCATGACCTTCACACAAACAAGTAACGTTCAAATGCGAGTTCCGAATGCGATAGAGGCTTGATATTTAGTATGTGGGACAATCATCTGATAAAAACCCAAGGCGAGTAGAGTTTTTCCTAAATTTTCATTTATGGCTGTGCTCCACAGAAAGACGTTCGAATGGGGAAATGATAAAATAGAATGGAATGCTTCGGGATGAGATAGAGACTTTAATTTTGTGTTCGAAAGGACAAAGTGTGTAATTTAAGTTTTTCAATATTTTGTTCCTTAAGGGGTTCTGCACACCAAAATATTCGATTTTCCGATTTAAATGTGAAACTCGAATTATTCAAAATTTTACATTATTCGGGGGGTTGCTTATTACGAAACCGTTGATTTTCAACGGGAATTCGGCTAGTTTAATTTAATTCTTCTAAAAAGATATATAATAATTTCTGTTCTCGTTATACAAATTCCTCACAGGCATATCTGAAGAATAAAACGTTCTGGTCCCGTTGTAAACAAATTTACAAAAACTAATTTTTAATTCTCACAAAACGACAGAGATTATCTAGAAAATGGTGTTTAATTTTGCAAAATATTGAATTTTTATCAATTCAGCATTATTTTAATGATTTTAAAGTAATTTTATCAATTTTGTGACATTTTCGTCAATTTGGAGGCATTTGAAAAGTCGAAAATTTGTTGCTAGGTGAAACTGTTGTACTGATAGACAGACTCTACCGAAACATCACTACAACACTATCCCTTAACAAAACACAATTAGTTTAATTGATTTAGAGTAATTTTATCAATGTCGAGACACTTTTATCGGTTTAGCGACAATCTTATCAATTTGGCCAGTTGTTTTCTTACCATTTCTCATATTCTTTACCATTCTTCTAATCCCTGCAGTTACCCGTATTATCTTCCCAAATGAGGAATAGTTTTCAAGTTTTAATAATTTGCCTTTTTCAGTAACTCCACAGGTGAATGTTATATTTTCCTTCGTCGTTTAACAAATTTCTTCTTCTGGAATTTTCACTTCATTCTTCTTTATTTCGTCATTTTTTAGCCATGATGATTTGTCTTTCTTCAGCCATTTGGGTTCATTCCACCAAATCTCGTTGTCGATTAATTTGGTCACGCGGCTTCCACGGCTGACAATAACTTCGGAATTGTCCTTGCCATGGCAATGGTTCTTCATTCTTCTTTATTTCGTCATTCTTTTTCATGATGACTAGTCTTCCTTCAGCCATTTTAGTTCATTCCACCAAATCTCGTTGTCGATCAATTTGGTCACGCGGCTTCCACGGCTGACAATAACTTCGAAACTAGCCTTGCCAGGGCAATGGTTCTTCATTCTAATTTATTTCGTCATTTTTTATCATGATCATTTGACTTCCTTCAGCCATTTTGGTACATTCCACCAAATCTCGTCGTCGATCAATTCGTTCATACGGCTTCCACGACTGACAATATCTTCGGAATTGTCCTTGCCAGGGCAATGGTTCCAAGAAATTGGATCTGAATTTGTCTGAATTTCTTCTACTCGATTTCTTATGAACGGCTTCCAACGATTTAAATTCCCTTTAATCCAGTACATCACCAATTGTTGAATCAATCCAAAAATATTCGACACTAGGTCGATTCTTAAATGCATTCTTCATATATTTCATGATTCTTGTTCCAATAAAACATCTGACAGTTCGAGACGTGCTAACGATACCTGCTTCATAGGTGCTACTCTAGACTTTACAAACACTATGTTCGTTTTAACATTCCCGACTGCATTCACACATCGAACGTATATTACTGCCCCGTATGCAAATTCAGGAGGAACCATAGTGCTAGAGAGGAGAACCCCGTGGAAAGTTCGTTTTCCCTTAATATCTCGACAACCCTTTTCCCTAAAAACTCGAAACATGGACTAAATTTTAAGTGGGGATATTTTACGGCTATCTAAAAAATTTCGTGGAATTCGATGCAGCCGTTCTCTTGTGATGATGAGATCAGCACACATATACATAAAAGCAAATAGATTTTCAATTTTGTTTATATAGATGTATAGAGAAAGTAATTGTAACAGGGTTGAAAATGCGAATTCAAGTTTTCGGCAGAAAAGCACATTTCAAGCATCCCTGAACTCGAATCGAAGGTTTTTGAGATGATGTCTGAGTGTGTATGTATATTAATTTGTGTGCCTGTGAGTATGTAGACGTGATAGCTTACGAACGAATAAAGCGTTTCGAATATAACTTGGTATGATTATAACAATCAGTGAATACAGGAACCCTATTGATTTCGAATACAATCGAATGTTTGGAAGACCCCTCTCCCCAATTTTCGAAAGAAATTTTGAAAATATCATTAGAAATCAGAACCTTCAGAACTGTTAAATATATAATCATTTTATAAGTAATTTTTCATTAGAGAACGAATGAGATGAACTTTAAATCACTATATCTCAAACGTCTCACCCGATTTACATACTTTCTTGAGTGATTTGTTGTGTCTAATTAGGAGAAGATATTTCAGAATATATAACTAAAATATTTCAGATTTTGTACCAAGTTAATTTTATTTCAGTATTATACCGGAAAACGTCGGGTACTTTCGCTAGTAAAAGGTAAATGAGGGAATAGAACGAGGTTTCTACTTCTGTCAGTTGCGATATCTGACAAATCGTCTGAACAACTATGGGAAAGCTCCATATCTTGCCTGTCACGAGATTCTGGCATGTGCCCACAACCTTACATCCGTCCTACACTTAATTCTCTCTACAACTCTGTCCCTTCCCTTCCCCACATTGCGGGACTTTGTGAAACGACAGTGCCACCCGATTACAATATTAAGAAATATAAAAGAAAAAGTTAGCGATGTTCTATTCTAAGCTGTTCTAACTTTTATGGTTTCTAAACATAAAAATAAATGGCGATGATTCATTCCAACCACTTTTAGCTTTTATGGGTTCTATCTAACTCTAGCAATACGAGTATTTATCTCAATATTACGCTCAAGATGGCAAAATAAATAGTTCCTATCTTTTAAGTCATTTCAGATCATTTATTTGAAGACGCTCTTTTGTCTTTCGAAGTCTCGAAGCATTTTATATGTAATTGCAGAAAAACCAAAAATATTTTTGCTTGATGTATTTTGTGGAAATCTCTCTCTCTCTCTCTCTCTGTATATATATATATATATATGATAAAATTATTTGAAAATTCAATAATAAATAGAGAGAAGTTGTAACTCAAAACCCTAACTTTAAAGTCCAACTGACTAAGTCATCAAGTTAACTAAATCGTCAAGTGGAAAATAATCAACAAATATCAAAGGATTGGATTCGATAATAGAAAATCGAATAAAATCCAAGCATTAAAGTTATACACGTGGATAAGCACTAGGTGAAAATAAATTGTTCATTTCGAAGAAATTCTTTGTTAAGTCCAAGTATTTAATCAAAATAAACACAAAATATGCATGTTTCTGAAGAAAGAGATAGATAATATCTATAAACTCTTTCTATTTGAACTACATGCATAAAGATTGAAAAATTATATAGGAAACAAGAATATCAAAACACTACATATGGCCAATCCATTGGAGCCATGAATGAAGAGACCACTGTTGCCAATCGCAAAAGATAAAAGTAGAGTACTACTCTGGCCAATTGTGAGAAATAAATAACAGTAATGCGAAAAGGCAATAAAAGGTGAAATTCAACAGTAAGAGCTACAAAATAATGGGGCGTATAATATAATAGAAAACATAGAGGCTAAAGTATAAGGGGATGTAAATACATTGTAATGTTTATTAAAAAAAAGTTGATGTCTGGCTAATATAAGATACTAAGGAGAGAATTTAAGAATATTTAGCTAATCCAAACTTTTTAACTATACCATGTACTAAATAAGCTGGACATTTATATAATTTGCTGGTAATTTTAGATTATTGATATGCAGAGCATGAAATTTTTTATCTAACAATCTATAAATTCTAAAAAGTTGATTAAGTATAATATTTCTAAACAATTGAATTGAGTTGCAGGAATTAAATGGTAATACTTTATTGATGTTAAAATTAAAAATTTTTTTTTTCATATAAATTAGTAACTACCCCATTAGCAGGTTCAATAATTAGATTTAATTCCAAAAAATTAATATTATTTCTAATAGTGGCTTCATTAGAAACTAATTCCAAATTATCCGGATAGAAATCTATATCTATGACGTAGTTTTCAGTAAATACTAGACAAATCAGATCCTCAACATATCTGTAAATTTTATAATTGGTTGAAGTAAAAGATTTATGATGATGAAGGTATAAATTAGCTAACATACTGCTACTACAGCTACCTTGTGGAACCCCTGAGACATGTAAGTATAATTTATTACCTTGAAAAATATAATTATTGAAAAGAACAAAATGGAGAAGTTTAGGAAAATTGGTAAATTTAGGTAGGTGAGAATGATTAGTAACATAGGCAGTATATAAAGCTAATATGACATCATAAAGATCAGTGATCCTAATATTATTGAATAGATCTTTAAAATCAAGAGTTTGAAATCCTATTATTTTACTTAGTAATGTTAATTTATTTTTAATTCTTTACTATTATTTAGAATAATGTAGTTATCACTAGAATCACGTAATTTACTATTTAATACATTTAAATAATTTAGTAATAATTTACTAGCAGTAGTAGAGTATGGATTATGACCACTAGATACAGTTCTAAATTTAATAGGATTTTTATGAAATTTAAGAATAAGCACAATATATGGAAATTTCAAAAATTTATTATTAATATCTAAATCACTATACATATTGATAATTTTCAATTTGATACTATTAACAGAGTGTGAATCAATTTTAAATAGACTATTATTTTTTAAATAATCTAACAGATATTGTATATAGAATTTTTTACAGATAATAGCATAATTATTAGAGGCTTTATCAACATAAGTAATAACAAAAGATTTATGTAAATCAGTTATAGAGTGTTTTATATTATCCATATTATATATAGATCTAGATAAATTGATACTCCAAATGGGATTTTTAATAGACTTTAAAATAGTAAATTTCCACATACTAAATGCCTCTAAAGGCTGAGCATATTTAAAAGCTAATTCATAAATGTATTTTTCAAGGTCAAGATTTATTGATTTCAAGACTGTATCAGAATTATTATAAGAAGGTAACCTGAATTTTGTATCAAATGACATTAAGGTTATTAAAGATTTATCTTTAACTATGGCTAAGTCTCCAGTAACTATATGCCCCAAGTGTGGATTTATAAAATTAGCATAATTATCAACTCTACAAATACATTCACCATCCAAATTTGTTGAGGAATCTTTATCGACTGATAGAGATTGGGAAATTTCATTGTAATTAAAAATTGTTCTAGCAATAGGCTTGTTGTATTTAAAAGTCGTAGTAACATTCAAATCCTTAACAGGCAATAAATGATAAAACCGATTAAATAAATTCCTAAAATTGATAGAATTATAAATGGGATACTTAAAAGGTGTTACATAATAAGAATTAGAACAATTATTGTTATGAAAATGATTAAGTTTTATTTTTAAAAATTTTGATCTAGTAATGAGCAAATCATAGAAAATATGATTAAAATGTTCATTAGTTAGATTTAATTTTAAGAAAATAGCATTAACTGTATTTAATTGTTTTTCTTAACCGAAAATACCCATGATTTTATAAATATCCATTGAAATGAGTCGTTAAAATATTGATGCATACTTTTAATCGCAGCTTTAAAATCATGATGAGGGGAGCTTCCTTTACTGCATTTAAATCTTTCGAGTTTAGCCGAATTTCTATTATGCAAATGAGGATTCAAAAAAAGGTGATTAAAAATTGAATATTTATTACCTACAAAATTATTTTTTACAATATTACCATTGAGATATAATTGATTTAATCCATATGGAAAAAGAGTTCAATTTGATTTAATATAGAAGTTTTCAAAGAACATTTTATCAGCTGTACTAGTTTTTATATCAAAAATATGTATAGTTATATTTTCAAAACCATGTTTAGCAAAGTGTTTATATTCAATTTTATTAGAAGTAGGAAGAAAATTATTATTGAGGATAAATTTTTTGACATGATCTCTGTGAACATTCATACGTAGATGAATAGGATTACTGGTCTGTCTTATATAAGATAAATTACATATGTTACAGGATATTTTGTAAATTCAATTGAAAATTTTACAGAAAGACTTTTGGCTATTTTGAATGGTAATTCGAGAGTTAGAAGCAAATGGACAGGTTTTGCAATTTTTATTCTTACATTTATTGAAGTTGTAATTTTTATCTGGACAATGGTTATATCCAAAACTATCCATGGCACAATGTTGGTAAATGGATATCGGTCTAAACAATTCCCCACAGAAATTGAAAATACCGGGCAATATCTCTCTAATTATATAATAATAAGTATAAATATATTTGCCAGTCTCTAAATCAAATAAGAAGTGTAATTCATAATAGTAATAATAATTTTATGAGTATGACAATATAACATAAAGGAACAATTATAGAAATAAAATAATTGCTTGTATATAAGTATAAACAACTAAGTCCATGCAAAACCTAATAATAATGTAGTAAGGAGGATATTACAAGAAAAAAAAATGATTTAACTATAAAGTTACTATCAATTCTAAACAAGAGTAGATAAAACACTATTATAAAATACTTAGTGTAATGCTTGGATTCACATCCTATCCAATTAAGTAATAATAAATTCATCTCCAATTAAGTAATAATAAATAGTTTGTACTAAAAAGTACAATTTATAAAATTAAAAAAGGTTTCAAAATAAAACCAGAACTAAAATCCAATAAGTAATTACCCAGTCATAAAACTACAAAAATTAATAAAATAGTAAGAAGAAATAACAATAGATGGCAGCACTTGAATTTGTATCTTCTAATATTGCATTACTAAAGGCTAAAGAAAAATAGCAATACATATAAATATAACAAATAAAATTTGCTAAATTAACAACCAGAAAGGTAGAAAATTTATAATACTTATAGCATATTTATAATTAATAACCTAGGCATATAAAAGAAAATAATAAAATAGGAGAATGAGCCACAGAAAATTTCAATCAACATTGGAAGAAAGTAGATTTAAAAGTAATACGTAATAATTATTAATAATAAATATAATAAATTTATTACTAAATTTAGGGCAATTGCAGCATAAATTTGAATAGATTGCAAATAGAATGTTTCTTCAATACGAAGCATACAAAAGGAATTAGGTTAGTTTGCAGAAATGAATAGTTAGTTATGCTAAACTTATTAGAGTAAGAATATAAGAAATACATATATATGTGTGTGTATGTGTCATGATTAGAGAAGTTTTAATACAGTGAAGAAACAGGTGTGTTTGTTACAAATATCTAATTTATTAAATTTATTTTACTAAATAAAAATTCTTAGAACACAATTTTTTACATTGGCCGAATATTCCGTCTGCACCCATCTAGCAAGAGATCTCAGTGCAGTCTGCTGTAGTTTCACACAGGTTACAAATTATTGCGAGGAGGATTATGATAACAGCATGGAAAACATACTGTCCTCGCATTTTTCTATACTTAATAAATGTGGCAGGGATGCAGTTTTAGATGAGGAAGTTTACCTAATGGTTAGAATTAGTGGCCAGATATGCTGTTGTAGAGGAAAAGAAGAAGTACGGGCATTCTTTGTTAATATTAATACCGTGGGATAGAATATAATGCGATTACAATAAGCGCATGACAGGAGATAGATATATGGAATAAGAATTATGAAAGAGAATAAGAATTATGATACGGTAATTAGGGAAGTTTAAATTATTTCTTTATGATGTTGTGATTTCAGTTGTGAGCAGTGTATATATATATATATTTGGAATAAGAATTATGAAAGAGAATAAGAATTATGATACGGTAATTTGGGATCCAAACTGTTACCTTACACCTTTCTGGTAGGTCGGACGGTCTGGGTCTCAACAACAACAACAACAACGGTAATTTGGGAAGTTTAAATTATTTCTTTATGATGTTGTGATTTCAGTTGTGAGCAGTGTATATATGTATATATGGCACAAAAGAAAATATATTATAATTACTTATTAATTATATAATTAAATAAAAATGAATAATAATAAAATAAACTAAAAAAATTAGAAAAATAAAAAATCGGAAAATGAGATGCATTAATATTAATGTTCTGAATTTTATTTTCGCTAAAATATTGTAACTTTAGCCAGTTTGATACTACGATTTGAGTACCCTTATAATGGTGTATAGTGGCATTCTCGTTTATCCATTTCTTCATTAAATCACTTATTTAAGATTTTTTATCTATGCTTCATGTTCATATTCTGTTTTACTTATGTGGGTAATTGTCTTGTCTTCGGCTCTGGCTCACTGGACAGGTCTGGGAGGGTCGCTGTGAACGTATGTTCTGACTCCTAGGTTGTATTTCGTCATGTTCATTCTAGTGCTTCTTGATATTTTTCATACTGTTGTGGTTGATAGCAATTACACGTGGTGAAAGAAGAAGGGTTCCTGCCTCATGGTAATAATAGATTTCCTAATTTTTCGTATCTTCAATTTTTCATCTTTTGGAGCCTGTAGTGTGGGTTTGGGTATTTATAGCAATGTGCTATTGCCCAATCTGAGACAGACATTTGTTTGGGTTAATTAGAATTAAATATTCAGACCTGAAGATGAATTTAGTTCTGGTTAACCTTCGAATTTGGGCCGGTGCTGTTCTTTTTTATTATCGGCATTATGGCCGTGGTGTTGCTTCTATGGTGATGTTAATATTTCACGATCACTTGAATTGATTATTTTTATTATTACATTTTTCTAATATATATATATATATATATATATATATATAAACACTCACGGACAATGAAGGAAACATAGTACAACCCCGAAATAATGTAAATAGCTAGAGGGCGGACTGGTATGCAAATGATCCCTGTCTGGTGTGATTGCGCATGATCGTTCATCACTGAGTGGCACTGCAAGCATGAGCCAGCGTCTTATAAACCGACGTGTAGTCGACGCCCCATCAAAGCGAGAAGCTTCGGCCGACGGAAGCACAAGTACGGAGTGAAAAGAATGGTGGGTAGATGCCAGAAACGTCGATATACGCAACTGACGAACGTCGAGAGAGGCCTGATCATCGGACTGAAAACAGTAGCGTGGTCAGCGCGCCGGACTGCCCGTCACGTGGATTATTCGGACTATACCTTCCGACGGTGTTGGGAGCACTGGTCACGGTATGCCACCCATACACGGAGGACCGGCTCTGGACGGACTAGACATACCACGAGTAGAGAGGATCTAATGATCGTTCACCAGGCACGTATAGAGCCCATACGGCGACCCGATCCGCGATATAGGCAGACGTAGGGTTGCAGTGGTACCGGGCCAGAACAACGTGGAACGCCACAGATTGGCAATGTGTGGTGTTTAGCGATGAGTGCCGCTTTGCTTTGGAGTCCGATGATCAGCGTGTCCAGGTGTGGAGGTCCCTTACAAAACGCCACAATCCCAACCTCGTTATCGAGCGCCACACCAGCCTCAATGCAGGCATCATGGGCTGGGGAGCCATAGCCTACGACAGCCGATCCACACTAGTAGTGGTACCTGGATCATTGACGAGCCAGGGGTACGTGGATGACATTCTACGATTCCATGAGCTCCTATTCGTTGCGGGAATTCCAGGTGCGCAATTCCAGCAGGATAATGCCCTGCCGCACACGGCTCGGGTCGCCCAGGTCTGTCATGTCCAGACACTTCCATGACCGGCCCGCTCCCCAGACCTGTCTTCTATCGAGCAAGTGTGGGGCCAGTTGATACGTCAGCTGCCTCGCTGCCTAAATCTTCGGAATTTGGAACGTAAGTCCAACAGGTGTGGACTCGTCTGCCGCAGGACAACATGAGGCGTCTGTTCGACACCATGCCGAACCGTATTGCTACTTGTATCGCAGCACGAGGCGGTGGGACGCGCTATTGAGGATGACTGGACTGTGTACCACAGCTTCCTCTGTACGTGTTCTGCTGCGTTGTTCTTGTGATCAAGTATATCATTTATCTGTATCCTTCCATAAATAAAATTTCAGGTTCATCCTATGCTACCTTCTTTGTGCGCAACTTTCATTGTCCGTGGGTGTATATATATATATATGTATATATATATATATGTGTATATATATATATATATATATATATATATATATATATATATATATATATATATATATATATATATATATATATATATATATATATATATATATATATATATAAAATTGGGAAATTTCTAGCTTCGCACTCCTTTAGTCGTAATATCTCTGCAGAATGCATTAAGTTTTGATTAGATTCTTGAGAAATGGCAACATTTCATTCCTCGTCCTTAAAACATTATGGTTTCCAAACTTAGTATTAAACTATAACAATATGTATCTTAATGCCGCTTCAGGATGATAAAATAAATAGTATTTACAATCTTTTAAGTCGGTTCAGACTTTTTGGGTGATGCTACTATTTTCTTTTCAACACAATCTATTTTTTCATTATTTCTGAAAAGGATTTAAGGATTTTCAGAAGTTTTCGTTTTCGGAAATAATAGGGATCTTAACTTTGCGTTATTCTAAGAAAGTTATAAGTGTACTTAAATCCCTAATATCAAGAAAGGTATCAGATAGGATATTTATAACCTAACCACATTGTTGTCTGTTTTTTACCTTCTGTAAAAGGAAAATTGAGACACGGGTATTGAATGGCTTCTCTTTTTACTTTTAAATATCCAAAGTTAATTGTTGGCGGCATAAAATGTTGACATACTATTGTTTTCGTAAAAAAAAATTCCATGCAACAACCAATATTCTACAGATAGAGCTCAGACGATGATTGATTTGGATTTAGTATAAAAATGACGATAATATAATAATTTCCATTTCCTGTAAAAAAATGCTCATTTGATTTTAAATATATATTTTTCAAAAGTGACTATAGACATAAAGTTTATATGATAGCTGATATGTATTCGGCATCAAATTTTGGAGAAGGAATTGTGATTCACTGAGTATTTTTTACTTCTGATTTATTTTCTAGTTCCGGTACGAAAATTTTCTTGACAGATGTATTTCTCGGGATTGGCTATATATAGAGCTTAGTTAATCACTAATAAGGATTCAAAGTAGATGTTATATACTATGTAAGGATCAAATTTCGGAGGAAATAACGGGACTTGCTAAGAAATTTAAATTCCAGTTCTGGAGCTATGTCACTTCCAATTAAAAATTCACATTTTTCTTGATAAATATATTTCTAGGCATCTTGTATACAGCATAAATGATGACTGATATGGATTCAGCATTAAATTCCGGGGAAGAATGGTGGGGGGGGGGGTACTAAGTATTTAGTAACCACCCCCATTCCAGTTTAGAACATTTTCTTGAAACATATATTTTTATGATTGGCTAGCTATATAGCTATACATTTCGATGATAACTGATGCGAATTCACCACCTAAATCCCGGAGGAGATAAGGGGATTCACTACAGATTTCTAATTTCGTTTCGTTTTTTTCACTTGCAGTTCGATTAATTGCCTTGAAACAGTTATTTATATTTTTTCACAATATTTTATAAGAGTAACTGGATAAATGCGTAAGCTGATATTATAAACCACAAACAGCCAGGGACGATCCTATGAGGGGTATAGGGGGGACGTCACCCCCACCCCCCACATACTAATTTCTGAATCGGCAAATCGTCACATTTAAAACAATATTTGAACTCTTATTTGATCGGCTGAACAATTTTACGTACAAAAAATAAACGCAATGTTTTTTCTTCGTTTCAATTCACTTAGCAAAGAAAAAGAAAGCCGACAATTATTCTAAAACTATGCAAATATCAAACTACAATCATGACAGATTGAAACAGGAACAGCACTTCGGGAACGTGTGAACACTATTCTATTCAACCTTTGTAATTAGGAATTACAAAGTGATAAATGGCTTCTGTGTAAAAACTTTGGACCCAGGTAAAATCGACATGAAGAGTTTATCCTAAAATTCGTATTTATTAGACGAGATTTGAAAAGAAAATAAAGTGCGAACCCTTACCAGAATGAAAAACATGCATCGGATCTAGGGTTTCCAGATCCAATACCGAACATGAAATCTTTCTAAGCAACAAGTGAGTGGGGACACTTTTAAATGAAAACACATAGTAATTAACACTAACAGTAATGAATTACTAATCAAAACTTTCAACTTTCTTGGTAATTTTTTTATTAGTTTTTTACATGAAACACATAAATTTCTAATTAATCGTATTTTTCACTGGAGAGAAAACACCGAACGGTTCGGCAAAATACGGAACACTTGGCGACCAAAGTCAAACTCCACCCGGTCGACGTCCACGCCATTCCTCCCCATTGTTTTCCAGTAAACATTCTTATTGCGCCATCTATGTTCTTGTTCCCATAGTCTCATTCGTCTCATTCTCATACTATCCGATTTCGAACTGGTTTACGATATTACTTTCCTTATATACATAATGTATAAGGAAAGTATTGTGACGGGGTTGAAAATTGGAATTCGAGTTTTAGACGGGAGAGCACATTTCAAGCATCCCTGATCACGAATCGAACATTTTTGAGGTAATATCTGTGTATGTGTGTGAAAATTTGTGTGTGTGTGTGTGTGTGTGTGTGTCAGTAAGCCTGTGGACACGATATCTCACGAACGAATGGAGCGATCCGAATGAAATTTGGTACAAAAATTACAATCCGTGAATACTGGAAGCCTAATGTTTTCAAACACAATGGAATGCTTAGAAGTTCCCTAAATTTTCGAGTAAAATTTTGAAAAAATCAACAAAAACTCAAAACCTTTAATAAAATTACGCAAATAGACATTTCTTATGTCATTTTTCCTTAGAAAACGATTGCCATAAACTTTAGAACGTTAGCATGAACCGTTCTTGAGATATTGAACATTTTTCAAATACATTTATCAAAAAATCCCATAAATTAAAAAAAAATAGTAACTGTTAAGAAAAATGTTCACTTTTCATATGTAATATCTTGCGATAAATTTGGTCATTCTCGTGGATCTAACTCGTCCCATTCGCGAGAAGAGATACTTTCAGTAATACTTTTGTATTTGAAAGCCAATAGTCATTTAGCTGCTGTGAGAATAACTTATTTCTCCGTCCATAACGCTTGGCGAGATTTTGGCGACGAATTTAGAGGAATGTCGTCAACTTGTCGACATTTTTAAATGTTGCCGCATTAACGAAAATCTCGCCAAATGGATAAAAATGTCGCTAAATCAATGCAAATGACGACTGATTGAAGAAAATCCAATGCCTTGGAAAGAATATAGATATCTACTATAAGAATAAAAAATTTTTTAACTGTAAAAGTAGTAAATTCATTGCATTATATAAGGAAAGTCATGTGCTGCCTGCCCACATCAGATTTTTTTACATGTTATGTTGCATCTTTGAATAAATTAGTTTTCGCTGATTAGAATCATGAACGTTAAAAAAAACAAGTATGAAAAGGAAAAGGTAACAGCTACAATGTGTTCAATACAGAAGTTGTTTCGATGGTGACTACATACGAAGACATGAAATTGCCGTACATGGAGAAAATAAAATTTCAGTGAACATATCCATTTGAAGCTGCACGTAAAATAAAGCCTCCAGGTTGCAGAGACCGATTTACAAGCCTTACAAACTGAGTTGAAAATTCTTGCGGTTCACTGTAAAAATACAGATTTCTTAACTTCAATAATGGATAAGGCCGATGGAATCATGCACACACTGCCTTTAGTAAATATTTTTGGCAGATTTTCACTTACGGCTTCAGTAACGGTGGCTTCAAGTGTGAAAGACTTTTCAGTAAACTAAAACTAATAAAAGCGTATATACGTTCCAAAATGTCTAATGGCAGATTAAACGCTATGCTGTTATTGAATAGAGAAAAATATTTTGTTGACAGCATTGAACTCAATTCTGTTGTAAAGAGGTGGGCAAGACCGAAATGTCAAAAAATTTACATGAAATAAAGTAAATTTAGAACATTTAGCATTTGTAACCTTTTAGAGGGAGCCTTTCAAATGTTAAACTAGTAGCTAGTACTATATAATAATGCAAGATATACAGATGCTGATTTCTCTACTTAAGGCCAATCGATTTTCTCCAAACTTGGTGCGATAATAAAGCTTATTAAGAATTATGATATGGCTACCAACATTAATTCATTTAGAAACCCCGATTCCCCGATCATGTACTTAAGGACCCATCCCAGAAGGATTTGACCCCCCCCCTCCCTTTTGAGTCTTGTGGGGCATTTGGTATGGCGTTTTGTACACCAGGTCAAATCTTCTCATTAACAGCATCAACTGTTCCTCATTTCTTGTCATTTTCGAGAAAAATGCATTTGAAATTTGGCATTTTGACGAATTTTAGTGACGAAACTGTACCTCTATTTTAGGGGTAATTTTTTTCTCTGTTCAGCATAAAATTGTATCCAGAAACCGGGAGGGGATTTAGGATGGTGGCCCATGTTTCCTTCCCTTTGTATTGATAAATAACATTAGCTGTATGAGGAACAAAGTTGAATGTTGGGCTCCTCTTCTTAAAAAATCTGTTGACAGATAATGCCAAGAATGAATGAACCAAAATTAGGGTGGGGGACGAACAACGTGCCTACCCGCTTGTGTCATTTCTTATAACGAATTTGAGGATATAATGAATTTTTCCTATTTTTACTTTCCCTGCATTGCATGGAAATGTATAGGGAAAGTATTGGAATCAAACCGAAAATCGCAACTCGAGTTTTCGACGGATCTGCACGTTTCGAGACCTCTAGAATACGAAAACACTATTTTTAGCGTGACGTCTGTGTGTGTGTCTGTGTGTCTGTCTGTGCAGATTTTGTATCCACTTTAACTAAAACACTAATGGACCGAATTTCATAAAATTTGGTAGGTAGATCACTTGTAGGCGAGTCTGGTGCTGATTAATTTTGGGTACGATTCGGGATAAAAGAACCCGCCTTTTTTTGCGAAATGGATCGCAAAAGCTGGTATCCACTCTAGCGGAAAAACTAATGGACCGAATTTCACAAAATTCGGTAGATAAGTTACCTGTGGAACAATCTGGTGCTGATTAGATTTTGGTAAGATTCGGAAAAAAATAACCTGCTTTTTTTTTAAAAATGGCCCGCAAAAATCGCAAAAATCTAAAATAAAACACTACGTATGCTCAAATATATCGATTAAATACTTGTTTAATACGTAATTTTTGATGAAGAAAAAAATAAGACCAGCCCCATTACACTAGGACTAGCCGTTCTCGAGATATTTCAGTTTTTTCGTATTTTCTCTACGCCACCTTTGAAAAGTAGTCCAGTTATCAAATGAGAACGAAAATTGAATTAAAAGTGAATTAAATGTAATTAAAATAAAGAGAACGTGAATATAAGTCTGCAGGGAAAGTCATGTGCTGCCCACATCAGATTTTTCCTGTATTAGTTTATTATAATTAGTTTAATATTAATTATTAGCAAAATGAGTCGGAAAATTTCAATTTGTAGTCGGAAATATTCAGATGTACACTCCCCCACGGAAATCAGACAATTGAGTGACACATCGCACATCGGCTACAATAACGTCATAACTGAAAAAATGTGATATGGGCAGCACGCGACTTTCCCCCCACAGACTCAAATTTATTTCCTCTTCCACAATCCATTAAATGAAGTTTAGAAATATAAACTGATACGGACACTTATTACTTTCCTTATATACATAATGTATAAGGAAAGTATTGTGACGGAGTCGAAAATTCGAATTCGAGTTTTCGACGGGAGAGCACGTTTTAAGCATCCCTGATCACGAATCGAACATTTTTGAAGTGATGTCTGTGTGTGTGTGTGTGAGTGTGTCAGTGAGTCTGTGGAGACGATATCTCACGAACGAATGGAGCGATTCGAATGAAATTTGGTACAAAAATCACAATCCGTGAATATTGAACGTCTATTGTTTTTAAACGTAATCGAATGTTCAGAACACCCCTAAATTTTCGAGTGAAATTTTGAAAAAAATCATCAAAAAAGCAAAACGATTGGCATAAACTTTAGAACGCTAGCATGAACCGTTCTCAAGATATTGAACATTTTTCAAATAAATTTATCAAGAAATCCCATAAATTAAAACAAAAAATTAACTGTTGAGAAACATGTTCACTTTTCATATGTAATATCTTGCGATAAATTGGATGACATCATTCGCGTGGATTTAGTTCGTTCCATTCATGAGAAAAAATACTTTGAGTAATACTTTAGTATTGGAACGCCAATAGTCATTTATCTGCTATAAGAATAACTGATTTCTCCGTCCATAACGCTTGGCGAGATTTTTGCTCCGAATTTGGCGGAATGTCGCCAACTTGACGACTGCTTAATGTTGTCGAATTAACGAAAATCTCGCTAAATGGATAAAAATGACACTAAATCAATGAAAATGACGACTCATTGACGAAAATTCAATATCTTGTAAAGAATATAAGTATCTACTGTAAGAAAAACCTATTTCTTTTATTGTCAAAATAGTAAATTCATTGCATTATATAAGGAAAAATCATGTGTTGCCCACATCAGATTTTTTGATATTATATACAATTTGCAGTTTTAACACGTCGTTGACAATTTAATGCATTTTACAACACGACCATCTCTCCTCGAAATTCCGAGAAACTTAAATATCTGGAGAGCAGTTTATTTTAGAACAATGGGAGTTGGTTGGTCTTATCCGTTTCATCATCAAAATTTGTATGGGAAACGAGCATTTAATTAATATATTTAAGTATATTTATCCTTTTTCTTTTCAGATTTTAACGACTTTTGCGGGCCATTTCTGAAAGTAAGTTCGGTTCTATTTTCCGAATCGCATAGAAATCTAATTAACACCAGGGTAACCCACAACTAATATAGTTACCAAATCAAAAGAAATTTCATTGAATAGTTTTTACTTTCCCTGCAGCACATGGTAATGTATAAGGAAGGTATTGGAAATGCCGAAAATCGCAACTCGAGTTCTCGACGGATCTACACGTTTTAAAACCTCTAGAACACGAAAACACTATTTTTAGCGTGACGTCTGTGTGTGTGTCTGTCTGTGGATTATATGTATCTACTCTAACTCAAAAACGAATTAACTGGAATTTCATAAAATTTGGACGTAAGTCACTTGGGTGTGACTCTGGTGCTGATTAGTTTTTAGTACTATTCGGAATAAAAGAACCCACCTTTTCTTGCGAAATGGCCCGCAAAAATGTCATGTATCCGCTCCAGCTATAATACTATCCGACCAAATTTCACAAAATTGGGTAGATAAGTTACTTGTGGGATACTCTGGTGCTGATTAGATTTTAGTACGATTCGGAAAAGAACAACCTGCCTTTTTTTACGAAATGGCCCGCAAAAATTGTCACCGTCTAAAAAGAGGCTACAAATGCTCAAATGCATCAATTAAATGCTTGTTTTATACGTAATTTTTGACAAGGAAAAGAATAAGACCAACTCCATTACTTTAGGATGGACTGTTCTCAAGCTATTTGAGATTTCTTGCATTTTTGTTAAGCCACTTTCGGAAAAATGTCTAATTACTAAATAAAAAAAACTGAATAAAAAATGCAAATTTAGTGTTATTTTGTGCAATTGAACTCAATTTAATGAATTATTAAAGAAATAAAGAGAAAAAGAATTTGAGTCTGCAGTGAAAATCATGTGCTGCCCACATCAGATTTTTAACTACTGTGAGAAGATCGTCGGCTCATCAAAATTCCAAAAAAAGTTTAATATCTCTGGAATTAAATTGTTTTAGTCAGTTTAACGTTAAAAACTACGTATCAAACAAGAATATAATTAGTATATTTATTCTTATATTTAAGATTTTGGCAGGTCATTTTGAAAAAAATATTAATAATAATAATAAAGTTCTGTTATTTCCAATCGTTCCAAAATATAAAAATCGTATCTGCACCAGTGCGTCAAAGTGACTTACCTACCAAACTTTTTGACATTTCGTCCATTAGTTTTTGAAATAGAGAAGATACAAACCTGCACAGACAGAGAGTCACATACCGACGTCACGTTAAAACTGGTTTCTACGTGTTCTAGAGTAGTCGAAACGTGAAAATCCGTCAAGAACTCGAGTTTTGATTTTCGACATGATACTAATACTTTCCTTATACATTACCATGTGTTGCATGGAAAGTGAAAAACGCAATTCATTGATGAACAAGAGTGATACAATTCAAAGTGCCTCTTCGTTTTAGCCATGGAAGAGGGGGGGGTCCCTAATAAAGCAAAACGAACACGATTTTTTTTGCATCATTCTAAAGGGTATGGCCAAGCTTTTTATTGCGGACAATTCCTTCAAAGGTCAATGGATTGCTCTTTTAAAGATTTTATCTTTCGCTTTTTACTAATACTGTAAAAAGAGGTTTCTTGAGTTGTGACGTTATTGTAGCGATATGTTTTAGATATATAAAAATTAGTGTATAGAATTTTGAAATACAATTTTATTTCAGGTTGGACGTTTGGGTCATAAGTTGCGAGTTCGGGTCGGGTTGCAAGTCGACAAATTCCTTTGTTGCATGTGTAGGTCGGGCCAAACCGTAGATGCTCGGCCACTATATGCAAGACAAGCCCTTCTCTCCGTCGATCTTGGTGATCTTGGCAACATATGTGGTAAAATGTCGCCAGATTGACGAAAATACAATATTTCGGAAAAGTTCAATTTCTTTGTTGATTCCTGTCGCTTTGGGCCCTGTCGTTTTGTTATAACGTTAATATTTTTTAAAGAAAAGTATCGCAAATTTTACTGTTCGTGGGACAGGTAAGTTTCGTTGTTAAATCTAGAATGCAGTAATTTAATTGCGTTTTCTTCGGAGTGGTGCAGTAATCATGTTTCGATAGGATGTCATATGATAATAATTGATTGAGAGAGGTGCATAGTTCGCATGTGTCAAGGGATATTAGGAACTCAAGTATTGCAAGCAGTCGAATGGAAGGAACATAACGTTATTAACCCTGTCATATCACGAGTTTAACATATAGTGTTATATATCCGCCTCTGCCGCCGTAGACAACTTTTTTGCGCAAACCTCTTGAAGTAATTTGCGAATTCCCAGACAATGCATTTGGGAAAATATGACTTAAGTTGTTATATATATCATAACCAGTTGTCATTTTTATAGCATTCAAACAATGTATTAGAACAGATTGTTGTTTACATTTGTGGCTAATTAATATTTTACCTGCTTACTGAAACATGACAAATAATAATGTACTTAAAAAAACGTTTCTATCAATTTTATACACAGATTGGTATAGTATAAGTCAAGTAGAAAAACAAAAAATGCATTTGTCGTGTAAAAAAGGCATTTTAAAAACTAATTGACATCTTATATTATGTAATTTGAAGGCATAATATCATTAGTTTACAATCAAATTTTATCACAGAATCTATCTCAGATTTTCAAGTCATATATTGTACGTACAGTAGCGTAATAAAAAGAACTAATATTAATAGTAATAAGAAGAACTAGCATAAGTTGTAATAAAAAGATCTAGTATAAATAGTAATAAAAAGACATATAAATTGTATAAATAGTAATAAAAGGAACTCACTTTAAAGACGATCCCGTGACATCGCTCTGAGCACTTTCCGAGGTTCTAATCCTCGTCGGGCTTTTGTCCGACGGTCTCCTGAGAGACCTCAGGGATTGCGATCTCACCACCTCCGAAGACGAAGTTGCACCACAAAGTGGACTGCGATTGACAGCAATCCCTTTCGCGTCTACAGATGGGGGCCAACGATTTGCCTCTTTCGGACTTCTGGTCAGGACTGTCGGATCCAACGTTGGACTTCGAGTGATGATGTTGGGTGCTTTACACGGACTGGATATCAGGACTTTGGGATCCATTGTTGGACTCTTCCTAATACTGGCATCGTGTCTCAGGTGGTGACGGCATGATTGGTCTAAGGTACTGACGGGCTGTTTCGTTTTACAGTAGATTGCTGGTTGTGGGTATGATTCCCGTCTTTGCTCAACGATGTCCGTGTTGAATGGATTGTGAATGCGAGATCTGGGCTCCGAGGAATGGCTGTCGCAACTGGTCCCGGAATCAGTGGTGGGACTCTTGCTGAGTTTGAGGTTAGAGCTTTTTGTCCTGGGTTGGAGAGTCACTGGAGTTTCTGTGAGACGGGAGTAACCAGTCGAGTCCCTGGAAAACGCGGGAAGAAGGAGCGAAAAGTCTGTTGTCCACCTCTTCTCTTTTGATGTCAGTCCAACATAACTGAAGTCGGAACGACTTCTTGGAATGGGAGACTTGGGTGCAGGTTTTCTTTGTTCCTGTTGAAAAATCGATGACATTTTTATCTATATTCTGTTCCTACTAATCAAATAAACCATTCGAGACAAGGCAATGTTCTTCGAAGTGCTACTTTGGTGCTTGTCGACTAAATAATATGAACAAAGAACACTTCAGAGTATTTTAAAATAGGGCAATAAAATATGATAGACTCATTCTTATATAACAAAGTACATTAGAAGACTACTTTTAAAAATATTCATTCATTTTGTATCTGGAGTAAAATACATTCAGTTATTGCTACTATCTTTTTTTGGAAGATAATGTACATGACTACATAGCTGGTATCTTGTAAAAAAACTACTTTTTGTGCTAACTCAGAGCCGTGTTGGTCTTTGTTCTCATGATATAGTGAAAAGCTTCATAGCTATCGGTTATAAAGTCTGCGTTTTATTGATCCAAACTTTGCGAGCGAATTGGATTTTAAGGTGCAGATTGACTCTTATGCTGTATGTCATGTTCTCAGTATATGAAGATGGAAAACGATTCTTGCGCTGAGTTGTGTGAACAATAGATGAGTCCCGTTTCCGAATATCTGAAACAGATAGAAAATAATTGATTTTAGTAAAGAGACCACTTTACATCATATGCAAAATATTAAAATAAAAAGAAATCGATATTTCCAGCGAACTCACTTTCTATGCAAACTAACGAATTTGCATTATGTTAGAAAACGCCAAAACTTGGGCTTTCTTATGACTTGACTTGGGTCTTGATGAAAATTAAGTATACGAAATTTCACGAAAATCGCTTCATCTTTTTAACACTTTCCAACATAGTAGTAAAGTGTTTATGACTTTGTTCATTCTGTCTGTTTGTCAGTTCCCACGATAACTGACATAAAAATGACTTTATCAGAACGAAATTTTAGTATATTGGTGAGATAGTCTGTGGGACATATGGGAATGTACAAGAATAATATCACCCAGTCAGTTTTGGATTGAACCCGGGTTAAAAAAATGAAATACATTCAACCCTATGGGACCTAATTTTTCAGACATTTTTAAGCGGAGTTAAAATTCACAAATTGTTTGAAAATTTTATGAAATATTCAAATTATCGCTTAAAATGTTTAAAAAAATATCATGAAAACAGGTTAAGAAGTTTTTAAAATAAAAATTGAAATAATAATTATTCCCATATTAGTGAAAATCGTGATTTTTAAGAAACGCTTATATTTATATGTAGTGTTGTATCCGTCCTAAAACTGCTTTATTTTTGCGTATTATCTGTGTATCTAAATTATGTGCTACGCAATTACAATATTTTTGATTTTAAATGATGATTATGATTATTTCTATAACGAAGCCTAATTTTAACATATGCAGAATGTAAACAAATCAAGCGATTATAAAATTAGTTATAGAGGAATTGATGAATTATTTTAACGCAAAATTATTCAACTCTGGAGTCTGGAATATAAGTGATATGAATGAAATATCCATTGATTTTATATAGAGAAACAGATGGTTTTATAGCACTGCCCTTTTTGATGAAGTTTCAAATTTCCAAGTAAAATAAATTATTGTAGTACTGTGTTAATTCAAAAAATATCACTGTGTTAATTTAAAAAATCGGTTGAAAGTATCGCATTTTAGAGATGTTTAAATATAATTGCATTTCAGTTGGAAAGAGTTTCATTACAAATTCTTTATGCCTGATTAATATTTTTTGTTTTAGAGCTGTCACGCTTCCTAAGGGAGTAAATAAATAATTATAAATATCAAGAACACCTTGCCATGACTCTAAAATAGTATTTTTACGAATTTCTCATTTAAAAATATTATAAAATATTTTTTCATTTAAAAAAAATCTATTTGCTATTTAATATTGTGACATTAAAATCACACATGAAACTAGGATATTTCGTAGAGGGTATTGACAAATCATAAAATGTGGCCACAGCCAGTTCTAAAGGAGACAATACATAATCTTTTCGTTAGAATAATTTTATAATCTTATTTACGACAAGTTCAGGGGAAGAGACCCCGGACTACGGGCCCTGGATTTGAACAGAGCAACTGAGGAGGCACTAACAGGAAGAAATCTATCAGAGAATCGTGATTGAGACAAACTAATGGGTACCAAGCGAACGGGCCAGCCAGAAGCTAGGGCCAGAGTCTGATATCAACCCCTCTTAACATGGGCTAGAGAGAACACAATTCTGTTGTTTAGCAAAAATATGGACGTATGTCTTTGCATTCGAGCGTTTTATGTTAATTTCTAACCCAAATCCTAAAATTTGATTTTCGATACCGCGGTAATAGGTCTTCAATTCACCGTTTCGCCGGTTGCTATGCACAGTGGTTGCAATTGATGTCACAACCTATCCTATGGAAAGCAGTGACATGTTTACCGTAAAATCGTCCTTTTCGAGCGTTCCGAGCAGACGATAAAACTAACCTGCCAAGGCGGAGCGCGACTACGCTTGAAAAAAATTAAAAAAAATAATTCAATCAATTACTACTGTAAATCTCAAGCAACAGCGTATGTATTCTTTTGTACGTTAAAAATCTAATACAAAAATATTAATCATTTTCATATTTTGGGGATTTTCTCACGGAACGTGCAGTTGCATTTTGTGCCGCCAGTGTTCAGCGTAGCATAGTTTAGGAAACAATGCTATACGATATTGCATTTCCTTGCTACTTGAGGTTCATACGATAAAATATAACTGCATATTTAACATAAGCATATGCTTTCGTCATTGAAAGTAAAACGATTGTGTGCGTGACAACTTACGGCACAAAATATCATTAGCTGGGCAACTCGCCATGCGCCGCTAATAAAAGATTAATCAGATACTGTACGTGTTGGAAAGCAAAAATACGTAAAGTTTATTTAAGTCACAGGTATGGAATTGAAGGGTAGTCGGCTTTAATATAGTATTTATATAGTGGAAGAGAAAATATTAATGCTTAAGAGAACGAAACATTGTTACTTTCTCATACTACTGAATATAGTATAGGGAAAGAATTGTTTTTCACGAAATTTTTCGATTTCGCGATTTGATGCAATATAGGTTTTAAGGGTGAGCGTCAGTAAATCTTCTGCCCTATCCGCTCTTTGTTAACTTTCGCAGATCACGTTTTTCGCCGAAATTCTGCTCAGACAGTTGCGAAAACTTTTCTGAAAGATAAAATGCAATGCTTATATTAGATTATATCAAAGCTACATTTAATTTTCAATAAAATATAGAATATATTTTTTTATTTTAATCCAAAAAATTTTTGGTGCGGCCATCTGTTGTCGTAATTTAATTCATACCGATTTTTATTTTTTGTTGAACATTTTAAAATATCTATTCCTTCTAATGCAATATTAAATACAACAACAGATCATATATAATAATGCCACAATCACGGAAAGGTAATTTCTCATTCTATAAATTTGATAAGGGGATCTGAATGTACGTCACTAAGCTTTGTGTTCAAGTTCCTTTGTCTTCATGTTCAATTTCAATTACCTTTCCGTGATTGTGGCATTATTATATGATCTGTTGTTGCAGTTATACTGTATTAGAAGGAATAGACATTTAAGGGTGAACGTCAGTAAATCTTCTGCCCTATCCGCGCTTTGTTAATTTTCGCGGCACACATTTTTCGCCGAAATTCTGCTCAAACAGTTGCAAAATATTTTCTGATAGATAAAATGCAATTTTTAGATTATATTAAAACTAAATTTATTACCCAATAAAACATAAAATATATTTATTATTTTAATTCAAAATATTTTTGGTGCTGCCAAATATTTTTGGTGCAGTCTAGAAATTGCTCTCATGTTTAATAATATTTATTGGTAGTGTTAAGCTTTGAATTTTATTACAATTATGAATGAAATTGGGGTAAATAAATGTATTTATGTATTTGTTTTTGGGTTTGATGAAACTGGGGATGGCTCTAAGGATAAACTGTTGTTTTGAAACTGTTTTGTATGCTATGTTCTCACATGGAAGAGAGTCATTTCCTTCATTTTATACTAATTCTAATGACGGCACAGATTGGGATTTAATTCCTAGAAGTCAAGTTGCTAGTACCAGGAAAACTTGGTTATCTTTATTAGAAAAAAATTTACCTTCTGAAGTAAACATTGATGCAATCTCTGATGACTTAAATTCTGTTTGTGACAAAAATGTTGATTCAAATGTTAATATTAAACGAAGTGATTTAATTGAACAGGGATTAAAAATGGATTCTTCTAAATGTAATTTAATAAGTAATTTTAAAACAGTCTCTTCAATAAGAGACTTTTTGGATTCAATCCCTGTATTTTCTGGAGAGGAATCTGGCCTCCCATTGGAGGATTACATTGATAGGATAAAAATGTTAGACAACCATGCAAATTGGTCTGAATCAGACAAAGTCTTGGTTTTATAATTAAAACTGTCAGGGACAGCTGCACGATTTATTAGGGATAATCCTAGGTTAAAGGAGGAAAAATCTTTCTCTCAAATTCTCAAAGCATTACGCGACAGATTTTCTTCAATCGAATGTTTGCATAGCAACTTGAAATCATTCTTACAATGCTATCCGAGACCCAATGAATCAGTAAGTCAGTTTGCTGCTCGAGTTGAGGCTTCTTCGTATAAGACTGTTCTACCTGACCTATTGAACGACAAGATAGCAAATCAGCAAACACTTGATGTCTTGTGCTCAGTTTTTATTGAAGGTCTGAAGCCTCATTTCAAACGACGTGAAATGAGGCTTCCTCAAAACGTGAAACTACCTCAAAACCGTAAGAGTTTTGATTCGGCAAAGAGGCATGCTGTAGCAGAGGAAGAAACGTTGAGCAAGCAACATGGGGGTGACCCACAGTATGCAATGAGGCTTGGAGAGTCTGAGAGTAAGCAGCTCCATGATGAACTTAGGAGAAATAGAGTGGAGGTAGAGAACCTCACTGAAAGGCTTGCTGAGTTACAAACTCAAATTGAGACCAAACCACAGCTGCCTCAAACTAGATTGAAAAAGGAAAACCGAAGGTGTTTATCTTGTGGTCTACTAGGTCACATAAGTGTGAATTATAGGAAATATCCTCAATCACACAGGTTCAAAGGAAATTCTGGGTCTCTGTCTACTCAAATGTATCAACGACCTTTTTATTTTCCACAGCCTACACAAAACTATCCACGCAATTTTCCGCAACAAAAGCAGGGATTTCAACAACCTACTCAATTTTTTTACCATCAGCCAAATCAAAACTTTCAACCTGAAATAAATGAAACTAAACCTAAAATGAGTTACAACACTTTTTATACACCTAGGAGAGATAAAAATGACAGTGAAAAACAAAATTTAAACTAAGTAAGGGTGAAGGGAGTTTTCACTCCAACTTACCTTCTGAAGCCCTTGGGGTGTTACCAGTGGTGCAAAATTCAAATTTGATTTCATTACAGAATTTGTCTCTACCAGTGATTTCTGGTATGATAAATAATGTTGATATTCTTATACTTATTGATTCAGGTGCTTCTATTAATGTGATGTTTTCATATGTATTAACTCATTTAAATATACTAGATAGCCAATTAACTAAGAGTAATATTAACTTAAAAGGTAACTTAAAAGGTAGTGTCATTGCAAAAGTATCCAGGAAATTAAATATTAATTTAAATTTAAATAACAAAATATTTAATGTTGATGTTCATATTATGGACTGTGATTCTTGTAATTATTCGGCAATACTTGGTGTGAAATTTTTAAAGGGCTATATATAAGATGTCAATAAATTTTACTAATAATATTTTATACAATAATATTGCCTTTTGCAATGAATGATGAATCTGTACCTTTTTCATTGTCTGGTGCAATTCAATCCTTTAATAACTATGAAATTAATCGAAAAAATACTTCGAATTCTGATGTTATGTAAGGATAATTTGTGCTATGCACTTAGGAAATACGCAATTTCTCCTCTATCGGAGGATTTCGTACAACTAAAATTAAAAGAAATTGTCAAATTTAATTCACCTCCTGTGATAATTGAGCCTTTAAACAACAGTAAAATTTTGATTGCTAGATCAGTAAATAATGTATCTAGATCTAATATATATAATGCGAAAGTAATCAATTTGTTAACTGATGACTTCCACATAAATAAACATTCAAATTTAGCAAAAATTGTTCCTATCACAGTAGTAACTTCTTTTACAGTTAACAATATTACTGAGTGCAGAGAGTGGTGATAATTTTGATGTTTGAGGGGGGGGGGGGGAATTTTGATCTTTCAATTAATTTATTAAATGTTTTTTTTATAATTTTCTTTAAACTAATTATTATGTCTCCTTTTATATATTTCACCGTCCGTAACGCTTAGCGAGATTTTTTACGGAATGTCAACTACTTGGCGACATTTTAAATGTTGCCAAATTAATGTAAATGTCGCCAAATTGATACAAATGACGCTAAATCAATGAAAATAACGACGACTAATTGACTAAATTTCAATATCTTGAAAATAATATAAGAATCTACTTTAAGAGTAATCTATTTTTCGGTCCGTAACGTTTGGCAAAATTTTGGTGACTAATTTATCGGAATATATCCAACTTGGTGGCTTTTTAATGTTGCCAAATTGACTAAATTGTCGTCCAATTGATAAAAATTCGCCAAATTGATGAAACCGACGCTAAATGAATGAAATGAGGACTAATTGATGAAAGTTCAATATCTTGGAAAGAGCATAAAAGTAGACTATAAGAATAATCTATTTCTCCGTCATTTTGTACCGTTTGGCAAGAAATTTAGCAGGACGTCGCCAACTTAGCGTCTATTTTAAATGTTGCCAAAATGACAAAAATATTGCCAAATTGATAAAAATGACGGCATGGGAAGTAATATTTAGCAAATTCTGATTTCCATCATATGACGGGCAATCTTTCTAGTATATAAGATATGCTCTTCTCTCCGTTTGTCTGTAACACTTAGTGATGCATTTAGCAAACTTGGGGAATAATCTAGCAAAACATCGCGAACTTGGCGATATTTTGCCCCAGATTGACAAAAATATCGCCAAAATGGCAAAAACGACAGTAAATTACTTAAAATGAAACCTAATTGATGGATTAATTATTAAAATATTTTAATATATGGACTATATCACTTATTGAGGATGCTATCAATATTGATAATTGTTTATTTCGAGTTGCCCAAAATGTAAATTAATTAGCTACTTTGAAATAGTTTTAAATGTTGTCATCCGAAAAATCGCCTAATGTACAATTCAACGTTAAAAACACGGTATCGTGGATTTTATACATTATTTTTACTTTCCTTATATACATAATGTATAAGGAAAGTATTGTTACTTTCCTTATATACATAATGTATAAGGAAAGTATTGTGACGGGGTCGAAAATTCGAATTCGAGTTTTAATTTATGGGTTTCAAGTTTCGAATCCCATAAATTAAAAAAAATATTAACTATTGAGAAACATGTTTAATTTTCATATGTAATATCATGCGATAAATTGGGTGACATCATTCTCATGGATCGAACTCGTTCCATTCACGAGAAAAGATACTTTGAGTAATACTTTTGTATTTGAACGTCAATAGTCATTTAATTGTTGTAAGAATAATATATTTCTCCGTCCAGAACTGTTGGCGAGATTTTGGCGACGAATTTAGCGTAATGTCGCCAACTTCGCGACATTTTAAAATGTTGCCAAATTAACGAAAATCTCGCCAAATGGATAAAAATTCAATATCTTGGAAAGAATATAAGTATCTACTATAAGAATAACCTATTTTTTTCTGTAAAAGTAGTAAATTCATATCATTATATAAAGAAAGTCATGTGCTGCCCACATCAGATTTTTTGAAAAGCGATTACGCTACAAGTGAGCGTAAATGCAAGAATGTAGTTTTATCTCCGGGAACTGTAGTTCCAGAAACTGTTATTCTTTTATGGTTTTTAATGAAAATTTTAAAAAGAATAACTTGCGAATGATAAAAATGTATTTTTTTTAATTCTGAAATCCATTACACTACAAGCGGAAGTAAATAATTTCGAATATGGATGAAGAAGAATGTGGAGTGCATAGTCACATTCCAGAAACTTTTCAAATAACTTAAGTGTCACATTCAGTGGCTTTCGTCCAAACAAGATGAACGAGTCCCGAGAGAACATTTTATAGCAGAATCTACCGATAACAGCCTGTCAGTGATTATGGCACCTATTCAGGACAGGAACGTATTTCATGGACTTTAACAAGTTCACAGAATTCAAAGTTTGACGATTTGTAAGAAATTTTATTCAGTTCTAGATGAAAATTTTTACTTTCTAATAGTATAGAATATAGTATAGAGAAAGTACTGTTTTTATAAAAATTTCCGCCTTCGAGATTTTGATGCCAATATACGTTTTAGAACCTCCTGAACACGTTTTGACCATGTTTAGAGTGGTGTTCGTCTGTGGTCGATTTCTTGTGTAGACGATGGCTGCCACAAATAGTAATGGATTTTCACGAAACTTTATATCCAGCTTTGTTATAAAAATATCTAAAACTAGATAGAATTTTTTTAAATTCGAGCAAGAAGTTCGAAATTGATTCGAAATTTTATATTTTCTTAACATAGCAGCATAGGACATTCTTTGACACAGTTATGCATAAAATGGGTTATTTATGGTTCAAAGATCAGGAAACTTAACAATTCATTATGGTGAAAAACAGCCGCGTTACATGTTTTGCATTCATGATGTCATTAACACCCTTGGAAAAGGGGGGGGGGGGGGGGCACGTTATCGCTCTGAGTAGGTACATTGTGAAATTTGATATTAATCGAATGAGTTTTCCAAGCTCTTTAAAATGAAAGGTAACATGTTATAATTGTGATCATTTGAACCAACTGTACAGGTTTTTCAAATTTTTTCTTTCGTAATCATTCATATTCCACAGTATTTCGTTATATAACACCTCACTCAATAAGTCTCTGGTCTGACACATATATGGCAACACTGTTGACAGACCCATATGATTTCTGGATAGTACCAACCTTCAAACGACACGTGTCAAAATTTCATGACATTTTGACAATTAGTTTATAGGTTACAGTGGTTTTAGTGACCCCAGTTTTGTGATTTTCAAAACAATGGATAAAAAAGAATTTCGTGTGTTGATTAAACATTGTTTTTCGATGGGGAAAAATACTGTTGAAGCCAAACAGTGGCTTGATAAGCGTTATGGAGACTCTTCACCAGGGAAATCAACTATTATTGACTGGTATGCTGAATTTAAAAGCGGTCGTACAAACACAGATGATGCTGAACGCTCTGGTCGCCCAAAATCGGCAGTTGTTCCGGAAAACATAAAAAAAGTCCACAAAATAGTTTTGAAAGACCGTAAAGTGAAGTTGCGTGAGATAGCTGATACCTGAAAGATATCAGAAGGTAGTGTATTTACAATTTTACACGAAAATTTGAGCATGCGTAACTTGCTTTCGAAGTGGATGCCGCGTTTCCTCACATTGGACCAAAAACAACAACGCGTCGACGATTCAGATCGCTGTTTGGAGCTGTTCACGCGAGATAAGAAGGATTTCTTACGTCGGTTCGACCACTCTGGCCCCTAGCGACTACTCGCTTTTTGCAGACATCAAAAAGATGCTCCAGGGAAAGAAATTTGGCTGAAATGAAGAAGTGATTGCCGAAACTGAGGCCTAGTTTGAGAGCAAAGACAAATCGTTCTACAAAAAAGGCATCGAAAAGTTAGAGGAGCGTTGGAATGAATGTATCACTCTTGAAGGAGAGTATGTTGATGAATAAAGTCGAATTTCTAAAAAAAATTATTTTTCTTAGTTAGACCGAAGACTTATTGAGTGATGTAGTACTTGTATCATAGTTATTATCAGAGTGAAAAAAAGTACATCTTTGTCTTTACATTTCATACCTAAGTTATTCATTCAAAATATTTCGAATTTTTTTTTTAATACCTTTGTTCAAACTAACAACAGCTTAATACATTAGATACTTCTGACGTATCTGTGTTATTACTTTCTTTATATACATAATGTATAAGGAAAGTATTGTGACGGGGTTCAAAATTCGAATTCGAGTTTTCGACGGGAGAGCACGTTTCAAGCATCCCTGATCACGAATCAAACATTTTTGAAGTGATGTCTCTGTGTGTGTGTGAAAGTATATATATATATATATATACGTGTGTGTGTGTGTGTGTCAGTGAGTCTGTGGAGACTATAACTGACGAACAAATGGACCAATTCGAACGAAATTTGGTACAAAAATCACAATCCGTAAACACTGGAAGTCTATTGTTTTTATACGCAATCGAATGATCAGAACTCCCTTAAATTATCGAGTGAAATTTTGAAATAATCGTCAAAAAATCAAAACCGTTAATAAAGTTACTCAAATAGACATTTCTTATGTAATTTTTCCTTAGAAAACGATTGACATAAATTTTAGAAAGCTAACATGAACCGTTCTCGAGATATTGCACATTTTTAAAAAAAATTATCAAAAAGTCATATAAAATAAAAAAAATATTTCCTATTGAGAAACATGTTCACTTTTCATATGTAATACCATGCGATAAATTGGGTGACATCATTCTCGTGGGTCTAGCTCGTTCCATTCATGAAAAAAGATACTTTGAGTAATACTTTTGTATTTGAACGCCAATAGTCATTTATCTGCTGTAAGAATAACATATTTCTTGGTCCATAACGCTTGGCGAGATTTTGAGGACGAATTTGGTGGAATGTCGCCAACTTGGCGACTTTTTTAAATGTTGCTAACTTAACGAAAAACTTGCCAACGACATCCTCCACCTCGACGTCCTCCACCTTTAATATTACTATTGGAGCCAACTGAAAAACACTCGAACGACTGGCACGCTAATGGTATGAGAAACGATAATGGTGTGAGAAATGACGATGGAATGAGAAAGTCAAGTGGAGTCACACTCCAGTTAATTTATATACAAATACTTAGGAATCAGTGCTGTTCAAATCACTCTCTCACGTGTAACTGCATAAACCTGTAAACATTTTCCTGTAGCTCTTTCAATTTCACGAGTTTAATTTTCACTCCCGTGATTTCCACAGTGACTACAATTCCTTTCTTTTCCTCAGAAAATACCGCCATTGTTATAGGATAGCTACTACTAGCACATCTTCTACGTTTCCTCACGAATGGCTCTACTAGCAGCAGAATGCAATTTCTTTTACGTTCGGTCCAGGGCACAGATTCGTTCGATGATCATAAATACTTCAGAGTAAATACACATCCTCGGGCATCAGTGACTCTTTTACTCTTAACAAGTCCGTATTCCATAATGACAGATTTCTACACTACAAACGATGCTGGGCCAACGGCCGTACCGTGCTGAAAACACCGGTTCTCGTTAGATCACCGAAGTCAAGCAGCATCGGGCGCGGTTAGTACTTGGTGGGTGACCACCTCGGAACACCGCGTGCTGTTGGCCATCTCGGGTGCGGTATCCCCGTGGTTTGCGCGCTAGATTTGCACGCTACCACAAAATGCCGCCGTGTTCATGCGGAGTACGATCACGTTAAACATGTGGGTCCGTAAGTCCTTCCGAGAGGTTGGTGGTAGGGGAAGGAGGGTACGGTCCCTGTGGATGCCTCCCCCACTGGGTTCCGGTCTAAATTGGGTGGCACTTCCCGGCCGTCCATTCAAATACCTTACACCTTTGTGGTAGGTCGGACGGTCTGGGTCTCAACAACAACAACTACAAACGATGCTACAAGTATGAAGTCGGCAGTTACACTAACTGGTTAGAATACACGTTTAAAAGATATTTAACTGTGTGGTTACTCTAATGCAATAATCGCCTTGGACAGCACAAATAACACCCCCACCTGCGTAGCTCTTCCTGTCACTCACTTGTCGCGCTCGCAAGCAAGCAGAATGCAATAATCTCCATCCATTGTCATTGTTACCGACAACCTTTCCCCTACTCGCCTTCCTTCTTTCAACAATGCAGCTATATACCTTTGTTATTCAAGACACAATAGACGCTTATTGATTCTTATCGTTGCTGCTGCTGTCTATCTTAGAGATTGCAATTTCGGCCCATTAGCTCAACGGTAGAGCGTCGGCTGGCCAGTTCGGAGATCCAGGGTACGATTCTTAGTTCGGGCAGCAAGGCTCTCTACAATGGCGTTCGAACATATCAATTTTGTAGGTTAGTGCAAAGATGTCGGAGGTCTAAAAGTGGCCCTAGTTCGACAAGTACGTATTCAGTGGACTCTGGAAGATTGAGCGCCGATTTCAAAATTAAGAGGATAACGACCACATAGAAAACTAACTTGGGTAAAAATCGAAGTAACAGAAGGCTAACCTGAAGCAAAAGTAGCAAGATGTAGTCAATCAACTAATCAGTTACCCGCCCATCTGACATTAGAGGATGGAGAATGCAGAGTCCACCGACGATAAGAGCTTGCAATTTCGGCCCAGTAGCTCAACTGTAGAGCGCCGGCTGGTCAGTAGTTCTGAGATCCAGGGTTCGATTCCCAGTTTGGACAGCAAGGCTCTTTACAACAGCGACCGAACAAATCAACCTTGTAGGTTAGTGCAAAGATGTGGTCGGAGGTCTAAAAGTGGCCCTAGTTCGACAAGTACGGATCCAGTGGACTCTGGAAGATTGAGCACCGATTTCAAAATTAAGAGGATAACGACCACATAGGAAACTAACCTGGGTAAAAATCGAAGTAACAGAAGGCTAACCTGAAGCAAAAGTAGCAAGATATAGTCACTCAACTTATCAGTTGCCCGCCCATCTGACATTAGAGGGTGGAGAATGCAGAGTCCACTTCGACGATAAGAGCTTGCAATTTCGTCCCAGTAGCTTAACAGTAGAGCGTCGGCCGGACATTTCGGAGATCCAGGGTTCGATTCCCGGTTGGGGCAGCAAGGCTCTTGACAATATAAATTATTATATAAATTTACATTGCGTTGCCCGAGATTAATGACATTCAATTTTTCTAGTCTCTCGCAGCAAAGAATTAATGTACGTCCTCTATAATTTTTCTATTGATAGTACGGATTTCGTTCAATGTTTGTTTGAAAGAGAATGTTTCGATCTCATCGATGATGTTAAGATGAAAAATTTGCCATAATAATATTTTCGATTGTTAAGGAACCGATTAGTGCGAAAATCGTTAAAAAAGGCTCTTCAGCATTTAATAACTAAAAATTAATATGAATTAAAAAAAAATCCCGATGGTGTTTTCTCTTGGGACTCAATTTACCCTTATACAAAATTTCATGGCCGTACGTCTCTTATATTTTCCGCTACAGAAGACACAGACAAATAGACATTTTCCTTCATTATTATCGATTAAAATGAAGAAAGCTCTATTAACAAGTGATTATGATCTCTTAAATAATGCTTTTCACAACCTTAGTGAACATTATAGATCATTAATTCATACCTACAGCAAAGATGAACTAGTAGATATTATAGTTAATTATCATTTGGCCCACTTTATTTTACAACTCTATAAATCTAAAAAAAAAATGTGGACAGCACATGACTTTTCTTATATAATGCAAATGAATTTACTACTTTTACAGCAAAAAAATAACTTGTTCTTATAGTAGATACTTATATTCTGTTCAAAATATTGAATTTTCATCAATTTGTCGTCATTTTCATTGATTTAATGTCATTTTTAACCATTAGCGAGATTTTCGGTAATTTGGCAGCATTTAAAAATGTCGACAACTTGGCGACATTCCGCCAAATTCGTCGCCAAAATCTCGCCAAGCGTTATGGATGGAGAAATAAGTTATTCTTATAGCAGATAAATAACTATTGGCGTTCGAATACAAAAGTATTACTCAAAGTATCTTTTCTCATGAATGGAATGAGCTAGATCCACGCAAATGATGTCACCCAATTTATCGCAAGATATTACATATGAAAAGTGAACATGTTCCTCAATAGTTAATATATATATTTTTTAATTTATGGGATTTTTGATAAATTTATTTGAAAAATGTGCAATATCTCGAGAACTGTTCATGCTAGCGTTCTAAAGTTTATGTCAATCGTTTTCTAAAGAAAAATTACATAAGAAATGTCAATTTGCTTAAATATATTAAAGGTTTTGAATTTTTGATGATTTTTTCAAAATTTCACTCGAAAATTTAGGGGGATTCTGAACATTCGATTGCGTTTGAAAACAATAGGTTTCCAGTATTCACGGATTGTGATTTTTCTACCAAATTTCATTCGAATCGCTCCATTCGGTCGTGAGATATCGTCTCCACAGACATCACATCAAAAATGTTTGATTCGTAATCAGGGACGCTTAAAGCGTGCTCTCCCGTCAAAAACTCGAATTCGAATTTTCGACCCCATCACAATACTTTTCTTATACATTATGTATATAAGGAATGTAAAAATTAGCTATTTTGTGCTGTGATGGTTTTGAAATGTTATTCATACGCAAAAGACAGTTCTTAAATTGTCACTTTTGATGTGTTATTTCTATACAAAAGAAGATTTGTTTTTGAGTTATGGAATTTTTTAATCTATAGTGTCACTTTTGTAGATCGTATATGACCCCTTTCGAAAAATGTTCATAACGACCCAAGTGCGATTACGTCACAATATTCTTCCTTTACTACTCCATACCGTGTAGAGTGGATGTAAAAACATTTGCGAAATCGAATTTCTATGTTCCATGTTTCACTAAAAAGGATAAAAATAAAACAAACTTATTTAAAGTATAGGAAATATGTTAAAGAACCTTTATGTTCTAAGAACCTTTATATTCTAAGAATTGTGTGTAAACATAATTCTTAGTAGAATTATTAAGCATTTTAATTCTCTTTTGCATGCTGATTTCACCCAGTTATATGAATTTTTGGAAAAACCGGAAATGATATCTCCAGAACCGTAAATGGAAATCTTAAGTTCATCCATTATACAGAGTGGTCATAAAAAAACTTTCCCGATAAACTCTTACCGGCCTATCCGCTCAACCAATCGAAAGGAAATTTCAGATATTGTTATTTAAAGGTATGCGCTCGAGATCGTGATGATTTCAAACAATAGAGCTCTCACGGTTACGGTTACAGTGAAAAAATTTTCGAAATTTTCGAATAGCAACACCCACTTTTTTCCTACGTAAATTGATCAGCGCATTGAAAAACCGTAAATGGCGTTGGAACGATATACGTATGACGAAAATTGGCGCGTAAAACATTTTCAAAGCAGAGTATTGTAAAGGACCAATGACAACACAAGAGAGAAGAGGGAAAAAGACTTTTATTGGAATTACAAGTTTTCAACATGCCCACTTTCGCAGACGATAACTTCAACATAGTAGTGTCGTACAAGACAGAGCACCAGGCGCGAAGCGCCTTTAATCTCCAGTTTCAATATGTGGTTCTTATCGTCAAACTGTGACATTAATTCAGTGACCCTAATTGGAGGTTCGAGGTTTTTATTTACTACTTTTTATTATTTGTCCTAGCTCCTAGTGTGGCAGTTTGTTGCACATTTAGAGTTTAAGCAGTTTGGGGGGTTGATGCAGATCTAAGGGTTACCTAGCGTTTTGGCAGTTTGGAGTTTAGAATATTTTTTTTTTATAAAATAAAAGTCGCGAGTTTTATTTAAAAATCAGATGTTTGAGGTGGGATCTTTTAATTCCGATTATCGATGTTTAGAACAGCGCGGGGTCTCTTACGAGATTTGGCCTTGCGATGATCATAGTCATGCAGATTGAATAACAGTTCGTTTGGGACGGATGGCAAATTTCTGTAAAATTTAAGCGCTAACTTTTTAATTTGGGCTCTAACAGTTTTTATTTTGAAGTCATTCCTAATTACCGAGTTTCTTAAGTACCTGGGAGCTTTCCTGATAATCCGTAGGATTTTGTTTTGTTTTGTCTCTAGGAGGTCTATTGTAGTTTTACAGGCATATCCCCATACGGGTGCTGCATACAGCATTCCCGGGCGGATGACCGATTTATAAATTAGAAGTTTATTTTGATAACTTAGATTTCCGTTTCCTATCATTGGGTATAAGGCTCCTGTGGCCATGTACGCTTTTTTGATTAAGTTCGTTACGTGCTGTTTCCAGGTTAGGTGGGAATCTATCGTTACACCTAGGTATTTAGTAGATTTTTCCGCTTTTAGGGCATGGTTGTTTATGTACAGAGGCGGCGGAGGTTTACGTTTTCTAGAGAAATAAATCCAATGACATTTATTGGGGTTTAATTTTATTCGCCATTTTTCCAGCCAAGTTTGGAGTATGTCTAAGTGTTGTTGTAGCTGTCTGTGCATTACTGAGACATAGGGGTGTTTTGCAAGTATCGCACTGTCGTCTGCATAGAGTGCCAGCTCTGTGTTTGGAGTCCTAGGGATGTCGTTCAGGTATATGTTAAAGAGTGTCGGGCCCAGGATAGAACCTTGCGGTACACTACTTTTAATGAGCTTGGGTGTAGATAAGTTACCTCCTACTCTGACTTGAAAGTGTCTGTTATTTAAGTATGAGATTAAAAGTTTGACAAGAGCGTCAGGGACTTTTAAAGTGATCAATTTGTACGCTAATCCACAGTGCCATACTTTATCAAAGGCTTTTTGTATGTCCAGAAAAATCGCAGCTGTGGGTGTCTTGTTATTGAGACCAGAAGATATGTACTCTACCACTCTCAGCAATTGATGAGTGGTGGAGTGCTTTGGCCGAAATCCAAACTGCTCCGGAATGATAATGTCATTCTCACTAAGGTGCGTGTTCAGTCTCTTAAGAATAATTTTCTCAGTAATTTTACTAAGTGTCGGTAGCAAGCTAATTGGTCTGTAGTTGGCTGGAATTGTGGCATCCTCACCAGGCTTATGGATTGTTATAATTATCGCTTCCTTCCATTCTTTGGGGAAATAGTTTAGTTTTAATATTTTATTTATTAAGATAGTCAAGTAACATATTACGTTTAAGGGTAGGTTTTTAACCGCAATATTTCTGATTTTGTCGTGCCCTGGGCTTATACGGTTTTTGAGATTTTTAATAATTTCTACTATCTCCTGCGGGGTAGCTGGGTCAATCTCAGCCGTTACTGGGGAATTCCTGAAGTTATTTAAAGTTTGACTAACCATTCTTAGGGTGTCCTGACACATTAGATCGTGGTTTGGTTGGAATTGTTTTTCATAATGGCTTGCGAGCGCCTCGGCTTTTTCCTCGTCTGAGTACGCGATTTTAGCACCATCTATTAGTGGCGGGAGCTTAATTTGAGGTTTCCTGAGTCTTTTTGCGAATTGCCAGAGCGATACGTCTTCTGGGCTAAGGGATTCGATTAGTTCTTTATACTGTTGCTGCTTTTCTGCGACAATTTTTTCCCTGACTTTGCACGTGAGTCTGTTAAGCTCCCTTTTAAGGGCGGGGTCTCTGTTAGCCTGCCATGTCTTACGTATTCTATTCCTTTGCCTGACTAATTGTTTGACATGGTGGGAAAGTGTGGGCATTTTTGGAGACTCACGATGTGTTGTAGCAGAGGCAATTGCTCTCTTGATTTCTGTTGTGAGTGTGTGCGTGGCAGAGTCAATATCCGCCGTGCTCATTATGTTAGGTACTGCTAAGTGCGGCTCGAAGAGTGCTCTTTTGAATACTTCCCAGTTGACCCTCTCTTGTCCCAAAGAGGCTGGAAGAGGCGTGTTCAGGTCGAATGTCACCAGTACCGGTAGATGATCCGAGTCAAATTCATCCAGGGTACTAATAGTGTGAGCGTAATCTATGTTTCGCGTTAGGACAAAGTCTATGAATGAGCCGTTGGCGCCTGAGAAGCAGGTTGGTGTCGACGGTACAATAATGTTAGTGTTTGTAGTGTTCAGCAGTCTGTGTATCTGTGTACCGCGTGAATTGGCTCTCCTACAGCCCCACGCTCGATGGTGTGCGTTGAAGTCGCCTGCGAGTATCGTGTTTGGATATTGCGCGAAAAGCAGCTCCAGTTGCGCAGCTACATCTACCCTACTCATATTTTTGACATATGTTGAGGTTAGGATAAACGGGCTAGTATTATTAATTTTAATTTTTATACTAGTATTTTCTATACTTTGAAGATTTATGCTTTTTAGTTCCTCGTGGGGAATATTTCTTTTAATGTATATTGCTGTTCCTCCATGGGGCGTTCTAGCATTAGTATTTGAGCTAAGATTATGATAACCAGAGTAGTTGGCTATGTTTAGTTTTTTACTTTCTCTAACTTTAGTTTCCTGAATTAATAAGGCGTCTACTTCATTTTCGTTCACATAGTTCCTAAGTTCATTTATTCTTGGAGATATGCCGTTCGCATTCCAAAATATTATTTTAAAGGATTCTTTTTGGAACCTAGCCATGACGGGTTTGATTCTCACTGTTACTTTTAAAATCCGCGATTATTTTAAGGGCCTCAAAGACCATTACCATTGGATCGCTCTTTCTTTGCACTAGTTCTGCGAACTGCATCAACAGACGTTTTATGTCGTCTAGATTAAACATGCTGATAAATCCTCTGATGAGGTTGAGGATACCCTCCATCTTTTCAGCATCAGATATATCAGCATGTTCAGTCTCGGCTTCCATTTCCTCAGCCTCAACCGCGGTTTGCACTTTTTTGTGAGTGTCCTTTTGGAACTCGATAGTTTTTTGTTTTTTTCCATCCGTTTTAGCTAACAGCTGGGTTTGCGCGAGCTCTTCTTCCTCCCTGACTCGTTTAGTATCTTTCCATTCCTTAACTTTCCCATCCAGTCTATCCTTTGCCTGTCTGGCTTTTTCTAACTCCGATCTCTTTTTAATTGCAGCTGTAGCTGCTCTAACTTCCTCCAGAGTCAATTCTCTGGAGGTCGAAGGTTTGGGGGCCTGCTCTTGCACCGATCTGGTAGGTGCTGTAGGTTGGTGCCTGTTTAACTGTGTCACTATGTGCGAGGAGCCCTGAGGGGGTGCCTGGGGGTTTGGTCCGAGGGCCTTTTGCCTCCAAGGGGGTATCTGATTTTTTGGGGGAGGGGGGGCATACCCCGGTGCCTTTCCCTTGTTCCAGGGGTTCTTCGGGCATTGCCTGAAGTTCGCCGGGTGGTCTCCATTGCAGTTTGCACACGTCGCCTTCTCTGTCCTAGGTCTCTGGCAGTCTCGTGTGAAGTGTCCTTCACCACACTTCAGGCACTTTGGCGGCATACTGCAGTTCTCAGATGAGTGGTTGAATTGCTGGCACCGGTAGCAAATTTTAAAGCCCCTAGCTCTGAAGGCCTCTACCTTCACAGCCAAGTACCCTAATCTTGTGAGTCTGTAGACCCTCTGCCAGTCATCGGTAGGCCTAAGGCTGACTAAAAAGATCGGCAGGGGTAATCTGGTTTTGGTGTTTCTCAGTTGAGAAACCCGGACTACATCTAATCCATTGGATGTTAGAGTCAATTTTATCTCCTCAATGTCATAGCTGGTTGGTAGCCCCTTCAAAACTACCTTTTTCGGCCTTTCAGTTTTGAGGTTTAAACTATGGAAGGGGATTTTCTCGCTAGACAAATGGCGCTGAACAACCCTATAGGAGTCAGCGTCATTGGGTATCAGTTTGAGCATATCTCCTGTCAATTTTCCAGATACTTTATTTTCTGTAATTTCATTTAGCTTTTTAAGGAGAGCCTGGTAGTTGTCTCTAAACTTTATGAAGAAACACTCTGCTTTTGGTTCTTTTTTTTCTACATTCATAACATTACTATTTTCAACCGCTTTAGGTTTAGGTGCACTTTTAAACTGCACAGGTTGTGCAGCAATTTCAGCATAAGTCCTAGTTCTAACATTTTCATTTTCAGTTACAACACTATCACTAACCTTTTCATTTACAACACTATCACTAGATTTTAAGTTTCCATCCTGGTTTTTAGTAGGCGTTCCCTTAGTGGGAGACTCCTCTATCCTAGGCCTTTTACATGGATTTACAACCGTTTCAGTTTTGTCAGAAAGTTTAATTTCATTAATTAACCCTATTTCTAGCAGTTTAGCTTTAACTACAACATTACTAACACATACATTACTATCCTCAAGTGATTTAAAGATTACGTACATTTCACTATCCATAAATTTAGTCATGTCACGGTAAGACAGAAAAGAATACACAAAATTGAACGAACCTATAATCCGGGAGACTTGGTCCTGTTCCAGTTCGATGAGTCCATTCTTGAGCATATCCCTGATATGCAGAGTCAGCGTGTAGATAACCAGTCCTAAGAAGTTGACGACTTGCATCACATCAGTTGGCCACGTGAAACACGATCCATCCTGCGGCAGAGAGTCGCTGTATAAGTTCATGGCATCCTTGAGAGGCCGAGCACAATCTCCATCAAGCTCACTTGCAGTAATCCTCGTAAGCTCCAGATGATCCTTGTCCAAATCCATAACGTCAGTTGAGAGCAATCCAAAAAGTCACTACCACGTGTAAGGCACACGTGGTAAATCCAAAGTTGAGATAGCACGAAAAGCACAAAATGGCGGAAATCCGCACACAATAAAGATGATAATTACTTAGCCCGACGTGTTCTATCGTAACTTGATATAACACGCCCAAGCGTAAGCAAGAAAGTCACCACAAGGTAAAAGCAGCAGCTTCGCAAAATCACAACCTCACACTTCGAAGTCTGAGCTCCCGATAACTTCAACTGTCTATCCCTGTGAATTATGCAATGTGCGTCAATGTACCTCCTCTCTGTGTTGTCATTAGTCCTTTACAATGCTCTTCTTTAAAAATGTTTTACGCGCCAATTTTCGTCATACGTATATCGTTCCAACGCCATTTATGGTTTTTCGATGCGCTGATCAAATTGCGTAGGGAAAAGTGGGTGTTGTTATTAGAAAATTTCGAATTTTTTTCACTGTAACCGTAACCGTGAGAGCTCTATTGTATGAAATCATCACAATCTCGAGCGCATACCTTCAAATAACAATATCTGAAATTTCTTTTCGATTGGTTGCGCGGATAGGCTGCTAGCGGTTCATGCATTGGGGAAGTTTTTTTATGACCACTCTGCACTTCAGATTTCTGATTCAGAATTCATATCAGTAATCATCTAATCTTGATAGGGAGCTAATCTTGAGAAACAGATGTTTCAAGGAAATTTCAGAACCAGAGGTTGGAAAATGGCCGAAAGTGTAAATACTTAACTATTCCATCTTTCCCATTTAAAATTTGATGCTGAATCTATATCAGTCTTCGTCTTTGCTGCATCTATATCCCAAGGAATAGATTCTTGGAGGAAAATGTGAAGTTTTTAATCGGAAGCTTTAATAGAAATGCTTAATAGAATCGAAAGTTTTAATAGAAATTGAATTTTTTAATAGAAATCATTAATGTGTCTATTTACCCCGTCTGGAGTTTGCTGCTGTATCCTATTCCATATCAGTCATTATCTAAGCTATATCTGTAAACATTCCTCAGAAATAGGTGTTTCAAGGAAATTTTTGAAATCGAAAGTGGGAATAAATACGGAAAGGAAGATTCTTAGTTATCCACACTACCTTCTCCAGAATTTGATGTTGAATTCAAAACAGTCATCATCTAAACTCTACCTATTAACAATCTTAATAGATGTGTTAAGCAAAATAAAATATTTAACTGAAAATTGAAATAGAACTGGAAGTAGAAATCGTTAGGGAACTGTCTCATTCTCCTCCGGAATTTGATGATATATCCAAATCACTCAGTTCTATCTATAGCAAATCCTGAGAATTAGCCGTTTCAAAGAAAAATAAAATTCCTCAGAAATAATAGTGTGGCACAGGTTTTGCCACTAATAAAACAAGACATTTTATAATCATGGAATAGTTGAAACAAAACATCTTAAATCTTCACAATATCATTTAGCCAAATAAAAGTAAAATTCCACAAAAATAATAATATGGCAGAGTTTTTGACACTAATAAAACAAGACATTTTATAACCACAGAATAGTAGAAACAAAACATCTTAAATCTACACGATATCATTTAGTCAAATTAAACAAAAAATCTGATGTGGGCAGCACATGACTTTCTTTATGTAATGCAATGTATTTATTACTTTTACAGTAAAAACAAAATAGGTTATTCTTATAGTAGATACTTATATTTTTTCCCAAGATATTGAATTTTCGTTAAATAGTCGTTATTTTCATTGATTCTTCCAAATTCGTCGCCAAAATATCACCAAGCGCTATGGACGGAGAAATAATTTATTCTAATAGCAGATAAATGACTATTGGCTTTTAAATAAAAAAGTATTACCCAAAGTATCTTTTTTTCATGAATGGAACAAGCTAGATCCACGAGAATGATGTCACTCAATTTATCGCGATACTACATATGACAACTGAACATGTTTCTCAATAGGAAATATTTTTTTTTTATTTTATATAATTTTTTGATAATGTTTTTGAAAAATGTGCAATATTTCGAGAACGGTTCGTGCTAGCGTTCTAAAATTTATGTTATTCGTTTCCTACTGAAAAATTACATAAGAAATGTCTATTTGCGTAACTTTATTAGAAGTTTTGATTTTTTAATGATTTTTTTCAAAATTTCTCCGAATATTTGGGGGAGGGGGGGTCTGATCATTCGATTGCGTATGAAAACAATAGGTTTCCAGTATTCACAGATGGTAATTTTTGTACCAAATTTCGTTCGAATCGGTCCATTCGTTCGTCATTTATCGTCTCCACAGACTCACTGACACACACACACACACAGACATCACCTCAAAAATGTTTGATTCGTGATCAGGGATGCTTGAAACGTGCTCTCCCGTCGAAAACTCGAATTCGAATTTTCGACCCAGTCACAATATTTTCCTTATACATTATTGTATATATGGAAAGTAATAAGTAAATCAATAAAAAGAAAAGTAATTAAAGTTTTGTTTTTTAAGAGGGCAAAATGTATCCACCGTTATCCATGTATTGTCATCCACCGTTTTTCATCATTTTACATAATTATAGGATTTTTTGAGGTAAATATTGGTTTCAATTACAGTATTATTTCTCCTTCTGATTTCAAAAGCATCATTAGGGGCGTTTTTTACATAACATTTTTCTTTCTCTCTTTTAATAATCGACACAATTTTTTATTGCTTTAAATGTAGAATGTACTAGAAATTTTGGTTGCATTAATAATGATGTACTTAGAATGATTAATCAGTTGTTTTCTAAAGTTATAGAGCGACCAATATTATACAATATTTGCACTAAGTTTCACATTGCTATTGGTGTGGAAAAAGAAACGTATCTCCAGTGGCTATATTTAGTAGCATTATTGTTGTTTATTCGGGTCAAAAACAGTGTGTTTTCTTAACAAACATTAAGAGACAACTTACAGCAGTTGTTTCTTAGCGGTTGTTAAGAGAACCCACTGATTTTGGCCGGAGGAAGAGGACTCAAAACATCCTTGAAACAATTGTTGTCACCGATTGCCCTGTACCTCCTTTCTGCAAGAAAGTATAATAAAGTAATAACATTTTTTATATTAAGTTTATTGTTTGTTTGGAACTGAGTGGAATGCATAATGAGTTCTTGAATAAGACATTTTCCCAGAAAGTCAAATGTTATTTAGATGTTTTCCAGCAAAACATTCTTAAGGAAGTATAAAAAAGGCTATACTATTTTTTCGTATTAAACTTTATTGCTGGGCTAGCACTCTGGGGAATGCATAATGAGTCTTTGAATAAGACATTTTCCCAGAAAGCCAAATCTTATTTAGATATTTTCTAGCAAAACATTCTTAAGGAAGTATAAAAAAAGCTGTACTATCTTTTCATATTAGGCTTTATTGTTGGGCTAGCACTCAGGGGAATGCATAATGAGTCTTTGAATAAGACATTTTCCCAGAAAGTCAAATGTTATTTAGATGTTTTTTAGCAAAACATTCTTAAGGAAGTATAAAAAAGGCTATACTATCTTTCCGTATTAGGCTTTATTGTTGGGTTAGCACTCAGTGAAATGCATAATGAGTCTTTTAATAAGACATTTTCCCAGAAAGTCAAGTGTTATTTAGATGTTTTCTAGCAAAACATTCTTAAGGGTAAGTATTAAAAAGGCTTTACTATCTATGAATAAGTATATATTATCTTTGAATAAGTATTAAAAAGGCTTTGAATAAGTATTAATAAGGCTATATTATCTTTGAATAAGTATTAAAAAGGTTTTACTATCTTTTCGTATTAGGCTTTATTGTTGGGTTAGCACTCAGTGGAATGCATAATGAGTCTTTGAATAAGAAATTTTCCCAAAAAGTCAAATGTTATTTAGATGTTTTTTCGCAAAACATTCTTAAGGAAGTATAAAAAAGGCTATACTATCTTTTCGTATTAGGCTTTATTGTTGGGTTAGCACTCAGTGGAATGCATAATGAGTCTTTGAATAAGACATTTTTTCAAAAAGTCAAATGTTATGTAGAAATTTTTAGCAAAACATTCTTAAGAAGTATAAAAAAGACTGTACTATCTTTTCGTATTAGGCTTTATTGTTTAGTTAGCACTCAGTGGAATGCATAACGAGTCTTTGAATATGACATTTTCCCAGAAAGGTAAATGTTATTTAGATGATTTTTAGCAAAATCTTCTATGTGGTTAATAGATACCAATATTTCAAGATGCCTTATCTTCTAAATCATCTTAGTAAAACAATTCTGATGTTGGAAGTTCAAGAAGCGATGATCTCAGGCTATTAAAGGACAAGAGTGGGTGGCTATTTTGACACCTGACCATTGATTTTTCAGCGATTTCAGTTAAATAAAATTTTTGTACGGTTTAACCAAATTTTTTTCTCTGTCACTTGCTTTATAAATCTGTAGCTACATCTTGAAAATATCTACCATTAGTATTAGGATAGTTTATACACTTATGGCGGCATTTCTTCAGATAAATTGAAGAACATAAAACTTCCTTGATCTTGATAGAGAAGCTAAACTTTACATATGACGCATACGCAACGTGTCTACTCAAGCACATAAAAAAAAGCCCAGAACAATTTCAGTTCATTCTTATTTCGATAACTATGTTATACGCGCGGTAGAATATAGCGCGGTTTTAATTATGTTTAGTTTCGTTTGTAAATAAAGTTCTCTTGTAAGTATGCCTTTTTGATAAAAACAATACCACACCGCACCTTTGCCATACACTGTTTAAAATGTTCGAAACAGACATCTTAAGTTCTGAATCCAAAATGCCTTTTATACCTTATGGAGTATATTATTCCAAATACATTTCTTTAGCATTTAAATTCAGCTTGAATTAAGTGCAAATGCAATGCAGTGATAATGCAGATTGATAATGCAAATCTGTGAATTTTGTAGTAATAATAAAGTTAGTTGTGATATTAAATGAATTTAAAAACTGGTATAAAATTTCCCATTATAGTAATCCCCAGCTTTTATCTTGAAAACCAGTTGTGCAAAAACTTTTTTAAGTCTGAGAAGATGTTGCAAAAGATATTGCAAAAGGATGAAATGATATTGCAAAACTTCAATTAATTTTACTTTCTCACATTATATAGAGACAGTATTGGTTTCCCGAAGTTTTCAAATTTGAGATGTTAACAAAAGTGCAAGATCTTTTCAAGCTATTTAGAACACTTTTGGAAACGTATATATATATATATATATATATACATTCACGTCCAAAAATTAAACATAGTTGCTGTTTATGTGAAAATTTCCCGAAATCTACATCGGAATGGAAGAAAACGCGGTATGTGGGTGTAATAGGGTTATAGAAGAAAAAAAACAATGCAAAACAAGGATAATAACGACTTTTATTATCCAACGAAAAGGGTTGAAAGAAAAAGGGTCATAATACGAGTGCCAACCTCAGTGAAGCAGAATGATTAAAACAATGTGATGCTGCAGTTTAATACGGTGTGTGGGAACCTCGGGTAGCCACGCATGCTGCACAACGATTTCCCATACTTTCCTTGAGGGTTTGGATGAGTTGTTTGCTCAAAGAGTTCCAAGCCTCACGAAGAGCAGTTTTCAATCCGAGCATATCCCACACATGCTCCTATTGGATTCAGATCAGGAGAGTTGGCAGGCCGCTACATGTGCTGGATATCTTCAGTTTGAAGGAAGTCGTCGACCAAGGCCGCACTGTCAGGAGGTGCTTTATCATCGATGAATATGAAATCAGGACTAACAGAACCTCTAAACAAGCAAAAGGTAGTCTCAAAGACTTCGGTCTCTGTATCTTTGATCGGTAACCGACCCCGTGTCAAAGATTTGGAAGTCTGTGCGGCCGTCCATCATGAAGCCTGCCCAGACCATGACTCTCTCAAACGGAAAACGATGTCTTTCCGTGATGTTTCCCTGGTGAAAACGCGTTCCACATTCTCTCCAGATCGTGGTACGACGAGAATCAGTTTGCAGGCTAAAGCTGGACCAACTGTTATCCACTCCACTGCCGATGTTCCAAACTCCTCTGTAAACGCGCGCGTTTCTGTGCAGACGTCAGAGGGTGCAAACTGCTGATCGTCTGGCATAGAGACCAACGTATCTGAGTCTCCAGTAAACAGTTTCTCTCGAAACAGTGACTCCTGTGGCGGCTTTCAAGTCTGAACCCAGTTATCTGGCAGAACGGTTCCTCTGACGTCGCGCAGTTATCACCAAATATTGGTCTTGCCGAGCGGTTGTTACCCTTGCCCGAACTGGTACTGGTCGTCGGGTAACATCCCCAGTAGTTTGGAACCTTTGACATAGTCTGGAGATCACACACTGAGTCATATTCAGAATTCGAGACGCTTCGGTTTGGAATCGACCGGATTCCAGCATTCCAGTAATTCCTCCCTTCAAAAACATGTCCAGTTGGCATCTTTGGGACATCTTTCGTCCTTTTTTGATTATTAACAACGCTCCGTACCACAGCAATTGCGAAATTCTGCCTCAACTGGCCATGCGGCTCGAGATCATTTTATACTCGTTCAGAGGTGCGCCGGTGCTTTGCGCATGTCGACGTCGACTGAACTGTTTTGCATATTCACAATGATTTACCTTCGTCCAACGATTTTCCACAACTGATTGTGAACCATTGTACTCATATTAACTCAATTTTTCACATTTTACGAACTATGCTTAACTTTTAGACATGAGTATATATATATATATATATATATATATATATATGTATACCGGGTGGTCAGAATTAAAACAACCCTACTCTGAGCTCTCATTACATCGAACTACTCAGTGTAAAGGCACCAAAATTGTTGAACATACTATTCAAGACATGGGGAAAGGGATTACGTGAAAAACAAATTAGTTCCAGAAACACCAATAGGTGGCGCTGTACAACAGAAAATATGCTGAAAAGACACAAAATAATCACAAAAAAACAAACACATGCGATATGGATTTTTCCTTTTCAATTTCTTTTGCTGATATGAAAAAAAAGAAGATAAAAAAGTGAAGAAACTTAAACTGTCATTGTAACTGCAATTTCGCATTATAAGCACAAAAATTTATATAAACCATTGGTTTGTAGCTGCTATGTTCTGGGCATAAAAAGGGACAAAACTGGGAAATTTTCATTCTTATCAGCGATGGCTGTCACACTGCCAGAACGCGCATTGCTTGTGAAGCTGTTTTATTAAAACAAAGGACATGCTGCAGCTGCACTTCGAGAGTTTCGTCGACTTAAGAATTTGCGCAGAGGACCATTACTTCTACAAGCTCTCAGGAGAACGATCGCTCCATTCGAGAAAACTGGACATCTTGGAGTTCAGCCGGTTCGAGGACGCAAATCGACTCGTTCAGATGTTGTTGACGATGTTGCCACCGCTATTGTTGAACAATCAATGGATAATTTTATAGGCTGTAGTAGTGCACCTGGAGAGTCACGACACTTGGGTGTTCCCTACAGTACAGTACGGAACGTACTGAGAAACATAGTGCATTTTTTCCCGTACAAAATTAGTCACAATCACCACTTGCTGACCATCGACAGGGAGAAGCGACTGACCTTTGTATTGACATTTCTGGCTAGAGTTGAAGTGGATGCATCGTGGCCATGATAAATTCTATGGAGCGATGAAGCGCATTTCCATCTAAGTGGAACAGTCAACACCCATAACTGTCGCATTTGGGACACGGGAAACCCTCGTACCTTCCAAGAGATTCCACTTCACTCACCGAAAGTTACAGTCTGGTGTGGATTCACAGCCACATTCATTCTTGGACCTTTCTTTTTCGAAGAGGCTACTCCAAATGGCTCTGTGACATGCACCGTGACGGCCAGGAGATACAAAAGCATGCTCGAAAATTATGTTGTATCCCAACTGCAACAGCACTAATGTCTTGATTCAATTACCTTTATGCAAGATGGAGCGTCTCCACACATTGGACTCTGTATACAGCAGTTTCTTCGGCAACATTTTACTAATGGTAGAGTAATTAGCCGTGCGTTTCCGAGAACCTGGCCATCTCGTTCTCCAGATCTTACTCCCTATGATTTTTGGCTGTGGGGATACTTAAAAAGTCTTGTTTATCGAGGATGTCTGGTAACCTTGGCAGATTTGAAAGACAGTATCACTCTGCATGTGAGAAGCATCTCAATCGACCAATTACGATCCGCAGTTGAACAAGCTGTCCACAAAATGCAGATTTTATATCTTGAAGAAGGGAACCATATTGAGCAGCACTCACTGCATCGATAAGGTCCTTGTGATATGAATGTTTGGTACGTTCGAATAAAATGTGTTACAAATGTGTATTTTGTGACTTTTCAGCATATTTTCTGCTGTACAGCGCCACCTCTCGGTGTTTCTGGAACTAATTTTTTTTCACGTAATCCGTTTCCCCATGTCTTAAATAGTAGGTTCAACAATTTTGGAGCTTTTACACTGAGTAGTTCGATGTATAGAGAGCTCAGAGGTGTTTTAATTCTGACCACCCGGTATAGTATATATATATATATATATATATATATATATATATATATATATACTATTGTAATCAAAAATGAGGATAAAGTTCAATGGAGGGGAAACCAAATACAATGCATGCAATGGCAGAGGAGGATGGCGACTCCTCATTCCCGTTTAAAGCTGCTTTTCCAGCCCGGGCAAACGCTCACGGAACCAATGCATTGCAAAGGTTGATCCCCCATACGTGCGCAGTCAGAAGCACCCAAACATGGAGAAACAGACCACTGAGAATGGAAGTCAAGAAACGCACAAATGAAGAAACACAAAAACTCCTATTATATAAATAATTATGCGCATGTGCAAGTCTTCAAGTGATATGCAGAAACTATCCCAATTCAGCAAAATCCCTTTTGAAAGAATTTGCTTCATTTTTATTGTTGAAAAATGAATTATAATATTTCTTCAGGAAATTAACAGGGTAATTCTTTCTTAATGCTTCTAATATTATCCCCTTGTTACTTGATATGCAATCCTTTTTTAAAGTGTTGCAAATTTGGTTTCTCTTGAAATGTCCCAAAATTATATTTCTAAAAATGAATCTTGAAAGGTTCGTTTTCCAAGTGATGATATGGTTAATTTTTATGCCATAACTTGTTCTTTTATCGTGTAGACTCGTATAAATTCCATTCCCTGTATTGCTTTGTGATTGCTTATAGCACTTGTCGTATATTGTGTATATATATATATATCAGAATCTCTTCTGACGTGTCCGGCGTTCTGACACTTCTTCTACAGCCTATTAACAATAACACTGGTTTTTGAGTCTGTATTTTTAAACATGATGTTTTGGAAAAGGTTCTCTCCTATAAACTTGACAACAGGAATACAGTATTTCAAGTCGAACTTACTGCTATTTCCTTTGCTATTGACTGGGCTTCCTCTAATAATACCCCTGTTAATATTTTTTTCGATAGCCTCTCTTCCATTCAAGCTCTTAACTCAATAAAAAATAAATTTAACTATCTTAACTCCATTAAATACAAAGCTCTCCTTGCCAAAAACCTTATCAATATTTCTTGGGTAAAAGCTCACAATAACATATCTGGAAATGAAATTGCTGATTACCATGCCAACATTGCTGCTATCTCTGGTTCCCGTCTTACTATTTCCTTCCCTTATTCGCTCCTCTCAAAATGTTGTCTTCATATCCTTAATCTTTGGCAAAATTATCTTAATGATTATATTTCCACCAGTACTGGTGATCCGGCTAGAATCCTGTCTTACCTCCCTATCGCGAATCATAATTTACAAATTTCTAATAAATACCTCATTTACTTTCTTACTGGTCATGATCCCTTTCTTGATTACTTATACTTTTTCAAAATTAAATCCACCTCTAACTGTATTTGCAATAAATTCGGCGACGTTGACCATTACATTTTCGACTGTCCTTTTTCTAAAAATTTTCATCTCTGCAAACCTTCCCCCTCTAATAAACCATTTTGGTTCTCCAAAGTTCGTTTAAATCCCTCTTCAGTAGATGAAATTAAAAACTGTATTCTTGTTGCCATGGAAATTTCTAATAAAGTGACCTAAGCTTATGAGTAGATTCTGCTTTCAATTAATTTTGATCAATGAATCCCTTTATTTCATTCTTATTAACTTAAATGAACTTATTGTGTTCCCTCCATCTTTAAAAAAAAAAAAAAAAAAAAAAAAAACCTGTGTTAACTGTTCTTATTTTCTTGGATCTTTCTTTTTCTTTTGATCCTTTTTATTTATATTTTTACTTATTTTTCTTTTCTAAATTTTATTCTAAATTTCTGTCTTTGTTTTCATACGCCTAATTTTTTTTCCTTTTCATATATTTTCTTTTTATATATTTTCTAAATTTTACTTTTAAAATTTTATTGGTTTCTTTCATTTTAATCCATTTTTCATTATGTTATTATACCTCACTCTAAATTTTATTTTTCAATGATCTTTTTATCTATATTCGCAATAACCATTTTCCCATTTTTGTAAAATTGACGTACTTGTCAAGTTCAAATATAATGTAAAACTGTCTGTTTAATCACAATATTTTTCATAAATTGTTATATTTTTAGACCTAAATAAAAGTTCGTTTGGGGGGATGGTAGACCTTGGGTGCCTCCTGAATGCAGGAGGTATCCTTTCCCGGCCGTGCAGATAGCTACTCTAATCCCACTATGTGAGTCGCACGGTCTGGGGTCTTCAGACCTCCATCATCTTCGCACTAACCTACAGGGTTGATTTGCTCGGGCGCCTTTCTAAAGATCATTTCTGCCCGAATCGGGAATAGAACCCTGAATCTTCGAACTGGTTAGCCGACGCCTTACCTTTGAACTACTGCGACGAAATTGGAAGATCTTATTATCGAAGTGGGCGCTGCATTTTGACAACCATTGCAGGTGCCACGAAGTTAGAGTCCCTGATAATACAACTTTTGACATGTGTTTATTGTTTTAATTGTTCCTAATGTCGTTTGCTACTCATTAGACAATAATCTACAATTTCGCAATTAGCTTTTTCTCATCTATCTCACTTTCTTACAAAGTTCGTGTCTAATTTTCTCTTAATTCTGCGTTAGGGGCGCTGCAGTTTCTTTTATTCGATCGGGTATGGTGACCTTACTGCAGGTAGACCTAACATGTACACTCATGAACCAATCCTTACAAAGTTATTGGGATGCTTAAAGAATTTTCTATGAACCCCGTGTATACATTATGTACAAAACATTATAGCAATTTAGTAATTTAAATTATCAATACGCGAATTAGTAAAATTTAGATTTTCAAAGAATTATTCTCTGCTAGCCGCCTTCGGCGACCAGCCTGTTCCCTACCCTTGGAAATTCTGACCGTGGCAAACTCGCTGGCGCGACCTGCCAAAAAGGTGTAAGATAACTATTTGGACGGCCAGGAAGTGCCACCCAATTTAGGCCGGAACCCTGTGGGGGAGGCATCCACAGGGGCCGTAGCCTCCTTCCCCTACCACCAATCTCTCGAAAGGACTTACGGACCCACATGTTTAACGTGATCGTACTCCGCGTGAACACGGCGACAGTTTTAGCAGTGGTGGGAATCGAACCCGGGCCTACTGAGTGCAATTCCCGCATGGAGTTAACAAAGTTTCAGTTTAATGACGTTAAAACTAATGATGAAATTTTAAGGCACCGCGACAATCGCCCTAACTTTCTAATTGTCCCTAGGCCATTCCCTCATTTAAATCTTATAATGATCATATGCTAAGCTCTTAATTCCATTATTTAAAATATCACGTAATATTCTAACCCGATGCAGGATCTCTATGGAAATGGCGTGACGTCCCCGGCTGCGCGCGCAGGGGAAGTGAGAAGTCGGATTTTCGCCGTGAAGTCGATGAGAAATTTAAAATCCTTACTTCTTTTAAATCAGGATCGGGCTGCTATTTATAATTATTTCTTGACCAGATTGAACTTGTAAGAGAGCCTGATGTTTGAGTTTTCTAAAAATGTAAATTATTAGTCGAAATTCTCGATTCTTTTTCGGATGCGAGGATTTAAAAACGAAAGTTCGTTTTTTTGAGCCGAAAGTGACTTTTGTTTTAAAATCTTTAAAAAAGAAATTGAAATTTGAAATTGATATATTTTGAATCGCAATTGACTCTTCTTTCCGGTCGTGTGATTTGTTTTTTTTTCTTCGACGTCTGGATGGTGCGGAAAAAGGGGGAAATGGGGAAAAAACAGTCGAACTCGCATAAAACATTAAATAACAATAATAATAATAATAATAATAATAATTCAAATTCTAAAAATCGGTTTTTACGTGTCACCTTCCTCTCCCCCCCCGGGTCTCCGATTGCCAAATTTCGTAGCTCTGCTACGCGCGGTCGCTGAGCCTATAGTGTATAAAACACACACAGACAGACACTGCCATTTATTATTTAAGAAGGAGAAACAATAGTCATCCCCGAGACACTAGTGGAGGTATATAGTCCAAAAGGGATAATTATAGTACAAAAACACACTACGGAAGTAAATTGTACCAAAATAGTTTATGAGTAGTGACACAAATCAGAAGTAATTCCATTTAATTAATCGGCTTTACTAATGTATTGCCAACTTTAAAGAAGAAATATTTAAACATTTCTTTAAGAAGCAATTAAATGAATAACACGGTTACGGAATCTGAAAGAACTGTATTGTGGCTCAAGTTTTCGCTCAAATTTTAAAAAATTCTATCTAGGTCTAGATTTTTTTTTATAACAAAGCCGTACATAAAGTTTCGTGAAAATCCATTAATATTTCTTGCCGCTATCGTGTACGCAATAAATCGACCACAGACAGACATCAATCTAGAAATAGTCAAAACGTGTTAAGGGGATCTTAAAACATATATTGGCATCAAAATCTCGTGAAAACAATACTTTCTCAATGCTACGTATGAGAAACAAAAAATCTGATGTGGGCAGCCATGACTTTCCCTGCAGACTTATATCCACGTTCTCTTTATTTTAATTAAATTTAATTCACTTTCAGTTCTCATTTGGTAACTGGACTTACTTTCAAAGGTGTCGTAGAGAAAATAAGAAAAAATTAAAATATCTCGAGAACGACTAGTCCTATTGTAATGGGGTTGATTTTATTCGTTTCTTCGTTAACAATTATGTATAAAACCAGCATTTAATGGATATATTTGAGCATACGCAGTTTTTTATTTTAGATTTTGACTACTTTTGCAGGTCATTTTGTGAGGGTCATTTCGCAAAAAAAGGCGGGCTTTTTTTTTTATCCCGAATCGTACTAAAAACAAATCAGCACCAGGGGCATACCCAAGTGACTTACCTACCAAATTTTATGAAAAAAATTCGGTCCATTAGTTTTTCAGTTAAGAGTGGATACATACATTGCACAGACAGACAGACACACAGACAGACACACACACAGACGTCGAGCTAAAAATAGTTTTTTCGTATTCTAGAGGTCTCGAAACGTGTAGATCCGTCGAAAACTTGAGTTGCGATTTTCGGTATGATTCCAATATTTTCCCTATACATTACCATATATTGCAGGGAAAGTAAAAATGCATCTTCGTTTCTATTCTGATAATTGTGTCGAACCAGGCGCTAAACACTGTGGAATACGATCGTATGAGAAATTCGTATGGAGACCCGCACTGCAAATAGTTTTGTCAATAATAAAATGCCTCCGAAGTGTCCGATTTATTTCTCATTCTTTTGTATGAAAAACATAAAACAGAAGCAATTTTTTTAACATCCCCCTCTGCATGCATGGAAAACGATAAATGGAAATTTTCTTTCCGTTTATCTATCAATAACAATCTGTCAGTGTCCTCTATAAAGAAAATAGATTTCAAGACCTTATACGTTTTAACACGATTGCAGTTTCAGGAGTTTGGCATTTGTGGCAAATATTTTATTCAATTTGCAAGATTTTGCAAGAGAAGACATATTTTATTTCAACCGTTGGAAATATTTTATGCATATATTTACATATGTTGGCCATATTTGTTGCATGGGCTTCCAGTTGGACAACTTTTCTGTTGTATGCAATAGAATTTTCGTGGCCGATGCGACTTTAAAATGGTTTTCTCGAAAATTTTCGATTTTGATATTTTAATGCCAATGTATGTTTTAAGACTTCCTGAAGACGTTTTAACTATTTCTGGAGTGATGTCCGTCCGTCTGATGTCTGTGGTCTATTTCTTGCGTGCATGATAGCGGCCACAAATATTAACGGATTTTCACAAAACTTTATATCCGACTTTGTTATACAAAAATCTAAAACTAGATAGAATTTTTTTTTTAATTTGAGTGAAAACTTTATTCGACATTTTATATTTTTTCGACATGGCAGCATAAGACAAAATTCGACATAATTATACATAAAAAGATTTATTTATGGCTCAATAATCACGAGGCTTAATATAATTTCAATCATTGTTAAAAATAGCCGTGATACAATGTTTTTTGTTCGTGACGTCATTAGCCCCCTTGGGAGGCAAGTTACCCCCCCCCCCCAGGCGGGATACATTGTCAAGTATGGTATCAAAGATTTTTTAAGTCTTTTAAAGTGAAGGGTAACACGCTATAGTTGTAATCATTTGATCCTCACGTTACCGATTTTTCAAATATTTTCTTGTAAAATTCGAAAAAAAAATGGATTCTGGTATGAAAAAATCTGATGTGGGCAGCACATGACTTTCCCTGCAGACTCAAATTCATATTTTCTTTATTTATTTAATAATTCATTAGAATGAGTTTAATTGCACCAAATAACACTAAATTTGCATTTATAATTCAATTTTTGTTTTTATTTGGTAATTGGACATTTTTCCGAAAGTGGCGTAACAAAAATGCAAAAAATCTCAAACATCTTGAGAACGGTTAGTCCTAAAGTATAATGGAGTGTGTTATATTCTTTTCCTCGTCAAAAATTACGTATGAAACAAGAATTTAATGCATACATTTGAGAATACGTAGTCTTTTTTTTTTTTTTTTTTAGATTTTTGAGGGCCATTTCGTAAAAAAAGGCAGATTATTCTTTTCCAAATCGTACTAAAATCTAATCAGCACAAGAGAATCCTATAAGTAACTTATCTACCAAATTTTGTGAAATTTGGTCAATTAGTATGTTAGTTAAAGTGGATACATAAAAGTTTTGAAGGGTCATTTCGTAAAAAAGGCAGGTTGTTCTTTTTCGAATCGTACCAAAATCTAATCAGCAAAAGGGTAACCCACAAAAGACTTATCTACCGAATTTTGTGAAATTCGGTCTATTAGTTTTTCAGCTAGAGTGGATGCAGGCTTTTGAGGGCCATTTCGCAAAAAAAAGGCGGGTTCTTTTATCCTGAATCGCACCCAAAACTAATCAGCACCAGATTCGCCCACAAGTGATTTATCTATCAAATTTTATGAAATTCGGTCAATAAATTTTTTAGTTAGAGTGGATACAAAATCTGCACAGACAGACAGACACACAGCCAGACACACACACAGACGTCACGCTAAAAATAGTTTTTTCGTATTCTAGAAGTCTCGAAACGCGTAGATCAGTCGAAAACTCGAGTTGCGATTTTCGGCATGATTCCAATACTTCCCCTATACATTACCATGTATTGCAGGGAAAGTAAAAAACAAGTTGAGACACATTTCAGTTAATTTTTAATTGTTTAAGGTAATATCAAAAACAATTTCCTTAAAAGGTCAATGAGTTGACCTCTTAAAGATTTAAATGTTATATTTCGCTTTTTTGAGTTGCGACGTTATTGTTGTCGACCTGCAAAATATCCTTTTGCGATCAAATGAATTTAAATTCCGTAATGGAAGTTGAAGGGCCTGCAGGTAGAAACAGGTGTTGATAACGTCAGAGTTCCAAACAGCTACGCCTCAAATCATGATTTTCCATCTCGAAATATGAACTTCTCCCGGGGATGCACTTCCTTCCTTCACGTCTATCGATAACAAGCTGTCAGTGACATCCCCTTCTCGGATGTGAGGACCTATTTTAATAGCTTGGAGGTTTTAACAAGCTCAGCGGATATCCGAAGTTTGACATTTATGGAGACTTTCATTCCATTCCAAAGCTTTCATAGCTTGAAACATTGCATTTTGATATAACATTTCATTAAATATAATATAATTTTAAAATAGTCATTATTATAAAAAAATGAACTATAGTTTGGCTTAACTCATCTCATACCATAATCCATTTTTAAGTACTTATGGTTTGTTTTTATTTTCTTTTTCAAATTTTACAATTAAAATTTTGAGAAATCGGTACCGTGGGTCCAAAGGATTGCATTTATGGCGTGTTACTCTTCTCTTTCAAGGGCTTGATAAAATATTTCAATTGATACCATATTTGACAACGTACACCCAGGAGGGGACAAAAGTGTGCTATACAAAGTTAATAATGTCGAACACAATAGACAACCAATATGTAATTATTCTTCGGATTATATATACCCCTGTATTATAAAACAATTCAGTGAAATAACAAACAAATGTAAAAAAATTAAATTATTCAAATACTTTAACCTGTGCAGAACCTTCTAGTATGTGTAGCAAAATTAATTTGATTCACTTATTTCAATGTATTGCACATTCAATGTTGCCAACGGCCGTACCGTGTTGAAAACACCGGTTCTCGTTAAATCACCGAAGTCATGCAGCATCGGGCGCGGTTAGTAAATACTTGGGTGGGTGACCACCTGGGAACACCGCGTGCTGTTGGCACATTTCGGGTGCGGTAGCCCGGTGGTTTGTGCGCTGGATTTGCACGCTGCCACAACTGCCGCCGTGTTCATGCGGAGTACGATCATGTTAAACATGTGGGTCCGTAAGTCCTTCAGAGAGGTTGGTGGTAGAGGAAGGAGGTTACGGTCCCTGTGGATGCCTCCCCCACTTGGTTCCGGTCTAAATTGGGTGGCACTTTCCGGCCGTCCAAACAGTTGCCTTACACCTTTCTGGTAGGTCGGACGGTCTGGGTCTCAACAACCACAACATTCAATGTTGAGTCTTACTGGTCTAAACTCCTGCATAAACGAATGTAGCAATTCAAACCAATTTGTAAAATTGTTAAATTTTTTAAAATAAAGAAAAAAACAGAAAATTTAAAAACATTTCCCTAGATACCTTGACATCAGCAATTACACATTCGAAATGTGCCCGGCCTCACATCAAACTGCTCTATGTCCTAGGATGAGCTGGTCGGACTGGGCTTTCGACATTCGAAATGTGCAAAAGGTGATATTTTACATCAATCTATAACGAGTCACAGTCTCTCGTTATATATTGCTGTGAAACTGATGTGAAACTAACTACATTTTTCTTCGATCTTCATTCTTGTAGCCTGTATTTCCGAAATTGAAATTTTGTTATTATTTATACAAAATACTCCACGTGTATTAAAATTTTATGGATTAGCGTGAAAATTTGCAACACATTATTATACTGAAGAGTATGCATTTTAGAAATACATATTTAATGTATTAAATATGTAGATATTAAATATGTAGACAATATTTAATTCAATTGTATAAAATTCTGAATATTTTTAATAGCAGTTTTTTTTTCGACATCACTTTTAAGCCTAAAAAATCAACTTGCTTTTATCTATATTCATTGAATAAAATGTCAAGAATGGTTATAGATGAGAATTACAAAATATGCCCATTGGAACACGTTTCAGGGTAAAATCGGTAAAAATATATTCACAAATTAAGCAAGCCTCCGTGATCAAGATAGATTGTATCAATACTTAACCTTGTGCGTATTGTAATATCAAAACTAAATATTCGAGAATCCTAAAACTTTCCATACTGGTGTATTATGTACACATATACATACTCCATTGAAATTTAGAAAACCATCCGTTAAAAAATTCTTATTCAAAAATATTTCTACAACATATATTTATATTTTCAGCATTTAATCAAAAAGCTACCTTCAATTATTTTTAAATTTCAATATAATTTTATTATTCAGTTCTTAAAAGCTCAAATTAAAAAATTGGGAATGAATGTGTGACAGTTAATCCAGAAATCTGCGCAATTTATCATGAAAACAAAATGTTCGACCAAACTTTTAAAAAATGTGCTTTATTTTTATAGCAATAAGATAAAGAGTAAGACATCACACCCAAAAATCTTGATATCAATTGAAGAAATAATGGCCGGTCCATGAAATTTCTGAAATATCATTGAAAACAAAAAAATTTGAGTTGGTAAGGGTGACTTTTTTTAACTGGCAACTCGCATCTACAAAACCCATATTGACTTTTGTTCATCATACTGCAATTATATCAATAATTTTCACGAGAATGTCTGCAAAAAATAATAAGCATACGCTATTTGCATTTTTATATGAAATGCGACAAAATTTGCAAGAAAAATTATGTTAAAAACAAATTGACACGTCAACTAACTATAATAAGTTGCATCTCATCTGTGAACATAACAAATCCTATTTGCAAAGTTATATTTCGATAGCTATAAAATTGCCGAAATTCCATTCTAAACGTTCAGTTACTTTAAAGTTTAAAAGAGTATAAAAAATGCTTTGGTCAATACAACGGCAGCATAGCATTTGTTAACTAAAGTATCCTCGTACAAAAAAATATCAATCCATCAATGAATAAAATATTTATTCTAAAAACATAAGATTTTTAAATACTACCAGAATCAATTAAATTACATTTATTTTTAAAATCTTAAGAGTTCAATGTTTGCATCCAATGCCACTTAACTGCATTATATATAAATTTGTTAAAAAAACATTTCAAATTGATATAGATGACAAAAAAATCGAATAATGCACAATAACTACATTCTAAAGGTCGCATAAGATGCGCCGGATGGAATTTCAAGGCTACAAAATCATCTGTTTATTTTTCATTCAGATAACCCACTACAAAAGTGAGTAATTCAATACTCAAATCTTTGTATGTATCTGTGAAGTTCTTCCAAGTTTTCATACATTTCACTCGGAAAAAATTATCCGCGACAAAATTCATTGAGGACTGCTTTAGAATGTCATCATGGTAGAGATTGGCTAAAGCTAAAACAGAAAGAACAGTGTCCAAGTTCACGTTCTTGAGAGCGCTTGTACAGATTGTTCGTAAATCCTGAATATCATACGTGTCAGATGCTATATAAAGACTAAGTGCCATATCCATATCTGTTATTATCACTGTACCCGTGTATATAAAAGACAACATCTCTTTCAATACTGCGTCAGACACATCCGGGATAATAACGCGGTTCTCTCTATTTTCCTTCATAGGATGGTTAAACATTTTGCTGAAAACTGGGGAACGGGCAGACAGCATGAACTTATGGCATTGAATTTCAATTGACCCATTGCCCAGAACGACATCGGAAAATAATCCCGTCTGATACACAGACTCTATATCTGATGAAAGCTTCGACATATTTGTTGTTCGGATAGGCAGCGAGACTTTCCGTTTGAGATCATCCTTAGTGTTGTGAGAATCTTTAGGCGAAGTCGGAATACATCGAAATTGTTCATTAGGAATGATGATGATCAAACATTTGCATTCACGGACAACTCTCGGTATATCAGTGGGCGTATGAAATGCATGCGGCACAGTAATAACGGTTTCAATTCCGGAAGCAAATTTACTTTCGGTGTGAATTTTTTCAGAATTATGGGAATGAAATGCTGTTACTACGACTAGAATATTTGATGCATGACTCCAGTTGAGAGTCAGTGCCAATTGATTTAAATGGCAACTAAATTTTGCACAATAATTTTCACCACCAGCCTCAAATCTTTCCACTTTAACAGAATTTGATTTCACGATACAAAAATATTTGCAAAACATGATTAAATTTTATATAACAAATAAAGTGTACAGAAGGATGTTACTTTAAATCAAGTTTCCTTAATATAAGGTTGGGCACTCAGCACGGCAGCCAATGAATAGTTGTCAGCTTGACGTAATGTGAGTTAAGATTCGTTCAGGATCTTCTTCTTCTTTTCTTCTCATGAGAAGCAAATGGGGCTTAGCATTGGCTAAATCCTCCAACGCCCCCTTTTTTCCTTCATAGAAGGAGATTATTTTCTGCAGTAGGTAGCAGAGAACTCTGTTGATTTCTCCCATTAGTATTCGTATACAAAACATTTTATGCAATCCTTGTTGATAATGTTCATCGCGATATTGGTATTTGGGTATTTGTTATAGACTATGAGACTGTTAAAAGTTTCCGTACAATTCCTTTTTTGATTTTCAAGATTTTGAAAGCGTGTTTTTCTTTCACCTTCATAACTTGCGGTTCATCGTTGCATGTTCTAAATTATTGATTTTTTTGCACTTCGTGCATTCCTCGCTCATACTTTTGACCCATTTATTTAGGATTTATCCCGTTAGGATAGATTTGGTTCCGAATTTGTTTAAGAAAACTTCTTGTAGTTTATTTTAGGGTAGTTTTAATTTTACGGTCATTGCTTCTAAACATCTCTCGCTATTTTTGCCTGTATAAATTCCAGATCCCGTTCCGTTTCCCATTTTAGATCCATCCGTATCTATTCAGTGCGTTTGCTTATCTTTTCCTGTTTTAAATGTTTCAAACATTAAGGGTACTTCTTTCTGTTGTGCATTTTGGAAATCCAGGTCTTTTGTCTTAATTTCTATGGTGAATTTTTCCCACAGAGGCTCCGACGTCTGTAATTTTGTTATTTGGGATTAGGATTTCTTTGCTTATGAGGTCTTTGATGTTTTTTAGATTTTTAGTGGCCCAGGTTTGTTTTTTCTTGTATTTTATGCTTTAAATATTTTTGTTTATATACTCTTTTTTTCTTTCTATTATTTCTATCATATTTTGATCAATTCTGTGAGTTTTGTAATCTGGCATGTTAAATTCTGGTCTTATAACATCATTAATAGACCATTTCGGTAAGCCAATTCTGATTGTGCTATTTTCTAGCTTGTCATATTTTATTCTGATAAATTTTGGTTCTTCAAACCTGATCTCCGCTGTGTAGTCGATCTGTGCGATTATGACTTGATTTGTAATTTTTATTAGGATCTCTGTGTTTAGACATCAATATTTTCTAGTTTGCCATTTTATTATTCCTATCGATTTTTCATGACATTTTTCATGATCGATTTTTCATGATTGGGATGTTAGATAGTGTTCTTGTGTTTCCCCACTTTGCTTGAGAATTTGATTATGTATTTCTTGTGCTTTGGCTTCCAGAGATTTTATTTTTTCATATACATATATATTTCCACTTTCCTTCTTTTGTCGCTGTCAGCTATCTTGTTTTCCAAATCTTCTATCTTTTTCAAAGATATTTTGTTTGATCTTTTATATTCTTTTATGTCTTCTTCTTGGGTTTTTTTCACTTCCTGTAATATATTTATTATCGCTTCTATGATATTTTCCTACTTGGCTTTCCTATTTTTAGTTTCACTATTTCTATATTTTCTGTAAAAACTGTTACCTTCCCCTTGACTTTTAACGGACTTAGCGTAAGTTCTCGCTTCTTTACTTTTCACCTCCTGTTTTGTTGCTTCTCCTTCTTTTTGTTTTTCTTTTATTTTATCTATTTCTAATTTATATGCTGAGCAGATTTGTCTGACGCAGCATGTTCTCTTTCGCATCTAATGCATTTCTTCTTTAATTCTTGACATCTCTCTGCTTTGTGTTCTTATCCACAATTTTGTTTGGTTTCCTCTGCAGTTGTTAGCGAAATGTCCAATTCTGAGGCACTTTTTACACATTTTGGGGTTCTCTCAGTACACTTCGGTACTGTGGCGATTACATAAAATGTCAACGTATTTCCTTTTGCTTTGTCCTATTTTTTTTATTAATACTATTGTCCACTTCGTTTCCCACTGATTTTTTGTAAATCTAATTATCTGGTACCAAGGAATGTTTTTTCTTCCAATTCTTCTGCTATTTCTATTGCAGTATATTCTGTATTCACTCCATTTATGATGTATTTTCCCAATAGACCGTTTTCTGCTATTCTAATATCACTTTCTATGCCGGCTATGTTTTGCAGTTTTAGAAATTCTTTTGCGTCCCTTTCTTGATGCACTTTAACATATAGCTCTCCTGCTCTGGATAAATTTCTTTCTTTCTGTCCTTGGACTATTGCATTGACGTAGTTTCTTATTTCTTTAGCTTTGATGGAGTCGATAATTTTCTCTTTCCTTCTGAAGATAATCGTTAGTTGGTTTGCTCCGTTTTCAGAAGCTTTGATAACTTCGTCTATGTGTTTCGTGTTCTTCGTCTATGTGTTTCGTAATTATATTAGCGTTTCATTCCCCGTTGTCCCTAATGTACATAGGCTCTTGCCCCCCATGGGTGGGGAGAAGTTGGCCAGATCGGATTAGTCTGGTCGAGGAGAAAATAACAAAAAAGAAAAAAATAAATAAAAGAAATTATTTTCAAATAAACTCAAATTGCTTGACATCAAACACAGAACTAATATATTCAACTTGAATTCTAAAACTTAAATTATAACATCTGTAGAAATCACAAACTCTATTTCAACCCGTTCAGGATCTAGAGTAAACTTTGAGAGGAGTTGCCAAACCAAATGCATTATTACAGTTAAAAATAGATTGTTAATGTAGAAGTGGCAACATCCAAACGTAAACAACCTGCCCAAAGATTTTAAATTGTGCTGTGCACACAGGATCCAGTGACGTCGTTGAAGTAAGATGATAGTCACAGTTAACGGATTCGGTCCCTCTTGAGAAAAAAAGAGCCCGAGAACAAAATGCGCATGTTCTTGATTCCCATGTCGTTATATGCGCAGAGCGAGGTAAAAAAAATTAGTTAGTTGTGCCTCTAGACAAACACTCCATGGTATGAAATGACGAAAAGGACATAATTATTAGAAACTATATTCTCTGGTGTGAAATAGACAGAAATTCTTTTGAAAATGACAGCAGACGTGGCGTCATGGAGTTAGAGTGAAGGAGATAAAACTTCTATGCATGAAACTCTTGGAAATGAAATAACGTGCGGCAGCAAAGACATCTGATCAAAGATGCTTGGAACCTGTACCCGAATCACAAGAACAGAGCAGAAGCTAGCTTTTGCTCTATGCTTATAATGTCGGTCTTGTAAGCACCAGGTCCCTGGTTTGGGCCTGGCAACATCCTTTCCGCCACAATGATAACTGGACGTTTGATACACGTAACCTTCTCCCTCCAACGATCTCACCTCTCAACACGAGATGGCAGCACCACACGGAGTCAGAGGCCTTGCCACTCCCTTCTTGGTTGACCACGACTGACGTCACGCCCGAGGCGACACGCCTCCCGGTCTTCAGCCCTCAACTGAAATTCGGACGGGGACACGCCACAATTTTTTCGTCATTTTTGCTCTGAGAAATGAATCACATAGATATAACATATTTCTTGCATGGCAAACAAAATTCATCTATCACAATTTTTAGTTTGTTCCCCTATTTCTCAACTAATCGATTTCTCGACTAAAAATTTCCCTTTCTGGGAAAAATTTCGGCGATTTGGCATTAATGCGTGGAGGATGCTTTATACCGCTGTGCCAAAATATCTGAAAAAATGTATTTATTGCAGTGCACCATTTTTGTTTCAGAATATGCTATTTAGAACAACCATTTTCACTTTCTCATACTATGTAATATACCATACAGAGGTATTGTTTTCACGAAAATTTTCGAATTCGAGATTTTGATGCCAATATCTGTTTTCAGACCTCCTGAATACGTTTTGACTATTTTTGATGTGATGTCCGTCTGTCTGTATGTATATCTGTGGTAGATTTCTTGTAGGAACGATAGCGGCCACAAATATTAATGGATATTCACGAAACTTTATCCGACTTTATTACCTAAAAATCTAGAACTCGGTGGAATTTTTTTTTAATTCGAACATCGAAATTTATTTGAAATTGTATATTTTAACAGGGTAACATACGACAAAATTTGACATAATCATGTATGAAATGGGTTATTTATGGCTCAATGATCACGGGACTTAATACTTTCAATCACGGTTGTGAAAAATAGCCGCGATTAAATTATTTTTGTTCGTGAAATCATTAGCTTTCTAGTGGGGCAAGTTACATCCCCTCCCCGAGCTTGCAATTGATACCATTGTCAAGTATGGTATCAATCGAGAAATTTTTTCGAGTCCTTTAAAGTGAAGGGTAACATGCTATAATTGTAGTCATCTGGAATCGCAATACCGATTTTTCAAATTTTAATTGTAAAATTTCGGGGGGGGGGGAGCAAATTAAAAATGGATTTTTGTATGAGAAAGTCGAGTCGATGCACATTCCATTTAATTTTCTTAATCTTCCATGATATTTAGGTTGTCTACTCCATTAAAAATTTTGGGAGTTATATGATTTCAGTACTTTATATGATAAATAGTCGGAAACCAGAATTGAAGAGAAGTTATTATACTTTACATCGTATAATGTATACGGAAAGTGGAAAGTATTGCGACGGAGTTGGAAAGTCGAATTCGAGTTTTCGACGGAGGAACACGCTTTAAATATCTGAGAAACCGAATCGAACGTTTCCGAAGCGAATAGAGAGTTATCAGAACTGCCAATAATGTTAAATAAGTATATGTAATTTTGTATTGTTAATTTTATACGTAATTTTTTTTATTCGATAAACTATCAGAACCAGAACGCATGCAAAAAAAAAAAAAATTAGTCACAATTTTCATAGTCACAACACGATGCTGCCGAGTTCTAACTCAAGTGAAACAGGTTCTTCTATGTCGGTTGCTACACTGAGAACGTCATTACACGCATCAATAAAATATCTCAGAATGCATTCAGTTAGCAAACGAATAACAAAGTTTATTTCTACATGCAAGAAATTTCTTTCCCTCTCTTACTGATTGGAGCGAGAATAAATAAAAGGCAGATAAAGCTGTCGATAAGGAAATAAATGGCTATATCATGAGCAGAGAAGGAAGCAGACAGACTGAATCTAAGGATATGGGTCTATCAAAAGACGATAAAAATATCCCGCTGCAGAAGTGTTTGGTATTATGGGAAATGGCTGTCATAGACGTATAATAGAGAGTGATTCTTCCCAGTCAATTAACATGATTTGTACTTCATTGAACAGCGGTTTTTCTTAATCATTTCTTATACGGCTTACATCTTTATTTTTACTTGGGGAAAATATTGTGACGGGATCGAAAATTCGATTTCGAGCAATCGTCGGAAGAGCAAGTTTCAAGAATCCCTGAACACGAATCAAATTTTTTGGATGTAAGGTCTGTGTGCATGTGTTATATATATATATATATACTGCTGGATAATATATATACTGCTGGATAAAGACGGATCACAAATTGTAATCACAGCATTAAGCAGAGTTGGAGGTCCAGCAGGCTAAAATATTGTTGTCACACTGACATTAGAATAAAGATCATTTATTCTTCTGGAAAATACAGAAGGTTTTAAAACATCTGAAAGGAGAAAAGTGTTCACTTGATGCTGTGTACGGAGAAATGGAAAAATGAATATGAACGACAGCAGACACCTTTGAGAAATGTGTCAGTACGAAATATGTCCACCGTGGAGTGCGATGCAACATTCCACAGGTCGTGTCATGGTTTGCACAATATTATCCAGCAGCTGTTGAGGCAAGTTATCCCATTCCTCTATTAGTGCACGGATGACGGTGTTCTTGTTTCTTGGAGGATATTTTCGACCAGAAAGTCGCCTCCCCTAAGCATCCCAAACAATTTCAATGGGGTTTAGATCTGGAGAACGTGCTGGCCATACGAGGCATTGAACACCCTCGCTGACGACTAGACAATCCTGAAAAGCGAGTGTTCGATAACATGGTGAGTTGTCGTCCATAAAAACAAATTTATCACCGACAACACCACGGAAAAGGCGAACATGAGGCAGTAGAACTTCATCGATGTCATCTTGGACGTTCGTAGTCCCAGTTGCAACCACATATAGGGGCGTGCGGCCATTGATCATGATGCCGGTTCATACCATGATACTGCATGTCGGATATCGGTCCCTTTCTTGGATATTTTCTGGACGATAAGCTGTACCACGCTCAAGCCAGATCAGTTGGCGTCTACAATCCGATGACAGACTGAACCTACTCTCATATGAGAATAGTACATAAGCCCAGTCCTGTTCGGTCCCATTGCGATGCTCAAGACACCATTGCAAACGGGGGATACGGTGCAGTCTGCATAATGAAACACACACAACAGGTCTACGGGCGTATAGTCTTCCTTATTCCAAACGTCTGGCTACAGTTTCTCGAGAGATCCGCTGTCCTATGGTAGTTCGCCCCCCGGGGCGGCACACTCTTTGAGTGGTGAACGGATCTTAGCTCTGTAGCTCTGATCCTCCAACCTGGGGGCTAATAAATCGGGTTACCTAGTTATCGATGGTCTAATCGGGTTATCGTCCGTCGAAACGGTGAGGAAATCAGACCCCGACACTCCCGGGTGGCTGTGATCACTGGACTGAGCCTATTCATGGCTTGAGCCAAGGTTCGGCCGGCGAATGGGGTCTCGCTTGGCGAGTGTTCTTCGGATCCTGCTCGGTGAATGATTCCGCCGAGAACGTGGCCCCCGGCTGCGGCTTTGCCGGATAAGAGATTTACCTGTTTTCTCCTTGGCGGTTAATGGGCGTAAACCTTGCGGTTGCCTCGCCATGTGAGATTTAACCTGTCCTGTGGTAGCAAGAAACTGATTTGCCATCTGCTGAGTTGTGTTGCGCCCGTCCGTTTTTAGCGATAGAGCAATGTGCCTGTCTCCTCCCCCGTGACGCTTGCTACACATTTCAATTGTTTTCAATGCTTGCCACCGTGAAATAACGCTGTGGCGACTTCGAACTTCCTGGCAACATCTGTTATTTTTCGCCCTTCTTCGATCTTTCCAATAATACGACCACACGTAAAATCATCCACACGTAAAAGTGATATCGGGAAGACATACCGAAAATTTCAAGTTCGCCAATTAAATCTTTCCTGTAAAACTTTCACTTGGAACAACAACTGTCCACACTCGTCAAATCCTTTAAACCTTTCATCAGCTCTATCACGTGACGAACAGGCGTATAAATGAAATTTTGCATAAGCACACCTCTTCTTACTGTATCCCGCCCTTATTCTAATTTCCCATATTTTGCTTCCTTTCATTTTGTGGTTGCTATGGGTGATAGTGTCATCCGTCCTCAGCAATTGTCCAGCAGTATATATATATATATATATATATATATATACATAAGATTATTTTTAACGGGACGTTCATCTGCTTAGGCAATGCAATGCATGTATCCATTCTAATTCGAAAATATATTATGAGGTTTCATAAAATTGGTAGTATGTCATTTATTTGTTACCTTGGTGCAGATTAGATTTTGGTTTTTAAAGATAGAATTTTAAAAAGTAGAACCATATTTCCTCTTAAATTGTTCGCAGAAATCAAAGAAAACTGAAATAAAAGAATAGATGCATTTATCCATTGCCTGTTTTGTACGTAATATTTTATGATGAAACAAATATCTAACTAAGTTACTCTAAGGTCAATAGATATTTCAATACTCTGGAAATTATTGCGGCTTTGCCCCATTTGAAATAAGCAATATCGTCACTTAAAATGGAAATTATTGTAAGACTATAAATTCGGTATAATTTTAAATAATTACCTATTTCAAGCGTTACATTTCAATGAACTCAAATTAATGTATGTAAAAGAGAAAAAATAATTTTAAGTCCTTAGGAAAAGCCATAGGCTGTACACATCATAATTTTTCTATTATTAACCAGTTAAAGTTTGCTAATTATTTTTATATTTTTTATTTTCTGTTCTATCTTCTGTTTAAACATTTGTTTCTATGTATCGACGTGAAAACAAAGAAACGAGTGCGAGCGGAGGGGAAAAAGCGTAGAACGATTTTTTCGGTGTGTTCTATTTCTAAAAATACTCTAGCTACATACGCTGAAATGACTAACCTGGGACTTTTTCACTGACCAGAAAGCTGGTGTTAAAGAAATATGTGGAGCGTATGCGCAATTTCTTTCGCGTTTCGTCCGATGAAATAGAAAGATCAGATAGGTATATGATATTAGGTTTTATTTTATGAGATTAAAACGATTTGATGTGAGAAATATCTAACTGGCCCAACAAATTCTCTCTTTCTTTCTCTCCAATACATGGTGATGTATAGGAAAAATAATGGAATGGGATGGAAATTGTGTCTCGGCGTGTTGACAAATTTACCAGTTTCGGGAACTCCAGAACACAAATCAACTTTTACACCGATTCTTAGTAACTTCACTTTACCTCTCTTCCTTTCTGGTAGGTTGGACGGTCTGGATCCCAACAACAACAACTTTACCTCCCTTTCTCTGTATTTTCGTTTAACATCTTTAAAGCGCTCGTTCCCAGATAAAGAGCTCATATATTTTCATCTAACATATTTTCACGTCATTAATTAACATTGTTGCGCCACTTACGTACGTAATGACTAGGTTTTTGCCATTTTTATGTATTTTCTTCGCAGATTACGGGTCGGTGTCTTCAGATGAAATTTCGTCCTCATTTCAATGCGTCGATCCATGTGTAATACAAAATAGGTTTGTATGTGAATTACTTTGAAAAATAATAATAAGAGGGTGGATAAAGGAAGGAAAACTAAAACTAGAAATTAACAATAAAGATTAATCATGAATAAAGCAGTGATTATGAAACACTTTCCTACTGAAATGCAATTTTATTTAAACATCTCTAGAATGCGATGCATTCAGATGTGGTATTTCTTAAATTATCACAGTACTATAATAATTTATTTTACTTTAAAATTTAAAACTAAGGCAATGCAATGAAATCGTCTGCTTCTCTATGTAAAATAAATGAATCATTCATATCACTTATATTCCAGACTCCAGAGCTAAATAATTTCACGTAATAAAAATTCCACAAATCTTATACAATTCATCTTACAATCGCTTCAGTTGTTTATATTCTGATTACGTTGAAATTAGGCTTCGTTGTAAAAATAATCAAAGTTTAGTGATCATTTAAAATAAAAAATATTGAGATTACGTAGCCACAGAATTCAGATACACAGATAATATGAAAAAGTAAAGCGGTTTTAGGAGGGATGCAACACTAAATACTATAAGTATAAACATTCCTTAAAAATCATGATTTTCACTAAGCGAAAAACATGGATGCCGAATTTTGTTTTGGAATGAGTCACGTGATTTCTTCATATAATATGGATGTAATTATTATTTCAATTTTTATTTAAAAATCTGCCTCGCATACTTTGATGAACATTTTTTTACGCATTTTAAGTGATAATTTAAATATTTCCTAAAATTTTCGAAGCAATTTGTGAATTTTAACTCCGCTTAAAAAATGTTTGAAGAATTAAGTCACATAGGTTTCAATGTATTTCATTTGTTCAACCCGGGTTCAATCCATAATGAATTGGGTGGAACTATTCTTTTACATTCCCATATGTCCCCCAGACCGCCTCAACAACATAATAAAATTTAATTTTAATAAAGTCATTTTCAAGGTAGCTATCGTGCGAACGGACAGACAGACAGAATGAACAAAGTAATAAACATTAAATGTTAAAAATGAAATGTAAAAATAAGTTTTGAGACAAAACACATTTTTCAGTGTTCTCTATCTAGTGGTGCATGGCTAAGTGAAAAATTTTATTCAGACGCAAAATTGAAGTAGATATAAGGAGATTCAATTCAAAACAGTAGTACAAATATTACCTTCCCTGCAATACATGGTAATGTATAGTGAAAGTATTGGAATCCTGCCGAAAATCGCAACTCGAGTTTTCGACAGATCTACCCGTTTCGAGACCTCCAGAATACGAAAAAACTATTTTTAGCGTGACGTCTGTGTATGTCTGTCTGTGTGTCTGTGCAATGTATGTATCCACTCTAACTCAAAAACTAATGGACCAGATTTCATAAAATTTGGTAAGTAAGACCTTTGGGTGTGACCCTGGTGCTGATTAGTTTTTGGTACAATTCGAAAAAAAAAACCCGCCTTTTTTTACGAAATGGCCCGCAAAAATCTCATGTATTCACGCTAGCTGAAATACAAATTGACCAAATTTCACAAAATTTGGTAGATAAATCACATGCGGGATATTCTGTTGCTGATTAGATTTTGGTACGATTCGGAAAAGAACAACCTTCTTTTTTCTATGAAATGCCTTCAAAAATCCCCAATATCTAAAAAAAGACTACGTATGTTAAAATGTATCAATTAAATGCTTGTTTTATACGTAATTTTTGACGAGGAGAAGAATAAGAACAACTCTATTACTCTAGGACTAACCGTTCTCGAGATACTTGAGATTTTTCGGATTTTCTTATGCCGCCTTTGGAAAAATGTCCAATTACCAAATAAAAGCAGAAATTGAATTAAAAATGCAAATTTAGTGTCATTTTGTGCAATTAAACTAATTGAGTTCTTAAAGTAACAAAGAAAAAATGAATTTGAGTCTGCAGGGAAAGTCATATGTTGCCCACATCAGATTTTTTTTTGTACCGTTATCCGAAATCGACAATATGAAAATTGACGAAGGGAAATAAGGGTGTAGGCAAACGAAATAATTTCGATAATTTTGTATATTATCAATTTTGGATAAAGAAAAGATTTATTGAGTATTATGTTGAATTGAATTTGTCTATACCCTCAGTTATTTCAATTCAGAGCGTGATGAAATTCTCATTTTCACCGCTCCGCTGTTGTGTAGATTAGGACACTGAGATACTTTTATTTTTCTCATAATTTATTTTTTATTTTTTATTTTTCATTTTTTTTTTCACGTGATTGGCGTACAAACCTATAGTCTTTTACTCGGATCGACGCTTTAGCACCGCCAGAATATTTCATCTGTAAAGACACAGCCGTAATTCGCAAAGAAAATGCATTAAAATGCGCAGTGCGGTCGAGTGGGGGAGGAAATCGTTGTTACCAGAGTTCGCGACGGGGAGCGAAAATGTCATGAAATCATTTAACAAGAAAGATCAATCATGCATAAGCATTGATTATGAAACACTTTCCAACTGAAATGCAATTTCATTTAAAAATTTTTAAAATGTGATACATTCAGTGGTGATATCTTTTACATTATCACGGTACTACAGTAATATATTATACTTTAATATTTAAAACTGTATCGAAATATAAATCATCTGATTCTCTATGCAAAATCAATGAATATTTCATTCATATAACTTGTATTCCAGTCTCCAGAGCTAAATAATTTTGTGTGAAAAAAATTCAGCAACTCTTATGTAACTCACCTTACAATCGCTTCAGACATTTGCATTCTGCATAAGTTAAAATTAGGCTTCGTTGAAGAAATAATAAAAGTTTAGGGATCATTTAAAATCACAACTATTGTAATTGCATAGGCACGGAATTTAGATAAACAGATAATACACAGATACGCAGATAATATATATGTGTGTGTGTGTGTGTGTGTATGTATTCAAAGTATTGGAATCGTGCCGAAGATCGGAACTCGAATTTTCGAAGGATCTACACGTTTTGGGGCTTCTAAAACACGAAACAACTATTTTTAGGAAGACGTCTGTGGGTGTAAGAATGTATCTGTGTCTATTTCTGTGTGTCTGTGAGGATATTACATCCACTCTAATTGAAAAACTATTGGACCGAATTTCATAAAATTTGGTAGGTATGTTTTTTGTGGGAAATCCTGATGTTCATTAGATTACAGTACGATTCGTAATAAAAGAATCTGCCTTCCTTGCGAAATGGTCGGCAGAAACTACCTTTATCCACTCTAGCTAAAAACTAATGGAACAAATTTAACAAAATTTGGTGTATAATATTTCAATGACCTACAAGTGATGTATATACCAAATTCAACAAAATTTGGTGCATAAATCATTTGTAGGTTATTCTAGTACGATTCAGGAAAAAGAAACTGGCTATTTTTGCGAACTGGCCTGCAAAAATCGTTAAATATAAAAATAAATGACTGCGTATGATCAATTATATCAATTAAATTCCTATTTTATACGTGATTTTTGACAGCAAAAAGAATTAGACTAACCCCATTACTCTAGGACTAGCCGTTCTTGAGATATTCTAGTTTTTTCGCGTTCTCGCTACGACACCTTTGACAATAAGTCCAGCTATCAAATCAGAATCAAATTTAAGTTTAGCGTGCAAATTCAATGTCATTTAAAATACTTATGGCTGTTATTGTGTGCAGATAAGCTCAAATTATTATTGAAGAAATAAAGAGAACGTGAAAATGAGTCTGCAGGGAAAGACATGTGCTGCCCACATCAGAATTTTTAACAATATTACAACAATGATTTATAGAAGTGAAAGGGGATTATTTGCCGGCCATTTTGAAAAAAATCTATATTTAAAGATCCACCAAATTTTTGTAGAATAAAATGTTCAACAAATTTAAGCTGTGTACCAAATTATAACTCTCTAGGACGTAGGAAAGTGCATTAAAAATGCCACCAAATAAGTATATCATGAAGAGTTATATAAAATTAAAGAAAAATTGAAAAATTGTTATCTATCAAATTTATTTTAAAATGTGAAGCCTCTCTAATATACAAAATGATTAAACTCTGCGAAAGATATTTATTATATAATATATCTCTGTTTTCTTTCTGGAGGATATCCCAAAAGTCAGAATTTAATTGAATTTGTTTTTCTCCCTAATTTTTGATTAAAAAACTACTTAATATATTTTACTGAAGTTTTTATATATATTTTATGGGATAATGTGAATATTTCCTAAAAATTTCGAAGCAATTTGTGAATTTTAAATGTGCTTATAAAATGCTTGAAAAATTGGGTCCCATAGGGTTCAATGTATTTCATTTTTTCAACCTGGGTTCAATAAAAAACTAATTGGGTGATATTATTTATTTATATTCCCAAAGGTCCCACAGACCATCTGAAAAACATACAAAATTTTCATTTTGATAAAGTCATTTTTACGGCAGTTATCGTGCTAACGGACAGAGAGACAGAAAGACAGACAGAATGAACAAAGTCATAAACACTTTTCAACTATGTTGTAAAGTGTTAAAAAACGATTAAAGATTAAATTCTGTACTAATTGAAAAAAAATATTTGTGTTAGATATTAAGTTTTCGGTTACGACAATATATATATATATATATATATATATATATATATATATAATTGTAAATCCAACGTTAGAATGTAAGTAGTAACTCATAATACACTATCCCAAAATTTTCTACAAAATTCAAAGAAATAAAAGAATTTCAATCATAAAGAGGAAATTATAAAGCGTAATGCAGGTCATAAAGACAAAGATAATCAACAAATTTCAAAGGTGAGGAATGAAAATAGGAAAATAAAAAAAATCAAGCAAAAAAGCTTGCACGTGGATGAGCTGTAGGCTTAAGATAAGTTTATTTCGAAAAAATTCTTTTCAAGTCCATATATCCATTCGAAATGAACACAAAAATGCTTGTTTCTGAAACACAAGATAGATTTTATCTATATACTTGTATTATATGGACGACAAGCATATAGATTGGAAAAATATAGGAAACATAAATACCTTAAAATACACTTCATTAGTTCAACCATGACGAGCAAAATATGACTAGACCAATGTTGTCATATGCAGAAATGAAAATATGTGATTTGCTGTTGCCAAAGAGAGTAATAAAAACCTTACTGCGTAAAAGCAATAAAAAGAGATATTCTACAGTTAAAGCTGCAAAATAAAAAGATAAAAATATAATAAATTCAAGAGAATGTAGAAGTACGGCTAAAATAAGATACTAAGGAGAGATTATGAGAATTTTAGGCTAATCGAAACTTATTAACTATACCATTTACTAAATATGCTGGATATTTATAAAATTTACTGGTAATTTTGAGGTTATTAATGTGCAAAGCATGAAATTTTTTATCAGATAATCTATAAATTCTAAAAAGTTGATTAAGTATAATATATCTAAACAATTGAATCGGGTTGCAGGAATTAAAAGGTAATAATTTATTAATATTAAATTTAAAAAAATCTTTTTTATCATATAAATTAGTAACTATCTCATTAGTAGGTTCTCTAATTAGATTTAAATCCAAATAATAAATATTATTACTAATAGTAGTTTCATTAGGTATTAATTCCAAATTATCCGGATAGGAATCTATATCTATGACATAGTTTTCAGTAAATACAAGACAAATCAGATCATTTACATATCTGTGAATTTTATATATATATATATATATATATATATATATATATATATATATATATATATATATATATATATATATATATATATATATATATAATATTATAATATGAAATTCCAATGATAGAAAAGAGAGAATTTGTAACTCATAAAACCTAAACCTAAGAAATTGCTAACAAAATAAAAGGATGTAAAAAATAGAGAATCATCAATCAAGAGGAAAATAATATAAGGGTGTTGTTAAGGGATTATATTTAACCAATTTTTACCAGCTGTCATACTTTTTCAATTCCTTAACTTATATATCGAACAGGGGAAAAGGGGTATTTTATATCAGCTTAATTAATAATGTTTTATTTAGAATGTTCTCTTTATCATCTTCACAAGCTTGTTGTATAGTCACTATTGATATCAAATAATCACTTCAACTTAATTTCATTTTTGCTATACAGAAGATTTCAATAAATGATCAATCTCTGGTATATATACAAGTCAATTATATATACTATATATATATATATATATATATATATATATATATATATATATATATATATATATATATATATATATATATATATATATATATATATATATATATATATATAAATATATATATAGATATATATATATACATACATACATATACATATATATATATCAGATCACCCCTAAAAAAAGGAAATTTCGATGTGTATTACAAAAATAAGTTAATATGAAGGAATTAATCCCACGAGTTCCGTTCAAACATCGTTGGCAGAAAAGTCCTTTGTTCTTTTCGATGGTGTCAAGATGGAAACACTGTGATACTATTTGCGGTCGCTAAGGGACTGATTTATGTTGTTGTTGAAACCCAGACCGTCCGACCTACCAGAAAGGTGTAAGGTAACTGTTTGGACGGTCGGGAAGTGCCACCCAATTTGGACCGGAACCCAAAGGGGAAGCATCCACAGGGACCGTACCCTCCTTCCCCTACCACCAACCTCGGGACTGATTTATGTTGTTGTTGAGACCCAGACCGTCCGACCTACCAGAAGGGTGTAAGGTAACTGTTTGGACGGCCGGGAAGAGATGTGTAAAAACTTATTCGAAATTAAATAGCTAATTCGAATTATGATAAAATAGCGCCAATGTGCACCTTCCCAGTTCCTGAAGTACCTATGAACCGAATTTCATGGTCATACAAAGTTCAGATTTTCAGCTACAGCGTACGCACACACACACACATACACAGACAAGACAGACATAAATTTTATTATTTTATGAAGATTTTAGCACTACACTTAGCACCAAATAATTGTTAACGGCACTGGCAACAAAAAACTCATTATGTATCCCATTTTTATGAATATTTGCAGTATCTAATAATGTCAACTACACAGGTGTCATCCAGTTTATAGAAGACACAGACAAAGATAAAAAAACAGGTACAAAGTCACAAAATCTTTCGATAAGGAACGCCAAAAAGTTACAAACCATGAGCTTCCAGTAAAAACGATACCACATCTTCTCCCCCTGATGCTTGTTGTTGCACTGGGATCGTAATTCCATTTCTTGAACAATTTTATGCATTTCCTCTCCCATCTGAGCTTTTGAAACTCCGAATTGTAATAGTTTTATAGATAGCAGGGTGTTGATTCGTGACGTTCGTTTTTGCAATAAAAAGACCATAACTGCCATTCTTGAAAAGAACAATCGACAGAGCGGTAAAAAAGGGAAGCCTTTTCCCGAAAATTTTCTTCGAGAGAAACAAGAAATATATTCGAGGAAATAAGAAGCCATTTGAATTTACAACGTGAAAAGATCGATTATCCGATAAAAAAAAATAGGCATTAGGATAAAATATAAGATGTCTTTTCACGCTTTGTATCTCTATTGAAAAGTCATTTTCAGAACGTTCTATGTGGAAATTTGTTGATATTGTCCAAATTAAAATGTTGATATCGCCCAAACTGAAATATACATTTTTTGAGTTTGGCATTCATTTACCTTCAAAAATATACCAGAAAAACAATCTGCTGCTTTTAATACGTCAAACAATGACAGATCTCCTTTTAATTAATCAAAGAACATAATTTTTCCAGAGCAAAAAAAAATTTACTTTAAGGCCACATTAATCTAGCCATTCTTATTAGAGTACTTTTGAAGAGTTGCAAAAGAAATAGTCATGCTCTAAAACTCTTAACCACTAGTTATTTGAGACGCCAACAACCATTTATATGTAAGAAAAGCATATCTCTCCGTTTGTCTGCACCGATTGGCGATCAATTTGGGTAACTTGGCGAATAATCTAGGGAAATACCGCCAACTTGGCGATATTTCGTGCTAAATGTAGTTTTCAGTCGAACTTTAAAAGATTCTATGCAGGTCTAGATTTTTTGATAACAATTCTGGATATACAAAAGTGAAAGTTTCGCGAAAAATCATTAATATGTGTAGTAGCTATCGTATACACAAAAAAAATCGCCTATAAACATAAAGTACTCTAAAAAATAATCAGAACGTATTCAGGAGGTCCTAAATCATATATCGGCATCAAAAATCTCGAAATCGAAATTTTTCGTGAAAACAATACTTCTCTATAATATATTCTATACTTATTTTCCTTATATTCTATAGTATGTGAAAATAAAAATTACACTGTATACATTTAGAAAGTGTTGATGCATTGTAATGACATTTACCTTAGGTACCTTCTTGTTATGAGTCACTGATATTTGAAAAATAAATTCACTTTGACACTAGTACTACTCTGTGAAATAAAATTTTCTAAACACACTTCCTCAACGTTATCTACAAATATCCTCAGAACAATTTAACACTTCCCCCCTTCGCACCACCACCATCCCCACCCTCTGGGCGTTCGAAAATATAAATTGTCCCATTCTAAAGTTATAGCAGCTTGCTGATTTAAAGGAGAATAGTTTTCGCAATAAAAATGCGATTACAACACATTTTTTGTAGCGCAGGAATCAGCAGAAATGTCCATAAAAGAAGATTGACGATTTCAAAAGAATAAAAAAAAAAAAAAAAAAAAAAAAAAAATTTGGAAGAAGCAGAAACGAGGATTGTAAAAGTAGGAGGTTATTTGAATCTGGACGTGTGAAAAGATAACGTAAGCGTAAAGTTAAAAAGCGCCGTAATTTGAAAATTCCAACATAAATATTCTGATTGTGTGATTGTGTATCTTTCTATGATGTTTTCGAGTAATTTAAGAAAGTTGTTAGGATAGTCGGAGTGCAAGCTATTCCTGGAATAATTAGTATTTATTTTATATGAGATAAAATGATTAAAAAAAAAAAATACATAAAGGTAATAGCCACTTTAGTTTGAAAACTATTGGATGAAATCTCACAAAATTTGATAGATACGTAATTTGTGGATTATTTGGATACTGATTCGATGTTGGTGCGATTCCGAAATAAAAGAACCTGTTTTTTGCAAAATAGTCCACAAAAATCATCAAAATCTGAAATTTAAGATTAAATGTGGTATTTGCCGTATTGGACATGCCACTGTTATTCTTACGGAAAAACACAGAAATTTTTCACTTATCACTATTCGAAACTAATCTGTTTACTTACTATTCGAAACTATTCTACTTACTCATTATTCGAAACTATTCTATTTACTCAATATTCGAAACAATTCTATTTACTCACTATTCGAAACTATTCTATTTACTCACTATTCGAAACTATTCCATTCACTCAATATTCGAAATTATTCTACTTACTCACTATTCGAAACTGTTCTATTTACTCACTATTCGAAATTATTCTACTTACTCACTATTCGAAACTAATCTACTTACTCACTATTCGAAACTATTCTATTTACTCACTATTCGAAACTATTCTATTTACTCACTATTCAAAGCTATTCTATTTACTCACTATTCGAAACTTTTCTATTTATTCACTATTCGAAACAATTCTATTTACTTACTATTCGAAACTATTCTACTTACTCACTATTCGAAACTAATCTATTTACTCACTATTCGAAACTATTCTATTTACTCACTATTCGAAACTATTCTATTTACTCACTATTTGAAACTATTCTATTTATTCACTATTCGAAACTATTCTATTTACTCACTATTCGAAACTATTCTACTTACTCACTATTCGAAACTATTCTATTTACTCACTATTTGAAACTATTTTATTTACTCACTATTCGAAATATCTCAAATGTTTCAGTTTTTTCTCAAATATTGAGACTTAAATCAAAATTCTACAGAAAATCTGTTTAAGGTACATAGTTCACATTAAGTGTGCTAGACGTCCTGTAGCAATTCATAAAGGAAAAAATTATAAAATTCAAAATTTTCAAATTTTAAGGAACCTTTATGACTATTCGAAAACTCGTAAATGTATGTAAAATCTTAAACTGATACCCGATAAAAACAAACTTGTACAAAGAAAAACGAGTTCTTCAGCTTTGCAAAATGTATTAGCCATAAATATGGTTCAGATGAAAATATATTGCCAAGTTTAGCAACCTTCATGAGTAAAAAGTATAGAGAGGAAAAATTTTACCACTTTAATCCAAAGCAATTTCTGAACTTAAATGAATTGAAAAGTGTTGGGAGTGATAAAAGTTGAGTTGCGTATTGCATCACTATATATCATTGTAAGATAAATTAGCCAAGTTTATTACGAAATATATTCAATAACTGTTGCTCCGTGAACTTTACAGTCATGAAGCTTGATATACTTGACAATAGCTCTGCATTTCAATCATTTTTATGACTGACACTTTTTGTAAAGCTGGTAAACCTAGCTTTTTTACTTTCCTTATATACACAGTACAATGTATAAGGAAAGTATTTTATTTTATTTTATTCAATTTACGTGGCAACTACAGATGAAATCCAGTTACAGTAGCCACACAAGAAATTAAAAAGTACAGAACATAGGATAAAAAAATACTAAGTAATAAACATGTCAAGAGCATTGAAACAGGCTTTTTTGAAACAGGCAGGAGTCAAGTTAAATATATCAATTTCAGCACAATAGGTATTATATAGATCAACAAATTTATAGATAGAATAGCATTTAATGTAGTTGTGTTTCACAGTAGTATTGTAAAAAAGAGTTTTTTTCCTGGTATTATTGACAGGTATGTGAAATTCCAGGCAAGAAAGTAAAATAGGGCAATCAATAGTATTATTTAAAACATTATAATAAAACAAGAGACAGGACCAGCTTCTTTTTTAAGAGACATAAAACTATATTTCTGCCTGAGTTCCCTTGTATGCATATCATAGGGATAATAGCCAGTCTATCTGTAATCAATAGTACGTAATAATTTATTTTGCACGATTTCTATCCGTTGAGAATGCAGATTGTAAACAGGGTCCCAAATCATTGCACAATATTCCAAAATTGATATTGTGACGGGGTCGAAAATTCGGGGGAGAGCACGACGGGAAAGCACGTTTTAAGCAACCCTAATCACGAATCGAGCAATTTTGAGGTAATGTCTGTGTGTGTGTGTATGTGTCTGTGGAGACAATATCTCACGAACGAATGAAAGGATTCCAATGAAATTTGGTACAAAAATTACAATTCGTGAATACTGGAAGCCTATTGTTTTTTACACAATCGAATGTTCAGAACCCCCTAAATTTTCAAGTGAAATTTTGAAAAAATCATCAAAAAATCAAAATATTTAATAAAGTTACGCAAATAGGCATTTCTTGTGTAATTTTTCCTTAGAAAACGCTTGACATAAACTTTAGAACGCTAGCATGAACCGTTTTCAAGATACTGCACATTTTTCATATAAATTTATCAAAAAATTCCATAAATTAAAAAAATATATATTCACTGTTGAGAAACATGTTTACTTTCCATATGTGATATCATGCGATAAATTTGGTGGCATCATTCTCGTGATCTAGCTTATTTCATTCATGTTAAAAGATACTTTGAGTAATACTTTTTTATTTGAGCGCCAATAGTCAATTATCTGCTATAAGAATAACTTATTTCTCCGTCCATAACGCTTGGTGTGATTTTGGTGACCAATCTGGTGGAATGTCGCCAACTTGGCGACTTTTTTAAATGTTGCCAAATTAACAGAAATCTCGCCGAATGAATAAAAATGACGCTAAATCAATGAAAATGACGATTAATTGACGAAAATGCAATATCTTGGAAAGAGTACAAGTATCTACCATAAACATAACCTATTTCGTTTTTACTGTAAAAGTAGTAAACTCATTGAGTTATATAAGGAAAGTCATGCACTGCCCAATTCAAATTTTTTATTTATAAGTTTGTTTCTTATCGTATAGGAGATAGACTTTTCTAAAGATATAAAAGTTTTCGGAATGTTGACAAGCTGACTATGTGTTTCACTGTTAAAAAAAGCTATTCGATGAAAAATCTTAAAATTCGGTTGGTACGTAATATTTAACAATGACACGAATAAAACTAACTTTTTTTGGAATTTTGAGGAGGTTTTATAATGCATTAAGTTGACTAATAAAAAATAAGACATATTTAAACTGCAGATTGGATATGATATCAAGTAAGCATGCCTCTCAATTTGAGCATGTAAACTTAATTTAATGGATTACGAATTTGAGTCTGCAGGGCAAGTTATAAGTAATTCACATCATATTATTTTTTATCCGATGCATATGAAATACTAAACTTCAGAATTTAATTTTAGCATGTATTACATTCCTTATATGCATAATGTATAAGGAAAGTATTGTGACGGGATCGAAAATTCGAATTCGAGTTTTCGACGAGAGAGCACGTTTCAAGTATTCCTGATATCTCTGATCACGAATTAAACATTTTTGAACTGATGTATGTGTGTGTGTGTGTGTATATGTGTGTGTGTGTATATATGTGTGTGTGTGTGTGTATATGTGTGTGTGTGTGTGTCAGCGATTCTGTGGAGACGATATCTCACGAACGAATGGCGCCATTCGAATGAAATTTAGTGCAAAAATCACAATCCGTGAATACTGGAAGCCTATTGTTTTTAAAAGCAATTGAATGTTCAGACCCCCCCCCTAAATTTTCGAGTGAAATTTAAAAAAATCAAAGTCTTTAATAAAATTACGCAAATAGACATTTCTCATGTAATTTTGCCTTAGAAAATGATTGACATAAACTTTAGAACGCTAGCATGAACCGTTCTCGAAATATTGTACATTTTTCAAATAAATTTATCAAAAAATCCCATAAATTAAAAAAAAATATAGTAACTCTTAAGAAACATGTTCACTTTTCATATGTAATATCATGCGATAAATTGGGTGACATCATTCTCGTGGATCTGGCTCGTTCCATTCATGAGAAAAGATACTTTGAGTAATACTTTTGGATTTGATCGCCAATAGTCATTTATCTGCTATAAGAATAATTTATTTCTCCGTCCATAGAGCTTGGAGAGATTTTGGCGATGAATTTGGTGGAATGTCGCCAGTTTGACGACTTTTTTAAATGTTGCCAAATTAACGAAAATCTCGCCAAATAGATAAAAATGACGCTAAATCAATGAAAATGACGACTAATTGACTAAAATTCAATATCTTGGAAATAATATAAGTATGTACTATAAGAATGACCTTTTTTTTGCTGTAAAAGTAGTAAATTCATTGCATTATATAAGGAAAGTCATGTGCTGCCCACATCAGATTTTTTTTAAATATTACAAGTATTTCAGGTGATTATTAATTTTCTCTACATTCCTACAAGAAAATTATTTTTAAGCAAAATTTCAGGAAATATAGTGGTGTTTGTTGTCTTCCTTAAAAATGTATCGATATAAAGCATATTTTTTTTCAAAAGAGAACATTAATTTATTATATAAACAATACATACCGCATCTATAAATATATTAGCTATATTCTCTTGGTTCAAACAATATCCTATACTATCCACAGCATCAAATAATATTCTTCCTAACTAATTATCATGGCAAGAGAGGGAACGGAATTCTATGTAAGCTCATTATCTTCCTAAAGGGTGGAAGTAAATCCGAAGAAAGTTAAGCAAGCGTAAGTATCGTCCCCATGATATTTAGAAACTTCTGATATAGAGTAATGCACAAGGATGAAATGTTAACAAGAAATTCATGCATTGTGCATTTATGCAATAGAAATTTATAATCAACATTTAATTATAATTGATATTAAATTTAAGCATTTTTATTCACACTTTCCAACATAGGTGAAAAGTGTTTATGACTCTGTAAATTCTCACGATAACTTTATCGAAATGGCATTTCAGTATGTTGTTGAGATGCTCTGTGGGATGTTGGGGAATGAAAATGAATAATATCATTCAATTTGTTTCGAAATTAACCCAGGTTGAAAAAATTAAGTATATTTAACCGTATGGAACTTCATTTTTCAAACATTTTTAAACGAAATTAAAATTCCCAAATTGCTTCAAAAATTTTAGAAAATATTCAAATTATCACATAAAATGTGTAAAAACATTTTCAGCAAAATATGTTGTTGTTTTTAAGACCCAGACCGTCCGACCTACCAGAATGGTGTAAGATAACTGTTTGGACTGCCGGGAAGAGCCACCCAATTTAGATCGGAACCCAGTAGGGGAGGCATCCACAGGGACCGTACCCTCCTTCCCCTACCACCAACCTCTCGGAAGGACTTACGGACCCACATGTTTAACGTGATCGTTCGTACTCCGCATGAACACGGCGGCAGTTGTGGCAGCGTGCAAATTCAGCGCGCAAACCACCGGACTACTGCGCCCGAAATGTGCCAACAGCACGTGGTGTTCCCAGGTGATCACCCACCCAAGTACTAACCGCGCCCGATGCTGCTTGACTTCGGTGATCTAACGAGAACCGGTGTTTTCAGCACGGTAGGGCCGTTGGCTAGCGAGATAAGTTGTGTAGTTCTTAAATAAAAATTGAAAAATTAATTACACTCGTGATATATATGAAGAGGTCACGTGACACATTGCAAAATAAAATATGGCATCCTTCGTTTTTTGTCTGTGTAAAGATCGTGATGTTTAAAGATCTTTTAAATTTATATTAGTGCTGTATCCATCCCAAAACCGCTTTACCTTTGCGTATTATCTGTGTATTTAAATTCCCTGCCAATGCAATAAGTCTGGAATATAGGTGATATGACTGAAATATTCATTGACTTTAAATAGACAGGCAGTCGATTTATAAAATGCAATGGTTTGTCATAGTTATAACAATTTCGACGAACTAATTTAACATGAGATAAGCAAAAGGATGCATAGTTTCTATAATAATAAAATATTATCATTGTGGCATAATATTAATTGCAGAAGCATCGTGAACACATAGCAAATTATACTTATATGTTCATTATGTGTAACTATGAATAATGTTCATATTTATGTAACTAGCATTGTCTCGATGAAGTTTTAAGATTAATTTTGTCGATGGCATTTTTAGGAACAGCTTAATGTAAATAAAATTGTATTTCAGTTGAAAACATTTTTATAATCAATGCTTTATGCATAATTGATTTTTCTTGTTGTCTTTTGTAAACTTATTCCGGAGATATAAATATTGTTGCGAACGCGCAATGTTCCGTTTGGCGCCACTTTTTTCGTCTGTCTCTAAGGCCAGGCGAAGAAAATACAGTGCATGACGTCAGCATGACGTAAGGATGACCTGAGCACAGGATTTCCAGATTAGAAGACGGGTCGCCAAATTTGGCGATTTATCGCTAGTTTGGAGTATTCTGGAATATTACAGAAACTTCTCGATAGAACGTTTATTTTTTGAAATATAGAGATTACCAGAAGTTTCTATGGAGAGACTATAAAAAGGACTCACCCCTCCGTTGCAGTGGAGTTGACGAATGGACGTGACACGAGCTGCATTAGACTGTGATTTTTACTTTCCTTATATACATAATGTATAAGGAAAGTATTATGAGGGGGTCGAAAATTTGAATTCAAGTTTTCGACAGGAGAGCACGTTTCAAGCATCTCTGATCACGAATCGAACATTTTTGAGATAATGTCTGTGTCTGTGTGTGTGTGTATCAGTGAGTCTGTGGAGACGATATCTCACGAACGAATGAAGTGATTCGAATGAAATTTAGTACAAACATCACAATCCGTGAATACCGGAAGCCTAATGTTTTAATACACAATCGAATGTTCAGAACCCCCCTAAATTTTCGAGAGAAATTTTGAAAAAATCATCAAAAAATCAAAACCTTTTAATAAAGTTACGCAAATAGACATTTCTTATGTAATTTTTCCTTAGAAAACGATTGACATAAACTTTAGGACGCTAGCATGAACCGTTGTCGAGCTATTGCACATTTTCCAAAGAAATTTATCGAAAAATCCTATAAATTAAAAAAAATATATTAACTGTTGAAAAACTTGTTCACTTTTCATATGTAATATCATGCGATACATTTGGTGACATCATATTCGTGGTCTAGCTCGTTCCATTCATGAGAAAAGATACTTTGAGAAATACTTTTGTATTTGAACGCCATTAGTCATTTATCTGCTATAAGAATAACATATTTCTCCATCCATAACGCTTGACGACATTTTGGCGACGAATTTGGCGGAATGTCGCCAACTTGGCGACTTTTTTAAATGTTGCCAAATTAACGAAAATCTCGCCAAATGGATAAAAATGAAGCTAAATCAATGAAAATGACGACTAATTGACGAAAATTTAATATCCTAAAGAATATAAGTATCTACTATAAGAATACCATGTTTTTAACTATAAAAGTAGTAAATTCATTGCATTATTTAAGGAAAGTCATGTGCTGCCCACATCAGATTTTTGTCAATGTTTTGAGAATAGTAGCAGCTGTTTTGTGAAATTACTTTCGTCAACATTCAGTGAATAATGTCGCTTATGCTGTGAAATGAGTAGAGCATTTAAGTGCTGTTTGATTGTATATTATTTCTACTTACTTTGTGCTTGGAAATAAACGTAAGTTATCCAGAAACTTGGACTCGTTCTTGTATCCTGTCTATTCACCCACGCTTCTAAAGGATACCTTCGTAACAATATATTAGTTATATTCTCCTGGTTTAAAATATATCCTATACTATTTACAGCATCAAATAATATTCTTAACTAAATATCATTGCAAGACAAAGAAATTATAGAAAGTAGAGCTCATTACCCTATCAAAGAATGGGAGTAAATCCGAAGGAAGTCAAGCAGGCGTAAATATCGTTTCGGAGATATTGGGGAACTTTTGATATAGTAAAAGTACTGCACCAGGATGGAACGTCAACAAGAAATTCATGCATTTTGCATTTATGAAACAGAACTGTAGAAAGCATTTCTATTCTTTTATGCAGACTTATTTCATACTGTCATATGCATTTTATAAAAACCCAGAATGACATCTCCCAAATATGGAAATGAAAATCTTTAGTGAATCCCCAAACTCTCTTTGGATTTCGATGTTGAATTTATATCACTCACTAGCAGCATACACATTCTTCGTACGGAGTACATAATATAAAAAAACTTATAATTCGCAATCATGTGCAAATTCTGTTAAAATATTAAATTTATTGCTCCTAAAGAGACGTTTAAGAATATCTGTTCTTACTATGCAAAATTATCTTCCCTGGCAGATCTGAAGAATAAAACATCCTGGGCCCCTTTTGTAAGCAAATTTACAAAAAAAAAAAAAAAGGAATTGAATCAATATATGCAATACCGTACTACTTATACTGTCGCAGATTAAAAAATATGCCAGTGTGTTAGTAGAAGATTACCCGTATTACAATATGAGTCTCAAAATCTTTGCCAAAATAAAAGAAATGGCGTAATAAATTGAGAATATCAATAATCCCCGTACTCTTTATACCAGAAGGTCGTAATTGATTCCAATATATGCCAATATATATCAAAATATATGACAATATACCTGTACTACTTATATTCTCGTAGATTAGAAGATATACCCGTGTATTTGTAGAAGATTTCCAGTACAACGTACAATATATGAGTTTAATCAATTTTTGTCATAATAACAGAATTGCATAATAACTTGAAAATATCAATAATCTCTGAATCCATAATTCCCAAATATATCAATAATAATAACGTTTAAACCTGAAGACCGTAATTGATATTATCCAGTCAAAAATGCCATAAGAAAAATCAAATCGTTCTTTTCTAAAATATATTTTTATATCCATTTATTTATTATTCAAATAGAAAAAATAATAATTAAAATTAACAGACAGATTTCATTTAATTGCGTTTCTGAGCGACATGATATAAAATAGAATCTTCCTCATAAACTGCGAAATTAAATATCCATTTTGATTTCTTTATACTTTTCATTGTTCAGTAAAAGCTTGTTTAAAATAAACCATGGAGATAGATTTCCCATTTAAATCATGTTTCAAACAATTCATGCTTTCAGAAAATGACTAATTAGCGCAAAAAATCTCCCATCAAACTCAGAAATACAGTTTTATTTCACTTTCAAACGATTTTCAAGCTTTTGGTTTGGAGAACCACGGAGTTAGAGAGTAGAACTCCAAGGATAAAGTTTCGTTTTTTATTAATATCTCGACAACCCCTGGTTTTAGATACTCGAAACTTGAGCTAAATTTGTGGGGGGCTATTTCAAGGCCATCCACAAAATTTTATCAAATTCGGTTCAGCTGTTCTCCCGTGATAACGGGACAAACAGACAGACAGACAGACAGATAGATTTTCAATTTTATTTATATAAATTATCTATGTTCATATTATATAGATTACGTTATTTATATAGATTATTTACTATAGCCACTCGATGTTACAAGAAAATCAGACGAAAGTATAAATTCTTCGTGAATCGTCATTCTTATTTAGAATTTGATGCTAAATCCATGTCAGTCATTATCTAAGCCATATCTATGTCAAACCCCGATAAATAGGTATTTCAATGAAATTATAAATTTTTAAATTGGAATTGACATTTCCAGAACCGAAAGGGGAGATATAAAATTTAACGTCTCTAGAATTTAATGCTGAATCTGCCTTTTCTGCGAAATAGTCAACAAAAATGCATATATCCACTCTAGCTGAAAATCTATTTGACCAAATTTTACAAAATTTTGTAGATATGTCACTTGTGGGTTATTCTTGTACTGGTATGATTTGAAAAATGAAAAACCTGCATTTTTTTGCCAATGACCCACCAAAAATCGTCAAAATCTAAAGTGAAGAAATATATATATGGTCAAATGTATAAATTAAATACTTGTTTTATACGTAATTTTTAACGACGAAAATAAAAAAAAAATCAACCACATTATTTTATGACTAACCGTTCGTGACATATTTCAATTTTTCGCATTTTTGCACCGTCGTTTTCGAAAATACGTCCGTCCAGTCGTCCAGTGAAACTAAAAATTGAATTAAAACTGCAAATTCAGTATAATTTTAAATTAGTATCCGTGGTTTTTAATGCAATTAAACTCAGTTTAATGAATTATGAAAGAAAGAGAAAATTAATTCGACTTTGTAGGGAAAGTAATGTGCTGTCCATATCACATTTTTTAAACTGTTGCCTGGGAGGCTCACCAAGGCAGTATTCAATATCATCAGGCAAACACCCACAAGTTACTGAAAATGACGCCGGTCGCTCGCGATCGACTAGTTTTGTGACTGCTGTCTTAGATATTCCCTGAATATTAGTCTTTTAAATGATGTTAGTGTATCTATGTGAATCTGGCTGTTTGTAACTGTGTAAGTATAATCTTTCGAAAAGAAAAAATAACTTACCGAATGAAATTTAGTGCAACTATTTCATTCTACAAACATAAGAGGCTTACTGTAATTCTGCGAAATCAGACAAAGGAAAAGAAAAGATTCTCAAATTTTCGAACATTGCAATTTGAAAAGAAAATCTGAAGAAACAAGAAATGTATTAACCTTTTGCTTACGGGTGGGAGAGCGGCCATCACAAACGAAGAACCTCTTAAAAAGACAGGTATTTGACATACCCTATCCCAAATAGTTCGATCCCCCTTTGCAGACATTGGCATCCATGGACGTCAATATATATACAAGTAGTATGCATATTTCATTCTTACCGCAAGCTATTGAAATTTTTTAACCCCTTTTGCATGCTTATTTTATATAGTCATGTATATTTTCAGAAAAACCAGAAGTGACGTCTCCAGAACAGGAAATGCAATTCCTTAGGGGACCCTCAACCCCTCCAGAATTCGATGCTAAATCTTTAGCAGTCATCATCTAAGCTATTTAAAGCAGATTCGGAGAAATGGATGTTTCAAGGAAAATACAAATTTTTATATCGGAAGTAACATCTCCAGAACCGGATGCTGTTGTTGTTGAGACCCAGACCGTCCGACCTACCAGAAGTGTGTAAGGTAACTGTTTGGACGGTCGAGAAGAGCCACCCAATTTAGACCGGAATCCAGTGGGGGAGGCATCCATAGGGACCGTACCCTTCCCCTACCACCAACCTCGCGGAAGGACTTGAGGACCCACATGTTTAATGTGATCGTATTCCGCGTGAACACGGCGGCAGTTTTGGCAGCGGAGGGAATCGAACCCGGGCCTACCGAGTGTAATTCCCGCGCGCTAACCACTGGGCTACCGCGCCCCCAGAACCGGATGTAGAAATCCTTAGTGAGTATCTTAATCCTCTTCAGAATTTGATGCTGAATATATATATATGTCATTATCTAAGCTCTATCTATAACCAAGCCTGAGACATGGATGCTTCAATAAAATAAATTTGAACCAGGGAGAAAAGAAACTGAAAGTGAAAATTGTTGACCTTACGTCCTACAGAATGTGATTCTGAATCCACATCAGTTTTTATCTTATCTCTAACTATAGTCAATCTTGGAAAATAGATGTTTTAAATAAAATGAAGATTACTGAACCGAAAATTTACAAAAGAACTGGATGTGGGATTCCTCAGTACTCCCAATTCTCCTACGGAATTTGATACGGAATTCAAATCAGTTGTAAAGAACCTTGCTGCCTCAACCGGGAATCGAACCCTGGATCTTCGAGCTGGCCAGCCGACACTTTACCGTTGAGCTACTGGGGTGGAATTGCAAGATCTTATCGTCGAAGTGAACTCTGCATTCTCCACCCACTAATGTCAGATTTGTGTGCAACTAACAATCTGATAGACCACTTCCTGCTATTTTTACCCCCAGGTTAGCCTCCTAATGCAATTTTTGTCTTCCAGGTTAGCTTCATCAGTGGTGATTACACTCCCAACTTGAAATCGGCGTTTAATACCCCAGAGTTCACTAAATCCGTGCTAGTCGTACTAGAGCCACTTTTCAGACCTCCAATATCTTTCTTTCTTTGACCCAAACTATCCGACCTACCAGAAGGTGTGAGTGTGAAGACCCAGACCGTCCGACTCATCCAGAGGACTTGAGTATCTAATTGGACGGCCGGGAAGAGATCCGGGGACAACACCAGAAAAAACACAACTAAACAAAACAGCAAACAAACAAAGCAGTAATCAAAAACAAAACACAACACCAAAACAACACAGCAAACCAAAATAAAAGGGAAGGCGGCACCACCGGGGAGGAGCAAGTAAAAACCAAGGGGATCAACAACCAGAGAAAAAGTTAAAAGCAGCAATGGCTCTCAGGCTATTCAAGTGATTTTGTTGGATATTTCTCTCGCTATGAGAACACAGTTTTTAATTTTGTTAATTGAAGTTTTATTCGAGCAGACACTCGAGAACCAGGCCGCGGAATTAGCGGGGGAAGGTTTAGAAAGATGAAAAGGTTTAGAGTGGGGGCAAGCAAAGACGTAGTGGTCTGCATCTCCAAAGGAACCGCAGGAACAGCAAGAGGTTGATTTAAATTTAAAAAAGTAAAGATAATCCAAAAATGGGCCGTGGCCCGTGATAAAATAAATAAGATATTTGTTCATTAAAAGGAAATTAAAGTTTACGTGGGGAAGAAAGTTTAAAATTCTGGCTGGGTCATGGGTGCGAGGGGAAATGTAGTTGTTTAGATAAGATTGCCAGGCGTTTAAGATATCTAGTTTACAATGCTTTTTTAACAGAGAGTAGGGAAAAGGTAAAGGAGATAGGGTACCTGAAGAGGTAGCAAGTTTTGCATTTTCATCGGCGGCCTCGTTGCCCGAGATGTCAGAATGGGCTTTAACCCAACAGAGGTTTATTAAATGTTTGTTTAAATTTGCATCTAGTTTAATTTTGGAAAGATAGTCAGATTTGTTTCTAATGGAGTTAAGGGCCGAAATGGAGGATTGACTATCTGAAAAAATATTTATTTTTAAATTATTTGTAGAAGCCCAGTTGATAGCAAAGTGTATTGCTGCTATTTCAGCTTGAAAAACTGTGTTCCCAAGGTTGAGTTTGAAAGTATATATGTTTTGAAGTTTATCCCCCCTGTATATGCAAATGGCGTAACCCACTTTGTCGTCAATGGCAGAGCCATCAGTGTAAATATTTATGTCTGAAAAAAGTGAGGGGTCGAAGGGAGCCAGATAGGCGATACGAAGGGAAGGGGGGATAGAAGAGGAAGGGCGATTGAAGTCAAAGTTAGGGGGAGAGGGAAGAGACGGGTTGGTAAAATGATTTGTTCTGAGTTTCCAGAAGGCATACTTTTTAAATTGTGTATTAATGACAAAATGAATGGGGGGAATACCAGTTATAGAGTAAAGAGAAATGTTGGAAGTAGTCCGAAAACCAGAAGAGATTTTGAGAAGAAAAATCCTTTGCAAAGACAAAAGTTTTTTGACCTGAGCCCCAGTCAAAGCTTGTCCTCAAATTCCTGCGCCGAAAATGATTATCTTTTCGATGACCGAAAGATACCAGATTTTTAAAAAGGATTTATCTATACCCCAGTTATTGCCAGACACCCTCCCAAAGGTGCTGGCGAACTTAAAACATTTCTCTCTAAGATTGAAAATGTGGGAGCTCCATTTTAAATTATCGTCGATAGTGATTCCAAGAAAGGTGAGTTGTCTAATTGTAGGTATTTTATGGTTTTGAATTTTGAAGGAAGGGCGTTGTCTGGTTTTTGAGCGGTTTTTATTGAAGATAATTGATTTACATTTTTCTGGAGCTATAGAAAGTTTTAAAACAGTGAGAGTGGATGAGATAAGGTTTAAAAAGTTATTGGTATTAAATTGTAGTGTTTTTAAGTTGGATGAATAGGTGACCACTGCGAGATCATCCGCGAAGGCCTGAAGGTGAAAAAGATCGTTGTTGAGTTTTAGAATGTCATTAAAGTAGATACTCCACAGGCAAGGGGATATAACCGATCCCTGTGGAGCGCCCATAGAAATGTGTTTTGTAATATGTGATTTACCTATGTTGAGTGAAATTTCTCTGTTAAAAAGATATGAAAAAATGATATTTTGAAAAGGCTGAGGGAGGTTGATTTTTGAAAATGAAAGAGGCAAGACGTTCCAGTTGAGACTGTCAAATGCTCCGCAGCTGTCCACGGTGGTCAAAGAAACAAAATGTATTGACTTGTGGGAGGAAATGGTTTGAATTAGTCCAAGAGCAGCGTCCTTACAACTCGTTAATTCCTTAAAGCCATATTGGAGGGGATGGAGAGCATCCTCAGAAGAAAGCCAAAAATTGAGTTTATTTATGAAAATTTTTTCCAATATTTTACCAAGGGTCGGGAGGAGGCAAATGGGTCTATACGAAGAACATTGAGACGGGTCTTTTCCAGGTTTATTAAAGAAGAGAATGTTGGCATTTTTGAGACAAGAGGGAAAGTGGCAGAATTTAAAACATAGATTTATAGTTTTTGATAGGAAAGAAGGGAAAAATTTATAAAGTTGCTTCCAAATTGTGAAATCTAAATTGTCAAGGCCTGGGGCCTTACCATTTTTTAAATTTTTAAAGACAATGAGGAGCTCTTCATCCGAAACCACCCCCAGTCCCTCAGAAGGCAAAATAAATGAAGGAAAGTTTATAAAATCCTTATCTTCTTTAAAATGGTGGTCCAACAAGCGTTTCAGTTTATCATCAAGGTTGAGGGAAGGGGAGTCAGGGAAGTGGAGATTAATGTTATTAAATTTTTTGTGTTTCTGGAAAGTAAATTTGAATTGAGAGCCGAAAGTTTTGCTGCATCCTGTGCAGAAAGATTTCCAGGAGTCAAGTCTTGTTTTCTTAATCAGTAATTTGTATTTGGCTCTATTTTGTTTATAAAGAATTAAGGCCGCAGAGATTTTGGTGGGAGGAGCAAAATTCCTCTCGAGTGATTTGACTCTTTTATAAAGGGCGGTAACGAAGTTTCTATGTTTTGTGAGAGTGGGATTCCACCAGGAAAAATTTTTAATTGTTTTTGATTTTTTCTTTCTAATAAATTTTAAGGCACAATTTTGGGTTATATCAATAAGAGTTTTAAAAAAAGAATCTAGGGAGTTAGTGTCTTGAATATTATCTAAAAGGGGATTGAGAAAATTTAAGTTTGCTCTAAAGTTATGTATAAATTTACCGATTCCGTATTGAGTTTTGAAAAAGAAAGTATCATTAGAGGGGGGGTCAAGGTTAAGTGTAATTTTAATATATTTATGGTCGCTAAGAGTATCACTCGACAGGACCTCCCAGCTAAAAAGAGAATCGAAGAGTGAAAAGTTCATGAGAGAAAGGTCGGGGAATCCATTTCCGGAGTGTGAAGCGAAAGTTGGACCACAATTTTTATCGTTACAGATTATGAGATTGTTTTTGAGGCAAAAGTCAATCATGTCCAACCCCCTCTGGTCGGTGAACCCATATCCCCACATCCGAGCACGGGCATTAAAATCTCCCAGAAGGAGAAAGTTAGAGTTCAGGTAGTCAAAGATATCTATTTCTGATAAAGGGGTTAAAAAGTTATCATGGGGTGGGAAATATATACTAGCTAGATTAATGATGGGATGCTGGGGAAGTAATATTTCTATAAAGATTGATGAGGATGATTTAAATTTAAAGTTTACTGTTAAGAGTGGATTAAAGATTAAAATAGCCGCCTTCTGGGAGACGGAGACAAATTGGCGAACACCAGGAGGGGGGGAGAGAATTAAATTATGATTTATATAGGGTTCTTGAAGACATACGTAGTCTATTGAGTTGTCTATTGCAAATTTAAAGAGATTTGAATGGGCGGAAAGAGAGTGGTTTAAGTTAATCTGGATGCCGGTAATAGTCATGGCAAGAAAGGAAGTATAAAAAAGGGAAAAGGCTCGGATGGGGGGAAGAAACCCCAAGGCAAAGCTTTAAAAAAAAAAAAAAAAAAAAAAAAACATATATACAGAGGTAATACAAACATATTAAAATAGAACAAGGAAACAGATGAAAAAGCTAAATCTGTATAAAAGTTTTCACGCCTCCCTCTGGAGGGAGCGAATTTTTGCCATTTCGGCCATATAAGTTCTACAGTTTTTTCGATCGTGCGTGTTATGATCAGTTTCATAATGTAGGTTTGGGTTCAGATCGTTCGAGGTTGTGCAATTGACACATGTTGGAGTTCGTGCTTTGCAGTCTCTAAAAGTATGGCCGCTGCGAGTACAGTGGCTGCAGTTGCCTTCGGAGTAATGGCAAAAATTTGCGACGTGCCCGTATCCCTGGCACTTATGACACATTTTTAGGGATATGTATTTTTTCACCAGGTAAGACTTGAAATGGTGAAACAGTTTTTTCGAGTCCAATATTCGGTTAGCTGTAGAGAGGTCGACTAGGAACACCCAGTTCAGGCTACCAGATCTGGTTTTGAAATTTTTTATGATTCGAATGTCTCCAGGTTTTAATGTAGGATGGTTTAGACAAATAAGTGCTTTAACGTTTTCTTCTAAAAAGTCTGAAGGTACGCCGAAGATGATAAGAGCTAGTTTTCGATCTTCCTGGAGTTTAATGGTAAATTTATCTTTAATTGCTGAGTTTTGGAAGATCGGCAACAGGTTTCCTGGGTTCTGCTCTTTACAGGTTACCTTTAGGGTACCGTTCGGGAGAGTCGAAATGTTTTTTATGTTGATGCCCCGAGGGCAAGGTAGTGAAAATAGATCCTTTTTAAGTTGAACGTTGTCTTTTGTCCTGTCCTTCCCCTGGAGGATGATACTTGAATAAAGTCTGTTCCCGGCGGGGTCAGTCTAAGGATGAGCAGAGGAGGAGGTTGAGGCAGAAGCACCAGGAGGAACAGATCCTTTCAGAGTTTGTTGCACCGTATTCTTGACAAGAAGAGGAATTTCTTTGGTTATGGAAGATGAAAGAGCTTTCAGGCCAGTATCCAATTTATTTTGTAGAGTAGAAAGATTATCGTTGATTGTTTTGGAGAGTGCAGAGATAGCATCAGTATTTGCACGGCGAGAACGTGGAGACGGAGGAGAGACATTACTTTCAAGAGTGTGACAGGAAATCTTTATATCTTTAAATTTCTCCTCTGTGTATGATTTCTGGGTTGCATTAAGCTTGATATTTTTAGCAATGTATTTCTCGAGCCTTGAGATGTTTAGTAAAATTCTTGCAACATGCTCGGAGGAATATCTATATCTGTGAGAGTCGAGCCAGGACTGGAAGCAGCAGAAGGAGCAAGAGTGGAAGATGGTCATCAGGTTTGGAGGAGGTTGACGGAGCAGGAAAAGCGCTGACAGAAAGAATAAAAGGCGGAGAAGCATGTGAAGGTGAAGAGTCAGAGCCAGCGAAAGAAGGAGGAGGATGATCAGGTTGGGAGGGAAGGACAGGCAAAGAAGAATATGGAAGTTTGTAGGTTGAGGTTGAAGATGCAGAACCAGAGGGAGAAGAAGACATAGGTTTTGTAGAGGCAGCAATCATTGGTTTTGTAGAGGCAGCAATCATTGATTTTGTAGAAGGAGTAAAAGTTGGTTTTGATGTCGAAGTTGTCGCTGGGATGGTGGTTGGTTTGGAAGATTTTGAGGATCCAAAAGGTGTGAGTACCTGGGTTGCATTTGAAGGTTGTGTTGTAGAAAGCTGGCGAGGAAGACGAGGAGGCACAATGGTGTGAGAAAACAGAGCAGAATCATATGTTCGTGGCACACTTTTAAAATTTGAGAACCGGATGCCTGGATTTCCAGTAGTGGGTGTAACATCCAATGAGGTTTGATCAGGAGGAGTGCACACAAGAGAAAAGGATTCAGAAGTTGCAGCTCTTTCAGTGTCCAGGGATAACGGGGTAAGTACTACGGAATGTTGAAGGGGAGGAAAGTCTTCGGCAGAAGGGGAATACATAGGTGGATCCATAATATCAGTAATATCAAATATTTATATATATACAAAAATATAAAGACCATAGGTTACCTTAACTGAAGCCGGAGGTGTCGCCAAGGATAAAAATAACAATACATTTGCAATAATATAAACACAAATTATAAACAGTATCATATTTTAAATAATAATTTTTAACATTACTTTGAATAATACTAATGAAGACATGAGATGGGCACGACAAGAAAAAGCAAAATGACGCGCCAAAGGCAAAATGATGCTCCAAAAGCAAAATGATGCAAAATCATTTTTAAAAGGTTAAACAATATTGTAAATAGTACTTTTGTAATTCAAAGGCATTACTGAATTGATCTTACTAATACAACAGGTAGAGTACAAAAAGCAAAATGATGCGCCGAAAGCAAAATGACGTGCCAAAAGCAAAATGATGCGCCGATGGCAAAATGGCGCGCTATGAATGGAAAGTACAAATCATAAAACATGAAGTTTTGAAACTCTGATTACAATATTAAAAATAGGTCTAACTTGAAAATAATTACTCAAAAAGTGAAGTTAAAACATTGAAATACATGAATATATAAGTTATTGTAGTAAAATAATGATATAAATGTATATTTGCAGATGGAAGATTGGTCCAATTTGGACCCAATCTGACGAAAGTCCCATTACAATTGCATTGTTGAAAAGGCTTAAAGTAATAGAATATTTACAAATTGAAACTATAAATATCTCACCAACTCTGAGGTGGATTCAAAGGCTGGAGATATCAAAATGAAGCTATGAGGGAGTACAACGTTAAGTGAACAAAAATTTAGAAAATAATGCAAAAATCACGCTTCCAGAACGCAAAATACCGGAGGACGAAAAAAGCCGTCATAACGTACTATAGCATAATCAATGAGCCGCTACCAGAAGGTGTAAGATATCTGTTTGGACAGTCGGGAAATGCCACCCAATTTAGACCGAGACCCAGTGAGCTGGCATCCACAGAAACCGTACCCTCCTTCCCCTACCACCAACCTCTCGGAAGGACTTACGGACCCACATATTTAACATGCCAGTACTCCGCGTGAACACGGAGACAGTTTGGGCAGGCCGGGAATTGTCTTCCGAGTGCAATCCACTGGGCTGTCTCACCCCTCTCCGATATCTTTGCAATAACCTACAGGGATGCTTTGTCTGCCATTGTAAAGAACCTTGCAGCTCCAACCGGGAATCGAACCACGGATATTCGTATTGACCGGCCGATGCTCTACCGTTGAGCTACTGGGCTGGAATTGCAAGCTCTTATCGTCGTAGGGGTCTCTGCACAGTCATCATCTGGGTTCTATTTATACCAGATCTTGAAAGATAGATGTCTTAAGAAAAACTTTCCCCCAAAACAATAATATGACAAAATTTGTTTCAACAATAATTATGACAAATGATACGAGTATAGGATAGTTTAGCCAATATATATCTCAGTTTGTATTTTTTTTTTAGAAGCGAAATACGTATTTTATGACATGCTAATATGTACTGTTCATGCTAATATGTACTCAAGTACATTTCAAGCGTCTTAAACGTCTAAAATATGAAAAAAAATATTTCTAGAAAAGTTCCTAGAAATATTGAAAATTAATCCATATTACAGTGAATCTAATTCCGTGATATCATTCTGTGAATTTCTTCTAAGTGTGATTTCATTTTGGTATAAGAATACCACAATTTGTGACAACTGGACTCCTGCTGATTTTAAACGCGATCGAACAATCCGGAACACCCCCAGTTTTTTTTATATTTTTCAACTATGAAAATATAATTGTAGTTAAAACGTTAAACAATCAATTTGAATGTAAATTTTAGTTAAAAAAGAATAACGCCGTTCAAAAATCTTGCATAAGCCATTTTTGGCATATTATACGTTTTTGGAATAAATTATCACAACATAAGAAATTTCAAATGCATTAAATATGATTAAGAAATATTAACTATGATTAATGGTATTTTTTATTAAACATGATTAATGGCATTATTAATAAATATGATTAATGGCATTATTATTATATATGATTAAAGTGGCTTTTTATAAGAAACATGCGGCAACACATCAACTGAAATGATCCCCATAATAGCACGTAACGATTTCGTGTTATAACACTTATTGTTATGTTATAACAGTATTGAATGTAGAAACCCCAACAAAGTAGACAAATACTTTAAATAACAATGAACGAAGTTAATGTCTTTTTTCTATATCATTGTTGCTCGTGCAGGTACATAAGTTTAATTACTATACTCTGCATAAAGGTAATTTGAGTGCTCCTCAAAAACTACGATTGCTTTACTGAGAGTGTTTTAACCGATTGCTTTACTGAGAGTGGTTTAACTGATTGCTTTACTGCGAGTGGTTTAACTGATTGCTTTACTGAGAGTGGTTTAACTGATTGCTTTACTGAGAATGTTTTAACTGATTGCTTCACTGAGAATGTTTTAACGGATTACTTTACTGAGAGTTTTTTAGCTGATTGCTTTACAGAGAATGTTTTAACTGATTGCTTTACTGAGAATGTTTTAATTGATTGCTTTACTGAGAATGTTTTAACTGATTTCTTTACTGAAAATATTTTAACGGATTGCTTTACTGAGAGTGGTTTAACTGATTGCTTTACCGAGAATGTTTTAACTGATTGCTTTACTGAGAATGTTTTAACGGATTGCTTTACTGAGAATGTTTTAACTGATTGCTTTACTGAGAATATTTTAACGGATTGCTTTACTGAGAGTGGTTTAACTGATTTCTTTACCGAGAATGTTTTAACTGATTGCTTTACTGAGAATGTTTTAACGGATTGCTTTACTGAGAGTGGTTTAACTGATTGCTTTACTGAGAGTTGTTTAACTGATTGCTTTACTGAGAATGTTTTAACGGATTACTTTACTGAGAGTGGTTTAGCTGATTGCTTTACTGAGCTGATTGATTAACTGCTTTACTGAGAATGTTTTAACTGATTGCTTTACTGAGAATATTTTAACGGATTACTTTACTGAGAGTGGTTTAGCTGATTGCTTTACAGAGAATGTTTTAACTGATTGCTTTACTGAGAATGTTTTAATTGATTGCTTTACTGAGAATGTTTTAACTGATTGCTTTACTAAGAATATTTTAACGGATTGCTTTACTGAGAGTGGTTTAACTGATTGCTTTACCGAGCATGTTTTAACTGATTGCTTTACTGAGAATGTTTTAACGGATTGCTTTACTGAGAATGTTTTAACTGATTGCTTTACTGAGAATGTTTTAACGGATTACTTTTCTGAGAGTGGCTTAGCTGATTGCTTTACAGAGAATGTTTTAACTGATTGCTTTACCGAGAATGCTTTAACTGATTGCTTTACTGAGAGTGGTTTAACTGATTGCTTTACTGAGAATGTTTTAACTGATTGCTTTACTGAGAATGTTTTAACGGATTACTTTACTGAGAGTGGTTTAGCTGATTGCTTTACTGAGCTGATTGATTAACTGCTTTACTGAGAATGTTTTAACTGATTGCTTTACTGAGAATGTTTTAACTGATTACTTTACTGAGAGTGGTTTAGCTGATTGCTTTACTGAGCTGTTTTAACGGATGTTTTAACTGAGAATGTTTTAACGCTTTACTGAGCTGTTGATTGCTTTACTGAGCTGTTTTAACGGATGTTTTTACTGAGAATGTTTTAACGGATTACTTTACTGAGAGTGGTTTAGCTGATTGCTTTACTGAGCTGATTGATTAACTGCTTTATTGAGAATGTTTTAACTGATTGCTTTACTGAGAATGTTTTAACTGATTGCTTTACTGAGAGTGGTTTAACTGATTGCTTTACCGAGAATGTTTTAACTGATTGTTTTACTGAGAGTGTTTTAACTGATTGCTTTACTGAGAATGTTTTAACTGATTGCTTTACTGAGAATATTTTAACGGATTGCTTTACTGGGAGTGGTTTAACTGATTGCTTTACCGAGAATGTTTTAACTGATTGCTTTACTGAGAATGTTTTAACGGATTGCTTTACTGAGAGTGGTTTAACTGATTGCTTTACTGATAGTGGTTTAGCTGATTACTTTACTGAAATTGGTTTAACTGATTGCTTTGCTGAAAGTGGTTTAACTGATTACTTTACTGAGAGTGGTTTTGAGACGTGATATTTGGTGACCTTGGTGGTTTTATCTATTAAAACCATATTTGCCGATGATGGTTGTCATAGTTGCAAATTCGCTTTTTGATATGAAATTCAGAAACAGTTAAATTGAGGTAGGATAGCCCAGTGGTTAACACGCGAGGATGGCACTCGAACAATCCGAGTTCGATTCCCGGCTTTCATTTTCCCGTTCATTCATTTTTTAATGAGACATTACATTAGAAATGATCATTATTGAAGCTTGTGATTTTTTAAAGGTTTTTTCAAAATTTCATTCGAAAATTTAGAAGTCTTACGAACATTCGATTACGTTTAAAATCAATAGACTTCTCGTATTCAGCAATTGCAATATTCGTACAAAATATCGTACGAAACGCTCATTTCGTTCGCGATATATCGCTTTCACCGACACACACACTAACACACATACACAAAAAACAGACAGCCATACACACACAAAAAAAGACAGCTCACACACACACACTAATACACACATACAGACAGATATCACTTCAAACGCGTTTGATTCGACAAAATCTAGGATTTTAACCGCTTATGCGGGATATTTACTTTTGTGGGGGCATTTGCACTTATTTTACTTAAAGGCCTAAAATGTATAGTTGCACAGCTGGCTCTGTAATTAAGCATTCTAAAACTAAAGTAAGTTTCATTTCCTCTCGGGTATATTAAATTTAAATCTGAAAATGAGTTATTAAATTTTGCATGCACATCTCGACAAACGTCCACTCAACTATAATTTACTTGCAGAGAAAACTCCTATTATTTACGCTTAGTGTGTTTCCCTGCACATGTAACGCAGTTGCTAAGAGACGTACTTTAAAATACATCAAGACCACATGTTACCAGAAGTTCTTATCAGTGTTTACACTGGGTATCATAGTGAATTTTGAACTTTTAACCGTGCGATTAAATTTATTCAGGCGTTGTTTTGTTTAGATAATGCAATTTGTATAGGGAGTGTGTGATTACATATTTTAGGTATGTTTTTTAATATACAAATAATTGTTGTTTGGTAGTTTGTCCAGAACAAACTTCATTGTTGATGTATTTTATACCACCTTTCATCTAAAGCAGGCATTTGCCACCAATATCTATGAAAACATAATCATAAATAAAAGGAAAATGGTTGTAGTCAATAAGGCCGCACAATGTGGGAGATGGATACCACTCGAGTTGGGGCTTTTCAGAAGGGGGTCTGGACTCATAATATTTTCTGTGGGGATGGAGACGACATAAAATTTCACAAAGCGGGGGAAATCAAATATGGATAGACAGATGCTCGTGATGAATGTTTGTAGGCGGCCCACAATTTGTATGGATGACCTTGTGGTCAGCACATTACTTTACCTGCATACTCAAATTATTTTTATTTATTTTATCTAGTTATTTATATTCATTAAACAAAGGTTTCTAGCATAAATTAATACATTAAATCAGTATGTACTTTCAATTACATAGAATTGGAGATATAAATTAATTTCTCTTCCATCTAGTATCTGTCACAGTTATAAATCACCAAAGTATTAAAAAAAAAATCATATTTATTTGAGTTTAATCTAGCGCAGTAGGAAGGGGTGATTTTATTCGTTATGATATAAAAAATTAGTATAAAACAAGCATTTATTTCATATAGTTAAGGATGTTCATGATTTTTTTTTTCATTTGTGTAGCGGAACATTTTGATAAAAGTGGTATAGTGTTTATTTTTTCTAAAACTTTCTACCAAATTACAGTCAACAGTAGGGTAATTTCTAATTCGCCAGGCTGCCAAATTTGATGAAAATCCGATTAATAGTTTTGAGGAAGAGTAGATATATACGTTGTACAAGAATTGTATAAGCAGAAAAATGGCATATTAAAAATAATACATTTAAAGTAATTATAATAAATAAAACTGTTGCTTTTAAATAAACTTACAAAAGTTCCTTGAAGAAAGTAGACATATTGTCTAGATATTTTGTTCTTAGCGGTTGTTAAGGGAAAATACTGTTCTTTTGGCCTGAAGAAGGGATCTTATACCGCCCTCAAAACAATTATCGTCACCTAACTGACATGTGTCTGTTGTTTTCAAGAAAGTATTGTAAATTATATTCAAGAGAATGTTGCTTTTTGTGAAAAATTCGGTATGAATGTGCGTAACTTTATAAAAAAAATATTCCCTTATTTTGTCTGAAGGGAGTTTTTATAGATATTCAAATCTTACAAACTGACGTTAGGTTATCTGAACACTGACAATGAACTGAAGTTAATATTTTCTGAATGTGACACCTAGAGACTTTTGAATGATCTAACACTTTGATAATGTATTATGTATTTTAGTGAAGTATTTTAAATCAAAACCGTTGATAATATGTTTGAACCATAAAATAATTATCAAATACTCCGATAATGTATTTTGAATCATCAAATACTTTTATGTATTTTGAATTATCAAATACTTCGAAAATGTATTTTGAATCATCAAATACTTTGATTATTTTGAATCATCAAATACTTTGATTATTTTGAATTATCAAATACTTTGATGATGTGTTTTGAATCATCAAACACATTGACCTATGTTGAATCACCAAATGCATTGACGTATTTTGAATCATAAAATACATTGACGTATTTTGAATCATCAAATACATTGATGTATTTTGAATTTGATGATGTATTTTGAATCATCAAATACTTTGACGTATTTTGAATCATCAAATATACCAAAGTATTTTGAATCAACAAATATGTCATCAAACATTTTTTGAATCATTATGGCATACCGAATATGAAATATGAATGCGCAAAAAGGAAAGTTGATCACTCAAAATAGTTTTCTTTTGTAAGTTATTTGTGAATATTTTTCATAGTAATTTAAATTGGTATCATTGAATTTAAGGTCATAATTTTTTTTACGCACCATGCATTTTAATGCACTTAAATAATTTTAATGTGCATTTCAAAATTAATTTTTTTTTTCTTGGAGAATTTCAATCAAGAAAAACTACCTTTTTATTTCTTTTTCTTTAACTTTCAATGATACAATATTTTACAACTGAGAACCAGTAATTAAAGTTAAATAACTTTAAATTCAATATTCTAATTCTTAATGCAAAAATACTCTTAAACTAAATATCTTAAATAAACTTTAATAAATATGTAAATATTATTATGTACAACTACGTGTATCTTAATATCCACATAGTTATCTCATTCATTCAAATTGCTCAATTAAAACTATATTTATTCTTATATTAATCAATAAGCTACGAAAGCAATGCTAAAATAGTTATTTATAAATCATATTTCAAGCAAAACAACTAATATAAAACTGTGTACTAACTCCTCTTCTTCTTTGATTCCAATTTACAAAACTAAAAATAATGTTTATACATACGTAAATTCATCTAATGATTCTCAGAAATAAAGTATTAGTGAAGAACACCTTAAGGGAAAACCCGTTCGATATTTTGATTCCTTACTTGAAAAGCTAAAATCTTCACTTACCTGTGAAACAGTTTTTCCCTCTCAGCAGCTCTCTCTTTGTTTCGAATAATCCCTAAAAATATATAAAATCCCGAAAAATCTCCAAAAATTATACATGTTTGATTGTCACGTGTATGTATCGCATGGCTTCCTGTACAAGCTAGCACAGCAACAAATTTCGGTCTCGGACTGCCAGTGTACACTGTCCCGAATACTGAGGGGGTGGCCACGCCCATCCTCCGAACACGTGACCGTAGTGACGTCACCGATCAATACACCTACACTGTTTTCTCTCAGTGTGTGGGTAAACGGCCCCTTCACCAGTTTTTGGTATGATTTACGTAACGTTGATTTGTGGCATGAGGGAATAGTACGGATGGAAATTAAATGTATGAATGAGAGGATTTTCCATTGCAAATGAAATTTCCTAACTTGATTGATAATTTCCGCCTAAAGTTTGATAGGTTAAGGGCTAACGTGTACAAAGTTTATTGCATTAAGATGATGATACTTTTTGTCATAATTGTTATATGCTTAATGTTGAATACGTGATTTACATCTGCGTTACGATCTCCAAGCATATTGTAGGGTATTGTTACAGATATAATGACAGATAGAAAAAAAAAACACGCAAAATCTTCTTTATAACCCAATAGCATGTCAATATTTTATATTTCGGGAGTTCCTTGAATACACTTCCAATATAAAACCAATATAGGTTGACAATATTTATATTGGCATTTCAATAAAGCAAAAATGTAGGTCTAATATCGGTTGCCGATATTTAGCCAATGTTAATGTTTCTATGAAACGCCAATATTGGGCCGATACCGGTCACCAATATTTTGCCGATGTCGGCATTCCAATGAAACGTTTCTAAGCTTTCACTTTATTTCTGCCACAATTAAGCAATGAATTTGTTAGTACAGTCAGGTGAAACAAATAAAAACAACAAAATAAATCGGGAAAAAACAAAACATTCAATAAATAGTAGTTGCATAAAATATATTCGTTATGCAAGATAATGCAAAAATTGAAAAGTATTAATAATATAAGCACCTTGATTTATCTGCCTGTTTATATATCTATCTCTGGATAACGCTTAGTGAAAACTTTGATGACGAATTTGACGAGATATCGCCAACTTGGCTTTTTTTTTTAAATTGCGAAATTGACGAAAATGCCGCCAAATGGATAAAAATGCCGCCAAATCAATGAAATTAATTGCGTTTTGAAAGGAAATAGCATTGTAATGATATTTCGATAGCGTTTGTCTGTCAAGTCCAACTTTTGCACAAATTTGGGATTTTTAAAAATGTCGCCAAATTTATCAAATGTCGTCTTATCGATGAAAATGTCGCCAAATTCATAAAAATTTTAACAAATTGATAAATATGACGCCAAATCAATGAAATTAATTCTGTTTTGAAAGGGGATAGTATTGTAATGTTTCGGAAGTATTTATCTGCCAGTTCAAGCGTCCCACTTGGCGACGAATTTAGCGTGTTTTTAAATGTCGTCAAATTTATCAAAATATAGCAAAATTGACGAAAATGTCGCCAAATCGATAACAATGTCGACAAATCGATAAAAATTTTGCCAAATTGATAAATATGACGCAAAATTAATAAAATGTATTGTGTTTTGAAAGGGAATAGTAATTTGGTCAAATTTTAAAATGTCGCCAAATCAATGACAATGTTGGCAAATCGATAAAAATGTCGCCAAATTGACAAAAATTAAGCCAAATTAGTAAATTAATTGTGTTTTGAAAGGGGATAATAATGTAATGATGTTTCGGCAGCGTTTGTCTGTTAGTCCAACTGTCCCACTTGACGACAATTTTGACGAGTTTTTTTAAATGCCTCAAAATTGAACAAAATATCACAAAAATTAACAGATATGTCACAAAATCGAATAAAAATTCAATATTTTGGAAAGAATATAAGAATTTACTACAAGAAAAAGTCATTTTTTTGTTCGTCCGTCCATGACGTTTGGCAAAAAGTTTGGCAAATAATTTGGCGGAATGTCATAAATGTTGCCAAATTGATAAAAATGACGCCAAATGGGAGGCAATATTTTGCAAATTTTGAATTCCGTCATATGACGGGCATACCTTCTAGTAGGATAATAAAATCTAAAACATAAAATATATAATAAAAATAATTTTCAAATAAATTAATAGAATTTCAAACATATTTTAAAAATAAATTGTTTGCAGGATAAAAAACAAAATGAGCATACGTATGCTGCATTAAATAAAAGAGATAAATAAAGAAAAAATACATTTTGTTTCCAAATATAAAGAAACATTGCTTCAGTGTTGTTGTTGTTGAGACCCAGACCGTCCGACCTACCAGAAAGGTGTAAGGTAACTGTATGGACGGCCGGGAAGTGCCACCCAATTTAGACCGGAACCCAGTGGGGGAGGCATCCACAGGGACCGTACCCTCCTTCCCCTACCACCAACCTCTCGGAAGGACTTACGGACCCACATGTTTAACGTGATCGTTCTCCGCATGAACACGGCGGCATTTTGTGGTAGCGTGCAAATCTAGCGCGCAAACCACGGGGATACCGCATCCGAGATGGCCAACAGCACGCGGTGTTCCGAGGTGGTCACCCACCAAGTACTAACCGCGCCCGATGCTGCTTGACTTCGGTGATCTAACGAGAACCGGTGTTTTCAGCACGGTACGGCCGTTGGCCCCACATTGCTTCAGTGTGTAAAAATTGATCTAAGACTCTAAATATAAATATAGTAGTTAACATGATAAAAAATGTTTGAGGCTTAAATGTACTTTTACCATTTTATTCTTAAATCGCATTATTTAATGTGGGCGTTCTTGCAAAACTCATCATTGAATTCTGCGAAACATTTAGTTCCGTCTGTAAGGTAAGGATGGTTAATTTAGGTTCAATAATTTTACGCACATTTAGTTAAACTAAGCACCAGACAATATGTTTTCAATCTAACATTTCGTTAAACATTAAATATCGGTAATATCAAAGTACCTGAGGTTTCTTATCAACACCGGTACTAAAATACCAGCAAAATTTCACTGAAATACCTATTTTTAGGATCCCGGTATTGGATGCCCTAATCAGTCGGGCTTAAATTAGCCCTAATCGCAATACACGCATAGGGAGAAAACTGATTCGTATAGAAAAGGATTGAGAATGAAGCTATTATCAATTATCAATTAGAAGACTACTCCAGTAATAATAATCTGTCTCCTCTTCGATAAGTATAAGTAAGTATATTATCGCCAGCACCGCGTTTGGGGATTTCAATCTTGTTAAGAATGGATGTTCTACGGCTTCCTTTGATTCGTTATCAGATTTGTTTTGTAAGGAATTCACCTGAGCAGCTCTTCTCACAATGCGGCCTCTGATGAACTACAAAGATCTTCCGACAGGGGCGATAAAGGGTTTACAAAATTTTCAGATTAGTCACAACTAAATAAATGTCCTTTAAGAAAGAGTTAAAACAAAATAAATGTCCTTTGAGTCTCTTAAGAATAAATGTCCCTTAAGATTCATCTCATGTCTGAAAATTCAATTTTAACATGAGATGAATTTTCTGCTGCAAAAGTGGCGTTATAATGCCGATACAATACCAATATAACGCCGATATAATATCGATACAGTACCGATATAATTCCAATACATAATTGATATAATATCGATTCAGTACCCATAAAATCGCGACACAGTGCCGTTATAATACTGATACAGTTTCAAATGATTACAGTAATCGATAGAATGATACCGATACGATAACGATAGAATGGAATATTGCAGGCATATTCCGGTCCGTCACACATATCTTTGTGGTTAAAACAATATTGTTACAAATATGTAAAATGTATCACTGTGCTTTGCCTCTATTAAATAACACATAACGGACCTTTGCTTTTATTCGAAGCCTTTGCTCTATTCAAGGAGAAAAGACCCTTACAGGCAGCCATTCCTATAACGTGAATCTAGGGTTGCCATATATTAAATTTTAGGGCGGGTTTAATAAATATGGCTTTCTATTGCCAACTTAGTGACTTTTAGAATGTACTAGAACTTTCTCGAAATAATGAATATTCTGGAAGATACGAGCCCCTTCTGAAAGTTTCTAGAGTATATAAAAGAAGTCGTCACTCAGTTGAAGTGCAGTTGGAGTGATACGATCTGAATTGAATTGTGAAATTCAATTGAATCGTCGGTGTTTTCAGAATAGTAGCAGCTCGTTTGTGAATTAACTGAGCATTTAATTACTGTTTTATTGTATCCGACAGTTATTGACCTTGTGAGATAGTTATCGAGTATATAATTTTTGTTTTTGAAATTCATGTCTCCAGATTTTTGTTAAATGGTTTCCTAGAATCGGGCCGCTTACTCCACCTACCGTAAATCCACATGTGAAGCTTCGGGTCAGCCCTGGTTCTTATTTAGTTTTAAAAAAGTTCGGATCCACTGGATTACAGTCCTACACTCCCCCACATTAATTATCAAAACAAAACACTCCTACACAAATCTGTGCTTAGACCTGCCCTGTTGTATGGAACCGCTGTGTGGGGCTTTGCCTCTAATACTCTTCTAAACAAAGTGCAAACCACGCAAAACAAAACGCTCAGAAGCATCAGGAACCCCCCCCCCCCCCCCAGATTTCTCCCGAACGACGTCATTCACAACGACTTTAAAATCAATACTATTAAAGCAGAAATCAAAAAGCTTGCCAATAATTTCTTTAACAATATCCCCCTCATCTCGAATGACGAGTTGTGACATCTTACGATTTACGACCCCCCACCAATGGAATTTCCGAAAACGTCCCAGGATTTCATCTATCCTATAAAATAAATTATATTTCGAATTTCTTTCTCAAACACATTGAAAAATAAAAATTATTTTCTAAATTTAACATTTCACCTTTTTTCCTAACATTTTCCTTCTTGCATTGATATATATATATATATATATATATATATATATATATATATATATATATATATATATATATATATATATATATATATATATATATATATATATATATATATATATATATATATATATATATACTAGCAGCATACCCGTTCTATAAAGAAATAATATAAAGAGTTCTATAAAGAAATAATATAATATAAAGAAACTTATAATTCGCAAGCATGTGCAAATTCTGTTAAAATATTGAATTTATCGCTCCTAAAGAGAAGTTTAAGAATATATGTTTTCACTATGCAAAATTATCTTCACTGGCAGATCTGAAGAATAAAACATCCTGGCCTCTTTTGTAAGCAAATTTACAAAAAAAAAAAAAAAAAGGAATTGAATCAATATATGCAAACCCGTGCTACTTATATTGTCGCAGATAAGAAAATATGCCTGTGTGTTAGTAGAAGATTACCCGTATTACAATATAAGTCTCAAAAATATTTGCCAAAATAAAAGAGATGATGTAATAAATTGAAAATATCAAAAATCCCCGTACTCTTTATACCAGAAGGTCGTAACTGATTCCAATATATGTCAATATATATCAAAACATATGCCAATATACCTGTACTACTTATATTCTCGTAGATAGAAGATATACCCGTGAATTTGGAGAAGATTTCACGTACAACGTATAATATATGAGTTTAAAAATTTTTTGTCATAATTAAACAATTGCATAATAACTTGAAAATGTAAATAATCCCTGAATTAATAATCCCCGAAAATATCAATAATAATAACGTTTAAACCTGAAGGCCGCAATTGATATTATCCAATCAAAAATGCTATGAGAAAAATCAAATCGTTCTTTTCTAAAATATATTTTTATATCCATTTATTTATTATTCAAATCGAAAAAATGATAATTAAAATTAACAGACAGATTTAATTTAAATGCATTTCTGAGCAAAATGATATAAGATAGAATCTTACTCATAAACTACGAAATTAAATAACCATTTTGATCTCTTTATACTTTTCATTGTTCAGTAAAAGCTTGTGAAATATAAACCAAACAGATAGATTTCCCATTTAAATCATGTTTCAAACAATTCACCTTTTCAGAAAGTGACTAATTAGTGCAAAAAATCTCCCCTTAAACTCAGAATACAGTTTTAATTCACTTTTAAGCGATTTTCAAGCTTTTCGTTTGGATAAACCACGGAATTAAAGAGTAGAACTCCTAGGAAAAAGTTTCGTTTTTCATTAATATCTCGACAACCCCCGGTCTTAGATGCTCGAAACTTGGGCTAAATTTATGGGGAGGCTATTTAAAGGCTATCCACAAAATTTAATCAAATTCGATTCAGCCGTTTTTCCGTGATGATGAGACAAACGAAAATTTCGTTTTTTACTAATGTCTCGAGAACCACTGCTCGTAAAAACTCAAAACACAGACTAAATTTTAAGTGGTGCTATTTCTAAGCTACCCACAAAATTTTTTCAAATTCGGTTCAGCCGTTCTTCCGTGATGACGGGACAAACAGACAGACAGATTTTCATTTTTATTTATACATACATACATACATATATATATATATACTAGCAGCATACCCGTTCTTCGTACGGAGTATATAATATAAAGAAACTTGAAATTCATAATCATGTCCAAATTCTTATAGTATACTAAATGACATGTTTAATCAAAATATTCTGTTAAAATATTTAATATAATGCTCCTAAAAAGAAGTTTAAGAATCTCTGTTCTCGCTATATAAAATTATCTTCATGGACATATCTGAAGAATAAAACATCTTGGACCCCTTATGTAAGCAAATATAAAATAAAATATGGAATTGAATCAATATATGCAAAATAAAAGCGTTAAAATTGTATGGGACCCGTACTAATTATATACGCGAATGTTAGAAAATATAACCTGTATTAGTAGATTACATGTATAAATTGAAAATACCAATAAACCCGTAATCTTTAAATCTGAAGACAGTCATTTATTCCAATATATGTCAAAATTAAAGTGCTAAAATTATATGGGAAGATATACACGTACTACTTATAATGTCCGATTATTAGTAGAAGATTACCCGTATTGCAATATGAGTCACAAATGTTTTTTGGTAAAATACAACAGACGACGTAATAAATTGAATATATAATTAATCCCCTTAATCTTCATACCAGAAGACTGTACTTGATTCCAATATATATGCCAATATATGTCAAAATATATGCCAATATACCTGTACTACTTATATTCTCGTAGGTTAGAAGATATACCCGTGCATTCCTAGGAGATTACTCGTACAACGTACAATATGCGTGTGTCAGCAATTTTTGCCGCAATAAAACAATGGCGTAATAACTTAAAAATATCAATAATCCTTGAATCAATAATTCCGGAAAATATCAATAATAATAATGTTTAAACCTGAAGAGTATAATTGATATTATCCAGTCCAAAATGAAATGGCAATGAAATTTATTTTATATACATATCTTCATTATTCAAATCGGAAAGGATTTAATAAAAATCGCCTGCCGCATAAACACATAGGATTTAAATCCGTTGCTAAGCGACATGATATCATTTGCTTCAAATAAATTGGTAGAAAAAATATCGTCTAAATAGTTATATTTCTATGGAACATTTGGCGACATTTTAAAAAATCGCCAAATTTATCGCCAAGTGGGACTGTAGAACTGACAGTTCCACTTTGCGACAAATTGACGAAATATCATCACAATACTATCCCCTAACAAAAAACAATTAATATCATTTATGTAGCGCAATTTTATCAATTTCAAGATATTTTTATAGATTTGAAAACATTTTTATCAATTTGGTGACATTTTAAAAATTCGCTAAATGTATTACTAAGTAGGATGGTTGGTCTGACAGATAAATGCTAACCAAACATCATTTCAGTACCCTCTTCTAACAAATCAAAAAAAAATTTCATTGATATGTAGAAGACCCAAGCCACACGACCAACCCGAAGGTTTATGGCAGCTGTTTGTGTGTTGTTTATATCAATTTGGCGACATTTCCGTCAATTTGGCAAAGTTTAAGAAAAGTTGTCAAATTAGTGATATCCCTCCAAATTCGTAACTTTGAATTTGCAGATCTGAATGAAACATTCTTATCCCGTTTCAATATACTAAATGAAAACACTACAATTGTATTAGAAGATATACCAGCTCTACTCTTTTTCTGTTTCAACAATCGGCTATATGAATTTATTGGCTAAACACAATATATGAGTTTAGTAGCTAAATACGATATAAGCTTGAAAACTCTTTGCCAAAATAAATGAAATTGATGTACGCAGTCAGCAATTAATATAATTAAAAGAAAAATCAAACCGTCCATTCATAAGATATACTTTTATATCCATTTATCCATTTATTTATTATTTAAATCGAAAAAAAAATAATAAAAACATTAACAAACACATTTAATTTAATTGCGATGCCGAGCAACATGATATATCCTCCTAAAATGTTAAAATTTATTAACCACTAACAGCACACCCGTTATTCGTACGGAGTGTATAATTTAAAGAAACTTAAAGTTCGCAATCATGTGCAAATTCTGTTAAAATATTAAATTTATTGCTCCTAAAGAGAAGTTTAAGAATATATGTTCTCACTATGCAAAATTATCTTCACGATCAGATCTGAAGAATAAAACATCCTGCCCCCTTTTGTAAGCAAATTTACAGAAGAAAAAATAGGAATTGAATGAATATATGCAACCCCGTACTAATTATATTGTCGCAGATCAGAAAATATGCCAATGTGTTAGTAGAAGATTACCCGTATTACAATATGCGTCTCAAAAATATTTGCCAAAATAAAAGAGATGACGTAATAAATTGAAAACATCAATAATATCCGTACTCTTTATACCAGAAGGTCGTAATTGATTCCAATATATGCCAATATATATCAAAACATATGTCAATATACCTGTACTACTTATATTCTCGTAGATTAAAAGATATACACGTGTATTTGTAGAAGATTCGTACAACATACAATATATGAGTTTAAACAATTTTTGTCATAATAAAATAATTGCATAATAACTTGAAAATATCAATAATCCTTGAATCAATAATCCCCGAAAATATAAATAATAATAATTTTTAAACCTGAAGACCGTAATTGATATTATCCAGTCAAAAATGCTACAAGAAAAATCAAATCGTTCTTTTCTAAAATATATTTTTATATCCATTTATTTATTACTCAAATCGAAAAAATAATTATTGAAATTAACAGACATATTTAATTTAATTGCGTTTCTGAGTAACATGATATAAGATAGAATCTTATAACATGTTAAATATGTCATGTCTTATAACATAAACTGCGAAATTAAATAACGATTTTGATTTCTCTATACTTCTCATTGTTCCGTAAAAGTTTGTTTTAAATAAACCATGAACCATGGAGATAGATTTCCCCTTTAAATCATGTTTCAAACAATTCATGTTTTCAGAAAGTGACTAATTAACGCAAAAAATCTCCCATCAAACTCAGAGATTAAATTTTAATTCACTTTCAAACGATTTTCAAGCTTTTCGTTTGGATAAACCACGGAGTTAGGGAGTAGAACTCCTAGGAAAAAGTTCAGTTTTTCATTAATATCTCGACAACCCCAGGTCTTAGAAACTCGAAACTTGGACAAAATTTATGGGGGATATTTCAAGGCTATTCACCAAATTTCATTAAATTCGGTTCAGCCGTTTTTCCGTGATGATGAGACAAACGAAAATTTCGTTTTTTACTAATATCTCGAGAACCACTGGTCGTAGAAACTCAAAACACGGATATAATTTTAAGTGGGGCTATATCTGGGCTACCCACAAAATTTCATCAAATTCGGTTCAGCCGTTCTCCCGTGATGGTGTGACAAACAGACAGACAGACAGACAGACAGACAGACAGACAGACAGATTTTCATTTTTATTTATATAGATATATATATATATAAAACCACTTATTCACTGAATAAGTTCCAATGACAACAGGCACTTATTGTCGAGAACATGGAGGTAAAAGTAAGGAGTTAAATCTTCACATTAAGAAAACGCCAATATCGTGTGAGGCAACAATTCAGGTGGCGCTGGGATAAGATAAGTAGTCCTGTATTGTAATGCGTCTCTATGGGAAAGACCTAAAACATTTATTTAAACTGTCAATTTTGTAAAAATTAATTATTAATACAACGCAAAGAATAACTGAAGCAATAAAGAATATTCCTACGTATTAAAAATTATTTTACTTTCCAATTCATTTTTATCTCCACATATTCTGTACTCTATCTTACAACTATGCAAAAATACTGGTTAATTATACTCATAATTATGGAATCCTTAATTTAAAAATTATTAAAAATACATTTACTAAATACATATACTAAATACTATGCCTTTCTATAGTGTCAACTAACAATAGCAACTATTTTACAAACACTAGCGACACCTAGATATATTTCTCAAAGCATTATGGCATTTTCAAGCGTTTCATCCATAGGGGTTTTATCTCCTCCTTTCTAACTCCATGGTCGAGAATCTACTTTTCTCCTGCACTTCGCCACTGAAACCTCAAATTTACAACGTCCAGTCAGAATTCTCGGCCAGCTTGCTGGCCACTAGTAAACCCCGCCCTTTAAGAGCACTGAATGCAATTGATAATATTTCTAAACCCCCACAGGGATAAAGCACTTTGTGGTAGGTGCTCCAAAAACCGTATTGCCATACACAGCGAGATGGATTACTGTTGGAAAGTTTTGCAGCATCGGATTTGTTGTCTGAGGGGCCCCAAGCTACCACATAGTCCGGTTATCGTAAATTGGCAGGACCTTTCCGGATTCTTTAGAAGAGGAATCACGATAGCCTCGGTCAGACGGGGTTCGTGTAGTTTTAAGCATTCTGGTTCTCCCCAATTTGCAAATCGAAGGGAATTTGCGTTCTAGTTTTATAAAATGTTATTCACACGCAACCGGAGGGATTTTGCGTTCTAGTTTTATAAAATGTTATTCACACGCAACTGGAGGGAATTTGCGTTCTAGTTTTATAAAATGTTATTCACACGCAACCGGGGCCGTAGAAAGATGATCCGGATTCGGAAGAAGGAGCAACTCACATCCCCTGGGCCCTTGAGTTTCTCCCCCCCCCCCCCGTGTTGCTCTCCCCTTATTTAGTCCTTATTTTTAATTTTGTTTCACAGAGAGCTTAGTTTTAAAATAATTTGTATGTTTTAGAGAAAATTTAAGGTATAAGATGTTCAGGTTATGAGAAATACAATACAAGAAACCGGAAAATAATAAATATAAATATTTCCTTTAATTTTATAATTGTTAATTTTTTCTAGTAAACAGAACAATCGAAACAAAACATTTTCCGTTTTAATAAACCAGATTTATGACAGTACAGATACAGTGTGCATTGCAAATAGCAATTCATATTTAAGACTTTATAGCGTGTAATTTAAAATCATCATGCATGCAGCATAAATCTTTTTTTTTTCATATACATTATCACTGCAGCAATTATTTATGAAACTTGAAACCGAAGGGGGTTAGTTTATGTTGCAAATGATGTTGAGTGGAAAAATTATATTTTTTTGTTTCCATAATTATTGTTTATATTTTTCCATTTAATTATTTTTCTTTCCTTTTTTCAAAGTAAAGGTAAAACATTCGGGCCCCCTTAAAATTTTCATCCCCTTCTCAACAGGCCTGCAAGCCACTCATTTCGATTCATCGGATTGGAGCCATCGCCGATTCCTTTGGAGTGTCTTCTCTCTCCATGTCTCTATCTCTATACATCTGTGAAGTATGAACTAGATAACGTTCGGACGAAAAAACCCATCACAGTAAAATTTATTATTATTTTTAGAGCTAGCTACAATTATTAAATTTATTATTATTAAATTATTAAATTTATTAAAACAAGCTACAAAATTTTCCGTAATATACATGATTATATTATAAACTAGCCGCCTTCGGCGACCAGCCTGTTCGCTACCCTTGAAAATTCTGACCGTGGCAAACTCGCTGGCGCCATAACCCCGTGGAGTTAACAAAGTTTGTTTCAGTTTAATGACGTTAAAACAAATAATGAAATTTTAGGATGAAAAATAATGTTCTAGGGGGGGTTCTTGATAGGGGATTCTAGGGGGCTCTTTCGCTATGCGTATCTGACGCAACCTCATCAGAACCGTGACGTCAGAACCTCGTCAGAACCCCGCCCACCTCCCCTCCACCATAGAAATACCGTGCGTCTGTGCGCGCATGTGGGTGAAAAATCGATTCCCTCTTTCGCGGTTTGCCTGAGAAATTGAAAATTATTACTTCTTTAAAATCCGGATCGTGCGGCTACTTTTTCTTATTTCTCAACCAAATTGGGCTTGTAAGAAAGCCTGATCATTGATCTTTCTAAAAATGTAAATTATTAGTCGAAATTGTCGGTACTTTTCACGACGCGAGGATTTAAAAACGAATGTTCAGATTTTTGAGCCGAAAGTAATTTTAATCGTAATATTTTAATAGTAATATTTATATCCAGTGTTAAAAGTCTGCGGAAATATTCATAAAAAATGTAGTTGTGTCTGGAATTCACATATTTAAGTCCTGTCGCGTTTCAGTCCCTTAGTATGTTCTCCAAATTCACTCAGAAATCATCATTTGCTAATTCTGAAAGTATATAACATGTATAGGTTATCAAACGCCAAAGTAAATTTAAATAATACAAGAAAGATAAATCATACATAAAGCATTGATTATAAAACATATTCCAACTGAAATGTAATTTTATTTAAACATTTCTAAAATACGATACATTCAGTGATGATGTATTTTAATCTATCACAGTACTACAATATATTATTATATTTGAAAACTTTAAACTTCATCGAGAAAAATTAACTTTATTCAAAGGACGTCATCGAAATATAAATCGCCTGGCTTTCTATATAAAAGCAATGAGTATTTCATTCATATAACTTTTATTCCAGACTCCAGAGCTAAATATTTTTGCGTGAAAAAATTCAGCAATTCTTATACAACTCATTTTGTAATCACTTGTTTACATTCTGCATCTATTAAAATTAGGCTTTGATGTAGAAATAATCAGAGTTTGATGATCATTTAAAGTAAAAAATGTTGTAATTGCGTTGGCACAGAATATAGATGCACAAAAAATACACACAATTAAAGCGGTTTTAGGACGAATGCAATAATAAATATAAATTTAAAAGAAATTTTAAAATCAGGATGTTTACACTAGGAAAAAAAGATGGATGCCATATTTTATATGGAAGTGGGTCACGTGATCTCTTCATATAATATGGGTTTAATTATTATTTTAATTTCTATTTAAAAACTATCTAACCAATTTTGCTGAATTTTTTTTATATTTTGTGGGATAATTTGAATATTTCCTAAAATTTTGAAAGCAATTTGTGAATTATAAATTTGCTTAAAGAGTATTTGAAAAATTAGGTTACATAGGATTCAATATATTTCCCTTCTTCAACCCTGGTTCAATCCAAAACTAATTGGGTGATACTATTCGGTTACATTCCCATATGTCCCACAGTCCGTCTCAACAACATGCCAAAATTTCATTTTGATAAAGTCATTTTTACGGAAGTTATCGTGCGAACGAACAGACAGACAGAAAGAACAAAGTTATAAACACTTTTCAACTATTTTGGAAAGTGCTAAAAATGCAAACACCACACTTAGGTGGTAGATTTAGGTATACAACTTTACCCCATAAAATATAATTGTTCAATATTTAAAATATTTTAATGAAATTCTATACATATTATACAGATAGAAACTATAATAACCTAGATCGTACCAAAATTTTGAAGCGATGCATTTTTCTTGAGATATCACTCCCCAAATCTTACACACATATGAATAAATTCTTACATACACACAAACACAAACATCACTTTAGAAACCTCAGATTTCTGAAAGGCTCAAAATGAACGTCCATCGAAAACTGAGTCGAATTTTCAACCCAGCCACAATACTTAACATCATACGAGAGATAGTTCTAGTTTTTTCTTAATTTCTTACCTATGATCAAAATCTATAATAAATTTTTTACATTATGAATTTTTAATGCCGCCATTTCCTCCAAGTTTCTGGGAAGAACCGGAATCCCCGATGGGTGCCATATAATGGAATTTTGAAGCTAAAAATGGCAACCACGTCATCGAAGATGGCTCATTGCGGAATTACCTCTGACAGCGTTATGAATAATAAATTAGAATCGGCTTCTACGCGCAGGAGTGGATGGCTTCCATATTATTGTTTTCTTAATAAAGGGGACAGTATTGAACGAATCACCGGGTAATGGTAATGGTGATTTGTGCTTGTGCTCTAAAAATTCTGTATTCCACTGTAGTGTAACTTATTTTATCGTTCTTTCCAGAGATGTGTACTTTCTCATACTATTGTTAGAGAAAGTATTGTTTTCTTGAAAAATTCGAATTTCGGATTTTGGCTGATAATTGCAGTCCTGAACACATTACGATAATTTTAGAGAAAATGTTCATCTCTGTATAGGCTTTAGTGACGGAGGACACTAATAGAGTCACAGGGAGAAAAAAATATTTTGTTTCTTCCGGAAGAAACAGGATGTTTTTAGAGAAAAAAAATTTTCGAAAAAAATTAAAAAATTTATAGCGCCCTAAAACTTGAGAAATTTTAATATTGTCTTATCCGGAAAATATCTGTCATTTTATGTAATATAAATTGAGCAAATGAAGATTCATTAGAGAAAAATAAGGATGTTTTGAAACATGATACATTCAGAATTGGCAAATAAATTACGCAAGAATGCTTTATACCAAATTCAGTTGTGAAACTCTTAAAATTTATGATGTATTCGTGGCGAAAAGTACAATTTATCTTACTTTAGGAAGGATTAAATTGAGAAGTTTTAATTTCATTTTGAAAAATTAGTCTGGAGAAAAAAATCCAAATATCTCAATAAAATATTCTGCTTATCTATTCTGATTTCTGTTGCTTATATATTCATTACTCAATAGTGAAAAATCTGCTATGGGTAGCACGTGCCTTTCTCTATATAATGCAATGAATTAACTTCTTTCACAGTATAAAAAATCTGATGTGGGCATCACATGACTTTCCTTATATAATGCAATGAATTTACTACTTTTACAGTTAAAAAAAATATTATTCTTATAGTAGATACTTATATTCTTTCCAAGATATTGAATTTTCTTCACTTAGTCGTCATTTCATTGATATAGCGTCATTTTTATCAATTTGGCGAGATTTTCGTAAATTTGGCAACATTTAAAAAGGTCTCCAGGTTTGCGACATTCCGCCAAAATCTCGCCAAGCGTTATGAATGGAGAAATAAGTTATTCTTATAACAGGTAAATAATTATTGGCGTTCAAATACAAAAGTATTACTCAAAGTATCTTTTCTCATGAATGGAGCAAGCTAGATCCACGAGAATGATGTCACCCAATTTATCGAATGATATTACATATGAAAAGTGAACATGTTTCTCAATAGTTAATATTTATTTTTAATTTATGGGATTTTTTGATAAAATTATTTGAAAAATGTGCAATATCTCGAGAACGGTTCATGCTAGCGTTCTAAAGTTTATGTCATTCGTTTTCTAAGGAAAAATTAAATAAGAAATGTATATTTGCGTAACTTTATTAAAGGTTTTGATTTTTTGATGATTTTTTCAAAATTTCACTCGAAAATTTAGGGGGGTTCTGAACATTCAATTACGTCTAAAACAATAGACTTCCAGTGTTCCTAGACATTCTCACGAAAATGCCACTAAAGAGTTTAAGTGGAGTTCGTTGAAGAGTTTCAGGACCGCAGTCCCTATTTCAGACAGTATACACTGGGTTAAAATGGAAGGCCTGCTTGTTCTCGCTTTGTCTGTCTCACGAATATCCTCCGTATCGTTCATTTTGATAGAGGCATAGATAAACTTCTTTGGTCAGCCATCTTGGCTGCACTCCACGACCCAACATGCACGACTCACCCGAAATTTTAAAGTACTCAGAAATGAGGATGAGGAAAAGCCATCTTGGTTGTGGTCTTGTAAAATCTCCACAGCTGGTCTGGTAATTTGATCACAGAAGCGACGTCAACAAACCTGCCGATGATACATTATCGGACGAAGCAAATAAGCCAGGAAACAATGGGGGAAAAGGACTTGCTAACAAATTCTTCAAAGCGAAAGACGGACTCTGAAATTCCCGTATTATGCAGCAAAATGTGTTATAGTTAAAAATTGTTGTAAATTAAATTCTGCATGTACTCATACGGTAATGTGTTTCATTCTTAAACCGTGACAGAGCTGTGTATTTGGAAGCTCAAAACCCAACGAATCAGACAATTTTCTCAGTAATTACAAAATAGAGTGAGGTCGTGACAGTCTACCACAAATCCAGTTTCTTGAAAACGCTTTACTATAACCTCGAAATTGTTGAATTGTTAAGAGTTTTAGAGCGTGAGCATTCCTTTTGATATTCTTCAACGACGCTCTCAGAATAATTGCTAGAGAAATATTGCACTAAAATAAACATTATTTTACTCTGTGCTAACGCCATGTTCTTTGATGAAAAAAGAGGTCTGAAATTAGAGCATGGGCATTTCGTTGATGCTCTTTAACGACGCTCTCAGAATAATAGCTAGAGAAATATTGCACTAAAATAAACATTATTTTACTCTATGCAAACGCCATGTTCTTTGATGAAAAAAGAGGTCTGAAATTAGAGCATGGGCATTTCTTTTGATGCTCTTCAACGACGGTCTCAGAATAATAGCTAGAGAAATTTTGCACTAAAATAAACATTATTTTACTCTATGCAAACGCCATGTTCTTTGATGAAGAAAGAGGTCTGAAGTTAGAGCATGGGCATTTCTTTTGATGCTCTTCAACGACTCTCTCTGAATATTAGCTAGAGAAATATTGCACTAAAATAAATATTATTTCACTCTGTGCAAACACCATGTTCTTCGACTGATAAAAAATAGATCTGAAATTAGAGCATGGGCATTTATTTTTATGCTCTTCAACGACGCTGCCAGAATAATAGCTAGAGAAATATTGCTCTAAAATAAACATTCTTTCATTCTGTGCAAACGCCATGTTCTTCGACTGATAAAAAAGAGGTTTGAAATGATCATCTGACGTTTTAAAAACACCAGTGACATATTTTTGAGAGTATATTAGAGTAAAGCCACCTAACTGCAGGAAATTCTACTATTTCAATTTTTCTGTCTACATTATATGATTGTATAAGTCATGTAAGGTGTAAAGCCGCAAAACTGCTGTATAAGCACAGTTAAGCTATTCACTAAACTCGGATAAAAGGGGCAGTTAGATAACGGAAGAGGCCAGATAAATGCTAGTGCACATACGTATAAAGTTGTAGAATTTTCGTGAAATATACCTTGGTTCTGTCACCCAGCATTACAATTAACTAAAATCTGATACAGGCAGCACATGACTTTCTTTACGTAATGTAATAACACACACACACACAGTGAGAAAATGATGAACAAGATCTTCGGCACATTGTTCTTAATTACTGTTGAATTGTACATTGGGCCCTTTACCGGATGACAGCATATAAAAACATTTCGAAGAACCCAATTAACTTATATTTCACGCAACTTTAAATTAACAATTATTAATATTGATAGCATCCGCAATAAGCAATAAAGTCCATATATTAAAATAGTTTAATAACCAATTCAACAATTTGGCGTCCGTTTTATTAACTTAGCGTCATATGGACTTAGCATCATTTCATTAACTTAGCTTCATTTCGTTATTAGCCTCATATCTGGGGTGAAATATCACCAAGTTAGCAATATATTTCTTAAAGAGTCGCCAACTTCGCCAAATGTATCGACAAGCGTTACAGACAAATGGTGAAGAGAATTTCTTACAAAAAAAGATAACTGTTGGCGAATAATTAGGCGTCGAAATACAAAATCATTGCACATAGCATTTTCTCTTTTAAATGGAACGAACTAGATCCACGAGAATGATGTTAGAAAATTTATCACATAAAATTTCATATGAAAAGTGGACATATTTCAAAGTGACAAATTCATTTTAAAAAGTACAATATCTCGAGAACGGTTCATGCTATCGTTCTAAAATTTATGTCAAGCATTTTCTAGGGAAAATTTACAAAAGAAATGATTATTTACGTATCATTAATGAAGGTTCTGATTTTTGATGATTTTTTAAAAATTTCATTCAAAAATTTGGGGGCGTTCCGAACATTCGATTGCGTTTAAAATTAATAGACGTTCAGTATTCATGTATTGTAATTTTTATACCAAATTTTATTTGAAACTCTCCATTCGTTCGTGAGACATCGTCTCCACACACACACATACAAATAGACACACCCTCAAAAACGATCGATTCGAGTTCAAGGATGCTTAAAACGTTTTCTTCCGTCGAAAACTCGAATTCGAAATTTCAACCCCGTCACCAAACTTATATATTATATATATATTTATATATATATATATATATATATATATGTATATATATATATGTATATATATATATATATATATATATATATATATATATATATATATATATATATATATATGTATATATATATAAAAATAAATTATTAAATCCAAAGTTAGAATGTATGTAGTAACTCATAATACACTATTCCAAAATTTTCTACAAATACAAAGAAATTAAGACAAAAAGAGGAAATAATAAAGCATAATGCAAGTCATAAGGACAAAGACAATCAACAAATTTCAAAAATGAGGAATGCAAATAAGAAAACAAAAAAATCAAGCAAAAAAGCTTGCACATGGAGGAGATTTAGGCTTACGAGATTAGGCTTACGAAATGTTCATTTCGAAAAAATTCTCATCGGGTCCATATATCTTTTCGAAATGAACACAAAAATGCTTGTTTCTGAAACACAAGATAGATTTTATCTATAAACTTGTGTTATATGGACGACAAGCATAAAGATTGGAACAATAAAGGAAACATAAATACCTCAAAACGCACCTCTTCAGCGCAACCATGACGAGCGAAATATGACTGGATCATCGTGTATATATATATATATATATATGTATATATATATATATATGTATATATATATATGTATATATATATGTATATATATATACTATATATATATACTATATGTATATATAGTATATATATATGTATATAGTATATATATATAGTATATATATAGTATACTATATGTATATATATATACTATATGTATATATATATATATATGTATATATATATATGTATATATATATATATATATATATATATATATATATATATATATATATATATATATATATATATATATATATATATATATATATATGTATATATATATATATATATGTATATATATATATGTATATATATATATATATATATATATATATATATATATATATATATATATATATATATATATATATATATATATATATATATATATATATGTATATATATGTATATTTATATATATATGTATATATATACATGTATATATATATATATATAAATATAAATATATATATATATGTATATATATATATATATGTGTGTATATATATATATATATATATGTATATACATATATATATATATATATATATATATATATATATATATATATATATATATATATATATATATATATATATATATATATATATATATATATATATATATAAATATATATATATATAAATATATATATATATATATATATATATATATATATATATATATTTATATACATATAAAATATATATTATACTAGCTTTAAAAAGAAATTAAAACGCTGAAGACTGTTCTACAAAATTTCGTAATTGAAAAATATTTCCGCCGAAAATTCTAATCCATTCAGAATATCTATTTCCTTTCTTCAGGCAATTCAGGCAAATAATTCTATTTTCCGATACATTCCCACCTGAATACCATCTACAGAGGATCAAAATCCCTGTAAATCGAAGAATTTTACATTTATTTCGGAGCTGGAGAAAAGTATTGGAAATATGTTCTTTTAACCTGTTAATTCTGGCGGAGTTGAGTTATATCAAAGTTACTCTCTTCCCATTACTTTAAATCAATACCTTCACTGTAATGGATGCTGACTCTAAGTAAAAAGGGGCGCAACTTCTTAATTACTGCATAATTCATTTGAAGTAACATTATCTTAGAGTTGTTTTACTGTTGCAACGAATTGTGGATGCATTAGGAATTGTTTGACTGTGAAGTTTATCTCCAATAAAACTGCATTCTACAGAGTTATGTCTTCTTAAATTAATTGAATACGAAATTCTGGTAATGTTTGCTTTTTCGTATTTTTGTTTAGAGAAACTGCTGTTTGCACGGAAATTTTCAAATTCAAGATTTTAATGGGAAAACGCTAAACCCTCTAACGCAGTGTTTTCCAACCGCCGAGCCTTGACATCCATTATACCAGGCACCGAGGGATTTTCCTGGAATTTGTCATTTTAGTTTTCTAAGCGTTTATTATGAATAAATATTTCATAGTGGAAATATTCTAAGGCGAATAATATTCGTGAATGTGTCGAAAAGCTCAGAACCAGAACTCCTAAATAACATTTGTGTAGAAAATGCCAATGACCAGGCCGCATTTGCATTTTAATGACTGCTCAGCTGACTTCTATAGTGAATTACAATGGATAAATATTTTTCTCAAAACTGTTTTTACTTTCCTTATATACATAATGTATAACGAAAGTATTATGACAGGGTCGAAAATTCGAATTCAAGTTTTCGACGGGAGAACACGTTTCAAGCACCCTGATCACGAATCAAACATTTTTGAGGTGATGTCTGTGTGTGTGTATGTGTGTGCCAGTGAGTCTGTGGAGAAAATATCTCACAAACGAATGAAGCGATTGGAATGAAATTTGTTACGAAATTGCAATCCGTGAATACTGGAAGCTTGTTGTTTTTAAACGCAATCGAATGTTCAGAAACCCCCTAAATGTTTGAGTGAAATTTTGAAAAAATCATCAAAAACTCAAAACCTTTAATAAAGTTATGCAAATAGACATTTCTGATGTAATTTTTCCTTAGAAAACGATTGATATAAATTTTAGAACGCTAGCACTAACCGTTCTCGAGATATTGCACATTTTTCAAATAAATTTATCAAAAAATTCTATAAATTAAAAAAAATATTAACTATTGAGAAACATGTTCACTTTTCATATGTAATATCATACGATAAATTGGGTGACATCATTCTCGTGTATCTAGTTCGTTCCATTCATGAGAAAAGATTGATTAATACTTTCGTATTTGAACGCCAATAGTCATTTATCTGCTATATGAATAACTTATATCTCCGTCCATAACGCTTGGCGAGATTTTGGGGACGAATTTGGCGGAATGTCGCCAACTTAACCACTTTTTTAAATGTTGCCAAATTAACGAAAATCTCGCCAAATGGATAAGAATGACGCCAAATCAATGAAAATAACGACTCATTGACGAAAATTTAATATCTTGGAAAGAATACAAGTATCTACTATAAGAATAACCTATTTTTGTTTTTACTGTAAAATTAGTATATTCATTGCATTATAGTATAAGGAAAGTCATGTGCTGCCCACATCGTATTTTTTTTTTCAAATCAACATCAATAAAATCAATTTATTAATACAATAATAAGTTTTAGACTGAATAATATTATATATGTTTGGTGATCAGAATGGGATATGCCAATGAAAATAAGCACACATTAATTTAATGATGTTGTTCTGAGGAAATTACAATATGATACAAGATTTCATGAGGATAACCAGTGATTGATAACTTATTTAAATGTAATTTTATATGCATATCAACATGCCACACCGTACACATAAATGTACTAATACCGCTTTACGATTACTCGCCATGATTAATTATTAATACTTATGTTAGTTTGTGTATGAACATAAACAAATTGGAAAGGTATTTGTGAGTAAATTGCTTGGGACCGGGACCTCGTCTTATATAAAAAATATTTACCGGGTCTTACCAAGGTTGAGAAGCACTGTTCTAACGTACCTATTTTTTTTTCAAATGTGCTAAAAAATATTTAATTTTATTTATTTAGGTAGAGTTTACTCGGATTAGTTATAATTATCCCCTTTTTACTTTCCCTACATTTTACTTTCCCTACATACATAGTATAATTTATAGGGAAAGTATTGTGACGGGGTTGAAATTTCGAATTCGAGTTCGAGCACATTTTAAACAGACCTGTAATCGAATAGAACGTTTTGAAATAATGTCTGTATCTATGTGCGTGTGTGTGTGTGTGTGTGTGTGGCTGCAATGTCTCACGAACGAATAAAGCGTTTCGAATATAATTTCGTACAATTAGTACGATCAGCGAATACTGGAACACTATTGATCTTAAATACAATTGAACATTTGTAAAACCAACAAATTTTCGAATGAATTGTTGAAAGAAAATCATAAAAAATTAGGACATTTAATAATATTAAATAAATCATTTTAAACGTATTTTTGTATTCTTAAACGAGTGACATAAACTGTAGAACGCTAACTTAAACTGTTCTCGAGATATCACATGTTTTATAAATAAATGTATTTAAAAATTACATAAAATTGAACAGAAGTAAGTATTATCAAATATGTAACACTTGGGAATAAATTGGGAGGCCTTGGCAACTAATTTAACGAAATATCGCCAACTTAACAACCTTTTCATGTGAGGCCAAACTGACGAAAATGCCGACAAATTCGTAAAAATGACGCTACAGATACGAATATATTGCCAGATTGACGAATTAACAATTAACATATTTTAATATAATGGAGTATATTGATTAGCAGACGTTAGCAATTTTTCCAATTATCAAATTGCATTTGGCCCGAAATATAAGTTAATTTGTTACTTCAAAATATTTTTACATGTTGTCATTCAAAAAAGTGTCAAATGTCAGTGTACTTTTCAACATACAAAACGTGGTGTCGTGGATCTTGTCCATCATTATTTGGCATTGAAAGAAGAAAAGTACTTGCATTATCTAGGGAAAGTTATGTGCTGCCCACATCAGTTTTTTTTTAAAATAAGAAATAAAATGGTGGCAAGAACGAGTTGATATTATTATCCTGGGTAAACTCGGCAAAAAACATGAGAAAATCCTAATATGCAAGAGGGCGTTCTGACACGAAACGTACTATCGTGAGTTAACTCGAGATAGTATAATAGAGGGTTTAAGACCTCATCATCATTCGTAGTCACAGTCGGGAAAATAGTCATCTGTGTGTATTTGTGTACGATTGTTTGTGTGTGTTTATGTTTGTGTGATTTGTTGGTTCAACTAAGTACATATCAATACAAAAATTTCAGTGCTGATACATTATAATCTTTATATAAAAAATCTGATGTGGGCAGCACATGACTTTCCTTATATAATGCAATGTATTTACTACTTTAACAGTAAAAACAAAATAAGTTATTCTTATAGTAGACACTTATATTTTTTCCAAGATATTGAATTTTCGTCAAATAGTCGTTATTTTCTTTGATTTAGCGTCATTTTTATCCATTTGGCGAGATTTTCTTTGATTTGGTAACATTTAAAAAAAATCGCCAAGTTGGCGACATTCCGCCAAATTCGTCGCCAAAACCTCGCCAAGCGTTATGGACGGAGAAATAATTTATTCTTATAGCAGATAAATGACTATTGGCGCTCAACTACAAAAGTATTACTCAATGTATGGTTTTTCATGAATGGAACGAGCTAGGATTCACGAGATTGATGTCACCCAATTTATCGCATGATATTACATATGAAAAGTGAACATGTTTCTCAATAGGAAATATATATTTTTTTATTTTACATAATTTTTTGATAATTTTTGGAAAAATGTACAATATCTCGAGAACGGTTCATGCTAGCGTTCTAAAATTTATGTTAATCGTTTTTTAATGAAAAATTACATAAGAAATGTCTATTTCCGTAACTTTATTAGAGGTTTTGTTTTCTGATGATTTTTTTCAAAATTTCACTCGAAAATTTAGGGATTTCTGAACATTCGATTGCTTTTAAAAACAATAGTCTTCCAGTATTCACGGATTGTAATTTTTGTACCAAATTTCGTTCGAATCGATCCATTCGTTCATCAATTATCGTCTCTACAGACTCACTGACACACACACGCACACACACAAACACACACACACACACACACACACACAAACACACACACACAAACACACATACACAAACACACATACACAAACACACACGCACGGACACGCACACACAGACATCACCTCAAAAATGTTCGATTCGTGATCAGGGATGCTTGAAACGTGCTCTCCCGTCGAAAACTCGAATTCGAATTTTCGACTCCGTCACAATACTTTCCTTATACAAGTAAAGTAAATGTTTTGCAATTTGTATCATTTGAAGATCAATTTAACGTTGCAGATTTTCATAATTATTTACTACTAGTAGATATATAATACTATGCTTGTAGAGCAAAATATGGTCAAATTCCAGTATTATTTTTAATTATGTTGTTTCGCAAAAATTTCTATTCAAATGCTTCATTTAATTATCCACCAAAAATTGAATAAAAATCGCTCTTCTTTTTATACAAAATTTTCTTCACAAACAAATCTGACATCATATCATCTTACTCCCGTTTGCAAACAAATTTACAACACATGAAATTTATTCTATATATGCCAAAATTAAAGCACTAAAATGGTATTTACACAGCTAGTATTCTTATTTTGTTTCAACAACTGGCTAGGTACGATATGAGTTTGAAAAATCCTTGCCCCCCCCCCTCCCAAAAAGAAAACATATTACTTAAGTAATTGAAAATATTAATTATTCCCGTATTCTAATAACCCAAAGGTCGTAATTGATATTCCATCCAAAAGATAAATGCAAAACCATTCATTATAAAATTTATATTTACATCCATTTCTTTATTACTTAAATCAGAAAAAAAAATTAATTTTCTTCCAATAAATTTTCGTAAAATAATCGTTTGCATAATTCTATGGAAGATTTGATTTTGCTCGACAACATCAAACCCCAAAAACTTTAAACATGGCCATGGTAACCCGCAGTGAAGTAGAGAACAGCCATACAAAATTTGAAAATAATAAAAATTCCGCCAAAAACTGTGGATGTGTATTTGGAACAGATCTTCTCTTTTTAATTGTCTTTTTTAATCATCTCTTCATCATTTTTTCTCAGCATTTCTCAATTATAGTTTTCAGATGATTTTTTTCTCTTAAGCAAAGAAATAATTCAACCCAATGGAAAAACCCTTGAAATGTGGATCGAGAATATATAAATTGTTTTGCAGCTCTTCAGTTCTCTTAAGCACGTAAAGCTTGAATTGTATTCCTATAATCAGATTCGAAATCGAACCTATCTTCATTTCAGAACTTTCCAATCAAAACCTCTGCTAGCTCTCCTGTTCCATCTGTACTTCCAGCCGCACTCTTTTCTTTAAGCAATCTGCATATCACTGTCATTTGCAACAAACGGATGGTTTGTGAGCAAGACGGAACAGGGGTCTTTACACGCACTGGAACTTTCTGAATAGAATTGAATTTCTGTCGGGGCTAATTGCAATGTTTGGGAGTAAATTGTATTTCTCTATTTGGTAAGATTCCGAATTTAAATCATCAGCGTTTCTAAATAATTCTAGGGATAAGTCCGTCGATGTAAATAAAGTGCGAGAGGAAAATTTGCTAAAAGCGATTTGCATTTAGTTACTGTTGAGAGAGAAAACTCTCATACTCCATTGCTGCTAAATACAAGTGGATATGCACTACATTTCTGTTCCCTTTTTTAGCTGGGCTAAATCACGTTCCGAACATTCCTGATTACGAGTCGAACGTTTTTGAGGTGATGTTTGTGTGTGTGTGTGTGTTTTTGTGTGCGTGTGTTTGTGTGTGTGTCCGTGACTCTATGAACGCGGTATCTCACGAACGAATGAAGCGTTTCTAAATCAAATCGATACGATTATAAGAATCAGTAAATAATGCAAATTGATTTTAAACATAATCAAATATTTGGAAGATCCCTAAAATTTCGAATAAAATTTGAAGAAAATCATAAAAAAAAGAGACCCTCAATAATTTCAAACAAATAACCATTTCTTACGTATTGTTTCATTTGAAAACGAATGAAGTGAACTTTAAAACGCTAGCAAGAATTATTCTCGAGAAATTGCACGATTTTTGAATATTTTTTTGAAAAAGAATCATTACAAAATTAACAAATTTCAATATTATTACAAAATTAATCACTTTCTACATGATGTATCATTACGAAACGAATGACATGAATTTTAAAACGTTCTCTAGATATTGCACGTTTTTAAAGTAAATGTTTTAAAAAATTAAATAAAATTAGAAAACTGTAAAATAGCATGAAGTATGGTCATGGGCGTATGCAAGATTTTTTTCAGGGGGTGCTAAAATTGATTGAATTCAAAATTTGTAGATTACTATCAATTTTGAAATATGTATTGTTTCAAACTAAATTTGAGAAGATGGTATGAGCATCATATTTTAAAAAATCTGATGTGGCCAACACATGACTTTCCTTATATAATGCAATGAATTTACTACGTTTACAATAAAGAAAATAGGTTTTTCTTCTAGTAGATACTTATATTCTTTCCAAGATATTGAATTTTCGTCAATCAGTTGTCATTTTCATTGATTTAGCTCCATTTTTATCCATTTGGCGAGATTTTCGTTAATTTGGCAACATTTTAATAAGTCGCCAAGTTGGCGACATTCCGCCAAATTCGTCGCCAAAATGTCGCCAAGCGTTATGCATAAATGCATTTGAGAAATAAGTTATTTTTATAGCATATAAATGATTATTGGCGTTAAAATGCAAAAGTATTACTCAAAGTATTTTTTCTCATGAATGGAGCGAGCTAGATCCACGAGAATGATGTCACTAATATATCGCATGATATTACATATGAAAAGTGAACATGTTTCTGAACAGTTAATAGATTTTATTTAATTTATGGGATTTTTTGATAAATTTATTTTTAAAATGTGCAATATCTCGAGAACGGTTCATGCTAACGATCTAAAGTTTATGGCAATCGTTTTCTAAGGAAAAATTACATAAGAAATGTCTATTTGCGTAGCTTTATTAAAGGTATTGATTTTTTGATGATTTTTTTCAAAATTTCACTCGAAAATTTAGGTGGGTTCTGAACATTCGATTACGTATAAAAACAATAGGCTTCCAGTATTCACGGATTGTGATTTTTGTACCAAATTTCATTCAAATTGCCCCATTCGTTCGTGAGATATCGTTTCCACAGGCTCACTGACACACACACACACACACAGGCATCCCTTAAAAAATGTTTGATTCGTGATCAGGGAAGCTTGAACCGTGTTCTCCCGTCGAAAACTCGAATTCGAATTTTTGACCCCGTCACAATACTTTCCTTATACATTATGTATATAAGGAAAGTAAAAATAGTGTGTATAGCACTTTTAAAAATTAGTATGTAACAATTTTCAAAAATTAGTGTATACCACCCTTAAAAAAATATTCCTCCTTTTATAATAGAATTCTAACCTTCCTAGAGATCGAGCAACTAAACTAATAAATTGGATACTTATAAACGTACCAAATGCAATTATCCTAAGTTATCCATTTAGGTATAAGTTAATCTTTTTTTTTCAGTGTACACGTGGGAGAAAATACACAGTTGTGATTGAATGTTCTAATTCCAAAAAGCATATTTTTTACCTTTTTTCTCTCATATTGGCTTTTAATTAAATTAACAATTTTCCAAGGAGATGTTTCGGCATCCCTTTGATCCCTCTTAAATACGCCCACGAATATGGTACTTTTCATATGTAATATTATGCAACAAATCTGTTAACATCATTCTTGTAGATATAGTTTATCCCATTTATTCACCAGGGAAAATTATTTGGATAATAGTTTTGTATTTTGGCGTCCAAAAATTCGTCCGTAGTTAGTTATTTCACTGAATATTAATGGAATGTCAATTGCATTTGAATGAGAATTTTGCACGTGAATAAGTCATTCCGCCTGGACAAATAAATTACCAAAAGATCCAAATTTCAATTTGCGTAACGTTAATTCAATGTCAAGAACATTGAGCCGTGTACACACTATTATTTTGCTGTAAATGAAATAAAATCATCGCATTATGCAGGAAAAATCGTGTGTCGCCCTATCAGGGCTTTGATGCGAATCTGTGTTTGGGGTTCCTGTGGCGGAAATCGGAATGTTACAAAAAATGGAAACGCTTTGGTCGCTTATTAAATAAAAGTGTAAATATTTTTTCTCGTTTTGATGGATGCAGGATCCAGATTATGAATATATAAAAAAAAATCTGATGTGGGCAACACATGACTTTATATAATGCAATGAATTTACTACTTTTACAGTTAAAAAAAATGTTACTCTTATAGTAGATACTTATATTCTTTCCAACATATTGAATTTTCTTCAATTCGTCGTCATTTTCATTTATTTAGCGTCATTTTTATCAATTTGGCGAGATTTTTGTTAATTTGGCAACAATTAAAAATTTCACCAAGTTGGCGACATTCCGCCAAATTTGTCGCCAAAATCTCGTCAAGCGTTATGGACGGAGAAATAAGTTATTCTTACAGCAGATAAATGACTATTGGCGTTCAAATACAAAAGTATTACTCAACGTATCTTTCTAACACTTTACAACAAAGTTGAAAAGTGTTTATGACTCTGTTTATTCTGTCTGTCTGTCTGTCTGTCTGTCTGTCCGTTAGCATGATAACTGCCGTAAAAATGACTTAATTAAAATGAAATTTTAGTATGTTGTTCAGACGGTCTGTAGGACCTATGGGAATATAAATGAATGATATCACCCAATTAGTTTTGGATTAGATTTAGATTTTTGTTAATTTGGCAACAATTAAAAATTTCGCAAAGCTGGCGACATTCCGCCAAATTTGTCGCCAAAATCTCGCCAAGCGTTATGGACGGTGAAATAAGTTATTCTTACAGCAGATAAATGACTATTGGCGTTCAAATACAAAAGTATTACTCAACGTATCTTTCTAACACTTTACAACAAAGTTGAAAAGTGTTTATGACTCTGTTTATTCTGTCTGTCTGTCTGTCTGTCTGTCTGTCCGTTAGCATGATAACTGCCGTAAAAATGACTTAATTAAAATGAAATTTTAGTATGTTGTTCAGACGGTCTGTAGGACCTATGGGAATATAAATGAATGATATCACCCAATTAGTTTTGGATTAGATTTAGATTTTTGTTAATTTGGCAACAATTAAAAATTTCGCAAAGCTGGCGACATTCCGCCAAATTTGTCGCCAAAATCTCGCCAAGCGTTATGGACGGTGAAATAAGTTATTCTTACAGCAGATAAATGACTATTGGCGTTCAAATACAAAAGTATTACTCAACGTATCTTTCTAACACTTTACAACAAAGTTGAAAAGTGTTTATGACTCTGTTTATTCTGTCTGTCTGTCTGTCTGTCTGTCTGTCCGTTAGCATGATAACTGCCGTAAAAATGACTTAATCAAAATGAAATTTTAGTATGTTGTTCAGACGGTCTGTAGGACCTATGGGAATATAAATGAATGATATCACCCAATTAGTTTTGGATTGAACCCGGGTATAAAAAATGAAATACATTGAGCCCTATGGGACCTAATTTTTCAAACATTTTTTAAGCGGATTTAAAACTCACAAATTGCTTCGAAAATTTTAGGTAATATTCAAATTGTTCCAAAAAATATATAAAAAAAAATTCAGCGAAATATATTCAGTAGTTTTTTAAATAAAAATTAAAATAATAATTTCACCTCTTATATAAAACGATTACGTGACCATGATATGAAACGATAACATGACCCACTTCAAAATGATATATGGCATCCATCTTGTTTCAAAATCGTGATTTTTTTAAGTTCTTTTTAATTCATATTGAGTGTTGTATCCGTCCTAAAACTACTTTATTTTTGCTTAAATTCTGTGCATCTACATACTGAAATAACGCAATGACAATATATTTGAGTTTAAATGCTCATCTAAATTTGATTATTTATATAACTAAGCCTATTTTTCACCTCTGTAAAATGTAAACAGCAAAATATGTAGAATGAGTTGTATTAGAATTCCTGTATTTTTTAACACAAAATAATTTAGTCCATGGAGTCTGCATGGCTGATATGAATGAAATATTAATTGATTTTATAAAGAGAAGGACGATTTTTTTCGATGAAGTTTTAAGCATAGAGTTTAATTATTTGTAGCTCCATGGTCTTAAATAAAATGTTTAAATAAAATAAATTATTATAGTATTGTGATGAATGAAATGAATGGGAGAAAGTTATGACTGAAATCTTGTTTTTATAGAGAGATCCAGACGTGTTATTTTTTCTATGACGTCATTTGAATTAATTTCAGTTGTTTTCGATGAAGTTTTCAAATATAATGAATTATCGTAGTATTATGATAATTCTAAAACTATTACCGAGGAATGTATAACATTTTAGAGATGTTTAAACCAGGCAATTTATATTTCAATGCCGTCATTTGAAGGGAGTTCATTTTATTCGATGAAGGTATAGGTTTTCAAATATAATAAATTAATGCAGTATTGTGAAAAGTTTCAAAATATTACCGAGGAATGTATTGCATTTTGGACTTGTTTAAATAAAATTGCATTGAAGTTGGAAAGTGTTTCATAATCAATGCTTTAAGCAAGATTGATCTTTCTTGTTTCATGAATAGAACGAGCTAGATCCACGAGAATGATGTCACTCAATTTATCGCATGGTATTACATATGAAAAGTGAACATGTTTCTCAATAGGAAATATGTTTTTAACACTTTACAACAAAGTTGAAAAGTGTTTATGACTTTGTTCATTCTGTCTGTCTGTCTGTCTGTTTGTCTGTCCGTTAGCACGATAACTGCCGTAAAAATGACTTAATCAAAATGAAATTTTAGTATGTTGTTCAGACGGTCTGTTGAACCTATGGGAATATATATAAATGAATAATATTACCCAATTAGTTTTGGATTGAACCCGGGTCGAAAAATTGAAATACATTGAGCCCTATGGGACCTAATTTTTCAAACATTTTTTAAGCGGATTTGAAATTCACAAATTGCTTCGAAAATTTTAAGGTAATATTCAAATTATTCCATAAAATATATAAAAAAAAATTCAGCGAAATATATTCAGAAGTTTTTTAAATAAAAATTAAAATAATAATTACACCTCTTATATGAAACGATCACGTGACCATGATATGAAAAGTTCACATGACCCACTTCAAAATGATATATGGCATCCATCTTGTTTCAAAATCGTGATTTTTTTAAGTTCTTTTTAATTCATATTGAGTGTTGTACCCGTCAGTAGTAAAGAAAGGCCGGTTCTGCGCCAGTGGAGGAGCAGTGAGGAGCGAGGAGCAAAATGGCCGCCATCTTGAATTCCGTAATCCTGGACGGGGGTGTAAAAGGGGGGAAAATGGAAAAAAGGTGGGGGTAAAAATTTTGGAGAAACTTATTGTCGGGTGGCAACGATGTCGTAGTCTTGTACGAGGGGTTGAGGGGGAAATAAATTTTTTGAATGAGATTTTTCTAAGTAGGGGAGAAACTATTTTCGGGATGGCAACGCTTAGGATTCTGCGACAGTGGAGGAGCAGTGCTATCAACGCCCCCTAGCGGCATAAAGGAGAATTAAAATTGGAACTTTGAAATATTTCTTTTTGATTGGGTTGCCATAGCAACACCTGTACGGGGGAAACTTTTTGGGGGATGGCAACACCTTCTCCTCACTCTGAATTGAGGAGCAGTGCCATCAGCGCCCCCTAGCGGCGAAAAGCGGAACTATCGGGGGTTAAATTTCAGATTATTTTCTAAGTATGGGAGAAACTATTTTCGGGATGGCAACGCTTAGAATTCTGCGACAGTGGAGGAGCAGTGCCATCAGCGCCCCCTAGCGGCGAAAAGGAGAATTAAAACTTAGGATTTTTCTGATAGTTGGGATTTTTTTTCTTTTTTTAAATGAATTAAAGGATGTTAATGAGGATAATTAAATAAAGTGATTAAGTAATGAATATCCGCATGCTAGAAGCGTGCCAAGGACATGTTATTACATGCCAACGATATACCAAGGGTGCACTAAGGTCATACAATACCCCTCCCCTATATCACGGTTACGAAGCGAACTATGAATACTTAACTGTGAGAATCTTGTATGATGAAGAGAGATGCTTAGCCTATATGGCGGTTACGAATACTTAACTGCGGGAATGTCTTGTAGCGTGAGATACTTGAAAATATCGTATGATGAGGGGTATGCCAAGAGCATCGAACATTTCTGTACTTACTTGAATTTTACACGTTTGTAATTTTTTTTTTTTTAAATGTGGTAATGGTAAAAATTAACATTTTGTTAAAATGTTCCAAAACTGTAAAAAAGTAACAAAAAATGTGGTAATGGGCAAAATTAACATTTTGCGTCTTTTTTTTGAAAATGTTAATTTCTCTATGGGAATTAACATGGGTTTTCACACTTTTGTCATTTTTTTTTTCAAAAAATGTGGTAATGGGAAAAATTAACTTTTTACACAAAATGTCTCAAAAACGTAAAAAAGTAACAAAAAATGTGGTAATGGGCAAAATTAACATTTTGCGATTTTTTTTTCAAAATGCCAATTTCTCTATGGGAATTAACATGGGTTTTCGCACTTTTGCAATTTTTTTACAAAAAAATGTGCGTTTTTACAAAAATGTCACTAAAAATGTGGTAATGGGCCAAAATTAACATTTCGCACAAAATGTTGCAAAAACGTAAAAAAACAACAAAAATGTGCGTTTTCGCAAAAATGTGATAAAAAAGCGTGTTTTTAGAGTAGCAGAATCGCGTGAATTGGTGTTTTAAAGTAGCAGAATCGCGTGAATTGGTGTTTTAGAGTAGCAGAATCGCGTGAATTGGGTGTATGGGAATCTCGAGAATCTCAGGAATTGAGTGTATAAGAGGGGGTGTGTTTTCCCAATCATTTCGGTCTTGGAATTGAAAGAGGTCGGTCAGGATGAAGCGAGTTAGATTTTGTGAGGAGGTATGCATTATAGAGGTACCCAAAGATGAAGATCGCAAGGGATTCTGAGAAATTGACGCCCAGCGTTTCAGAGAGCGCATTTTAAGATTTGGCGTTATTTTTAAATCTGTATATAAAAGAGGCAAGAAGAGCGATTAGTTTATTTAAAGTCATGTCTTCGACAGAGGAGGTTATCGTGACGTGTGTCTATCTGATTACTGTTTTAATAGTATACATTACAACGGAAGTTTTGATTGATTTAAATATACCAAGGGATTTTATTCTGCATCTAAACGAATCTGTGAATATTTCCATGTTGGAATGATGGACGGAACCTACCAAGACCCCAAGCACCCCGCAAGTTTCGGCGGAGTGGATAGCATATACCGTGCTCTTCAAGGAAAAGTACCCAAGAAGGAAATTCAGAATTGGCTACAAGGTGTGGATGCCTATACATTACACAAGCCAGTTCAACGGAAATTTAAAACCAACCGTGTTATAGTGTATTCTATAGATCAGCAATGGCAAGCTGATTTAGCTGATATGTCAACACTAAGTCGACAGAATGATGGATTTCGCTACATCTTAACATGCATTGACATTTTATCCAAGTATGCATGGGCTATACCCCTGAAGCACAAGAGAGGGGTAGATATCGTGAACGCCTTTCAGACTATATTTAAAGAGCGCATTCCAAAATCTCTGCAGACGGATCAAGGTACAGAATTTAAGAATCAGAAATTTCAAAAATTACTTAAAGAACATCATATCAAGTTTTTTACAACGTTTAACACCACAAAAGCATCTGTTGTTGAGAGGTTTAACAGAACCCTTAAGACAAAAATGTGGAAATACTTTACCAATCAGAATACTTATCACTATTTGGATGTATTGGACTCGTTGATGGATAGCTATAATCATACCTATCACTCCAGCATTAAGAAAGCCCCTGTGAATGTGAATTCGGACAATGAACAAGAAGTGTGGTTTACGCTCTATGGTAACCTGCCTAAGGGTGTATCCAAATGTATTTTAAATGCGGGGGACACCGTGCGAGTATCCAAGATTAAAATGACCTTTGAGAAGGGGTACGAAACAAATTGATCAGAAGAATTATTTAAAGTGACAGAATGCGTGAAGCGAGAACCTGCTGTATACAGAATCCAAGATTTACTAGGAGAACCCATACAAGGTACCTTTTACCTGCAAGAACTACAAAAAGTGAAAATGAAAGAGGAATTCCCCATTGAAAAAATGTTAAAGAAGCGTTTCAAGAAGAATAATATGGAATACTTTGTAAAATACCGAGGTTACCCCCACAAGTTTAATCAGTGGATACCTGCCTCTGATTTATCCGCCCTATAAAAGCAAGGGACGCCTGTTTCTGAAATCAGTTGATACGATGAGTTTCTACGTGACACTTCCTAATGATAGCTCGATGAGCTACTTTCCTGAGAATAAAATTTCACATTTTATTACGAGATTACCCACCCCTATAGAGCTAAAGGGAAGCTGGGAGATTGGAATTACAGAGTTTTTATACCCCCATACATGGATGAATATAACTGCCGAGAACAATTTTATTGGATTTGATCTAGGAGATGGTAAAATGCTTGTACGTAGAATACCAGCGGGATATTACGAAACCATCCCAGACATTTTGAAAGCTATTTTCATCAAAGACCACCAAAACAAGATCTCCTTTCATTATAATCCTGTTACGAAACGAGTACGCATTAAAGTAAAGAACAAAGCAAGAGTGATTTTAGACAAAGGAATGGCCCAAGTACTGGGTTTTAATCCCATGGTGATTGAATCGGACTCTCATTTAGAAACCAGTGTGGAAGGACCCTACGTTGCAGATGTGAACGCTCATTATCATGTACTGTTTGTGTATTCCGACATTGTGGAACCCCAAATTGTGGGAGATGTACTAGCACCCCTTTTACGCATAGTGAAAGTGGCCGGAAACGACGGTGAATTGGTTTCTCTAACATTCGACCGCCCCCACTATTTACCTGTGAGTAGAAAGATGATTGACACTTTGGAAATCGTTATAAGAACGCACACAGGCGAACTCACGCCATTTGAACGCGGACGCTCGTACGTGAAGCTACACTTTCGCCAAAAGTATCTCTCATGATGTATGTGCCTTATGAATGTTGCCAGAAATCTTTTGAAGACTACTATCTTAAGCAAACCGGTAATGGATTGGATTATTATCAAGGATCTGCATTTCAAAAAGGATATGGATTTGGAAGTTTGTTTCGTTCCTTTTTTAGAGCGGCTGTACCCATTATAAAATTGGGTGCCAAAGCCGTGGGAAAGCAAATATGGCAGAGTGGACTCAATGTGATGGGAGATGTATCCAGAGGAGAAGATTTAAAAGTGGCAGCCAAGCGCCATTTAAAAGAAGCAGGTCCTAATTTAACAGACAAGGCTGCAACCCAGATGAAGACTATGATTGGTTCTGGAAAAAGCAATAAAAAGAGGAAGCGATCCGAGAATCACTTCATTCCCACTTCAGCAAAGAAAGCGAGAACACGAGATATTTTCTCCTAAAGATGTCTATCCATAAAGATTCTTCACCCTGTACCAAGAGCGAATTGGATTTATTCGTGACCCCACCTACTCAGACAGCTATAGAAAAAGGACATTTTATCGAATACCACCCCCTCTCTAATATACGAGATGGAGGCCCCGTGGAATTTAACATATCTGGAAGCGGAGATGAATATATGGATCTGGGTTCTTCCTTTCTATACGTGAAAGCAAAGATTGTGAAATCGGATGGATCGCCTATAGCCGACAAAGAACCCGTGGCCCCCGTGAACTTATTTCTACATTCCCTGTTCTCCCAAGTGGATGTGAGTTTGAATGACCGAGTTATTTCCTCAGCGACCAACACCTATCCCTACAGAGCCTATATAGAAACCCTCTTGAACTATGGAGCCGATGCCAAGAAAAGCTTATTGACCTGTGAATGTTTTTTTAAAGACACCCATCTGAACAATACCAACCCCCTTGCAGAAAAGGATGCTAACGAAGGACTGAAACAAAGATATGAATTAAGCAAACAAAGCCAAACTGTGGATATGATTGGACAGATTCATTCAGACATTTTTCAGCAGAACCGCCTTATATTGAATTTAGTGGACATGAAGATAAAGATGACACGTAGCAAATCAGATTTTTGTTTAGTGTCTAGTGCTGCCAAACCTGATTATAAAGTGATGATAGAGCATGCTTCCATGTTTATTCGAAAAGTGAAAGTGGGCCCCGGAGTATTACTGGGACATATAAAAGCCCTGGAGAAGCACACGGCCAAGTATCCCATTGACCGCGTTCTGTGTAAGGCGTATTCTGTTTCTAAAGGCAGTTGGTCTTTTATGCAGGATAATGCCTTTTTAGGTGTGATGCCTAAAAGAGTGGTCGTTGCCTGTTTAAACAATGCGGGTATGAATGGACAGTATGACTCTAACCCTTTCCTGCTAGGTCATTACAACGTGAATTTTCTATGTGTCTACGTGGATAGACTTCCAGTACCCAGCAGACCCTTGGAATTGAACTTTAACCAAAACAACTATATCCGTGCCTATCACACCTTATTCCCTGGATTTAACCAAGACAAAGGAATTCATCTGACCCGAGACGAATTTGCAAAAGGATTCACCTTGTACGCATTTGATTTATCACCTGACATGTGCGATGGCCCTCATACCCTAACAGCATTTTTTTTCACAGTGACGTAAGATTTACGTCACACTGTCACTTTGGGACGTCACAGGACGTCGCAGTACGTCTAGGCAATGTCATATTGAGATCACAGCGCAGTCATTTTGGTCATTTTCATAGTCGTTTGTGACATCGCATATTAACTTGTTTGTGACGTCACATTATAATTGCCTTTCTAATGTCGTCACATTGTTACGTGTTAATTAAATTGTGGAAACGTCACGGAATATAGTCACAATGAAGTTACAAAGTTACTAATACGTAACGTCGAATAGAAGTCACAAATATGATGTCACATTGTGACCCAGGTATCACGTGACTACAACGTCACTGTCACACATGTGACGATCTTTGCTGTGAGGGTATGAATCTACAGCACCAGGGTAATTTACGATTGGAAATCAAGTTTTCGGAGGCTTTAAAGGAAACCATCTCCATTCTACTGTATGCTGAATTTGAAAACGTGGTTGAAATTAACAAGTCTAGACATATTTTGTGTGATTTTGCCAATTAATCATGGAAAGCCAGCAACTGGATAAAGCCCTCTCCAAGAATCCTATAACCAAGGACGCATTTCTGGGCGTTTTTCCGAGTGATTTACTACCCCAAGACATTGTGGCATTCCCAGCCTGTTTGGTTGCCAACGTGGACGCTTCGACCGATCCAGGAAGCCATTGGGTAGCCTTCTACATGCAAGATAAAGACTCGATAGAATTCTTTGATTCTTATGGACACCCACCTACAACCTTTGAAGGACCCCTCTCGGACTTTGTTTCTACGTTCCAGCACCAAGAGTACAACCCCATGCCTCTACAAAGCAATGTAACAGCTGTTTGTGGACACTATTGTATCTATTATTTGTATTCAAGATGTCGCGGATCTTCTTTGAAAGACTTTTTATTACCCTTTGTACCCCACGATGTATGTAATGATGTTAATGTATATAACTTTGTAACCAAGCGCTTTCACATAAGTGCGCCTTTTTACCAATAAATATAGATGTCAACATACTGTTCTTGTTATTTACGATGGAGTTCCCATCCTTACAACACCCCTTTACTATGGTTATTTCGGGTCCCACAGGATGTGGGAAGAGTTTTTTTGTGCGGGATATGATTAAACACAGGCGGGATATGTTTTCGCCTCCTCCGGACAAAATCGTGTGGTTCTATGGGATCCACCAGCCTTTATACGATGAAATCCCAAACGTTTTGTTTGTGGAAGGATTGCCTAAAAACTATCAAGAGTATCTGGGATTGAATACTCTCTTTATTATAGACGATTTAATGAGTGAGTGTGGTAACGATAAGCGATTAACCCATCTGTTTACGAGAGGAAGTCATCATTTAAATCTAAGTGTGGTGTTTATTACACAAAATTTTTTTCATAAAGGGAAAGAAATGCGTGAAATTACTCTGAATGCCCATTATCTGCTACTCTGCAAGAATCGAAGAGACATGAGCCAAATCATGCATTTGGGAAAACAACTGTTTCCCAGACATCTGCCTTTCTTCCAAGAAGTGTACGAAGATGCTACTCGAGAGCCTTATTCGTATTTGTTTATAGACCTGCGCAGTGAGACTCCAGAAGAGATGCGTTTGCGCACCTCGATTTTACCCGATCAGACACAATACGTGTATAAACTGAGACATTAAGCCTTTTTCGAAATTGATAAATGAATACGCATGCGCAGTATTCTCTCAGTTGTGAAGATGACACTCAGCAGGCAACAACAGAAGCAATTACAGCTACTTCATTCTTGCCCCACCAAACTACGAAAGAACTTGTTAAAAAAAGATTCCCCCCTCTTGTATAAAAGCCATCTGTGAGTGTAGCCTGAATACATTAAGGGGTAATATTCCACTCACGAATTATCAAAAGAGGAAACTTCGAGAGCACAAGACTGTTTTACGAGAATTGGCAGACAAGCGTAAGCCACTGTACCTGAAACGCAAGCTTATTATTCAGAAAGGTGGTTTTCTGAACTTACTCATCCCAGCAGCCCTCAGTGTGATTACAACTCTTTTCAATGGAGCACGCTAAAAAGTATGCCTTGGTTCCTGAAGACTCTTTGTCTAAACATGTTGCTACAGAAAAGTATAGAACCCATTTCGATAAGGAAATGGCTCGTATTCTCAACAGTTCCCTGAGTGAAGATGATAAAGTGAAACTTTATTATGAACTTTTACAAAAGAAAATAAAGATGGATTCTTTCAACACACGTATACGAGTGTCTCACAAGGAACCTCTTCTGAATACGCAAGTATCGCACAATAACCTTTTCAATACGCAAGTATCGTACAAAGACCTTCTCGAGAATATGGATACAGAGATGAAAATATCCGAAGATGCCCTACCAAAGCCACCAACGCAGAACATCTCAAGATATGAAGATATTATTTTAAACAGTGTTCCCCGAACCATGAGAAACTATGCCAGCAATTTATTGGATATTATAAAAGGCCATCCCGACATTCTTTCATGGAATGAAAAAGGACATATTTCGCATCATCAGCAGTGGATTCCAAAGACTAATATTGGAGATTTATTTAATCTGATATTTGGACAAAAGAAAAGAACTGTAACAGGACAACAGGTGTTTTTAACAGCTTTAGATGAACTGAATATACCTACTCACTTTGTAAAAAACAAAAATTTGTATAATCAGCCTTATACTCCTACTCCACCTAAGGCAGAACCTGTAACATCCCATTATTTAAAATGGGATAATTATGAATAATAATGAATAAAATAATGATTGATTATAATTACCTGTGTAGTGTTTCCATTCATAATCACCTGTGTATTGTTTTAATTCTTTTAACTAAGTGTGTGTGTTGGTATTGTATACTACCATTGCATACTACCCATACGAAACAAGTTTCAGTGACGTCACTGAACATGCCCGTTCTTGTCGAGCGGGGGTCACGCACGCGTAAGAAGCGGGTTGCAGGGAATTGGTAGAGCAGGTTTGTTACGTCAGCATGTGGGAGGGGCGAAACATTGGTGTGGGGGATTGCGTTTAAGATGAGTTACTTGCTCGTTAGATTCTATCCTGCCAAGTTGCTTTATTTCTATTAACTGCTATCATGACTTCTTGGGATTTCGGCTTTAACGATTTTTCTTGTTCTTCTATGGATGTTGTACCAAATACTACTGATGAGGATGGTGATGCTGATTATATAACGCTAGACAAGAATAAACATGTAAGTATTTGCTTTTAACATATCTCTATTAAGTAATTTTTATAAAGTCTTGCTTTTTTAGAATGTGTTAAAATTATATTATTTTATATGATTTAAAATCAATGAGATGTTGTGTAATAAATTGTTAAAGTTAATTTATATATCGATTATACTAAGTTCCTGTCTTTCATCTTTTATAGGTATGCGACATCTGTGGGAAAGTATATACAAGGGAGTGGTGCCTTACTCAACATCTAATGGCTCATAAAGATATGGTATCCTTCGGCTGTGGAGCATGCAACCTGGGTTTTAGCTGGGTGCGAGATTTAAGTCAGCACATCAAGGAACATCCTAAAGAAGATTCCCTGAAATATTATGAGTGCGGTATGTGTGGAAAGGCCTTTAGCAAACCTGCAAATTTAAGTAAGCATGCCAAATTGCATTATCTGCCACCTTCGAATAAAACTTATGACTGCAAAATATGTGGAAAGCAGTATACTCAATCGGGTAGCCTTAAAAGACATATGCCCATCCATTTAGAATCCAACACATGCTCTGAATGTGGTATGGGATTTAGACTTCATGAATACTTGATAAACCATAAGCTCATATTTCATACACCACGAGACAGTGTTACAGAACCAAGCCCTATGGAAACTACCCCTGCAATGCAAGTGCCATTCAAGAATGGACATGAAACGGATGACGTCATTGTCTGACTACATCACACGCCCTTGGCGACATTTACAGAGGGGAGTGCCCTGCATTGGCTACTTTTTTAACCTGCTGTACCACTTTTTGGCGATTTTAAACAGGTCCTACTAGTTTTTTGGCGAGATTTCAACATATCTTTTGGCGAGTGTTTTCGCAAGGACTCTTTACTTTCTGCTAGATACTCATAGAGAGAGGTCGTCGCTGTTAACCATGTCTTGTAAACGTACTTTGTCGAATGCTATGGATGACACAGCAAAGAGAGTCTGTTCTCAGCGTATCACATTGGATTCATTACCTCCTACTTTGTTTCATCTGGGTGGTGATATATTTGCCAGTGTTGTTTATTTTATTGGACAAACACGGATACATATTCGTAAATTTACAACAGATGCTGATGGGAGTCTGAAACCTACAAAGGAAGGTGTTTCCCTCTCCACCATCGTATGGTTTGCTCTTCTCACCGAGTTGGAATCCCTAGTCAATCTCCTGAAAGACGATATGCTGCATATCATACAAAGAGATCTCTGTATATCCCGGCATACACTCCAAGGAGAACCCAAACTAACATTCCAGCGTATGTTTCGAAAGAAAGACTCCTCCTTCCAGTTCGTTCCAGAATATGTGGTTCTAACCGTACCTGAAACTCTGCAATTGTGTGATTACATCGATGCTATTAACATTCAAGTCCAAGCCAGTGTCATTTCCAATACTTTGGATTATTTCGTGAAACGAGAACTTAACAGTTATTCAGTGTCAGTCAGTGTTTCCAATGGTGATCCTGATAAGCCTCAAGGATTTTATGAACTTCGATCTGCATTCATTTAAAAAACTGTTTAATGGAAAAAATATCCGAACTTTTTGAATGTTTTGCCTGTACAGCTGGGTACGATGACGCATCGAGCCACGATTGTGTTTCCTTTACAGAACTAGATAAATACCTACAATACGGGCAACAGGCTCTGTATGCTTTGGATTGGTTTCATGTCGCCTACCTATTTACCAGAGACAATTTGAATAATCCTGATTTTGGAGAACTGGTGTTTATACATGACTTTTTTCAAGTCATTCATATTACCAAACTTTTTCAAACGATTCAAAATCTATGTGCAAAAGAAGAAGAAGAATAATGTATATATATATATGTAAATATTTATTTTTTTTTTTTTTTTAGTAAATGTGTGTTTTCTTAACTTTGCCTTTTTCTTGGAAACTACAGATACACCCCTTTCAGGTATTCGTAAGAACTTGGTAAAAAATATTTCTTTTTCAGGTATTATTAGGAAATGCAAAACACATGGTATACATCTTTGTTTCAGCTATCCAGGATTTTCTTTTTCAGGTATTATTAGGAAATGCATACACATAAGAATTTAAAAGGAAATAAGCACTAGGTAGAAATATATTTAAACGAAAATGTAGAAACACAAGAATTTCTTTTTCAGGTATTATTAGGAAATGCATACGCATAATAATTTAAATGTACAAGCACAAAAATATTTGTTTCAGGTATTAGCAACTCGGTAAAGAACATATTTAAACGTAAATGTAGAAACATAAGAACTTCTTTAAAAGAGCCTCTCCCAGCAGAGAATAGCATTTCGCGATGGTCCAACACAAACATTCTATGAGCCCGTAAAAAACTGTCCCCCACCACAGATGTTAACAATAGCAGCGAGAGCAGTTCTAAACAGTCGACCCAACCCAAGTCAACATATAGCCTCAAGTTATATCCAGGTACAGAACCACGCTCTGTTAGCAGTACCCCATCTTTCCCGCACTGATCATACGATGTAACTATCCACATTCACGCGAGGTGGAGAGGGGTAGATCTGTCATCGTGATTTAATGTACTCTGCGGTTTTTAAACCATGTTGGTATAAAGAAACCCCCCCATGGTAGTAGTACACTTTCACGATTATTTAAAAATATTTATTTTGGGGAATATTAAAATTTTTTAAACTCCAAGATCGAAATGGTTGGGGAAACACACCCCTTAAACCCCCGAGATTCTCGAGATTCCCATACACCCAATTCACGCGATTCTGCTACTCTAAAAACACGCTTTTTTATCACATTTTTGCGAAAACGCACATTTTTGTTGTTTTTTTACGTTTTTGCAACATTTTGTGCGAAATGTTAATTTTGCCCATTACCACATTTTTAGTGACATTTTTGTAAAAACACACATTTTTTTGTAAAAAAATTACAAAAGTGCGAAAACCCATGTTAATTCCCATAGAGAAATTGGAATTTTGAAAAAAAATCGCAAAATGTTAATTTTGCCCATTACCACATTTTTTGTTACTTTTTTACGTTTTTGAGACATTTTGTGCAAAAAGTTAATTTTTCCCATTACCACATTTTTTGAAAAAAAATTACAAAAGTGCGAAAACCCATGTTAATTCCCATAGAGAAATTAACATTTTCAAAAAAAAGACGCAAAATGTTAATTTTGCCCATTACCACATTTTTTGTTACTTTTTTACGGTTTTGGAACATTTTAACAAAATGTTAATTTTTCCCATTACCACATTTTTTGAAAAAAATTACAAAAGTGTAAAATTCAAGTAAGTACAGAAATGTTCGATGCTCTTGGCATACCCCTACACCCTGCAAGATTCTCGCAGTTAAGTATTCGTAACCGCCATATAGGCTAAGCATCTCTCTTCATCATACAAGATTCTCACAGTTAAGTATTCATAGTTCGCTTCGTAACCGTGATATAGGGGAGGGGTATTGTAGGACCTTAGTGCACCCTTGGTATACCGTTGGCATGTAATAACATGTCCTTGGCACGCTTCTAGCATGCGGATATTCATTACTTAATCACTTTATTTAATTATCCTCATTAACATCCTTTAATTCATTTAAAAAAAGAAAAAAAAATCCCAACTATCAGAAAAATCCTAAGTTTTAATTCTCCTTTTCGCCGCTAGGGGTCGCTGATGGCACTGCTCCTTCACTGTCGCAGAATCCTAAGCGTTGCCATCCCGAAAATAGTTTCTCCCATACTTAGAAAATAATCTGAAGTTTAACCCCCGATAGTTCCGCTTTTCGCCGCTAGGGGGCGCTGATGGCACTGCTCCTCAATTCAGAGTGAGGAGAAGGTGTTGCCATCCCCCAAAAAGTTTCCCCCGTACAAGTGTTGCTATGGCAACCCAATCAAAAAGAAATATTTCAAAGTTCCAATTTTAATACTCCTTTATGCCGCTAGGGGGCGTTGATAGCACTGCTCCTCCACTGTCGCAGAATCCTAAGCGTTACCATCCCGAAAATAGTTTCTCCCCTACTTAGAAAAATCTCATTCAAAAAATTTATTTCCCCCTCAACCCCTCGTACAAGACTACGACATCGTTGCCACCCGACAATAAGTTTCTCCAAAATTTTTACCCCCACCTTTTTTTCATTTTCCCCCCTTTTACACCCCCGTCCAGGATTACGGAATTCAAGATGGCGGCCATTTTGCTCCTCGCTCCTCACTGCTCTTCCACTGGCGCAGAACCGGCCTTTCTTTACTACTGCCGTCCTAAAACTACTTTATTTTTGCTTAAATTCTGTGCATCTACATACTGAAACAACGCAATGACAACATATTTGAGTTTAAATGCTCATCTAAATTTGATTATTTCTACAACTAAGCCTATTTTTCACCTATGTAAAATGTAAACAGCAAAATATATAGAATGAGTTGTATTAGAATTCCTGTATTTTTTTAACACAAAATAATTTAGTCCATGGAGTCTGCATAGATGATATGAATGAAATATTCACTGATTCTAGAAAGAGAAGGACGATTTTTTGCGATGAAGTTTTACGCATAGAGTTTAATTACTTGTAGCTCCAATGGTCTTAATTTTTAAATAAAAAAATTTTTTTTTGTGGTATTGTGATGAATGACATGAATGGAAAATTATATATGAATGAAATGTTGCTTTTCTAGAGAGAGCCAGGCGTGTTATTTTTTCTATGACGTTATTTGAATGAATTTCAGTTGTTTTCGATGAAGTTTTCAAATATAATAAATTATCGTAGTATTATGATAATTCTAAAACTATTACCGAGGAATGTATAACATTTTAGAGATGTTTAAACCAGGCAATTTATATTTCAATGCCGTCATTTGAATGAAGTTCATTTTTTTCGATGAAGGTTTAAGTTTTCAAATATAATAAATTAATGCAGTATTGTGATAAGTTTCAAAATATTACCGAGGAATGTATTGCATTTTAGACTTATTTAAATAAAATTGCATTGAAGTTGGAAAGTGCTTCATAATCAATGCTTTAAGCATGATTGATATTCTTGTTTTATTTTATATAACTGTCACATAGTGTTTTCCAAAAATATGTGACATTGCTAAATATTGGAGAGGAAGGCGACCTGCAAAGGACGGTCCCTAGCCCGTTACAAATATGTATAAGGTTCCCCCCTGGCCACCTGCAAAGGGAAGGGTCAGTGGCGCTTGGACTGCATGTGTGTGGTCCAGTACAAGATGGAGGAAGACGCATCGGGGGGTAAGCCGTCGTTGGGGGCGCAGTTAAGCCCAGGGGTTCATGCAGGAGCGTGGGACCCCAGCCACCTAATAATTCAGGGGCTACTGACCAAGCCCTTCTGTCACGGACTGGCCACTGAAAGTGATGATACAAGTGCTCTCCAATAATATTGAGGGGAGCTTAGGACCTGGCAGCGAATAAAATTTGAGAGGGAGGAGAGATCAAATTGAAAGTTTTGAAGACAGTTTTTTGGGGAGAAAAAGTCGACAGTGCCTTTTTAGATTTTGTGGAGTTAAGATATTGAAAGCTCGTGGGAGCGAGATGCTTCCCGATCGCCTGCCTGATCAACCCAACATCCGGCCGATGTCCCAAGAAGCCGAGGTTAGGCCTTTGACTTCGCACAGCACTCAGTAATTTAGTAACTCTCCTCTCCGCTCTTTTAAATACCTCTATATGAGGAATAATTTTATAAAAGTAACTAGCCTTTTTGAAAGTGTTGTTGTTACCCAGACCGTCCGACCTACCAGAAAGGTGTAAGGTAACTGTTTGGGCGGCCGGGAAGTGCCACCCAATTTAGACCGGAACCCAGTAGGGAGGCATCCACAGGGACCGTACCCTCCTTCCCCTACCACCAACCTCTCGGAAGGACTTACGGACCCACATGTTTAACGTGATCGTACTCCGCGTGAACACGGCGGCAGATTTGGCAGTGGCTGGAATCGAACCCGGGCCTACCGAGTGCAACTCCAGCGCGCTAACCAATGGGCTACCGCGTCCCCCCCCCCTTTTTTTTTTTGAAGTGTGTGACTATTTTTAATATTTGGGAATTGTGAGTAAGATTATGGTACAATTAATGAATAATGAATTACGAGGTAATAATGATTTACGAGATGTTAATGTTTTAAGGGAGCAACTTGTAAGCTCAAATCTTATCTTTTCATATTTTAATGCTAAATAGTGTAAATAAAACCTTTTTGTTATTTTAAATCTAATTCGTGTCCTCAATTCCAAACCTTTTAATTACCTTTTTAACTTTCAGCTTAAACCATTTATGATCACGACGGCCTTTAACTTAATGTTCCAAGAACATATTAAGTATTTATAGCGTTCTGAAAGAACGTGTGGTATTTACCACGCAGCAATAACTTTTTGATAATTTTTTTTAAAAATGTGCAATATCTCGAGAACGGTTCATGTTAGCGTTCCAAAATTTATTTCAATCGTTTTCTAATGAAAAATTACATAAGAAATGTCTATTTGCGTAACTTTATTAGCGGTTTTGATTTTTTGACGATTTTTTCAAAATTTCACTCGAAAATTTAGGGGTTCTGAACATTCGATTGCGTATAAAAACAATAAGCTTCCAGTGTTTACGGATTGTGATTTTTGTACCAAATTTCATTCTAATCGATCCATTCGTTCGTCAGTTATCGTCTCCACAGACTCACTGATACACACACAGACATCACTTCAAAAATGTTTGATTCGTGATCAGGGATGCTTGAAACGTGCTCTCCCGTCGAAAACTCGAATTCGAATTTTCGACCCCGTCGTAATACTTTCCTTATACATTATGTATATAAGGAAAGTAATAATTTCAATATTTTAATATTTTAAACTTTTATTTTCGAAAAGACTTTAAAAAGCATGTCCGAGCGAGTGTATTTCATTTTTCTGATTTCACTTGAAATATCTTTGAAATTATAAATAGTAAACGATAAGGAACATTATTCAAGCATAAAGCATTGATTATGAAACACGTTCCAAATAAAATACAAATTTATTTAAACATCTGTAAACTGTGATATATTCAGCGTTTATATTTTTTAAATTATCACAGTACGGCAGTTATTTATTATACTTGAAAACTTAAAACTTCATCAAAAAAAGGCAATGCTAGTTACATAAAATGAACTTTATTCAAATGACACCATCGAGATACAAATCGTCTGCCTCTTTACGTAAAATCAATGTATATTTCATTCATATCACTCATATTCCAAACTCCAGAGCTAAATAACTTTCCGTGTAAAAAAATCCGCATTTCTTATACAATTCCCATTACAATCGCTTGCTTTGTTTACATTCTGCATGCTATAGTATAGTATTAAAATTAGGCTTCGTTATAGGAATAATCAAAGTTTAGTGATCCTTTCAAATCAAAAATATTGTAATTCGTTGGCACAGAATTTAGATACACAGATAATACACAAAAAAAGCGGTTTTAGGACGGATGCAACACTAAATATAAATTTAAACGATCTTCAAACATCTACGGTAACAGCAGAAAAAATGGAGGCCATATTTTATTTTGCAATGAGTCACGTGATATCTTCATATATCAAGGGTCGAAAACCCGGGTCGTCCGACTCATCCGAAGATATAGAGCAGCAAAAATGGGCGGTCGGGAAACAGCATATATATCATGGGTCGAAAGCCCAGACCATCCGACTCGTCCTAGGATATATATCATGGGTGTAATTTTTCAATTTTTATTTAAAAAAAAAAAAATACCCAACATATTTTGCTGAAATTATTTTTTAACATTTTATGTGGTAATATGAATATTTCCTAAAATTTTCGAAATTTTAGGAAATATTCATATTACCACATATGATATCATATGATATGACCACATATGATATATATCATGGGTTGTTGTTGATTGTTGAAACCCAGACCGTCCGACCTACCAGAAAGGTATAAATATCATGGGTGTAATTTTTCAATTTTTATTTAAAAAAATACCCAACATATTTTGCTGAAATTATTTTTTAACATTTTATGTGGTAATATGAATATTTCCTAAAATTTTCGAAACAATTTCTGAATTTTAACTTTGCTCAAAATATGTTTCAAAAATTAAGTCCCATGGGGTACAATGTATTTCATTTTTTCAATCCGGGCTAAATCCGAAACTAATTAGGTGGTATTTTTCATTTTCATTCCCAGACATCTCACAGGCTGCCTTAATAACATGCTATTTTTTTTTGGGGGGGGATAAAGTAAATTTTACGGCAATTATCGTATAAACGGACAGACAGAATGTCCAAAGTCTCTTATAGTTTGCAAATAATCGTTTGGTCAAGTTGAAGATAATTGAAAATTTTTCGTTTTCAAACATTTAATATTCGTACAAATGTACATAATTGGATTTTAGATCGAACTTTGAGTTTCCGAAGTATTGTGATTATAATTTCGATATTTACTTTTCTTATATACATAGTATAATGTATAAGGAAAATATCGTGACGGGGTAGAAAATAATTCGAATTCGAGTTTTCGACGAGAAAGCACGTTTGAAGCATCCCTGATCATGAATCGAACATTTTTGAGGTGATGTCTGTGTGTGTATCTGTGTCAGTTAGACTGTGGAGAGGATATCTCACGAACGAATGAAGCGATTTGAATGAAATTTAGTAGAAAAATTACAATAAGTGAATACTGGAAGCCTATTGTTTTTAAACACAATCGAATGTTCAGAACTCTCCTAAATTTTCAAGTGAAATTTTGAAAAAATCATCAAATAATCAAAACCTTTGATATAGTTACGCAAATATGCATTTTTTATGTAATCTTTCCTTAGAAAACGATTGACATAAACTTTGGAACGCTAGCATGAACCGTTCTCGAGATATTGTACATTTTTCAAATAATTTTATCAAAAAATCCCATAAATTAAAAAATAAATATTAACTATTGAGAAACATGTTCACTTTTCATATGTAATATCATTCGATAAATTGGGTGGCATCATTCTCGTGGATCTAACTCGCTCCATTCATGAAAAAAGATGTTTTGAGTAATACTTTTGTATTTGAACGCCAATAATTATTTATCTGCTATAAGAATAACTTATTTCTCCATTCATAACGCTTGGCGAGATTTTGGCGACGAATTTGGCAGAATGTCGCAAACCTGGCTACTTTTTTAAATGTTGACAAATTTACGAAAATCTCGCCAAATTGATAAAAATGACGCTAAATCAATAAAAATGACGACTCATTAACGAAAATTCAATATCTTAGGAAGAATATAAGTATCTACTATAAGAATAACCTATTTTTTTAAACTGTAAAAGTAATAAATGTATTGCATCTGATGTGGGCTGATATGGGCAGCACATGACTTTCCTTATATATAAGGAAAGTCATGTGCTGCCCACATCAGATTTTTTAATATTTTAACCTGGGTTTTCCAATGGGTGGAAAAACTGTAATACTTAAAATGTTACGATTGTAGCAACTCAATCTGTTTACCTACTGCTTGGTGAAATACGGGTCCGTACGCACAAGTTATTTTATTTTGTTTAAAAAAATTAGAAGGTTAAATGAAACTTGGGGATTCTAAAGATGTTTAATGATTGGTGTAGCTAGCTTTAATCAGTACGCTTGTAGCGCTTTGGAAGTCTGTAAACGAAACAAATAAGTCTGAAAAATTCCGAATAAACTTATTGAACTTCACTGAAGTTTTATTTTAAAAACTGTTATTCGTGCAAAAACAATGTCAGCTCCGTCGGATTATAGCCACCATTGATTTTTTAAATAAGTTTTAGACTTATTTAGGATATCCCTTGTATCAAATGAAATTCCCAGTAAACTAATAAACTGGTGGTATTTTTGCTTTTATTCCGAACGAAAGACTCACTAAAAAGTATTGGAATTTCATTCTTTTAACCTGCTAATTATAATGACTACGTCAAAGCGGCTTTCTCATTACGATGAATCGATATTTTTGCTTCGATCGATAATGATAGTGAGAGAAGCAACGCTATCTTTAATTATCGTATCGTGAAAGTATTTAGCGTATCGGTCGTCTATTTAGCATGTTAATGTCACTTCTGTATTGGAAAGAATTTCAAAATAAACTCTATATTGTTCTGTTGGTTAATGAAATACTTAAACTAGATAAGGGCAGAAACAACAAGTACACAACTATAATAGAAGGTCTTTATTTCACTTCCTATAAGACGTACAAAATTAAAAAAAGGCCAGAGCGCTTTCGAGCGTAAATACGCTCTTCATCAGTGGCTACATAGAAATAGAAATGATTGTTCATATATAGAACAGAAAAGGTGACAAATTTGCATAAATACAATTATCAATAAACTTACGTTTATCTAAGGAGAATCCAAAAATACAAAACATTTTGAACAGATTCAAAATCGAGCATAAATCACGAAAAGTACAGTTGTTGTTGAGACCTAGACCGTCCGACCTACGTGTAAGGCAACTGTTTGGTCGGCCGGGAAGTGCCACCCAATTTAGACCGGAACCCAGTGGGGGAGGCATCCACAGGGACCGTACCTTCCTTCACCTACCACCAACCTCTCGGAAGGACTTACGGACCCACATGTTTAACGTGATCGTACTCCGCGTGAACACGGCGGCAGTTTTGGCAGCGGTTGGAATCGAACCCGGACCTACCGAGTGCAACTCCAGCGCTCTGACCACTGGGCTACCGCACCCTCACGAAAAGTACAGTAAAAATTTTTACAATTTTATTACAGAAATTTAAAATTTAAAATTTTTTAAAAATAGGGGGACAGTCAGGCCCAATCCCGAGAGGATGACGTCAAAGATATCTATGAAGAGACTTGAATTGCATGGAGTCGAGAATGAGTCGCCATGCATAACTTAAAATCTGAACGGGATTCAAAATTACAAATCGACTCGCGGTAAATATAAATAAAGAGAGACTCAAAAAGGAGAATATTACGAGGGTTATTACAACGCATAAGAAGGAAAGTTCTTTCAAAAATGGGCCGGAAATTTTCTTTAACAACAAAATAAGCAAGGGCCGTAGAAGGTTTACCACCTTTGCCATCCCTAGCATGTTCTGCCAAACGGATACCAATAGTACGTTTTGTACTGGCAATATAAAATTTAAAGTTACCATCGATAGACAACAGGGGAACCACAACCCCAGCAAAGCTTTTTAAGTCATCCTTAGCACCCAGCTTATCAGACCGAATTCGGTTAAATAAAGAAGAAACATTAAAGTGAGCAGGCCTGAAACCAAACTCAGAGCAGAAATGAATAAAGGGGCGGAAAATCCTAGGATGATACGGGAAACTAGATTTATGATTCAAACGATCTTTTAAGGGTGAGCGTCAGTAAATCTTCTGCCCTATCCGCGCTTTGTTAACTTTCGCGGCACACATTTTTCGCCGAAATTCTGCTCAAACAGTTGCGAAATGTTTTCTGAAAGATAAAATGCAATGCTTAGCTTATATTAAAACTAAATTTAATACCCGATAAAACATAGAATATATTTTTTATTTTAATCCAAAATATTTTTGGTGCTGCCATCTGTTGTCATAATTTAATTCATACCGATTATTTTTATTTTTTAATGAACATTTTCAAATATCTATTCCTTCTAATACAGTGTTAAATACAACAACAGATCATATATAATAATGCCACAATCACGGAAAGGTAATTTATCATTCTATAAATTTGATAAGGGATCTGAATTTACATCACTGAGGACTGCAGTTTTGTCTTCAAGTTACTTTGTCTTCAAGTCCAAGTTCAATTACATTTCCGTGATTATGGCATTATATATGATCTGTTGTTGTATTAAATAGCGTATTAGAAGGAATAGACATTTAAAAATGTTCATTAAAAAATAAAAATAGTCGGTATGAATTAAATTACGACAACAGATGGTAGCACCAAAAATATTTTGGATTAAAATAAAAAATATATTCTATGTTTTATTGGGTATTAAATTTAGTTTTAATATAAGCTGAGCATTGCTTTTTATCTTTCAGAAAATATTTCGCAACTGTTTGAGCAGAATTTCGGCGAAAAATGTGTGCAGCGAAAGTTAACAAAGCGCGGATAAAGCAAAGATTTACTGACGCTCACCCTTAAAGTAATAAGTTTAGTATCAATTTGAGAAAATTTACGGCGAACATGGGAAAAATCTTATGTATAAATTCAAAGGAATAGGCAGCCTCATGGCCAAGATTGAAAATAAAATCAATTTCGTCACTTGAAGTAGAAACAGAAGAACAAATAGATAAGGGCATTTTAATACAATGTTTTACGTTATTTGGTAGGGAAGCTATTGGAGTTAAACTTTTATTTTGAGGTTAAATACATTTGAATTCTGGTGATTTAAAGATTTTAGAAATTAGAGACATTCTGACAGACGGTATTTTTAAAGATGCATTTTTGCTCAGCACTGAGGCAAAGAGTGCGATCCACTGATTTAATTTTTAAAATATTTTCTATCTAAGACTAATATCTGTAAACTCTATTTAAAAACACCATCTTGACGTACAAGAAAAATCTTACACTTTAAAGTGCTATAGTCCTTTTAGACGTCATATGGCCATCTTCAGTGGCAATGCAATTGCCACTGAGAATGTTTTTCATCTATGTTTCCATCTACGTTTTTACCAAAACATTTGAAGCACCTATTTTTCAAATTTAAAGATAGAGCTTAGATGATGACTGATATGGATTCCGCATCGGATTTCAAAGAAGGTGGGGGAGGGGAGGAGAATTCACTAAGAATTTCTGTTTCCGATTATTTTTCCGTTTCAAATTAAAAAAAAATTTTTTTTTCATTGACACATCTATTTTTAAAGGTTGACTATAAATAAAACTTAGATAATAACTGATATAAATTTCATGTTATACTTCAGAGGAGGTTGAGTGGTTTACTGGGAATATCACTTCCAGTTCCCTTTTCAATTCCTTTTCAAAATATTTCCTTGAAATATATTTTTCTCAGAATCCTCTATATAGAGCTCAGATAACGCCTGATATGGATTCAGTATTAAATTCTGGTGGCGGCAGGATGGCTCACTTAGGATCTAGAAATGTCACTTTCGATTCAAAAATTTACATTTTCCTTACGACATTTGCTTTATAAAATTGGGTATAAAAATGGCTTAGATAACACCTTATATGGATTCATCATGAAATTTTGAAAGGTGCAGGGATTTACCAATGGCTTCCACTTCCGTTTTTACCCAATTCCTGTTCAAAATTTTTCGTTTTCCTTGCAACATCTATTTCTCAGATTCGGCTAAAGATAGAGCTTAGATGATATGGATTTAACATCAAGTTTCTGAGGAGGGGAGAAGGATTCACTAAGGATTTCATCTTCCGGTTCAAACATCTTCTTTGAAACATCTATTGTTTTCAGAATCAGTTATAGATAAAGTTTAAATGTAGGGCTTTCAGCATTAAATTCTAGTGGAAGTAGGGGTCTCACTAAGGATTCCTACTTCATGTTCTAAAGATGTCAGTTCCAATTAAAAAAATTATATTTTTCTTGCAACAGCTATTGCTTAGGATTGGCTATAAATAAAGCTTAGATGAGGAGTGAAGTGGATCGAATTTCGGAGGGGGTTGGTGAGTTCACTAAGGGTTTTCAAATGCGTTTCTGGAAATGCCACTTGCAGCTTTTCCGAAAATATGCATGGCTTGATTCAACAAATATTACTGGTAACAAAATATCAAATACTCTTTGCATATATACAAATCACAGTGTTCCTGGAAAGTTTTTTTTTTTGTTGTAAGCATCAGTTCGATTTATTGTTATTCTGTATCTGAAACATTGTAGCTGCATTCGTGGAATGTCTTTTGAAAAGTTTATAGGAAAGAAAAAATGTTTAAACTGTTCATCTTTGTAATGGTACGATTGAGTGTACACTATATCCTTATGATTAAACACTGGCCTTGTTGCAGAAATGGACATGAATCGCTGGAATTGCTGGTTAAGGACTCGTTGACCGTTTGAGAATCGTTGCACGTCCGGAATTGTTGAGTAACCGGAATCGCTGACCACTTGAGAATCGTTGTTTGTCTGGAATTGTTGCGTAACCGGAATCGCTGACCACTTGAGAATCGTTGTTTGTCTGGAATTGTTGAGTAACCGGAATCGCTGACCACTTGGAAATCATTGTTTGTCTGGAATTGTTGAGTGACCGGAATCGCTGACCACTTGGAAATCATTGTTTGTCTGGAATTGTTGAGTGACCGGAATCGCTGACCACTTGGAAATCATTGTTTGTCTGGAATTGTTGAGTGACCGGAATCGCTGACCACTTGGAAATCATTGGGCACCAGGCTCTGTATGTTATTTCATGTTTTGTTTAAGCAAATCAATACATATACATTACACTCAGGCCAACTTATTATTACTCTCCTCTCTTAAAACTCACCAACGTATATTTTTTTTTTACAAATTCAATTTCCATAATTTCAATTTGTCACCCGGCACACGAAACACTAAAAAAAAAACTTTTTTTTTTCAAACTCCTTTAAATTTGTTAACATTCTCAAAAAATTGCCCCATTGAAATTTCTACACTTTATCTACTTTAAATCCTTCCATATAATATATACATTTTCTATTCAAATTTGATACTCCCTTCAAACTTAAATTTTTGAAATTCCTACAATTTCTATACCTTAAACTTCAGTACTCTTATCAATTTATATTTTCCTGACCTCATCATGTGTTCTCAATCGAACGTGCCATAAATATAACTCATGTACATATTTATAATAAAAGACTTAAACAATTACACTATCCTCTCAAATACTATAAAAAAAAGACTTATATAACTCCAAAAATTTCCGCACAATACTTTAAAATTTTCCTACAATCTCTGAGATGACAGAAAAAAAACCCATGTAATCATTTAATTACCATCCTACTGAAAATCTTATAGCTCCCCTGCGATTCTATATTACAATATCCATAATTATACATTTTCTTTCACATATCACCTGGTTTAATCCAAATCTTATACTTGGATACGGAATTTCCCGAATTCATTAAATTATTCACTTTCCCTTAATGAAACCATACTTAAATTTTTTCGTAAATCTTATCACTCACTGAAATTCTCTCAATGCATTCATAATTACAAATTTTCTCTCAAAAACCATCTAACTCAATTCAAATCCCATACTTGAATACCAAAATGTACATTTTCTTTTCATATATCCCTTGTAATTGAATGCAAAGTCTCCTGAATTAATTCATTTCTCCTCTTTCTCTTTTCAATTTCCAAACTTTGTGTAACATTTATTCTAGCATCTAAATTCCCTGTTCAAACAGAAAAATCTAGTCCCCAGAGAAAATCTAGTAGTGGTATACAAGGTCGCACTGTCCTTCTGCTATTGTGTCATTTTCTGGAAAGCGGTCCCCTTTCTGGCCTGCGGCTAATACGGGCATTTCTTCGTGTGAGTTCCCATGGCCAATTAGCTGTACAAATTTTTGAAGATGTCGTTTTGGCAAAATGGTACAAATGTTCTCGTCCGCCATGTTGCCTAAAGTGTTCAGGATATTCATTTGTGTTAGTGTGTGTACAAAATGGATACCCGACTCGTGGATTCCAAGCCCTACACTCTGGATTACACACTTTCAACCAAAGGATAAATTAAAATGCGGTTAGTGTTATATTTTGTTCTTACATTCTATTTTCTTTATATATCCAAAAACTCCGTCGTCTAGCGTTCCCTTCGAAAGTTCGTCTCTCTCAAAAAAAAATTTATATGTGTGACCCTATCAAAATATATGTGACCCAATCAAAATATATGTGGAAACGCTTTTTTTTTTTCAAATGCTTTTTTATTTAACCTACCATTCGCGTATGTTTATTAAAACTATCTATTCATTTTAAATTATAATTTGCGTATATTTTTCCTTACAATTATCTATTTTCTTTGAACTGCCATTTTGATTTTTAATTAAAATTCTCTATCCATTCTAAACTCTAATTTTTTTTTTTTAATTACCCATTATTTAGTTATTTAAATTACAACTTTTATTTTGAATTGCCAATTATTTATTTATTTAAATTCTAATTTTTATTTTTAATTATGAATTATTTATTTATTTAAACTAGAAAAAAATTTTTTTTTTTTTTTTTTTTTTTTTATATTTACCAATTATCTAATTATTCAAACAACAACTTCCTATTTCCTCTCGCGTATTAATCTAATAAGGGTTGATCAGTCCGTTTATTACATCAAGGACGCGAGGAAAACGTTTATTTTTGTTATAAGATTTCAGTGCTTTTTTTATTTATTTATTTATTTTTTATTATTTAACAATTATTTATTTATTTAAATCACAATTTTTATTCATAATTCCCACTTATTTATAGTTCCATATTTATTTAAACTTTCCTGTTCATTTAAACTTTCATCTAATTAATGTACGATTTATTTAAAATTTCCTCAATTTTTTTTTTTTTTTTTAATTTCACAATTTCTTAATTAATGTAATATTTATTTAAACTTCCTTAATTTATAATTCAATGTTTATTTAAAATTTCCTTTATTTATAATTCAATGTTTATTTAGAATTTGCGTTCCACCTTTCGCGTTGCATTTTGTGAATGCCGTGTGTTTTCTTTGTTACAAAATTTTCAAAAATTTGAATTTCGGTTTGTCCGTGCTCTTACCTATGTTTAAATTTCTTTCGTGCTTTAATTGAATCAATTTAAATTTAAATTCTTTAAAGATCTCAACGCATAGCTGTGTTTAGGCCTAACAGGTGTTGGAAGAAGCACTGTGCGTGAACCAATTGTACTGTTTATACCGTCTCCTTGTAAATTTTCTGCTGATTCATCCTTCCCTTGCGTGTTCCCCCGCTCCATTTGTATACAACCCCCATCTAATTGTGTTGGTCCCTCTTGTGTATCTCGTTCTATTTCTCCCGCCTCTTTATCCGTGTTTCCTTCAATTTGTGTACAGTCCTCCTGTTCTGAAAGTTCTAAATTCTACTGCGTTTCTAGCGTGATATGTCTGTCTGAGTCCCCCCCTGCTGAAGAAATGTTTGCGTTCGGAGAGTCTTTTGGAGGGATGATTGCATTCTCTTGTGCGCTCTGAGTTGTTTCGTTTTGCACTTGTTCGGTAACCGGTTTCGCGGATTTAAGAGTAAGAGTGTTTTCGTCTCTGTACTGTCCGTTTGCTATTTCCTCCTCCAACATGATAAGCGGAATATTCTCATTTTGACCGCGGTCTTTCTTTAGTTCCGGTTTTGGTTCAGAGTTTTGTTGCGCGTTTTTAGGAGTGGGGAGAAGAGGTGAATTGTATTTGTTTATGTACGGCATTTTTAGATGCGGCTTGCGGTCAGGAAGAGTCCTCAATCTATTTATGTGGGCTTTTATGATTTTAGAATTTGGTTTGTCACACAGTTTTATTTCATATACAAATCTATTTATTCTATTAATTACTCGATAAGGTCCCGTGTGGTTCCCTTTTTTATACCGATTATTATTGTTTTCCATGAAAACCCTCGACCCGATTTCCAAATCCCTGAATTTAGCTCTTAGGAGTTGTTGACTTTCTTGGCGTTCTTTCGCGAGAATTAAATTTTTATTTGCCTCCTTGAATGCGTTATTCATCACTGTTATTTTTTTGATATGTAATCCTGATATGTTGTTTCTGTATTGTTTTCTGTTACATTAGTTTCAAAAAAGGTTGGAAAGTCTCTTCCAAAAAAAAGAAAGTTTGGTGTTTCTTTGGTGCTTGAATGTACTGTCGCGTTGTAAACAGCTACGTGGCATTGTACTGCAGTATCCCAGTATGGCGAATTCTCCGCTAATGTCGCTAATGTGTGTTTTAATTGTTTGTTTGTAACCTCCACTATACCGTTAACCCATGGCGAACGTACCGATGCTATTCTGGCAACTATTCCGAGTTTTTCTGTCATAATTTGGTGTATATTAGATGTAAACTGAGAGCCTGCGTCCGATAAAACTGTCCTAGGACATCCCCAATTCATAAAGTAATTTAAGAGTCTATCAGCAACCGTAGTGGCCGTAATATCTGGGATTGGAAACATTTGTATATGTTTGGAGAAATGGTCTACCACCGATAACACATATTTATTATTTGAAGTGCTAGTTTGAAACGGTCCGCAAATGTCTGTCGACAAAATTTGCACGGGCCCATCAGGTATAGGATTTCTTCCCAGGGGAACGGGCTGATTTTTTCCCTTTTTCTTTCTACATTGTTCGCAAGATGTAATAAAATTTTGTGTGTCACTGTACATACCCGACCAAAAATATCTGTCCGATAATAGTTTATAAGTTTTATCAATCCCTGCATGTGTTACGTGTGTAATTGCTAAAATTTCTTTCTGTAAATTTCTGGGTATAACTATAGTTTTGTTCAAATTGTCTCTCCAAGGTCTGTCCTTCCAGTTTCCTACGTGCATTAATAAATTAGTTTCCTCGTCAATATATAATGTGTCATAATGTTTACCCTCTTTAAAATTTCGATTTTGTAAATTTTCTCTGATTATTTTTAATTTTGGATCTTTAATTTGTTCGTCTAAAATTCTATCTAACGCCGGGATTTCTGTTATTGTGTTTATCTGTGCAATATAGACACTATCCTCATTCACATATCCATTTCTTTTCACCGTGTTTTCTCCCTTAATTTGTTCTATCAGGTTAATTTCTCCCCTTGGATTCCCAATGTTTTGTTTTTCCTCATTCTGCTCTGTCTGTTTACTTTCAAAATCATCTCTACTTAAAAAATCCGCTAATAAATTATCTTTACCCGGAACGTGAATAAATTCATAATCATATTCTGATATCTCTAAAAGCCAACGTTGAAAGAACCTGGGTGGGTTTTGTATTTTTAAATGCTGTCCCAAAGGTAAATGGTCAGAAAGCACAAAAAACTTTCGTCCGAAAAGAAAATTTCTAAAAAATTTCATTCCCTGATGCATAGCTAATAATTCAATTTTCATGGCCGGATACTTTTGCTCCTGTATCGATAATTTCCTGCTAAAATATGCAATCGGTTTTAAAATCCCATCTCTGTATTGTAAAAGAGCGCCTCCTATGGACTGAATGCTGCCATCGATATTCAGATAAAAGTCTTTGTCAAAATCTGGCTGTATAAGTAAAGGTTTCTTGAAAAAACATTCTTGGAGTGCCTGAAATGCCTCTTCACATTTATTATCCCATTTAAATTTATTATCCTTTCTTGTTAAGTCTGATAAAACCGCGGTTAATTGAGCATAATTTTTTATTGAATTTCTGTAAAAATTACAAATGCCTAAAAATCTTTTTAATTTTCTTAAAGTTTTTGGTACGGGAAATGAAGTGATTTTGTTTATATTTTCATCTGTTGGTGTAATGCCTTTTTGACTAATTTCAAATCCTAAATATGCAACTTTTTCTACAAAAAATTTACATTTGCTGGGTGTCAGAGTTAGGTTGTATTTTCTTAATTTATCGAATACTAATTTTAATTTATGTATTAATTCTGAATAAGAGTTAGCCGGGATTATTATGTCGTCGATGTAAGCTTGTATGTTTTCCTCTCTTAAGTCCGCTAAAATGGTGTCCATAACCTGTTGAAAAATTGGAGCGGAGCTTACATGTCCAAAAACGAGTCTTTCAAATTGGTAATTGCCATAGGGCGTTGTAAAAGCAAATAATTCTTTTGTGTCTTCAGGCAAAACCAGTTGGTTGAAAGCACTATGAAAATCCAGTTTCGAAAAGTATCTGTGTCCCGCTAATTTAGTTATGATTTCATTCACACGGAGAATTTTGTAAGGAAACAGTGTGGATATGTTATTAATTAATCTCAGATCTAAACCTAAGCGGTACTCTCCACTTGTTTTACGCACTAAAATCATCGGCGATGCAAAATTTGATTTTGTTCTGGCAATTATCCCTGCTTCTTCTAACTCTTTTAATTGACTTTTTGCGGTATCCTGCAGTGCGTACGGAACGTCGTATGGCCTGGAACGTATTGCGTGGTCATGTGCAAGCTTTATCACCGGTTTTACGATGTCAGTCGCTCCTAAAGTTTTTAATGATTTTGAAAAAACGTCCGAATATTGCATTACAAATTTGAGGAAATCTTGTTTAATGTTTGGGTCCATGTGGTCCGTATTAAAATCTTCTGTTTTCAAATCTTTTTTCCTTTCTGCAATTATTTCCGGTTTAGCCTGTATTAAATTTATCATCTCTTCGTATTTATGTGTCCGTTCACTAATTTCTGGTTCTTTAATGTCCTGTTGTTGTATCGTAAAATCTGTTGTAATGTTTCCTAAAGCCATGTTTTTATTTAATGTAATTGTCGCATTCGTGTTATTTTGAACTTCAATTTTAATTTTGTTCTCATTCATGTGGTATATTCCATAATTCATTACAATGTATGATTTTTGTTTGGGTTCGAACAAAACCTCTGTTCCATTTTCTAAACTTTCTTCACTATATACTACAATATTCTCCCTCGCATTAGGTTTGATTTGTACTTTTCTTAAAATTTTGGCTAGATTCGGTTTTTCCTGTATTATCTCATTTATTTGTCTATCAATTTGCCTATCAGAATTTAAAATTATTTCTATGTCGCCTATCTTCAGAATGTTTTTTTTGTATATTTAAAATGGATTGATTTTTCTGTAAAAAGTCAAAACCCAATACTCCCTTGAATTTTTGTGTAAATTTTGCTGTTGTGACAAAAAAAATGTGTTTGAACTGTTTTCCCTGAATTTTGAATGGAATTTCCACAGTCTTTATATATTCAATGCTATGTCCTGTTAAAGTTGATATTGTAACACTCCTTGACACATATTTAATTTTGACATTATCTTTAATTTTATTGAACAATTCTAATGATAATACACTAACGCTCGCTCCAGAGTCTATCATGAGTTCGCTTTGTATATTTTTAAATTGAGCTATTATTGTTGGCAATTCTGTTTTTTCAATTTGTTCTCCTACAGATGCAATCGTTTCCTCATGTTTTTCAGTACTTTTATTGCTATGTATCTCCAATTTCTTATTTTCTGTTTGTACAGAAATTTCAATTTTTCTCGGGAACTTTACCCTGTAATTTTTCTCTCTTTGTAAGTTATTATTTAAAGCTCCCACAATTAGTTTAAATTATCTCTTCTATTAGGGAAATTTCTGTATCCAAATCTTGTATTCATCTCTCTTCCATCGTTCCTTTGCACACCCGTTTCTCTGATTCTGTTTTGGTTTGACTCGTCCCTATTATATCGTTGTTCCCTAGAAAATCTACTTTGTGTAGGGGGTGCTGCATAGTAATTTCTGCTCTGTTGATAGTTTCCAAAGGCGTGGTTTGGCCTATAATCGTATGTGTCCGGCTGGGAGGAGTAAGTTCTGTGGTCATCATACGGCTGGGTTTGAAATGAGTGGGGAGGAGACTGTATTTGCTTATGCCAATGTGTTCTCGCGTTGCTTATGTTTTGATTCTGTGTTTGCTTAAAATGATCAGCTTTGTATATTCGGCATTCTCTCATGAAATGCCCCTGTTTATTACAGTAATGGCATGTTACGAGTTTTTTTGTTTGTGTCATGGGAATTTGTACTTTTTCTTGGATTTTTAATGTGTTTATCTCTTGGGTAATTGAATTTAGGATATGTGCGTTAAATTCCTGTTGCTCTTTGCGGAGCGTCTCAATTTCTTGTCTATATGTAGCACTATTTACATTTGCCGTTATCGCAGCTAAATTTGCCTGTTCCAAGTTTGTGGCTATTTTTACAGCTTCATCAAAATTTTGTGCATTAGTTTTTATTATTTCTTTCTGGAATTCAGGTGTTACTGCCTCTAAAAATTTACTTAACCTTAATTTATCCATAATCTGTTGTGTCGCTTCACTGTGCTCTGTGTCGCCAATATAATTTAAAGTTAGTGTTGTTATTCTGTGTGCCAGCTGTTTAATCGTTTCTCCCTGTGTCTGTTTTGCGGTCGTGAAAAGGATCTGATTCGTTGTAATGTTCGGTTTTTCTGTAAAGAACTCTAATAACCTATCCCTAAATTTTTCGAAAGATGTTTCCCTTCTTAATTCTTGTGACCCTATATAAAATTTTCTTGCATTCCCTCTTAACCGAGATTTCACAATTGCTAACTTTTCCTCCTCTGACCAATCCCCCAAGCTGCTTAAAGATTTGATCTGGTCAAAAAAAATTTCTACATCATTCTCTATGCCATTGCATTCCCCTAATAAGTGTAAAAGTCCTGGTAACCTACCCCTCGTTGTTGGAGCACTTTCTCCGCCTTCTGCCATTCTAAATTATACTTTCTCGCAAAAATTCTATATCTAAAATTATTTCCTGTTTTTACACCTCAAAATGTTCCCCCAAAATATTTAAATACAATATCACATGAATTCAAAAACATAATTCTAATCATTTCACTATCTACGCATGCAAATACTTCAATCCTCATAATAAACTCCTAAAATATTACACAAATATTTACATAATCTAAAAAATTCCTTAAAAGTTTCAAGTTCCCTAATAAATATTTTTTCAAATACCATATGGCATGTTACATTAAGAACACATAATGATTCACTATTTTGCTTGCTTCTCATACTGTGAAATAACTTTTCTTAAGTTTACTTATATTTATTTTAATTTTAAAATTCTTTCTTTAATTTAATCCTTATTTTACACGAAAAAAATTTTTATTCAATATTTTCATTTTTTTTTATTAATTCCAAATATATTTATTCTCTTCATTAAAATTTAAATTCTGGCATATAACTGGTCTAAAACAGCAAAGTCGCCAGGAGGGTGAAATAATTTTGAGTCCAGATTCGAAACTGGTTCAAACGGCACCAAAATGATTCGTGGGTCCCCACACGTCAGGTATTGACGCTACATGGACCGATCTCGTAAAGTGGAGTAAATAAAGAAATACATAATTCCAGTAATTAAAATGAAGAGGCTTAATTTTAAACAATAACAAAGAATTTATTTCATTAAGATAAAACCTTATTTAATATTTGATAAAGTCAACAAATCCACATTGAATGTGTAATAATTCCAGAACTCGTAATAACTCATTTAATTTTACAATCATGCAGCAATACCATTATAATTAACACACCGTGTCATTTCTACTTTTCCTATAGGACAAAATGTCTCACATACAATATTTCAAAATCATATACTGATAGATCTCCTTTATCAACATCTGTCTTGCGTGTGGTATACATTTCACACTTGCATAATTAAATTCAATTAAAACCTTTTATCACTCCTAACACTCTTCTTAATTAATAGGGAGAGAGGGTGAGAGCATACTGAACAATTGACCTTCGTGCAAAATACATGTAAAGAAATTGCCTACCTCGTACATTTGCCGTCGACTGGAACTTGTCATCGGCATGAGGAACCGGACTTCTCCGATGGGCTGCCTGTCTTCTCGTCGCTCTCGTGCGACCACCTTTTAGCACTCCAAAAATTCAACTCCTCTCTCTTCTTAATTTTTCAAATTTTAAAAGTTTAAGTCTCTCTTCATCTCTCCCCTCTCTCTTAGGCCCCCAGACTCTCATTGGTTCCGTAAATATATAACTCCGCCTTCCGGCTATCTAACTGGCCGAAGCCCCCCTTGAAATATCAGATATTTGAGTATTGTCTTTTTCGTGCATAAAGTTCACACGGACATTTTCCCATGTCCATCTGGAAATTAATTGACCTCTCGGGTCAAGAGGTTCGACCCCTTCCGTCTGATAAAGTACCAAGTGCTGACGTGAATACGAGAAGCACCCTTTTTCACTCTCGAACTACGTCCGGTCCAGCTGTGTTCAAGGGAACGTTATATGAATTGTCTCGCTGTATGAGGGACCATCTTCTTAGATCCACTTCCACTTTCAAAATAGCAATGTTATATTGGGAATTGAAAATTACAATATAACATGGCTGTACAAATTAAGTTCGCAAAAGGTATAAAATTATTAATTCCGTCTGAAATGAAGTGTGCACAGCACTGGCCGAGTTGAAGGCATAAATTTCTTGTTTATAGTGATTTTACAAAAGCTTTCGACAGAGTTGACTTTGAAATGTTGAACTCGAAGATAATTAACATTAGTTTTTGTCAAAAATTAATAGGTTGGTTATATGCTTATTTAATTGTAAAATCTCGATGATAATTGATTTTTAAGATAATTAACATTAGTTTTAGTCAAAAATTAATAGGTTGGGTATATGGTTAATTAATTGTAAAATCTCGATGATTTTTAAGATAATTAACATTAGTTTTAATCAAAAATTAATAGGTTGGTTATATACTTATTTAATTGTAAAATCTTGATGATAATTGATTTTTAAGATAATTAACATTAGTTTTAGTCACAAATTAATAGGTTGGTTATATGCTTATTTAATTGTAAAATCTCGATGATAATTGATTTTTAAGACAATTAACATTAGTTTTAGTCAAAAATTAATAGGCTGGTTATATGCTTATTTAATTGTAAAATCTCGATGATAATTGATTTTTTTTTCTTTTTGGCTGATATTTTTAAAATTCATTATGTATCTAAACATATCATGATAGTGATATATTACTGTTGGAACTTTTAAAATTATAATACTGGTGCACAAAAATTGATTTTCTTGGATAGTGTTTTGTAATAACTTTTAACAGAAGAACTAATGCAATTGTGTGTGAATTAAAGGTGAGCGTCAGTAAATTTTCTGCCCTATCCGCGCTTTGTTAACTTTCACGGCACACATATTTCGCCGAAATTCTTCTCAAACAGTTGCAAAATATTTTCTTATAGATAAAATGCTATGCTTAGATTATATTAAAACTAAATTTAATACCCAATAAAAGATAGAATATATGTTTTATTTTAATTTAAAATATTTTTGGTGCTGTCATCTGTTGTCGTAATTTAATTCATACCGACTATTTTTATTTTTTAATGAACATTTTTAAATGTCTATTCCTTCTAATACGCTATTAAATACAACAACAGATCATATATAATGCCTTAATCACGGAAATGTAATTGAACTTGGACTTGAAGACAAAGCAACTTGAAGACAAAACTGCAGTCCTCAGCGATGTACATTCAGATCCCTTATCAAATTTATAGAATGATAAATTACCTTTCCGTGAATGTGGCATTATTATATATGATCTGTTGTTGTATTTAACACTGTATTAGAAGAAATAAATATTTGAAAATGTTCATTAAAAAATAAAAATAATCGGTATGAATTAAATTATGACAACAGATGGCAGTTCCAAAAATATTTTGGATTAAAATAAAAAATATATTCTATGTTTTATCGGGTATTAAATTTAGTTTTAATATAAACTAAGCATTTTACTTTTTATCAATTCAACTTTTTATCTTTCAGAAAATATTTCGCAACTGTTTGAGCAGAATTTCGGCGAAAAATGTGTGCCGGGAAAGTTAACAAAGCGCGGATAGGGCAGAAGATTTACTGACGCTCACCCTTAATTCATAAATTTATTCGGAATAATCAATAGAAAAGACGATATTTCTGATCTCGGAATTATATATGATTCCAAATGTACTTTTAGTATACATATACAAAAAATTCTTTGTAAGAAACGTGGATCCTACAAGAGAGTGTGCAAAGATTTTAAAAATTACTACTGTGATATTTTTTCTTTTTAATTCTTTTGAGAGACCTATTTTGGAATATTGATGCGCTCTCTGAAGCCTATATTATAAATATTTTTAGTATCAATATAGAGAAAGTACAGAAAAGATTTCCGGTCATTAGAAAATTATCCAAATATAAAGAACCTTGCTGCCCCAACAGGGAATTAAACTACGGATATTCGTACTGGCTAGCTGAAGTCCTACCATTAGCTACTGGGACTTATCTCTTCAAGCTCTTATTGCAGAAATAAATTCTGCAGATGATTTGTCAGGATGCTCAATTATTTGTTTTTGTGATTTAACCTATTTTATGGTACACCTAATGTTTCTAAAGATTTCATATTGCAAGTTTTCTGATTGTAGAAAATGCCAAGTTTTTAAATCAATTATTTTAATTTTCATGTTTTAGGTACTTATTTTATTGTGCTACTCTTGTATGTGCATTTGTATTATATGTATTAGTTTCCTTCTTTGCAAGTGGACTTGCCTGTGAAGAAGAATATTCCAATAAACAAATAAATAACTCGCTTGGCTCGCACAGGTATTTTTTTCAAAATTGAACATTTGCATCTTCAGCAACTCCTTTGGCATTCGCCAACGCCACTGACTTGACTCTCCTCAGTAGGGTAACTAGTATTAAACGCGATTAAGCGACGCTTAAGAGCCAACGAAACATAGGGGCCCGAAATAAAACAATTTTTTTTCTCAAAAATTTTATTGAAAAATAAAAGTATTTTATTTTTATTGTAACAATTGTACGTATCAAGATATTTATGACTCATTTAATTGATTTCCATGATAGATATGAAAATAATTCTACACAAAATATCCACCGGCCACACAAATAGCTACTGTAAGCTTTCGGGTTAGTCGTGTGGTCTGGGCTTTTCACACAAAATATCCAGGGCGCGGTAGCCCAGTGGTTAGCGAGCGGGAATTGCAACGAGTTCGATTCTCTCCGCTCACGTTACATACACGCTCAGTACGATCACGTTAAACATGTGGGTACGTAAGTCCTTTCGAGAGGTTGGTGGTAGGGGAAGAAGGGTACGGTCCCTGTGGATGCCTCCCTCACTAGATTCCGGTCTAAATTGGGTGGTTCTTCCCGGACGTCCAAACAGTTACCTTACACTTTTCTGGTAGGTCGGACGGTCTGAGTCTCAACAACAACGCAAAGTATCCATTACTTGTTGAACATAAATAAAAATATTTTCCAAAGTTTGAAATACAGGGGCCCTATCAAGCGTTAGACAGTAGTCTGAACGAGTCCCAAAAATTATAATTTTCCTAAAACAATTATTTTGAGGATTCTCCAAATAAAAGCATTTTCTTAAATGTTTTTATTTTTGGGAGGGTTCTTTTCGCATTTTGCTTAAGGGACTAAAATTCGTAGTTACGCCGAAGATTCTACTGTTACATATTTGAAATCTTTCATTCCAATTAATCCATCCTTTATAAAAATTCAACTGAGGGATGTACTTAATAGAATTGAAGTTCCACTTCATCTCACTCGGGTAATAAAAGTACCAATTTCATTATAGGTCAAATGTCAATCAAAAGGTGTAACAATACACTTTGGAGCCCAACCTATTTTTTAACCTTTTCCGTTTCATTGGATAGTACAATAACTCATCTAAGCTGCTCCGTCCCCTGGCGTGTATCGTGATATGGCAAAGTTCAAAAGAAAATAGGTGAGATCGTTGTTCTCTAGATTTGTACTCTTTATGTGCTCCCTCAGGATCAAATCTTTCATACTTTTCAACTTGGATTGTGGTGGCGCCATCTTTCGGATGATGAGAAAAATAAATGCTATATTCAGAAATGAAGCTAAACTAACCTATGCAAATCTTCCTGAGGGTAACAGCTACCAAATATATAATCTGATATGAGCATCTAATATAATCTGATGTGAGCAGCACATGACTTTCCCTGCAGATTCAAATTCATTCTGTAATTTTTTATTCCATTATGCATTGAATGGATTTTAATTGCCGAAAATAATATGGATAATTTTCTGATATTAAATATCCAATTCGTTTTTTTTTATTGCATCTTCGTTTCATTTGGCAACTTAATTCACTTTAAATTCTTCAGGTCCTTAAATTCCAAGAACTACAATATCTCGAGAACGGTGTATCCTACAGTCATGGGGTCAGATTTATTCGCATAGGTGTCAAATTTTACATGTAGACAAGTATTTAATTAATATACTTCATCAATTTTTGTCATTTATTTCCGGGTTTCACTATTTTGGACATGTAGTATTTTATTTTAGATCGAATATATTAGATTTGTTGATCATTTCTCAAAAACAAGGCAGATTCTCTTTTTTTTATTTCGAATCGCATCAAAATCTAATCAGCATCACTGTATCCTACGAGCGACTTATCTAACAAATTTTGTGTAGTTTGATCAATTAGTTTCTCAGCTAGAGTGGATACATACGGTTTTTGCGGGCCATTTCGCAAAAAAAGGCGGGTTCTTATTTTTCCGAATCGTACCAAAAACTAATCACCACCAGGACAACACCGAATTGACTTACCTACCAAATGTTATGAAATTTAGTGAAATGGTTGAGTTAGAGAGGATATTTACAATTTTTACGGGCCATTTCGTAAAAAAACGCAGGTTCTTCTTTTTCGAATCGTATCAAAATCTAATCAGCACCAGGGTGACCCACAATTGATTTATCTACCAAATTTTGTCAAATTTGATCAATTAGTTTTTCAGTTAAAGTGGATACAGGCATTTTTTGCTGGCCGTTTCGCAAAAAAATTGCCTGATTTAAATACCTCTAAAATGCAATACATTCCACGGTAATATTTTTAAAACTATCATAATACTACGATAATTTATTATATTTGAAAACTTCATCGAAAACAACTGAAATTAATTCAAATGACGTCATAGAAAAAATAACTCGCCTGGATCTCTCTATAAAAGCAGGATTTCATTCATAACTTTCTCCATTTCATTCATCACAATACTATAATAATTTATTTTATTTAAAAATTAAGACCATGGAGCTACAATTCATAAACTTTATGCTTAAAACTTCATCGAAAAAAATCGTCCTTCTGTTTATAAAATCAATTAATATTTCATTTATATCAGCCATGCAGATTCCATGGACTGAATTATTTTGTGTTAAAGAAATACAGTAATTCTAATACAACTCATTCTACATATTTTGCTGTTTACATTTTACATAGGTGAAAAATAGGCTTAGTTGTAGAAATAATCCAATTGGAATGAGAATTTAAACTCAAACAGATTGTCATTGTGTTGTTTTAGTATGTAGATGCGCGGAATTTAAGCAAAAATAAAGTAGTTTTAGGACGGATACAACACTCAATATGAATTAAAAAGAACTTTAAACAAGAAAGATCAATCATGCTTAAAGCATTGATTATGAAACACTTTCCAACTTCAATGCAATTTTATTTAAACATGTCTAAAATGCAATACATTCCTCGGTAATATTTTAAAACTTATCACAATACTACATTAATTTATTATATTTGAAACCTTAAACCCTCATCGAAAAAAATTAACTTCATTCAAATGACGGCATTAAAGTATAAATTGCCTGGTTTAAACATCTCTAAAATTTGATACATTCCTCGGTAATAATTTTAGAATTATCATAATACTACGATAATTTATTATATTTGAAAACTTCATCGAAAACAACTGAAATTGATTCAAATGACGTCATAAAAATAACACGCCTGGCTCTCTCTATAAAAGCAATATTTCATTCATAAATAATTCCCCATTCATGTCATTCATCAGAATACTATAATAATTTATTTTATTTAAAAATTAAGACCATGGAGCTACAAATAAGTTAACTCTATGCTTAAAACTTCATCGAAAAATATCGTCCTTCTCTTTCTACAATCAATGAATACTTCATTCATATCAGCTAAGCAGACTCCATGGACTAAATGATTTTGTGTTAAAGAATTACAGCGATTCTAATACAACTCATTCTACATATTTTGCTGTTTACATTTTACATAGGTGAAAAATAGGCTTAATAGTAGAAATAATCATATTTGGATGAGCATTTAAACTGAAATATATTGTCATTGCGTTGTTTCAGTATGTAGATGCACAGAATTTAGGCAGAAATAAAGTAGTTTTAGGACGGATACAACACTCAATATGAATTAAAAAGAACTTTAAAAATCACGATTTTGACACAAGATGGATGCCATATATCATTTTGAAGTGGGTCATGTGATCGTTTCATATCATGGACACGTGATCGCTTCATATAAAAGGTGTTATTATTATTTTAATTTTTATTTAAAAAACTACTGAATATATTTCGCTGAATTTTTTTTTATATATTTTATGGAACAATTTGAATACTGCCTAAAATTTTTGAAGCAATTTGTGAATTTTAAATCCGCTTAAAAAATGCTTGAAAAATTAGGTCCCATAGGGTTCAATGTATTCCATTTTTTCAACCCGGGTTCAATCCAAAACTAATTGGGTGATATTATTCATTTATATTCCCATAGGTCCTATAGACCGTCTGAACAACATACTAAAATTTCATTTTGATTAAGCCATTTTTACGGCAGTTATCGTGCTAACGGACAGACAGACAGACAGACAGACAGACAGACAGAATGAACAAAGTCATAAACACTTTTCAACTTTGTTGTAAAGTGTTAAAAATCACGATTTTGAAACAAGATGGATACCATATATCATTTTAAAGTGGGTCATGTGATCGTTTCATATCATGGTCACGTGATCGTTTCATATAAGATGTGTAATTATTATTTTAATTTTTATTTAAAAAACTACTGAATATATTTCGCCGAATTTTTTTTTATATAGTTTATGGAACAATTTGACTATTACCTAAAATTTTCGAAGCAATTTGTGAAATTTAAATCCGCTTAAAAAATGTTTGAAAAATTAGGTCCCATAGGGCTCAATGTATTTCCTTTTTTCAACCCGGGTTCAATCCAAAACTAATTGGGCGATATTATTCATTTATATTCCCATAGGTCCTACAGACCGTCTGAACAACATACTAAAATTTCATTTTGATTAAGTCATTTTTACGGCAGTTATCGTGCTAACGGACAGACAGACAGACAGACAGACAGAATGAACAAAGTCATAAACACTTTTCAACTTTGTTGTAAAGTGTTAATAAAAATGGATGCAATATTTTATTCAGCAATAAGTCACGTGATCTCTTCATATAATATGGGTGTCATTATTATTTCTTTTTTTATTTAAAAAACTATTTAACATACTTTGATGAAATTTATTTTATACATTTTAGTGACAATTGAATATTTCCTAAAATTTTCAAAGAAATTTGTTAATTTTAACTTTGCTTAAAAAATGTTTGAAAAATTAGGTCCCACAGGTTTCATTGCATTTCATTTGTTCAACCCGGGTTCAATCCAAAACTAATCGGGTGATATTACTCTTTTACATTCCCATATGTCCCACAGACCGTCTCAACAACATACTAAAATTTAATTTTGTTAAAGTCATTTCTACTGCAGTTATCGTGCGAACGGACAGACAGACAGACAAAATGCACAAAGTCATGAACACTTTACAACTATGTTGGAAAGTGTCAAAAAGAGAATGCGTAAAAATATCATTCGGTTTCCACAAGGCAGACAGAGCCTTCTCTTTCGGGAAACATAAAACGCAGGAACAACGGCGCCATATAAGAAAATTGAAGGACGCTAATTGATGGCATAAGATTTAAATTAAATTCATAAAGAACTTTCTTTGTTTTAGAGAAATAATTAGCGAGTATTGAAAAGCATAAATCACTTTTTGTTCTCTACAGTTACTGATCTGTTACTGTTTATCTACAGTTACTGTTTACCGGATCTCAGAGGGGTTTTTTTCTCTTGGGGGGGGGGGGAGGGGGGCAAATATATACCACTTATCCATTTCCCGATATACCATTTCTTGAAAATTCAATGGGTTCTTGCGGGGATTGTGGCCTCCAAATTCTCCTCCCTTGGCGACGCCACTGGTTGCACTAAAAATAACCTTTACAAGTTGCTTTTACTTAATTATTATACATAACCCTTGTTATTCCAGACTCGTGCCCCATCAAGAATACTATTGTGCCCCACTAGGCTTATGCCCCATCAGGATTCCAGCATTACTTTCTATTGATTTGAGAAAAGTGTATGCTTGAGAACTGAAGTTGTTTATAAAGCGTTCCTTTGGAATGATTCATTTGCGTCGACTACAGGTCGTTCCCCTCACCTTAACGATGTTAAATGTTACTTCGATTGCGCCCATTTCCTGCAGTGAAATGGCCCCAAACGGGAGACTTTTCGTGTTTTATTTAAACCTCTGGAGAAAAAATAAAAGGTTTAACGCTTTTCTCAGATTTATCATTTTTAACACTTTACAACATAGTTGAAAAGTGTTTATGACTTCGTTCATTCTGTCTGTCTGTCTGTCTGTCTGTCTGTCTGTCCGTTAGCACGATTACTGCCGTAAAAATGACTTTATCAAAATGAAATTTTAGTATGTTTTTCAGACGGTCTGTGGGACCTATGGGAATATAAATAAATAATATCACCCAATTAGTTTTTTATTGAACCCGTGTTGAAAAAATGAAATACATTGAACCCTATGGGACCTAATTTTTCAAACATTTTTTAAGCAAATTTAAAATTCACAAATTGCTTCGAAATTTTTAGGAAATATTCACATTATCCCATAAAATATATAAAAAGAATTTCAGTAAAATATGTTAAGTAGTTTTTTAATTAAAAATTGTTTAATATAGGGAAAAAAAACAAATTCAATTAAATTCTGACTTTTGGGATATCTTCCAGAAAGAAAAAATAGATTTATTATATAATAAATATCTTTCCAAGAATTTAATCATTTTGTATATGAGAGAGTCGGCTTCACATTTTAAAATAAATTTGGTAGATAACAATTTTTCAAATTTTTTTTTAATTTTATATAACTCTTCATGATATACTTATTTGATGGCATTTTTAATGCACTTTCCTACGTCCTAGAGAGTTAAAATTTGGTACACAGCTTAAATTTATTGAACATTTTATTCTACAAAATTGTTTAATATAGGGAAAAAAAACAAATTCAATTAAATTCTGACTTTTGGGATATCTTCCAGAAAGAAAAAATAGATTTATTATATAATAAATATCTTTCCAAGAATTTAATCATTTTGTATATGAGAGAGTCGGCTTCACATTTTAAAATAAATTTGGTAGATAACAATTTTTCAAATTTTTTTTTAATTTTATATAACTCTTCATGATATACTTATTTGATGGCATTTTTAATGCACTTTCCTACGTCCTAGAGAGTTAAAATTTGGTACACAGCTTAAATTTATTGAACATTTTATTCTACAAAAATTTGGTGGATCTTTAAATATAGATCATGCAATTTTTTCGAAATGGCCTGTAAATAATCCCCGTTCACTTCTATAAATCATTGTTGTAATATTGTTAAAAATTCTGATGTGGGCAGCACATGTCTTTCCCTGCAGACTCATATTCACGTTTTCTTTATTTCTTCAATAATGATTTGAGTTTATCTGCACAAAATAACAGCCATAAGTATTTTAAATGACATTGAATTTGCACGTTAAACTTAAATTTGGGTTCTCATTTGATAGCTGGACTTATTGTCAAAGGTGGCGTAGCGAAAACGCGAAAAAACTAGAATATCTCAAGAACGGCTAGTCCTAGAGTAATGGGGTTAGTCTTATTGCTGTCAAAAATCACGTATAAAATAGGAATTTAATTGATATAATTGAGCACACATAGTCTTTTCTTTTTATATTTAACGATTTTTGAGGGCCATTTCGCAAAAATAGCCCGTTCCTTTTTCCTGAATTGTACTAGAATAACCTACAAATGATTTATATACCAAATTCTGTTAAATTTGGTATATAAATCACTTGTAGGTTATTGAAATATTATACACCAAATTTTGCTAAATTTGTTCCATTAGTTTTTTGCTAGAGTGGATAAAGGCAATTTCTGCCGGCCATTTCGCAAAGAAGGCAGTTTCTTTTATTACGAATCGTACTATAATATAATGAACATCAGGTTTTCCCACGAAAAACATACCTAACAAATTTTATGAAATTCGGTCCATTAATTTTTCAGTTAGAGTGGATACAATATCCTCACAGACACACACACAGATACACCCTTACACACACAGACGTCTTCCTAAAAATAGTGTTTTCGTGTTCTAGAAGTCCCAAAACCTGTAGATCCTTCAAAAATTCGAGTTCCGATCTTCGGCACGATTCCAATACTTTGAATACATACACACACACACATATCATCTGTGTATTATCTGTGTATCTAAATTCCGTGCCTATAATCAATGCTTATGCATGATTGATCTTTCTTATTAATACTTTACAACACAGTTCAAAAGTGTTTATGACTTTGTTCATTCTGTCCACCCGTTCTCACGATAACTGCCGTAAAAATGACTTAATCAAAATGATATTTTAATATGTTATTGAGACGGTCTGTGGGACATATGGGGATGTAAATTAATAATATCACCCAATTAGTTTTCAATTGAACCCGGGTTGAAAAAATGAAATACATTCAACCATATGGGACCTAATTTTCAAAAATCTTTGAAGAAAAGTTAAAATTCACAAATTGCTTCGAAAATTTTAGGAAATATTTAAATTATCCCATAAAATACATAAAAAAGATTTCAGCAAAATATGTTAGGTAGTTTTTTAAATAAAAATTAAAACAAGAAAGATCAATCATACATAAGCAATGATTATGAAACACTTTCCAACTGAAATGCAATTTCATTTAAAAATCTCTTAAATGTGATACATTCAGTGGTGATATCTTTTACATTATCACAGTACAACAGTAGCATTATCACAGTACTACAGTACTTTATTATCCTTAAATATTTAAAACTTCATCAAAATATAAATCATCTGATTCTCTATGTAAAATCAATGAATATTTCATTCATATAACTTGTATTCCAGACTCCAGAGCTAAATAATTTTGCTTGAAAAAAAATTCAGCAATTCTTATATAACTCACCTTACAATTGCTTGAGATATTTGCATTCTGCATAAGTTAAAATTAGACTTCGTTATAGAAATAATAAAAGTTTAGGGATCATTTAAAATCACAACTATTGTAATTACGTAGGCACGGAATTTAGATACACAAATAATACACAGATACACAGATAATATGTGTGTGTGTGTGTATGTATTCAAAGTATTGGAATCGTGCCGAAGATCGGAATTCGAATTTTCGAAGGATCTACACGTTTTGGAACTTTTACAACACGAAAAAAATATTTTTAGGGAGACGTCTGTGTGGGCTAGGGTGTAGCTGTGTGTGTTTCTGTGCGCCTGTGAGGATATTGTAACCACTCTAGCTGAAAAACTAATGGACCAAATTTCATAAAATTTGGTAGGTAAGTTTTTAGTGGGATACTCTGATGTTCATTAGATTTTAGTACGATTCGTAATGAAAGAATCAGCCTTCTTTGCGAAATGGCCGGCAAAAATTGCCTTTATCCACTCTAGCTAAAAACTAATGGACCAAATTTAACAACATTTCGTCACTTGTAGGTTAAATCACTTGTAGGTAATTCTGGTACGATTAATAAATCACTCGTAGGTTATTCTGGTACGATTCGGGGAAAAGGAACGTGCTGTTGCGAAAGAGCCCGCAAAAATCGTTAAATCTAAAAATAAATGACTATGTGTGCTCAATTATATCAATTAAATGCTTCTTTTATACGTGATTTTTGACAACAAAAAGAATAAGACTAACCCTATTACTCTAAGACAAGCCATTCTTGAGATATTTTAGTTTTTTCGTGTTTTCTCTACGCCTCCTTTGACAATAAGTCCATCTATCAAATAGAACCACATTTAAGTTTAACGTGCAAATTCAGTGTCATTTAAAATGCTTATGGGTGTTATTTTGTGCATATAAACTCAAATTATTATTGAAGAAATAAAGAAAACATGAATATGAATCTGCAGGCAAAGTCATGTGCTGCCTACATCAGAATTTTTAACAATATTACAACAATGATTTATAGAAGTGAACGGGGATTATTTGCAGGCCATTTCAAAAGAAATGTAGGATCTATATTTAAGGATCCACCAAACTTTTGTAGAATAAAATGTTCTACAATTTAAGCTGTGTACCAAATTTCAACTCTTTAGGACGTAGGAAAGTACATTAAAAATGCCATCAAATAAGTATAAAAGGACAGACAGACAGACGACTATCAATCATGAAGAGTTATATAAAATTTTAAAAAAATTGAAAAATTGTTATCTACCATATTTATTTTAAAATGTGAAACCTCTGTTATATATAAAATAAACTCTTGAAAAGATATTTCTCATAAAATATATCTCTTTTTTCTTTCTGGAGGATATAGCAAGAGTCAGAATTTAATTTAATTTATTTTGCTCCCTATATTAAATAATTTTTATTTAAAAAACTACCTAACACATTTTACTGACATTTATAACACTTTACAACAAAGCTGAAAAGTGTTTATGACTTTGTTCATTCTGTCTATCTGTCTGTCCGTTAGCACGATAACTGCCGTAAAAATGACTTAATCAAAATGTAGGACCTATGGGAATATAAATGAATAATATCACCCAATTAGTTTTGGATTGAACCCGGATGGAAAAAATGAAATACATTGAACCCTATGGGACCTAATTTTTTAAACGTTTTTTAAGGGGATTTAAAATTCACAAATTGCTTCGAAAATTTTAGTTAATATTCAAATTATTCCATAAAATATATATATAAAAAAAAGCAAAATATATTCAGTAGTTTTTTAAATAAAAATTATAATAATAATTACACCTCTTATATGAAGTGATCACGTGACCATGATATAAAAAAATCAGGTGATCCACTTCAAAATGAAATATGGCATCCATCTTGTCTCAAAATCATGATTTTTAAAGTTCTTCTTAATTCATATTGAGTGTTGGATCCGTCCTAAAACAGCTTTATTTTTGCTTAAATTCTGTGTATCTACATACAAAAACAACGCAATTACAATATATGAGTTTAAATGATCATCCAAATTTGATTATTTGTACAACGAAGTATATTTTTCACTTATGTAAAACGTGAACAGCAAAATATGTACAATGAGTTGTATAAGAATTGCTGTATTTCTTTAACCCAAAATTATTTAGCTCATGGAGTCCGCATAGCTGATATGAATGAAATATTCATTGATTTTACAGAGAGAAGGACGATTTTTTTCGATGAAATTTTAAGCATAGGGTTTAATTACTTGTAGCTCCATGGTCTTAAGTTTTTAAATAAAATAAATTATTTAAGTACTGTGATGAATTATATGAATTTGAAAATGTTTATGAATGACATACTGCTTTTATGAAGAGAGCCAGGCGTGTTATTTTTTCTATGGCGTCATTTGAATTAATTTCAGTTGTTTTCGATGAAGTTTTCAAATATAACAAATTATCGTTGTATTATGATAATGTTAAAAATATTACCGAGGAATGTATCGCATTTTATAGATGTTTAAACCAGGTAATTTATATTTCAAAGCCGTCATTTGAATGGAGTTCATTTTTTGCGATGGAAGTTTAAGTTCTCATATATAATAAATTAATGTACGAGTAGTATTGCAATAAGTTTTAAAATATTACCGAGGAATGTATCGCATTTTAGAGATGTTTAAATAAAATTGCATTGAAGTTGGAAAGTGTTTCATAATCAATGCTTTAAGTATGATTGATCTTTCTTGTTTTAACTTAACATTCATTCTTTTAACTAACCACTGATATTACCAAGAAACTAAAAATAATGCAGGCCGGAAGAAATAAAAGGAAAACTGTATTCAGCACATGGAATTAGATATGAGCTCTTCATATAAAAGGTGTAATTATTATTTTAATTTTTCTTTAAAAAACTACCTAACATATTTTACTGAATTTTTTTTTATATATTTTATGGGATAATGTGAATATTTCCTAAAAATTTCGAATCAATTTGTGAATTTCAAATTTGCCTAAAAAATGTTTGAAAAATTAGATCCCATAGGGTTCAATGTATTTCATTTTTTCAACCCGGGTTCAATTAAAAACTAATTGGGTGATATTATTTATTTATATTCCCATAGGTCCCACAGACCGTCTGAAAACATACTAAAATTTCATTTTGATAAAATCATTTTTACGGCAGTTATCGTGCTAACGGACAGACAGGCAGACTGACAGACAGAATGAACAAAGTCATAAACACTTTTCAACTATGTTGTAAAGTGTTAAAAATGATATATCATGTTTGTGATGGAATTAAACCTAGTGAGTTTTTACAGCAGAAAAAAAGTGAGTGAAGCTAAGGAACGGAATTAAATCCAATAAATTTATACAACAGACGATTTTTATTAAATCTTTTCGAATTTGAATAATTAAGAAATCTAAATAACAAATTTTATCGGAATTACCTTTTTAGAGGAATTATATCATTTCAGGTTGAAAGGTTACAGATATCTATATAAATAAAATTGAAAATCTGTCTGTCTGTTTGGTAGTCCCATGATCACGGGAGAACGGCTGAACCGAATTCGATGAAATAAATTTTGTAAGCAGCCTTGCAATTGTCCACTTAAAATTTAGTCCATGTTTCGAGTCTCTACGACCAGTGGTTCTCGAAATATTAGTAGAACACGAAACTTTCGTTTGTATCATCATTACGGAAGAACGGCTGAACCGAATTTAATGAAATTTTCTGTGTAGCCTTGAAATAGCCCTCTTTAAATTTAGTCCAACTTTCTAAGACCAGGGGTTGCCGAGATATTAGTGAAAAACGAAACTTTTCCCTAGGAGTTCTACTCTCTAACTCCCTGGTTCCTCCAAACGAAAAGGTTGGAAATCGTTTGTTTAAACGTGAAAGTGAATTAAAATTTTATCTCTGAGTTTGGTGGCAGATTTTTGCGCTAAATAGTCACTTTCCGAAATTATGTATTGTTTGAAAACATGAATTTAATTGGAAAATCAATCACCATGGTTTATTTTCCACAAGTTTTTACTCAACGATGAAAAGTATTGAGTATTCAAAATGGTTAATTAATTTTAACATTTTATAAAGATATATCATGTTGCTGGGCAGCGCAATTAAATTAAATGTGTTTGTTAATGTTTATTATAATTTTTTCGATTTGAATAATAAATAAATGGATATAAAAATATACTATCTTATAAATGAACGGTTTGATTTTTCTTTTAATTATATTAATTGCGGACAGCGTACATCACTTTCATTTATTTTAGCAAAGAGTTTTCAAGTTTATATAATGTACTTAGCTACTAAACTTATATATTGTGTTCAGCCAATAAATTCATTTACCTGATTGTTGAAATAGAAATAGAGTAGAACGGATATATCTTCTAATACAATTTCAAGTGTTTTCATTTAGTATATACAAAATGGATCTGGATGTAATATTCAAATCTACAAATTCAGAGCTACGAATTTGGCGGAATATCGCTAACTTGGCAACTTTTCTTTTTTGCCAAATTGACGGAAATGTCGCGAAATTGTTAAAAACGACCCAAATCAATTAAATTTATTTTGTTTTGTTAGGAGAGAGTTCTGAAATGATGTTTCGTTAGAATTTATCTGTCAGTCCAACCGTCCTATTTAGTAACACATTTAGCGAATTTTTAAAATATCACCAAATTGATAAAAATGTTTTCAAATCCATAAAAATATCTTGACATTGATAAAATTTTTACTAAATAAATGAAATGAATTATGTTTTGTTAGGGTTAGGGGATAGTATTATGATGATGTTTCGTCAATTTATCGCTAAGTGGGACTGCCAGTTCTACAATCTCACTTGGCGATAAATTTAACCACTTTTAAAATGTCGCTAAATTGTCGAACATGTCGCCAAACATTCCATAGAGATAGCATTATTTAGACGATATTTTTTACACCAATTTTTTTGAAGGAAATAATATCATATCGGTAAGCAATGGATATAAATCCAATATTTTATGCGGCAGACGAGTTTTATTAAATCTTGTCCGATTTGAATAATGAAGATATGTACATAAAATAAATTTCATTGCCATTGTATTTTTGTCTGACTAATATCAATTATACTCTTCAGGTTTAAACATTATTATTATTGATATTTTCGGAGTTATTGATTCAAAGATTATTGATATTTTCAAGTTATTATGCCATTGTTTTATCGCGGCAAAAACTGTTGAAAGTCATGTATTGTACTCTGTAACAGTAATATTCTACAAATGCACGGGTATATCTTCTAAACTACGAGAATATAAATAGTGCAGGTGTATTGGCATATATTTTGACATATATTGGCATATTTTGGAATTAAGTACGGCCTTCTGGTATGAAGATAACGGGGATTATTGATATTTACAATTTATTAAGTCATCTGTTTTATTTTGGCAAAGATTTTTGAGACTCATATTGTAATACTGGTAATCTTCTACTAACACTAGGACATATCTTCTAATCTACGACATTATAACTAGTACGTGGCATATCTTCCCATATAATTTTAACACTTTCATTTTGGAATATATGGGAATCAATTACTGTCTTCAGGTTTAAAGATTACGGGTTTATTGATATTTTCAATTTATACATGTAATCTACTAAAACGGTTATATCTTCAAATATTCGCCTAAATAAGTAGAACGGGTCCCATACAATTTTAACGCTTTTATTTTGCATATATGAATTCAATTCCACATTTTTTTGTAAATTTTTTCACAAATGGGGCCAGGATTCTTCAGATCTGCCCGTGAAGATCATTTTGTATAGCGAGAATAAAGATTCTTAAACTTGTTTTCAGGAGCATTAAATTAAATATTTTATCAGAATATTTTGATTAAAAATGTCATTTAGTATACTATAGGAATTTGCAGGTGATTGTGAATTTTATGTTCCTTTATATTACAATACTCCGTGCGAAGAACGGATATGCTGCTAGTTATTGATATTTTCAATTTCTTAAGCCATCTGTTTTATTTTGGAAAATATTTTTTAATAGAATAAAAATAGTACGGGTATATTTTCTAATACGATTTTAGCGCTTTCATTTCGGCATATGTTGATTCAATTTCATATATGCATTGTAAATTTGTTTACATGCATATATTTATATGCATTATAAATTCGTTTACAAACGGGACCAGGATGTTTTATTCTTCAGATTTATCTGTGAAGATAATTTTGTATAGCTAGAACTGAGATTCATACTTCTTTGTAGAAGAATAAAATTGCATATTTTGATAGAATGTTTTGAATAACAATGCCATTTAGAAGACTATAGGAATTTGCACATAATTGTGAATTTTAAGTTCCTTTACATTATATATTCCGTACGAAGAACGGGTATGCTACCAGCAAAAAAAATCTTATGTGGGAAGCACATGATTTTCTCTCCATACTTATATCCACGTTCCTTTTATTTTATTTAAATTTAATTCACTTTTAATTCAATTTTCGTTCTCATTTGGTAACTGAACTTATTTTCAAAGGTGGCGTAGAAAAAATGCGAAAAAACTAAAATATCCCGAGAACGGTTAGTCCTAGTCTAATGGAGTTGGTCTTATTATTTTCTTCGTTCAAAATTACGTATAAAACAAGTATTTAATGGATATATTTGAGCATACGTAGTTTTTTTTATTTTAGGTTTTGGAGATTTTGGCTGGTCATTTCGTAAAAAAAGGTAGGTCGTTCTTTTCCGAATCGTACCAAATATAATTAGCACCAGATGATCCTACAAGTAACTTATCAAATTTTGTGAAATTTGGTCAATTAGTATTTTAACTGGAGTGGATACATGAAATTTTTACTGGCCATTTCGCAAAAAAGGCGGATTCTGTTTTTACGAATCCTACCAAAAACTAATCAGCACCAGGCTCTAACCCAAGTGACTTATCTACCAAATTTTATGAAATTCGGTCCATTAGTTTTTTAGTTAGAGTGGATACATACATTGCACAGACACACAGATACTCAGACAGACAGACACACAGATACACGCATAGACGTCACGCTAAAAATAGATTTTCGTATTCTAGAGGTCTCGAAACGGTGGATCCGTCGAAAACTCGAATTGTGATTTTCGGCATGATTCCAATACTTTCCCTATACATTTACCATGTGTTGCAGGGAAAGTAATATGTTTTTGTATTCTGGTGACGATTATGTTAGAAATATGTCGGAATAATATGACTATTTATTACGAGCAAGTCGAGTGGAAATTCGCTTTTCAGATATTACTTTCCTTATATACATAATGTATAAGGAAAGTATTGTGACGGGGTCGAAAATTCGAATTCGAGTTTTCGACGGGAGAGCACGTTTCAAGCATCCCTGATCACGAATCAAACATTTTTGAAGTGATGTCTGTGTGTGTGTGTGTATGTGTGTGTGTTTGTGTGTGTGTGTGTGTGTGTGTGTGTGTGAAAGTATGTGTGCGTGTGTGTGTGTGTGTGTGTGTGTGTGTGTGTGTGTGTGTGTGTGTGTGTGTGTGTGTGAAAGTATGTGTGTGTGTGTGTCAGTGGGTCTGTGGAGACGATAACTGACGAATGAATGGACCGATTCGAACGAAATTTGGTACAAAAATCATAATCCGTAAATACTGGAAGCCTATTGTTTTTAAACGTAATCGAATGTTCAGAACCCGCCTAAATTTTCGAGTGAAATTTTGAAAAATCGTCAAAAAATTAAAACCGCTAATAAAGTTACGCAAATAAACATTTCTTATGTAATTTTTCATTAGAAAACGATTAACATAAAATTTAGAACGCTAATATAAACCGTTCTCGAGATATTTAACATTTTTCAAAAAAATTATCAAAAAGTCATATAAAATAAAAAAAATATATTTCCTATTGAGAAACATGTTCACTTTTCATATGTAATACCATGCGATAAATTGGGTGACATCATTCTCGTGGATCTAGCTCGTTCCATTCATGAGAAAATATACTTCGAGTAATACATTTGTATTTGAACGCCAATATTTATCTGTTATAAGAATAACTTATTTCTCCGTTAGTAAAGCTTGGCGAGATTTTGGCGACGAATTTGGCAGAATGTCGCCAACTTGGCGAATTTTTGAAATGTTGCCAAATTAACGAAAATCTCGCCAAATGGATTAAAATGACGCTAAATCAATGAAAATGATGACTAATTGTCGAAAATTCAATATCTTGGAAAGAATATAAGTATCTACTATAAGAAAAACCTATTTTTTTTACTGTAAAAGTAGTAAATTCATTGCATTATATAAGGAAAGTCATGTGTTGTCCACATCAGATTTTTTTTTATATGAATAGCCATAAAAGCATTGCGTGTTTAGCTTCCATCCCAAATGTAAATCTGAACTTCTGCTCATTTAGGTTGTTTTAGGTATGTCAAAGGGTGAAACCTAACACCAAATTCACGCATTTTCGTAGGATGTTTTATACTTTAAAATAAACAAATACATTTAAAATGTTTACTTTTCAGAAATAATCCCATATATTTACAAGAACGTTCTCCCATCTCTTACCGCAGTAACGCTATCCCCTTCCAACGCGGCGGCTGCGGGATGTTTGACAACATTCCAAACCCGACTCATTAGTGGGTCATGTTGTCCAACACATGAAGATACAGAGTTGTCAAAACGCCAGATGACATCACCTTACCCTTTTTCAAATGCAGTTCAGGGAAATCTAACTCGAGGACTTTAAAACAGAGCAAGAACGCTTCGCATAACCAAGTGGCCAAGGGCTTTGGGGTGTGGTTAAGGGTGCTTAAAATAAAACTGTTGATAGTCGAACTCGGCGAAAATATTTTAAAACTGGAAAACGTACCCGGCGTTAAAACATGGATTGATTAATTTCATTTATTAAAATTTTCAAATGATGAGAGAGATGCTATTGGTTAAGAGAATCTGCTCTTTAAATTCTGGGAAACGTTGATAAAAATGTAAAAATAAATTGAATTTTTGCAGATTTCTACAGAAATATGACTCCTGCGAATTTATTTTATTGTTTCTTAGTTTAGGGGTTTCTCCCTTATCTCAGGTGCAAGCCCTTCCCTCCTCTACGAAAAATAAACATATAAATAATAGTGACCCGTAGCTGCAGTGAATTTAATTTTAAAGATAAAGAAAATGGCCAATTCAAAGAGAATGGAAAGTATGCTACCTTTTTATTCATATTTTTCTTAAATATAAATATTTAAGATACATATTTAAGAAAAATATAAACGTTATGGATTTTTATTTAATATATTTTGATTAAACCTGACACCTAGCTTTTTACATATATGTGACAACATGTGGGAAAATACAGTAGTATGTATCCTAAAAATATAGGGTACAATTTAAATTAAAATAAATGCCAAAAAATATGCAGTTTACCCAGTTCACAAACCATAGTAGCATCGAAAAGAATTTAGAACCTATATAAATAAAATTGGAAATCTGATTAGTTGTGTGTGTCTGTGTGTATGTGTTTGTTTCATCATCACGAAAGAAAGATCTTATCGAATTTAATTAATCGATTTTCAGGGTCGATTTGGAATAACCCCACTTAAAACTTAGTCCATGTTTCGAGTTTCTAGGACCATGGGTTATCGATATATTAATAAAAAACGCAGTATTAACACTTCCATTGAGATAGCATTATGCAAACGATATTTGTTCTGCAAAATTATGTAAAAAAAAAGTGGTATCATGTTGCTAAGCAACGGAATTAAACCCAATGTGCATATATATAAAAAATATATATATCATTTTGTTTAGCAATGGGATTAAACCCATTATGATAATACATCAGTAAATATTTTTTGATTTAAATAATAAAGAAATGTATAAATATATATAAACAAATTTTATCAGAATTGCATTTTTGATTAGATTATATCCATCATGGCCTTTGAGTTTAAAGATTACGGAGATTATTGATATTTTCAAATTCTTACGTCTGTTTCATTTTGGTCAAAGATTTTTTAAATTCATATATTGTAGTACTGGTATATTTTCTAATGCACGGATATAATCTTTTAATCTACGAAAATATAAGTAGTACAGGTATATCTTCTAATCCAAGATAATATAAGTAGTACGGGTATATTTTTAATACAAATTTAGCGCTTTTATTTTGGCATACATTACTTCAATTTCATATTTTTTGTAATGAATAGAAACGGGATCAGGATGTTTTATTCTTCAGATCTGTTTGTGAAAACACTTTTGTATAGTAAGAACAGAGATTCTTAAACTTATTTTTAGGAGCATAATTTAAATATTTTAATAGAATGTTTTGAATAACAATGTCATTTAGAACACTGTAGGAATTTAAACATGATTATGAATTTTAAATTTCATTATATTGCATATTCAGTACGAAAAACGAATATACTGCTATTAAAAAAATAAAAGCAATTTGAATTAAGTGTAAAAGTTTATTAGATCACTTACGTTTGTTGACCTTATTTTCCTTCCTTTGTGTTTAGTTGAATGTAGGCAAATTGACTTATATTTTCACTTTCTCATACTATATAATATAGAGAAAGTATTACTTTCATGAAAATTTTTGATTTCGAAATTTTGATGCCAATATATGTTTTAAGACCTCCTGAGCATGTTTTGCTATTTTAGAGCCGATTTTTTGTACACACGATGGCTGCTATAAATAATCATGAATTTTCATGAAACTTTACATCCAGCTTTGTCATCGAAAAATCTAGAACTAGGTAAGATATTTTGAAATTCGAGCGAGAACTTCGAAATTTATTCGAAGCTTTATATTTCCCTGATATGGCAGCATAGGACAAAATTTGACATAATTTTACATAAAGGGAACTTTTACAGTTTCAGTCATGGTATTGAAAATTAGCCGCGATATAATTTTTGTGTTCGTAACGTCATTAGCCCTTCCCTCGGGGTAAGAGATGGGGCAAGTTATCACCCGATAATGTACGTTGTTGTTGTTGAGACCCAGACCGTCCGACCTACCAGAAAGCGATAAGGTATGTTGTCAAACTTGGTATCAATCGCGAAAGATTGATTTCAAACCCTTTGAAATAAAGGATAACATACTATAATTGGGATAATTTTGAGCACCAATACAGATTTTTCAAAATTTGTCTTGCTAAATTTTCAAAAAAAAAGAAAAAGCTATTTAACAATGGATTCTGGTCAAGTTGAGCCGTACTCACTCCAGTTAATTTTTATAATAGCGTCAAACTGTGCATTTATTTATTTCATTTATTTTTGCTTTCATCCATATGACCAAAGCCCAGGTAAAATCTTTACTCTGAAAAGTAATAAATGTATATTAAGGTAAAAAGAATATAGGATTGATTTGGTGGCAAATTTTTAGATTACCATACCATTATATGGAAAAGTATTGTTTTCCTAAAAATGGGAGGGGGGAGGGGGGGAGGACCAAGCTCCTGTTGCAGATGACAGCATCCATAGTTGTTGAGACATTGGAAACGCTCTATAGGGCGGTTCTGTGGTATGGAATTGGCCGTAGCAGCGTCCTGCAGCCTAAGCTCAATCTTCATGAAATTTAAAGGCGACAGCATGGTAGGACTGAATTTGTTGGTCTCCATACAGGTTCGTCAATTTAAGGTGTATGACAGTCCAGAGGTTAGCGTGTGGGAATTGCACACGGATGATTCCCGGCTTTGCCCGAAATTTCCTCGTGTTCACGCGGAATACGGGAGGCAAGTTAAATATGGGGGTTCGTAAGTCCTTCCGAGAGGTCGATCGTAGTGGGCTGAGGATAAGGTCCTGCGCATGCTATCCCCACTGAGTTCCGGTCTAAATTAGATGGCGCTGTCCCGGCTGTTCAATCAGATACCTTACAACTTCTAGTAAATCGGACTGTCCGGATCGAAGACGAAAAAGGTTCGCCGATTTGAAGTGCACAGCAAGTTTTCTCGCTACAATAGCAGCAAGGAAACTGGAAGCATATGCAAGTTTTTTTGCTGCTATTTCAGGTATCGGCTATTCCATGTTGACGAGCTCACAATAAGCACGAAACTAGTCAATGGATGATATTATCTGCAATGGGAATGTGATCCAAATATTTGTAACCCCTTTTATATACAAATTTTGTGAATATGATTTAATAACATAGTTTATTGGTATTAACAGGTTCCAATTATATAATAAGAGACAACATTCAATCCGCGTCTGTGCAGCTCATCGTTTATATCTCAGATCGAAGACTTTGACACAGCGTGGTGCAATTGCATGGCCATGAGATTTTAATACCTGAAGCACAGAGTTAGAGAGAAGGAGATAAAACTTCCATGGATGAAACGCTTGAAAATGGCATAATGCATTGAGAATTATATCTAGGTGCCGCTAGTGCTTGTAAAGTTGCTATTATTGTTAAAGTTGCTATTATTGTATAAGTTGCTATTACTGTATAAGTTAACACAACAGAATGGCATAGTATTTAGCATATGTACTTTTGATTACTTTTAAATGAGGGGTTCAATAATTATGAGTATAATTAACCAATATTTTTTCATAGTTGTTGGATAGAGTACGGAATATATGGAGATAAAAATAAATTGAAAGGTAAAATAATAAGTAAGAATATTAAGTAATATTAAGAATAATAAGTAACATTATTGTTTCAGTTCTACTTTACATTGCGCTAATAATTTATTTTTACAAAATGGAGAGTTTAAGTAAATATTTTAAACCTTTCACCATAGAAATGCATGCAATGCAGGATTACTTATCTTATCCCAGCGACACCTGAATTATTGTTTTGGACGATATTGGTTTTTTTTTAACATTTTCTGAAGTTTTAACTTCTTATTTTTACCTCCATGGCCTGAAGAAACTAAACGGGAAACTGTATTGAGCTCATGGAGTTAGAGATGAGACCATCCCTCTACCTCCATAAATCAGCTGAATAGGAAAGTTAATATTTATGACGTCATCCCAATTTAAAAAGTCAGAATTTTAATATTTAAACCATGGAGTCAGAGAGACTTTCTTCCTCCTTTATCTTAAAATTCATGTTTTAAGCAATTAAATGAACGCAAAATTGATTTATAGATAGATTTCTTCGAGCTGAATTGTGTGAACCATGGAGTACGAAGGACTGAGTCCCTTTTACCTCCATGGTATAACAAGTAAATGAAAACATGAAATAACGATATTGCAGCATTAAATTTTGATAAATTCGTTGTTCTGAAGGAGCGTAGATTAATTGCACTATGTTATCGGATCGTATAGAATGTGTGCTTTGATGGGGAGTCATATAATAAATAATAATAATGAATGGGAGCGATGTATAAAAGTGGATGGGACGAAATATTTGTAACTTTATGAATACCGGATCTGAGGTAATATTTTGCTACTTAATTCCATCTTATCACTGGCTTATCCTTCTATTAAAAACTATAATTTTAGAATAAAACCAGCTTACTTTGTTTTCATCAAAATAAAATTAATTTTCCAAACGATGTAAAGTTTCGTGGCAAGATATATTTGGAAAAACATTTGATTTTATTTTTTCACAATTCAGCAGGCCATAATTTGTATTTATGATTGAACAAAAAAGCTGCAATAAACGAGAAATGTAAATTTCGCAGGAAGTAGATAATGGTGACATGTATGTTATATATTAGTATCAGTGATAAATATAATAATAGTAATAGTTCATTCTTTTGAATTTGATTTCTAACATGTATTTAAAATAAAAATATTTCTACGCTTTTTAAATTATTTTTTTTATATATTAAGATTTTACATTCGAAATTACAGGACTCTAAATCTCACCAGTAATTCATTTAAAACTCAGCTTTCGTTTCGTTTTCCTACAAAACACCCTGTACGAAATCAGAGCCCGTACATTTTCAGAACGGTCAACTATCGTTTCGGCAAACTTCCCCAGAATCATTCTATGGAGTTTGTTTCCATCGAACATCTCGAAAGTCTCATCAGACAACGATGATGAAATCCCTAACGATTGCTTCAGTTTCGTAAAGCTCAAACTAATGCTAAAATCTTCGTTTTATAAACTTTGTTTATAGGTAGTATATAAATTCGTTTTCGTATTCGTTTACGTATTCATTTTGTACGAAGATTATAAAAATTCGTATAAAACAACATAAAATACAAAAATTATTTTTGCGTTTTACGTTATTGCGTAATAAATTTTAAAAACTTTTTAAGATTGCTTCAGAATAAGTGCCTAGGAAATTGATCCCGTATTGGGAACTTAACTATCTTCGAACTTGATTTAACTTCATTGTTGTTATAAAGGTATGGTCAATCCTTATAAATTCCCTTAAATACAATAATGTATAAGAAAAGTATTGTGACGGGCTCGAAAATTCGAATTCGAGTTTTCGACGGGAAAGCACGTTTCAAGCATCCCTAATCACGAATCGAACATTTTTGAAGTGGTGTCTGCGTGTGAAAGTATGTGTGTGCGTGTGTGTCAGTGAGTCTGTGGAGACGATAACTGATGAACGAATGGACCGATTCGAACGAAATTTGGTACAAAAATTGCAATCCGTAAATACTGGAAGCCTATTGTTTTTATAACCAATCGAATGATCAGAACCCCCTAAATTTTCGAGTGAAATTTTGAAAATATCGTCAAAAAATCAAAACCTCTAATATAGTTACACAAATAGACATTTCTTATGTAATTTTTCATTAGAAAACGATTGACATAAATTTTAGGACGCTAACATGAACCGTTCTCAAGATATTTTTCAAAAAATTTATATAAAAAATTATTCAAAAAAGTCATATAAAATAAAAAAAAATATTTCCTATTGAGAAACATGTTCACTATTCATATGTAATACCATGCGATAAATTGGGTGATATCAATCTCGTGGATCTAGCTCGTTCCATTCATGAGAAAAGATTGATTAATACTGTCGTATTTGAACGCCACTAGTCATTTATCTGCTGTAAGAATAACTTATATCTCCGTCCATAACGCTTGGCGAGATTTTGGGGACGAAATTAGCGGAATGTCGCCAACTTGGCGACATTTTTAAATGTTGCCAAATTAACGGAAATCTCGATAAAAATGTCACTAAATCTATGAAAATGACGACTAATTGAAGAAAATTCAATATTTCAGTAATATATATACTTTCAGTAATACTTATATATTAGTATATACTTTCAGTAGTACTTTTGTATTTGAACGTCAGTAATCATTTATCTGCTGTAAGAATAACTTATTTCTTCGTCCATAACACTTAGTGAGATTTTGGCGACGAATATGGGGGAATGTCACCAACTTGGTGACTTTCTTAAATGTTGCTAAATTAACGAAAAACTCGCCAAATGGATGAAAATAACTCTAAATCAATGAAAATGACGACTCATTGACAGAAATTCAATATCTTGGAAAGAATATAAATATCTACTATAAAAATAATCTATTTTTTCTTTTACTGTAAAAGTAGTAAATTCATTGCATTATATAACGAAAGTCATCTGCTGCCCACATCAGATTTTTTATTTTTCTGCAGAGAGTGTGTATTTCATTTTATAGTACACTTTTGTTTGCGTGTTCTCAGTCATACAGTAGTTTACGATGCCCATTTATTGATCCATCATATAAAGTCATATTACATCCCAAGATAAATACATGTAAACATAGAAGAATAAAGCAAGATTAAATACATCCACCTTATCAAAGATTTTCCAGCATCTTAGGTTATCAACATTTTTTTCTGCAGTCCATCTTTGCATATAAATATTACAAAATATTTCACAAAGCACACGTTGCAAAGCAGAAAATATTAATGATACAGAAAAAACACATTGTTGACATTTATGTCTAAAGAAGTCTATTATCGTACGGTTATCATACCAGATTGTTTCACTTTGTGCAAAGTTATACACTTCAAAATACATAATAGTGTACAAGCAAGTAAATCACAAAATTCGTGAAAATGTTCTTCAGTAGAATAAAAGTCACAACTAAAAGTTGATTAACACTATAACTGGATCGAAGAAGAAATTACTAATCAAGTTTGTAAAGATATGATAAGTTTCAGTTATATTTCATCCTAAATGATTGCAATCACAAGATTGCAAAATAGCTTTTTTCGTAATATGATAGGCTAGGCACTGAAAAACAGTATCGAAACTTGACCATCGACTGGTTTAAAAAGTGCAAAATGTTATACGTTATCAAAAATATACATTGGCAAAGTATGCATTTGCACAACTACATGAGCTTGATGATTTTACTCTTAAGTCTTTCAGGAGACCTAGCGAAACGACTGGAAACGATCCGTGTGAGGTGGATTTAAGAAACGAGAACCTACTTCTACATCTCGGACTCCGGTCTATAGCTTCTTATACATTTGCAAAGTGCAATTTTAAACTTATGTTTACTTAAAGCACAAAATCAAAGAGCAGTCTGTCTATTGTTTAAGAACTTACACTTGAATAGAGGGTATAAAACGTTACTCCCCTATAAAATATGGGCTCATAACCGCTACAGCCCAACTCTCTTATTTTATATTCTTTAACTCTATATACCTTCGGAACGTATGGGTTCCGAAACTTTGGAACGCACAGTTCTGAAAATCAAATTCTCGTCATTGGTACTGCTTATCATCATCACGATTATTATCACTGTTTTCATTATCATAACGTTAATCGTTATTATACTTATCATCATTAAGCTCATCATCATTAAACTCATTATCATCATTAAGCTTATCATCGTCATCATCATTATCACTGTTTTCATCATCATAACGCTTATCATTATTATATCGTCAAGCTCATCATCATTATGCCTATCATCACCAAGCTCATTATGCCCATCATCATCATCATCAAGCTCATCATCATCAAGTTCATCATCATCATGCTCAGCATTGCTGTTCTTAATAACATCAAGTGCTGCAGCAATAAAACATTTGACTCGTAGAAAAAATGTTCCAGCAGTACCTGCCATCAAACGACACAGCAATGAGTTCAATGATATCAAATTCTATATTATTAAACAATGCAGAATTTCAAATGGCATCAACTGCTGTAACAGAATATTTGAGTAGCGGATCTCAATCTTATGAGATCCATTAAGATTTCGACATTCCTCAAAAATTTGGTTGTTCTAATATGTTCCAGATGAAGTTGAGTTACAGATTATTATTAGCGTCATGCCTTTTTTTCCTGCTGAAACTTGGCAGAATTATAAAGCATGCAAGTTGTCGCATGATTTGCTGGTTATGCACGTTCTCCTCCACAGGCGCTTTATGATGCATGTTGCCTTGCTTCGGGAACCATCGGAAGTCCGCTTTCGCTGTTTTTCGGCAATCTTCGCCTTGATTCGGATCTGTGTTATGACGCCAACCAGAAGCTCGTCCAGCTGGTGGTTAATGGCCACCGATATCTCGATGAACTTGCAGCCACGTTCTTTTGCCAAGGATCGTCCTTCTGAAATGAAGATGTAAAGAAATTATGAGAACAACTCAACAGGTGAATAACAAACACATGTTCAAACAATTGTTTTCAACCACAGTAATTTTTACCAGTCTATAAAAATTGTTATCTGATTATATTAAGAAAGGATGGCATTATTATTATTATTTTCTGCACATTCATAGTCTGAATATAGTAAAAGGATAAGGACGAGGTCAACAACTTGAATTCGAGTTTTCGTCCATTTTGCAAGTTTGAGTATCCTTGAACTCGAATCGAACGTTTCTGATAGGATGCCTGTATACGTGTGTATATTCGTACGTGTGCATGTAAATATGTATAGTTCATGTAAATGTGTATATACCCATCGACTTTCCATGTTCACCGCTGCTTGAATTCCGTGTTCATATTAAAAACCGGAGCGTTCTTAGCTAATTAAATTCTTGCTTGAACGCTGTTCGCTTTTTTATTTTTTATTTTCTTCTTATATTTTCCTTTGAGTGGTGTTAGCAGATTTAAATTTATATTTAAAAAAGATTGAAAAAAAAAATACACAGTTTTTGACATTCTAAACAAATTTTATTTCACAAGCGTGCTGGCCCATGCAAAATGAAGAAGACAGAGAAAGAGTGAGAAGATGGCTAGGACGTCAAAGTCAAGAATCTTTGGAAATAATTCGAAAAGAAAATGCCAAAGCATATAGGCTGCAAATTGAGCAGGAATCTCTACAGCGATCTCAAATCCATCGCCAAATTAATAAAAATGACGCCAAACGGGAGGTAATGATTTGCGAATTTTGAATTCCGTCGTATGACGGGCATACCTTCTAGTGTAATATAATGCCAAGATGAAATATTGGCCCATACACAGTGCTTCGGTGTGTTTCTTGCCAGTGTTTAATTTAAAATATTTACTACATAGCATATGTTGTTTAGAACTTTGACATTTCTTAATTTTTCGTATACGATTTTAGGCACAAGATTCATCCAAATGTTGGCAACGCTTGAAGTTACAATCTGAAGTTTCATTTTTATCATCGCCGGATAGAACACTACTGAAGATGTGAATGAAAATATTCATGGGGATATGAATGTAAGTTTGATTTTTTTTTCTTTCATCGTATGGCTTATATAAGAAATATTTGTAATGCATATATATACAAAAACTTAGAAAGATTTTAAATATCTGTAAATTAAAATTATTGTATGTAATATATTGTAAGACTATATCAGGAGTATGTTCCAGTATTAAGTACTGTATTGCATTAATATTATTCTACTAATTATTAGTTTAAATAGAAAAATGTTTGTTATTATATTATAAGTTCTACTTTATAAATTTTATAATTTTACGTGATATTTTATGTACACTGTAGTTCTTAATTCTTTAATTCCTTGGTTCACTTTAATGCGTCATTAAAACATCGCTATATACATATTTGACACTTTCGGCTTTAGGCATTTTCCCAAAGACCGGTACGGTCCAGAATTTGGCGACATTTTCGCGCCAATTCTCTTACTGTTCCCAATGTTTTTAAAATTCGTCTTTAGCTTATAGAAAGGCATTTCTGTTAATTTTTTTGCAAATTTAATAATATTCAAATAATCTGAAACACGCAACTTATTTTTTTTTCTTTTAAAGTTGATATTTAGGAGAAATTAAACAAGAAAGATCAATCATGCATAAAGCATTGATTATGAAACACTTTCCAACTTCAATGCAATTTTATTTAAACATCTCTATAATGTGATACATTCCTCGGTAATATTTTTAAAATTATCACAATACTACATTAATTTATTATATTTGGAAACGTCATCGAAAACAAATGAACTTAATTTAAATGACGGCATTAAAATATAAATTGCCTGGTTTAAACATCTCTAAAATGCGATATATCCTTCGGTAATATTTTTTAAATTATCACAATACTACATTAATTTATTATATTTGAAGACTTCATCGAAACAAATGAACTTTATTCAAAGAACGGCATTGAAATGTAAATTGCCTGGCTCTCTCTATAAAAGCAGCATTTTATTCATCACAATACTATAATAATTTATTTTATTTAAAAACTTAAAACTGTGGAGGCACAAGTAATTTAACTCTATACTTAAAACTTCATCGAAAAAACGTCTGCTACTTTATGTAAAATCAATGAATGTTTCATTCATATCAGTTATATTGCAAACTGCATGATCTAAATAATTTTGCATTAAAGAAATGCAGCAATTCTTATACAACTCATTCTACATCTTTTGGTATTAACATTCTCCATAAGTGAAAATTAGGCTTCGTTGTAGAATCAAAGTTGGATGATCATTTAAACTCAAATATATTGTAATTACGTTGTTTCTGTATATAGATGCACAGAATTTAAGCAAAAATAAAGCAGTTTTAGGACGGATACAACACTAAATATAAATTAAAAAGAATTTTAAAAATTATTTTGACATAAGTTGGATAACATATTTTACTTTGAACTGAGTCAAGTGATCTCTTCATGTACTGATCACGTGATTAAAGGGTGTAATTATTACTTTAATTTTTATTTAAAAAACTACTGAATGTATTTTGCTGAAAATATTTTTATACATTTTACGGGATAATTTGAATATTTCCTAAAACTTTCGAAGCAAGTTTTGAATTTTATATTTGCTTAAAAAATGTTTGAAAAATTAGGTTCCATAGGGTTCAATGTATTTCATTGTTTCAACCAGAATTCAATCCAAAACTAATTGGGTGATATTATTCATTTATATTTCCGTAGGTCCCACAGACCGTCTGAACAACATACTAAAATTTCATTTTGATAGAGTCATTTTTACAGCAGTCATCGGGGGCTAAAGGACAGACAAACAGACAGGCAGATAGAATGAACAAAGTCATAAACACTTTTCAACTATGTTAGAAATTTGATAAAAACGAAACTTAGAAAAAATTTGATAAAAATAAAACTTAGAAGAAATTTATAAAGATTGATACTTAGAAGAAAGTTAGGTACTTTACCGTCAGTCGTTCTCTGTCGAAGTCCCTATATGCAAACAGCCGTTTCTGCAATAGTTTATCCGTAGTAATTCGAACATGATTCTAAGCCCTCTTTGCTGGTTTACTTCGCTATGCTGTCCCGGTAAAAAACATCACAGAATCCGGTCCCACTGGATGTCGGAGGTTGCACGTAGCTATAGCCATTTGTGCAACAGGTGTTCCGTGGCTCATAGAGGGGTTTTCATGTTACGTCCGCTGCTCGAACGTAAGCCTGTGCTCTATGAGCCATAGAACACCTGTTGCACAAACATTTTTTATTGTTTCATTTTTAATTTACCTTACATTAATAATTTATTTTTCCAAATTTGGAAGTTTAAATAAAAATTTGACGCCTTTCGCCATAGAAAAACATCAATGCAGAACTCCTCATTTTATCCCAGCGCCACCTGAATTATTGTCTCAATCGATATTGATTTTCTCAATAAAGTCTTTTCAAGTTCAATGAGATAATAATTCGGGTGGCGCAGGCATTGTATGTATGTTATTCTACGGCGAAAGGCCTAAATAATTATTTGACTGTCAATTTTGTAGAAATAAATTAATAGCGCAATGTAAATTAGAACTAAAACAATAAAGAATATTTCTACGTATTTAAAATTATTTTAACTTTCAACTTATTGTTATCTCCCTACATCCTGCACCCTGTCCTAAAATTATGAAAAAAAAAACTGATTAATTATACTCATAACTAGATGTAAAACCCATTGAGATAAGGATACAACGAGCTCTAGAAATCGGCTTTGTGACGTTCAGCTTCAATCTCTGCATCTAATGAAAGATAACTTGTTTTTAACACGGAAAGGCGAGATTTTAAGCAACAGTCAAGTTTTCTGACAGCAATGTTCTACTTTGACTTACTCGGGGCCAGTGGAAGCAAAGTATTGAAGAGAGCGTGATGCGAGAAACAACAATGCAGCAGAGAGAAATGCAAAAAAAGAAACGCTGTGCATTCCTTCTTGCCTGTCTCAACGCGCGCACGCGCATGAGACTGAAGAGGGTGGGGGGTGGAGGGCGTGAGGCGAGGGAGAATAGGGTTTATCTCACGTGAAACAATTCTTGCGTTTTATATAGTAGGATTAGGAAACCTTAATTTAAAAATAAACAAAAATACATATACTAAATACTACGCCTTCCTGCTGTGTCAACTAATACTAGCAACTACTTTACTAACACTAGCGACACATGGCTATAATTCTCAAAGCATTGCAGCATTTTAAAACATTTTATCCATAAAAGTTCTATCTCCTTCTTTTTAACCCGATGGGTTCGATTCTAAAGCTATAGTTCAAGCTTTCGTTATCGTTAACTGACGATTTCTTATCTCTTTCAAAGCACAAATCACAGATATACTGTGAGTTCGACTGTAACTAAATTAAAGCAAGAATATATATATATATATATATATATATATATATACATATATATATATATATATATATATATATATATATATATACATATATATATATATATATATATATATATATATATATATATATATATATATATATATATATATATATATATATTAGTCATAATCAAAATGTACAAGAAAGTGATCAAGAGAAAAATATAAAAGAATGATTGCAGAATTAACAAAAAATGAAAAACAAAACATAATAACATACAAGTTAAAATAAAATTTAATTTAACAGTAATACCAAACGAAACTGGACATACCATATGGTATTTTATTTTAATTCATCTGTTTGTGCTTCGTTTTGAATTTTTTGATTGAATAAAATAGCCGAATCATTAAACAGTGAACTTTGACTCTGTTCGTATTAATTCCCTAAATTAATTGCAATTAAAAATACGTAAGAAAAGCCAATATCGCTGGCTGTCTATCACGCTAGACGCAAAATTTGGAAAAATATCGGGAGCCCGGCGATTTTGAGAAATGTCGCCAAATCAGTAGTGACAAATTAATATTTCTGAAAATGAAATTTAGTTTCCGATAATCCCTATTGCACATTTTGCAAGGGGGTCATATGGAATTTTCGTTTTGAACAAGGTAATATAAAATGTGGGGTTTTTAGGAGTCAGATAGTATTTACTTTTCGTTGGAGGTGTGTAAAAAATTTTACTGCCCCAACCGGAAATCGAACTACGGATCTTCGTACTGCCTAGCCGGCGCTCTACCTTCGAGCTACTGGAACGGAATTGCAAGCTTTTATCGTCGAAGTAAACTCTGCATTCTCCCCCCTGTAATATCAAATTGACGTGCAACTGACAATCTAACTGACCACCTCCTGCCATATTTACCTCAGTTTGGCGTCCTGATGCTGTTTTATTCTCTAGGCTAGCTTTCTGTGTGGTCGTTGTCCTCCCAATTTGAAATAGGTGCTCAATATCTCAGAGTCCACTGAATCCGTGTTGGTCGTAATAGGGTCACTTTCAGGTCTTCGACATTTACACTAACCTACAGGGCTGATATGTTCCGACGCCACTGTAAAGAATCTTGCTACCCCAACCGGGAATCGAACTATGGATATTCGTACTGTCCAGCTGATGATCTACCGTTGAGCTACTGTGACGAAATTGCAAACTTTTATCCTCGAAATTGTCTGTCTCGGCAGGTGTAGTGGGTCAAAAATATTTTCGTTTTGCTTGTGGCTTGAAAAGTGATTAGGTGTTTAGGGGATCGTATATCGTAGTGGAGAAGATTGATTGGCTGAGGTGCACTATCTACGTGTGTCAGTGGAACACAGCAGGCGCATGGGTAGAAGGGACTATTACATAACTTTATGTAGTCTATATTCGCAGAACCCTCTTAAAGTGGGAAGAACTGGCCAATCCCAAAGCTAGCATTGCGCTCTCATTCCAAATAACAACATCTATGGACACTAATTAAAGTGATTACCCGTCAACTTCAATGATGCATTAAATCAAAGACAATCGTAGATTAAAAGGTGATTTAATAAAAACCGTCCTTTATGATTTTAAAATTTGTATGTCATAAAGGCCGTTTTTTATTAAATGACCTTTAAATCTAAGATTTGTTGCCTTTGATTTAATGCATCCCTGGAGAGGTTTCGCGCTTGTAGGAACTTGAGTTGCCAGGACCGAACTCGGGACTTCGTGCTTACAAGACAGACATTATAAGATTAGAGCAAAAGCTAGCTTCGACTCCGAACTTATAATTCGGATATCCTAGCATCTTCGATCGATGTCTTTGGCAGGAGCAGAGTCGTCTGCTGGTACACACTCCCCCACCTGATGAGAAGTCCCGGTCAAATTTCGGAGAGGAGGGGAAACATCCAGAAAGCCCCCGCGCGTGCCCATCCGAAACTCAGTCGAGGGGTTGAATGGCCGGGAGGCGTTGTCGTACCTCGGGCGTGACGTCAATCGTGGTCAACCAGGAAGGCAGTGGTAGGGCCTCTGGCTCCGTGTGATGCTGCCATCTCGTGTTGAGAGGTGAGATGGTTGGAGAGAGAAGGTTACGTGTTTCAAACGTCCAGTCATCATTGTAGGAACTGATGTTGCTAGTCCCGAGCCTTAAGATTAGAGCAAAAGCTAGCTTCGACTCCGAACTTATAATTCGGGTTCATGTTCCTAGCATCTTCGATCGATGTCTTTGGCAAGAGCAGAGTCGTCTGCTGCCACACGCTCCTATATTTTCTTCAACATGGAATAGTTTGTTTCTCCAATGGAAGCAAGATGTCTTGCTAATCCGCAATTTTAAACAATTCTTCGTATGTGCTAACATTTGGTGTATTTAAATTAGTCGTAGAACACTTACCGACAGTGGTGACAGTCCTGAGCCTGGCAAGATCTGTTTTATTGCCAACTAAGATGGCGGCCTTAGATCCAAACGTAGTCTCGAGCTTGGAAATTATTTGTCTGGCCTGGATGTAGCTTCTACGGTTTGTTACCGAATATACGATGATGTAAGCGTCGGGTGAAGAATCTTTGCAGCGGTTCTGAAACAATAAAAAATAAAATCTGATATGGGCAGCACATGACTTTCCTAATATAATACAATGAATTTATAGTCATCCGCTTAAACAAAGTATACGGAGTGATTTTACATTCAATTTTAAATTAAAACTTGGCACTTTTCTTGTTGACGTCATACAAAAGTAAAGTGTTTTAATTAACCTGTATTTCACGCAAAGATAACTTGACAATAGCGATAGAGTCCTTCCATATAAAATCGAGCGAAATTTAAACAGTTGGTACATCGACTCAGGTTTTTAATACAGTAATACAGTAACCCCTCGTTATATCGCTCCTCAATCTATCGCGCATTCGGATATATCGCGCTTCTGCTATGTCTCCCATTTTTTTTTCTTCTGAGATTTCGTTTACATTCTTCTGCTTTCCCAAGACTGGAGTGTTACAACATGAGTCGTCTGTGGGGCGGAAGTGAATGAGGGTTTTTGTATTGTCTTTTTTACTTTCCCTGTAATACATGGTAATGTATAGGGAAAGTATTGGAATCATGTCGAAAATCGCAACTCGAGTTTTCGACGGATCTACACGTTTCAAGACCTCGAGAATACGAAAAAACCATTTTTAGCTTGACGTCTGTGTGTGTGTCTGTGTGTCTGTCTGTCTGTGCAGATTTTGTATCCACTCTAACTAAAAAACTAATACACCGAATTTTACAAAATTTTGTAGGTAAGCCACTTGTGGGCGAGTCTGGTGCTGATTAGTTTTGGGTACGATTCGGGATAAAAGAACCCGCCTTTTTTTTGCGAAATGGCCCGCAAAAGCTTATATCCACTCTAGCTGAAAAACTAATGGATCGAATTTCACAAAATTCGGTAGATGAGTCACACGTATAGATCACCCTGGTGCTGATTAGATTTTGGTACGATTCAGAAAAAAATAGCCTGCCTTTTTTTGCAGATTGGCCCGCAATAATTGTCAAAATCTAAACTAAAAAGCTACGTACGCTCAAATATATCCATTAAATGCTTGTTTAATACGTAATTTTTAACAAAGAAAAGAATAAGACCAACCCCATTACACTAGGACTAGCCGTTCTCGAGATATTTTAGTTTTTTCGTATTTCTCTACGCCACCTTTGAAAATAAGTCTAGTTACCAAATGAGAACGAAAATTGAATAAAAAGTGAATTAAATTTAATTAAAATAAAGAGAACGTGGATATAAGTCCGCAGGGAAAGTCATGTGCTGCCCACATCAGATTTTTATTATTGTACTTTCGCTCCTAAATTTTTATTACATATGCTCATAGAAGTATAATTTTTATCATATCGCCCGATATATCGCGCATTTTGCCATGTCTCGCGACAAGCGCGATATAACGAGGGGTTACTGTACTTTCCAAAATAATTGAAAAGTGTTTATGACTTTGGTCATTCTGTCTGTCAGTCTGGCTGACCGTTCGCACGATAACTGCCGTAAAAATGACTTTACCAAAATGACATATGGGAATTAAAATATATAATATCACCTAATTAATTTCGGATTGAACCCCGGGTTGAAAAAATGAAATACATTAAACCCTATGGGACTTAAATTTTCAAACATTTTTTAAGCGAAATTAAAATTCACAAATTTATTTTAGGAAATATTCTAATTATCCCATAAAACGTGTAAAAATATTTCAGCAAAATATGTTCGGTAGTTTTTTAAATAAATATTGAAATAATAATTACACTCATGATATATGAAGAGATCACATGACTCATTGCAAAATAAAATATGGCATCCATTTTTTTACCCTGTGTAAAAAGATCGTTTAAATTTATATTTAGTGTTGCTATGTCATAAAATCGCTTTATTTTTATGTATTATCTGGGTCTCTAAATTCTGTGCCAACGCAATTATAATATTTGATTATTCCTACAACAAAGCCTAAATAAAATGCTAATAAATAGCATGCAGAATGCAAAGAAATCAAGCGATTGTAAGGTGAGTTGTATAAGTATTGCTGAATATTTTGTCATGCAAAATTATTTACTCTTTAGTCTGAAATATAAGTAATATGAATGAAATATTCATTAATTTTACATAAAAAAAGCAGATGATTCATATTTTGATGACGTCATTTGAATAAAATTCATTTTATGTAACTAGCATTGTCTATTTCTATGAAGGCTTAAGTTTTCAAATAATAATAAATTACTGTAGTACTGTGATAATTTAAAAAGTATCGCCGCTAAATGTATCACATTTTAGAGATGTTTAAATAAAATTGCATTTCAATGGGGAAAGTGTTTCATAATCAATGCTTTAGACATTATTGATCTTTCTCATTTAAATGTTTCTACAAATAATATATAAAGGAAATGTAGAGATATAAAGGAAACTAAACTTTTTGTGGCTTAAGACAAATAGGTAAGAATTCATGCCGTATAATCTTGAAATTATCTATAATAGTTTACTTGTCTATAATGTTTAAAAAGTGCCATCAAGACTTGAAATAAAAGTGCAATTATAATATAACATAATTTTAGGTATGGCAAGAAAAAAAAATACTTGCATCTAGAAGATGCTTATACTTGATGAAGAAACGTGTACAGATTTATTTTGTATAAGTATTGCTTCACATTGCTCAACATTTCTATTTTTAAAAATTCTAAAGTTACAATTATTTATATAGTACTAGATATATTTGTTATTTGGCCCATAGACTAAATTAACAGCTTAGCCTTTAAAAACTGTTGTTAATTTGGTTGTTTCCGTTAATTAGACTATTTGAAGACTTTCCTCTTTCTACCACAACACAAAAATTGATTTCTTTTAAACACAAACTGCGTATAAAATTTTGAATAGAAACAAAATAAAATATTTATTTTATTTTCTGCCTCTCGTTTATGAAGGATTTGTCTGAAGAGCTACAAGCTAAATATCTCTAAACAGCAAATAAATAATTAAGTTTATGCAATTGAGTTTGATCATATACAGGGGTAAATACAAATATTGTGAAATTTTTAAGTCGTGAGGGGGATCAGCTAAGAATCTCGCGGAGGTGGGAGGGCAAAATTTAAAAAATCGGGGATTTTTTTCTCCACAATACACTTGCACTAACATTGCGCTGATACGTTTTATTCGAATTCCGGTTTCAATTTGAATCCAGCCCTGTAGAGCAAGTTAACAAGATATGAAGAACCGTCGATTTGTCGGATTGAGGGACGATTTGTCGATTGGCGTCCATGGACGTCAATGTTTGCAAAGGAGGATCGAACTGTTTGGGATAGGGTATGTCAAATATCTGTATTTTTTAGAGGTTCTTCGTTTGGGATGGACGCTGTCCCACCCGTAAGCAAAAGGTTAAGCAAAAGCCATCATACGTTTGCACAACAGTGAGGCTCTGACGCGGGAAAATATACACATGCGTAATAGAAATCTAAAGCTAAAAGCGTTGAAAATTATTACATTGACCAAACTCCATTGGTAATTATTAATAACAACCGGTTCATGTGATAAATTCTCATAAATTATTCACTTTAATTGGTTTATTTGGCTAGTATTAATAATAGCCGGTTATTATTAATAATAACCGATTAATCGCATTGACCGTAACATATACATAACAACGCGATGGAAATTTTGTGTTTTTGTTGACATGAAAATATAATTACACCTGCGAAACAACCTTCATTTTATTTTCAGACGTCAAAAGGGGCATTAGTTGACGTTAAACATTCTTATTTGGCGATGCCTCAGTGGTATTGATGTGACAATGCCTTGCTCTGTTTTAACAACGAATAATAAGTAGTTCTTCCTTCAGCTGTTAAAAAGAACAGGCTAAACGTTTGTAATTTGGCCATTGGAATGTACTCGTTTTCGGAATAACTCGACATTCAGTGTGGCCTTAAGGATCATATTTGGCTTATTGCTGTCTTTCGCGGAATATTTTAATTTTCTCAATTTTGAACCTTACTGGTCAGCCTATACAGGGCCCGTCATAGAAATGTACTTGTTTCTTGGGAATAACTCCAGAACCAGAGCAGCTAGATAGATAGCCCAAATTTAGTATTTTGTTGTCTTTAATACATTTAAGTTACATATATTTTAACCAGCAAAAAGAAGCCGCGGACTCGCGCATATGATGTATGCGATCTGGGAAAAATTAAAATCAAATTAAAATTGAATTTAAATTAATTAATGAACATAAAAATATAAACAAATAATTTCAATATTTGAGAATCTTAATACAAAAGAGCGTATAAGTATTTAGAATTTCAATATTAAATTAAACAAATTAGAATAGAGGAAAGCAATGAAATCAAAGTAACACATTTAAATTGCAAAAATGTATTCAATGTACATGAGTACGTTTAAATCACAACACATGCACGTACACAAGCTGTGATTAGTTAATTACTTGTTATTTATAGGAAGCATAGTGAGTATGCACAGTTTAAAAATGGGCGTATCGCCTTGTTACAGTTCGGTTAAATAATTCAAATTATGATTCTGTAAATATGCATGCAACTTTATGTATGCATGCAAAATTTCATCGTCCTACCGATTGTAGCTTTCGAGTAAAAGGGATAACAAAATTCCAGCAAATGTTGATTTCGCTTCGTTAGGAATGGAGAATGAGCATAATAAATACATTCATCATACCTTTAAGTTACATATAAATAATAAAAGTGTGAACTTTAAAAAACTACGATTTTTTTTTTACTTGTTAAAAAATGGCTTTTGAAATTCTATCAAAATATTGCCATTCAGATACAAAAAAAATGTCAGGAAAAGCAATAAAATTATTTATAAATTAAAAATCTGTTGTACGTTTATTGAAATAAATGTTCTATGTACATCTATAATCCACGTGTATTTGATCTCGGATCCCAGAAAAAATGTACGGAAATAATTAATTAACCAATTTGGGAATTCAGCACTACCGTTCAGTGTAAAACTTTGACTTAGCTATATATGGGACATGCATAACTATCAAAATCATCATCAATATATGTAGAGAGGAAATGTGTATAAACATTCTGTAGTGAATTAGTTACCTTTTCTTCCGTCGCAGCACATTCTACGATTTCTAGTTCAGATTCTATACCGTCCAGCGATACCATGACTGTTCTGTTCTGTGTTTCGTCTGAAAGAGAAACGAATAACTCACAATGTAGTTGTCACAAAAATTTAATCAATGTATACCTACCAACATCGCGGGAGAAGAAATATTACAATTAGTGACACACACACACATATACAAATAAAAGAAGAAAAAAGAAGAAGTCATAAACTCCAGATCGATGAAGTCAATATGCTTTTGCGTGAATAACATTTTTCTTTGTGTGTGATTTTTCGTTTTTATTCATTTTCAAAATGTTTAACTTATTAAAATATCAAAATTATAACCACTTTACTTCGAAAACTAAGAACCTGATACGAAATCCATATATAGTATATTCCTATAAAACTTTTAAACGGCTACAAATTGTGTGTACTAATTCCCCCGTGGTGAAGGGGCGCCTATGCACCACGTCCACAAGGCCCCCCCAGGGTGCCCCATGGCGAAGTTGAGGAGATTTGCAGCTTCACTTTTATAGAAGCCCCCCGAAGGGTGGAAGTCTGGCTTGGCTTCGACATGATAACATCCATGCCCGCTGACGGGATTCGAACCCGCAATCTGGCAATCAGACGTAAACGCATGCCCCTGACCGCTCGACCACCGGATCGGCAAACGGCTACAAAGTACTTATAGTTTATTGCTAACACTTTTAGTTTTCGAGATATAAGCATTACAAACTTCAAAATCGGAAAATTTCCAATCCTCTTGAACATGGGAATATGATTCCTCGAAAACTATAATAACTTCTTAAAAGCATATTATTTATCTAGAAATTGGATTGCTTACTTGTTAGGCGAAGATTACATATTCAAACTAATTCCAAGATTCAAGGAAATTAACATTCTATACCAAACAGAAAGAGGAATTAAAATTCCATATACAGGCAGCCGATTGATCTGTGTCGAATAGAAGAAGGGACCAGACATACTGACGCCAATGTGGACGCTCTACAGGAGTGTTGCTATCGCATCAGAGGAAAGCAGCGTTGGGACATCACCAATAGGGTACACTTATGGCCAATCACAGGCTAGGGAAGTGACACCTCCCCCGCCCATCGAGGACCTTGAAAAAAGTGGGAGATTTTTCGTAAAGAATTCGGACGAAACACTGAAGCTGAAAGGGTCAAAGGATGACCTGTACCTCGAAATGAGTGGAGTCCATATTATGTGTTTTTAGTGATATAGCGTTCCTGCAAAATAAGAAAGCAGCCGACAACATCCCGTGTCCAGAAATTTCACGAGTATATTGACTGCTTTCTATTCGTAGCAATATTAATTGCCGGTTTTTAACACTTTACAAGAAGGTTGAAAAGTGTTTATGGCTTTGTTCATTCTGTCTGTCTGTCTGTCTGTCCGTTAGCACGATAACTGCCATAAAAGTGACTTTATCAAAATTAAATTTTAGTATGTTGTTCAGACGGTCTATGGGACCTATGGGAATATAAACGAATAATATCACCCAATTCGTTTTGTATTGAACCCGGGTTAAAAAAAATGAAATACATTGATTGAACCCTATTGGACCTAATTTTTCTAACATTTTTTAAGCAAATTTAAAATTCACAAATTCCTTCGAAAGTTTTAGGAAATATTCAAATTATCCCATAAATTATATAAAAAAAAATATCAGCAAAGTATATTCACTAGTCTTTTAAATAAAAATTAAAATAATAATTACACCCTTTATATGGAGAGATCACGTGGCCATTATCTGAAGAGATCACATAAAATATGGCATCCATCTCGTAGCAAAATCGTGATTTTTAAAGTTCTTTTTAATTCATATTTAGTGTTGTATCCGTTCTAAAACCGCTTTATTTTTACTTAAATTCTGTGCATCAATGTTCTGAAACAACACAATTATAATATATTTAAAATTAAATGATCATCAAATTTTGATTAGTTCTACAACAAAGCCTAATTTTCACTTATGGAAAATGTAAACAACAAAAGATGTAGAATGAGTTGTATAAGAATTGCTGCATTTCTTTAACGCAAAATTATCTAGCTCATGGAGTTTGCAATATAGCTGATATGAATGAAACATTCATTGATTTTACACAGGAACCAGACGATTTTTTCGATTAAGTTTTAAGCATAGAGTTAAATTACTTGTACCTCCATGGTTTTAAGTTTTTAAATAAAATAAACGATTATAGTATTGTGATGAATGAAAGGAATTTAAAAAATTTATGAATGAAATGCTGCTTTTATATAAAGGCGATTTATCTTTCGATGACGTCATTTGAATAAAATTCCTTTGTTTTCGATGAAGTTTTCAAATATAATAAATTATTGTAGTATAATGATAATTTTAAAAATATTACCGAGGAATGTATCGCATTTTAAAGATGTTTAAACTAGGCACTTTATATTTCAATGCTTTTATTTGAATAAAATTCCTTTGTTTTCGATGAAGTTTTCAAATATAATAAATTAATGTAGTATTGTGATAATTTTAAAAATATTACCGAGGAATATATCGCGTTTTAGAGATGTTTAAATAAAATTGCATTGAAGTTGGAAAGTGTTTCATAATCAATGCTTTATGCATGATTAATCTTCCTTATTATCCATTAGCTTCGGAGATAATAAACGTCCAAAGTATTTACATTTTTTATAATGCTTCGATTTGAGCTAGATTTACTCCAACAATAGGTGTTATTTACATAAAAAAATAATAATAAACTGGGACTTATATTTTCTTTTTAAATAACACATTTTATACAATTTTTAACCGATTAACAAATGCTCAAAATATACAAAAATATATTAATTAGTTTTTGGAATTCTATTTGCTATTTAATAAAGTATCGTTCCGATGTGATATTTAATATATAAAGTGAAAAATTCCAATAGGCGTTTTTATATGAAACTAGCAGCGATTACCCGGCGTTGCTCGGGATTTACCATGCAAAACTATGATAAAAAATTACACAGGAACATATAGGGGGGCGCGGTGGTCCATTGGTTAGCGCGCTGGAGTTACACTCGGTAGGCCCGGGTTCGATTCCAGCCACTGCCAAAACTGCCGCCGTGTTCATGCGGAGTACGATCACGTTAAACATGTGGGTCCGAAAGTCCCTCCGAGAGGTTGGTGGTAGGGGAAGGAGGGTACGGTCCCTGTGGATGCCTCCCCCACTGGGTTCCGGTCTAAATTGGATGCCACTTCCCGACCGTCCAAACAGTTGCCTTACACCTTTCTGGTAGGTCGGACGGTCTGGGATTCAACAACAACAGGAACATATAGGGCCGATTGTGATATATTGCCGCTGAATGTATCGCATTTTAGAGATGTTTAAATAAAATTAAAGTTGGAAAGTGTTTCATAATCAATGCTTTATGCATGATTGATCTTTCTTGTGAGTTCTTAATACTTTTCGTTGTTAAGTAACGCTGTGAGAAATAATCCATAGTGATAGTTTCTATTTAAATTCATATCTCAAACCTGCGATTTTCAAAATTGTCTAATTCGTTCAATAAATTCCCACAAAAAGGATTTAATTGACTTTCACGTTTTAAACCAACAATGTCCAACCTTTTTCGTGTGAGTCATGAGTTAAAGAGTTGAACTCCTAGGAAAAAGTGTCGTTTTTCACTAATATCTCGAGAACCACTGGTCGTAGAAACTCGAAACATGGCCTATGTTTTTGTGGGGTGATTTCAAGACTACCAAGACGACAAATTTCATGAAATTCGGTTCAGCCGTTCTCCAGTTATGGTGGATCATACATACACACTTTTCTTCTTTATATATATAAATATCTCTATATAGGCAATGAGGTTGAATCCATGAAATATTCTGATTTTAGTAGTTTTATGCCCTTATAGGGAAGTACTAAAAACGGATAATAAAAAGCTTTTGTCTGACATGACCGCTTATAACTCATGAACGACTCAACGGATTTGCATAGTTTGTTTTTTCGCTTCCACATTTTCGACGCATAATACATAAAAGTGGAAATTCAGAATTCACTTTCAAGCTAAACATCTCCTTAAATATGCAATTTATTTCGATGAAACCTTTCGCAGGCAATGAGACTCATTCTAGACAGTATTTGATTTAGGTTTATCCTTTTACATCTGCCAGCAGAAGAACAGGAATAGAAATTCCCGTTTTGTTTTTCTGGAAGCATAGCATTAAGCTTAAATGCGGATAAAAATATTTTCGATTTTACTACGAGTTAATTAAAAATTAACAAGAAAGATCAATCATGCATAAGCATTGATTATGAAACACTTTCCAACTGAAATGCAATTTCATTTAAAAATCTCTAAAATGTGATACATTCAGTGGTGATAACTTTTACATTATCACAGTACTACAGTAACTTATTATACTTAAATATTTAAAAATGTATCGAATTATAAATCATCTGATTCTTTATGCAAAATCAATGAATATTTCATTCATATAACTTGTATTCCAGACTCCAGAGCTAAATAATTTTGTGTGAAAATAATTCAGCAAATCTTATGTAACTCACCTTACAATCGCTTGAGATATTTGCATTTTGCATAAGTTAAAATCAGGCTTCGTTGAAGAAATAATAAAAGTTTAGTGATCATTTAAAATCCCAACTATTGTAATTGCGTAGGCACGGAATTTAGATACACAGATAATACACAGATACACAGATAATATATATGTGTGCGTGTGTATGTATTCAAAGTATTGGAATCGTGCCGAAGATCGGAACTCAAATTTTCGAAGGATCTACACGTTTTGGGACTTCTAGAACACGAAAAAACTATTTTTAGGAAGACATCTGTGTGTGTAAGGGTGTATCTGTATGTGTTTCTGTGTGTCTGTGAGGATATTGCATCCACTCTAATTGAAAAACTAATGGACCGAATTTAATAAAATTTGGTAGGTAAGTTTTTTGTGGGAAACCCTGATGTTCATTTGATTATAGTACGATTCGTAATAAAAGAATCTGCCTTCTTTGCGAAATGGGCGGCAGAAATTGCCTTTATCCAATCTAGCTAAAAACTAACGGACCAAATTTAACACAATTTGGTGTATAATATTTTAATAACCTACAACTGATTTATATACCAAATTTAACAAAATTTGTTATATAAATCACTTGTAGGTTATTCTAGTACGATTCGAAAAAACGTAACGAACTGTTTTTGCGAAATGGCCCTCAAAAATCGTTAAATATAAAAATAAAAGACTATGTGTGCTCAATTATATCAATTAAATTCCTATTTTATACTTGATTTTTAACAACAAAAAGAATAAGACTAACCCCATTTCTCTAGGACTGGCCGTTCTTGAGATATTTCAGTTTTTTCTTTTTTTTTTGCGTTTTCGCTACGCCACGTTTGACAATAAGTCCATCTATCAAATGAGAACCACATTTAAGTTTAACGTGCAAATTCAGTGTCATTTAAAATGCTTATGGGTGTTATTTTGTGCATATAAACTCAAATTATTATTGAAGAAATAAAGAGAACATGAATATGAATCTGCAGGCAAAATCATGTGCTGCCTACATCAGAATTTTTAACAATATTACAACAATGATTTATAGAAGTGAACGGGGATTATTTGCAGGGCATTTCGAAAACAATGTAAGATCTATATTTAAAGATCCACCAAATTGTTGTAGAATAAAATGTTCTACAAATTTAAGCTGTGTACCAAATTTTAACTCTCTAGGACGTAGGAAAGTGCATTAAAAACGCCATCAAATAAGTATATCATGAAGAGTTATATAAAATTTAAAATAAAAAAAATTGAAAAATTGTTATCTACCAAATTTATTTTAAAATGTGAAGCCTCTCTCATATACAAAATAATTAAACTCTTGGAAAGATATTTATTATGTAATATATCTATTTTTTCTTTCTGCATATAGGATATCGCAAAAGTCAGAATTTAATTGAATTCGTTTTTCTCCCTATATTAAATAATTTTTAATTAAAAAACTACCTAACATATTTTACTGAATTTTTTTTATATATTTTATGGGATAATGTGAATATTTCCTAAAAATTTCGAAGCAATTTGTGAATTTTAAATGTGCTTATAAAATGTTTGAAAAATTAGGTCCCATAGGGTTCAATGTATTTCATTTTTTCAACCAGGGTTCAATAAAAAACTAATTGGGTGATATTACTTATTTATATTCCCATAGGTCCCACAGACCGTCTGAAAAACATACTAAAATTTCATTTTGATAAAGTCATTTTTACGGCAGTTATCGTGCTAACGGACAGACAGACAGACAGACAGACAGACAGAATGAACAAAGTCATAAACACTTTTCAACTATGTTGTAAAGTGTTAAAAATTAGGACATACGTTTGCAAGCTAAATATCTCCTCTTTTTGGCAAAAATTTCATTCATGTAGTGGTACCAAATACAGGAAATGCTTTGAACTATATTTTATCCTTCTGCAATGCAGTAAAACGAAAATTAAATTACCTGATTTTGCATGTCTGTAATAACCGTTTTTAACACTTTACAATAAAGTTGAAAAGTGTTTATGACGTTGTTCATTCTGTCTGTCTGTCTGTCTGTCTGTCTGTCCGTTAGCACGATAACTGGCGTAAAAATGACTTAATCAAAATGAAATTTTAGTATGTTGCTCAGACGATCTGTAGGACCTATCGGAATATAAATAAATAATATCATCCAATTAGTTTTGGATTGAACCCGGGTTGAAAAAATGAAATACATTGAGCCCTATGGGACCTAATTTTTCAAACATTTTTTAAACGGATTTAAAATTCACAAATTACTTCGAAATTTTTATGTAATATTCAAATTGTTCCATAAAATATATAAAAAAAAATAATTCAGCGAAATATATTCAATGGTTTTTAAATAAAAATTAAAATAATAATAACACCTCTTATATGAAACGATCACGTGACCATGATATGAAAGTATCACATGACCCACTTCAAAATGATATATGGTAATATGATAATCATAATGATCCATCTTGTCTCAAAATCGTGATTTTTAAAGTTCCTTTTATTTCATATTGAGTGTTGTATCCGTCCTAAAACCACTTTATTTTGGTTTAAATTCTGTGCATCTATATACTAAATCAACGCAATTACAATATATATGAGTTTAAATGCTCATCCAAATTTGATTATTTCTACAACGAAGCCTATTTTTCACTTATGTAAAATGTAAGCAGCAAAATATGTAGGATGAGTTGTATAGAAATTGCTGTATTTTTTTAACGCAAAAGAATTTAGCTCATGGAGTCTACATAGCTGATATGAAAGAAATATTCATTGACTTTACCGAGAGAAGGACGATTTTTTGCGATGAAGTTTTAAGCATAGAGTTAAATTACTTGTAGCTCCGTGGTCTTAATTTTTAAATAAAATAAATTATTATAGTATTGTGATGAATGACATGAATGGGAAATTATTTATGAATGAAATGCTGCTTTTTTAGAGAGAGCCAGGCGTGTTATTTTTTCTATGACGTCATTTGAATGAATTTCAGTTGTTTTCAATGAAGTTTTTAAATATAATAAATTATCGTGGTATTATGATAATTCTACAATTATTATCGAGTAATATATCACAATTTAGAGATGCTTAAACCAGGCAATTTATATTTCAATGCCGTCATTTGAATGAAGTTCATTTTTTTCGATGAAGGTTTAAGTTTTCAAATATAATAAATCAATGTAGTATTGTGAGAAGTTTTTAAATATTACCGAGGAATGTATTGCATTTTAGACATGTTTAAATCAAATTGCATTGCTGTTGGAAAGTGTTTCATAATCAATGCTTTAAGCATGATTGATCTTTCTTGTTAACTTAAAAGTGGGTCAATCGATTTATATACTTTTCTCGCTGTTTTATTAAACTTACAATGAGAGCAAAATCATGTCTAAAATTATTTCAGACTTTGTATCGCAAAAATATATAATGGCGGCCTAACTTATCTTTGCATTCATAAAAATAAGCGGCGATGCACACTAAGGCACTCCCCGCGAACTTCTGCAATTCAGGATTTGATTTCAGTGTTTATCGCCTCAAAACAGTTTTTTATGGCTCCGAAGTATCATTTAGAAAGAATCTTTGAGGTGCCGAGCTCAGTGTTTCTTTTAGGACTTTTTGTTCGGGGGGGGGGGGACGAATGAAATTTGGGGGGTCAAGTTTTCTATTTGCCCTATGTAAATATATTAAATATATCTAAAAGCTGTGTCACATAAATAGAAACTAGGTGAACATAGTCTCCGGAGAGGCGAATACTCGTCTCCAGGGGGCGGAGGGGGATCGTACTCCTCGGAGGTAGGTCTGAAAGAAACTCTGTTCGAGCTATCGCCCGTTTAGAGACTGGGCAGACATTGATGGAAGTGGCGAATTGTTTCATAATTAGTTTTGTATCGTATAAACTCAATTTTTCAATTTGTATTTATGTGCTTTGATGCTATGTAACACCCCTCCAAAAACCCATTGGTAGGGTAAAAAGTTACAATGATTTTCAAATTAATCCGACGTGCACTTTTACGTAAAAAGCAAATATCCTGAAAAATCACATTTAACAATATTTTGCTTTGATTTTATTTTTTGTTCTAAGAGGGCGTATCTTTAAAGCTTTCGAGAATTCCCTGTATGAGTTTTCCTAAGATAGAAAATAAATAAAAAAAGTATTTATATTAAAATGTTTGCAATATAACCTTTTAATATGTAACTTTAATTTTGACGGAAGTGACATAATTTCAAAATGATGCTTTGATGAAACAGTAATGAATGCATATTGATGAATTTTTTAATGTTATCATTTAATGAAATGAATTAATGTTAGTAGTGAATTATTATGCAAAGAATGTTTCAGTTTGTTTGCTTTTTAGGTTAGATGGGTATTTAAGCATCTACGATGGGTATTTAAGCATCAAATTTCTCCTGGAATGTGTAAAGAAGGATTTATTCACATGATGAACTGATCTAATGGAAGATTATTTCCATCTGATGATTACATATTGATGAATTATTTAATGATAGTAAAATGGTTTCGTTTAAAGAGTGTTTCTGTATTTTTTTCAGGCTGAATGCGTCTGGAACCATCCATGCATATGGAATCCCAATGCATATGGAATCCCAATGCAGCCAACAGCATCTATAGACACGTTTCTACTGTAATATGTAAAGAAGGATTTATTCATATGGTGAACTAACTGATCGAATAGAAGATTATTTCCCTCTAATGATTACATATTGATGAATTATTTAATGATAGTAAAATGGTTTCGTGTAAAGAGTGTTTCTGTATTTTTTTCAGGCTGAATGCGTCTGGAACCATCCATGCATATGGAATCCCAATGCAGCCAACAGCATCTATAGACAAGTTTCTACTGTTATATGTAAAGAAGGATTTATTCATATGGTGAACTAGCTGATCGAATAGAAGATTATTTCCCTCTAATGATTACATATTGATGAATTATTTAATGATAGTAAAATGGTTTCGTGTAAAGAGTGTTTTTGTATTTTTTTTCAGGCTGAATGCGTCTGGAACCATCCATGCATATGGAATCCCAATGCAGCCAACAGCATCTATAGACAAGTTTCTACTGTAATATGTAAAGAAGGATTTATTCATATGGTGAACTAACTGATCGAATAGAAGATTATTTCCCTCTAATGATTACATATTGATGAATTATTTAATGATAGTAAAATGGTTTCGTGTAAAGAGTGTTTCTGTATTTTTTTCAGGCTGAATGCGTCTGGAATCATCCATACATATGGAATCCCAATGCACCCAACAGCATCTATAGACAAGTTTCTAATGTAATATGTAAATAAGGATTTATTCATATGGTGAACTGATCAAAGATTATTTCCATCTAATGATTACATATTGATGAATTATTTTATGTTAATAGTGTGTTTTGATGCATAAAGGTTTTCCTGTCTTTTTCTTTTAGGTTAAATGTGTATAGAAAGAACCATACATTTGAAATCAACAACATACATTTGAAATCAACAACATACATTTGAAATCAGCAACATACATTTGAAATGCCCAATGTGCAACCAACGGCATCTACAGAAGTTTCTACTGAAATTTATAAAGAAAGATTTAATCGCATGGTGAACTGATCGAATGGAAGATTATTTCCATCTAATTATTACATATTGCTGAATTATTTAATGTTAATAATTGTTGAATTATGCAATGTTATTAGTATGTTATGATGCCAAGGGTGTTTCTGTCTTTCTTTAAGTTAAATGTTTATGGAAAGAACCATACATTTGAAATCATATACCCGATGCAGCCAACGGCATCTAGAGACACATTTCAACTGGAATGTGTAAAGAGGGTTTTATTCGCATGGTGAACTGTTTAAACGGAAATTTATTATTCCCATTTAATGATTACATATTGATGTCTTGTTTAATGGCAGTAAAATGTTTTCATGCAAAGAGTATTTGTAAAGAAATGCGCAATAAAATATTTTCAAAAGTAATTGGACTAAATGCACAGTATAGTAAAGGAGGAAACTAGCGCAATATAAAAGTGCTTTGTCGATTATCTTTACGATGCGATAATAATGAGCCTCTTCAGAACCTATTGACAAAAAAGAACTCCTTTCAGCTGATGTTTTTGTTCAGATGGAGGTAGCAAGATGTCGGGACTCAAATCAGAAGTGTCGGTCCGCTTTCTGGAAAAAATTGTTGACATAATTATTTGGCGCTGTTTAAGTCATAAAGTTCAATTGGAGTTAGCCTATATGCTATGGAATGAATGGTTCAAGTTAATTCTTTTCAAATGTTTCTTGAAAAATTTTACTATTTTTATTATCTTTCTCATAAAAAGTTGATAGAATTGAATAAAATCGCCCAAGATCTGGAAATTGAAATTACTGAAATCGGACCTCAATGAGGCTTTGGGTAGTTTGTGATTTGCAGCTTGCAGTGCTCGAGCAACAAAGGCTGTTTGGAAAGCTTATCCAGCACTTCACCGGCATTTTTTTTTATCAAGATCCAAGAAATTGTGGAGTGAAAGATGATTGAAAAATTTATATTTTACCGAGATCTTACACCAGTGCCAATTTTTAGGGGTTTTCGAACATATTTAAAAAAAATTTGAGGTTTTTTTTTTCTAATTTTCAAAAGTTTCCTGTATTCCTCGGATCGAATGCTACACTTTAGGAAAAACCGCGAGGTGCTAGGCCAAATATTGACTTCGGAATAAGGACATACCTACATATATACAAATAAACATGGGTTTTCATGCGTTAATAGTAAGATATGTGGAAGGGTAATATGCAAGTTTATATATACATGCAACAATGCTGATATCCGTTTTGTGTTACCTATATGTTATATTTGTACTTTGGCTACTTTATTGTATCTATTCAAAACTTTTCGATAAGCCTTATTAATTTATGCAACCTAGCGGCATTGTGCGAAAACTTTGTTATGTTGTCAGACTCACAAACACGCACACACTAGGCATATATATTACCTCCAAAAGGTTCAAAACGTTTAAGTTGAATATCAAAATGTCTAAATTCCTCAAGAACTGGAATAAAACTTTAGACCCTCAGTACAATAGTTTTCTTGTATATATAATGTGAGAAAAATAGCAGTGGAAACACACTAGATATGTTAAACATAAAGTGAAGTTACCAAATACTCTTATTAAATCATTATTATAATTATTAAATAATGTTAAAAAAAATAATTATTAAAAAATGTTAAAAAAAAGTGCTACAGCAGAAAAGTTAAAAGTAAACCTACTTCGTTATCTCTGTTTTAAATATAGCAACGATCAGCCATAAGTGTTATCGGCTTTAGCACGTCATCCGAAGAACGTCATTTTGTGGACGTCATTGCTACAGAATTAAGTCTGAAGCAGATAATTTTCTCTCCTTGAGTTCGTTCTCTGTATAAGCCCTCGAAAATGCTGAATAGAATTCCATAAAATTAGTATTTTAGAATGCGATAAAATTATGTTACGATTTTCTATGATGCTGTTCAACGATTTTTCAACATGACGATTCTTCATCTAGATTCTTTGGAACTAAAATACCTATATGCAGTCTTCTAGAATAAAAAGAAATGGCTGTGGTACATGTGTGCGCTAAAGCGTAAAATACTGAAATGATAATGTTATATTACAAAAATATTTCAAAACATTATCGCTTATGGGAACATAGCACAATTCGGAGGTTGCATTATCAGAAAATTGTACAATATTACCAAACTAGCACAATAATAGCCCTGTAGAATTTTCACTTTCCTTACAATATACAGTAGAGTCAGGTGCGGTAAAATCGGTAGCGAAAATATATTATTTAAATTTTTTAATTTTCTAACATATTTATAGTTTTTTTAATTGTATCTGATTGTTTGATGTCTTCTTCTTCGGCCCCAACCGTTCGACGTACCCGAAGGCATAAGGTGTCTGCTTAGACGGTCGAGAAGTATCACCCAATTTAGACGGGAATCTAGTGGGGGGAGGCATCCACAGAGACCGTACCCTAGTTTCCCTACCACCAAGCTCTCAAAAGGACCTACGGGCTCACATGTTTGACGGGATCGTATTCCGCGTGAACACGGCGACAGTTTGGGCAGAGGCGGGAATCGAACTCGGGTCATCCGAGTGCAATCCTCACACCCTAACCACTGGGCTGTTGTGCCTCTTTTTTTGATGTCTAAACTTTCTTCTCCCATTTTATTTTTGTCTCTATAATTTGTTTTATGTGAGAGACAGTAAAGATTCTTGTGGTCAGCTTCATACCATGTGCTATCTGATTAAACTTTTTGTATTTCATAATATATGATAAATTTATATTCTGATGACTTTATTGCTTTTATTAAACACTATTGCTTTTCGGAATAGGAGTTAAGGCACTGATTTTTGCTTTTGCTTTTTCCTTTTTTCTCAAATTTCTTAAATGGGATAAAATGGGTAATGCTGCTAAAGATTACAAGATTCATTATTAAACTTGGTAGTAACATATTCTTCACTTAAGAGATGTGGAAGATCCACAGTTTTCTCACTGAAGGAGGAAAAATATTGTAGCCATTTAAGTTTATGGTACGGTATAGTCAAGATCTGAAATTTATAGTACAGAATTCAGTCAAATATCTGCCCATTTCCAGATAGTATACAAAATGCCGATTAGATTTGGCATTTTGAGAAGAGGTGCTCAAAGTAGTTTGGGAATAATAAGCCAGAATTATTAAGGAAAGAAAGAACAAAGGCTTTAACACATTTTGTGGGGAACAGTTCCTTAGTCGACTCGGACCGACCTAAGGTGTTAGGTATCTGTTTTGGACGGCTGGGATATGTCATCCAATGTAAACCGGAATCCAGTGGGGGCAGCATCCACAGGGACCATATCCTCCCTCTCCTACCCCAATCTCACGGAATGACTTATGGACACACATAGTTAACACCGCGTGAACACGGAGACAGTTTGGACACAGCTGGGAATCGGTGGTAGGGGAAGGAGGGTACGGTCCCTGTGGATGCCTCCCCCACTGGGTTCCGGTCTAAATTGGGTGGCACTTCTCGACCGTCCAAACAGTTACCTTACTCCTTTCTGGTAGGTCGGACGGTCTGGGTTTCAACAACAACAACAACAGCTGGGAATCGAACTCGGGTCGTCCGAATGCAATTCCGAGTGCTACCCACTGGGATATCCCATCCTCTGTGGTGAATTGCCTAGAGTTTTTAATATCTTTGAAGCTTTGTTGAGAGATAATAATCTTATAAACAGTCCCAAAAGGATTTGGAATATAGATGAAGCAGGTCTTAATACTGATTGTCGAAACTGCGCGGGTTTTTGTTGCTAAAAATTCTCACGCAGCATACGCATCTAAATATGTAACATGTGGCAAAGCTATGTGTTTTTGTATTTATGCAGATGAGGAGCACATGCAACCCTTTACGCACACAATGACTGCTTATAAGAATTTGTAAACTGCAATTTTTTCTGCCATATCTCCACAGTCTTCAAGTCTTGCAATGAAGCAATCTGCATTAAAATTTCAAAATAGAAACGTAACCGTGTCCAAATGAAAGAGAGTGAATATCTAACACTTTGTCATGATAAGGTTAAAAATGAATATGATAACGAAAACACCAGAAACGTTAAAACTGAATATGATGACAAAAACACCAGAAACGTTAAAAATGAATATGATGATAAAAACAACAGAAACGTTAAAACTGAATATGATGGCAAAAACACCAGAAACGTTAAAACTGAATATGATGACAAAAACACCAGAAAGGTTAAAACTGAATATGATGACAAAAACACTAGAAACGTTAAAAATGAATATGATGACAGAAACGTTAAAAATGAGATGACAAAAACACCAGAAAAGTTAAAACTGAATATGATGACAAGAACACCAGAAACATCAAGAAGGAAAGAAAATCAAACGTAACTCAAACTAAATCGGAATGCATAAAAGAAATCTCTGGAAAAAATGTAATTCTATCTGTGGGTACATGGGTGGAGGTCAGTATTTGGGGGGGGGGGGGGAGAAACATTAATTTATTGACAATGTTGTGGCCATAGAAGGAAATAATACATATGAAGTTAAATTCCTGAAGAAATTTAAGATTGGTGAATTTTCTGTTTTCTTGATGATGAAGACACAGACTTCATTGAGAAAAGGCAGAAGAGAACCTTTAAACGAACTGACATTTAATAATCGGGCATTCTATTGATAAATTGACCTTGAACATTCATAATATGGTATTTTGCACTCATAAAGTGTAACATGGTAAAATTGGTATCGCCTCTCTAAAGGCACTGTGTCTGCATGTCAGAGCACTAAATGCAAACCTGGGTTTGAAAAAACTCATGCATACGAATTCGACCATGCTAAATCCAAATTTTAAATCCGATTTCCAAATTCACCCTTAGATGTGGAGAAATAGCCTCAGAAGGTTTAGTCTTTTTTGTGCTGTTGTTGTTGTTGAGACCCAGACCATCCGACCTACCAGAGAGGTTCAAGGTAACTGGGCCTTTTTTTTGTGTGTGTGTTTACAATCTCATACCGAAGGGGTTGCAACAACATAATGCAACTGCATGATCATGAGACTAAATGCCTGAATAATTGAAAGGAAAACTATTTTCAGCTCAGTTAGAGATGAGAATACCTCCATGATTCACCTGAATAGGAAAGTTAATATTTATCTCGCCCAGTGAAATTTATCTCGCCCTATTTCAGAGTATTGCACTATTACATAAAACTTACGCATTACTTTAAATAAGATCTGTAATAGTTACTGTTATAGTACTGTAATACTTACACATTACTTTAAATAAGACTGACTAATAGATGTTACAGAAATCGATAGTAATTGAAGAAATGGTTTTTTTTTTAATTAAAATGGAGTTTTCGAGGAAATATATAAAAGACACGATTACTTCAAAAACCTTGTCAATAACTGCACAACTTGCTGCACTATTTAACATCAAATCTGCAATAACATTGTACAATTCTGAAGATACGCATAAAAGCGCAAAAACAGACAAAATACGTCATACTTTGTCTGTCCTTGGACGTCAAAGGACGTCATACTAAAAATATTTTTTTGTTTGTAGAGTGCCAGAAATATGTCTATCCATCGAAAACAAAGTTTTGATTTTCGATACAATTACGAAACTTTCTCTATACATTACCATGAATGTAGGGAAAATAATAACATATTCGTATTCTAGAACGCCCAAATCAGTCAAAAATCCTAGTTCAAATTTTTGATCTCATTCATCTCAGTACATTACCATGTATTGCAGGGAGAGTGAAAATCTGATGTAGGCACAGGGTTGGGCTGGGTCAGTTTTTTGGTCCGGGCAGTTGTAAGAAAGAGGCCTTATTTAAGGAAAAATGGGGCAGGTAGTCAATATAAATTAGGAAACAACCACGAAAGCCCCTTATTTTCCAAGGAAAGTTATAAAAAAATATTTTTTTAATCTATAAACCTAATGCAATGTCTGCCAGTGTGTCCATTACGCGTCTGGCGCAATAACCAGGTCGAGCAGAGACATGAAATCTGACACCAAGCTTCGAACTTTATAAACTTCAAACTCAAATCTGTAATACAAAACAAATATGCTGAAAGGTATTGATTAAATGCCTGTAACATACGTAATGTTTGACAACGAAAATAATAAGACCAACCTCATTTTTCCAGGATAAACCGCTCTAGAGATATTTCATTTCTTTTTCTTTTATAATTTGTGCAAGCTGTCGACGTTTCAGAATGCGATAAGTCGCCAAATGAAAACAAAAATATTTTAAAACTGTAAATTGAACATAATTTCAAATAAATATATGTATCATTTTGTGCAATTAAACTCAATTTAATAGATTATGGAAGAAGTTAAGAGAAAATGAGTTTTAGCCTGTAGAAGAAGCCATGTAATGCCAACATCAGCATTTTTTTTTGTCTCTGGTAGCGAAACAATTGTGCAAGTCTATTGAAATCAAGACTCAAGTTATCTAAAGTGTAACTAACTGTAAACAATAATATATCGTTGAAAAGTTAAAAATATCTTTGCAAACAAAACATTCATTCAATTTAGCACCTTCGAAATTATTAAAAACTTATGATTCTATAAAATTTAAAAAGAATGCTTCTAACGAAATCTGCCCGGCCCAGCAGGTGTTAGTGCATGCAGAACGTGCCATGCCAGCCTGCATTCAACCTGAGAATGAAGCTAGCCCTAAAGTTGGCTTGCGTGATCACTGGAAACAACTAATGTTAGATGATCCCGTCCTAATCCTTATTGTTTAACAACGTGCCTGCCTGTGAAAACATTTAATGTTCGACGGATCGGACCGTCCCGTTACCATATGAAAAGGTGCCTGCCGTATCTGTCCAGGGGCTGGACAAGTCAGGAACCCCTGGAAATCCCTGACCCGTGTCTGTGCAGGGTCTAGACTAACCAGGAACTCATGGATGTCCCCGGTCCATAAAAATATCTATATTGATTGGAATGCTCTAAAACAAAGTAGCCCTCATCGAACAAAGTCCTCGTCCGATAGGTCAGTCCAACCTTTACACGACTTTCTCTGTAGACACAAATTTATTTTTTCTTCATTTCTTTCCATGATTCATTATATTATACTTAATTACACAAAATAGCACGAATAATTATTTCAAATTACACTGAGTTTGTAGTTTTATTTCAATTTTAGTTTTCATTTGACACTAGAGTAATTGGGTTTGTCTTATTTTTGTCATCATCAAAACTACGTGCAAAACAAGCATTTTATGTATACATTTGAGTATATGTAGTCTTTTGTTTGAAATTTTGAAGATCTTTGCTAAATATTTCGCAAAAAAAAGGCAGATTTTCCGAGTCATACCAAAATTTAATCAGCGCCAAAGTGACCGACACATATCATATCTGTTAAATTTTGTAAAATTTCCTTCAATAGCTTTGAGCTAGAGTGGATACATACATTGCACACACACAGACGTCACGCTAAAAAGATTGGATTCATGTTCTACAGTGCCCGAAAAGCTTAGATCAGTCGACAAATCGAATTCTGATTTTCGATGCGATTCCAATACTTTCCATGTACATTATCATTATATTGTAGGAATACTAAAAAAACAGTTTCCATTAATTTGGTTTTAAAAGTAATACTGACAAAACTATACCCATTTAGTAACATTGAAACTTTTAATATCTTATGACATTCTTCAATTTTGAAAAAAACTCGCAATGTTTGGTTAACGGTTAGCTTCCTGTTAAGGATATTATTCGCATTTAAGATAAAATTGCATATTTAATGCCTAATATAGTTTAAGAATTTTAAAGAATACATATTTTATTAAATTTGCTGATTTTATTTTAAGAGGCTATAATTCTTAATATAAATATATTTATCCATACCAATATGAGGACTGAAATATTTTGCATTGTGCACTGCAGATATTTTAACAAAAATCAGTTATTTTTACATTCCCCTTCAAGTTTAGAATAAAAATGTGTTATTCTGTATAAATCTATCCATTGCCGCCAGGTTGTCACTCGTTTAATGTGAGCGTTTCACAGCTTGAGCTACGCCCACATATGTCTGAAATGAAAACAATCATACATTTAAACACTTTAAATTTTTCTGAGACATTCCTTGGTTTATACACCCCCCTTCTAACTCGAAAGTCTCCGTTGCCATTTATTTTTGTGCATTTTACTCCAAGATTCATTTCCATTTACTCATCCTCACCATTAAGATTTGGTCGCAGTCCAACCCTGTTTCTTTCGGCAAGTGAGATGCCGCCTTCCCGGCGGAATTTGGCAATAGACACCTCATATTCATCTTTATGAGAAACTTCTTCCTTGTAGTACTTACGATGACACGAGTCCTGGGGATTACATGCCACGCACCATTATGAATGTAATGGACAACGTTGCTAAGAATACAAGGTGGGAAACTTGCTAGTAGCAGCAGCGGAAATATTTTTTTTTACTTTCTCATGCATAGGATTGAGAAAGCATTGTTATTCTGAGTGATGTCCGTCTGTCTGTATGTCTGTGGTGGATTTCTTGTAAACACAATAACGGCAAGAAATATTAAGGGATTTTCACGAAACTTTATATCCGGTTTTGATGCAAAAAAAAAATCTAGAACTACATGAAAAAAATTAATACGAGCAAAAATTTCAAAATTTATGCGAAATTTCATATTTTTTTAACATGACAGCATAAGACAAAATTGGACGTAATACAACGTAACATAACACGATACAATTTTTTTTGTTCGTGATGTCATTAGCCCTCACTCGCGTGGCAAATTATTTACCCACCCCCTGGGGGGTGGGGCTACAATGTCAAGTCTGGTATCAATCGAAAGTTTTTTCAAGCCTTTTTGAAGCGAAGGGTAACATGCTATAATAGTAATCATTTGAATCTATGATAACGATTTTTCGAAAAAAAAAAATTTGTAAAATTTGAAGAAAATAAAAAGCTATTAAAAATGGATTCTGGTATGAGGAAGTCGAGTTAAGCCAGAATCTAGTTAATTTTAATAAAGAAATCAAGAAAGCCGGAAGATAATTGTCCGTCAGAATAAGACGAACGTCCGGAACTGTTATCCCTGCCTTGACTCCAAGCAATAACCTTCCATTTGGCGTCTCTAATCATTTGACCACTGTTACAATTTAGTATTGTCTTTTGGTACCGAACTGTAGTACGAAATGGCAGTACGGAATGGAGCACGGAATGGAAGTACGGAATGGAGTACGGAATTAATAAATAATACACCATTAGATATCTTATACAGTTCCACGTATAACAATACAAGTTTTAGTTTTTTACCCCTTCCTTAGCCCTTCGGTACAGTTGCAGAATTATGTTGATTAGGTTTAATCTATACTACACATTTTATACAAAAATTTTATTAAAACTGGGTTAAAAAAGATGTGTGTTATATTCTATGAAGATTAAATTAAAATTAATATAACTTTTTTCAAATGAGTCATTTTTTCAACCAATACACGACCTCTAAAATCATCGTGATGATGAATATTTAAACATAGCGAAAGAACTACAGGGAGAAAACATCTGAAATTTTGCATACTCATATAAAATGTCTTTGTGAAACGATTTTCATTAAAATATGTCAATGTTCCTATTCATATTTTACAAAAGAACTATTTAAAAAAAATAAAAATCACGCAATTGTATTTGGTTACTTAGTAGCAACAAAATACAACTCAATACAACTGGTCATCCAAATAACTTAATTTGGTATCGGAGGTTAAATTTTGTTCTAGATTCGAAGTATGTTGCCAAACTTGAGTGTTGTCATCGGAAATTTCAAATTTTGTGCGGGTTTTAATATGAAGACTACTGCCCTTTATGCAAATTTTATGCATGAGAATTTGTAGAGAACGTTATTCTTAATCGAATGATATCTCAAAATTTGATCTACAATGAACGATGCCCGAGTAACAAGAGGTGGGACTTTCTATTTCGCGCAGTTATGCCAACATAGTAGACATTTTACATGATACCCGTTTTCATGTCAATTTAGTTTGTGAATTTTTATATTTTGCATGCAATTTTGAAATGAAAATCATTCAAAATCTAAACTCTCATTCTTGAAAACGATTTCATAGTTGTCGTTTGAAAAAAAGAAATTAAGTCTCACTATATTAAAAAAAAACTAACCGCTGTCAAAAGACTTTTACATTTTACTATCAACACTGTTGCCAGCGGTTAGTGAATGGTAATGAAAAGCGGTCGAAACGTCCTAGCTCCTTGCGTTGGTGAGCGTCAGAAATCAGTGGCATGTGGACAGGCGTGTACTCTCAGCTGCTGCGCGCACGGGGTAAAAGAGCTCACCAAGCGAGTTCCGTGGGTTAGTAAATGTCAGCGAACAACAAACGAAGCCCCAACAGGTGTATTACGCCTGCGTATCAAGCGTTATGAAAAAGATCGCGAAGTTCCAACAAATAATGAGCGACGGCGAATAGGGGGCGTAGCCGTATTACTCCAGGTATTGACGAGCAGGAGCTACGTGGGCGGTCGTGTGCGCCACCCGACTATAAAGAGTAACATCTCCCAGCCTCCCAATTTTTAGATGAAATTTAAAAAAAAATCATTAAAATATCAATATTTGCAGCGATGCAACATAATGCAATAATGCTTCAGTACAATAATGCTATAATTCAATAATACTACATAAATAATCATTTCTTATGTAATGTTTCATTAGTAAACGAAGGACATAAATTTTAGAATGAATCTTTCTCGAGATATTGCACGTTTTTCACATAACTTTATAACCGTGTTCATGCGGAGTACGATCACGTTAAACATGTGGGTCCGAAAGTCCTTCCGAGAGGTTGGTGGTAGGGGAAGGAGGGTACGGTCCCTGTGGATGCCTCCCCCACTGGGTTCCGGTCTAAATTGGGTAGCACTTCCCGACCGTCCAAACAGTTACCTTACACCTTCCTGGTAGGTCGGACGGTCTGGGTTTCAACAACATAACTTTATAAAAAAAATTAAATTAAATTAAAAATGTATTAAAGATGATACTTTGTAATAGTTTTGTATGTTGTTGTCCAACAATTTACAAATAGTCATTTATTTATATTTAAGATAGAGCTGGAAAACTGCCATAGTCATCCCGCTTTCTAAACCTAACCAGGACAGCTCTCTCCCAGAGAGTTACCGTCCAATAAGCTTACTCTCCAGACTGTCGAAAATCTACAAACTTGCGTTGCTTAGTTTGGATAATCAGCAGATTTCTCCAAATTCTTATTCCTGACGAGCTGCTTATTCTACGCAGACCCAGCTCATGCGTGTAGTTGAAACTATAGACACCAATTCTAGCAACAGTCGTGTTTTTCGACATAATGAAGGCGTTCGACAAGTGATGGATCTCGGGTTTGATTACCAAGCTGATGCGACTTGGCGTATTGACCCAACTACTTGCTATCACCAACTTCTATCTCCCTAATCGTTCATTTTGCGTACGAGTTGATAATCCTCTCTCCTCGTCCCGTCCGATCAAAGCCAGAGTTCCGAAGGGGCGGCAATCTCAGCCCCCTGCTCTTCAACCTCTACATTAACGATATTCCACACATACCACAGGTGAAACTCTGCATTTTTGCAGACGACACCACAATCGTAGCCCGCGGCGGCTCTCCCCAGAACACTGCCAACTCCTTACAAAGTTTCATCACACACAGCCTTGGGCGCTGGCTCGTCCACTGGAAAATCAAAATTAATGCTTCCACGTCTAATGTTGTTATTTTTAAGCCCCACTACAGAGCAGTCACACATAATTTCCAAATTCGCATCTTCAATAAAAGCATTCCTTTTGATCATGCCGTAAGGTACCTCGGTGTCACTCTTGACGCTCACATGACTTACTTCTCCCCATCAACTTAAAAATTCAATCTACCGAACGGGCTATTAAAGCCCTGCATACCCTGCTCTGTAGAGAGTCGTCCCTTTCCCTGGAAAATAAGCTTCTTCTCTACAAACAAGTCATTGCACCTTTGTTTTTGTACGCCTGCCCAGTCGGGTTCGGCACCAAAAACAAATATTGGGAAATTGCAAGTTATCTAAAATAAACTACTACGTATGATCACAAAGTCTCCTTGGTTTGTCCAGAACGAGGTTATTCATCATGATCTTAAAGTCTCTGGCGTTGAAGAGCAAATTAGAAATTTCACTCAAAATTTCTACATCCAAAACTTTAAGAAAGCCTGTCTGGCATAAGTGGATCATAACTATGACCTGCGGCCGACCGCAACATGTTATTTCTGACCCAATGCAAACTTTTAATCCACGAGCATTGAGAACTCGCCTTCCAGCTCTGCCTCCGGTTTAACTCAAAGTCTGGACTAGAGATGGAGCAATAGTACAGCCTTGGCAGTACTACGAGTCATCACTCGTAAACACACATCTCGTACAACTAAATAGAAAAGAGCTACGATGAGCTACACGTACTTGCACTAGAAACCAAACTTTTCCTTCGAGAGCACTGTTACCTTTACCTGCTAGTAGACTATCTCCTTCTCTCTCCACTTTCCATTTATTTCTTGACTTTTCCTCTTACCAATAATTCTGTTCTCAATGACCAAAACTTGTTGAAAGCCGAAATTAACAACAGAATAAAATCGGCCAATAAATGTTTCTTTGGACTAAAAAAACAATTAAGATCCAGGCTTGTTAGCCGAAGAACTAAAATGAGACTACACAAGACACTTATACTACCCGTGCTGCTGTATGCTAGCGAAACTTGGACTTTAAATTTAGACGTCCAGCGTGCCCTGGAGACTTTTGAAAGAAAAGTGTTAAGAACTATATTCGGGCCCGTACAAGAACAAGGATGCTGGAGAACCAGATATAATTTTGAACTTTATAGACTCTACAAAGAGCCTCAAGTTACACAAATCATCCGAAGTAACAGATTGAGATGACTCGGACATGTCTGGAGAACCCCTGAAAACTACCCGACTAGACTGTACACTTTTAAGAACCCTGGGGGTACCCGCGCCCGGGGCAGACCTTCGACTAGATGGTTAGACGACATTGTGAATGGCATCAACATCTTGAAAATTAAAAACTGGCAAAGAGTCTCTTTGGACCGTCGGTGTTGGAAGAGGCGTGCTGTCGAGGCAGATAAGACCTGTAACAGGTTGCTACGCTCTTAAAGAAAGAAGAAGAAGAATTCTGTTGACGTTCATCGGCCAAGATAATGCAGATCACGTCTGCGAGACATCGTCTCAGCATCAGTGAAACGGAATGCTCAAAGGAACATCGCTATACGCAAATGCTAAAGAAAATTGCTTACTAATAAACGTGGGGTTGCGAGGATTCTCCCTCAAGTCTTGGAAATTCGAACGCCTCGGATCCTTAGATATTGAAGAAAACCTTTCTATACGCTTAGCTATAAATTTGGTTACTAATTTGATAAAATATCGCCAACTTGTCGAATTTTTTAATTGATGTCAAATTGACGAAAACATCGCCAAAACAGAGAAAATAAAGCCAAATTAACAAAAATGATGACAAATTTAGTGAATTAATTTACAATATTTTAATATATGGACAAAATTACTGATTGATGCTATCAATATTGATAATTGTCAAGTTAGATTTGCACGAAACAATAGGGTATTTCGAAATGGTTGAAAATATGTCAAATGTTCTATTTTAATACATACAACAGTCCCGACATACAACTGACTTTAAAAACATCGTCCCGTTGTTCTTGTATGTATTATTACTTCCTTATATACATATATTATGCATATGAGAAATATTGTGACGGGGTCGAAAATTCGAATTTTCAACGGGAGGGTACATATCAAGCATCCCCGAACACGAATAGAATGTTTTTGAGGCGGTGTGTGTGTGTGTGTGTGTGTATGTATCCGCGAGTCTAGGGACACGATATCTCACGAACAAATGGAGCGATTCGAACGAAATTTGGTCCAAAAATTAGAATCACTGAATACTGGAAGCCTATTGTTTATAAACGTAATCGAATGCTCCGAAGATCTCCAAATTTTCTAATAAAATTTTTAAAAAATCATCAAAAAACAAAAATCTTCCATGAAGTTTCGTAAATATACATTTGCAACGTAATTTTTCCTTAGAAAACGATTGGTACAAATTTTAGAACGGTAGCATGAACAATTCTTAAGATATTGCATGCACATTTTTCAAATAAATTTATCAAAAAATCAAATAAAATTAAAAAAATATATTAACTATTGTGAAATATTGTGTTCATTTTTCATATGCAATATTATATGATATATTTGTTAACATCATTCTCGTGAATCTAGTTCGTTCCATTCACGAGAGAAGATTTTTTTGTATTTGGATGCCAGTAGTCATTTATCTACTCTATTTTTTTGTAAATAATAGTTGGCGAAATTTTGGTCACAAATTTTGCAGAATATCGTCAACTTGACATTTTTTAAAATTTTACCAAGTTGACGAAAATGTCGCCAAATTGACAAAATTGTTGCCAAATTGATAAAAAAAATTACCCTAAATCAATGAAAATGACGACTAATTGATGTAAATTCAATATCTTGGAAAGCACATAAAAGCAACTATAAAAATAATCTATTTCTTCGTCCGTCCGTAACGCTTGACGAATAAATTGGCGGGATGTCGCCAACTTGGCGACTTTATTAAAGATTACCAAATTGATGAAAATGTCACCAAATTGATAAAAATGATGCTACATGGAAGGTAATATTTTGAACATATTAAATTTCGTCATATGGTGAAGATATCTTTTTCTTCTCTCCAATTATCTGTAACATTTAACAATACATCTGGCGAACTTGTCGAATCATCTAGCGAAATATTTCGCCCCATGTTGATGAATCTTCAAAATTGCAAAAATAACACCAAGTAATGAAAATGAGGCCTAATTGATCAATTATTTATTACAATATTTTAATATATGGACTATATTGCTTATTGAGGATGCTATAAATATTGATAATTGTCAATTTAGAATTGCGTGAAATATAAGTTTATCAGTATTTCGAAATAGTTTTCCTTTTTGTCATCCGGAAAAGCTCAAGCTGTGCAATTCAACGTTAAAAACACTATGCCGTGGGTTTTACACATCATTTTTTCCCTGTGAAAAAAGCTAATGCTACCTAATGCTGCCATGGCACTTAAAAGAGTATTTACACGATAAATCGAACAGTTTGATGTGAAACACCCCCTAAAATCACGAATATTGTAAAACTGTGCATTTTATTCTTATCAAACGATTTAACCCGTACCTTTCTCTAATAGAAAAGCGTTTTTCAAGTCTTTGCATTTCGAACGTTTTGGAGTGCAGAGTTATGACATTTATGACCTTAGCATATGACATTTAAAAGGAATTCAATTTTCTTATGGATAAATAGTTTCATCAAACTATTAGTTATAGCTTTGTCAAATTAATTATAGTTTCATCAAACTATTTATCCTTGTTTCGAATTTCAAGTTTCAATTTTAACAGGTAGATTGTTTTTTGTTTATAATATCTCCGAACATTTGAAGGCGCAACACCGCCTTAAATGCAAATATTTGAAAACTTATGCTACTTGTAAATTTTCTTAAAACATCTGCCAGTTAACGAAATTTAAAGTATCTGTATTACTAAAAAACTCCGTAAGAATTGAATCGGTAAACCAATATGTTGGTGGGCGACATCCCTTAAATATGCAATATTGATAAATTTCATTTTTTAATAAAAAGTTATATTCCAATAAAGCTTATTTATTTGTACCCACACAAATTCAATTAATCAAATTTCATGAATAACATTTATATTCTTAATCCTCTAAATATCAATTTATTCAATGACTAATAAGTAAATATCCATTTTTATTTAAATTTGAATTATATTCCCGATTAAATTCAATTATATGTCATTCATGAATTGTAATAGTTTGTATATTTTATTTTTTTCATTCATTATTTTGAAAAAATTTTGTCCAACATGTGTATATGAGATCATTACATGCATGTGATCGCTTGCTTCGTAATGGCAAGCGACGGTGAATTCCATTCGTATCAAACTTAAAGCTATCTACTACTAATATAGTACACTACAGTGCATTATAGTACTCAAAGCCATGGTCCACAGGTGGTGAGGATGATCCGCAGAGCACATTCTTGCTTTTATGCAATGTCTTGTTATAAGGCAAAAATTACTGCAGTATAATCCTGAGCTCATAGCATTTTGTTAACTGTATGCAGGGCTAAATAATGCTTTGCGTCGTTACTGGATTCAAAATAAATCCTTCTACCAGAAAAATTCTAAAATCCTTCCTTTAAGGAGTTTTGTGATCGTCGATCATCTCATCATCTACCCCATAGAAAACCCTGGCCTGTCGTTATCTACCCCGTGGCAATGACTGCAAAACGATGATCCCCAAATATTGAGAGATGATCAGATGAGCACTTTTGTACTAAAATTAGTCAAAATCAACTCTCAAGCGAGGTAAAAAAAGTTCTTTTTTCACAAGCTAGTGTTAGTGATAATACCAATATATTATTGACATCCGCAACTTCGGATAAGAGGTATTTTTATGGAGTCCTCACTGGGTATTCCCCAAAAGTGCGGCGTACAATCCAACTGCCTAAAAACTGCAGGAAGCGCATAAATGGGTCTCTTCATGTATGATTATATAAGACATAAATCATCGTATATTCATTGGTATAATACTATATTAGTAGTAGATATATTTAAAACTGTCAAAATATATAGTTGTTTCCAATAACACTAAACATGCACTCCTAATTGTTAACAATAAAATATTGTTATAGAAATATATTTTTGTGTACTTACCTTGCCAATTATCATTCTGACAAATGTATTCTGAGGTCATAAATTGGTTTCTTATGGACGTTTTGCCCACACCATTCGATCCCATCAACCAGACTGTGTATTTCGGAACATCCGGCGGCGGGTGTACAGGAGCAACAGTGGTACTCTGTGAAGCGGACGATGTGGAGGGTGTTCCAGACGTTTCATTATTGGAAAACGCTGGAAATGCTTCTTCTGAAGCTGGAGAAGTTGGTGTGGAACACAAAGAAGTTGACCTTGACTTGCACCTGAATGAATCTCCTCTGTTGACTACACCTTTCGAAGTAACGCTGAAATTTCGAACAAGATGAAAGTCTCCTTGTTCACCATCTGGAACAGACAGCGAATGGACAATGCTGGACCTCGGGGTTGCTAAAGCAAGTTGGGTCCCACTCAGGGAGTGTGGTATATGAGCTGAGTTGCGCTTAGCCCTCAAAGATCTGGATCGGCTATTCGATCGATTTGATGAGTTGGATGTGCCCAAGTGGACTGCAGAAGCACGTCGGGCTGATGGACTAGGGCTTTTGGCTATCATTCTAAACTTAGGTGTAGATAGTCGACTGTCGTCAGAACGATTATTCTCAAGTATTTTCTCAGAAGACCTGCTTCGAGATTTTGAAGGCGATCGCGATACACGAGTGCACGATTGGTTCATCTGGTGCGTCATCTTGGAAGTGTTTTTAAAGGTTAATCGCAGAAAACTATAGGAACTGTTTTGAAGTAAATCCTAGATTTAGGGAACTACAGAAATTGTGTAGCTTTTAATCTCATTTTTGCTGCTTATTTCAAATTGACGACTTCGGCAGTAAAGTAGAAACATTTGCTTCAAAAGTATATTACAATAATATATTAGGCACCGTTTGTAATTGTCATTCAATTTTGCACTTTTTCGTTCACTAGCGTAGTCTTATAAAAATTTAGAGTTCCAAAGAGTCCAAGTATAAAGTAACCGACAAATAATATTCTTTAAATACTTCAAGTAATAAGTTGAATTATTACATCAAATTTCAACGTCCTTTTTGCACAATTCTGTAATAATAATCTAATTTGAAAAATAGAGAATATTTAAAAATTACTATTTAGTGTTTAAATGTTCTATGCAGTTATACTCTTGCTTTAAAGCTGACTTTAAGTTCCCTTCTGCAGCTTGCAGTCCTTACTACCAAATTTTGGCAATAATCCTAAACTCACCTGAAGACTTCTCTTGGTCCCCATCTATACGCATGCGCTCAAAACTGCGTCATCTTCACAGTCCAATAACTACACATGTGACGTCATGCGACCTGCTGATGCCAGCCAAAGTAAATGCAATTTTCTCTGGCTTTCGTCGATCTTTTTTTGGAAAGGCTCCGAAACTGTTGATGGGTTTGGGTAAACACAGGCTAACGTCCTTCATGCTCTCAATTTTTTAAAGAGAAAGGGGGGTGGAGATCCTAAAATCATCTGCCTTTCCTTCTTATCTTAAGCAGCTGCTGGAAGCAAAAAGCAGACAACTTTTACGACAATAAGGTGGCTTTGAAGAGAACATGTGGCAGTCGTGAAGGAGGCTTTTATAGGCGTGTTTTATTTCGAAGTAACACTTTATTCTGGGAAAGTTTGTGTCTTTGTTCTACATTATATTTTATGCAAACATGAATTACGTAAATTTCGAGTAAATACCATAGATAGACTGCCATGATGCAATACGTTCAAAAGAAGATGGCATGCCAAAAAACAAGTGATACCCACAAGTAAATATTTTTAAATGTCAAACACACTCGCTGAATTATGATTAAATGCAATTCAACATTACATTCGACAAAATTTTAAATCTTTCATATCAGGTATAGTTTATTGTCAACGGCAAAAATGTATGCAATTGCCACTTGAAAAATTTTAATCAAACTTTCATTTTAAAAATAAACAAACAGACGATAATATTATCAAAGAGAACAGGCAACGAAATATGCACAAGGGAAAAAAAGTAGTACAAAGAGAAATAGAACAAGAAAGACCAATCATGTATAAAGCATTGATTATGAAACACTTTCCAACTGCAATGCAATTTTTTAATCTTCTCTAAAATGCGATACATTCAGCGGTAATATTTTTAAAATTATCACAATACTACAATAATTTACTATATTTGAAAACTTTAAACTTTGTCGGAAAAAATGAACTTTATTCAAATGACATCATCGAAATGTAAATCGCCTGGCTCTCTATCTAAAAGCAATGAAATTATGAATCTTTCATTCATATCACTTTTATTTCAGACTCCAGAGCTAAATAATTTTGCGTGAAAAAATTCAGCAATTCTTCTACATTTCCCGGAAGGAGAATTTGATTCTAAGCCATATTTTTGGCCAGCCCTCTGGTCTGGGCCATGCAGCAATTCTTCTACAACTCAGCTTACAGTCACTTGTTTACATTCTGCCAGCCTTCATGCATTCTGCATCCATTGAAATTAGGCTTCATTGTAGAAATACTCAAAGTTTGATCATTTAAACTCAAAAATATTGTAATTGTATTGACCTTGGCACAAAATATAGATGCACAAAAATAAAGCGGTTTTAGGACGGATGCAACACTAAATATAAATATAAAAGAACTAATTTAATATTGTATAGTCCATATATCAAAGAGAAATAGAACAAGAAAGACCAATCATGCATAAAGCATTGATTATGAAACACTTTCCAACTGCAATGCAATTTTTTTAATCTTCTCTAAAATGCGCTACATTCAGCGATAATATTTTTAAAATTATCACAATACTACAATTATGTATTATATTTGAAAACTTCATCGAATAAAATGAACTTTATTCAAATGACGTCATTGAAATATAAATCGCCTGGCTCTCTATGAAAAAACAGGAAAAAATTCATTCCTAAACTTTTATTCTATTTCCTTTCATTCATCACAATACTACAATAATTTATTTTACTTAACTTGAAACCATGGAGGTAAACGTAATTTAACTCTGTGCTTTAAACTTCACCGAAAAATTCTGCTATAAAATCGTATGTTCTCTATGTAAAATTAATGACTGTTTCATTCATAGCAACTATATTGCAGACTCCAGCGCTAAATAATTGAGTTAAAGAAATTTAGAAATTCTTATACAACTCATCTTACAACTTGATGTGTTTACAATCTCCGTAAGTGAAAATTAGGCTTCGTTGTAGAAATAATCAAATTTTGATGATCGTTTAAACTCAAATATATTGTAAATAGGTTGTTCCAGAACATTGATGCACAGAAATTAAGCAAAAATAAAGCGGTTTTAGGACAGACACAACACTAAATATAAATTAAAAAGAACTTTAAAAATCACGATTTTGACTCAAGTATTGATCATTAATAGCATTGCTCATTTAAACTCAAATATATTGTAATTGCGCTGGTTTAGAATATAGATGCACAGAGATTAAGCAAAAATAAAGCCGTTTTAGAATGGATACGACACTAAATATAAATTAAAAAGAATTTTAAAAATCACGATTTTGACACAAGATGGATGCCATATTTTATTTTGAAGTGGACCACGTGATCTCTTCATGTAATGATCACGTGATCTTTTCATATAATGGGTGTAATTATTATTTTAATTTTTATTTAAAAAAATACTGCATATATTTTTCTGAAATTTTTTTTATATATTTTATGTGATAATTTGAATATTTCTTAAACTTTCAAAGCAATTTGTGAGTTTTAAATTCACTTAAAAAAGTTTTAAAAAGTGGGTCCCATAGGGTTCAATGTATTTCAATTTTTCATTCTCATAGATCCCACAGACCGCCTGAACAACATACTAAAATTTCATTTTGATAAAATCATTTTTACGGCTGTTATCGTGCTAACGGACAGACAGACAGACAGAATGAACAAAGTCATAAACACTTTTCAACTATGTTGTAAAGTGTTAAAAACGGACACAGGGTGGTTCTGTGCCCCGCCTTATGGAGCAGATAAGACCATGTACACTATTTTACATTTTATTTGTTTTGCAGAGAATTAGAAGGAAAATTTAGGAAAAATAACATCTTTAAAAATGTTTCATACAAAATAGAACAAGAAAGATCAATCATGCTTAAAGGATTGATTATGAAACACTTTCCAACTTCAATGCAATTTTATTTAAACATGTCTAAAATGCAATACATTCCTCGGTAATATTTTAAAACTTATCACAATGCTACATTAATTTATTATATTTGAAACCTTAAACCTTCATCGAAAAAAATTAACTTCATTCAAATGACGGCATTAAAATATAAATTGCCTGGTTTAAACATCTCTAAAATGTGATACATTCCTCGGTAATAATTTTAGAATTATCATAATACTACGATAATTTATTATATTTGAAAACTTCATCGAAAACAACTGAAATTCATTCAAATGACGTCATAAAAAAATAACACGTCTGGCTCTCTCTATAAAAGCAACATTTCATTCATAAATAATTCCCCCATTCATGTCATTCATCACAATACTATAATAATTTATATTATTTAAAAATTAAGACCATGGAGCTACAAGTAAGTAATCTCTATGCGTAAAACTTCATCGAAAATTATCGTCCTTCTCTTTCTAAAATCAATGAATATTTCATTCATATCAGCCATGCAGACTCCATGGAATAAATGATTTTATGTTAAAGAATTACAGCGATTCTAATACAACTCATTCTACATATTTTGCTGTTTACATTTTACATAGGTGAAAAATAGGCTTAATAGTAGAAATAATCAAATTTGTATGAGCATTTAAACTGAAATATATTGTCATTGCGTTGTTTCTGTATGTAGATGCACAGAATTTAGGCAAAAATAAAGTAGTTTTAGGACGGATACAACACTCAATATGAGGGCGCGGTAGCCCATTGGTTAGCGCGCTGGAGTTGCACTCGGTAGGCCCGGGTTCGATTCCAGCCACTGCCAAAACTGCCGCCGTGTTCACGCGGAGTACGATCACGTTAAACATGTGGGTCCGTAAGTCCTTCCGAGAGGTTGGTGGTAGGGGAAGGAGGGTACGGTCCCTGTGGATGCCTCCCCCACTGGGTTCCGGTCTAAATTGGGTGGCACTTCCCGGCCGTCCAAACAGTTACCTTACACCTTTCTGGTAGGTCGAACGGTCTGGGTAACAACAACACTCAATATGAATTAAAAAGAACTTTAAAAATTACAATTTTGAGACAAGATGGATGCCATATATCATTTTGAAGTGGGTCATGTGATCGATTCATATCATGGACACGTGATCGCTTCATATAAGAGGTGTTATTATTATTTTAATTTTTATTTAAAAAACTACTGAATATATTTCACTGAATTTTTTTTTATATATTTTATGGAACAATTTGAATATTGCCTAAAATTTTCGAAGCAATTTGTGAATTTTAAATCCGCTTAAAAAATGCTTAAAAAATTAGGTCCCATAGGGCTCAACGTATTCCATTTTTTCAACCGGGGTTCAATCCAAAACTTATTGGGTGATATTATTCATTTATATTCCCATAGGTCCTATAGACCGTTTGAACAACATACTAAAATGTCATTTTGATTAAGTCATTTTTAAGGCAGTTATCGTGCTAACGGACAGACAGGCAGACAGACAGACAGAATGAACAAAGTCATAAACACTTTTCAACTATGTTGTAAAGTGTTAAAAATGTCATAACCAAAATAAGAATTACGCTCAGGGTTTTGCCACGTGAAAGTTATCCATGTGACATGTACAAATGGTGGATAGACTATAGCCACACGCCGAACCAAAATCGTTCAATTAGGAGCAGATATGTAAAATTGTGAGGACTAGTTAAACTGAAAGTTACATCCAGGGGTTGACACAAAAATATGTGTATCCAAGTGAAATGTACAAATTATGCTCAGACTATATAGTCACCAGCAGAGTCAAAAACGCTCAATTAGGAACTGAGATGTAAAATTGTGGGGGCTAGTTAAACTAAAATTTACGCCCAGGGAGTTGACACAAAAAACGCATGTATATTATATATCCATCAAATATGTGTATCAAACTGAGACGTACGGATGGTGCAGATACAACCATCAGCATAAGCAAATTCGTTCAATTAGGAGGTGAGATGAGAAATTTGGGGAGGGGGGGCTAATTGAAGTAAAAGTTATCCTCAGAGAGCTGTCACAACAAAGATGCATAACCAGATGACATGTACAAATGGTGCAGAAACTATAGCCACTAGCAAAACTAAATTCGTTCAATTAAGAAAATTGCTCGCTAAAAATGTATAATTATGGGGCTAGTTAAACTAAAAGTTACGCTCAGGGGTCTGATACAAAATATGTATATTCAGATGACACGTACAGAGGATGCAGAGACTATAACCATCGTTAAAATCAAAATCGCTAAATTTGAAACCGAGATAAGAAATTTGGGGGCTACCTCAAGTAAAATTTACGCCCAGGGGGTATCTGAGCAATATAGTTGCCAACCTGGGATCAAAATTTCGAGGGAAACGACGCAGATAAAAGGAACACGATGAAAATTTAATATTAAATTTTTTTACTAAATATTTAAAGTGTGTTTAATTTTTAGGTATTTTTTATGTTAAATAGCTGAAAAAGTAAGACAGCTGGGTAGGTCAAGTGACCCCTCAAACTAAATATGCGAAACAACATATTTCTGAAGCGTCACTAAAAATAGCCTATCGATCACGGGTATGCCAAAAATAGGAAACTCCAGACGTTTAAAGAATTAATTTGAAGTCAAACATATTGGAATTCGTCACCAGCAGATCAACCAGAGCACAGAACTGCCACAAATTAGAAATAACCCCCTTCTCATAGGACAGAACCACACTACATCAGAAATGACGAAATGCGAAACCACTTGAATAAGTAAGACAGCTGGGAGGGTCAAGTGATCCCTCAAAGTGAGTGTCCTAAAAAACATATTTTATTCACGATGGCCAGAAACCCTTAAAATATCATAAATACCCCCCATCTCTTCCCATCACCACACACGTACACTTAATCCACTCATTTGTTCAAATGTTTATTTGAACTTCCAAATTTATTAAACAGACGAGAAAGAGAACAAACGCATTCTTAAATGTAAAAAATTGAGGCCAAATTAGCGAAACTGAGCCAATTTGAGAAGTCCCTCTTCATGTTTTCCTACTCTTCTATTTCTCTTTGGCTAGCTCCGCGCCCAGAACGCGACACAATCTACTGTTTAATTCTGCACTGTCTGTTTTTTTTCACGCCAAATTTTTAATATTGTTCCTATACCGTTCGTTTACTCTCGAAATGCCGACGTTAGGGACGCGGCTTTATAAAATATCCCTGTATTTTCCCCTTATGTGTTGAAAATTGTATGCAGTACAGTTTTCGCAATTCTGCTTTCTCTGAAGGAAACTTTAGTGCTGCCATCTAGTGACATATTTTATAACTTATTTTTAATAATTCTCGATTTAATTGAACAAAAATTCAGATTTTTTCAATAGAAATTGTAATAAATCTGTATAACTAAAAAAATAATTTGGGGTGTTTACTCAATGGTGTCGCGCGTACTCGCGACGCCCCTTATCGGCCGCGACTGATTTCTTCTCATTCATTTAAATTCATTTTCTGTTTATTGTAATTCATTAATTTGAGTTTTATTGCACAAAAAACAAACAAACACGTCTAGTTATTTGAAATGACACTAAATTTGCTCTCTTAATTCAATTTTCGTTTTTATTTGGTAACTGGAAGTATATTCAAAGACGGTGAATGTTGTTGTTGTTGTTGTTGTCAATCACAAGTTGTTGTTGAGACCCAGACCGTCCGACCTACCAGAAAGGTGTAAGGTAACTGTTTGGACGGCCGGGAAGTGCCACCCAATTTTGACTGGAACCCAGTAGAGGAGGCGTCCACAGGGACCGTACCCTCCTTCCTCTACCACCAACCTCTCTGAAGGACTTACGGACCCACATGTTTAACGTGATCGTACTCCGCATGAACACGGCGACAGTTGTGGCAGCGTGCAAATTTAGAGCGCAAACCACCAGGCTACCGCACCCGAAATGTGCCAACAGCACGCGGTGTTCCCAGATGGTCACCCACCCAAGTGCTAACCGCGCCCGATGCTGCTTGACTTCGGTGATCTAACGAGAAGCGGTGTTTTCAGCACGGTAGGGCCGTTGGCAGCAAAGGCGGTGAATGTTGTTGTTGAGACCCAGACCGTCCGACCTACCAGAAAGGTGTAAGGTAACTGTTTGGACGGCCGGGAAGTGTCACCCAATTTGGACCGGAACCCAGTGGGGGAGGCATCCACAGGGACCGTACCCTCCTAGATCTCACTGCTAACAATAAAGAGCATCACTTTCCAGTCAACCGTACGACACAAGATAGAACAATTTGTCAGTCCTATCAGTCTGAGATTTAAAGGGTAAAATCCTTACAAAAGGAATTTTGATTGGTATATTACTTTCCTTATATACATAATGTATAAGGAAAGCATTGTAACGGAGTCGAAAATTCGGCTTTGAGTTTTCGACGGGAGAGCACGTTTTAAGCATCCCTGATCACGAATCAAACATTTTTGAAGTGATGGTTGTGTGTGTTGTTGTTGAAACCCAGACCGTCCGACCTACCAGAAAGGTGTAAGGTAACTGTTTAGACGGTCGGGAAGTGCCACCCAATTTAGACTGGAACCCTGTGGGGGACGCATCCACAGGGACCGTACCCTCCTTCCCCTACCACCAACCACTCGGAAGGACTTACGGATCCACATGTTTAACGTGATCGTACTCCGCGTGAACACAAGGCGGTGAATGTTGAAGACCCAGACCGTCCGGCTCGTCAACAAGGACTTGAGCAACCATTTGGACGGCCGGGAGGCGGTGAATGTGAAAAAACTAAAATATCTGTAGAACGGCTAATGCTAGAGTAATGGTGTTGGTCTTACTTTTTTTTATTGTCAAAAATACGTACAAAACAAGCATTTAACTGATGCATTTGAGCATACGTAGTCTTTTATTTTGAATTTTATTCATTTTTGCGGGCCTTTTCGGAAAAAAAACCCCCTCTTTTTCCGACTTGTACCAAAATCTCAAAATCTAATCAGCTCCAGATTAACCTACAAGCGACTTATCTATGAAATTTTGTGAAATTTGGTCAATTAGTTTTTTAGTTAGAGTGGATAAATGTGATATTTGCGGACCATTTCGCAAGAAAAAGGGCGTTTTCTTTTATCCCGAATCATGCACAGAGACACACACAGAAGTCAAGCTAAAAATAGTTTTTCGTGTTCTAAAGATCTCAAAACATGTAGATTCGCCAAAAACTCGAGTTGCGGTTTTCGGTACGATTCCAATACTTTCCCTATGCATTACTATGTATTGTAGGAAAAGTAAAAATAATATAACAATAATAAGTCATAACAGCTTTCTTTCAACTAACTTTCAAACACTGCTAGTATTTGATTGATACGCACCCTAGTAGCCGTGCTACATAACACAAATGAAAGTTAATGGAAAATTTTACGGTAAAAACTTTGTTGATACAATATGGTGTAACGTCTTTCCAAGAATAATGGAAATTGTTCAAAAGAGATTTTACCCAAGTCTTCTATAGTTAGAATGGGAAGGGAAAAAAAGAAGGCTTAGTCAGCGCGATAAATTAAGAATAAAAGTCCTCTAACCAAAAACTTACCAGGGATGCGCCAAAATATGATCTAAAATTTTAGAAAGTTGTTAAAATTTTAAAATAATATAAATATGAAAATTTTATTGTCAGTACAAAAGTGTAATGCGGCATTTTTACTTTCCTTATATACAATAATGTATAAGGAAAGTATTGTGACGGGGTCGAAAATTCGAATTCGAGTTTTCGACGGGAGAGCACGCTTCAAGCATCCCTGATCACGAATCAAACATTTTTGAAGTGATGTCTGTGTGTGTGTGTGTGTGAAAGCATGTGTGTGTGTGTGTGAAAGTATGCGTGTGTGTGTGTGTCAGTGAGTCTGTGGAGACGATAACTGACGAGCGAATGGATCGATTCGAACGAAATTTGGTACAAAAATCACAAACCGTAAACACTGGAAACCTATTGTTTTTATACGCAATCGAATGTTCAGAACTCCCCTAAATTTTCGAATGAAATTTTGAAGAAATAGTCAAAAAATCAAAACCTGTAATAAAGTTACGCAAATAGACATTTCTTATGTAATTTTTCATTACAAAGCGATTGACATTAATTTTAGAACGCTAACATGAACCGTTCTCGAGATATTGCACATTTTTCAAAAAAATTATCAAAAAGTCATATAAAATTTAAAAAAATATTAACTGTTGAGAAACATGTTCACCTTTCATATGTAATATCATGCGATAAATTGGGTGACATCATTCTCGTGGATCTAGCTCGTTTCATTCATGAGAAAAGATACTTTGAGTAATACTTTTGTATTTGAAAGCCAATAATCATTTATCTGCTGTAAGAATAACTTATTTCTCCGTCCATAACGCTTGACGATATTTTGGCGACGAAATTGGCGGCATGTCGCCATCTTGGCGACTTTTTTTAATGTTGCCAAATTAACGAAAATCTCGCCAAATGGATAAAAATGACGCTAAATCAATGAAAATGACGACTAATCGTCGAAAATTCAATATCTTTTAAAGAATATAAGTATTTACTATTAGAAAAACCTATTTTTTTACTGTAAAAGTAGTAAACTCATTCCATTATATAAGGAATGTCATGTGTTGCCCACATTAGATTTTTTAATAAAGTTTTGAATATATATATATATATATATATATATATATATATATATATATATAAATTAAAATATACGACAAAACTGAATCATATAACTTCAAAGTAAATAAACTTGAACATTATTCATCCCATCTATCAAAATCTATATATTAAAATATTATTAATAATCATTTATTAAGAATGGAAATGTTAAGTACACCATGTTACTACAAAGAACATCTTATTAAATTCATAAACACCACTATCCAAAATACATATCCGTCAAACCTTATATATTTTCATTTATTAAAACACGATTTAAAATTAAATTCAAAACCTTGCTCCATTTACAGCAACATATTGACAGGGCAATCACAACCATTTTTGAATATTCAAAAACATATTAAGGGGACCCGGTGCCTCAATTATCTTCAAAATATCCATTTTATAACACTTTACAACATAGTTGAAAAGTGTTTATGACTTTCTTCATTCATTCTCTCTGTCTGTCCGTTAGCACGGTAACAGTCGTAAAAATGACTTTAGCAAAATGAAATTTTAGTATGTTGTTCAGACGATCTGTGGGACTTACTGGAAAATAAATGAATAATATCACCCAATTAGTTTTGGATTGAATCCGGGTTGAAAAAATGAAATACATTGAATCCTATGGAACATAATTTTTCAAAAATGTTTTAAGCGAATTTAAAATTCACAAATTGTTTCGAAAGTTTTAGAAAATATTCAAATTATCCCATAAAATATATAAAAAAAATTTCAGCAAAATATATTCAATAGTTTTTTAAATAAAAATTAAAATAATAATAACACTCTTTATACGGAGAGATCACGTAACCATCATATGAAGAGATCACGTGACCCACTTCAAAATAAAATATGGCATCCATCTTGTGTCAAAATCGTGATTTTTGAAGTTCTTTTTACTTCATATTGACTGTTGTATCCGTCCTAAAACCGCTTTATTTTTGCTTAAATTCTGTGCATCTACATACTGAAACAACGCAATTACAATATATTTCAGTTTAAATGATCATCAAACTGTAATATAATCAGAATGTAATACGAAAATATACATCAGAATGTAAATACCAAAATATGTAGAATAAGTTGTATAAGAATTGTTGCATTTCTTTAACACAAAATTATTTAGTTCATGGAGTCTGCAATATAGCTGATGAATGAAACATTCATTGATTTTACACAGAGAAGCAGACGATTTTCTCGATGAAATTTTAAGAATAGAGTTAAATTACTTGTACCTCCATGGTTTAAAGTTTTTAAATAAAATAAATTATTATAGTATTGTGGTGAATGAAGGGAATGGAAAAAAATTTATGAATGAAATGCTGCTTTTATATAAAGAGTCAGTCAGGCGATTTATGTTTCGATTTCGTCATTTGAATAAAGTTTATTTGTTTTCGATGAAGTTTTCAAATATAATAAATTATTGTATTATTATGATAATTTCAAAAATATTACTGAGGCATGTATCGCATTTTAGAGATGTTTAAACCAGGCAATTTATATTTCAATGCCGTCATTTGAGTGAAATTCATTTTTTTCGATGAAGTTTTAAGTTTTCAAATATAATAAATTAATGTCGTATTGCGATAATTTTAAAAATATTACCGAGGAATGTATTGCATTTTAAAGATGTTTAAAAAAATTGCATTGAAGTTGGAAGTGTTTCATAATCAATGCTTTATGCATGACTGATCATTCTTGTTTATAATGTTTTATTTATAATGTCCTCTTTATCATTTTCACAAGTTTGTCATATAGTCATTATTGATATCAAATATTCACTTGAGATCATCTTTTATTTCATTTTTTTGCTATACAGAACAATTTCGGTAAATGATCAATCTCTGGTATATATAATACAAGTAAATTAATATTCTTTTATTATATGTATATATATGTGTGTGTGTGTGTGTGTGTGTGTGTGTGTGTGTGTGTGTGCGTGTGTGTGTGTGTGTGTGTGTGTGTGTGTGTGTGTGTGTGTGTGTGTGCGTGTGTGTGTGTGTGTGTGTGTGTGTGTGTGTGTGCGTGTGTGTGTGTTAGGAAAACTGATTTATATGTGCAGGCTTTATATAAAATGAAGAAATAATTCTCTAATTAAAGTTGAATCATTTTTTTTAAATTAACAAACAAAGCATCACTTTCTTTTTGTATTAAAAATTAAATATATAATTAAACACGAAAACATTTAAATGCTGTTAATATTATAAGCCTGTCATAAGACGTGGACTCTTCCGTCTACCCTCTGACATCACTTGAGCTCCTAGTATCCACAGGCACATACCATTCACGCTCTTCTCGTATTCAATATTATAATTTTTTATACGACCCCCCATCGAAACGTACAAACTATACCATTTTCTAACAAAACGCTATTAATTTACGACCCCCTATACTCCCAAGAAAAACGTACAAGTCCCACGAACGGTAGAACTCTCTGTTTTGAACAAGGAATGTTTGATTACTGGTTTTCTCAAAGCCACAAGGTTTATCAAAGAAATTTAACTTAATCCTCCAAGATATTAAATTTTCATCCATTTAGTGCAGTTTACGTTAAGTTGGTGTCATTTTCATCAGTTTGAAGGTATTTTCTTCAATTTGGCGACATTTTAAGGAACTCGTCAATATTTAACAAAATGTTCGAAACAGACAGAGAAGCAGAGACATAGAGAGAGCGAGAGAGAGAGACTTGGGACATTATATGTATTACGATTCTTACAAATAATTAAGCATTAGGTATCTTATTTTTGGTCCATGTTAACAATACCGTGGCCACCGGTTTTAAAAATCAGTGATTATAAAAATCAAAACACCAGAAACAAACACAAAGAATATTTTAAAGAACTGAAATTTCCGCATTCAGGAATCAATCTGCCGCTTTTAAGAATCAGTTTTCAAGCTAAAAATATTTCATTTAACAAGATTTAGACTTTTGTTAAAATAAATGGGCGGATAAACAAATGTGTTTTGGGTCATTTGCTGGTATAAGATTCGAAGAGCACTAGTTAGTCCTTTCACGTTTTGATAGTGGAAACATCTGGTCACAAACGAGCATAAGATCAATCATGCGTAAAGCATTGATTATGAAACACTTTCCAACTCAAATGCAATTTTATTTAATCATCATAAAATGCGATATATTCAGCGGCAATATTTTGTAATTATCACAGAACTACAATAATATATTTTACTCGAAAACTTAAAGCATCATCGAAAAAAATGAACTTTATTCAAATGACGTCATCGAAATATAAATCGTCTGCCTCTCTATGTAAAGGAAATTAAAGTTTCATTCATATCACTTTCATTCCAGACTCCAGAGCTAAATAGTTTTGAGTGAAAAAATTTCTGCAATTCTTATACAACTCATCTCACAATCACTTGTTTACATTCAGCATCCAGTAAAATTAGGCTTCGTTGTAGAAATAATCACAATTTGATGATCATTTAAACTCAAAAATATTGTAGTTGTGTTGGCCCAGAATATAGATGCGCAATACGCAAAAATAAAGCGGTAATAGGACGGATGCAACACTAAATATAAATTCAAAAGAACTTTAAAAATCACGATTTTTACACTGGGAAAATAAGATGAATGTCATATTTTATTTTGAAGTGGGCCATGTGATCTCTTCATTATGTGTGTAACTAATGTTTTAATTTTTATTTATAAAACTAATGAACATATTTTGCTGAAATTTTTTATATATATTTTATGGGATAATTTGAATATTTTCTAAAATTTTCGAAGCCATTTGTGAAGTTTAACTCAGCTTGAAAAATGTTTGAAAAATTGGGTTCGATAGGGTTCAATGTATTTCAATTTTTCAACCCGGGTTCAATCCAAAACTAATTGGGTGATATTATTCATTTACATTCCCATATGTCCCAGAAGCCGTCTCAACAACATACTAAAATTTTATTTTGATAAAATTATTTTTACGGCAGTTATGGTGCGAACGGACAAACAGACAGAATGAATGAAAAAAGTCACTTTTCAACTGTGTTGTAAAGTGTTAAAACCCTTTAGAAATTAAGAAAATTTTGCTCAAAAACTCTGGTTCTTTTTTTCGATGCAGCCAAAGAAAAACTGCATCTGGAGTAGAACGCAGCCAATATCGTGTAAAATTTTGAAAGGCGTAAAGGAAATTTTGACGGCTATAAATGTAATCTTCAACGAAAACACGGAAAGGCAACTGATGTTGTGAAAGTACCATAAAAAAGTTTTCAAAGGTCTTTGTAAAAGTGCCTTAAAAGCCTTTGTAAAACAGAAAAACACTTCTATTCATATTTTTAAGTTGTATGGTTTAGTTTATAAAGAAATATTTTTAAATGCAAAATTAGATTTGAAAATTTATTAATAGTACTCTAAAAAACATTTGCACGCATATTATTAAAAGTTTCAGTGGAATCAGCTGTCCTTAATTTAGAGTAAGGGTCGTGATAGTTATGATAATATATACAAAAATCTGATGTGGGCAGCACATGACTTTCCTTATATAATGCAATTAATTTACTACTTTTACAGTAAAAAAATGATGTATAAGATCCACAGTACTGCGCTTTTATCGTTGAGTTGTACATTTGGCGATTTTCCGGATGGTAACATGTAAAACTATTTCAAAGTACCCAATTAACTTATATTTCGCGCAACTCTATAGAAACAATTATCAATATTGATAGCATCCTCAATTAGCGATATAGTCCATATATTAGAATATTTTACTAATTCATCAATTAGACGTCATTTTCATTAATTTAGCGCCATTTTTGCAATTTTAACGATATTCTCGTCAATCTGGGGCGAAATATCGCCATGTTGGTGATACTTTGCTAGATTACTTGCCGAGTTCGCCAAATGCATCCTCAAATGACAAACGGAGAGAAGAACATTTTTTACATACTAGAAGGTTTGTCTGTCACATGACGGATATCTGAATTTGCAAAACATTACTTCCCATTTGACTTCATTTATAGCAATTTCGCAACATTTTTGTTACTTTGGCAACATTTAAAATAGTCGCCAAGTTGGCGATGTCCCGCTAAATTTCTCGTCAAGCGTCACTGAGGGACTGACGGGGAACTGGGTTATTCTTATTGTCTATTTTTGCTCTTTCCAAGAAATTGAACTTACCAATTGGGCGAGTTTTAGGCAATTAGGTTACATTCTCGACAATTTGGCAACATTTAAAAAATCAGCAAGTTATTAATATTCCGACAAATTCGTCACCGAAATTTTGCCAAATGTTACGGACGAAAAAATAGGTTATTCTTATAGTAGATTCTTATATTCTTTCCAAGATATTAAATTTTTGTCAATTAGTCGGTATTTTCATTTATTTAGGGTCATTTTTATCAATTTGGCGACATTTTCTTTAATTTGGAAATATATTTCAAAAGTAACCAAGTTAGCGTTATACCGCTAAATTCGTCGCCAAAATCTCGCCGATTGTTATGAAAGGAGAAATAAGTTATTCTTATAAGAGATAAATAACTATTGGCGTCCAAATGCAAAAGTATTACCCAAAGTATATTTTTCCATGACTGAAACGAGCTGATGTCACCAAATTTATCGAAGGGTATTACGTATGAAAAGTGAACATATTTCACAATAGTTAATATTTTTTTTTACTTTATTTATGATAAATTTATTTGAAAAATGTGCAATATCTCGAGAACGATTCATGCTAGCCTTCTAAAATGTATGTCAATCGTTTTCTAATGAAACATTGTATAAGAAATGGCTATTTGCGTAACTTTATTTATGGTTTTGATTTTGTGATGATTTTTTCAAAATTTCACTCCAAAATTTAGGGGCGTTGTGAACATACGATTGCGTTTAAAAACAATAGGCTTCCAGTATTCACAGATTGCAATTTGTGTACTAAATTTTATTCAAATCGCTCCATTCGTTCAAAAGATATCGTTTTCACACGCACACACACACTTACACAAACACACACACACTTACACACGCACACACACACACTTATACACGCACACACACACACACACACACATACATCACCTCAACTTTTTATTCTTGTTCAGGGATGCTTGAAACGTGTGCTCTCCCGTCGAAAATTTTAATTCAAATTTTCGACCCTGTCACAATACTTTCCTTATACATTATCACTAACGTATATAGGGAAAGTTAAAATACAAAAATAACGCTTCGGCAGACGATAATTAGCTGAATATTTCAGAAATGAAGCTGGAATTTTCACGAACGCCTATAATTACGGCTTTTCTGATAGTTTGCCGAAATGATCAACAAAGTAGCTGAAAAAAAAAATGAGCAAAGGTTGCAGAATGATTTACAGTGTACATAGTCACATACCTATCATTTGGGGCGCGGTAGCCCATTGGTTAGCGCGCTGGAGTTGCACTCGGTAGGCCCGGGCTCGATTCCAGCCACTGCCAAAACTGCCGCCGTGTTCACGCGGAGTACGATCACGTTAAACATGTGGGTCCGTAAGTCCTTCCGAGAGGTTGGTGGTAGGGGAAGGAGGGTACGGTCCCTGTGGATGCTTCCCCCACTGGGTTCCGGTCCAAATTGGGTGGCACTTCCCGGCCGTCCAAACAGTTACCTTACACCTTTCTGGTAGGTCGGACGGTCTGGGTCTCAACAACAACAACAACATACCTATCATTTAAATACTGTAACATTATGCATAGAATTTACTAGAACAGCATTTAAAACAATTCCGTATTTAAGAATCAACTGCTTATAAGAATCAAAACGGATGCGATTCTTATAAACGACAGCTTCTTTGTATAATGCCTTTCTGGATATTTATTTCATTTAAAATAACATTTATCCAATTCCTTTTAAAGCATTTCAATATATATTCCAATCACCCCCAATTCTTTTCAACTACGTCAATATCTGAATTGTGAGGTTCCAGTCCACTTTATAATGCATTCATTATTGTTATTCTTATTGTATGTTAGGTTCATTTGTAATATAACCAGGACAAGAAGAATCATATTTGTAAGTTCGTATTTCAAATTTGTTTTCACATCAAGAAATCATTCCAGCGTCTTTTAACTCTCTGGAAACACACATCCACAGCCTGGCTTAATTTGTTTGACATAATTAATAGCATTTACAATGTTCCACAAGATCGGTTTGGTTTGTTATAGTTTGTAAAACGTTATGATGAAATGATTGATATCGAATAAGCACTATATAAGGAAATTTAAGAAATTTATAATTAATATTTAAATTACTATACATATTGATAATTTTCATTTTGGTACTATTAATGGAGTGTGAATCTAGTTTAAATAGCCTATTGTTCTTTAAATAATCTAACAGAAATTGTATATAGAATTTTTTACAGATAATTGCATAATTATTAGAGGCTTTATCAACATAAGCAATAACAAAAGATCTTTGTAAATCATTAATGGAATGTTTTAAGTTATCAATATTATATACAGATCTAGACAATTTAATACTATAAATAGTGTTTTTAATAAATTTTAATAAAGTAAATTTCCACATATTAAATGCCTCTAAAGACAGAGCATATGTTTAAATGCTAATTTATAAATATATTTATCAAAGTCAAGATTTATTGACTTAAAACTTTAAAAGAGTTATTACAAGATGGTGACCTGAATTTTGTACCAAATGACATAATGATTCTTAGCGTTTCGTCTTTAACTATTGTTAAATCTCCTGTAACTATATGGCCCAAGTGTGGAATTATATATTTAGCATATTCGTCTACTTTGCAAATACAATCATTATCTACATTTGACATGGAATCTTTATCTATAGAGAGAGATTGTGAAATTTCATTGTAATTAAAAGTAGGTCAACCAATAAGCTTGTTGTATTTAAAAGTCTTAATAACATTCAAATCCTCAATAGGGAATAAGTGTCTGAATTTGTTAAATATAAACCCAAAATTTATAGAATTATAAAATGGATGTTTAAAAGATATCACACAATAAGAATTAGTAGACGTATTATTATTATAAAATTGATTAAGTTTTATTTTTAAATACTTTGATCTAATAATGAGCAAATCATAGAAAATGTGATTAAAATGTTCATTAGTTAGATTAATTTTAAGAAAATGGCATAAACATTATTTAAATGTTTCTACCCGGAAATACCCAAGATTTTATCAATTTCCATTGATAAGTGCTGTTAAATTTATGATGTAAACATTTAATATCAGCTTTATAATCATGAAGTATGGCGCTTCCTTTGTCTCGTTTAAATCTTTTTAAGATTATCTGAGTTTCTATTATTTAAATGGGATTTCAAAAAAAGGTGATTAAAAATAGAATATTGATTATCTACAAAGTTATTCTTTACAATATTACCATTTAGATATAATTGATTTAATCCATATGGAAAAGAGTACAATTTGAATTAATATAGAAGTTTTCGAAAAAAAATTCTATCAGCTGTATTAGTTTTCATATCCAAAATATGTATAGTAATATTTTCAAAACCCATGTTTAGAAAAATATTTATATTCTATTTTATTAGATGTAGGAAGAAAATTATTATTGAAGATATATTTTTTGACGTGATCTCTGTGAACATTCATTAGTAAATGAATGGGATTGCTATTATGTCCTATATAAGATATATTACAAATGTTACACGAAAGTCGATAAATGCAATTAAAAATTTTACAAAAAGGTAAATGGCTATTTTGGTTCGTGATTTGGGTATTAGAAACAGAAGGGCAAGTTTTGCAAATTTTATTTTTACATCTATTGATATTATAATTTTTAAAAGGTAATTATTATATTCAAATCTATCCATGGCACAAAGTTGGTAAATTGATATCGGTCTAGACAATTCCCAACATGAATCGAAAATACCGGGCAATATCTATCAAATTATATAATAATAAGTATAAATATATTTGCCAGCCACTACATCGTATAAGTTGTGTAATTCATAATAGTATAAGAATAATTATTCGTATGACAATATAACATAGAGAACATAATATAAAAGAAGTAAAATAATTGCTTATAGATAAATAAGTATAAACTACTAAGTCTATGTAAAACCTAATCTTAATGTTAATAAGGAGAATATTACAAAATAATAAGAAAAGATTTATTAGAAGTAGAAAGAAAATTATTATTATGGATATATTTTTTAACATGATCTCTATGTACATTCATACGTAGATGAATAGGATTACTGGTCTGTCCTATATAAGATAAATTACAAATATTACAAGATAATTTGTAGATGCAATTAAAAATTTTTACAGAAAGTCTTATGACTATTTAGATGAGTAATTTGTGAGTTAGAAGCAAATGGGCAGGTTTTACAATTTTTATTCTTACATTTATTGAAGTTATAATTTTTAGCTGGGCAATTATTATATCCAAAACAATCCATGGCACACTGTTGGTAAATTGATAACGGTCTAAACAATTCCCAACAAAATTGAAAATACCGGGCAATATTTACCAAATTATATAGTAACAGGAATAAATATATTTGCCAGTCACTAAATCAAATATGTGTAATTCATAAGAGTTAAAGTAATATAAAGAGAATAGCATTAACATTTATAAATAATATAAATAAAAATAAAATAATTGCTTATATATAAATATATACAACTAAGTCCATGTAAAACCTAATAAAATGTAATAAGTAGGATATTACAAGATAAAAAGAAATGATTAACAATATAAATATAATCAATTCTAAACTAGATTAATTAAAACACAAGGTATAATAAAATATATACTGTGTAAACTGGAATTCACATAGAATCCTGTCCAAAAAAGTAATAAAAAGAGTGTACTAAAAAGTACAGTTTATAAAAGGTATCTATAACACCAATACAAAATTCCCAAAGGCAGTTACCCAGTCATAAAATCACAAAACCAATAAATTAGTAAGAAATAATAACGATAGATGGCAGCACTAGAATAAGATACTTCTAATATTTAATTACTAATAGCGAAGAAAATTAGCAGTAAGATTTAAAAACGATAGATGGCAGCACTAGATTAAGAAAATTCTAATATTAAATTACTATTAGCTAAAGAATAATTGCAATACAAATATTTACCAAATAATTAAACAGAAAGGAAGACAATAATTAATAATACTTTAAGCAAAAATATAATAAGTAACCTATGCAAATAAAAGAAAAGAATAAAATAGGAGAATGAGCCACAATAAACTACAATTAACAATGGATGAAAGTAGAGAAAGTAATACATAATAAAAAATTAAAATGAATTAAAATAAATTCTATTACTAAATTTAGCGCAAATGCAGCATAAATTTGAATAGATAGCAAATAGAATGTTTCTTTAATACGAAGCATACAAAAGGAATTAGGAATAAGGATAGTTCATAAATGAAAAGTTAGATAAACTAAACAGCGTAGTATAAGAATGTGAATGACAATGCAATATACATTTAATTTATTGCGCAAATGCAGCTAATAAATAAAATGTTTTCAATATATATATATATATACATATATATATATATACATATATATGCATATATATATGCATATATATATATATATGTATATATATATATATATATATATATATATATATATATATATGCATATATATATATACGGAGGTACATATATATATATATATGCATATATATATATATATACGTACATATATATATATATATATATATATATATATATATATATATATATATAATAAAAAAGATAAAATTAAAAATAAAAATAAAATAAAAATAATAAGACTAATTTAAAACATGATCAGTGTCATACTCTGGTTCAAAAACAATACGGAAGAAAAATTAAGTAAAGAGGATGTGGAAGGAAGTATCAGAATAAAGGAAAATAATGCTACCATATAAGACAAAATGATCTTAAATTTAAATTTGGTTGGATATGGGGATTCTTTATTGTTCTATCGATCATTGACTTTTCTGGTGTTTTGAGTGTCTGAATGGTAGATGGGTTAGTCACATATGGTACATTGTTATGTTATTATGGAATGTAAGGTATAGTAGGATTTTGGAAGGTTTCGCGTACTGTATACCTGATTATTCATTCAGGGTTGCCTGAAAAGGCATTGTTGTAAAAGCTCTATGAGAATGGGGAAGGTATTTTAATGTGACAATTATGGTGAATTTTAAAAGTTGGGTTTTATTCACTTTTTGAACTGGCAAAATTTGGTTTTTTATTGAATTATACTAAATAACCACCTTGTGAATGATTTCATACGTTAGTCGCTTTATGGCCTCAAATTGATATTTGGTTTTTATTTGTAGAATATAGAAATAACCACATTATTAATGATTTCATACATAAGTCTTTTTATGACCTCTAATTTATATTTGGTTTTTATTTGTACTATATAAAAATAACCACATTATTAATGATTTCATACACTAGTAGTTTCAATGTTAAAGTCAAAATAGTTTACATGACTATTACAGTCAGGTTTGGAAAAATATTTTTTATTTGTACATTTCTTTTATGGTATTTTAATATCGTTTTGCAAATACATTATATAACCACTTAGTTTGAGATTCCATACAATGGTTTTAATGTGCTGATGTGGGATTCACCCCCCCCCCCTCGCCTTTTCAGATCTATGGATAGTTTTAAGTGTTGTTTAAAGTAATTTAAGGGTTTTTATATTAATGACTTGGTTTTTAAAGTGTTTTTACGTTTATTGAGGTAATGGTGAGTGTCTTGTTGGATGTGATTTGAAGGTTTCGGCTACCGGGAGCGTTTCGCCGTGGCAGTAAAAGCTTTAACCGGAGAGTTGGGGGTCGCTACTCCCCACGGCCGTCACTTCATAAATACTCTTTTAACATCTTCATGGGTATATAGGTACTTGTCCTTTTTGGGAGATTATTTGGATATACACTTGTATAAAGCAGCATGGCGCTTTACCGTTGTATATAAAATGTTCTTTTAAATTTTTGAAAGGGAGTTTGGCTTTTTAAGTCATTTTTTGTATTTTTATTTGTGTATATATATATATATATATATATATATATATATATATATATATATATATATATATATATATATATATATATATATATATATATACATATATATACATACATATATATACATATATATATATATATATATATATATATACATACATATATATATATATATATATATATATATATATATATATATATATATATATATATATATACATATTTATAATAAAAATAATTTATTTCAATCTAAAGAAATTAGAGAGATATATTGTAACAACTAGAGAAGACCAGAGATAAACATATAAGAACAGACAATATTAGATTGATATACTTAAGAAATTATAATAGAAAACAATATCAGGGCAGTAAGCATCATGACTTTCTAATCTGTAAAAAAATAAAATTTAGAGATCCAACAACTAAGTGTGACATATATAAAGAGGGGGGATAAAAATGAATCACTGCCAAATAGATAGCAATCAATGAATAAACAACAGATTACGATGATGAAAATTTTAAAATAGAAAAATAAAACGAGGTAATCATGCTGATAAAATGAAATAGCACTAGGCTTAAGATGGAGGTAAATTCAGAATAGATATTTCATCAAGGATGAGTATTCTTTCAAATTAAAGAAGAATGATGCTTGTTTCTGAATATAAGGATAGATAATAACTATGGACTCTGCGTATACTCGACCGATAAACATAAGAAAGGAAAAATTATGCAGAAATCAAATTATTGTATAATATATATAGTGAAAGATTACTATACTGAATAATACACAATATTGAATAATACATATAGTAAGTACATACTATATTGAATAATACATATAGTAAGTACTTACTATATTGAATAATACATATAGTAAGTATTGAATAATACATATAGTGAAAATATTGGATTCACTTAAAATCCATTTCAAATATGTAATAATAAAATTAAATGATTGTACTGAAAAGTACAGTTTAAAAGAGCTTCAATAATTCACCAATACAATATACTAAACGCATATATATAATAACCCATACCAAAAATTCGAAATTAACAAATAGTAAGAAAGAATAACGATAGATGGCAGCACTAGACATATTACAACTAAGATTAGTATATTATTAGCTCAAATAAGAATCATAGCAATATACTAATTATAACAAAATAATTTAACTGAATTAATAAACAGTATGGAGGAAGTCAATTTATAATAGAGATAATCCAACAATAAATGTATTAACATAGACAATAAAAATCAGCGATAAAAATAGGAGAATGTTAGTAACAGAATTCTTCTATTAACATTGAACGAAAGTAGAATTAAACTAGAAAGATCAATCATGCTTAAAGCATTGATTATGAAACACTTTCCAACTTCAATGAAATTTTATTTAAAAAAGTCTAAAATGCAATACATTCCTCGTTAATATTTAAAAACTTATCACAATACTACATTAATTTATTATATTTGAAAACTTAAACCTTCATTGAAAAGAAATGAACTTCATTCAAATGACGACATTGAAATATAAATTGCCTGGTTTAAATATCTCTAAAGTGCGATACATTCCACGGTAATATTTTTAAAACTATCATAATACTACGATAATTTATTATATTTGAAAACTTCGTCGAAAACAACTGAAATTAATTCAAATGACGTCATAGAAAAAATAACACGCCTGGATCTCTCTATAAAAACAGCATTTCATTCATAACTTTCTCCCATTCATTTCATTCATCACAATACTATAATAATTTATTTTATTTAAAAATTAAGACCATGGAGCTACAAGTAATTAAACTCGATGCTTAAAATTTCATCGAAAAAAAATCGTCCTTCTCTTTATAAAATCAATTAATATTTCATTCATATCAGCCATGCAGACTCCATGGGCTAAATTATTTTGTGTTAAAGAAATACAGCAATTCTAATACAACTCATTCTGCATATTTTGCTGTTTACATTTTACATAAGTATAAAATAGGCTTCGTTGTAGAAATAATCAAATTTGGATGAGCATTTAAACTCAAATATATCGTATTTGCATTGTTTCAGTATGTAGATGCACAGAATTTAAGCAAAAATAAAGTAGTTTTAGGTCGGATACAACACTCAATATGAATTAAAAAGAACTTAAAAAATCACGATTTTGAAACAAGATGGATGCCATATATCATTTGAAGTGGGTCATGTAATCTTTTCATATTATGTTCACGTGTTCGTTTCATATAAGGGGTGTAATTATTATTTTAATTTTTATTTAAAAAGCTACTGAATATATTTCGCTGAATTTGTTTTATATATTTTATGGAACAATTTGAATATTACCTAAAATTTTCGAAGCAATTTGTGAATTTTAAATCCGCTTAAAACATTTTTGAAAAATTATGAATTTATTTGAATTATTTTGAATTATTGAGGCCACAAAAAATGAAACAAGTAAATATAAAAACTTCTTTTCTTGGGTAAAAGCTTTTGCTCCTAACTCGCCGTGAGCAGCTTCAATGGAGACAAATCATACGAAATATATGTATTGGATAAAATATATATACAATGGAAGAAAACAGTAATAAATATATTGGCGTAATTCATTGAGCTCAATTTGCAGCTGCATTAGAAACTTGGCCGTGTTTAACTTTTCATTATCACGTCTTAACCTTTTTCTTCATAAACGAATCTGAATATTGAACTCTTTTAACTATATTACAACAATGTGAATTTTAAACACCATTTCGAAAAAAAAAAAATGCCGATTCCATTTTTCAGGATTCCACTAAATTCTGATAGATTAAAATGCCATTAAAGAAGTTGAAACAAACAACCAGACACCCACACATCAGTCATGACGTCATTACGAACAAAATAAAAAAATAATTTAAAAAAGAAAGCAAAATAGGAAGAAAGAGAATAAATAAATAATTAAGAAATTGGTAGGTATACTGATCGTTTAGTGATACACACATACTCTCGCGGACTTTGTTTGGATAAAGGGCGCACTTGCAAAATTATATCTGGCCCGTGGGGGGATCGAACCCACGACCTTCGCGTTATTAGCACGACGCTCTAACCAACTGAGCTAACGGGCCGCCGATAGCAACTCCATGTTTATCGCTGTGTCGAAAACTGGCTTTTGAAATCAGTGGAATGAAAGATATATGAATAGATAATTTTTATTCTTATATATTCAACAACAGAGTGTACACGTAACCAGAGGCTAGGCGAATATCAATATATATATTTATACACATTCAATTTTATTTATGCTGTTTTTTTGCAATCGTTTTGTTGAGAATTCGGATTTATATTCCATTTAGCCGCAAATTCATTTGCACTGGTAGAAACTCCTTCCACATAACTATTGTTTCTGTAGTCACTAATAAACCAAGAAAAGAACTTTTTAGATGAGGACAAAGCTGCAGAAAAGCTACTGTATCACTTACAACTTTTTAGTATACAGTTCGTTTTATTGATATTGCAAAACTCTCTAAAACAATATTCTTTAAGCATGAGCGTCAGTAAATCTTCTGCCCTATCCGCGCTTTGTTAACTTTCGCGGCACACATATATCGCCGAAATTCTGCTCAAACAGTTGCGAAATATTTTCTGAAAGATAAAATGCAATGCTTAGATTATATTAAAACTAAATTTAATGCCCCCAAAAACATAGAATACATTTTTTATTTTAATCCAAAATATTTTTGGTGCTGCCATCTGTTGTCGTAATTTAATTCATACCGATTATTTTTATTTTTTAATGAACATTTTTAAATATCTATTCCTTCTAATACAGTGTTAAATACAACAACAGATCATATATAATAATCCCACAATCACGGAAAGGTAATTTATCATTCTCTAAATTTGATAAGGGATCTGAATGTACATTACTGAGGACTGCAGTTTTGTCTTCAAGTTCCTTTGTCTTCAAGTCCAAGTTCAATTACGTTTCCGTGATTATGGCATTACATATGACTGTTGTTGTATTTAATAGCGTATTAGAAGGAATAGATATTTAAAAATGTTCATTAAAAAATAAAAATAGTCGGTATGAATTAAATTACAACAACAGATGGCAGCACCTAAAATATTTTAAATTAAAATAAAATATATATTCTATGTTTTATTGGGTATTAAATTTAGTTTTAATATAATCTAAGCAAAGCATTTTATCTATAAGAAAATATTTCGCAACTGTTTGAGCAGAATTTCGGTGAAATATGTGTGCCGCGAAAGTTGACAATGCGTGGATAGGGCAGAAAATTTACTGACGCTCACCCTTAAACCAAATTAACGTGGACCAATTTTATTGACATTGTTTGTTCTCAAGGATCTCAAGGACGGGGTTAGTGGAGTGCCCAGGAGAGGAAGAATTCCTCCCTTTAAACTCCAGACGAAAAGGAAAAGAGACAGAAAAAAAGGAAGTAGTAAAAAAGTAGTATATAAATAAAATTGAAAGTCTGCCTGTCTGTCTGTTTGTCCCAGCATCACGGGGAAATGGCTGAACAGAATTTAATGAAATTTCGTGAATAGCCTTGAAATAGCTCTCCATAAATTTAGTTCAAGTTTCGAGTTTCTAAGACCAGGGGTTGTTGAGATATTAATGAAAAACGGAACTTCTTCCTAGGTGTTCTACTCTCCAACTCCGTGGTCTATCCAAACGGAAAGGATGAAAATCGTTTGCTTAAAACGTCAAAATGAAATAAAACTTCATTTCTGAGTTTGATGCAGGATTTTTGCTTTAATTAGTCACTATCGGAAAACATGAATTGTTTGAAGTATGAATTTAAATGGAAAAATCTACTTCCATGGTTTATCTTTCACAAGCTTTTACTCAACGATGAAAAGTATAAAGAAATCAAAATGGCTATTTAATTTCGCATTTTATGAAGAAGATTCTATCTTATATCATGTTGTTCGGCAACGGAATGAAATTAAATGTGTTGTTAATATTTATTATTATTTTTTCGATTTGTATAATAAATAAATGGATGTAAAAATATATTTTAGAAATGAACGGTTTGATTCATCAGCACTAGGGTGACCCACAAGCGATTTATCTACTGAATTTTATGAAATTCGGTCCATTAGTTTTTCAGCTAGAGTGGATACATGCAATTTTTGCGGGCCATTTCGCAAAAAAAGGCGGTTTTTTTTATCCCGAATCGTACCCAAAACTAATCAGCCCCAGATTCGCTCACAAGTGACTTACTTACCAAGTTTTATGAAATTCGGTCAATTAGTTTTTTAGTTAGAGTGGACACAAAATCTGCTCAAACAGATTTTGTATCCACTCATACTAAAGATAGAGTGGACACATGCAATTTTTGGTCAATTCGGTAAATTAGTTTTTTAGTTAGAGTGGATACAAAATCTGCACAGACAGCCAGACAGACACACACACAGTCGTCACGCTAAAAATGGTTTTATCGTTTCTAGAAGTCCCGAAACGTGTAGATCCGTCGAAAACTCGAGTTGTGATTTTCGGTATGATTCCGATACTTTCCCTATGCATTACCATGTATTGCAGAAAAAGTAAAAATCTGATCTGGGCAGCAGATGACTTTCCCTGCAGACTCTAATTCATATTTTCTTTATCTCTTTAATAATTCATTTGTTTGAGTTTAATTGAACCAAATAACACTAAATTTGCTTTTTCAATTCAATATTTCTTTCTTATTTGGTAATCGGACATTTTTCCGAAAGCTGCGTAAGAAAAGTGCAAGAAATCTCAAATATCTTGAGAACGGTCAGTCCTAAAGTATAACGGAAGTGTGTTATATTATTTTCCTCGTCAAAAATTGCGCATAAAACAAAAATTCATTTGATATATTTGAGCATATATAGTCTTTTTAACACTTTACAACAAAGTTGAAAAGTGTTTATGACTTTGTTCATTCTGTCTGTCTGTCTGTCTGTCTGTCTTTCTGTCCGTTAGCACGATAACTGCCGTAAAAATGACTTAATCAAAATGAAATTTTAGTATGTTGTTCAGACGGTCTACAGGACCTATGGAAATATAAATGAATAATATCCCCCAATTAGTTTTGGATTGAACCCTGGTTGAAAAAATGAAATACATTGAGCCCTATGGGACCTAATTTTTCAAGCATTTTTTAAGCGGATTTAAAATTCACAAATTGCATCGAAAATTTTAGGCAATATTCAAATTGTTCCATAAAATATATAAAAAAAAATTCAGCGAAATATATTCAGTAGTTTTTTAAATAAAAATTAAAATAATAATAACACCTCTTATATGAAGCGATCACGTGTCCATGATATGAAACGATCACATGACCCACTTCAAAATGATATGGCATCCATCTTGTCTCAAAATCGTGATTTTTAAAGTTCTTTTTAATTCATATTGAGTGTTGTATCCATCCTAAAACTACTTTATTTTTGCCTAAATTCTGTGCATCTACATACTTTAACAACAAAATGACAATATATTTGAGTTTAAATGCTCATACAAATTTGATTATTTCTGCTATTAAGCCTATTTTTCACCTATGTAAAATGTAAACAGCAAAATATGTAGAATGAGTTGTATTAGAATCGCTGTAATTCTTTAACGCAAAATCATTTAGTCCATGGAGTCTGCATGGCTGATATGAATGAAATATTCATTGATTTTAGAAAGAGAAGGACGATAATTTTCGATGAAGATTTACGCATAGAGTTTTACTTACTTGTAGCTCCATGGTCTTAATTTTTAAATAATATAAATTATTATAATATTGTGATGAATGACATGAATGGGGGACTTATTTATGAATGAAATCCTGCTTTTATAGAGAGAGCCAGGCGTGTTATTTTTTTATGACGTCATTTGAATGAATTTCAGTTGTTTTCGATAAAGTTTTCCAATATAATAAATTATCGTAGTATTATGATAATTCTAAAATTATTACCGAGGAATGTATCACATTTTAGAGATGTTTAAACCAGGCAATTTATATTTTAATGCCGTCATTTGAATGAAGTTAATTTATTTCGATGAAGGTTTAAGGTTTCAAATATAATAAATTAATGTAGTATTGTGATAAGTTTTAAAATATTACCGAGGAATGTATTGAATTTTAGACATGTTTAAATAAAATTGCATTGAAGTTGGAAAGTGTTTCATAATCAATGCTTTAAGCATGATTGATCTTTCTTGTTTTTTTTAGATTGGAGTATAAAGACAGCCTGACGGCTGCCTGGGAGCTCCGTTAATTGGACATCCTTGAATCCGGATATTCTCGAAAGCAGGAGCTCTGGACTGGTAGACTGGGTTTTAGATCGCGTGACACATTATCTATGTCGGATAGCATTGCTTCAATACAGTAACTAGTATATCAGGTCTATGATGAATTCCTGGTTAATCCACTAGGTCCAAATCTAGGGGACGTCTTTCGAGTCAGTAAAGATAAAGTTTCACTAATGATTGTTTATAGATGTTGATGGTTTTCAACTATATCACAATCGCCAGACATACTGTAAGGTCATCCAATTGATATAATGCCAGAAAACAAGATTATACAGCTTACCTTTGAAATGATATACCTATCCATTCATACACTGCCTACGTCCAAATGTCTTTACTATAAATGAAAACAATAGCTCTTTGTACATGGGGTTCATGATTAAGCAGCCTTCAGTAGCCCTTGCCAAGTATGCCGCAGGCCAATGGCAGAACGGTTGTTGTCCCCCTGGTTTGATATTTTGATTTAGAAACAATTAAGCCAAGGACGGTCATTCATCCTAACAAGATCTGCAATCAGATACTAAGATAGCATCTTTTACTTTGCTAAGTGGCATGCCTAATTTAGAACTAGCAGAAAGCCAATTTCGTGGATTATCCCTTTGAGGCTAGAGTGGTAAGAACGCCAATTCATGTTATTCTCGGGAAAGAATCGGATTTTCAGGAATAAGATTTTAAACGAATTTGGAATTTTTAAAGTTCCCCAAAAGTAAAGAGTTTCTATATGAGCTACTTGAAAATCTGTTGAGCCTTATTCCGTTGTAAGATAAATATGGGATTTTTAGTAAAGTCCGTAAGAGGTTATTTTTTCCTCCAGCCAAAATAATCATTAACCTCCATGTTGGAAATAATATTTGGAAAGAACTGAAATGAAAGAAATACTTTTGCGCATGGACTAATTGGCTTTTTACCGATGTCTTACATACGTTTTAAGAGTTTATTCTTGTATGGCAACACTGAAAAAATGTTAATGAAACTAGGATTTGACGTTCGGTTTGCTGCGGCGATTTGAGCATTGTATCTTTCGTTTTGTGTATTAAAAGAGGTTGATTATTTTGTAAAGATATTCCTCAGTGATAATTTTATTTGCTTCAAGTATTCTATTATCGACAACCGCTAAAGCATCTGGTAGATGCACAAGAGCCCCAAATTTATTTTAATAATTGTGTTACGGTTTCTAACACTCTACTTCGTTCAGTTTGTAGAATTTTTTCACGATGTTTTCTGCCAAGTATAGATCCTAGGAATAGGAAGATTCATTCTCTTTTCAAAAGTTAATAAAATAGAAATAATTCTAATACTTTTGTTAAAGTGAATGCATTGATTTTCGAAACATATTAGAAACACTTCTAACTGCTTTACTGGATTTTTAGAAAAATTATATACCTTCCTTTTTTCAGTACCTACGTTTAGTAAAAAACGGCGAGAAAAAAATCCTAAAACCTAAACGATGTAGAAGTTAGGAGTTATTTTCCACAGGTTAACACGGAAAAAATGAAACACGCGGCTAGAGGGGCGGGGGGTATCCTATTTAAGCACTCAAATAATTGTTTTAAGGAAAAATCCACAAGTTTATACATACGTTCGATCTATTTATAGTAAAGTGACTATGCCCGATCGAATAAAAAGGATTGCAGCACACCTTGCAGAGAATTAAAGAAGTTAGGATAACGACTCAGCAACAAAGCGAGAAGGACTAAAAGTAAACCCATTAAAAAGCTGTGGGGTACTGTCTAACGCAGCAGATTTGAAAGTGTGTTCCGCAGAACCCTGTGGTTCAGCTATAATATTCTACGGGTTCCGCGGCGTTATAATTTTGTAAAAATTTCCTTTAAAAGTGAAAAGAAAACGCGTAAAATTTTGAATGCATAATTTGGACCAAAATGATTTTTTTTTTATATCATTTCAGGGTTCCGCCATCAAACTAAATTTCAAGACGGTTCCGGGAACAGAAAAGTTTGAAAATAATGAACGTTTAATGAATGGGACTCGAAGCACCAGGAAGGAACGAAGGCAATAAATATCAATCTAACTTTATGAATAGTTAGATACACAGCCACTAATTATAAGGATCGTGTTCTTTTTCTAATTCAAACATACATTTCTAATACGGGGTCTATACTATACAGGCTGGACATCAGATTGTCTTGTTTATTTTAGCATTATAGTAATACCCCCAACTTACGCGAATTCGCAATTAATCTATTGACTGATTGACTGTTCCTTTCCGCTCCTAAGCCCTACCTGTCGCCTCTGCCACTTGCAGTGTTTCTGTCAGGCATGCATGTGTGGCGGTTAACTATCGCCATTTATGCCACCTGCACTAAAACGAGTTAGAAGCGGAGTCTCTCTGTGTATCTGATAACTGGGGAAACCGCATACCGTTTCCTATTTTGGACGCCTGACTTCCGAAGACTCCCGATGGGGGTTTGCACATAACTTTAACGCCGGTGACAGTATGTTGGCATTTGAACGCCATAATATTCGTCACCGGTATGTGTGAAAAACAATACGATGGTGCACATCCTAAAACACGTGGCGTGCATAAGGGACACCCCCATAAATGAGCCCCAGACCGACGATGAGCAATACGCCCCAGATGGTCGGTCACTCATTCTGGGGCGTATACAAAATTCAATTGAGAGAAAAACTTTCACCATTTCGGAAGAGACTCGCTCCTGAAATCTTGACTTGATCGGTCGAACCTCAGTTCGACTGCTTCGAACTTAACGTTCCAAAAATCGGGACTTATCCGTCTGCCACAGAATCTCTCTGCAAAGTATTATTATGATGTATATAGATCTGTAAAATTTACTGTAAATAAATGTTACTTTATGCAACGTTAACGTTTTGCCTAGAAACAACAGCAAAAAATGTCGGGAGAATGTGCCGGACATTAATACCGCATGTCAGGTTTATCCCACACAATCAAGCAGAGTCCAAACTCCGCACATGGATTATTCGCCATCCTCCCGGAGACATTTTATGTTTACCTAGTTTCTATTTATGTGACAGCATTTAGATATATTTATATAGAGCAAATAGAAAAATCACCCCCCTCCAGTTTCATTTGCTCCCACCCCCAGCTAAAAAGTCCTGAAAGAAACACTGACCACGTGTTCCAACCACAATGCAAGGTGTAAAACGACTGAATTTTTGTTATGAGGATATTCTGCGCAAGAAGTAGAAGGCTGTATTTCGATAGACGGCTGAGCTAGATTTCATGAAGCAAAATAGTAACTCTCATACTTTTATAATAACTCACTTATACAAGTACTTGTATAACATATATTGTATATACACATATACTTGTATATACACTTATACTTGTATATATACATATTTTTTGAATAATCCCAATTTTCTATACGTATGAAATAAGATAGTTTTAATTATCAATAAATTAGCTTCTTATTTGTAGATTTGTTATCGCAAAAACCGATTATCTGAGGTGAGTATGTAGCGTATAAATTTATATGGAAATATTTACTCCGACATACGCTTTTTCGACTTATATCACCCATGCCAGAACCATCAATGGCATAACTTCGGGGAATTACTGTAATAAAAGAGAGAATTGCTGTGCCGCCACAGAATAACGCCGTGTAGTGTTTAGCGATAATTACCAGTTCTGTATGAGATCAGATAATCGCCTTATTAATGTATAGAGGAGATCAGGCCCAAGCTTAAATCCGGCTTCAGTTGCCAAACACTTCAGTACACGCGCATCCTATCTGAAGTTAGGCTCCTAAATATACAGGCTGACGCAACAGCCATTTTGATTCCAACCGGCTCAGTCAGTTATCTTCTACCTGCGCTATTTCAATGGCGAGCGCATGTTACATGGCTGATATGTGAAACGCAATTTAAGCCGTAAATTAGGTATTTCATGCTTTCAAAAAATTGTACCAATCATTCAAGAAAGGAGTCTAGAGCAGCATTTTCCCGATGGTGGGTTTGGGCCAAGAAATAAAAATGCCGAGTCGCCTAAAAAAGCTCCCAAAAGCCTAGGTGTTTCGTTTTTAAGTTTTCGTTTTTTCACCAAACTTTAAAATAGTAGTAAGCAACGTTGAATTGGGACTTTTGAATCAATAATTCATTTTATCAAGACGAACCACGCATTCCGTCCGCATCAGGGCCGCTTTCTAGATTCGCACGTCTTCGATAGAATACCACTGATAGATTTTTGGCTGTCTTGTCTTCAGGAGTACTCACCCTCATAGCAAAGATCATCACACGTGTGACAGTGACGTTGTAGTCACGTGACACCTGGGTCGCAATGTGACATCATATTTGTGACGTCTTTGCGACGTTACGTATTAGTAACTTTGTAACTTCATTGTGACTATATTCTGTGACGTTTCCACAATTTAATTAACACGTAATAATGTGACGACATTACAATGGCAATTACAATGTGACGTCACAAACAATTTAATATGCGACGTCACAAACGACCATGAAAATGACCAAAATGACTTCGCTGTGACCTCAATATGACATTGCCGAGATGTACTGCGACGTCCTGTGACGTCCCAAAGTCACAGTGGGACGTAAATCTTACGTCACTGTGAAAAGAAATGCTGTTAGGGCAGTTTTAGCAGAAAAAGCGATTAAATTTCTAATGCTTTTTGTCGAGACCTATAAGCGTGAAGCAGGCCTTTCAATACTGGTTTTCCTAAACAATAAATATAGAAACCGACTGGCAGTCGAACCGGATCTAAGAATAAAGTTATATTTTTCTCCAAACCTGAAGTTTCTAGGTAACAAGAAACCGCATCATGCTGCTCACTAATAAATTATTGTGTTTTATTTAAATGTCTTAGCATTTTTGTAAGAGTAAATGCTTTTTTATTAAAATATATGGAAACTGCATTAGCATTCAAATCTGTTCTATTTTACCTATAAGGCCAGTATAGGTGATAAAAATTTAAGTGGATCGCGAAGGACAAGTATAAAAATAACCGGGCCACAGAAAAAAAAGTTTGGGAAACGCTAGTCTAGAGTGTTTCAATGAGATCCCGAAAAAAGAACGATAAAGTAACCCTCTTTTTTCCATGCACAGCCAACGCTTCAACTGGGAGTTAAGATAGCCGCGGCTGCGCACGCCTCTGTCTAAGGATTCGTCGTCAATGACAGAGAGTCTCCTATTATTTTGCTACGTTGTACTTTTTCAATTCACCTGTATACATTCAAGATATCTAGTGAACAGTTGTGCTACCTTAGTTGTCATGTATTTTTGAAATTATTTTTCAACATGATAACGCCTGGACACACATGGGACATGTCGCTCCAGAGTACCTCCGAAGCAATGATACCCTTCTATAGCCAGAATAATTTCCAGAACGCTTGCCAATTGAGAATATTTACGATTTGCTAGAACGGTAGTTGCTGCCATCATGGTATGTCGCCAAAGCACTCAATGATTACGTAATATCTAACAGAATCTCTCACAGGACATTTGGCAGTTATTTCACTTCATGCCACACCGTAAACCGGCTTGTATCGCCCCTGAAAGAAAATTTTACAAGGTATTAATCTAAAACCGTTGTGTTGTCACTTCTCTGCATGTGGTTCTTCATTTTTACATGCATTTTGCGTTTGCAAAGTCTCATAGCGACAAAACATTTCCTTCGGGGTGCGCTGGTTTTCATGAACTCAATGTGTATATCATCCGAAACATTGAACTAACATATAATATTGAATCCAGTATGTATGGATGTGTTGCTTTGTGACCCTTGTTGCATGCTTTGCAGCTTTCGGGAACCCATGGACTATTCTCACCTGCGACACTGTCCTGCGCTCTCCGCTACACCTATGTGGGAACGCTACTGGGGAGCAAGGGATCGAATGGGTCCATAGACTCTCTTCTGTTGCCTTTTGGTCCATAGACTCTCTTCTGTTGCCTTTTGGTCCATAGACTCTCTTCTGCTGATGCCTTTTGGTCCATGGACTCTCTTCTGTTGCCTTTTGGTTCATAGACTCTCTTCTGCTGCCTTTTGGTCCATAGACTCTCTTCTGTTGCCTTTTGGTCCATAGACTCTCTTCTGTTGCGTTTTGTTGCTGTTCTCTTGTTCTGTTGTTTGGCTCAGTTTGTCTTTTGTACCCGCCATTGGAAATAATAAAAAATATAAATAAATGTATGGATGTGTATGTTTCGGATTGGCTGGTCTGTTCTTCATTCTACTTTTTGATTGATTCTCTCAGGTGAACGTTTAATCTCTCACTTAGGTACATGTAACCTTCTGTCACTTCTATTTGTGTCCATTTTGTCTTTTTGACTTCGGGTTTATTGGTCTGTTTAGTATTAATGAAGGGAATCTAGCATACCCTAAAAGCAGCTTTATGCTGCATTGTTATTATATTTGTGCTTAAATAAGTAGATCAAGTTTTCCTTATCTTTTGCACAAAGTGTTTCTTACTTATTAACTTCCTGGTTATTGTTCTCTTCCGTAAACAGTGTACCTAGTAAAGGTGCAATAACCGTTCCGACATACGAGACACCTCCGTCAACCTAGATACAATGGAATTACGTGAATTGATAAACCTGACTATGACTACTTAACTGATTACTTGATTTGTTGACAAAATGTATTCCGATATTTCAAACTGCATCTTAAAGTCCACTTTTATCTTACCATCATTTCATCAAAATCTATCATATTTCTTTCAAAGTTTGAATCTTACTAGCATTACTTTTGTAATCCAGACCAGTATTTATCTACCGCCGAGCCGCGGTCTGGAACAAGGTCCTAGTATTAATACGACCGGGCTGCGAGAAATTCTCTTAGAATTTATCAATTTAGTTTTCTAAGTAGTTTTTGTGAATAAAATAGGACTACAGATATTCTAAGGAGAATAATATTAATGTGTCGAAAAGCTCAGAACCAGAACGCCTAAATAACATCTATGTAGCAAATGTCTGTGACCAAAGCGCATTTAAATTGTAATATGAATAAAAGACTCTCAGCTGACTTCAATGTTGAATTACCTTGGATAAATATTCTAGTCTCTCAATACCGTTTTTTTTTTATCAAACAAGCATCAGTAAAATATACTCTATAACAAAAAATCAACACACCAAGAAGGAGTTGTCCAATTGTAATGAAATTTCGTATGCAAAAACATTTTGAACGAACATGCAAATGAATACAATTTGGTGTCCAATGAATAAATAGTGGGAGCTCCGGCGCATCGGAACTGCGCATTCAGAAGGTGTATATAAGGAGCGATTCTGAATCTGTGGTCAAAATTTCTGTTGCATTTCGACTACGGATATCTTACGTCTTTGGTAGTCATTTCCGGCAAACTGACAGCACAGCGGTACGTAGACAACATGGTTGGTTCTCCTCCCTAAAAGCAAGATAAATAAAAACAGTATACAGATCATGGATTTTGAATCTTTGTCATCTTGTTATAGTGTAAGCAGGAGGAGATAATCATTTTCGTGTCTCATTTATTAAAATACAATAACCATTTCTTATTTATATTTCAGTGATTGATAACTTATTTAAGTGTAATTTTATATGTGTTAACAAGCCACACCATATACATAAACATACTAATATGCTTTATAATTATGGTCTGATTAATTATTAATACTTATGTTAGTTTAATATATGAACTTAAATTAGAAAGGTATTTACGAATACATTTGTCGGGAGTTGGTCCTCGTCTGATAAAAAATGTATTTACAGGTTCGCGGTCTCACAAATATTAAAAAATCTGATGTGGGCAACACATGACTTTCCTTATATAATGCAGTGAATTTACTACTTTTACAGTAAAAAAAATAAGTTTTTCTTCTAGTAGATACTTATATTCTTTCCAAGATATTGAATTTTCGACATTTTCATGAGTCGTCATTTTCATTGATTTAGCGTCATTTTTATCCATTTGGCGAGATTTTCGTTAATTTGGCAATATTTAAAAAGTCGCCAAGTTGACGACATTCCATCAAATAAGTCGCCAAAATCTCGCCAAGCGTTATGAACGGAGAAATGAGTTATTGGTTATTGTTATAGCAGATAAATGACTATTGGCGTTGAAATACAAAAGTATAACTCAAAGTATCTTTTCTCATGAATGGAAGGAGCTAGATCCACGACAATGATGTCACCAAATTTATCACATGATATTACATATGAAAAGTGAGCATGTTTCTCAAGAGTTAATATTTTTTTTAATTTGTGGGATTTTTTGATAAATTTATTTGAAAAATGGGTAATATCTCCAGAACGGTTCGTGCTAGAGTTCTAAAGTTTATGTCAATCGTTTTCTAAGGAAAAATAACATAAGAAATGTCTATTTGCGTAACTTTATTAAAGGTTTTGATTTTTTGATGATTTTTTCAAAATTTCACTCGAAAATTTAGGAAGGTTCTGAACATTCAATTGTATTTTAAAGCTATAGGCTTCCAGTATTCATGTATTGTGATTTTTTTACCAAATTTTATTTGAATCTGTCCATTTATTCGTAAGATATCGTCTCCACATTCTCACTGATACACACACACACACACACATACTTTCACACACACACACACATACTTTTACACACACACACACTCACAGACATCACTTCAAAAATGTTTGATTCGTGATCAGGGATGCTTGAAACGTGCTCTCCCGTCAGAAACTCGGATTCGAATTTTCGACCCCGTCACAATATTTTCCTCATACATTATGTATATAAGGAAAGTAAAAATACTGATCTAGACTGTCAATTCAAATGAAGAACGTCTTTTCAGGTTTACAGTAAAAACTCAAGCAATATAAAATGTCATGTTCTTTACTCTACTCCCATCCACCCTTATATATGATTTACCCTTATATATGATTTGTACTCTAGAAAAACACATCGGAATGCACCTCTGGACCAAATATAAAAGAACCTCTGTATCCTATACAGCTGGATTTGTGCCTATTATCTTTATCTTTCTCTACTGTGAGTGAAAGCAACGCTGTAAAGTAGGAAAGAATCTCTATAGGTTGCAGTGTTCTGTGGTATCAACTGATCAACTTTTAGGGCAGAGAGTGACCCTGATGTGGTGACAATCTACAGAAGATTCAAAAATACGGTTTCAAAGTCCTTCTCGTCAGCCACTATCCTTAAGACTTTAACTTTCTCCATAAACGAATGTAGCAAGAATCAAGCGTAACATCCCCGCTTAACTTCCAAACAATGCAAACCCAAACAAATATCCGTGATACAGAAAAGCATCTCAGTACTTCCGACAGCACCTTGAAGCCCCCCCCCCCCCCCCTCCTCTATTTGTCATTCTATCAACATCTCATCTCCAAGACAAATGGCCGTCCTTGTGATAGTTTTCTTCCTCCCAATATAAACCATGCGTACCTGGGGAGAGTGCGACAACCGTTCCGGTATTGGCCAATGGCACAGTTGGCAAGGGTGTCTCAAGGTCTACTCCGGGAAATCCAGACACAATACTCAACTTGATATCTTTCTCTGATCATGATCCAAGATTATGACAGTTATGGAAAAATATCATAAATAGTAAGAAAAGAGAAATGTGAGGAGAAATTGAACTGGATTATTTTTTTTTTCTCAATTTTCGTTCCCTTCCCTAAAAGCATGATAAATAAAAACAGTATACAGATCATGGATTTTGAATCTTTGTCATCTTGTTATAGTGTAAGCAGGAGGAGATAATCATTTTCGTGTCTCATTTATTAAAATACAATAACCATTTCTTATTTATATCACTAAAAGTTTAACGCAAAACATAGAACTTGAGATTGTTCAAAAACCATTCAATAAATTTATATCAAAATTTTACACATAATATAGTCATACGTAAGGGAAATTAATCCTGACTGTACAAACCGAAACTATCACTTATAAACGAAGGAATTCGTGTTCTAAAAATAGATAATTTCTTAAAATTCTTGATTTCTATTGAATTAAAATCTTGGGAAACGCAGACCAGTCCAATTGCTGCTTAGATTTTATTTATTCTCTTACATCACTTTAGCCATATAAGGATATGTTTATTGGCATCCATTAGTAGGAAAATAGGTCAGTTGTAGACAGAAATACTTAGCAATGGAATTGCTTGGTTTGATATATGTTGTTGCTGTTGTTATTGGTCAAGGTTGTTATTGGTTGTTGCTGTTGTTATTGGTTGATTGTCCCTTGGTCAAGGAACTATCTAGACCAAATTCAAAAGATCATGTCGTAAAAGGAAGTCAACAATCGTCTCCTGTTTGTCTACCTCCTACCGAGGCACTAAGGCAATCTAGGACGTGAGGAGGAGTCGTGTTGATATCTAAACAAAATATCTGCAAAGAATCTCTGCTCTAGAATTTCTGCAGAATATCTGCAGAGAACATAGGGATGGTTCAGTTTGACCATCCAATGAAAAAATAATTTCACAATTTATGAGTCACGTGTGAAAATCTGAACATAAATTTCTTTCTAGGCGTGGTAATGGCAATCAGTTTACTACCATTTCCTTCAAGCTGCCCTTATACCATTAGAAATAAGCCTACTTTTAAAACTAAAAAATATGAGGTGGGCAGCACATGACGTTCTCTATGTAATACAAGCACTTTATTTCTTTCACAGTGCAGAATAATGTATAAGATCTTTGGCATAATGTTTTAACATTTAAATGTACATTTGACACCTTTCCGATAGACGACATATAAAAACTATTTCGAAGTAAACAATTAACTTATATTTCACACAACTCTAAATTAACAATTGTCAATATTGATAGCATCCGCAATAAGTAATATTGTCCCCATATTAAAATATTTTAATAATTCATCAAATAGGCATCATTTCCGTTAACTTGGCGCTATTTTTACAATTTTGGCGATATTTTCGTCAACCTGAGGCGAAATATCAAGTTGAATGAAAGTTGTAATGTATGGCTAAATGAGTAGCTAAATTCGCCAACTTTATTACCAAGCTAATATAGACAAACAGAGAGAAAAGTATCTCGTATGAATAAATGAATTTTGCGGATTGTTAGATGTCAAAATACAAAACTATTACCCAAACTATTTTTTCTCGTGAATGGAACGAACTAGATCTACGAGAATGATGTTAGTAAGTTTATCGCATAATATTGCATACGAAAATTTAACATATTTCACAATGGTTAATATTTTTTTTTTATTTTATATGATTTCTATATAAATTTATCTAAAAAATGTGCATTATATCAAACATGGTTCATGCTAGAGTTCTAATGTTTATGAATATCGTTTCCTAATGAAAAATTACATAATAAATGGTAATTTTTGTAACATTGTTGAAGATTCTGATTTTGAACGATTTTTACAAAAGTTCATTCGAAAATTGGGGGGGGGGGGGGTGAAGGGGGGTCTTCCGACCATTCGATTGCGTTTAAAATAAATAGGCTTCCAGTATTCGCTGATTGTGATTTTTGTGCCAAATTTCTTTTAAAACGCTCCATTCGTTCGTGAAATATCGCATCCTCAGACTCACGAACACACAAGCACACACTCACACGAACACACACACACATACACATACACACAGGCATTATCTCAAAAACTCTCGAATACAGGGAAACTACGTACTATTCGCGTACTATTCCGTCAAAAACTCAAATTCGAATTTTCGACTCCATCGGAATACTTTCCTTATACATTATAATGGGGAAAGTAATATCACGTTAAGCAGGTTCTTGTTTCCAGATAATCTAAACAGCATTAATTGGTTTTGTATTTTACTTTCGTTCCTGGGCTATTAAAAGATCCGCCCGACTTAACAGTGGACATGGGGCTGCAATTTGAAAATCACGGTTCTAGGCCTAAAGCAAAATAATATTATTTCATCCAAAAGTTGCAATTTAAAGAAATACATGAAAAAACAAAACAATTGAATGCATTTATTATAGAACTATCAACTTATGCAAAGTCCTGCAAGTATATATCATAATGTATATCAATCATATAGTGCACTAATTATTTTATTTGGTACTCCTAGGGAAGGTCCTGAGGTTAAAGTGAAAAACCATCTTAAGGGTGAGCGTCAGTAAATTTTCTGCCCTATCTGCGCTTTGTTAACTTTCGCGGCACACATATTTCGCCGAAATTCTTCTCAAACAGTTGCAAAATATTTTCTTATAGATAAAATGCTATGCTTAGATTATATTAAAACTAAATTTAATACAAAATAAAAGATAGAATATATGTTTTATTTTAAATTAAAATATTTTTGGTGCTGCCATCTGTTGTCGTAATTTAATTCATACCGACTATTTTTATTTTTTAATGAACATTTTTAAATGTCTATTCCTTCTAATACGCTATTAAATACAACAACAGATCATATATAATGCCATAATCACGGAAATGTAATTGAACTTGGACTTGAAGACAAAGTAACTTGAAGACAAAACTGCAGTCCTCAGTGATGTACATTCAGATCCCTTATCAAATTTATAGAATGATAAATTACCTTTCCGTGATTGTGGCATTATTATATATGATCTGTTGTTGTATTTAACACTGTATTAGAAGGAATAGATATTTGAAAATGTTCATTAAAAAATAAAAATAATCGGTATGAATTAAATTATGACAACAGATGGCAGCACCAAAAATATTTTGGATTAAAATAAAAAATATATTCTATGTTTTATTGGGTATTAAATTTAATTTTAATATAAGCTAAGCATTGCTTTTTACCTTTCAGAAAATATTTCGCAACTGTTTGAGCAGAATTTCGGCGAAAAGTGTGTGCCACAAAAGTTAATAAAGGGCGGATAGGGCAGAAGATTTACTGACGCTCACCCTTAAGTAATCAAATCTTTGGATTAATTTCAATTTAAATATATACTGAAATTTTTTGATGATGGCAAACAAATTTGATAGACAACAAATGAAAAGATTGATTGATTTTATTAATGCATGCTTTATTTAATTATTTTAATTTAGTTCTTCTCTGCTTCATTTAATTCTTAATTTGTTGTCACTTTAAATATCAAGTCGTATGAATGATCAAAAGACCATAAAAGTAAAAAAAATATCATGAAGTAACTAAATTCTATTAGTCAATTGTCAAGAATTGTTTAAAAATTGACAGATAAACGAACAATTAATATTTTTTACTGTTTACTTTAATGTAAATTTGGTTTAAAATCTCTTATTTTAACTTCCTAATTAGATTGCAAATAATTTGTTTAGAACGATAGAAGAGCAAAATACGTATATCATTCTACCATTCTACATTGAAAACTGATAAATTTACTAATTAATGGCAGAGAATTTGTACTCACGTCAATACCCTCATGGTACAAAGAGGGTTAGAATTAATATACTACAAAAAATGAATGTTACTGTTTCGTTTAGAATGGAAAAATAAATAGTTATTGTTTTTTAAGATGTTCAATAAGCGCTCCCCGCAGTTGTCAAGTAGCACACTTGGCAGTATACCTATTGTTGGAACAAATACTATTTTTGTTCTTCGTTGCACAAAGGAGAATTGTCTTCTGCCGTTGATCTCAGAATTCATTGTGACAGAATGAAAGATAAATCTTCCGGGAAATGAGAGAAACGGAACAAGAGAAAACGAACTTTTTTTAGCGTTGTTCTTTTTATAGATACATTGTAATTAATAGTGATGCTAGCATTTAATTGATTTAATATACAGTTGCTTGTTCTCTATGAAGTATTTAACAATCAGAACTTTCTAAAAGATGCAGAGTCACTTCGACAATAATATCTTGTAATTCCGTCCTAGTAGCTTAATGGTATAGCGTCGGCTGGCCAGTTCGAAGATCCGTGGTTCGATTCCGGGTTGGTGAAGTAAGGTTCTTCATAGTGGCGCCCAAACAAATCAACTTTGTAAGTTAGTGCAAAGATGTCGAAAGTCTGAAAGCGACCCTAGTGCAACTAGTACGGATTCAGTGGACTGTAGGATATTGAGCACCGATTTTAAAATCGAGAGGATAACAATCCCCCAGGAAGTTAACCTGGACGATAAAAAACAGCATCAGGAGGTTAACCTGAAGTAAAAGTAGCAGGAGGTGGTCAGCCAGATAGCCAGTTGCACGCCAAACTGACATAACATTAGAGAGTGGAGCATGCAGAGTTATCTTTGACAATAAGAGCTTGCCATTTCGTCCCAGTAGCTCAACGATAGAACGTCGGTTGGCCAGGTCAAAGATAAGGGTCAATTCCCGGTTGGGACTGCAAGGTTCTTTACAAAGAATACTGTATCGTTTCATCTTCACATTATATTAAGAATGAAAATGTAAAACCTATGTTGCCCAATTATCCAGGTGTCTTTTCTAAGAACCTGTTTTAACTAGTCTTACTTATTAAAGGAATATGTCTGTGCGTCTGTCTGTTTGTCTTCCTATCTGTCTGATGCTCTGTGCAGCCTGTGGTGGGTAATGCAAGCGTCGTACAACCATAAAATTAGGTACACAGATACTTCAGGATCCTAATGTAGGTGCACCTCGGCGTTATTTTTTTTAATTTCGAATTAGTTTTTTAGTTATTTTATAAGCTCGAATTTCATTTGCTACTGTTAAAAACACAATAAAATGGGTGAAGAAAAATGAGGCTCGAATTTTATTTGAGGCACGGCGGCAAGATAGTAGACAAACGTCTCCCTTCCGAATCCGGAGATTCTCGACTGATGCCTCTTCGGTAGTGGGATTTAAAATTTAGAAGTTTAAAATTCCAAGTTTTGTAGATAGAGTTTGAATTTTGGAATATAAGATTGTCAGAGTATTGTAAACATTTCCTGAAAAAAAAATCATGTTTCTACGATAATAACTTTTAAATTTGGCAATAAAGATTTTAAGGTTGAGCGTCAGTAAATCTTCTGCCCTATCCGCGCTTTGTTAACTTTCGTAGCACACATTTTTCGCCGAAATTCTGCTCAAACAGTTGCGAAATATTTTCTAATAGATAAAATGCAATGCTTAGATTATATTAAAACTAAATTTAATACCCAATAAAACATAGAATATATTTTTTATTTTAATCAAAAATACTTTTGGTGCTGCCATCTGTTGTCGTAATTTAATTCATACCGATTATTTTTATTTTTAATGAACATTTTTAAATATCTATTCCTTCTAATACAGTATTAAATACAACAACAGATCATATATAATAATGCCACAATCACAGAAAGGTAATTTCTCATTCTATAAATTTGATAAGGGGATCTGAATGTACATCACTGAGGACTGCAGTTTTGTTTTCAAGTTTTCAAGTTCCTTTGTCTTCAAGTCCAAGTTCAATTATGTTTCCGTGATTGTGGCATTATTATATATGATCTGCTGTTGTATTTAATAGCGTATTAGAAGGAATAGATATTTAAAAATGTTCATTAAAAAATAAAAATAGTCGGTATGAATTAAATTACGACAACAGATGGCAGCACCAAAAATATTTTGAATTAAAATACAAAGTATATTCTATGTTTTATTGGATATTAAATTTAGTTTTAATATAATTTAAGCATAGCATTTTATCTTTCAGAAAATATTTCGCAACTGTTTGAGCAGAATTTCGGCAAAAAATGTGTACCGCGAAATTTAACAAAGCGCGGATAGGGCAGAAGATTTACTGACGTTCACCCTTAAACGGCTGTAAAACAAAAAAATTTTGATGTACTTTCTTACTAGGAGGGGTGAATTTTTAAAGTCTTCGACATTCTAACAAAAACAAATCCATTTAATGGACCCGGATAATGCCGGGTATTTCGTTCTAATTCATTGCTAAAAATACAAGCAATGTATTTGCATATCAATTCAAACATATCTGATGTGTGCAACCCATGAATTTTCCTTTAAGCTTAAATTCATTTTTTCTTTATATACATTAGTTTATTTTACAAACAATCAGATGAAATGGATACTTATTAGAAATGACGTCGAAATTGCAATTTAAAAATATTGTCTTTCTCGTTCGGTGGCTTAACGCCACATCAACTAAATTTCAGAAAACTGAAATATTTCAAAAACAATTTTTTTTTTCTTGAATAATGGGGGTTGTTCTAGCTACGTATAAAACAAGTATTTAATTAATACATTTGAAAATATTTATTGTTTTATTTCAGTTTATAACGATTTTTGTTGGCCTCTGAAAATAAAAATCAGTTTAATGTTTCCACTTTGTAAACGCAAATCAAATCAGCACCATCAAGTAAGTCATTTGAAACCAGCATGAGTGACCTCGTTAGTCAGTTTAGAGGTTCGTAAAATTGCAATCATTGTAAAATCTATTAAAATTTACTTCATCATTTTTGGACGAAATTTAGTTACATTTCATTTCTTTATCACTGCCTAAAACAGTTTGTATACAAGGTGATTCAAAAACGATGGACCAAAGTTTACGAGGTGACAGTACGCACCAAACCGAACATTTTTCGTCATTGTTTACTGGGTAAGAAATGAAACATAAAGGCTCCAATGGGCGCTTAATGGTAAAACCGATGAGATGAGGCGAAAACACAAGAATGATTGTTATAAAATGATATTTAATAAACAAAGAATTACAGTAATGGCTCTAAAGAGCGACCACCAACCTGAATGGACGTCTCACAGCTGCGATGGAGGGATTGGCGAATTCTCCCGAACAGACCAAGCATGTCGCGTACTTCGGCAGCAGCGGCACGAGTTCCTCTTCAAATTCAAGGGGAGTGTCTAAAGACCAGACTCTTGAGATATCCCCACAAAAAGAAGTCAAGACATGACAGATCGGGCGATCAGCCTAAAAAATTGGAGTTGCTAATAACTATTGCAAACCGATAAGGCCGTACATTCCTTGTTACGAAAATTTGCATGAGATTTCATCTTCTTCCCCAGATGAAATTTGCATACGTGGTTTTCTTCAACTAGAAAATAACAACCAGAATGGCGCTGTTAAGCTTGCGGAGCAGAAGCTTCCCAACGTTTCATTTCCAACCCGGTAAACTATGATGAAAAATGCTTGATTTGATCTATACTACCACCTCTTGAAGTTTGGCCCATCTTTTTTTTAATCATCCTGTATATGGAAATTTTAAAAGAATATAAATATTTCTTATCATAAGATTAAAATATTAAAGAAAATTACTTCGCTTTTAAATCTTCCGTTTGTTATACATTACATATTTTATATCTACTTAAATTTTTCGTTATATAACTGGGGGTAAACTGGCAGACCACACTAGGTTTGTATTGAGCTAAAGTTCTATGAGTTTTGAGGAAATACCAAATTTAGTACTTCTGCAGTTCATCGATATTTGTTGGCGCTCAAAATTATCGCCATTCTGGCGTGATTTGTTTCCCCCTATCAAAAATGACATGGTTACTGGTGAAACGAAACAACATACAGGGTGAAAAATAATAAAACAAACAAGAAAGATCAATCATGCTTAAAGCATTGATTATGAAACACTTTCCAACTTCAATGCAATTTTATTTAAACATGTCTAAAATGCAATACATTTCTCGGTAATATTTTAAAACTTATCACAATACTACATTAATTTATTATATTTGAAACCTTAAACCTTCATCGAAAAAAATTAACTTCATTCAAATGACGGCATTGAAATATAAATTGCCTGGTTTAAATATATCTAAAATGTTATATATTCCTCGGTAATAGTTTTAGAATTATCATAATACTACGATAATTTATTATATTTGAAAACATCATCGAAAACAACTGAAATTCATTCAAATGACGTCATAAAAAAATAACACGCCTGGCTCTCTCTATAAAAGCAACATTTCATTCATAAATAATTCCCCCATTCATGTCATTCATCACAATAGTATAATAATTTATATTATTTAAAAATTAAGACCATTGAGCTACAAGTAAGTAAACTCAATGCGTAAAACTTCATCGAAAAATATCGTCCTTCTCTTTCTTAAATCAATGAATATTTCATTCATATCAGCTAAGCAGACTCCATGGACTAAATGATTTTGTGTTAAAGAATTACAGCGATTCTAATACAACTCATTCTGCATATTTTGCTGTTTACATTTTACATAGGTGAAAAATAGGCTTAATAGTAGAAATAATGAAATTTGGAAGAGCATTTAAACTGAAATATATTGTCATTGCGTTGTTTCAGTATGTAGATGCACAGAATTTAGGCAAAAATAAAGTAGTTTTAGGACGGATACAACACTCAATATGAATTAAAAAGAACTTTAAAAATCACGATTTGGACACAAGATGGATGCCATATATCATTTTGAAGTGGGTCATGTGATCGTTTTATATCATGGACACGTGATCGCTTCATATAAGAGGTGTTATTATTATTTTAATTTTTATTTAAAAAACAACTGAATATATTTCGCTGAATTTTTTTTTATATATTTTATGGAACAATTTGAATATTGCCCAAAATTTTCGAAGTAATTTGTGAATTTTAAATCCGCTTAAAAAATGCTTGAAAAATTAGGTCCCATAGGGCTCAATGTATTCCATTTTTTCAACCCGGGTTCAATCCAAAACTAATTGGGTGATATTATTCATTTATATTCCCATAGGTCCTGTAATGCCAGAAATGTAAAGTAATAAATATTTGGAAGGATTAAAAAATAATGGAACCAGGAATGCGGGCGGATTATCCCCACGCTAAGCAGATGGGCGATAATATACAGGTGGCCCCATATCTTACATACCACGCCCATGTTTACATACCACGTTAAGCCGTTTGGCGGCAACCGAGACGGCGACGCCATGTCTACGGATTAGCCCTCAGCTCTAGATTTCAGCACGTGGACCGCCGACCGAAAAAGGGATATAAGTGAGAGTTGCTCGAAGTGGGAGTCAGAAATAGTCCAATTGATTTTGTCACAGGAATTAAATGAGGGACAGGATGTTTTATTTTCTCCAATAAAAATGGCAAGAACATTAATCACGGATGAAGCGATCCAAAGTATAGAAAATAAAAATAAGATTAGAATGTTGTTATACAATGAAAAAAATTGCCAAATTACACTTAATAAAAATATGAACGTGGGTATAATAACAGAACAAATCGAAATTGTTGATACAAAAAATAAAAGCAGTAAATCCACGTTGGAAATTAATAATATTCAAAATTTAAATAAAACAGATTATCAACAAATTCGGGAATTAAGAAAGAAAGAAATATCTCCAGACGATTTTCAAGTACAGCACTTAAATAAGGAAGATAGAAATAAAGTTATTGCATTAATGATGACCAATACAGAGGTTTTTTCAAAGTCATATGCTACCCTAGGTAAAACATCAGCAATAGTACCGAAAATCGAACTTATGCACAATTATCCTATTCAGAGTCGACCATACCCAATTCCGAGAGCAGTACGAGAAATTGCGCAAAAAGAAATTAGGGAATTATTGGAAAATGACATTATTGAAAGTTCACAAAGCACATACGCTAGTCCCATTATTCTTGTAAAGAAACCAAGTAAACCAAATGAAGAACCTAAATATAGACTTGCTATTGATTATAGGGCCATAAACGCGTATTTACCACTTTTGCCAATAAACTTACCAAAGGTGAAGGATATATTACAAAATATCGCTGGTAGTAAAATTTATACAGTTATGGATTTGAAGGCGGCGTTTTTTCAGATCGAACTAAGAAAACAAGATAGAAAGGCCTTAACGTTCACAACTTTTATGGGAAATTTTAATCCTAAAAGAATTCCGTTTGGTCTTAAAAACTCAGGAGCATATTTTCAACTTTTAATGAACAAAGTGTTAGGAGATCTATCAGAGTTAAAAATATACTTTTACTTAGATGACTTAGTCATATGCGCACAAAATAACGACGAAATGTTAGAGAAAATCAAAATTGTTTTCCAAAGATTGAAAGAAAATAATTTAACACTCGACCCGGCGAAGTTACAGATATGCAAATCGCAAATTGAATTTTTAGGATATAAAGTAAATGCGAATGGTATAAGCCCATCAATAAAAAACTCTGCAAAATTTCAAACAACCCCAAACGGTTAAACAAGTAAAAAGCTTTCTTGGGACAACAAACTATTTTAGAGGTCTGATAAAAAATTATGCACAAATTGCAGAACCGTTGGTAAATTTGACAAAAAAGAATGTTAGGTTCGAGTGGAATAATGAATGTAGAAAAGCTTTTGAAAAAATAAAAAAATGCAATTTTTAAAGAACCAGTTGTAAGACAGCCTGATGAAGTAAACCCGTTTGTCTTAACTACGGATGGCTCAGGTAAGGGAATTAGTAGTATTTTGATGCAAAGGGTAAATGGAGTCGATCATGTTATCGAATTTTATTCAAGACCTGTGAACCCGGCAGAGAAGCGTTATCCTGCAATAAAGCTAGAATTGCTAGCTATACACGCATCCTTACAACACTTCAGAGAATATCTGTTCGGAAGGAGTTTCACCTTGCTGAGTGACGCAAAATCCCTTCTTATGTACCACATAAAATTAGATAAAATGCCAAATATCATATCGAGGTGGCTAATTGACATAAGTCAGTATGATTTTAAATTCAAATATCAAAAAGGTGAAAATAACGCAAGTAATTATTGCTTGAGATATGTATTTGACAATGATAACCAAATCAAATATGTAAATACTTTAATTAAAAATGATGAGATAAATGTGGAGAAAATAATAGAGCAACAAATGGTAGATGAAAAATTAAGTAAAATTAGAGAGGAATTACAAAAAGGAAGAAACCGATATCACAATAACAAGGTATACTATATTGATAGCCAAAATAAACTGTTAATGGTAAAGAAGGAAAATAAAAGACAAACGTATAGGAAAATAAATGAGAATAAGATTGTAATACCGCACTCGCTAAAGGGAAAGATAATAGAGATAGCACATTTCCCTCATTTCGGAGTAAAAAAGACATACCAATTACTTTCAAGAAAATATTTTTGGATAGGGGCTTTCCAAGACGTGGAAAATTTTTGTAAGTCTTGTAATCAATGCTTATTAGTAAAACACAAAAATATACCACCAGCCAGACTTCAGGCCATGCCAGAAATATTAAAACCAGGAATATATTTACAACTGGATTGCGTAGGAAAACTACCACGCAGTAATGGAGGAAATAATTTTGTAATTACAATTGTAGACATGTTTTCACGATACTTTGAGGCCTATGCAGTCAGAGACATTACTGCTAAAACAATAGTGAATAAGCTAACAAACTTCGTGACAACTTATGGAGTTCCAATTATTATTCAAAGCGATAATGCTCAAATTTTTGAAAGTAAAGAATACATAGATTTTACAAATGCATTAAATATTGAAAGGCGATACAGTTCGGTTTATTTCCCAAGTTCTTTAGGTCGTTGTGAAAGAATACACAGAGACATGAAACAATGTATAATGTGTTTGTCAAAGACTACGTTTGAATGGGATGAATCTTTAAAATGGTTTAAGTTTTATGTGAATAACACTATTAACAGTAATACAGGATTTGAGCCTTCATTCCTGTTCTATCTTAGAGATTTATCATTGCCATTTGAAAATATTAAACAAACAAACATACCAAGTAAGGAAGAAATAGATATAATGTATAGTGATGTAAATAATTATAAAAATTATGTGGCACAGCATTTAAAAAATATAGATAAAGTCGTGAAAGACGCATCGGAACAACAAAAGCTGATAAATGACAAACAAATAAAAAAATATAAAATAGTGAGAAAAAACGATATATTTATAGGAGCGACAGTGTACCTAAAAAAGTTCCTAAAACCAAGGGTATTAGAGGATCGATATGATGGACCATTTAGAATTACGAAATTAGTCCGAAATAATAATGTTATAATATGTCTTAAAAGTGATGAAAATAAAACTTATAAAGTGCACATAAATAAACTATACATGGCAGCGGAGCGAAAACAATATTTGAAAGATAGTGACGAAAGCGAATCAAACCACACACACACACAGGACAAAGAAAAAAATCAAAATGAGAAAGTGATTAGAAATAATGATCAAAGTCAGATTAAGGAAGGGAAGGTCACTAAAGAAAAGCAATTAAACTGTGAAAATAATAGAAATGATGATGAGGTTTGTTATAATGCCAGAGGGTATAATTTTCGCCCTCGAATTGTTGTAAATAGTAATTTCATAAAACAAAGAATATGAAAAATATGTAAAAAGTTTGTAATTAATGTCATAAATAGAAAGTGATAATTGAGTGTATATGTATATGTTTTAAATTGTGGATATAAGTATATTTCAAAAAGTATGTTATGTATTTCTGACATTACATATATGGCAAGTTCAAAAAAAAAAAAAAAAAAAAAAAAAAAAGTGAAATAACAAAGTAATTTATAAATAATATGGTGGTATGGAATTCAACCATAACCAAGAATCGGAAGTTGATAGTTGCACTACTACAATATGTTACAAAATGAAATGATAACAAGAAAATGTATAATAATAATAAAGTAATGAATGCTGTTATGTAATGATATGTCGTATGTAAATAATTATGTAAAAGGAGAAATGAAAATTATGCATTGCAAATAATATATATCAAAATTTACAATTTAATAATAATGTGAATGTTGGTAATCCTCATGTAATTTATGGTACATTATGTCAATTATGAATAATGGACTAACTTGACAGGGAACTATCAAGAAACTACAATGATCGCTTCATATAAGAGGTGTTATTATTATTTTAATTTTTATTTAAAAAACTACTGAATATATTTCACTGAATTTTTTTTTATATATTTTATGGAACAATTTGAATATTGCCTAAAATTTTCGAAGCAATTTGTGAATTTTAAATCCGCTTAAAAAATGCTTAAAAAATTAGGTCCCATAGGGCTCAACGTATTCCATTTTTTCAACCGGGGTTCAATCCAAAACTTATTGGGTGATATTATTCATTTATATTCCCATAGGTCCTATAGACCGTTTGAACAACATACTAAAATGTCATTTTGATTAAGTCATTTTTAAGGCAGTTATCGTGCTAACGGACAGACAGGCAGACAGACAGACAGAATGAACAAAGTCATAAACACTTTTCAACTATGTTGTAAAGTGTTAAAAATGTCATAACCAAAATAAGAATTACGCTCAGGGTTTTGCCACGTGAAAGTTATCCATGTGACATGTACAAATGGTGGATAGACTATAGCCACACGCCGAACCAAAATCGTTCAATTAGGAGCAGATATGTAAAATTGTGAGGACTAGTTAAACTGAAAGTTACATCCAGGGGTTGACACAAAAATATGTGTATCCAAGTGAAATGTACAAATTATGCTCAGACTATATAGTCACCAGCAGAGTCAAAAACGCTCAATTAGGAACTGAGATGTAAAATTGTGGGGGCTAGTTAAACTAAAATTTACGCCCAGGGAGTTGACACAAAAAACGCATGTATATTATATATCCATCAAATATGTGTATCAAACTGAGACGTACGGATGGTGCAGATACAACCATCAGCATAAGCAAATTCGTTCAATTAGGAGGTGAGATGAGAAATTTGGGGAGGGGGGGCTAATTGAAGTAAAAGTTATCCTCAGAGAGCTGTCACAACAAAGATGCATAACCAGATGACATGTACAAATGGTGCAGAAACTATAGCCACTAGCAAAACTAAATTCGTTCAATTAAGAAAATTGCTCGCTAAAAATGTATAATTATGGGGCTAGTTAAACTAAAAGTTACGCTCAGGGGTCTGATACAAAATATGTATATTCAGATGACACGTACAGAGGATGCAGAGACTATAACCATCGTTAAAATCAAAATCGCTAAATTTGAAACCGAGATAAGAAATTTGGGGGCTACCTCAAGTAAAATTTACGCCCAGGGGGTATCTGAGCAATATAGTTGCCAACCTGGGATCAAAATTTCGAGGGAAACGACGCAGATAAAAGGAACACGATGAAAATTTAATATTAAATTTTTTTACTAAATATTTAAAGTGTGTTTAATTTTTAGGTATTTTTTATGTTAAATAGCTGAAAAAGTAAGACAGCTGGGTAGGTCAAGTGACCCCTCAAACTAAATATGCGAAACAACATATTTCTGAAGCGTCACTAAAAATAGCCTATCGATCACGGGTATGCCAAAAATAGGAAACTCCAGACGTTTAAAGAATTAATTTGAAGTCAAACATATTGGAATTCGTCACCAGCAGATCAACCAGAGCACAGAACTGCCACAAATTAGAAATAACCCCCTTCTCATAGGACAGAACCACACTACATCAGAAATGACGAAATGCGAAACCACTTGAATAAGTAAGACAGCTGGGAGGGTCAAGTGATCCCTCAAAGTGAGTGTCCTAAAAAACATATTTTATTCACGATGGCCAGAAACCCTTAAAATATCATAAATACCCCCCATCTCTTCCCATCACCACACACGTACACTTAATCCACTCATTTGTTCAAATGTTTATTTGAACTTCCAAATTTATTAAACAGACGAGAAAGAGAACAAACGCATTCTTAAATGTAAAAAATTGAGGCCAAATTAGCGAAACTGAGCCAATTTGAGAAGTCCCTCTTCATGTTTTCCTACTCTTCTATTTCTCTTTGGCTAGCTCCGCGCCCAGAACGCGACACAATCTACTGTTTAATTCTGCACTGTCTGTTTTTTTTCACGCCAAATTTTTAATATTGTTCCTATACCGTTCGTTTACTCTCGAAATGCCGACGTTAGGGACGCGGCTTTATAAAATATCCCTGTATTTTCCCCTTATGTGTTGAAAATTGTATGCAGTACAGTTTTCGCAATTCTGCTTTCTCTGAAGGAAACTTTAGTGCTGCCATCTAGTGACATATTTTATAACTTATTTTTAATAATTCTCGATTTAATTGAACAAAAATTCAGATTTTTTCAATAGAAATTGTAATAAATCTGTATAACTAAAAAAATAATTTGGGGTGTTTACTCAATGGTGTCGCGCGTACTCGCGACGCCCCTTATCGGCCGCGACTGATTTCTTCTCATTCATTTAAATTCATTTTCTGTTTATTGTAATTCATTAATTTGAGTTTTATTGCACAAAAAACAAACAAACACGTCTAGTTATTTGAAATGACACTAAATTTGCTCTCTTAATTCAATTTTCGTTTTTATTTGGTAACTGGAAGTATATTCAAAGACGGTGAATGTTGTTGTTGTTGTTGTTGTCAATCACAAGTTGTTGTTGAGACCCAGACCGTCCGACCTACCAGAAAGGTGTAAGGTAACTGTTTGGACGGCCGGGAAGTGCCACCCAATTTTGACTGGAACCCAGTAGAGGAGGCGTCCACAGGGACCGTACCCTCCTTCCTCTACCACCAACCTCTCTGAAGGACTTACGGACCCACATGTTTAACGTGATCGTACTCCGCATGAACACGGCGACAGTTGTGGCAGCGTGCAAATTTAGAGCGCAAACCACCAGGCTACCGCACCCGAAATGTGCCAACAGCACGCGGTGTTCCCAGATGGTCACCCACCCAAGTGCTAACCGCGCCCGATGCTGCTTGACTTCGGTGATCTAACGAGAAGCGGTGTTTTCAGCACGGTAGGGCCGTTGGCAGCAAAGGCGGTGAATGTTGTTGTTGAGACCCAGACCGTCCGACCTACCAGAAAGGTGTAAGGTAACTGTTTGGACGGCCGGGAAGTGTCACCCAATTTGGACCGGAACCCAGTGGGGGAGGCATCCACAGGGACCGTACCCTCCTAGATCTCACTGCTAACAATAAAGAGCATCACTTTCCAGTCAACCGTACGACACAAGATAGAACAATTTGTCAGTCCTATCAGTCTGAGATTTAAAGGGTAAAATCCTTACAAAAGGAATTTTGATTGGTATATTACTTTCCTTATATACATAATGTATAAGGAAAGCATTGTAACGGAGTCGAAAATTCGGCTTTGAGTTTTCGACGGGAGAGCACGTTTTAAGCATCCCTGATCACGAATCAAACATTTTTGAAGTGATGGTTGTGTGTGTTGTTGTTGAAACCCAGACCGTCCGACCTACCAGAAAGGTGTAAGGTAACTGTTTAGACGGTCGGGAAGTGCCACCCAATTTAGACTGGAACCCTGTGGGGGACGCATCCACAGGGACCGTACCCTCCTTCCCCTACCACCAACCACTCGGAAGGACTTACGGATCCACATGTTTAACGTGATCGTACTCCGCGTGAACACAAGGCGGTGAATGTTGAAGACCCAGACCGTCCGGCTCGTCAACAAGGACTTGAGCAACCATTTGGACGGCCGGGAGGCGGTGAATGTGAAAAAACTAAAATATCTGTAGAACGGCTAATGCTAGAGTAATGGTGTTGGTCTTACTTTTTTTTATTGTCAAAAATACGTACAAAACAAGCATTTAACTGATGCATTTGAGCATACGTAGTCTTTTATTTTGAATTTTATTCATTTTTGCGGGCCTTTTCGGAAAAAAAACCCCCTCTTTTTCCGACTTGTACCAAAATCTCAAAATCTAATCAGCTCCAGATTAACCTACAAGCGACTTATCTATGAAATTTTGTGAAATTTGGTCAATTAGTTTTTTAGTTAGAGTGGATAAATGTGATATTTGCGGACCATTTCGCAAGAAAAAGGGCGTTTTCTTTTATCCCGAATCATGCACAGAGACACACACAGAAGTCAAGCTAAAAATAGTTTTTCGTGTTCTAAAGATCTCAAAACATGTAGATTCGCCAAAAACTCGAGTTGCGGTTTTCGGTACGATTCCAATACTTTCCCTATGCATTACTATGTATTGTAGGAAAAGTAAAAATAATATAACAATAATAAGTCATAACAGCTTTCTTTCAACTAACTTTCAAACACTGCTAGTATTTGATTGATACGCACCCTAGTAGCCGTGCTACATAACACAAATGAAAGTTAATGGAAAATTTTACGGTAAAAACTTTGTTGATACAATATGGTGTAACGTCTTTCCAAGAATAATGGAAATTGTTCAAAAGAGATTTTACCCAAGTCTTCTATAGTTAGAATGGGAAGGGAAAAAAAGAAGGCTTAGTCAGCGCGATAAATTAAGAATAAAAGTCCTCTAACCAAAAACTTACCAGGGATGCGCCAAAATATGATCTAAAATTTTAGAAAGTTGTTAAAATTTTAAAATAATATAAATATGAAAATTTTATTGTCAGTACAAAAGTGTAATGCGGCATTTTTACTTTCCTTATATACAATAATGTATAAGGAAAGTATTGTGACGGGGTCGAAAATTCGAATTCGAGTTTTCGACGGGAGAGCACGCTTCAAGCATCCCTGATCACGAATCAAACATTTTTGAAGTGATGTCTGTGTGTGTGTGTGTGTGAAAGCATGTGTGTGTGTGTGTGAAAGTATGCGTGTGTGTGTGTGTCAGTGAGTCTGTGGAGACGATAACTGACGAGCGAATGGATCGATTCGAACGAAATTTGGTACAAAAATCACAAACCGTAAACACTGGAAACCTATTGTTTTTATACGCAATCGAATGTTCAGAACTCCCCTAAATTTTCGAATGAAATTTTGAAGAAATAGTCAAAAAATCAAAACCTGTAATAAAGTTACGCAAATAGACATTTCTTATGTAATTTTTCATTACAAAGCGATTGACATTAATTTTAGAACGCTAACATGAACCGTTCTCGAGATATTGCACATTTTTCAAAAAAATTATCAAAAAGTCATATAAAATTTAAAAAAATATTAACTGTTGAGAAACATGTTCACCTTTCATATGTAATATCATGCGATAAATTGGGTGACATCATTCTCGTGGATCTAGCTCGTTTCATTCATGAGAAAAGATACTTTGAGTAATACTTTTGTATTTGAAAGCCAATAATCATTTATCTGCTGTAAGAATAACTTATTTCTCCGTCCATAACGCTTGACGATATTTTGGCGACGAAATTGGCGGCATGTCGCCATCTTGGCGACTTTTTTTAATGTTGCCAAATTAACGAAAATCTCGCCAAATGGATAAAAATGACGCTAAATCAATGAAAATGACGACTAATCGTCGAAAATTCAATATCTTTTAAAGAATATAAGTATTTACTATTAGAAAAACCTATTTTTTTACTGTAAAAGTAGTAAACTCATTCCATTATATAAGGAATGTCATGTGTTGCCCACATTAGATTTTTTAATAAAGTTTTGAATATATATATATATATATATATATATATATATATATATATATATAAATTAAAATATACGACAAAACTGAATCATATAACTTCAAAGTAAATAAACTTGAACATTATTCATCCCATCTATCAAAATCTATATATTAAAATATTATTAATAATCATTTATTAAGAATGGAAATGTTAAGTACACCATGTTACTACAAAGAACATCTTATTAAATTCATAAACACCACTATCCAAAATACATATCCGTCAAACCTTATATATTTTCATTTATTAAAACACGATTTAAAATTAAATTCAAAACCTTGCTCCATTTACAGCAACATATTGACAGGGCAATCACAACCATTTTTGAATATTCAAAAACATATTAAGGGGACCCGGTGCCTCAATTATCTTCAAAATATCCATTTTATAACACTTTACAACATAGTTGAAAAGTGTTTATGACTTTCTTCATTCATTCTCTCTGTCTGTCCGTTAGCACGGTAACAGTCGTAAAAATGACTTTAGCAAAATGAAATTTTAGTATGTTGTTCAGACGATCTGTGGGACTTACTGGAAAATAAATGAATAATATCACCCAATTAGTTTTGGATTGAATCCGGGTTGAAAAAATGAAATACATTGAATCCTATGGAACATAATTTTTCAAAAATGTTTTAAGCGAATTTAAAATTCACAAATTGTTTCGAAAGTTTTAGAAAATATTCAAATTATCCCATAAAATATATAAAAAAAATTTCAGCAAAATATATTCAATAGTTTTTTAAATAAAAATTAAAATAATAATAACACTCTTTATACGGAGAGATCACGTAACCATCATATGAAGAGATCACGTGACCCACTTCAAAATAAAATATGGCATCCATCTTGTGTCAAAATCGTGATTTTTGAAGTTCTTTTTACTTCATATTGACTGTTGTATCCGTCCTAAAACCGCTTTATTTTTGCTTAAATTCTGTGCATCTACATACTGAAACAACGCAATTACAATATATTTCAGTTTAAATGATCATCAAACTGTAATATAATCAGAATGTAATACGAAAATATACATCAGAATGTAAATACCAAAATATGTAGAATAAGTTGTATAAGAATTGTTGCATTTCTTTAACACAAAATTATTTAGTTCATGGAGTCTGCAATATAGCTGATGAATGAAACATTCATTGATTTTACACAGAGAAGCAGACGATTTTCTCGATGAAATTTTAAGAATAGAGTTAAATTACTTGTACCTCCATGGTTTAAAGTTTTTAAATAAAATAAATTATTATAGTATTGTGGTGAATGAAGGGAATGGAAAAAAATTTATGAATGAAATGCTGCTTTTATATAAAGAGTCAGTCAGGCGATTTATGTTTCGATTTCGTCATTTGAATAAAGTTTATTTGTTTTCGATGAAGTTTTCAAATATAATAAATTATTGTATTATTATGATAATTTCAAAAATATTACTGAGGCATGTATCGCATTTTAGAGATGTTTAAACCAGGCAATTTATATTTCAATGCCGTCATTTGAGTGAAATTCATTTTTTTCGATGAAGTTTTAAGTTTTCAAATATAATAAATTAATGTCGTATTGCGATAATTTTAAAAATATTACCGAGGAATGTATTGCATTTTAAAGATGTTTAAAAAAATTGCATTGAAGTTGGAAGTGTTTCATAATCAATGCTTTATGCATGACTGATCATTCTTGTTTATAATGTTTTATTTATAATGTCCTCTTTATCATTTTCACAAGTTTGTCATATAGTCATTATTGATATCAAATATTCACTTGAGATCATCTTTTATTTCATTTTTTTGCTATACAGAACAATTTCGGTAAATGATCAATCTCTGGTATATATAATACAAGTAAATTAATATTCTTTTATTATATGTATATATATGTGTGTGTGTGTGTGTGTGTGTGTGTGTGTGTGTGTGTGTGCGTGTGTGTGTGTGTGTGTGTGTGTGTGTGTGTGTGTGTGTGTGTGTGTGTGCGTGTGTGTGTGTGTGTGTGTGTGTGTGTGTGTGTGCGTGTGTGTGTGTTAGGAAAACTGATTTATATGTGCAGGCTTTATATAAAATGAAGAAATAATTCTCTAATTAAAGTTGAATCATTTTTTTTAAATTAACAAACAAAGCATCACTTTCTTTTTGTATTAAAAATTAAATATATAATTAAACACGAAAACATTTAAATGCTGTTAATATTATAAGCCTGTCATAAGACGTGGACTCTTCCGTCTACCCTCTGACATCACTTGAGCTCCTAGTATCCACAGGCACATACCATTCACGCTCTTCTCGTATTCAATATTATAATTTTTTATACGACCCCCCATCGAAACGTACAAACTATACCATTTTCTAACAAAACGCTATTAATTTACGACCCCCTATACTCCCAAGAAAAACGTACAAGTCCCACGAACGGTAGAACTCTCTGTTTTGAACAAGGAATGTTTGATTACTGGTTTTCTCAAAGCCACAAGGTTTATCAAAGAAATTTAACTTAATCCTCCAAGATATTAAATTTTCATCCATTTAGTGCAGTTTACGTTAAGTTGGTGTCATTTTCATCAGTTTGAAGGTATTTTCTTCAATTTGGCGACATTTTAAGGAACTCGTCAATATTTAACAAAATGTTCGAAACAGACAGAGAAGCAGAGACATAGAGAGAGCGAGAGAGAGAGACTTGGGACATTATATGTATTACGATTCTTACAAATAATTAAGCATTAGGTATCTTATTTTTGGTCCATGTTAACAATACCGTGGCCACCGGTTTTAAAAATCAGTGATTATAAAAATCAAAACACCAGAAACAAACACAAAGAATATTTTAAAGAACTGAAATTTCCGCATTCAGGAATCAATCTGCCGCTTTTAAGAATCAGTTTTCAAGCTAAAAATATTTCATTTAACAAGATTTAGACTTTTGTTAAAATAAATGGGCGGATAAACAAATGTGTTTTGGGTCATTTGCTGGTATAAGATTCGAAGAGCACTAGTTAGTCCTTTCACGTTTTGATAGTGGAAACATCTGGTCACAAACGAGCATAAGATCAATCATGCGTAAAGCATTGATTATGAAACACTTTCCAACTCAAATGCAATTTTATTTAATCATCATAAAATGCGATATATTCAGCGGCAATATTTTGTAATTATCACAGAACTACAATAATATATTTTACTCGAAAACTTAAAGCATCATCGAAAAAAATGAACTTTATTCAAATGACGTCATCGAAATATAAATCGTCTGCCTCTCTATGTAAAGGAAATTAAAGTTTCATTCATATCACTTTCATTCCAGACTCCAGAGCTAAATAGTTTTGAGTGAAAAAATTTCTGCAATTCTTATACAACTCATCTCACAATCACTTGTTTACATTCAGCATCCAGTAAAATTAGGCTTCGTTGTAGAAATAATCACAATTTGATGATCATTTAAACTCAAAAATATTGTAGTTGTGTTGGCCCAGAATATAGATGCGCAATACGCAAAAATAAAGCGGTAATAGGACGGATGCAACACTAAATATAAATTCAAAAGAACTTTAAAAATCACGATTTTTACACTGGGAAAATAAGATGAATGTCATATTTTATTTTGAAGTGGGCCATGTGATCTCTTCATTATGTGTGTAACTAATGTTTTAATTTTTATTTATAAAACTAATGAACATATTTTGCTGAAATTTTTTATATATATTTTATGGGATAATTTGAATATTTTCTAAAATTTTCGAAGCCATTTGTGAAGTTTAACTCAGCTTGAAAAATGTTTGAAAAATTGGGTTCGATAGGGTTCAATGTATTTCAATTTTTCAACCCGGGTTCAATCCAAAACTAATTGGGTGATATTATTCATTTACATTCCCATATGTCCCAGAAGCCGTCTCAACAACATACTAAAATTTTATTTTGATAAAATTATTTTTACGGCAGTTATGGTGCGAACGGACAAACAGACAGAATGAATGAAAAAAGTCACTTTTCAACTGTGTTGTAAAGTGTTAAAACCCTTTAGAAATTAAGAAAATTTTGCTCAAAAACTCTGGTTCTTTTTTTCGATGCAGCCAAAGAAAAACTGCATCTGGAGTAGAACGCAGCCAATATCGTGTAAAATTTTGAAAGGCGTAAAGGAAATTTTAACGGCTATAAATGTAATCTTCAACGAAAACACGGAAAGGCAACTGATGTTGTGAAAGTACCATAAAAAAGTTTTCAAAGGTCTTTGTAAAAGTGCCTTAAAAGCCTTTGTAAAACAGAAAAACACTTCTATTCATATTTTTAAGTTGTATGGTTTAGTTTATAAAGAAATATTTTTAAATGCAAAATTAGATTTGAAAATTTATTAATAGTACTCTAAAAAACATTTGCACGCATATTATTAAAAGTTTCAGTGGAATCAGCTGTCCTTAATTTAGAGTAAGGGTCGTGATAGTTATGATAATATATACAAAAATCTGATGTGGGCAGCACATGACTTTCCTTATATAATGCAATTAATTTACTACTTTTACAGTAAAAAAATGATGTATAAGATCCACAGTACTGCGCTTTTATCGTTGAGTTGTACATTTGGCGATTTTCCGGATGGTAACATGTAAAACTATTTCAAAGTACCCAATTAACTTATATTTCGCGCAACTCTATAGAAACAATTATCAATATTGATAGCATCCTCAATTAGCGATATAGTCCATATATTAGAATATTTTACTAATTCATCAATTAGACGTCATTTTCATTAATTTAGCGCCATTTTTGCAATTTTAACGATATTCTCGTCAATCTGGGGCGAAATATCGCCATGTTGGTGATACTTTGCTAGATTACTTGCCGAGTTCGCCAAATGCATCCTCAAATGACAAACGGAGAGAAGAACATTTTTTACATACTAGAAGGTTTGTCTGTCACATGACGGATATCTGAATTTGCAAAACATTACTTCCCATTTGACTTCATTTATAGCAATTTCGCAACATTTTTGTTACTTTGGCAACATTTAAAATAGTCGCCAAGTTGGCGATGTCCCGCTAAATTTCTCGTCAAGCGTCACTGAGGGACTGACGGGGAACTGGGTTATTCTTATTGTCTATTTTTGCTCTTTCCAAGAAATTGAACTTACCAATTGGGCGAGTTTTAGGCAATTAGGTTACATTCTCGACAATTTGGCAACATTTAAAAAATCAGCAAGTTATTAATATTCCGACAAATTCGTCACCGAAATTTTGCCAAATGTTACGGACGAAAAAATAGGTTATTCTTATAGTAGATTCTTATATTCTTTCCAAGATATTAAATTTTTGTCAATTAGTCGGTATTTTCATTTATTTAGGGTCATTTTTATCAATTTGGCGACATTTTCTTTAATTTGGAAATATATTTCAAAAGTAACCAAGTTAGCGTTATACCGCTAAATTCGTCGCCAAAATCTCGCCGATTGTTATGAAAGGAGAAATAAGTTATTCTTATAAGAGATAAATAACTATTGGCGTCCAAATGCAAAAGTATTACCCAAAGTATATTTTTCCATGACTGAAACGAGCTGATGTCACCAAATTTATCGAAGGGTATTACGTATGAAAAGTGAACATATTTCACAATAGTTAATATTTTTTTTTACTTTATTTATGATAAATTTATTTGAAAAATGTGCAATATCTCGAGAACGATTCATGCTAGCCTTCTAAAATGTATGTCAATCGTTTTCTAATGAAACATTGTATAAGAAATGGCTATTTGCGTAACTTTATTTATGGTTTTGATTTTGTGATGATTTTTTCAAAATTTCACTCCAAAATTTAGGGGCGTTGTGAACATACGATTGCGTTTAAAAACAATAGGCTTCCAGTATTCACAGATTGCAATTTGTGTACTAAATTTTATTCAAATCGCTCCATTCGTTCAAAAGATATCGTTTTCACACGCACACACACACTTACACAAACACACACACACTTACACACGCACACACACACACTTATACACGCACACACACACACACACACACATACATCACCTCAACTTTTTATTCTTGTTCAGGGATGCTTGAAACGTGTGCTCTCCCGTCGAAAATTTTAATTCAAATTTTCGACCCTGTCACAATACTTTCCTTATACATTATCACTAACGTATATAGGGAAAGTTAAAATACAAAAATAACGCTTCGGCAGACGATAATTAGCTGAATATTTCAGAAATGAAGCTGGAATTTTCACGAACGCCTATAATTACGGCTTTTCTGATAGTTTGCCGAAATGATCAACAAAGTAGCTGAAAAAAAAAATGAGCAAAGGTTGCAGAATGATTTACAGTGTACATAGTCACATACCTATCATTTGGGGCGCGGTAGCCCATTGGTTAGCGCGCTGGAGTTGCACTCGGTAGGCCCGGGCTCGATTCCAGCCACTGCCAAAACTGCCGCCGTGTTCACGCGGAGTACGATCACGTTAAACATGTGGGTCCGTAAGTCCTTCCGAGAGGTTGGTGGTAGGGGAAGGAGGGTACGGTCCCTGTGGATGCTTCCCCCACTGGGTTCCGGTCCAAATTGGGTGGCACTTCCCGGCCGTCCAAACAGTTACCTTACACCTTTCTGGTAGGTCGGACGGTCTGGGTCTCAACAACAACAACAACATACCTATCATTTAAATACTGTAACATTATGCATAGAATTTACTAGAACAGCATTTAAAACAATTCCGTATTTAAGAATCAACTGCTTATAAGAATCAAAACGGATGCGATTCTTATAAACGACAGCTTCTTTGTATAATGCCTTTCTGGATATTTATTTCATTTAAAATAACATTTATCCAATTCCTTTTAAAGCATTTCAATATATATTCCAATCACCCCCAATTCTTTTCAACTACGTCAATATCTGAATTGTGAGGTTCCAGTCCACTTTATAATGCATTCATTATTGTTATTCTTATTGTATGTTAGGTTCATTTGTAATATAACCAGGACAAGAAGAATCATATTTGTAAGTTCGTATTTCAAATTTGTTTTCACATCAAGAAATCATTCCAGCGTCTTTTAACTCTCTGGAAACACACATCCACAGCCTGGCTTAATTTGTTTGACATAATTAATAGCATTTACAATGTTCCACAAGATCGGTTTGGTTTGTTATAGTTTGTAAAACGTTATGATGAAATGATTGATATCGAATAAGCACTATATAAGGAAATTTAAGAAATTTATAATTAATATTTAAATTACTATACATATTGATAATTTTCATTTTGGTACTATTAATGGAGTGTGAATCTAGTTTAAATAGCCTATTGTTCTTTAAATAATCTAACAGAAATTGTATATAGAATTTTTTACAGATAATTGCATAATTATTAGAGGCTTTATCAACATAAGCAATAACAAAAGATCTTTGTAAATCATTAATGGAATGTTTTAAGTTATCAATATTATATACAGATCTAGACAATTTAATACTATAAATAGTGTTTTTAATAAATTTTAATAAAGTAAATTTCCACATATTAAATGCCTCTAAAGACAGAGCATATGTTTAAATGCTAATTTATAAATATATTTATCAAAGTCAAGATTTATTGACTTAAAACTTTAAAAGAGTTATTACAAGATGGTGACCTGAATTTTGTACCAAATGACATAATGATTCTTAGCGTTTCGTCTTTAACTATTGTTAAATCTCCTGTAACTATATGGCCCAAGTGTGGAATTATATATTTAGCATATTCGTCTACTTTGCAAATACAATCATTATCTACATTTGACATGGAATCTTTATCTATAGAGAGAGATTGTGAAATTTCATTGTAATTAAAAGTAGGTCAACCAATAAGCTTGTTGTATTTAAAAGTCTTAATAACATTCAAATCCTCAATAGGGAATAAGTGTCTGAATTTGTTAAATATAAACCCAAAATTTATAGAATTATAAAATGGATGTTTAAAAGATATCACACAATAAGAATTAGTAGACGTATTATTATTATAAAATTGATTAAGTTTTATTTTTAAATACTTTGATCTAATAATGAGCAAATCATAGAAAATGTGATTAAAATGTTCATTAGTTAGATTAATTTTAAGAAAATGGCATAAACATTATTTAAATGTTTCTACCCGGAAATACCCAAGATTTTATCAATTTCCATTGATAAGTGCTGTTAAATTTATGATGTAAACATTTAATATCAGCTTTATAATCATGAAGTATGGCGCTTCCTTTGTCTCGTTTAAATCTTTTTAAGATTATCTGAGTTTCTATTATTTAAATGGGATTTCAAAAAAAGGTGATTAAAAATAGAATATTGATTATCTACAAAGTTATTCTTTACAATATTACCATTTAGATATAATTGATTTAATCCATATGGAAAAGAGTACAATTTGAATTAATATAGAAGTTTTCGAAAAAAAATTCTATCAGCTGTATTAGTTTTCATATCCAAAATATGTATAGTAATATTTTCAAAACCCATGTTTAGAAAAATATTTATATTCTATTTTATTAGATGTAGGAAGAAAATTATTATTGAAGATATATTTTTTGACGTGATCTCTGTGAACATTCATTAGTAAATGAATGGGATTGCTATTATGTCCTATATAAGATATATTACAAATGTTACACGAAAGTCGATAAATGCAATTAAAAATTTTACAAAAAGGTAAATGGCTATTTTGGTTCGTGATTTGGGTATTAGAAACAGAAGGGCAAGTTTTGCAAATTTTATTTTTACATCTATTGATATTATAATTTTTAAAAGGTAATTATTATATTCAAATCTATCCATGGCACAAAGTTGGTAAATTGATATCGGTCTAGACAATTCCCAACATGAATCGAAAATACCGGGCAATATCTATCAAATTATATAATAATAAGTATAAATATATTTGCCAGCCACTACATCGTATAAGTTGTGTAATTCATAATAGTATAAGAATAATTATTCGTATGACAATATAACATAGAGAACATAATATAAAAGAAGTAAAATAATTGCTTATAGATAAATAAGTATAAACTACTAAGTCTATGTAAAACCTAATCTTAATGTTAATAAGGAGAATATTACAAAATAATAAGAAAAGATTTATTAGAAGTAGAAAGAAAATTATTATTATGGATATATTTTTTAACATGATCTCTATGTACATTCATACGTAGATGAATAGGATTACTGGTCTGTCCTATATAAGATAAATTACAAATATTACAAGATAATTTGTAGATGCAATTAAAAATTTTTACAGAAAGTCTTATGACTATTTAGATGAGTAATTTGTGAGTTAGAAGCAAATGGGCAGGTTTTACAATTTTTATTCTTACATTTATTGAAGTTATAATTTTTAGCTGGGCAATTATTATATCCAAAACAATCCATGGCACACTGTTGGTAAATTGATAACGGTCTAAACAATTCCCAACAAAATTGAAAATACCGGGCAATATTTACCAAATTATATAGTAACAGGAATAAATATATTTGCCAGTCACTAAATCAAATATGTGTAATTCATAAGAGTTAAAGTAATATAAAGAGAATAGCATTAACATTTATAAATAATATAAATAAAAATAAAATAATTGCTTATATATAAATATATACAACTAAGTCCATGTAAAACCTAATAAAATGTAATAAGTAGGATATTACAAGATAAAAAGAAATGATTAACAATATAAATATAATCAATTCTAAACTAGATTAATTAAAACACAAGGTATAATAAAATATATACTGTGTAAACTGGAATTCACATAGAATCCTGTCCAAAAAAGTAATAAAAAGAGTGTACTAAAAAGTACAGTTTATAAAAGGTATCTATAACACCAATACAAAATTCCCAAAGGCAGTTACCCAGTCATAAAATCACAAAACCAATAAATTAGTAAGAAATAATAACGATAGATGGCAGCACTAGAATAAGATACTTCTAATATTTAATTACTAATAGCGAAGAAAATTAGCAGTAAGATTTAAAAACGATAGATGGCAGCACTAGATTAAGAAAATTCTAATATTAAATTACTATTAGCTAAAGAATAATTGCAATACAAATATTTACCAAATAATTAAACAGAAAGGAAGACAATAATTAATAATACTTTAAGCAAAAATATAATAAGTAACCTATGCAAATAAAAGAAAAGAATAAAATAGGAGAATGAGCCACAATAAACTACAATTAACAATGGATGAAAGTAGAGAAAGTAATACATAATAAAAAATTAAAATGAATTAAAATAAATTCTATTACTAAATTTAGCGCAAATGCAGCATAAATTTGAATAGATAGCAAATAGAATGTTTCTTTAATACGAAGCATACAAAAGGAATTAGGAATAAGGATAGTTCATAAATGAAAAGTTAGATAAACTAAACAGCGTAGTATAAGAATGTGAATGACAATGCAATATACATTTAATTTATTGCGCAAATGCAGCTAATAAATAAAATGTTTTCAATATATATATATATATACATATATATATATATACATATATATGCATATATATATGCATATATATATATATATGTATATATATATATATATATATATATATATATATATATATATGCATATATATATATACGGAGGTACATATATATATATATATGCATATATATATATATATACGTACATATATATATATATATATATATATATATATATATATATATATATATAATAAAAAAGATAAAATTAAAAATAAAAATAAAATAAAAATAATAAGACTAATTTAAAACATGATCAGTGTCATACTCTGGTTCAAAAACAATACGGAAGAAAAATTAAGTAAAGAGGATGTGGAAGGAAGTATCAGAATAAAGGAAAATAATGCTACCATATAAGACAAAATGATCTTAAATTTAAATTTGGTTGGATATGGGGATTCTTTATTGTTCTATCGATCATTGACTTTTCTGGTGTTTTGAGTGTCTGAATGGTAGATGGGTTAGTCACATATGGTACATTGTTATGTTATTATGGAATGTAAGGTATAGTAGGATTTTGGAAGGTTTCGCGTACTGTATACCTGATTATTCATTCAGGGTTGCCTGAAAAGGCATTGTTGTAAAAGCTCTATGAGAATGGGGAAGGTATTTTAATGTGACAATTATGGTGAATTTTAAAAGTTGGGTTTTATTCACTTTTTGAACTGGCAAAATTTGGTTTTTTATTGAATTATACTAAATAACCACCTTGTGAATGATTTCATACGTTAGTCGCTTTATGGCCTCAAATTGATATTTGGTTTTTATTTGTAGAATATAGAAATAACCACATTATTAATGATTTCATACATAAGTCTTTTTATGACCTCTAATTTATATTTGGTTTTTATTTGTACTATATAAAAATAACCACATTATTAATGATTTCATACACTAGTAGTTTCAATGTTAAAGTCAAAATAGTTTACATGACTATTACAGTCAGGTTTGGAAAAATATTTTTTATTTGTACATTTCTTTTATGGTATTTTAATATCGTTTTGCAAATACATTATATAACCACTTAGTTTGAGATTCCATACAATGGTTTTAATGTGCTGATGTGGGATTCACCCCCCCCCCCTCGCCTTTTCAGATCTATGGATAGTTTTAAGTGTTGTTTAAAGTAATTTAAGGGTTTTTATATTAATGACTTGGTTTTTAAAGTGTTTTTACGTTTATTGAGGTAATGGTGAGTGTCTTGTTGGATGTGATTTGAAGGTTTCGGCTACCGGGAGCGTTTCGCCGTGGCAGTAAAAGCTTTAACCGGAGAGTTGGGGGTCGCTACTCCCCACGGCCGTCACTTCATAAATACTCTTTTAACATCTTCATGGGTATATAGGTACTTGTCCTTTTTGGGAGATTATTTGGATATACACTTGTATAAAGCAGCATGGCGCTTTACCGTTGTATATAAAATGTTCTTTTAAATTTTTGAAAGGGAGTTTGGCTTTTTAAGTCATTTTTTGTATTTTTATTTGTGTATATATATATATATATATATATATATATATATATATATATATATATATATATATATATATATATATATATATATATATATATACATATATATACATACATATATATACATATATATATATATATATATATATATATACATACATATATATATATATATATATATATATATATATATATATATATATATATATATATATATACATATTTATAATAAAAATAATTTATTTCAATCTAAAGAAATTAGAGAGATATATTGTAACAACTAGAGAAGACCAGAGATAAACATATAAGAACAGACAATATTAGATTGATATACTTAAGAAATTATAATAGAAAACAATATCAGGGCAGTAAGCATCATGACTTTCTAATCTGTAAAAAAATAAAATTTAGAGATCCAACAACTAAGTGTGACATATATAAAGAGGGGGGATAAAAATGAATCACTGCCAAATAGATAGCAATCAATGAATAAACAACAGATTACGATGATGAAAATTTTAAAATAGAAAAATAAAACGAGGTAATCATGCTGATAAAATGAAATAGCACTAGGCTTAAGATGGAGGTAAATTCAGAATAGATATTTCATCAAGGATGAGTATTCTTTCAAATTAAAGAAGAATGATGCTTGTTTCTGAATATAAGGATAGATAATAACTATGGACTCTGCGTATACTCGACCGATAAACATAAGAAAGGAAAAATTATGCAGAAATCAAATTATTGTATAATATATATAGTGAAAGATTACTATACTGAATAATACACAATATTGAATAATACATATAGTAAGTACATACTATATTGAATAATACATATAGTAAGTACTTACTATATTGAATAATACATATAGTAAGTATTGAATAATACATATAGTGAAAATATTGGATTCACTTAAAATCCATTTCAAATATGTAATAATAAAATTAAATGATTGTACTGAAAAGTACAGTTTAAAAGAGCTTCAATAATTCACCAATACAATATACTAAACGCATATATATAATAACCCATACCAAAAATTCGAAATTAACAAATAGTAAGAAAGAATAACGATAGATGGCAGCACTAGACATATTACAACTAAGATTAGTATATTATTAGCTCAAATAAGAATCATAGCAATATACTAATTATAACAAAATAATTTAACTGAATTAATAAACAGTATGGAGGAAGTCAATTTATAATAGAGATAATCCAACAATAAATGTATTAACATAGACAATAAAAATCAGCGATAAAAATAGGAGAATGTTAGTAACAGAATTCTTCTATTAACATTGAACGAAAGTAGAATTAAACTAGAAAGATCAATCATGCTTAAAGCATTGATTATGAAACACTTTCCAACTTCAATGAAATTTTATTTAAAAAAGTCTAAAATGCAATACATTCCTCGTTAATATTTAAAAACTTATCACAATACTACATTAATTTATTATATTTGAAAACTTAAACCTTCATTGAAAAGAAATGAACTTCATTCAAATGACGACATTGAAATATAAATTGCCTGGTTTAAATATCTCTAAAGTGCGATACATTCCACGGTAATATTTTTAAAACTATCATAATACTACGATAATTTATTATATTTGAAAACTTCGTCGAAAACAACTGAAATTAATTCAAATGACGTCATAGAAAAAATAACACGCCTGGATCTCTCTATAAAAACAGCATTTCATTCATAACTTTCTCCCATTCATTTCATTCATCACAATACTATAATAATTTATTTTATTTAAAAATTAAGACCATGGAGCTACAAGTAATTAAACTCGATGCTTAAAATTTCATCGAAAAAAAATCGTCCTTCTCTTTATAAAATCAATTAATATTTCATTCATATCAGCCATGCAGACTCCATGGGCTAAATTATTTTGTGTTAAAGAAATACAGCAATTCTAATACAACTCATTCTGCATATTTTGCTGTTTACATTTTACATAAGTATAAAATAGGCTTCGTTGTAGAAATAATCAAATTTGGATGAGCATTTAAACTCAAATATATCGTATTTGCATTGTTTCAGTATGTAGATGCACAGAATTTAAGCAAAAATAAAGTAGTTTTAGGTCGGATACAACACTCAATATGAATTAAAAAGAACTTAAAAAATCACGATTTTGAAACAAGATGGATGCCATATATCATTTGAAGTGGGTCATGTAATCTTTTCATATTATGTTCACGTGTTCGTTTCATATAAGGGGTGTAATTATTATTTTAATTTTTATTTAAAAAGCTACTGAATATATTTCGCTGAATTTGTTTTATATATTTTATGGAACAATTTGAATATTACCTAAAATTTTCGAAGCAATTTGTGAATTTTAAATCCGCTTAAAACATTTTTGAAAAATTATGAATTTATTTGAATTATTTTGAATTATTGAGGCCACAAAAAATGAAACAAGTAAATATAAAAACTTCTTTTCTTGGGTAAAAGCTTTTGCTCCTAACTCGCCGTGAGCAGCTTCAATGGAGACAAATCATACGAAATATATGTATTGGATAAAATATATATACAATGGAAGAAAACAGTAATAAATATATTGGCGTAATTCATTGAGCTCAATTTGCAGCTGCATTAGAAACTTGGCCGTGTTTAACTTTTCATTATCACGTCTTAACCTTTTTCTTCATAAACGAATCTGAATATTGAACTCTTTTAACTATATTACAACAATGTGAATTTTAAACACCATTTCGAAAAAAAAAAAATGCCGATTCCATTTTTCAGGATTCCACTAAATTCTGATAGATTAAAATGCCATTAAAGAAGTTGAAACAAACAACCAGACACCCACACATCAGTCATGACGTCATTACGAACAAAATAAAAAAATAATTTAAAAAAGAAAGCAAAATAGGAAGAAAGAGAATAAATAAATAATTAAGAAATTGGTAGGTATACTGATCGTTTAGTGATACACACATACTCTCGCGGACTTTGTTTGGATAAAGGGCGCACTTGCAAAATTATATCTGGCCCGTGGGGGGATCGAACCCACGACCTTCGCGTTATTAGCACGACGCTCTAACCAACTGAGCTAACGGGCCGCCGATAGCAACTCCATGTTTATCGCTGTGTCGAAAACTGGCTTTTGAAATCAGTGGAATGAAAGATATATGAATAGATAATTTTTATTCTTATATATTCAACAACAGAGTGTACACGTAACCAGAGGCTAGGCGAATATCAATATATATATTTATACACATTCAATTTTATTTATGCTGTTTTTTTGCAATCGTTTTGTTGAGAATTCGGATTTATATTCCATTTAGCCGCAAATTCATTTGCACTGGTAGAAACTCCTTCCACATAACTATTGTTTCTGTAGTCACTAATAAACCAAGAAAAGAACTTTTTAGATGAGGACAAAGCTGCAGAAAAGCTACTGTATCACTTACAACTTTTTAGTATACAGTTCGTTTTATTGATATTGCAAAACTCTCTAAAACAATATTCTTTAAGCATGAGCGTCAGTAAATCTTCTGCCCTATCCGCGCTTTGTTAACTTTCGCGGCACACATATATCGCCGAAATTCTGCTCAAACAGTTGCGAAATATTTTCTGAAAGATAAAATGCAATGCTTAGATTATATTAAAACTAAATTTAATGCCCCCAAAAACATAGAATACATTTTTTATTTTAATCCAAAATATTTTTGGTGCTGCCATCTGTTGTCGTAATTTAATTCATACCGATTATTTTTATTTTTTAATGAACATTTTTAAATATCTATTCCTTCTAATACAGTGTTAAATACAACAACAGATCATATATAATAATCCCACAATCACGGAAAGGTAATTTATCATTCTCTAAATTTGATAAGGGATCTGAATGTACATTACTGAGGACTGCAGTTTTGTCTTCAAGTTCCTTTGTCTTCAAGTCCAAGTTCAATTACGTTTCCGTGATTATGGCATTACATATGACTGTTGTTGTATTTAATAGCGTATTAGAAGGAATAGATATTTAAAAATGTTCATTAAAAAATAAAAATAGTCGGTATGAATTAAATTACAACAACAGATGGCAGCACCTAAAATATTTTAAATTAAAATAAAATATATATTCTATGTTTTATTGGGTATTAAATTTAGTTTTAATATAATCTAAGCAAAGCATTTTATCTATAAGAAAATATTTCGCAACTGTTTGAGCAGAATTTCGGTGAAATATGTGTGCCGCGAAAGTTGACAATGCGTGGATAGGGCAGAAAATTTACTGACGCTCACCCTTAAACCAAATTAACGTGGACCAATTTTATTGACATTGTTTGTTCTCAAGGATCTCAAGGACGGGGTTAGTGGAGTGCCCAGGAGAGGAAGAATTCCTCCCTTTAAACTCCAGACGAAAAGGAAAAGAGACAGAAAAAAAGGAAGTAGTAAAAAAGTAGTATATAAATAAAATTGAAAGTCTGCCTGTCTGTCTGTTTGTCCCAGCATCACGGGGAAATGGCTGAACAGAATTTAATGAAATTTCGTGAATAGCCTTGAAATAGCTCTCCATAAATTTAGTTCAAGTTTCGAGTTTCTAAGACCAGGGGTTGTTGAGATATTAATGAAAAACGGAACTTCTTCCTAGGTGTTCTACTCTCCAACTCCGTGGTCTATCCAAACGGAAAGGATGAAAATCGTTTGCTTAAAACGTCAAAATGAAATAAAACTTCATTTCTGAGTTTGATGCAGGATTTTTGCTTTAATTAGTCACTATCGGAAAACATGAATTGTTTGAAGTATGAATTTAAATGGAAAAATCTACTTCCATGGTTTATCTTTCACAAGCTTTTACTCAACGATGAAAAGTATAAAGAAATCAAAATGGCTATTTAATTTCGCATTTTATGAAGAAGATTCTATCTTATATCATGTTGTTCGGCAACGGAATGAAATTAAATGTGTTGTTAATATTTATTATTATTTTTTCGATTTGTATAATAAATAAATGGATGTAAAAATATATTTTAGAAATGAACGGTTTGATTCATCAGCACTAGGGTGACCCACAAGCGATTTATCTACTGAATTTTATGAAATTCGGTCCATTAGTTTTTCAGCTAGAGTGGATACATGCAATTTTTGCGGGCCATTTCGCAAAAAAAGGCGGTTTTTTTTATCCCGAATCGTACCCAAAACTAATCAGCCCCAGATTCGCTCACAAGTGACTTACTTACCAAGTTTTATGAAATTCGGTCAATTAGTTTTTTAGTTAGAGTGGACACAAAATCTGCTCAAACAGATTTTGTATCCACTCATACTAAAGATAGAGTGGACACATGCAATTTTTGGTCAATTCGGTAAATTAGTTTTTTAGTTAGAGTGGATACAAAATCTGCACAGACAGCCAGACAGACACACACACAGTCGTCACGCTAAAAATGGTTTTATCGTTTCTAGAAGTCCCGAAACGTGTAGATCCGTCGAAAACTCGAGTTGTGATTTTCGGTATGATTCCGATACTTTCCCTATGCATTACCATGTATTGCAGAAAAAGTAAAAATCTGATCTGGGCAGCAGATGACTTTCCCTGCAGACTCTAATTCATATTTTCTTTATCTCTTTAATAATTCATTTGTTTGAGTTTAATTGAACCAAATAACACTAAATTTGCTTTTTCAATTCAATATTTCTTTCTTATTTGGTAATCGGACATTTTTCCGAAAGCTGCGTAAGAAAAGTGCAAGAAATCTCAAATATCTTGAGAACGGTCAGTCCTAAAGTATAACGGAAGTGTGTTATATTATTTTCCTCGTCAAAAATTGCGCATAAAACAAAAATTCATTTGATATATTTGAGCATATATAGTCTTTTTAACACTTTACAACAAAGTTGAAAAGTGTTTATGACTTTGTTCATTCTGTCTGTCTGTCTGTCTGTCTGTCTTTCTGTCCGTTAGCACGATAACTGCCGTAAAAATGACTTAATCAAAATGAAATTTTAGTATGTTGTTCAGACGGTCTACAGGACCTATGGAAATATAAATGAATAATATCCCCCAATTAGTTTTGGATTGAACCCTGGTTGAAAAAATGAAATACATTGAGCCCTATGGGACCTAATTTTTCAAGCATTTTTTAAGCGGATTTAAAATTCACAAATTGCATCGAAAATTTTAGGCAATATTCAAATTGTTCCATAAAATATATAAAAAAAAATTCAGCGAAATATATTCAGTAGTTTTTTAAATAAAAATTAAAATAATAATAACACCTCTTATATGAAGCGATCACGTGTCCATGATATGAAACGATCACATGACCCACTTCAAAATGATATGGCATCCATCTTGTCTCAAAATCGTGATTTTTAAAGTTCTTTTTAATTCATATTGAGTGTTGTATCCATCCTAAAACTACTTTATTTTTGCCTAAATTCTGTGCATCTACATACTTTAACAACAAAATGACAATATATTTGAGTTTAAATGCTCATACAAATTTGATTATTTCTGCTATTAAGCCTATTTTTCACCTATGTAAAATGTAAACAGCAAAATATGTAGAATGAGTTGTATTAGAATCGCTGTAATTCTTTAACGCAAAATCATTTAGTCCATGGAGTCTGCATGGCTGATATGAATGAAATATTCATTGATTTTAGAAAGAGAAGGACGATAATTTTCGATGAAGATTTACGCATAGAGTTTTACTTACTTGTAGCTCCATGGTCTTAATTTTTAAATAATATAAATTATTATAATATTGTGATGAATGACATGAATGGGGGACTTATTTATGAATGAAATCCTGCTTTTATAGAGAGAGCCAGGCGTGTTATTTTTTTATGACGTCATTTGAATGAATTTCAGTTGTTTTCGATAAAGTTTTCCAATATAATAAATTATCGTAGTATTATGATAATTCTAAAATTATTACCGAGGAATGTATCACATTTTAGAGATGTTTAAACCAGGCAATTTATATTTTAATGCCGTCATTTGAATGAAGTTAATTTATTTCGATGAAGGTTTAAGGTTTCAAATATAATAAATTAATGTAGTATTGTGATAAGTTTTAAAATATTACCGAGGAATGTATTGAATTTTAGACATGTTTAAATAAAATTGCATTGAAGTTGGAAAGTGTTTCATAATCAATGCTTTAAGCATGATTGATCTTTCTTGTTTTTTTTAGATTGGAGTATAAAGACAGCCTGACGGCTGCCTGGGAGCTCCGTTAATTGGACATCCTTGAATCCGGATATTCTCGAAAGCAGGAGCTCTGGACTGGTAGACTGGGTTTTAGATCGCGTGACACATTATCTATGTCGGATAGCATTGCTTCAATACAGTAACTAGTATATCAGGTCTATGATGAATTCCTGGTTAATCCACTAGGTCCAAATCTAGGGGACGTCTTTCGAGTCAGTAAAGATAAAGTTTCACTAATGATTGTTTATAGATGTTGATGGTTTTCAACTATATCACAATCGCCAGACATACTGTAAGGTCATCCAATTGATATAATGCCAGAAAACAAGATTATACAGCTTACCTTTGAAATGATATACCTATCCATTCATACACTGCCTACGTCCAAATGTCTTTACTATAAATGAAAACAATAGCTCTTTGTACATGGGGTTCATGATTAAGCAGCCTTCAGTAGCCCTTGCCAAGTATGCCGCAGGCCAATGGCAGAACGGTTGTTGTCCCCCTGGTTTGATATTTTGATTTAGAAACAATTAAGCCAAGGACGGTCATTCATCCTAACAAGATCTGCAATCAGATACTAAGATAGCATCTTTTACTTTGCTAAGTGGCATGCCTAATTTAGAACTAGCAGAAAGCCAATTTCGTGGATTATCCCTTTGAGGCTAGAGTGGTAAGAACGCCAATTCATGTTATTCTCGGGAAAGAATCGGATTTTCAGGAATAAGATTTTAAACGAATTTGGAATTTTTAAAGTTCCCCAAAAGTAAAGAGTTTCTATATGAGCTACTTGAAAATCTGTTGAGCCTTATTCCGTTGTAAGATAAATATGGGATTTTTAGTAAAGTCCGTAAGAGGTTATTTTTTCCTCCAGCCAAAATAATCATTAACCTCCATGTTGGAAATAATATTTGGAAAGAACTGAAATGAAAGAAATACTTTTGCGCATGGACTAATTGGCTTTTTACCGATGTCTTACATACGTTTTAAGAGTTTATTCTTGTATGGCAACACTGAAAAAATGTTAATGAAACTAGGATTTGACGTTCGGTTTGCTGCGGCGATTTGAGCATTGTATCTTTCGTTTTGTGTATTAAAAGAGGTTGATTATTTTGTAAAGATATTCCTCAGTGATAATTTTATTTGCTTCAAGTATTCTATTATCGACAACCGCTAAAGCATCTGGTAGATGCACAAGAGCCCCAAATTTATTTTAATAATTGTGTTACGGTTTCTAACACTCTACTTCGTTCAGTTTGTAGAATTTTTTCACGATGTTTTCTGCCAAGTATAGATCCTAGGAATAGGAAGATTCATTCTCTTTTCAAAAGTTAATAAAATAGAAATAATTCTAATACTTTTGTTAAAGTGAATGCATTGATTTTCGAAACATATTAGAAACACTTCTAACTGCTTTACTGGATTTTTAGAAAAATTATATACCTTCCTTTTTTCAGTACCTACGTTTAGTAAAAAACGGCGAGAAAAAAATCCTAAAACCTAAACGATGTAGAAGTTAGGAGTTATTTTCCACAGGTTAACACGGAAAAAATGAAACACGCGGCTAGAGGGGCGGGGGGTATCCTATTTAAGCACTCAAATAATTGTTTTAAGGAAAAATCCACAAGTTTATACATACGTTCGATCTATTTATAGTAAAGTGACTATGCCCGATCGAATAAAAAGGATTGCAGCACACCTTGCAGAGAATTAAAGAAGTTAGGATAACGACTCAGCAACAAAGCGAGAAGGACTAAAAGTAAACCCATTAAAAAGCTGTGGGGTACTGTCTAACGCAGCAGATTTGAAAGTGTGTTCCGCAGAACCCTGTGGTTCAGCTATAATATTCTACGGGTTCCGCGGCGTTATAATTTTGTAAAAATTTCCTTTAAAAGTGAAAAGAAAACGCGTAAAATTTTGAATGCATAATTTGGACCAAAATGATTTTTTTTTTATATCATTTCAGGGTTCCGCCATCAAACTAAATTTCAAGACGGTTCCGGGAACAGAAAAGTTTGAAAATAATGAACGTTTAATGAATGGGACTCGAAGCACCAGGAAGGAACGAAGGCAATAAATATCAATCTAACTTTATGAATAGTTAGATACACAGCCACTAATTATAAGGATCGTGTTCTTTTTCTAATTCAAACATACATTTCTAATACGGGGTCTATACTATACAGGCTGGACATCAGATTGTCTTGTTTATTTTAGCATTATAGTAATACCCCCAACTTACGCGAATTCGCAATTAATCTATTGACTGATTGACTGTTCCTTTCCGCTCCTAAGCCCTACCTGTCGCCTCTGCCACTTGCAGTGTTTCTGTCAGGCATGCATGTGTGGCGGTTAACTATCGCCATTTATGCCACCTGCACTAAAACGAGTTAGAAGCGGAGTCTCTCTGTGTATCTGATAACTGGGGAAACCGCATACCGTTTCCTATTTTGGACGCCTGACTTCCGAAGACTCCCGATGGGGGTTTGCACATAACTTTAACGCCGGTGACAGTATGTTGGCATTTGAACGCCATAATATTCGTCACCGGTATGTGTGAAAAACAATACGATGGTGCACATCCTAAAACACGTGGCGTGCATAAGGGACACCCCCATAAATGAGCCCCAGACCGACGATGAGCAATACGCCCCAGATGGTCGGTCACTCATTCTGGGGCGTATACAAAATTCAATTGAGAGAAAAACTTTCACCATTTCGGAAGAGACTCGCTCCTGAAATCTTGACTTGATCGGTCGAACCTCAGTTCGACTGCTTCGAACTTAACGTTCCAAAAATCGGGACTTATCCGTCTGCCACAGAATCTCTCTGCAAAGTATTATTATGATGTATATAGATCTGTAAAATTTACTGTAAATAAATGTTACTTTATGCAACGTTAACGTTTTGCCTAGAAACAACAGCAAAAAATGTCGGGAGAATGTGCCGGACATTAATACCGCATGTCAGGTTTATCCCACACAATCAAGCAGAGTCCAAACTCCGCACATGGATTATTCGCCATCCTCCCGGAGACATTTTATGTTTACCTAGTTTCTATTTATGTGACAGCATTTAGATATATTTATATAGAGCAAATAGAAAAATCACCCCCCTCCAGTTTCATTTGCTCCCACCCCCAGCTAAAAAGTCCTGAAAGAAACACTGACCACGTGTTCCAACCACAATGCAAGGTGTAAAACGACTGAATTTTTGTTATGAGGATATTCTGCGCAAGAAGTAGAAGGCTGTATTTCGATAGACGGCTGAGCTAGATTTCATGAAGCAAAATAGTAACTCTCATACTTTTATAATAACTCACTTATACAAGTACTTGTATAACATATATTGTATATACACATATACTTGTATATACACTTATACTTGTATATATACATATTTTTTGAATAATCCCAATTTTCTATACGTATGAAATAAGATAGTTTTAATTATCAATAAATTAGCTTCTTATTTGTAGATTTGTTATCGCAAAAACCGATTATCTGAGGTGAGTATGTAGCGTATAAATTTATATGGAAATATTTACTCCGACATACGCTTTTTCGACTTATATCACCCATGCCAGAACCATCAATGGCATAACTTCGGGGAATTACTGTAATAAAAGAGAGAATTGCTGTGCCGCCACAGAATAACGCCGTGTAGTGTTTAGCGATAATTACCAGTTCTGTATGAGATCAGATAATCGCCTTATTAATGTATAGAGGAGATCAGGCCCAAGCTTAAATCCGGCTTCAGTTGCCAAACACTTCAGTACACGCGCATCCTATCTGAAGTTAGGCTCCTAAATATACAGGCTGACGCAACAGCCATTTTGATTCCAACCGGCTCAGTCAGTTATCTTCTACCTGCGCTATTTCAATGGCGAGCGCATGTTACATGGCTGATATGTGAAACGCAATTTAAGCCGTAAATTAGGTATTTCATGCTTTCAAAAAATTGTACCAATCATTCAAGAAAGGAGTCTAGAGCAGCATTTTCCCGATGGTGGGTTTGGGCCAAGAAATAAAAATGCCGAGTCGCCTAAAAAAGCTCCCAAAAGCCTAGGTGTTTCGTTTTTAAGTTTTCGTTTTTTCACCAAACTTTAAAATAGTAGTAAGCAACGTTGAATTGGGACTTTTGAATCAATAATTCATTTTATCAAGACGAACCACGCATTCCGTCCGCATCAGGGCCGCTTTCTAGATTCGCACGTCTTCGATAGAATACCACTGATAGATTTTTGGCTGTCTTGTCTTCAGGAGTACTCACCCTCATAGCAAAGATCATCACACGTGTGACAGTGACGTTGTAGTCACGTGACACCTGGGTCGCAATGTGACATCATATTTGTGACGTCTTTGCGACGTTACGTATTAGTAACTTTGTAACTTCATTGTGACTATATTCTGTGACGTTTCCACAATTTAATTAACACGTAATAATGTGACGACATTACAATGGCAATTACAATGTGACGTCACAAACAATTTAATATGCGACGTCACAAACGACCATGAAAATGACCAAAATGACTTCGCTGTGACCTCAATATGACATTGCCGAGATGTACTGCGACGTCCTGTGACGTCCCAAAGTCACAGTGGGACGTAAATCTTACGTCACTGTGAAAAGAAATGCTGTTAGGGCAGTTTTAGCAGAAAAAGCGATTAAATTTCTAATGCTTTTTGTCGAGACCTATAAGCGTGAAGCAGGCCTTTCAATACTGGTTTTCCTAAACAATAAATATAGAAACCGACTGGCAGTCGAACCGGATCTAAGAATAAAGTTATATTTTTCTCCAAACCTGAAGTTTCTAGGTAACAAGAAACCGCATCATGCTGCTCACTAATAAATTATTGTGTTTTATTTAAATGTCTTAGCATTTTTGTAAGAGTAAATGCTTTTTTATTAAAATATATGGAAACTGCATTAGCATTCAAATCTGTTCTATTTTACCTATAAGGCCAGTATAGGTGATAAAAATTTAAGTGGATCGCGAAGGACAAGTATAAAAATAACCGGGCCACAGAAAAAAAAGTTTGGGAAACGCTAGTCTAGAGTGTTTCAATGAGATCCCGAAAAAAGAACGATAAAGTAACCCTCTTTTTTCCATGCACAGCCAACGCTTCAACTGGGAGTTAAGATAGCCGCGGCTGCGCACGCCTCTGTCTAAGGATTCGTCGTCAATGACAGAGAGTCTCCTATTATTTTGCTACGTTGTACTTTTTCAATTCACCTGTATACATTCAAGATATCTAGTGAACAGTTGTGCTACCTTAGTTGTCATGTATTTTTGAAATTATTTTTCAACATGATAACGCCTGGACACACATGGGACATGTCGCTCCAGAGTACCTCCGAAGCAATGATACCCTTCTATAGCCAGAATAATTTCCAGAACGCTTGCCAATTGAGAATATTTACGATTTGCTAGAACGGTAGTTGCTGCCATCATGGTATGTCGCCAAAGCACTCAATGATTACGTAATATCTAACAGAATCTCTCACAGGACATTTGGCAGTTATTTCACTTCATGCCACACCGTAAACCGGCTTGTATCGCCCCTGAAAGAAAATTTTACAAGGTATTAATCTAAAACCGTTGTGTTGTCACTTCTCTGCATGTGGTTCTTCATTTTTACATGCATTTTGCGTTTGCAAAGTCTCATAGCGACAAAACATTTCCTTCGGGGTGCGCTGGTTTTCATGAACTCAATGTGTATATCATCCGAAACATTGAACTAACATATAATATTGAATCCAGTATGTATGGATGTGTTGCTTTGTGACCCTTGTTGCATGCTTTGCAGCTTTCGGGAACCCATGGACTATTCTCACCTGCGACACTGTCCTGCGCTCTCCGCTACACCTATGTGGGAACGCTACTGGGGAGCAAGGGATCGAATGGGTCCATAGACTCTCTTCTGTTGCCTTTTGGTCCATAGACTCTCTTCTGTTGCCTTTTGGTCCATAGACTCTCTTCTGCTGATGCCTTTTGGTCCATGGACTCTCTTCTGTTGCCTTTTGGTTCATAGACTCTCTTCTGCTGCCTTTTGGTCCATAGACTCTCTTCTGTTGCCTTTTGGTCCATAGACTCTCTTCTGTTGCGTTTTGTTGCTGTTCTCTTGTTCTGTTGTTTGGCTCAGTTTGTCTTTTGTACCCGCCATTGGAAATAATAAAAAATATAAATAAATGTATGGATGTGTATGTTTCGGATTGGCTGGTCTGTTCTTCATTCTACTTTTTGATTGATTCTCTCAGGTGAACGTTTAATCTCTCACTTAGGTACATGTAACCTTCTGTCACTTCTATTTGTGTCCATTTTGTCTTTTTGACTTCGGGTTTATTGGTCTGTTTAGTATTAATGAAGGGAATCTAGCATACCCTAAAAGCAGCTTTATGCTGCATTGTTATTATATTTGTGCTTAAATAAGTAGATCAAGTTTTCCTTATCTTTTGCACAAAGTGTTTCTTACTTATTAACTTCCTGGTTATTGTTCTCTTCCGTAAACAGTGTACCTAGTAAAGGTGCAATAACCGTTCCGACATACGAGACACCTCCGTCAACCTAGATACAATGGAATTACGTGAATTGATAAACCTGACTATGACTACTTAACTGATTACTTGATTTGTTGACAAAATGTATTCCGATATTTCAAACTGCATCTTAAAGTCCACTTTTATCTTACCATCATTTCATCAAAATCTATCATATTTCTTTCAAAGTTTGAATCTTACTAGCATTACTTTTGTAATCCAGACCAGTATTTATCTACCGCCGAGCCGCGGTCTGGAACAAGGTCCTAGTATTAATACGACCGGGCTGCGAGAAATTCTCTTAGAATTTATCAATTTAGTTTTCTAAGTAGTTTTTGTGAATAAAATAGGACTACAGATATTCTAAGGAGAATAATATTAATGTGTCGAAAAGCTCAGAACCAGAACGCCTAAATAACATCTATGTAGCAAATGTCTGTGACCAAAGCGCATTTAAATTGTAATATGAATAAAAGACTCTCAGCTGACTTCAATGTTGAATTACCTTGGATAAATATTCTAGTCTCTCAATACCGTTTTTTTTTTATCAAACAAGCATCAGTAAAATATACTCTATAACAAAAAATCAACACACCAAGAAGGAGTTGTCCAATTGCAATGAAATTTCGTATGCAAAAACATTTTGAACGAACATGCAAATGAATACAATTTGGTGTCCAATGAATAAATAGTGGGAGCTCCGGCGCATCGGAACTGCGCATTCAGAAGGTGTATATAAGGAGCGATTCTGAATCTGTGGTCAAAATTTCTGTTGCATTTCGACTACGGATATCTTACGTCTTTGGTAGTCATTTCCGGCAAACTGACAGCACAGCGGTACGTAGACAACATGGTTGGTTCTCCTCCCTAAAAGCAAGATAAATAAAAACAGTATACAGATCATGGATTTTGAATCTTTGTCATCTTGTTATAGTGTAAGCAGGAGGAGATAATCATTTTCGTGTCTCATTTATTAAAATACAATAACCATTTCTTATTTATATTTCAGTGATTGATAACTTATTTAAGTGTAATTTTATATGTGTTAACAAGCCACACCATATACATAAACATACTAATATGCTTTATAATTATGGTCTGATTAATTATTAATACTTATGTTAGTTTAATATATGAACTTAAATTAGAAAGGTATTTACGAATACATTTGTCGGGAGTTGGTCCTCGTCTGATAAAAAATGTATTTACAGGTTCGCGGTCTCACAAATATTAAAAAATCTGATGTGGGCAACACATGACTTTCCTTATATAATGCAGTGAATTTACTACTTTTACAGTAAAAAAAATAAGTTTTTCTTCTAGTAGATACTTATATTCTTTCCAAGATATTGAATTTTCGACATTTTCATGAGTCGTCATTTTCATTGATTTAGCGTCATTTTTATCCATTTGGCGAGATTTTCGTTAATTTGGCAATATTTAAAAAGTCGCCAAGTTGACGACATTCCATCAAATAAGTCGCCAAAATCTCGCCAAGCGTTATGAACGGAGAAATGAGTTATTGGTTATTGTTATAGCAGATAAATGACTATTGGCGTTGAAATACAAAAGTATAACTCAAAGTATCTTTTCTCATGAATGGAAGGAGCTAGATCCACGACAATGATGTCACCAAATTTATCACATGATATTACATATGAAAAGTGAGCATGTTTCTCAAGAGTTAATATTTTTTTTAATTTGTGGGATTTTTTGATAAATTTATTTGAAAAATGGGTAATATCTCCAGAACGGTTCGTGCTAGAGTTCTAAAGTTTATGTCAATCGTTTTCTAAGGAAAAATAACATAAGAAATGTCTATTTGCGTAACTTTATTAAAGGTTTTGATTTTTTGATGATTTTTTCAAAATTTCACTCGAAAATTTAGGAAGGTTCTGAACATTCAATTGTATTTTAAAGCTATAGGCTTCCAGTATTCATGTATTGTGATTTTTTTACCAAATTTTATTTGAATCTGTCCATTTATTCGTAAGATATCGTCTCCACATTCTCACTGATACACACACACACACACACATACTTTCACACACACACACACATACTTTTACACACACACACACTCACAGACATCACTTCAAAAATGTTTGATTCGTGATCAGGGATGCTTGAAACGTGCTCTCCCGTCAGAAACTCGGATTCGAATTTTCGACCCCGTCACAATATTTTCCTCATACATTATGTATATAAGGAAAGTAAAAATACTGATCTAGACTGTCAATTCAAATGAAGAACGTCTTTTCAGGTTTACAGTAAAAACTCAAGCAATATAAAATGTCATGTTCTTTACTCTACTCCCATCCACCCTTATATATGATTTACCCTTATATATGATTTGTACTCTAGAAAAACACATCGGAATGCACCTCTGGACCAAATATAAAAGAACCTCTGTATCCTATACAGCTGGATTTGTGCCTATTATCTTTATCTTTCTCTACTGTGAGTGAAAGCAACGCTGTAAAGTAGGAAAGAATCTCTATAGGTTGCAGTGTTCTGTGGTATCAACTGATCAACTTTTAGGGCAGAGAGTGACCCTGATGTGGTGACAATCTACAGAAGATTCAAAAATACGGTTTCAAAGTCCTTCTCGTCAGCCACTATCCTTAAGACTTTAACTTTCTCCATAAACGAATGTAGCAAGAATCAAGCGTAACATCCCCGCTTAACTTCCAAACAATGCAAACCCAAACAAATATCCGTGATACAGAAAAGCATCTCAGTACTTCCGACAGCACCTTGAAGCCCCCCCCCCCCCCCCCCCTCCTCTATTTGTCATTCTATCAACATCTCATCTCCAAGACAAATGGCCGTCCTTGTGATAGTTTTCTTCCTCCCAATATAAACCATGCGTACCTGGGGAGAGTGCGACAACCGTTCCGGTATTGGCCAATGGCACAGTTGGCAAGGGTGTCTCAAGGTCTACTCCGGGAAATCCAGACACAATACTCAACTTGATATCTTTCTCTGATCATGATCCAAGATTATGACAGTTATGGAAAAATATCATAAATAGTAAGAAAAGAGAAATGTGAGGAGAAATTGAACTGGATTATTTTTTTTTTCTCAATTTTCGTTCCCTTCCCTAAAAGCATGATAAATAAAAACAGTATACAGATCATGGATTTTGAATCTTTGTCATCTTGTTATAGTGTAAGCAGGAGGAGATAATCATTTTCGTGTCTCATTTATTAAAATACAATAACCATTTCTTATTTATATCACTAAAAGTTTAACGCAAAACATAGAACTTGAGATTGTTCAAAAACCATTCAATAAATTTATATCAAAATTTTACACATAATATAGTCATACGTAAGGGAAATTAATCCTGACTGTACAAACCGAAACTATCACTTATAAACGAAGGAATTCGTGTTCTAAAAATAGATAATTTCTTAAAATTCTTGATTTCTATTGAATTAAAATCTTGGGAAACGCAGACCAGTCCAATTGCTGCTTAGATTTTATTTATTCTCTTACATCACTTTAGCCATATAAGGATATGTTTATTGGCATCCATTAGTAGGAAAATAGGTCAGTTGTAGACAGAAATACTTAGCAATGGAATTGCTTGGTTTGATATATGTTGTTGCTGTTGTTATTGGTCAAGGTTGTTATTGGTTGTTGCTGTTGTTATTGGTTGATTGTCCCTTGGTCAAGGAACTATCTAGACCAAATTCAAAAGATCATGTCGTAAAAGGAAGTCAACAATCGTCTCCTGTTTGTCTACCTCCTACCGAGGCACTAAGGCAATCTAGGACGTGAGGAGGAGTCGTGTTGATATCTAAACAAAATATCTGCAAAGAATCTCTGCTCTAGAATTTCTGCAGAATATCTGCAGAGAACATAGGGATGGTTCAGTTTGACCATCCAATGAAAAAATAATTTCACAATTTATGAGTCACGTGTGAAAATCTGAACATAAATTTCTTTCTAGGCGTGGTAATGGCAATCAGTTTACTACCATTTCCTTCAAGCTGCCCTTATACCATTAGAAATAAGCCTACTTTTAAAACTAAAAAATATGAGGTGGGCAGCACATGACGTTCTCTATGTAATACAAGCACTTTATTTCTTTCACAGTGCAGAATAATGTATAAGATCTTTGGCATAATGTTTTAACATTTAAATGTACATTTGACACCTTTCCGATAGACGACATATAAAAACTATTTCGAAGTAAACAATTAACTTATATTTCACACAACTCTAAATTAACAATTGTCAATATTGATAGCATCCGCAATAAGTAATATTGTCCCCATATTAAAATATTTTAATAATTCATCAAATAGGCATCATTTCCGTTAACTTGGCGCTATTTTTACAATTTTGGCGATATTTTCGTCAACCTGAGGCGAAATATCAAGTTGAATGAAAGTTGTAATGTATGGCTAAATGAGTAGCTAAATTCGCCAACTTTATTACCAAGCTAATATAGACAAACAGAGAGAAAAGTATCTCGTATGAATAAATGAATTTTGCGGATTGTTAGATGTCAAAATACAAAACTATTACCCAAACTATTTTTTCTCGTGAATGGAACGAACTAGATCTACGAGAATGATGTTAGTAAGTTTATCGCATAATATTGCATACGAAAATTTAACATATTTCACAATGGTTAATATTTTTTTTTTATTTTATATGATTTCTATATAAATTTATCTAAAAAATGTGCATTATATCAAACATGGTTCATGCTAGAGTTCTAATGTTTATGAATATCGTTTCCTAATGAAAAATTACATAATAAATGGTAATTTTTGTAACATTGTTGAAGATTCTGATTTTGAACGATTTTTACAAAAGTTCATTCGAAAATTGGGGGGGGGGGGGGTGAAGGGGGGTCTTCCGACCATTCGATTGCGTTTAAAATAAATAGGCTTCCAGTATTCGCTGATTGTGATTTTTGTGCCAAATTTCTTTTAAAACGCTCCATTCGTTCGTGAAATATCGCATCCTCAGACTCACGAACACACAAGCACACACTCACACGAACACACACACACATACACATACACACAGGCATTATCTCAAAAACTCTCGAATACAGGGAAACTACGTACTATTCGCGTACTATTCCGTCAAAAACTCAAATTCGAATTTTCGACTCCATCGGAATACTTTCCTTATACATTATAATGGGGAAAGTAATATCACGTTAAGCAGGTTCTTGTTTCCAGATAATCTAAACAGCATTAATTGGTTTTGTATTTTACTTTCGTTCCTGGGCTATTAAAAGATCCGCCCGACTTAACAGTGGACATGGGGCTGCAATTTGAAAATCACGGTTCTAGGCCTAAAGCAAAATAATATTATTTCATCCAAAAGTTGCAATTTAAAGAAATACATGAAAAAACAAAACAATTGAATGCATTTATTATAGAACTATCAACTTATACAAAGTCCTGCAAGTATATATCATAATGTATATCAATCATATAGTGCACTAATTATTTTATTTGGTACTCCTAGGGAAGGTCCTGAGGTTAAAGTGAAAAACCATCTTAAGGGTGAGCGTCAGTAAATTTTCTGCCCTATCTGCGCTTTGTTAACTTTCGCGGCACACATATTTCGCCGAAATTCTTCTCAAACAGTTGCAAAATATTTTCTTATAGATAAAATGCTATGCTTAGATTATATTAAAACTAAATTTAATACAAAATAAAAGATAGAATATATGTTTTATTTTAAATTAAAATATTTTTGGTGCTGCCATCTGTTGTCGTAATTTAATTCATACCGACTATTTTTATTTTTTAATGAACATTTTTAAATGTCTATTCCTTCTAATACGCTATTAAATACAACAACAGATCATATATAATGCCATAATCACGGAAATGTAATTGAACTTGGACTTGAAGACAAAGTAACTTGAAGACAAAACTGCAGTCCTCAGTGATGTACATTCAGATCCCTTATCAAATTTATAGAATGATAAATTACCTTTCCGTGATTGTGGCATTATTATATATGATCTGTTGTTGTATTTAACACTGTATTAGAAGGAATAGATATTTGAAAATGTTCATTAAAAAATAAAAATAATCGGTATGAATTAAATTATGACAACAGATGGCAGCACCAAAAATATTTTGGATTAAAATAAAAAATATATTCTATGTTTTATTGGGTATTAAATTTAATTTTAATATAAGCTAAGCATTGCTTTTTACCTTTCAGAAAATATTTCGCAACTGTTTGAGCAGAATTTCGGCGAAAAGTGTGTGCCACAAAAGTTAATAAAGGGCGGATAGGGCAGAAGATTTACTGACGCTCACCCTTAAGTAATCAAATCTTTGGATTAATTTCAATTTAAATATATACTGAAATTTTTTGATGATGGCAAACAAATTTGATAGACAACAAATGAAAAGATTGATTGATTTTATTAATGCATGCTTTATTTAATTATTTTAATTTAGTTCTTCTCTGCTTCATTTAATTCTTAATTTGTTGTCACTTTAAATATCAAGTCGTATGAATGATCAAAAGACCATAAAAGTAAAAAAAATATCATGAAGTAACTAAATTCTATTAGTCAATTGTCAAGAATTGTTTAAAAATTGACAGATAAACGAACAATTAATATTTTTTACTGTTTACTTTAATGTAAATTTGGTTTAAAATCTCTTATTTTAACTTCCTAATTAGATTGCAAATAATTTGTTTAGAACGATAGAAGAGCAAAATACGTATATCATTCTACCATTCTACATTGAAAACTGATAAATTTACTAATTAATGGCAGAGAATTTGTACTCACGTCAATACCCTCATGGTACAAAGAGGGTTAGAATTAATATACTACAAAAAATGAATGTTACTGTTTCGTTTAGAATGGAAAAATAAATAGTTATTGTTTTTTAAGATGTTCAATAAGCGCTCCCCGCAGTTGTCAAGTAGCACACTTGGCAGTATACCTATTGTTGGAACAAATACTATTTTTGTTCTTCGTTGCACAAAGGAGAATTGTCTTCTGCCGTTGATCTCAGAATTCATTGTGACAGAATGAAAGATAAATCTTCCGGGAAATGAGAGAAACGGAACAAGAGAAAACGAACTTTTTTTAGCGTTGTTCTTTTTATAGATACATTGTAATTAATAGTGATGCTAGCATTTAATTGATTTAATATACAGTTGCTTGTTCTCTATGAAGTATTTAACAATCAGAACTTTCTAAAAGATGCAGAGTCACTTCGACAATAATATCTTGTAATTCCGTCCTAGTAGCTTAATGGTATAGCGTCGGCTGGCCAGTTCGAAGATCCGTGGTTCGATTCCGGGTTGGTGAAGTAAGGTTCTTCATAGTGGCGCCCAAACAAATCAACTTTGTAAGTTAGTGCAAAGATGTCGAAAGTCTGAAAGCGACCCTAGTGCAACTAGTACGGATTCAGTGGACTGTAGGATATTGAGCACCGATTTTAAAATCGAGAGGATAACAATCCCCCAGGAAGTTAACCTGGACGATAAAAAACAGCATCAGGAGGTTAACCTGAAGTAAAAGTAGCAGGAGGTGGTCAGCCAGATAGCCAGTTGCACGCCAAACTGACATAACATTAGAGAGTGGAGCATGCAGAGTTATCTTTGACAATAAGAGCTTGCCATTTCGTCCCAGTAGCTCAACGATAGAACGTCGGTTGGCCAGGTCAAAGATAAGGGTCAATTCCCGGTTGGGACTGCAAGGTTCTTTACAAAGAATACTGTATCGTTTCATCTTCACATTATATTAAGAATGAAAATGTAAAACCTATGTTGCCCAATTATCCAGGTGTCTTTTCTAAGAACCTGTTTTAACTAGTCTTACTTATTAAAGGAATATGTCTGTGCGTCTGTCTGTTTGTCTTCCTATCTGTCTGATGCTCTGTGCAGCCTGTGGTGGGTAATGCAAGCGTCGTACAACCATAAAATTAGGTACACAGATACTTCAGGATCCTAATGTAGGTGCACCTCGGCGTTATTTTTTTTAATTTCGAATTAGTTTTTTAGTTATTTTATAAGCTCGAATTTCATTTGCTACTGTTAAAAACACAATAAAATGGGTGAAGAAAAATGAGGCTCGAATTTTATTTGAGGCACGGCGGCAAGATAGTAGACAAACGTCTCCCTTCCGAATCCGGAGATTCTCGACTGATGCCTCTTCGGTAGTGGGATTTAAAATTTAGAAGTTTAAAATTCCAAGTTTTGTAGATAGAGTTTGAATTTTGGAATATAAGATTGTCAGAGTATTGTAAACATTTCCTGAAAAAAAAATCATGTTTCTACGATAATAACTTTTAAATTTGGCAATAAAGATTTTAAGGTTGAGCGTCAGTAAATCTTCTGCCCTATCCGCGCTTTGTTAACTTTCGTAGCACACATTTTTCGCCGAAATTCTGCTCAAACAGTTGCGAAATATTTTCTAATAGATAAAATGCAATGCTTAGATTATATTAAAACTAAATTTAATACCCAATAAAACATAGAATATATTTTTTATTTTAATCAAAAATACTTTTGGTGCTGCCATCTGTTGTCGTAATTTAATTCATACCGATTATTTTTATTTTTAATGAACATTTTTAAATATCTATTCCTTCTAATACAGTATTAAATACAACAACAGATCATATATAATAATGCCACAATCACAGAAAGGTAATTTCTCATTCTATAAATTTGATAAGGGGATCTGAATGTACATCACTGAGGACTGCAGTTTTGTTTTCAAGTTTTCAAGTTCCTTTGTCTTCAAGTCCAAGTTCAATTATGTTTCCGTGATTGTGGCATTATTATATATGATCTGCTGTTGTATTTAATAGCGTATTAGAAGGAATAGATATTTAAAAATGTTCATTAAAAAATAAAAATAGTCGGTATGAATTAAATTACGACAACAGATGGCAGCACCAAAAATATTTTGAATTAAAATACAAAGTATATTCTATGTTTTATTGGATATTAAATTTAGTTTTAATATAATTTAAGCATAGCATTTTATCTTTCAGAAAATATTTCGCAACTGTTTGAGCAGAATTTCGGCAAAAAATGTGTACCGCGAAATTTAACAAAGCGCGGATAGGGCAGAAGATTTACTGACGTTCACCCTTAAACGGCTGTAAAACAAAAAAATTTTGATGTACTTTCTTACTAGGAGGGGTGAATTTTTAAAGTCTTCGACATTCTAACAAAAACAAATCCATTTAATGGACCCGGATAATGCCGGGTATTTCGTTCTAATTCATTGCTAAAAATACAAGCAATGTATTTGCATATCAATTCAAACATATCTGATGTGTGCAACCCATGAATTTTCCTTTAAGCTTAAATTCATTTTTTCTTTATATACATTAGTTTATTTTACAAACAATCAGATGAAATGGATACTTATTAGAAATGACGTCGAAATTGCAATTTAAAAATATTGTCTTTCTCGTTCGGTGGCTTAACGCCACATCAACTAAATTTCAGAAAACTGAAATATTTCAAAAACAATTTTTTTTTTCTTGAATAATGGGGGTTGTTCTAGCTACGTATAAAACAAGTATTTAATTAATACATTTGAAAATATTTATTGTTTTATTTCAGTTTATAACGATTTTTGTTGGCCTCTGAAAATAAAAATCAGTTTAATGTTTCCACTTTGTAAACGCAAATCAAATCAGCACCATCAAGTAAGTCATTTGAAACCAGCATGAGTGACCTCGTTAGTCAGTTTAGAGGTTCGTAAAATTGCAATCATTGTAAAATCTATTAAAATTTACTTCATCATTTTTGGACGAAATTTAGTTACATTTCATTTCTTTATCACTGCCTAAAACAGTTTGTATACAAGGTGATTCAAAAACGATGGACCAAAGTTTACGAGGTGACAGTACGCACCAAACCGAACATTTTTCGTCATTGTTTACTGGGTAAGAAATGAAACATAAAGGCTCCAATGGGCGCTTAATGGTAAAACCGATGAGATGAGGCGAAAACACAAGAATGATTGTTATAAAATGATATTTAATAAACAAAGAATTACAGTAATGGCTCTAAAGAGCGACCACCAACCTGAATGGACATCTCACAGCTGCGATGGAGGGATTGGCGAATTCTCCCGAACAGACCAAGCATGTCGCGTACTTCGGCAGCAGCGGCACGAGTTCCTCTTCAAATTCAAGGGGAGTGTCTAAAGACCAGACTCTTGAGATATCCCCACAAAAAGAAGTCAAGACATGACAGATCGGGCGATCAGCCTAAAAAATTGGAGTTGCTAATAACTATTGCAAACCGATAAGGCCGTACATTCCTTGTTACGAAAATTTGCATGAGATTTCATCTTCTTCCCCAGATGAAATTTGCATACGTGGTTTTCTTCAACTAGAAAATAACAACCAGAATGGCGCTGTTAAGCTTGCGGAGCAGAAGCTTCCCAACGTTTCATTTCCAACCCGGTAAACTATGATGAAAAATGCTTGATTTGATCTATACTACCACCTCTTGAAGTTTGGCCCATCTTTTTTTTAATCATCCTGTATATGGAAATTTTAAAAGAATATAAATATTTCTTATCATAAGATTAAAATATTAAAGAAAATTACTTCGCTTTTAAATCTTCCGTTTGTTATACATTACATATTTTATATCTACTTAAATTTTTCGTTATATAACTGGGGGTAAACTGGCAGACCACACTAGGTTTGTATTGAGCTAAAGTTCTATGAGTTTTGAGGAAATACCAAATTTAGTACTTCTGCAGTTCATCGATATTTGTTGGCGCTCAAAATTATCGCCATTCTGGCGTGATTTGTTTCCCCCTATCAAAAATGACATGGTTACTGGTGAAACGAAACAACATACAGGGTGAAAAATAATAAAACAAACAAGAAAGATCAATCATGCTTAAAGCATTGATTATGAAACACTTTCCAACTTCAATGCAATTTTATTTAAACATGTCTAAAATGCAATACATTTCTCGGTAATATTTTAAAACTTATCACAATACTACATTAATTTATTATATTTGAAACCTTAAACCTTCATCGAAAAAAATTAACTTCATTCAAATGACGGCATTGAAATATAAATTGCCTGGTTTAAATATATCTAAAATGTTATATATTCCTCGGTAATAGTTTTAGAATTATCATAATACTACGATAATTTATTATATTTGAAAACATCATCGAAAACAACTGAAATTCATTCAAATGACGTCATAAAAAAATAACACGCCTGGCTCTCTCTATAAAAGCAACATTTCATTCATAAATAATTCCCCCATTCATGTCATTCATCACAATAGTATAATAATTTATATTATTTAAAAATTAAGACCATTGAGCTACAAGTAAGTAAACTCAATGCGTAAAACTTCATCGAAAAATATCGTCCTTCTCTTTCTTAAATCAATGAATATTTCATTCATATCAGCTAAGCAGACTCCATGGACTAAATGATTTTGTGTTAAAGAATTACAGCGATTCTAATACAACTCATTCTGCATATTTTGCTGTTTACATTTTACATAGGTGAAAAATAGGCTTAATAGTAGAAATAATGAAATTTGGAAGAGCATTTAAACTGAAATATATTGTCATTGCGTTGTTTCAGTATGTAGATGCACAGAATTTAGGCAAAAATAAAGTAGTTTTAGGACGGATACAACACTCAATATGAATTAAAAAGAACTTTAAAAATCACGATTTGGACACAAGATGGATGCCATATATCATTTTGAAGTGGGTCATGTGATCGTTTTATATCATGGACACGTGATCGCTTCATATAAGAGGTGTTATTATTATTTTAATTTTTATTTAAAAAACAACTGAATATATTTCGCTGAATTTTTTTTTATATATTTTATGGAACAATTTGAATATTGCCCAAAATTTTCGAAGTAATTTGTGAATTTTAAATCCGCTTAAAAAATGCTTGAAAAATTAGGTCCCATAGGGCTCAATGTATTCCATTTTTTCAACCCGGGTTCAATCCAAAACTAATTGGGTGATATTATTCATTTATATTCCCATAGGTCCTGTAATGCCAGAAATGTAAAGTAATAAATATTTGGAAGGATTAAAAAATAATGGAACCAGGAATGCGGGCGGATTATCCCCACGCTAAGCAGATGGGCGATAATATACAGGTGGCCCCATATCTTACATACCACGCCCATGTTTACATACCACGTTAAGCCGTTTGGCGGCAACCGAGACGGCGACGCCATGTCTACGGATTAGCCCTCAGCTCTAGATTTCAGCACGTGGACCGCCGACCGAAAAAGGGATATAAGTGAGAGTTGCTCGAAGTGGGAGTCAGAAATAGTCCAATTGATTTTGTCACAGGAATTAAATGAGGGACAGGATGTTTTATTTTCTCCAATAAAAATGGCAAGAACATTAATCACGGATGAAGCGATCCAAAGTATAGAAAATAAAAATAAGATTAGAATGTTGTTATACAATGAAAAAAATTGCCAAATTACACTTAATAAAAATATGAACGTGGGTATAATAACAGAACAAATCGAAATTGTTGATACAAAAAATAAAAGCAGTAAATCCACGTTGGAAATTAATAATATTCAAAATTTAAATAAAACAGATTATCAACAAATTCGGGAATTAAGAAAGAAAGAAATATCTCCAGACGATTTTCAAGTACAGCACTTAAATAAGGAAGATAGAAATAAAGTTATTGCATTAATGATGACCAATACAGAGGTTTTTTCAAAGTCATATGCTACCCTAGGTAAAACATCAGCAATAGTACCGAAAATCGAACTTATGCACAATTATCCTATTCAGAGTCGACCATACCCAATTCCGAGAGCAGTACGAGAAATTGCGCAAAAAGAAATTAGGGAATTATTGGAAAATGACATTATTGAAAGTTCACAAAGCACATACGCTAGTCCCATTATTCTTGTAAAGAAACCAAGTAAACCAAATGAAGAACCTAAATATAGACTTGCTATTGATTATAGGGCCATAAACGCGTATTTACCACTTTTGCCAATAAACTTACCAAAGGTGAAGGATATATTACAAAATATCGCTGGTAGTAAAATTTATACAGTTATGGATTTGAAGGCGGCGTTTTTTCAGATCGAACTAAGAAAACAAGATAGAAAGGCCTTAACGTTCACAACTTTTATGGGAAATTTTAATCCTAAAAGAATTCCGTTTGGTCTTAAAAACTCAGGAGCATATTTTCAACTTTTAATGAACAAAGTGTTAGGAGATCTATCAGAGTTAAAAATATACTTTTACTTAGATGACTTAGTCATATGCGCACAAAATAACGACGAAATGTTAGAGAAAATCAAAATTGTTTTCCAAAGATTGAAAGAAAATAATTTAACACTCGACCCGGCGAAGTTACAGATATGCAAATCGCAAATTGAATTTTTAGGATATAAAGTAAATGCGAATGGTATAAGCCCATCAATAAAAAACTCTGCAAAATTTCAAACAACCCCAAACGGTTAAACAAGTAAAAAGCTTTCTTGGGACAACAAACTATTTTAGAGGTCTGATAAAAAATTATGCACAAATTGCAGAACCGTTGGTAAATTTGACAAAAAAGAATGTTAGGTTCGAGTGGAATAATGAATGTAGAAAAGCTTTTGAAAAAATAAAAAAATGCAATTTTTAAAGAACCAGTTGTAAGACAGCCTGATGAAGTAAACCCGTTTGTCTTAACTACGGATGGCTCAGGTAAGGGAATTAGTAGTATTTTGATGCAAAGGGTAAATGGAGTCGATCATGTTATCGAATTTTATTCAAGACCTGTGAACCCGGCAGAGAAGCGTTATCCTGCAATAAAGCTAGAATTGCTAGCTATACACGCATCCTTACAACACTTCAGAGAATATCTGTTCGGAAGGAGTTTCACCTTGCTGAGTGACGCAAAATCCCTTCTTATGTACCACATAAAATTAGATAAAATGCCAAATATCATATCGAGGTGGCTAATTGACATAAGTCAGTATGATTTTAAATTCAAATATCAAAAAGGTGAAAATAACGCAAGTAATTATTGCTTGAGATATGTATTTGACAATGATAACCAAATCAAATATGTAAATACTTTAATTAAAAATGATGAGATAAATGTGGAGAAAATAATAGAGCAACAAATGGTAGATGAAAAATTAAGTAAAATTAGAGAGGAATTACAAAAAGGAAGAAACCGATATCACAATAACAAGGTATACTATATTGATAGCCAAAATAAACTGTTAATGGTAAAGAAGGAAAATAAAAGACAAACGTATAGGAAAATAAATGAGAATAAGATTGTAATACCGCACTCGCTAAAGGGAAAGATAATAGAGATAGCACATTTCCCTCATTTCGGAGTAAAAAAGACATACCAATTACTTTCAAGAAAATATTTTTGGATAGGGGCTTTCCAAGACGTGGAAAATTTTTGTAAGTCTTGTAATCAATGCTTATTAGTAAAACACAAAAATATACCACCAGCCAGACTTCAGGCCATGCCAGAAATATTAAAACCAGGAATATATTTACAACTGGATTGCGTAGGAAAACTACCACGCAGTAATGGAGGAAATAATTTTGTAATTACAATTGTAGACATGTTTTCACGATACTTTGAGGCCTATGCAGTCAGAGACATTACTGCTAAAACAATAGTGAATAAGCTAACAAACTTCGTGACAACTTATGGAGTTCCAATTATTATTCAAAGCGATAATGCTCAAATTTTTGAAAGTAAAGAATACATAGATTTTACAAATGCATTAAATATTGAAAGGCGATACAGTTCGGTTTATTTCCCAAGTTCTTTAGGTCGTTGTGAAAGAATACACAGAGACATGAAACAATGTATAATGTGTTTGTCAAAGACTACGTTTGAATGGGATGAATCTTTAAAATGGTTTAAGTTTTATGTGAATAACACTATTAACAGTAATACAGGATTTGAGCCTTCATTCCTGTTCTATCTTAGAGATTTATCATTGCCATTTGAAAATATTAAACAAACAAACATACCAAGTAAGGAAGAAATAGATATAATGTATAGTGATGTAAATAATTATAAAAATTATGTGGCACAGCATTTAAAAAATATAGATAAAGTCGTGAAAGACGCATCGGAACAACAAAAGCTGATAAATGACAAACAAATAAAAAAATATAAAATAGTGAGAAAAAACGATATATTTATAGGAGCGACAGTGTACCTAAAAAAGTTCCTAAAACCAAGGGTATTAGAGGATCGATATGATGGACCATTTAGAATTACGAAATTAGTCCGAAATAATAATGTTATAATATGTCTTAAAAGTGATGAAAATAAAACTTATAAAGTGCACATAAATAAACTATACATGGCAGCGGAGCGAAAACAATATTTGAAAGATAGTGACGAAAGCGAATCAAACCACACACACACACAGGACAAAGAAAAAAATCAAAATGAGAAAGTGATTAGAAATAATGATCAAAGTCAGATTAAGGAAGGGAAGGTCACTAAAGAAAAGCAATTAAACTGTGAAAATAATAGAAATGATGATGAGGTTTGTTATAATGCCAGAGGGTATAATTTTCGCCCTCGAATTGTTGTAAATAGTAATTTCATAAAACAAAGAATATGAAAAATATGTAAAAAGTTTGTAATTAATGTCATAAATAGAAAGTGATAATTGAGTGTATATGTATATGTTTTAAATTGTGGATATAAGTATATTTCAAAAAGTATGTTATGTATTTCTGACATTACATATATGGCAAGTTCAAAAAAAAAAAAAAAAAAAAAAAAAAAAAAGTGAAATAACAAAGTAATTTATAAATAATATGGTGGTATGGAATTCAACCATAACCAAGAATCGGAAGTTGATAGTTGCACTACTACAATATGTTACAAAATGAAATGATAACAAGAAAATGTATAATAATAATAAAGTAATGAATGCTGTTATGTAATGATATGTCGTATGTAAATAATTATGTAAAAGGAGAAATGAAAATTATGCATTGCAAATAATATATATCAAAATTTACAATTTAATAATAATGTGAATGTTGGTAATCCTCATGTAATTTATGGTACATTATGTCAATTATGAATAATGGACTAACTTGACAGGGAACTATCAAGAAACTACAAAGAACTATCAAAGCTATGAGTTGTACGAGGCTAAAAAGTGGAACTCAGCCTTTCTCACGATGGATGAACTTATGTGTTTGCGAGGAACCATTGTGAACTTAATTTCTTACCACTGGGGTGAAACTGTGGGAGAGTAACTTTTGGACTTTTTTTTTTCGCGGGGGGTGAGAATGTAATGCCAGAAATGTAAAGTAATAAATATTTGGAAGGATTAAAAAATAATGGAACCAGGAATGCGGGCGGATTATCCCCACGCTAAGCAGATGGGCGATAATATACAGGTGGCCCCATATCTTACATACCACGCCCATGTTTACATACCACGTTAAGCCGTTTGGCGGCAACCGAGACGGCGACGCCATGTCTACGGATTAGCCCTCAGCTCTAGATTTCAGCACGTGGACCGCCGACCGAAAAAGGGATATAAGTGAGAGTTGCTCGAAGTGGGAGTCAGAATTGGTCAAGGCAGGCTGTTGGAGTGAGACTAGTCAAGAAGAAGCGACGGTAGCAGAGTTAAGAGTTGTGTGTGCGTCTCTGATATAGGAATTCGAAGGAGAGCTCATGTTCATCTGGTATTGCAAGTGTAAAGTGTGACAAAGCATCGGTGTTACCCAAGTTATATGAAAGAAGATCAGGTACCGTACAATTAAACTATATGAGGATAACCTCTTTGTCTAAATTTGTGTTTTTAAGGAAAAGCTAATTAATGCATCCCACCACGTGCTCCAACCAAATATCAATTCATCTGGCATTACACCCCCCGAACTACCATTGAGATGTATTCCACTATGTATGATATTTATTTAATTTGTAAAACTAAAGAGTGTAAATTGAGTATGTGAAAAATAAATGTTTGTTCCTTTACTATTAACCTTAATTTTTACTTTGTTAACTTAGTATCCCGTTAAGCACAGAAATAGGTGGGTTTTGCGGCCACCAACGCAATGTACACAGCAGTAAGTTAGAACAGATTACATGTATAATTAATATACTAATAAATAATTAATTTAATGTAAAATGCATTTTTGACAATATTAATTTTAATCAACAAAAATAAAAATCGGCACAGGTCCTATAGGCCGTCTGAACAACATACTAAAATTTCATTTTGATTAAGTCATTTTTACGGCAGTTATCGTGCTAACGGACAGACAGACAGAATGAACAAAGTCATAAACACTTTTCAACTTTGTTGTAAAGTGTTAAAAATAGTGGTAATAAATGAAAATACACAAAATTAATAAGCTAAATAGCTTTTGTTTACTTCTCAATAAATTAAATTTAAAAAATCTTTTGTTTTCTGTTTGTTACTTTTTTTTCACACTTTCTTTACTTTTGGATAATTTAATTTAAATTTTTTACTTTCCCTGCAATACATGGTAATGTATAGAGAGAGTATTGGAATCATGCCGAAAATCGCAATTCGAGTTTTCGACGGGTCTACACTTTTTGGGACCTCCAGAATACGAAAAAACTATTTTTAGCGTGACGTCTGTGTGTGTGTCTGTCTGTAAAATGTATGCATCCACTCTAACAAACTAGTGAACTAAATTTTATAAAATTTCATAGATAAGTCATTTGTGTGTGACCCTTGTGCTGATTAGTTTTTGGTATGATTTGGGATAAAAGAACCCGCCTTTTATTTGCGAAATGGCCCTCAAAAATTGTCCACTCTATCTGAAAAACTAATGCATCAAATTTTACACAATTTGGTAGATAATACACTTGTGGGTTACCCTGGTGCAAATTAGATTTTGGTGCTATTCGAAAAAAAATAACCTGCCTTTTTTTGAGAAATGACCCACAAAGATCGTCAAAATCTAAAATAAAAAAACTACGTATGCTCAAATATATCAATCAAATGCTAGTTTTATACGTAATTTTTAACGATGAAAAGAATAAGAACAACCCCATTACAATAGGACTAGCTGTTCTCGAGATATTTTATCTTTTTTTCGCTAAGCTTCATTTGAAAATAAGTCCAGTTACCAAATGAGAAGGAAAATTGAATTAAAAGTACAAATTCAGCGTAATTTTAATAATTATGGGTGTTATTTGGTCCAATTAAACTCAAGATAATGAATTATTGAAGAAATAAAAAGAACGTAAATATGAGTCTGAATGGAACGTACTGCCTACATCAAATAGTTTTTGCTTATTTCTCAATGATTTAACTTTTCAAAAGATTTTATTTACTACTTTTCAAAACTTTGGAGTTTGAAAAACTTTTGTTTACTATTTGAAAATTTATTTTTTTTAACTTTGTTTACTTTTCAATAATATAAATGAATTTTGTTTTGTTTACTTTTAATTTGAATTTGAAAATCCCTTGTTGTTTTAAATAATTTAACTTTTAAAAACCTTTTGTTTACCTTTTCATAATTTAAATCTGAAAATATGTATATTTTCTTTTAAATAATTTAAATTTTAAAATTACTTGATTTACTTTTAAAGTCTTGTTATAAAGAGAGGAGACATTTTGAAACAACAAGTTATTTTAATCACTCCATTTTCTTGAAAGTAACCGAAAAATTAAGAGGCCATATTTCATCGATTTCAGACAGAATTCGCTTGAAAATATTTTGCCTCCCACTAAATTGACACAGGGCCATATATATGGGAATGGATTGCGATGTTCAAATCCATTCCATTCGCAGAAAAATTCTAAAATATTTCAAAGAAACGAAGGAAAAAAACAAATTCGTAAAAAATTGTTTAATTATAGAAAGGTAAATCTACACTATTTTGCAAACATATTTTAAGTATAATTATGATAGGCTCAATTCCTCAATTACAAGGTTGTAAAACGTTCTCTACGTAATATGGAAAAATGTTCAGTTTTCACATAACAAGTACACAGATGATAAAAAATAAGGTCAACAGAAAAGCTTATTGTACAGCATCATTTGCCTTCAATTTTTATACAATATTTATATTTTACTGCAAGTAGGATAATTCTAAATAAATTTCAATTAGCTTGTTACAAGGATAATTATTTTTACATGCTTATTTCTCACTTTTTCCTTCAGGCATTTGCATAATTATAGTTTTAGTTGACCTCATTCTTTATCGTCTGTGTACATGTTATGGGCTGTGTATATGTTATAGTCTTGTTTCGTTTTAGAGATAGGAATTCTAACATTTCCAATTTGTCGCTAGTGGCGCTGCAAACGTTCTCAATGGATAACGTAATACACACTTTCCTATTAAGGCCAACGGCCGTACCGTGCTGAAAACACCGGTTCTCGTTAGATCACCGAAGTCAAGCAGCATCGGGCGCGGTTAGTACTTGGTGGGTGACCACCTCGGAACACCGCGTGCTGTTGGCCATCTCGGGTGCGGTATCCCCGTGGTTTGCGCGCTAGATTTGCACGCTACCACAAAATGCCGCCGTGTTCATGCGGAGTACGATCACGTTAAACATGTGGGTCCGTAAGTCCTTCCGAGAGGTTGGTGGTAGGGGAAGGAGGGTACGGTCCCTGTGGATGCCTCCCCCACTGGGTTCCGGTCTAAATTGGGTGGCACTTCCCGGCCGTCCATACAGTTACCTTACACCTTTCTGGTAGGTCGGACGGTCTGGGTCTCAACAACAACAACACTTTCCTATTAGTAGACCCTGCTTTTGCAACCCCAGTACACTTCGATCAAAAGTTAAACCTCTGTATATACACTGCATATTACTACAAGAAAGAACTATTGTCACTACAAGGAAGAACTACTGTCACTACAAGGAAGAACTACTGTCACTACAATGCAGAACTACTGTCACTATGAGGAAGAACTACTGTCACTATCGTGCTCCATTTCTCTTAGAATGAAAATTAAACAGTTATGGCGTGCAGAACTTAAGATGTTCAGCAAACGCCTCGCCCAAGTGTCAAATAGCCCACTTGGCAATACCTGTTGGCGATACTAATGCTTGTTTTTGTTCAAGGCACAGAGTAGAATTGTTTTCTGCAGTTCATTCAGAATCTAATGACAGAGAGATAAATCGTATGGGAAATAAGAGAAACAGGACAAGGTGTACATTCTTACACGGAACATTGGTATGTTTGAAGGTACACTGTAATACTGCTATATTTGAAAGAGGGAGTCAATGTTTTAACACTTTGACGAAAATTTTGCTTTTAATTTTTATTTTATCGAAATACTATAATCCAGCGAAAATATTGTTGCCTTGAAAACATTGCTATTTGCATGACAGATGAGTATGACAAATTACCATGACAAATAAAGACAATTACTGAATCCCCAATGAAAACAAGTATTTTTAGGTAATATTGTAAGAAAAATGTCTGCCTGCGCCATCCTAAACCTCTGTGATGGTTACATAAACCTTCTCTGATCCATCTTTGCCAACAACGCGAAACTACCATATCTCTCGGACCAAATTGGTGACTTATACGTCTGTTGGACCAACTAGCTTATCTTAAGTCTATGATGCGATATCTCTCTAAATCTGACAATTGTTTGTAGCGCCGTCGAGTACATCTCAAATGTGTTTTTGTACATAACTTGCAGCACCAAAGCTGAAAATCCAGTTCCAATTGCTCATGAGTGAGAACAGTGGTCGTTCTAAATACTGCAAGATACGTCATTCTCAAGCTGTAAAAACTCTCTAAGCTGTAAAAACTCCGTTTTTTTTTCTTTTTTTAGAGTGTGGCAAGTATTAATAAGTAGTTGGTGGTTGCCTAAAGCAATAAAACATCAACTGTAGGCAATAGAAATCAATAATAGATAAAACTAATGCTGTAAATTATTGGTGTAATCAATGTAAAACAAGTCAAAACATAAAATAATAATAGTGTGAGAATATTGAGTAAATGTAGTAAAGTAACTGTTAGTTGAGTTAAAAAATTCAAGGAGTGTGATCTGCGAAATGTTGCACTTGGCAGCACCTATTTGTGGAATAAAACAAAATTTCGCTTTTATTCTTCAAACTACAAAAGGAGCATTGTGTTTTGCGATTGGTGCGTAATCAATTCTTTAACAGAGAGAGAGAGAAATCTTCCAAGAAATGTAAAAAAAGAAAGACAAATGAAAATGAACCCTTTACTGGAACGCAGGTGTCGTTTCAGAACTGCAATTTTCAATGGAAAATGCTTTACTTTAGCACAATTTGAAAATAATCCATATTTTTGTCAAAACATTTTCTAAAATTCTTAAATAGTAAAGGAATGAATAATAAATGAGAATTGATTGCAAAAGTAATTTACAACAAAAAAGATTAATCATGCATAAAGCATTGATTATGAAACACTTTCCAACTTCATAGCAATTTCATTTAAACATCTCTAAAATGCGATACATTTCTCGGTAATATTTTAAAAATTATCACAATACTACATTAATTTATTATATTTGAAAACTTAAAAATTCATTGAAAAAAATGAACTTCATTCAAATGACGTCAATTAAATATAAATCGCCTGGCTCCTCGGTAATGTTTTCAACATTATTATAATACTACAATAATTTGTTATACTTGAAAACTTCATCAAAAGCAACTGAAATTTATTCAAATGACGCAATCGAAATATAACACGCCTGGCTCTCTCTATAAAAGCAGCATTTCATTCATAAAAATGTTCCCATTCCTTTCATTCATCACAATACTATAATAATTTATTTTATTTAAAAAATTTAAGACCATGGTAGAACAAGTAATTAAACTCTATGCTTAAAACTTTATCGAAAAAAATCGTATTTCCCTCTGTAAAATCAATGAATATTTCATTCAATTTCGCGTTATATTCAATTTTGCGTTAAAGAAATGCAGCAATTCTTATACAGCTCATTCTACATATTTTGCTGTTTACATTTTACATAAATGGAAAATAGACTTCGTTATAGAAATAATCAAATTTGGATGATCATTTAAATTCAAATATATTTTAATGTCGTTGTTTCAGTAGTTATGAACAAAGTCATAAACACTTTTCAACTTTGTTGTAAAGTGTTAAAAAACCATTATGTGGGTAAAATTTCAAACAGTGGACTGGCTGTGAGGGTTATGAGTCTTTACCTCTCCCAATTGGTCCAATATATACCAATTTCGAAAAAATAGTTAATACACTTATCCACCAAAATTTAACACCATATCAACTTGTACACACAACCTAAATATAGCAGACAATATGGAAAAATAGCAAGCACAGCATATGAATTTCTCAGCCGCAGTCTCTTTCTTCCAAACAACACCAACAGCAGTTTTGTCCAGCATAGCACTGCATCCAGCAACTGCACCATCACAGCAAAAAAGTTGGAGCGTCCAATCTTGCACGATTAAAAAACACATAGTTTAGATGGCATGGACGTGAAGATACTAAGACAGCTTCACAAGTCAAAACTACACAAACTGCACCACCTTCACAACAAATGCTTACAATTCAATACATTTCTAAAATCATAAGAGAGCCAATTTTAGGAATGTGTTGCAATTTTTTCTATAGGGGAGGGGGATGTGTAGCAATGAAAAACAATTTTTCAAAGATAAAGAAACTTCACTGCCTCCAACATATTGGCCTATGTGCTTACTCTCAGAAGTTAGTAAAATTCTTAAAAAACACTCTTCAGATTAACCAACTCCCTTGAATTAAACCGCAATCTACACCATACGTTCCTAGAAAACAAATATACTGAACCACATAACGAACTATGGCATCAGCAGGAAATCAACAGGTTATTATTTAGCCATAACTATCATTGATATCAATAAAGTGTTTGACAATCTGAGCTGACAACACATAACAACTATGCAAAAAAAACCTCAACCGTCCAAGCTATCAATGCAATTAACAGCTACCTGCAGGACAGAGGAATTTACTTTAATATTAGAACAGGAAGGAGTATATGCATATCTGAGGTTGCCCTCAGGTTTCATAGGGCCACTACTGTAGAACTTGATAGCAAACGAAATTTTCCTAAACTAAAATTAAAACTCAACGACAAAAGTAATTTATACCGACGCATATGTAATTCTAACAAAAGACAAGTTCGACAAAAGACAAGAAGGAATTTCGAACAAGTGACGTATCAAGTCATAGTAATCGCATAATAATCTTCGTACAGCGATCAAAAGCTTTTAATTTATAAATAGTAACTAGAAAACAAGAGTAATAGTACTTAATTATCTACAACACCTACACAGAAAATCAATTTTCAAGAAGACATCAGCACACCAATTTAAATAACACTGAAATACTTAGCAACGCATACTTGCAAAATATATCTCCTTCATTCCACACATAATAACACTGTATCAACATTTCACAGTATAGTGTACCAAAGAATTATTCGCTTAATACCAACAACTTGAGGCATATGTAATGACCTCCTAGAAATCTGATACCAGGCAGTGGCATACAAAATATTTGCCTACGTAGCAAGAGTTTGGGCAACTAATCTCAAACACCATGCAAAACGCAAACTCGTCTATGCTTAAAGAATACCTCTGCTATGTGTCCTAAGAGCGTATCGCACCAGCTCAAACGCAGCACTTTCAATAACAGCAGCGATCCCACCAGAAACAACAGCCTTAGACAACGCAGCTGCCTACACTAATGTTATCTGACACAACGAGACTTACACTTAAATGGCACGGATCTGATCCCCATAGACTATGAACGTAAGCGACTGAGATGGAAGGTTGGCCACACATCAAGATCATAAGCAATCTGCTTATCATGGAAAAAGATTGCAGCCTACATCCCAACCTACAGATATTTACAGGTGGCTTGAAAATACAGCACAGTACAGTCTCATCGCATTATGACGACATGGAACATTAACCACATTAAGACGGCAAGAAATACGCTTATCACGAAAGAAAATTGCAACCAACATCCCCTACCTACTGATATTTACAGGTGGATCGAAAATGCAACACAGTACAGCCTCATCGCAGTAGCAACAGCTACATACCGCTGAGCCAGAAAATCACATCCAAACAACAGCATTTAGCTAGCAGAAATGACAATACACAACGATATAGTTTTTTGGTTGGTTCAAAGCACCCACCTGTGAGCATTAGTATATCAGTTTATATCAGATTACAGCAATAGCATCGGAAATGAATTTGCAGATACACTAGCATGCGCAGCTCTCAACAATATAGACCACCCATAGATCACTATACCACTTTCATGGAAAAGCCTTTAAAAGTAGATTCTATGACAAACACATCAAGAATGCAAAGAGACTTGGATGAATGCAGAAACTGGAGGAAGGGAGGAAGGAGACTGTGCAGCTTAATTCCAGACCTCCACAGGCATTATTATCCAGACAAACACGTATTAGACAAACACGTCCTTCAATTCCTCACTAGACACACCTATTTCCACAGTACCTGAACCGTTTCGGACTGCTACCATCACAATAATGCAGTTGTGAAAAATATTGCACGGTTAATTACAATATTATAGCAATCCACTCACCTCTAAATACATTCTAACTATACCAGCACTTGAGTTATGACCACAATCGGTGCAAAAATTGTAATCAAACAGAGCAACCAGGAAGAAAATTACATGCTCAGTGATCTACCTAAATTAAACGAATACTAAAATCAAACTTCAAGAATTTTCCTTACTGCACAAAACTCTTCTTTTCACCATTCTTCATAATACACTCTTTTGCAAAAAAGAAACAAAAACAAAACGAAGCACCATGAAGAAAGTGACTGTTTTTACTGAAAATAAATATGCATGCAGTTCATACACAGGTAATGAAATGATTACAAAATCCAGGCCGCAGGTCTAATTAATGGTTAGCAATTGCATATTGAATTTTCAAATCAGTAATTGATGGAATCCCCCCTTAGCAGCATTGCATGCTTGTGTACGTCTAGGAAAGGAGTGATAAAGTTTCCTAATGTCATCCTGCGATACATTCTGCCAGGTATTACTCAATTGTTGCTCCAGATATGCTACACTTCGGGGTGCCTGCTCGAATCTGGCGCGGCCTAGCATGCCCCATACACGCTCGATTGGCAAAAGGTCTGGTGACCTCGCTAGCCAAGGAACAGTATCCCCAGCACGGAGACAATCCACAGATATGCGAGCCGTATATGGCGTGGCATTATCTTGTTGAAAATGGCCCCAGAATGACGTGCCATAAAGGGTAACGCAAACGGCCGCAAGATTTCATCAACATATCGCAGAACTCTTGAAGTTGTACGCAGGATGACCAGGGACGACCTGCTGTCGTAAGAGATAGCACCCCACACCATCATACAAGGGGTAATGGCTGTGTGCTTGAGTAAAACAAAGGCTGATTGGAACCGCTGGCCCTGGCGTCTCCAGACGCGTACCCGATGGTCATCTGTTGAAAGACTGAAGCGTGATTCATCGCTGAACACTATGAGATGCCAGTCTGCTGGCAGCCATGATGCTTGGCTACAACGCCACTCCAAACGACTTTGTCGATATTGTGGGGTTATGGGCAGACGCCTTAAAGTCAGCCGTGAGCGTAACCCCACCTCAGTCAAACTCCGTGAGATGATGGAAGGTACCACGGATGGTATGGAAGAGGCTGTAGCAAGTTGGATGGTGCACAATGATGCCGTTGGGTCAGATCGGACCTGTCGCACAATCATCCGATCTTGCCTCGCATTCGTGCACCTTGGCCTTCCAGAGCCTTCATTCCGCCGATGAGTTCCTTGCAGCAACCATTGCTGCCAGCACCTTTGCACAGCAGTGTCCGTTAGGTGCAGGTGGCAGCCTATTGCTCGGTATGACCAGCCAGCTTCACACATCCCGACTATACGACCACGTTCGAACTCGCCTAATTGCTTATAAGGTCTTCGGCAACATCGTAACGGCATTATTGGTTGTGTCTCCACGGAATTGCAACGCAGAGAACGAGCAAAGATAAACCGCCCACATGTTTACCCTGTTTTACCAGAAACGCGCGCTATGACCGAAGTTAACACTCATTGGCCTTGCAAATTTAATCATTTGCATACTTGGTATGAAGGAATTTGCATGCGAAATTTCTTCGAGATGATTGGATTATTTTTAGGGGTGCTTCGTTTTTTTTTTTTTTTTTTTTTTTTCAAAAGAGTGAGTGTAAGTAAATAATAAGTAAGTATAAATGTGTAAGTAAATATAAATCAACATCTAATTCAGCAAGCTCTCAGACATCACAAAAGTGTCACTGCTCCTCCGCGCATTCATTGCTTCTAAGTTCCACATAACCAAACGTTACTTATACCCACCTAGTGCTATATAAAAGAGAAAGCCCAGATGTCCATTTCCCATTCCATAATGAATCCCCTTTCTCAGATCCTAGTTGTGCATGTAGACTCATATTATCCCTATCCACAAATCCAAAAAGTAAAGACGAGTTTCTTTTTCCTTTGGGAGTATTAAGAAAATTAATTAGATGTAAAAATTAATGTCATAATTCATTTCGTATATTTAGAAACTGCACTGCATCTTGTAAAAAAATAAACTTCTTCAATTAGCTCACACATTTCTTCCATGACTCCATAAGCATTCTTCCAGCTTTCTTCCATAAGCATTATTACTTTCCTTATATACATAATGTATAAGGAAAGTATTGTGACGGAGTCGAAAATTCGAGTTTCCGACGGGAGAACACGTTTCAAGCATCCCTGATCACGAATCAAACATTTTTGAGGTGATGTCTGTGTATGTGTATGTGCGTGTGTGTGCGTGTGCGTGTGTGTGTATGCGTGTGTGTGTGTGTGAAAGTATGTGTGTGTGTGTGTGTGTGTCAGTGAGTCTGTGGAGACAATATCTCACAAACGAATGGAGCGATTCGAATGAAATTTGGGACAAAAATCACAATCCGTGAATACTGGAAGCTTATTGTTTTTAAACGCAGTCTAATGTTTAGAACCCCCCTAAATTTTCGAGTGAAATTTTGAAAAAATCATCAAAAAATCAAAACCTTTAATAAAGTTACGCAAATAGGCATTTCTTATGTAATTTTTTCTTAGGAAACGATTGGCATAAACTTTCGAACGCTAGCATGAACCGTTCTCGAGGTATTGCCCATTTTTCAAATAAATGTATCATAAAATCCCATAAATTAAAAAAAAATATGTTAACTGTTGAGAAACATGTTCACTTTTCATGTGTAATATCGTGCGATAAATTTAGTGACATCATTCTCGTGAATCTAGCTCGTTCTATTCATGAGAAAAAATACTTTGAGTAATACTTTTGTATCTGAACGCCAATAGTCATTTATCTGCTATAAGAATGACTTATTTCTCCGTCCATAACGCTTGGCGAGATTTTAGCGGCGAATTTGGCGGAATGTCGCCAACTTGGCGACTTTTTCAAATGTTGCCAAATTAATAAAAATCTCGCCAAATGGATAAAAATGACGCTAAATCAATGAAAATGACGAGTAATTGACGAAAATTCAATATCTTGGAAAGAATATAAGTATCTACTATAAGAATAACCTATCTCTTTTACTGTAAAAGTAGTAAATTCTACTATTAGACTAGAGCATATGCAGTACGCGAGCTGTGAAAGATTTCAAATTAAAACTTCACCAAAAATAACAAAAAGTTATTAAATTAAAAGTATGAAAAATTAATTTCAATGTTTGAGGATCCTAATACAAAAGAGCCTATAAATTTATAGAATTTGAATATTAAATTAAACAAATTAAAATATAAGAAAACAATGAAATCAAACTGATACATTTGAATTTCAAAAACGTTTTTATATACAAGAGCACGTTTAAATCACAAAGCATGCAAGAGCACACGCTTTAATTAGCTTAAAAGTTGTTGTTTGTTAGTCATTTACATATAGAAAGCGTAGTGAGTCTGCCCAGTTTAAGAAATGGTCGTTTTACCCTGTTTCAGTTCTTTTAGTAACAGAAATTGTAATTCTGAAATTCAAATCTGTGCGATTTTACGTATGTATGCAAAATTTCATTGCCCTATCTATTGTAGTTTACGCTTGAAAGGGATCACAAAATTTAGGGAAATGTTAATTTCGCTTCGTTAGGAATGGAGAATGGGCTTTGCTTCGCTCGTTCATAACAGGAGAACTTTCTGCTTCCTTCAAGGCAACTGGATTCCTTTATCGTGCAGCACAACTGAGAGTACAATTTTCGCAATTTAAATAAATCGTTTTTGATTTGAGTGGGACTTCCTCCTCCTTATACACATGCTAGACTTGAACACAGGCGTGTCCAGATTCACCAATTCATTTCGGACCCGGTCTCATACTTAACACTAAGTAGCAAATAAGAGAAAAATAACAAAGTTTCGAAATTTTTCTTCGTACAAGCTGGTGAGTTATTTTCGACTGACAGATAGTTTGCTGATTTTAGTGAAGTAGGAAAACATTTTGGGAACCTCAAGACGCAGATGAGTGCTTCTTTTTCGAAAATAGAAGTATTTCCTTTTTCCGGTGAGTAATGCATGTTCCTTCATTTTAAGAGTGCAATGATGGATAATGAAAAACTACTGTGTCCTTTTTTTAATGAGCATGGCCATATTTATGAACGAATCTATGGGCAGGGCTGTAGCCAAAAAAGAAATCCAAGAGGATCTGGAGTGAAATGAAAGGGGGGATTAACGGTACTTACAAAGATGCTCATTATGAGATTTATTTTTTAATGTCTTAAAATATTAAATTTTAATATACAAATAAATTGCTCTGTTAAAAAATATATTAACTAATTATAACTAAATATGGTACTTTTCATATTATTTGGAACCACTATTGTGTTAAAGTGTATGTACTACAAAACCAATTAATCATTAGCATTTACAAACTAATAGTTAGTGTTAAATATTTCAATCCATATAAATTATCATAAATTGCTGTTATAAATTATTTCAAATAGTTTATAGTGCAGCTACATTTGTAAACTAATAGTTGACTGAAAATCCATTTAGCAACTAATATATTAATATTAATACACAATAATTACATTTGATGCTGATATAACCATTAACTAGAAGTGAAGATGTTAATTAATTAATTAAAAATTATATTGATACATAGTTAATACATAATATTAACTATCCTCTTATCAGTAAATTTTAACTCAATAATGTCTAAACAAAACGATAAGAAGATAAAGATAAAATAAAGATAAAATAACTAAGAACTAATTAGAACTAATATTAAAACACTAATTAGCCCGATTTACCCCGATTTTGAGTAATTTCCCACAAATTGGTTCCTTAGCGACCGAAAATATTGTCACAGAGTTTCCATCTTGAAACCATAGGAAAAATCGAGAAATTCTCTTTCAAAAACTTCAATCTAAATCCATATTATCAATAAACAAATTTTCATAATTTTTTAAAAGTATATACTTTTCGGGCTAAAGACGTACCCGATTTTAGAATTGCAACCTAAAAAAATTCACTCACGATTCCCATCTTCATAATTTATCAGATGTTTCTTTGAATATTACGCACTGCTCCAATAAAATAAATGATTTTTCTGCTGTATTCCGTTCATTAATTATAAATTTCTATGTAAAACCTCATAAATTTTCAAAATAATTCTAGCAGCGTACGAAACGAGTGATAAAACTGGTTTATCCCCTGTTCTTGATCGAGAGTTTTCTTCTTCAAGCATGAATCTGGAACGTTGTAAAAAGGGCAAGTATTTCGATGGGACGTCATTAGCCGAAAGTGAAGTCATCTACTTAGGGATTTATTTGGATTGCGAGCTGTTACACAAACATAAATATTATCAAAGTTTGCAAAAGTTTTCGGTTAGAAAACGTGTTGTTGAATTTTTATCGAAGAAGCTTATATAGTTTGTATCAAAAGCACATATATATAAAACGTATTACACCCACACAGAAGGTGAAAAGCGTATTTTGGGCGAATCAAAGAAGCTTATTTATTCAAACACACTTTAAACGAAATCCATGCAATTAATAAACGAATTTTCATGAATTTTTAAAAATATATACTTTTCATGTTCGTCTGTAATTCAGTCTATAAATTCCAATCTATAATTCTATAATTCTGGTGCCGAAACCTATTGCACATTCTTGAACGTCAAACTACGGCGTTAATATTCTGACGTACTATTTTGAGCGATTTTCCTCACGAATCTGTTCCTTGGCGACTGAAAATATTATCGAGTTTTCATCTCAACACCACCGGAAAGATAAAAAGAATTATCTTTCAAACGAATTTTAAGCGGAGGCTGTACTATTAACAGACGAATTTTCGTGAATTTATAGAAAAAATCTGATGTGGCCATCACATGATTTTCCTTATATAATGCAATAATTTACTACTTTTGCATTAAAAAAAAAATAAATTATTCTTATAGTAGATATTTATATTCTTTTCAAGATATTGAATTTTCGTCAATAAGTCGTCATTTTCATTGATTTGGCGTCATTTTGATCCATTTGGCGAGCTTTTCGTCAATTTAGTAACATTTATAAAAGTCGCCAAGTTGACGACATTCCACCAAATTCGTCACCAAAATCTCGCCAAGCGTTATGGATGGAGAAATAAGTTATTCTTACAGCAAATAAATGACTATTGACGTCCAAATACAAAAGTATTACTACTCAAATTATCTTTTTTCATGAATGGAACGAACTAGATCCACGAGAATGATGTCACCCAATTTATCGTATGATATTACATAGGAAAATTGAACATGTTTCTCAATAGGTAATATTTTTTTTTAGTTTATATGACTTTTTGATAATTTTTTTTATAAAATGTGCAATATCTCGAGAACGATTCATGCTAGCATTCAAAAATTTATGTCAATCGTTTTCTAATGAAAAATTACATAAGAAATGTCTATTTGCGTAACTTTATTAAAGGTTTTGATTTTTTGATAATTTTTCCAAAATTTCACTCGAAAATTAGGGGGCTTCTGAGCATTCGATTGCGTATAAAAACAATAGGCTTCCAGTGCTCACGGATTGCAATTTTTGTACCAAATTTTGTTCGAATCGGTCCATTCGTTCGTCAGTTATCGTCTCCACAGACTCACTGACACACTCACACACACACACAGACATCACCTCAAAAATGTTCGATTCGTGATCAATGACGCTTGAAATGTGCTCTCCCGTCGAAAACTCGAATTCGGATGTTCGACTCCGTCACAATATTTTCCTTATATATTATTGTATATAAGGAAAGTAAATATTAATTGGATTGTGGCTCAACTCGTCTATGTCATACCAGAATCCATTTTTAACAGCTATTTTTTTTTTAAATTTAACTTGAAAAAGTTTGAAAAATCGGCATCATGGATCCAAATGATTAGAATGATAATGTGTTACCCTTCATTTTAAGTTCTCTCCCCCCCCCCTCCCCCCCCCCCCGGAACCTTTACGAGCTAAGATCATGTCTGCTCCGTGAATGGACCCAAACCGCCATAGATGATATTGTCATGAATCGGCGTTATAGGGCATATGTTTCCAGCAGATACTTTGAGTAATACTTTTGTATCTGAACGCCAATAGTCATTTATCTGCTATAAGAATGACTTATTTCTCCGTCCATAACGCTTGGCGAGATTTTAGCGGCGAATTTGGCGGAATGTCGCCAACTTGGCGACTTTTTCAAATGTTGCCAAATTAATAAAAATCTCGCCAAATGGATAAAAATGACGCTAAATCAATGAAAATGACGAGTAATTGACGAAAATTCAATATCTTGGAAAGAATATAAGTATCTACTATAAGAATAACCTATCTCTTTTACTGTAAAAGTAGTAAATTCTACTATTAGACTAGAGCATATGCAGTACGCGAGCTGTGAAAGATTTCAAATTAAAACTTCACCAAAAATAACAAAAAGTTATTAAATTAAAAGTATGAAAAATTAATTTCAATGTTTGAGGATCCTAATACAAAAGAGCCTATAAATTTATAGAATTTGAATATTAAATTAAACAAATTAAAATATAAGAAAACAATGAAATCAAACTGATACATTTGAATTTCAAAAACGTTTTTATATACAAGAGCACGTTTAAATCACAAAGCATGCAAGAGCACACGCTTTAATTAGCTTAAAAGTTGTTGTTTGTTAGTCATTTACATATAGAAAGCGTAGTGAGTCTGCCCAGTTTAAGAAATGGTCGTTTTACCCTGTTTCAGTTCTTTTAGTAACAGAAATTGTAATTCTGAAATTCAAATCTGTGCGATTTTACGTATGTATGCAAAATTTCATTGCCCTATCTATTGTAGTTTACGCTTGAAAGGGATCACAAAATTTAGGGAAATGTTAATTTCGCTTCGTTAGGAATGGAGAATGGGCTTTGCTTCGCTCGTTCATAACAGGAGAACTTTCTGCTTCCTTCAAGGCAACTGGATTCCTTTATCGTGCAGCACAACTGAGAGTACAATTTTCGCAATTTAAATAAATCGTTTTTGATTTGAGTGGGACTTCCTCCTCCTTATACACATGCTAGACTTGAACACAGGCGTGTCCAGATTCACCAATTCATTTCGGACCCGGTCTCATACTTAACACTAAGTAGCAAATAAGAGAAAAATAACAAAGTTTCGAAATTTTTCTTCGTACAAGCTGGTGAGTTATTTTCGACTGACAGATAGTTTGCTGATTTTAGTGAAGTAGGAAAACATTTTGGGAACCTCAAGACGCAGATGAGTGCTTCTTTTTCGAAAATAGAAGTATTTCCTTTTTCCGGTGAGTAATGCATGTTCCTTCATTTTAAGAGTGCAATGATGGATAATGAAAAACTACTGTGTCCTTTTTTTAATGAGCATGGCCATATTTATGAACGAATCTATGGGCAGGGCTGTAGCCAAAAAAGAAATCCAAGAGGATCTGGAGTGAAATGAAAGGGGGGATTAACGGTACTTACAAAGATGCTCATTATGAGATTTATTTTTTAATGTCTTAAAATATTAAATTTTAATATACAAATAAATTGCTCTGTTAAAAAATATATTAACTAATTATAACTAAATATGGTACTTTTCATATTATTTGGAACCACTATTGTGTTAAAGTGTATGTACTACAAAACCAATTAATCATTAGCATTTACAAACTAATAGTTAGTGTTAAATATTTCAATCCATATAAATTATCATAAATTGCTGTTATAAATTATTTCAAATAGTTTATAGTGCAGCTACATTTGTAAACTAATAGTTGACTGAAAATCCATTTAGCAACTAATATATTAATATTAATACACAATAATTACATTTGATGCTGATATAACCATTAACTAGAAGTGAAGATGTTAATTAATTAATTAAAAATTATATTGATACATAGTTAATACATAATATTAACTATCCTCTTATCAGTAAATTTTAACTCAATAATGTCTAAACAAAACGATAAGAAGATAAAGATAAAATAAAGATAAAATAACTAAGAACTAATTAGAACTAATATTAAAACACTAATTAGCCCGATTTACCCCGATTTTGAGTAATTTCCCACAAATTGGTTCCTTAGCGACCGAAAATATTGTCACAGAGTTTCCATCTTGAAACCATAGGAAAAATCGAGAAATTCTCTTTCAAAAACTTCAATCTAAATCCATATTATCAATAAACAAATTTTCATAATTTTTTAAAAGTATATACTTTTCGGGCTAAAGACGTACCCGATTTTAGAATTGCAACCTAAAAAAATTCACTCACGATTCCCATCTTCATAATTTATCAGATGTTTCTTTGAATATTACGCACTGCTCCAATAAAATAAATGATTTTTCTGCTGTATTCCGTTCATTAATTATAAATTTCTATGTAAAACCTCATAAATTTTCAAAATAATTCTAGCAGCGTACGAAACGAGTGATAAAACTGGTTTATCCCCTGTTCTTGATCGAGAGTTTTCTTCTTCAAGCATGAATCTGGAACGTTGTAAAAAGGGCAAGTATTTCGATGGGACGTCATTAGCCGAAAGTGAAGTCATCTACTTAGGGATTTATTTGGATTGCGAGCTGTTACACAAACATAAATATTATCAAAGTTTGCAAAAGTTTTCGGTTAGAAAACGTGTTGTTGAATTTTTATCGAAGAAGCTTATATAGTTTGTATCAAAAGCACATATATATAAAACGTATTACACCCACACAGAAGATGAAAAGCGTATTTTGGGCGAATCAAAGAAGCTTATTTATTCAAACACACTTTAAACGAAATCCATGCAATTAATAAACGAATTTTCATGAATTTTTAAAAATATATACTTTTCATGTTCGTCTGTAATTCAGTCTATAAATTCCAATCTATAATTCTATAATTCTGGTGCCGAAACCTATTGCACATTCTTGAACGTCAAACTACGGCGTTAATATTCTGACGTACTATTTTGAGCGATTTTCCTCACGAATCTGTTCCTTGGCGACTGAAAATATTATCGAGTTTTCATCTCAACACCACCGGAAAGATAAAAAGAATTATCTTTCAAACGAATTTTAAGCGGAGGCTGTACTATTAACAGACGAATTTTCGTGAATTTATAGAAAAAATCTGATGTGGCCATCACATGATTTTCCTTATATAATGCAATAATTTACTACTTTTGCATTAAAAAAAAAATAAATTATTCTTATAGTAGATATTTATATTCTTTTCAAGATATTGAATTTTCGTCAATAAGTCGTCATTTTCATTGATTTGGCGTCATTTTGATCCATTTGGCGAGCTTTTCGTCAATTTAGTAACATTTATAAAAGTCGCCAAGTTGACGACATTCCACCAAATTCGTCACCAAAATCTCGCCAAGCGTTATGGATGGAGAAATAAGTTATTCTTACAGCAAATAAATGACTATTGACGTCCAAATACAAAAGTATTACTACTCAAATTATCTTTTTTCATGAATGGAACGAACTAGATCCACGAGAATGATGTCACCCAATTTATCGTATGATATTACATAGGAAAATTGAACATGTTTCTCAATAGGTAATATTTTTTTTTAGTTTATATGACTTTTTGATAATTTTTTTTATAAAATGTGCAATATCTCGAGAACGATTCATGCTAGCATTCAAAAATTTATGTCAATCGTTTTCTAATGAAAAATTACATAAGAAATGTCTATTTGCGTAACTTTATTAAAGGTTTTGATTTTTTGATAATTTTTCCAAAATTTCACTCGAAAATTAGGGGGCTTCTGAGCATTCGATTGCGTATAAAAACAATAGGCTTCCAGTGCTCACGGATTGCAATTTTTGTACCAAATTTTGTTCGAATCGGTCCATTCGTTCGTCAGTTATCGTCTCCACAGACTCACTGACACACTCACACACACACACAGACATCACCTCAAAAATGTTCGATTCGTGATCAATGACGCTTGAAATGTGCTCTCCCGTCGAAAACTCGAATTCGGATGTTCGACTCCGTCACAATATTTTCCTTATATATTATTGTATATAAGGAAAGTAAATATTAATTGGATTGTGGCTCAACTCGTCTATGTCATACCAGAATCCATTTTTAACAGCTATTTTTTTTTTAAATTTAACTTGAAAAAGTTTGAAAAATCCGCATCATGGATCCAAATGATTAGAATGATAATGTGTTACCCTTCATTTTAAGTTCTCTCCCCCCCCCCCTCCCCCCCCGGAACCTTTACGAGCTAAGATCATGTCTGCTCCGTGAATGGACCCAAACCGCCATAGATGATATTGTCATGAATCGGCGTTATAGGGCATATGTTTCCAGCAGATATCATTCCATTCTGTATTGACAAACCTCCCACAATGAACTGAGTTCGCCGCCCAAAATCATACATTCTTGTTTGTCTTTATTATTTAACTAGCAGCATACCCGTTCTTCGTACAGAATATATAATATAAAGAAACTTATAATTCGCAATCATGTGCAAATTCTGTTAAAATATTAAATTTATAGCTCCTAAAGAGAAGTTTAAGAATATCTGTTCTCACCATGCAAAATTATCTTTACGGGCAGATCTGAAGAATAAAACATCCTGGCCCCTTTTGTAAGTAAATTTACAAAAAAAAAAAAAAGGAATGGAATCAATATATGCAACCTCATACTACTTATATTGTCGCAGATTAGGAAATATGCCAGTGCGTTAGTAGAAGATTAGCCGTATTACAATATGAGTCTCAAAAATATTTGCCAAAATGAAAGACATGTATGCCAAAATAAAAGAGATTACATGTATAAATTGAAAATATCAATAAATCCCTAATCTTTAAACCAGAAGGCAGTAATTAATTATACGTGCCGAAATGAAAGTGTTAAAATTATATGGGAAGATATACCCGTACTACGTATAATGTCGTAGATTAGAAGATATGTCCTAGTGTTAGTAAAAGATTACCCGTATCATAATATTTAGTCTCAAAAAGTTTTGCCAATATATAACAGATTATGTAATAAATTAAAAATCTTAATAATCCCCGTAATCTTTATACCAGAAGGTCGTAATTGATTCCAATATATGCCAATATATATCAAAATGTATGCCAATATACCTGTACTACTTATATTCTCGTAGATTAGAAGACATGCATTCGTGTATTTGTAGAAGATTACTCGTACAACGTACTATATATGAGTTTCAACAATTTTCATCATAAATAAACAATGGTATAATAATTTGAAAATATTAATAATCCCTGAATCAACAGTCCCCGAAAATATCAATGATAATAATGTTTAAACCTGAAGAGCGTAATTGATATTATCCAGTCAAAAATGCAATGTCAATGAAATTTATTTTATATACATATTTTCATTATTCAAATCGGAAAAGATTTAATAAAAATCGTATGGCACATAACACATTGAATACGCTGCTAAGCGACATGATATCATTTGCTTCAAATAAATTGATGGAATGCATATCGTCTGAATAATGCGATCTCCATGGAAGGTTTGGCGACATTTTCGTCAATTTAGCGATAACTTAGAAAATCTCCAAATTTATCGCCAAGTGGGACTGTAGAACTGATAGTCTCATTTTGAGACAAATTGACGAAACATCATCACAATACTATCCCCTAACAAAACACAATTAATTTCATTTATTAACCGCAATTTTATCAATTCCATGATATTTTTATGGATTTACAAATATTTTTCTCAATTTGGAATTTATCTTTATTTAATTTATATTTATCTTTTTTTTTTTAATTTATTTTATCATAAAAAAAAATTCGTTCAATGTGTTACTAAGTAGGATGAGTGGACTGACCGACAAATGCTACCGAAACATCATTTCAGTACTCTATTCTAAAAAAACAAATTTCATTTCATTGATTTACGTCATTTTTATCAATTTGGAGACATTTCGGCTGATTTAGTAAAGTTTAAGAAAAGTTACCAAGTTAGCGATCTTCCGCCAAATTCGTAGCTCTGAATTTGCAGATCTGAGGAATAAAATATCCTGATCCCGTTTGTATATACTAAATGAAAACACTAAAATTGTATAAGATACACCCGTTCTACTCTTTTTCTGTTTCAACAATCGGCTAAATGAATTCATTGGGTAAACACAATATATGAGTTTATTAGCTAAACACAATATATGAGCTTGAAACCTCTTTGCTAGCATATATGAAAGTGATGTACGCAGTCCGCAATTTATATAATTAAAAGAACAATCAAATCGTTCATTTATAAAATATATTTTTACATCCATTTATTTATTATTCAAATAGAAAAAATAATAATAAATATTAACAACACATTTAATTTCATTCCGTTGCCGAGCAACATGATATAAGATAGAATCTTCCTCATAAAATGCGAAATTAAATAGCCATTTTGATTTCTTTATACTTTTCATCGTTGAATAAAAGCTTGTGAAAGATAAACCATGGAGGTAGATTTTTCCATTTAAATTCAAGTTTCAAGCAATTCATGTTTTCCGATAGTGACTAATTAATACAAAAATCCTGCACCAAACTCAGAAATAAAGTTTTATTTCATTTTGACGTTTTAAACAAACAATTTTCATCCTTTCCGTTTGGATAAACCACGGAGTTGGAGAGTAGAACTCATAGGAAAAAGTTCCGTTTTTCATTAATATCTCGACAACCCCTGGTCTTAGAAACTCGAAACTTAAACTAAATTTATGGGGGGGCTATTTCAAGGCTATCTACAAAATTTCATTAAATTCTGTCCCGCCGTTTTCCCGTAATGATGAGACAAACGAAAATTTCGTTTTTTACTAATATCTCGAGAACCACTGCTCGTAGAAACTCAAAACACAGACTACATTTTAAGTGGGGCTATTTCTAGGTTACCCACAACATTTCATCAAAATTGGTTCAGCCGTTCTCCCGTGATGATGGGACAAACAGACAGACAGCAGACAGACAGACAGACAGACAGACAGATTTTCAATTTTATTTATATAGATTGTTACTTTCCTTGTATACATAATGTATAAGGAAAGTATTGTGACGGGGTCGAAAATTCGAATTCGAGTTTTCAGGAGAGCACGTTTCAAGCATCCCTAATCACGAATCGAACATTTTTGAGGTGATGTCTGTGTGTGTGTGTGGAGGCGATATCTCACGAACAAATAGAGCGATTCGAATAAAATTTGGTACAAACATCACAGTCCGTGATTACTGGAAGCCTATTGTTTTTAAACGTAATCGAATGTTCAGAACCCCCTCCTCCCCCCAAATTTTCGAGTGAAATTTAAAAAAATCATCAAAAAATCAAATCCTTTAGTAAAGTTACGCAAATAGACATTTCATATGTAATTTTTCCTTAGAAAACGATTGACATAAACTTTAGAACTCAAGCATGAACCGTTCTCGAGATATTGCACATTTTTTTTAAATGAATTTATCAAAAAATCCCATAAATTAAAAAATATATTAACTATTGAGAAAGATGTTCACTTTTCATATGTAATACCATACGATAAATTGGGTGACATCATTCTCGTGGATCTAGCTCGTTCCATTCATGAAAAAAGATACTTTGAGTAATACTTTTGTATTTGAACGCCAATAGTTATTTATCTGCTATAAGAATAACTTATTTTTTCATCCATAACTGTTTTCGAGATTTTGGCGACAAATTCGGCGGACTGTCGGCAGCATGGCGACTTTTTGAATGTTGCCAAATTAACGAAAATCTCGCCAAATGGCTAAAAATGACGCTAAATCAATGAAAATGACGATTAATTGACGAAAATTCAATATCTTGGAAAGAATATAAATATCTACTATAAGAAAAACATATTTTTTTTATTGTAAAAGTAGTAAATTCATTGCCTTATATAAGGAAAGTTGTGTTGCCCACATCAGATTTTTTATTGATAATTTCCTTTGCATTTCCACACGATAGTGTCTTTTGTAATACCCCAGGAACTGTGAAAGTTTCAATGAATTCAAATGAATACTTTTCTTTTTATCTTCTTTTTCCACATTTTTTGCTCAACTTTTGAACATGAGTGTATCTCAGTTTTTCCTTTTATTAATGTGGTTGATAGATTATCGTTGATAATAAGCTTTTATAAAGCTTACTGCTGATATTAAACTTGCATAAAGCGTATTGCTAATAATAAGCTTTCATAGCAGCAAAAGCGGATAAGTGATGCTGTTTGCTCCAATGGGAGGTAAAAAATTATTTACAACTGCTCGTTACCATTTATAACCGCTGCAGAATAAAAACAAAACTTCTAGCATGAGTTAGACTGGTTTATGAGTTGTTCTCTTCTTGTTCATTCCTTTCTGTTCTTTTTAAATAACAAATAAATCCTTCATGCTCGAAAGTTCATTGCCAGTTGAACGTTGACAAATGGTGACTCCGCAGACGATTTGTAAACAATCCAAAGGACCAAAGGGTTGAAGGGGTTTTTCATCTCTTTCACTATTTCGCAGATGCTGTTATTAGACGAATGTAGGTTAAAAAGTTCCTGCCAGCGTTTTTTTTTTTCTCTTTACATTTTTTACTCATTAATCTTTACTACCTTATACAAATATGCATGTTTCGATAAATCGTTTTAACCTTCTAGGAACATATATATAGTCATATACAGCGTGTCCAGAAAGTTCCGGAACGGCGCAATATCTCGAGATATACACTTCGGATCAAAAAAAAAAAAAAAAAACACGTATTCAATATTTTTAGAAAAGCTATCCAATGATACCAAAATCGACTCCCCTCCGCCTGTGGGGAGGGAGGTAGGGCAACTTTGAAATTTTCAATATGTACCCCCATTTTTACTTTCCCTGCAATGCATGGTAATGTATAGGGAAAGTATTGGAATCATGCCGAAAATCGCAACTCGAATTTTCGACGGATCTACACGTTTCGAGACCTCTAGAATGCGAAGAAACTATTTTTAGCGTGACGTCAGTGTGTGTGTGTCTGTCTGTCTGTGTATCTGTCTGTGTGTCTGTGCAATGTATGTATCCACTCTAATTCAAAAACTTATGGACCGATTTTCATAAAATTTGATAGGTAAGTCACTTTGGTATGACACTGGTGCTGAATAGGTTTTGGTATGATTCGTAAAAACAGAACCCGCCTTTTTTTGCAAAATGGCCCACAAAAATGTAATGTATCCACTCTAGCTAAAATACTAATTGACCCAATTTCACAAAATTTGGTAGATAAGTTACTTGTACGATACTCTAGTGCTGATTAGATTTTGGTATTAATCGAAAAAGAACAGCCTGCCTTTTTTTACGAAATAGCCCGCAAAAATGTCATGTATCCACTCTATCTAAAATACTGATTGACCAAATTTCATAAAATTTGGTAGATAAGTTACTTGTGGGATACTCTGGTGCTGATTAGATTGTGGTATTATTCGGAAAAGAACAACCTGCCTTTTTTTATGAAATGGTCCTCAAAAATCGCCAAAATCTTTAAAAAAAGCTACGTATGTTCAAATATATCACTTAAATGCTTGTTTTATACGTAATTTTTGATGAGGAAAAGAATAAGAACAACTATATTACTCTAGGACTAACCGTTCTCGAGATATTTGAGATTTTTCGCGTTTAGTTATGTCACTTTTGGAAAAATGTCTAATTATCAAATAAAACCAAAAATTGAATTAAAAATGCAAATTCAGTGTTATTTGGCTCAATTAAACTCAATCTAATGAATTATTAAAGAAATAAAAAACATATGAATTTGAGTCTGCAGGGAAAGTCATGTGCAGCCCACATCAGATTTTTTATTGCAGATTTGGATTTTCCAGAAAAAATTACATACATTTGACCTACGATTTTTTAATTTTGCTCCCACAAACGGCGCTATAATCGAAAAAAACAGAAGTGGAGCACAAACGTTTAAAAATGGGAATGTCTCAGGAAATACACTTCAAATAGAAAAATAAAAAATTACGTGTTCAATATTTTCAAAAAAACTATCCAATGATACTAAAATTGACCCCCTCCCCCGCTAACCGTTCACTTCAGCGACAAACGCTGATTTCAGTTTAGAAAACGGTTCCAAACTACTTTTAGCACTACCCAGTAACAACGATGTGGACGTAGAAGTTTTCTGTTCCCTTCGGGGTGCTTGATTAACATGAGTCCCCTTGCCTCTCATGATCAGGGTGTTTTTTTCTGTAACTTTTAAACGTTTGTGCCCCATTTCCGTTTTTCTCGATTATAGCGCCGTTTGTGGAAGCAGAAATCAAAAATCGTAGGTCAAACGTATGTAATTTTTTCTGGAGAATCCAAATCTGCAATAAAAAATGGGGTTTTCATTGAAAATTTCAAAGTTGCCCCCCCCCTTCCCCCCCCCCCCCCGAAGAGGGGTCAATTTTGGTATCATTGGATAGCTTTTCTAAAAATATTGAATACGTGTGTTTTTCCTTTATCCGAAGTGTATTTCTCGAGATTTTGCGCCGTTCCGGAACTTTCTGGACACCCTGTATATAATTTATGCATGTTGTATAAAAATGTGTTCAAAATTGAAATTTTTTATTTGAAAATCCAACTGTGTGTGTGTTTAAAACAAGAAAGATCAATCATGCATAAAGCATTGATTATGAAACACTTTTCAACTGAAATGCAAATTTATTTACTTTTTAAACTGCTTCAAAAACTGCTATCGACAAAATTAATCTTAAAACTTCATCGAAAAAGACAATGCTAGTTACGCAAAATGAACTTTATTCAAATGACGCCATCGACAGTATAATTTGCGAGATGTTTACCATACTTTTGCACTTAGTATTACGTCACAATTATAATATATCGTTATTATAGAAACTACAATGTTTCCTTATTTCATGTTAAATTAGTTCTTCGAAATTGTTGTAACTATGACAAACCATTTCATTTCATAAATCGTCTGCTCTCTCTATATAAAATCAATGAATATTTCATGCATATCACTTATATTCTAGGCTCCAGAGATAAATAATTTTGGGTGGAACAAAATCAACAATTTTTGTACAACTCACCTTACAACCGCTTGATTTATTTACATTTTGTATGCTAAAACTTCGTTGTTGAATAACGAAAGTGTAGCAATCATTTAAAATTAAAAATACTGTAATTGAGTGAGCACAGAATTTAGATATACAGATAATACACAAATATAAAGCGGTTTTATGACGGATGCAACAATAAAATAAATTTAAACTATCTTTAAACATTACGCAGCGGAAAAAAATGCACGCCATATTTTATTTTGCAATGAGTCACGTGATCTCTTCATATAATATGGATGTAATTATTTCAATTTTTATTTAAAAAACTACCCAACATATTTTTCTGAAATTTTTTTTACACATTTTATGGGATAATTTAAATATTTCCTAAAGATTTCGAAGTAATTTGTAAATTTTGCACCGCTTGAAAAATTAAGTCCCATAAGGTTCAATGTATTTCCTTTTATACTCTCCCTGAAATACATGGTAATGTATAGGGAAAGTATTGGAATCATGCCGAAAATCGCAACTTGAGTTTTCGGCGGATCTACACGTTTTGAGACCTCTAGAATAGGAAAATACCATTTTTGGCGTGACGTCTGTGTGTGTGTCTGTCTGTGTGTCTGTCTTGTATGTCTGTGCAATGTATGTATCCACTCTAACTCAAAAACTAATGTATCGAATTTGATAAAATTTGGTAGGTAAGACTCTTAGGCATGACCCTAGTGCTGATTAGTGTTTGGGACAAATCGAAAAAAAAGAACCCGCCTTTTGTTGCGAAATGGCCATCAAAAATCTCATGTATCCACTCTAGCTGAAATACTAATTGACCAAATTTCACATAATTTGGTAGATACTTGTTTTGACGAAGAAAAAAATAAGAACAACTCTATTACTCTAGGACAAACCGTTCTCGAGATATTTGAAATTTTTTGCATTTTTGTTAAGCCGCCTTTTGAAAAATATCCAATTACCAAATAAAAGCAGAAATGGAATTAAAAATGAAAATTTTGTGTTATTTTGTACAATTACACTCAATTTAATGAGTTCTTAAAGAAATATAGAAAGAATGAATTCGCTTCTGAGGGAAAGTCATATGCTGCACACATCAGATTTTTCATCCCGGGTTAAATTCGAAACTAATTGGGTGATATTATTTAATTTCATTCCCAGACATCCCACAGACCGTCTGAACAACATACCATTTCGAGTCATTTTTGCGACAGTTATCTTGCGAATGGACAGATAGACAGACAGACAGAATGACCATAGTCATAAACGTTTTTCAACTGTGTTGGAAAGTGCTAAAAACAACAAACAAGTAATAAAATATAAATAAATCTCAACTCTAGCCAAGCAAAATAGTAAAAGAAAATGTTTAAGAAATATACTTAGAATTCCTTCTTCAGTGGGAACAAGCTATTCTTAAGTGGGAAGCGCTTAGGACCAGATGAAAACCACATGCTAACTGAAACTCCAAACAACAACAGGATAGTGCGCCACCAAATGTAACAAAAGTGAAAAAATGATTGAAAAAAGAAATACTGTAAATAAAAACTAGAAATACAGTGCAGAAAAAGAATATAAGATGGACAGATGAACAGATTAAGCATAGACGAATCTTTACTCAAGGACACAAAGTGCAATGGACACATTAGTAACTATTAAATTTGTATTGATGTGAAAAACTACAAAAACAAAGTCGACTCAAACACACACGAAAACAGTTTTTACTTTCCCTGCAATACATGGTAATGTATAGGGAAAGTATTGGAATCATGCCGAAAATCGCAACTCGAGTTTTCGACGGATCTACACGTTTCAAGACCTCTAGAATACGAAAAAACCATTTTTAGCGTGACGTCTGTGTGTGTGTCTGTCTGTCTGTGCAGATTTTGTATCCAATCTAACTAAAAAACTAATGGACCGAATTTCACAAGATTTTGTAGGTAAGTCACTTGTGGGCGGGGCTGGTGCTGATTAGTTTTGGGTACGATTCGGAATAAAAGAACCCGCCTTTTTTTGCAAAATGGCCCGCAAAAGCTTGTATCCACTCTAGCTGAAAAACTAATGGACCGAATTTCACAAAATTCGGTAGATGAGTCACGTATAGGTCACCCTGGTGCTGATTAGATTTTGGTACGATTCAGAAAAAAATAACATGCCTTTTTTTGTAGAATGGCCCGCAAAAATTGCCAAAATCTAAACTAAAAAGCTACGTATGCTCAAATATATCCATTAAATCCTTGTTTAATGCGTAATTTTTGACGAAGAAAAGAATAAGACCAACCCCATTACACTAGGACTAGCCGTTCTCGAGATATATTAGTTTTTTTCGTATTTTTCCACCCCACCTTTGAAAATAAGTCCTGTTATCAAATGAGAACGAAAATTGAATTAAAAGTGAATTACATTTAATTGAAATAAATAGAACGTGGATATAAGTTTGCAGGGAAAGTCATGTGCTGCCCACATCAGATTTTTTTATAATGGAGGCAGAAGATAAAATCAAACCGATAATTAGTCGTTCAGAAATTTTCTGAAACCATAGTCTACTTTTACCCTTATATTTATGCAGCAATTTACGTTCTGATATCTTATTACAAAAGATGTCACCTATTGTGATCACAAAGGATCTCTGACTATTTGATAACATTAATCGTATGATAACATTAAAAAAAATCACTCAAAAATATTGATGCAATAAAACAGATTTAATGAAATCGTACTAAAAACATTAGAATACGTATTTTAAAGGCTTTATTAACAAAAATGACTTCGGAAAATTCTCTAATGCAAATTGCAAATTTTCGTAATAATGCTTTTATAAAATATTCGTATTCTCGATGTTTCTGAAAAATTTCTGACGGAGGCTGTATACCTAATTTTAATAGATGGAGCTAGCTCTTCTCTCTTCTGGGGACTTTCTCGTGATTTCATATTCTTCTTCTCTGTCTTGTGGGGACTTTCTCATGATTTCATATTCTTTTTCTCTCTTCTCTAAGGACTATCTCATGAATTTCATATTCTTCTTCTAAATCTTGATATTGTACCTGGATCGGTCTAAAAATAATGTTGGCAGATGTTATCCACCTATATTGATGATTTGTTTGCTCAAACAACAGAGGCGATATACACTACGTGACAGTGAAAATGAAACATGGGCAGAATGTGATGAAAATCGGCAAACAGAGAGAGACAGCAACGAACAATAAGTAATGCTTATTGCAATATGATGCACCTATACACTGAGCGATAACATTTACAGTAAGCCTTCGGGTCTGCCTTGTGGTCTGGGTTTTCAACTGAGCGATAACACCGTCTGATTAGTAGATTGTATGGCCACCGCGGACGGCGATTCAGACAGCAACACGTCTAGGTATAAAGTCAATGAGCATGCAAATGGTATCCTGAGGGATGGCTCTGCTCATTCCCTGTAAATCATTTGCCAGAGTTCGTCTTCTAAACTCGGCGGTAGCAGCGCACGCATGCTACATCTAGTCACGTCCCAGACGTGTTCGATTGGTGAGATATCAGGGGAGATTGATAGCCATGGAAGCACATGGGTACCTTGCAGGGCATGTTGGCTGTTATTGCGACTGTCATTGCTAAAACAGAAGCGTGACTCGTCTGAGAACACGGCCCTGTGCAATTCCGCCGTCCACGTGGCTCTATCACGTGGCTACCATTGCAAACGGAGGCGTCTATGCTGTTGGGTCAATGGCAGTCTTCTTAACAAACGCCATGAGTACAAGTCGCCGACGACCAATCGGTGGATAACGGTCCTGATCGATATGGGAGCATCAAGGGTGTTCTACACATGCTGCAAAAGGACGACGGAAGGGACCGGTAACGCTTGCCAGCGGATGCGTCGGTTCACGCGTGCTGAGGTCGCTCTGGCCGTACCGGCAGCCCTCAAACGTACCACATTCCCTTATTCCCCCCTTCGCCACAGCCGGTGTACCGTAGACGCGAGTAGGTAGCTGTCCGCTGAGATTTGTCGTGTGGACCAACCTGCCCTTCTGAGTCCGATCACCCACACCCCTCGTGAAATCGTCTGTCTGCTGGAACTGCCTCGGTTGGAGACGGCCTGGCATTCTCTACTACTACACGTTTCCTCTGAGACAAAAAAAATTACAAAATGATTTCCCTGGCAGACAGAGCGGAGCGACTATTGACGGTTCTGCAGGTTCCTTCCCATTATATCTCACTCAACTTGCAAGGGACAGCTGCGCATTTCGCATCATATACATAACTCGGTGAGCTGCGTCTACCCTGTAATTTGCATATTTTTCTGCCCACTCCTTCTTGGTGTCTCATTTTCACTGTCAAGTAGTGTATTTTGGGAAGTCACATGTTTCAGTAACGAGTGATAATAAACCACTCACTTCAGATGAAATGATCTGATTCCTAAAACTCCAACATTCCTGCACAAGGTGATGTGCAGCAGTCGCCTATCGCAGAATCAGGGGCAAGACCATTGTCGTCTATTCATAAATGTTATTTATACTTTTCCTGCAATATACGGTAATGTATAGGGAAAATATTGGAATAGTGCAGAAAATGGCGAGTCGAGTTTTCGACGGATCTACACGTTATGTGACCTCTAGAACGCGAAAAATCTATTTTCAGCGTGACGCCTGTGTGTGTGTGTGTGTGTGTGTCTGTGCAATGTATGTATCCACTCTAACTGAAAAATTAGTAGACCAAATTTCATAAAATTTGGTAGATAATTCACTTATAAGTGACGCTTGTTCTGATTAGATTTTGTTACAATTCGGAAGAAAAGAACCTATCGGTTATTTTTGCAAAATGGTCAGCAAAAATCATCCAAATCTAAAATAATAGCGTATGCTCAAATATATCTATTAAATAAATGCTTGTTTTGTACGCAACATTTAGCGATGAAAAGAATAAGAACAGCCCCCTTTCTCTAGGGCTAGCCCGTTCTCAAGATTCTTGTTTTTTCGCATTTTTGCTACGCCACCTTTGAAAATAAGTCTAGTTACCAAATGAAAACTATAATTGAATTAAAAGTGCAAATTCAGTGTAATTGAAAAAATCTGATGAGGGCAGCACATGATTTTTCTTATACGTATAATGCAATGAATTTACTACTTTCACGGTAAAAACAAAAGATGTTTTTTTTTATAGTGGATTAGTGGATACTTATATTATTTCTAAGATATTGAATTTTCGTCAATCAGTCGTCATATTTTATTGATTTAGCGTCATTTTTATCTATTTGACGAGATTTTCGTTAATTTGGCAACATTTAAAAAAGTCCCTAAATTGGCAACATTCCGCCAAATTCGTCGCCAAAACCTCGCCAAGCGTTACGGACGGAGAAATAATTTATTCTTATATATTACCCAGGCATCACCTCAAAAATGTACGATTCGTGATCAGGGATGCTTGAAACGTGACCCCCCGTCGAAATTTCGAAATGGAATTTTCGACCCCGTCACAATACTTTCCTTATGCATTATACTATGCATATAAGGAAAGTAACAATTATGGTTGTTATTTTGTAAAATTAAACTCAATATTATGAATTATTGAAGAAATAAAGAAAACGTAAATATGAGTTTACAGGCAAAATCATATTCTGCCCACATCAGATTTTTTGTTGTTGTTCTTCTCGATTTTTGTAGGAAATTTAGACTGGTATCCTAAAAGTTCAAACGTTTTGTAAATATTTCTTTGATACCACGACATCATTTCTTCAGCTAATTCTACTATTTCTTCAGCTTAAAATACAGCAATTTTGATTGCATTCCTCTCTCCCCCCATACCTATTTCTTTTTGCAAAATGGATCATCAACAAAATGTTGAATTTTGTGTTTTTAAGTTCGATATTTTGATGTAAGTTCCCTATTAGCAAGTTGTTCGTTTCCGTCTGTATTCCCCACTCCTCTTTTTATTATGATGCAGAAACATACTCCAAGAAACATACATCAATCGACCATGCCGATAACGCAAAGTACAGGAGAAGAATCAAATGATCTTTCTGGAATATTTTGATCACATTAAGTGAATTGCTGATTACAGAAGCCAATGATTTACACAACTTGAACATTACTGGACGGAACTCCGGCAATCCGATAACAATAATCAAATGATTCTATTGTCCATGATCACAATGAACGACACATACTGCACATTCTTATCTATATAATATCTTATCTTTATTTCTTGTATAAGAAAAATATTGTTTTCCAAAAAATTTTTGAGTTCGATATTTTGATGTAAGTTCCCCATTTACAAGTTGTTCATTTCCGCTTGTATTCCCCACTCTTCTTTTAATTATGATCTGTTCAATCAACAAAATTGGTATTCGGCATATAGGTGCAGATTAGTCGTTCCGTAACAATAGACTTACAAAAATAAAAAAATAAATTCCGTGCTGAGTGGGAGGAAATGAAAAGATTTCTGTCATAAAATGCAGCGAATGTAACGAATGAACGCATCAAGAAGAAAAATAGCGAATTTTTCATTTTTAAATTGGAGAGAAGGGAGAGGTTAAGACACCGAGATTTTGTTTTTCTTAGTTTTGAAAAAGTTATGAACAAAAACAACTGATATGTTTTTCAAAGATGCATCATTCCAACCCAAATACAAGAAAAAATAACAGCAGCGTTTCAGGTTGATTAGATTACGAAGGAGAGGGATAGTAAAATATTTAGGAGAGAAAATAAATAATAAGTTATTCGAGCATAGAGTATCGACTCTAAAAGAAAAAAACGAAAGTTTTATTTTCTGCAAACATTAGTGAAGAGGGGAAAGTAAAAAGCGTAAAGTTTTTGTTTTCATTAAATGTGGAAAAGTAGCGCACAAACAATTTTTTATCTACCAAATGTGTATCATTTTAACCCAAATACAAGAAAAGTAACTACGATAAAATTATTCGTGTGGAATATCAGAAAATCGAATGCATCAAGACAGAGAAATGCATATTAAAATTTTCATTCGTGGAATCATGGAGGAAACAGGGTCGTGAAAAACAGCAAGTTTTTTGTTTGTTTGTTTTTAATTGTGGCAAACATAATGTACAAACAATTTCGAAACAAATATCAGAGATGTACAACTTCAACCAACAGTTTGTATAATTTTAATGAAGACATGTTTGTTTCAAGATGACTGGAAAAAGAAATGACAATTACATGTAGGGGATGAAAATTAAAATACTATAAAAGCATTCAAGTAAAGTATTAGATATAAGGCACATTGAGACGAAGAAAATAATATCATTTCTCTTTTTTACAATCGCAGAGAGGGCGATTAAAAACCCCAGTATTTTTTTCAGTACTTTTTGGCCGGGGGAGGGAGCGAATGAAACTTTGGGGGGGGGGGCAAGTTTTCTACTTGCTCTACATGAATATATATAAATGCTGTCACATAGTCACATAAATAGAAGGAAGGTTAACATAATATATCTCCGGGGTCATCGCCCTCCCCCCCCCCTCCGGATGTATGCCTAAAAGAACACAGTCCCCAAAATGTTATTTAAAAAAAGAAATGGACGTAGAAACTTCAAAATTCTTCAGAGTTACATTATTCCAATTCAAATATAAGAAGAAAAAAATAACACAGACGATGACGATTTTGAGGGGGGGGGGGGGGACATAATTAGATAAAGTGGAGGAAAGGTTGTAGAATGTGAAATCTGCCAAAATAGAAATATATATTTAAGTGGGGCATCAAAATATCGAGTACATCGAAACTAAATAAAAAAAAATGTCAAAAAAGTGTTAACACACATAGATAAGAAACGTTAAGTACGTATTAAGGAAGATACTTTCCCTCCATCCGCTAGTATTCCAGTCACTATACCGCTGATTTTAACTTTCTCGTTTTAGCCTATAGAAATAGTCCTTAATCTCTGGTTCATTTATTTTTAGGAGTTTTTCTCTGTTTCTTGTCAAGTAGAAATAGTAAGCAGAGGAAAGATTGTGCTCTTTTTGCAAAATCGATAAAATAATTAAAAATATTTATAATATTTAACGAAAGAAATGCCTTCATTTTACAAAATTATTAGACATTATTTCTAATTATTTTATCGATTTTTTAAGCACAATTCTTCTACTATACAATAATTAAGAATTTAGGCTTAGCAAAACAGAAAAAAAAAGGGGGGGGGGAGGGGAGAAAGAAGACGCAAGAAAAATCCTAAAAAGTAAATAAGCTAAATGTCTGGGAGTATTACATACAAGTATTACATATAATTTCATATAACAGAGCAAAAAAAACGAAAAATTTATTCATTAATAAAATTTTATTTAAAAATGACAAATCAGTGAACTTTTAAAAGGTTCTCAAATAACACTTTTTTAGATTTTTACTTCCTCATGCTATGTAATATAGCCTAAAGAAAGTATTGTTTTCACAAAAATTTTCGAATTTGAAATATCGATACCAGTATGTGCTTCAAAACCTTCTGAACACGTTTTGACTATTTTTGGAGTGATGCCCGTCTGTGGTCGATTTCTTGTGCACATGATAGCGGCCGCAAATATTAATGGATTTTTCACGAAACTTTATGTCCGTCTTTGTTATTAAAAGCTCTAGAACTGGATAGCATTATTTTTTAATTCGGGCATAGGACAGAAGTATAGCATAGGACAGAATTTGAAATAATCATGCATAAAACGGTTTTATTTGTGTATCACGAGACTGTATAGTTTCAATCATTGTTGTTAAAAATATCCGCGATCACGATTTTTTTATGTTCATAACTTACATTGGGGGAGGGGGGGGCGGTTTCATTGTCAAGCATGGTATCAATCAAAAGATTTTGTCAAGCGCTTTAAAGTAAAGAGTGTCCCGCTATAATTGTAATCATTGGACCAATAATACCGATTTTTCACAAAATTTTTTGTAAAATCTGAAGGCAAAAAAGTTACTAAAAATCTATTCCGGTATGAGAAAATCGAGTTGAGCCACTATCCGGTTAATTTAATTTGGATTTTGGTGATTCGGAAAAGACGTTTTAAATGAAAAAAAAAATCTAATGTGGACAACACATGACTTTCCTTATATAATGCAATTAATTTACTACTTTTACAGTTAAAAAAATGTTATTCTTATAGTAGATACTAATATTCTTTCCAAGATATTGAATTTTCTTCAATTTATCGTCCTTTTCATTGATTTAGCATCATCTTTGTCCATTTAGATTGTCCATCTTTGTCCATTAGATTCATGCCATGTACACATTAAAAAAAAAAATGTGAAAGTAAAAAGTTTTTCAAGACAGTGGAGCTTGAAAATGTAGAATATAAATTTTAATCACACACAAATGTGAACCAAATCCAGTGTTGAGGCAGATTCAATTGAAAAAAATCTGATGTGGGCAACCAGGCCCGGTTTAAGGCGTGGGCGGCGTGGGCAATTGCCCACAGCGGACGAATTAGGGGCGGCCATTTGGAAGTGAAATTAGGTGTAGTAAGAATGACTTTTGTGGTCGTATTAAAAAAAATATTTTGAAAATGAACCAATTTTGTGCCACTTTAATATAAATGAATTTACTTTTTTAGATAGTATTAAAATATAAAAAGGATAAAATCGTTTTTCTCCCATAATTATATCTTTTTCGAAGCAATGTACAGTTCTGCTTGAAAGTACGTACGCTCAAACACTTGGGAGATTACCAGATTTTAAACAACTTGCAGCTGGGTGCAGCCTGCAATCCCTTAGGGGACTTTGTTTTCCCCAAATACTGGGAAAAACCCAAGGGCCGATTCTCAGAATTTTTTCCTGTTTTCAAATTCAAATTGCAAACACATGGATACGGCCTCTATGATCGCACTTCTAAAAGGACGGGAGGGAGGAGATTAGTCCAGATGGTCATTCTTTTGGTCGTCTACCGTTTTAGCTGATTTAGGCATTGAGCCTAGCTGGAGACCATGTAGATAACAAACACAATGACTACAAGTAAAAAGCTACTTCTTATTGTTCAAAGTGTTGTGTTATGCTGCCATGCAAGATTCACAAATCCATCGACAAATATGGCTGTCTTTGTATGTTCTAACTATTCGGGTAACTTTTTCTTTCAATTATTTAAAATATTTTTGCAAAATTTCTTAATTGACTAAATTTTTTTGTTGATTTTTAATGTGTTTCAACCAATAAAATTAATTTGGTACTGAATTTAGTCTCTGGTATTAGCCCCAGAATAATATTGATAAAAGAATAATTTTTCATGTTTTTATCCAAAATAATATGCCCCGTGGCTGTTCTATGAGGAATTTCAGAGGCAAATAACTAAGCATGGTGTAAAATGATCTTAATTTTGTATTTTTTCCAGTTTCATTGCAAAATGAAAAAAAAAATGGTACAAAATATTTTTGCGAAGTAAAATATTCCTTTTTGAATATCTGCATGAAAGTGCAAAAGTTGTTTATAAATTGTTAGGGCTGTTTCATAAATTAATAAATTTATTCTATAGATTCAATCTGGGAATTATATATATTCTTTTGCTCATGCATACAAATTTCTGTCTAGATATACGTTCAATAATCCGTAAATACTATTTTATTTTTTCATAATTACACTTTTAGTTATAATTTAATACACTTTTAAGTAAAATGTTAATTAAACAACCTTAAAATTTGTAATATACATTTTGATATTGTGATTTTTTTTATTTCTACTCAAACAATTCACTTAATATCCCCATGTTCTAGTCAACATTCGATTTATTATTATTCTTATATAAAGTTGTATTGTATGATATGTAGTATTTTTTTGTCCATTTTTTATTTCAAAACCAAGAAAAAATGAAACATTGACGTTCCTCTTTTCCAACGAATGGAATTTATTTTTTATTCTTAATACACCCTATTTTTATTACCCCACTCGAAAGTTCATATTTTTAAATTTCTACCCCCCCCCCCCCCGTCCTTTTTTAAATGAATTTGGAAGCATTTGGATATTTTCCTGTGTTTCTGTTAGGCCCATGTATCTCCAAATTTTTTTCAGATGTTTTCTTTTATTATTTCTTTCAAAATTACGAAAATAAATATTACGTGTTTTACCGCCTTGTTCTCTAATGATTGCAAATATGATTTTCCCCTCTCTCTTAGTTTTGTTATGCACTTTATCTTTCGGCAGAAAATGAGAATATTTTTAATTTTTACCCCCTCCACCTTTTTTCCTAATTGTTGTCCCCTTTTCTATTCTATATATTTTTCCTGCTTTTGAATTAGGTTTTGTATCTTCGAGCATTTTTTTATATTTTTTCATTCACTTGTCACAAACTCAGGGGCATTTTAAACATTCCATTTCAATCGTCTTCATTCCCCAGTGAATCTATAATAATGAAAAGAAGAATCTATATGTGTGTTTGTCCACAATGCCGACCGATATCTGTCTCATTGAATTTTTTCACCCATTTTGTTACTCCATGTCTTCGGACGAGTCGGTTGGCCTGGGCTTTCGACACAGTCTCATCTATGCCCGAACTAATGCATCTCGAAGGCCTTTTACCAAAATTTACATCCGATTTTTAACGAATTTTTAAATTCCAAAATCAGATAATCTCCAGCTACTGATATGACCTAGCAGCTTTATTCTCGATTTAACAGTTACAGAATCTCCAGCCATCGATATGATCTAACAGCTAATCATACCGTAACGATCTAATGCCACGCTCATCTCCTAGAGGTTATTTATCTTTCATTCATTTATATTTTGCATCACGGAGAGCGTTAATTTTTTTTTTCGCTTTGCGGATAGCGTACTGGTAGTTTGACGTCGGTTTAGGATTTGAAGAAAATTGAGTAGTGTTATTTGTAAATGTAGTAACGGGGGTTTATTTGCATTCCAGATCAAGATCAATACCGGGTAATTCGTTCCAGTGATACAATAAAGCAAATGTTAAATTAGTCAAAGTGTAAAATTTTGTTGTAATTTGGATAGTATTCCATTATTATGTATATTTCCACCTATTCTGTTCAAACCTCATCAATCATTAAACATCTTTAGAATCCCCCAAGTTCATTTAACTTTCGAATTTTTCTTTTAAACAAAACAAAATATCTCGTGTTTGTGCACTAATATTTCCCAAAAGAATAAGTAACCAGACTGATGTGCAACAATCGTGCCATTTCAAATATTACAGCTTTCCCACCCATTGGAATACTTGGTTTTTAAAGTATAGTGGTTATAATTTCGATATACTTCAAAAACCAAGAAAGTGACCTAAAATCCAATTATATACACTTGTAGGATTCTTAAAGAGCAATAAATTCATACTAATTGTTTATAGTTATCACTTTTAGTTTTTAAGATATAAGCATTACAAACTTGAAATACTTCAAATTTTCAAACTTCTTCCACTTGACAAGATGATTACTCGAAAACTATAAAAGCTTTTTTAAATATACATATAAATTTAGAAACTAAATTTCCTCATACATATTTTTTTATCACTTAATATAATTCTATCGATCTTTTATAATTTCGAAGATATTTCGAGTGAAAGTATGAAACATGGAAAAAAACTCATTTTTATGTTTCAAAGTTTAAGCCACCCTTCCCCCAAAAAATAGAGTTCGATCCAAAATCCAATTATATACACTTGTAGGGCTTTTACAGAGCTACAAATTTATGCTTATTGTTCAAAGCTAGTTCTTTTAGTTTTTGAGATGTTACTAACTTGAAAAATGGAAAATTTTCAATCTTCTTCAATTTGACAAGACGATTACTCGAGAACTATAAAAGCTTTTCTTAACAATAAATATAGATTTTGATACTAAATTTCCTAGTACGTATTTTTGTCGTTTACTATTTATATCTTTATTTTATAGTTTAAAATGAAAACAAGAATAATAAAAACACTCGCTGGGACAGACACTTTTTGTTTTCTAGAAAAAAATTTTTAATATTAAAATATTGATATTATTATTATAAGTGTCCAAAAGGTTTACATTTTTCATAACACTTCGTTTTCCCTACACAGAAACCTCAAACATAGATGTTATTCCCATAAACTTACATATAATATGATTGTTTATTTAATATTTTTGAATGCCGTTTTCTTCTTATGATTTAAAAGAAGTTTGAAAATTTGCGACCTTCCGAGTGTTCATTTACCTTTAAAATCATAAATTTTGTTCACTTCACTCCATTTGTTCTAGAAATTTTGTCTCTCTAGACTCCTATACACACCCATACATACATTACACTCACGCACAGACACCCATTTAAAAATAATTGATATGGGTTAAAGGATGTCCAAAACGTATATTAATCCGTCGAAAATTCGAGTTTTCGACCCCAACATTATTTTCCAATACATCATTTGTGTGCAGGGAAATTACAAATAAAGTCCAAAATTCAGTTATGTATTATAAATTACTGCTGCGTTATGCATGCATGTATGCATGTAGAAAGAAATGTAAGGCATTACATTTTCTAAACCGCAAATTAAAACTCTAAATTTAGATGAGAATAAAATTTGATAGTGTGAGACCAGAAATAGATCTCACACTTTGATGAGACAAGCTTATATGTGTAATTTATTGTGTACAAAACGGCAAACTGTCAGCCTGGATGGCGTCGAGTTTTACAACACGGGAACCCAAAAGGTCACAAAATCATAAATTTAGGGGCACCAAGATAACGAGGGGACCGAGCGGACCCTTATGAGGAAGTGAATCATGCCATTGGATAAAGATTAACCAATGGAAAATGGGCTTGTTGCGTCACATTAAGAAGGCAGGAATTATTAAGGAAACATTAAGAAAATTTTTATTATATATTTGTATTTTATATTTATATATATATATATATATTTATATGAAAGGCGGCCCCAAACTGTCTTGCCCACATACGAAAATATCCTTGAACCGGCCCTGTGGGCAACACATGACTTTCCTTATATAATGTAATGAATTTACTACTTATACAGCAAGAAATTGGTTTTTCTTATAGTAGATACTAATATTCTTTCCAAGACATTGAATTTTCGACAATTAGTTGTCATTTTCATTGATTTAGCGTCATTTTTAACCATTTGGCGAGATTTTCGTTAATTTGACAACATTTAAAAAATCTCCAAGTTGGCGACATTCCGCCAAATTCGTCGCCAAAATCTTGCCAAACATTATGGACGGAGAAATAAGTTATTCTTACAACAGATAAATGACTATCGGTTTTCAAATACAAAAGTATTACTCAAAGTATCTTTTCTCGTGAATGAAACGAGTTAGAACTACGAGAATGATGTCACCAAATGCATTGCATGATATTGCATGTGAAAGGTGAACATGTTTCTTAACAGTTAATATTTTTTTATTTTACTTGATTTTTTGATAAATTTATTTGAAAAATGTGCAATATCTCGAGAACGATTAATGACAGCGTTCTGAAGTTTATGGCAATCGTTTTCTAAGGAAAATTTACATAAGAAATGTCTATTTGCTTAACTTTATTAAAGGTTTCGATTTTTTTATGACTTTTTTCAAAATTTCACTCGAAAATTTTGGGGAGTTCTGAACATTCGATTGTGTTTAAAAGCAATAAGCTTCCAGTATTCATGGATTGTGATTTTTGTACCAAATTTCATTCGAATTCCTCCATTCGTTAGTGAGATATCGTCTCCACAGACTCACTGGCACACAATTCGAATTTTCGACCCCGTCACAATATTTTTCTTATACAATAGGCTTCCAGTAACAATTGGCTTGTATATAAGGGAAGTAAAAATTAACTATATTTTTGAAATTAATTTTTGGATTGTCAAAACTTTTGAATGTTCAACCCAATCAAAGCAGTTACAAATAAATGCATAAAATTGAGTTTTCCAATTAAAAATTTAGCGAAATTTACTACACAGATTACACAGAACGAACGAAGCCCTCAATTATAATAGAAAAATTCATTGCGAGCAGTTTTACAATAATTTTACAATGATATTACATGATTAATTATTTATGATTATTTATGATTATTTGATAATACTATATATTATATATTATATATATTTGATAATATTATATATTATTATTTGATAATATTATATGAGAACATTATTTGATAATATTATTTGATAATATTATATTATTATTTGATTATTTTTGAAAATCTATGATTTTTTTTAGCATTGATTATTATTATTTCATATTTATGTTATTTCATTAGAAATCTTATTTTCAACTAATAAAACAAAAAAATATTTAATTTTCCCCACACATAAAATATCTTCACGAGTAAGTTTCTAAATTCAAGCTATAAAGACAATGCAAAAACATTTGAATCATTCAAAAATTTAAATTATCCTATTTGAATAAATACAGTGGCCGTTTTAGACGCCATAATGTTCGGCTTAAATTCTCCTAAAATTAGATTAAACAATATTTATTATATGACAAATTTTTTTTAGGAATTATACGCCGTTCATTCATATCCAGATTCATCGACAACATTTTACTTTTACAAGTTTTCTTCAGCAATCGAAAAATATGAGGTCTGGCCCGTGGGGGGATCGAACCCACGACCTTCGCGTTATTAGCACGACGCTCTAACCAACTGAGCTAACGGGCCTTGGTGTATAGAGCTCTTATCAAATTTGTTTCGAAATGCTATCTGCTTCATGAACTAATTCTTGAATATTCTCATCTGCAATCTCAAGAGATAACAAGAGATTTGATATTCTGTTTTAAATCAATCATGCATATCAATCATGCATAAAAGTTCAATCATGCATAAAGCTTTGATAATAAAGCGCTTTCCAACTGAAATGCAATTTTATTTAAACATCTCTAAAATGCAATACATTCAGCGATGATATATTTTTCAATTATCACAGTACTACAAACTACAATAATTTATTGCATTTGAAAACTTCAAACTTCATCGGAAAAAACTTTTTTCAAATGACGTCATCGATATATAAATCGTCTGGCTCTCTATTTAAAAGCATTGAATCTTTCATTCATATCACTTCTATTTCAGACTCCAAAGCTAAATAATTTTGCGTGAAAAAAATTCAGCAATTCTTCTACATTTCCCGGACGGAGAATTTGATGATAGGGCATATTTTAGGCCAGCTCTCTGGTCTGGGCCTTGCAGCAATTCTTCTACAACTCAGCTTACAGCCACTTGTTTACTTTCTGCCAGCCTTCATGCATTCTGCATCCATTGAAATTAGGCTTCATTGTAGCAATAATCAAAGTTTGATCATTTAAACTCAAAAATATTGTAATTGTGTTGACCTTGGCACAGAATATAGATGCACAAAAAATACGCAAAAATAAAACGGTTCTAGGACGGATGCAACAATAAATATAAATATAAAAGAACTTTAAAAATCACGATTTCTGCACTTTGAAAATAAGATGGATGCCATATTATATTTTGAGGTGGGTCACGTGATCTCTTCATATAATATGGGTGTAATTGTTATTTTAATTTTTATTTAAAAAACTACCGAACATATTTTGCTGAATTCATTTATGTATTTTATGTAATAATTTGAATATTTCCTAACATTTTCGAAACAATTTGTGAATTTTAACTTTGCTTAAAAAAATGTTTGAAATATTAGGTCCCATAGGGTTCGATGTATTTCACTTTTTTAACCCGGGTTCAATGCAAAACTATTTGGGTGATATTATTCATTTACATTCCCAAATCTTCCACAAGAGGTCTCAACATAATAAAATTTCATCTTGATAAAATCGTTTTTACGGCAGTTATCGTGCTATCGGACAGACAGACAGACAAAACGAACAAAGTCATAAACTCTTTTCAACTATGTTGGAAAGTGTTAAAAATGAAAAATTTGTCTTTCATAATTTTCTTTTACTCGTATTCGAACCCACGACCTTCGCGTCATTAGCACGACGCTCTAACCAGCTGAACTAACAGGCCTGGTTGCACATAACTCTCATCAAATTAGTTCTGAACCGCTATCTGCTTCATGAACTAATTCTTGAATTTTTCCTACTTCCTGTGTAATACTAATTCCTGAATAATATTATACATATGATATATGATATATATTTGATAATATTATATATAATTTAATATCATATATTATATATATTTGATAATATTATATGAGAATATTATATGAATATTATTTGATAATATTATATTATTATTTGATTATTTTTGAAAATCTATGATTTTTTTTAGCATTAATTATTATTATTTGATATTTATGTTATTTCATTAGAAATCTTATTTTCAATTAATAAAACAAAAAAATGTTTAATTTTCCCCACACCTAAAATATCTTCACGAGTAAGTTTCTAAATTCAAGCTATAAAGACAATACAAAAACATTTGAATCATTCAAAAGTTTAAATTATCCTATTTGTATAAATACAGTGGCTGTTTTAGACGCCATAATGTTCGGCTTAAATTCTCCAAATTTTAGATTAAGCAATGCTTATTATATGACAATTATTTTGGAATCATACGATGTTCATTCATATATAATATATCGACAACATTTTTCTTTTACAAGTTTTCTTCAGCAATCGAAAAATCGTCTGGCCCGTGGGGGGATCGAACCCACGACCTTCGCGTTATTAGCACGACGCTTTAACCAACTGAGCTAACGGGCCTTGCTGCAGAGAGCTTTTATCAAATTCATTTCGAATTACTATCTGCTTCATGAACTAATTCTTGAATATTCACTTCCGCAATCTCAAGAGATAACAAGAGATTTGATATTCTGTTTTAAATCAATCATGCATATCAATCATGCATAAAAATTCAATCATGCATAAAGCAATGAGTATAAAACACTTTCCAACTGAAATGCAATTTTATTTAAACATCTCTAAAATGCGATGCATTCAGCGATGATATATTTTTCAATTATCACAGTACTACAAACTACAATAATTTATTATATATGAAAACTTTAAACTCCATCGAAAAAAATGAACTTTTTTCAAATGACGTAATCGATATATAAATCATCTGGCTCTCTATTTAAAAGCATTGACTCTTTCATTCATATCACTTTCATTTCAGACTCCAGAGCTAAATAATTTTGCGTCAAAAAATTTCAGCATTTCTTCTACTTTTCCCGGCCGGAGAATTCGATGCTAAGCCATATTTTAGGCCAGTCCTCTTGTACAGTGCCCAGAAGTAAGAGTGTGCCGACCGCCTATGCCACAGAAGTCTGAGAGCTATACCTCCCAATGCTAGGGGATGGTCCTGAAAAGCCGCCTACACCAGACGGCGCTGGTCTCGAATAAGCGGTCTAAAACGATGGAGTTAACATTGAAACTAATGGGAATTTATTGCAAATGAAATGACCGATATATTTCGAAATAACTGGAGAATTTGTGAAAAATTTGGTGTGATTATTGTAAGTGGTATACATAAAAAGTCATTTGATTTTCAGAGAGATTGAGCTAGGGATGTATTCATATTTTTAAAATTTTATTTAACCTTATCTGGTGTTCGTTCAAAACTTTGAGGTCCAAAATAATCAGGTTCATTTATTACAGTAACGCAAAATTCGTTATGACGTTTCCTCTTGTGGTATATTTCAGTTCTTTCGATTTTGAAGCTTATCGGGCTAGCTAGTCCTGGGCCCGCCATAGGACTTTACCTGGTTTTGGGGAATAAGTCGAAATCAGATAAAGTAGGGAATCTAAATTTAATACATCGTTTTCTTTTGGGGTATATTTTAATTCTTTCAATTTTGACCCGTACCGGGTTAACCCGTCTTAGACCCGCCTTAGAAATTCACTTTTGGGGAGGAATATTTCTAGAAACGTAGTCTCTAAAAGTTTCAAGTTTAGAATGTCGTTGTCATTTGCGGTATGTCTTAGATCATTGTCTTACAACATTTCTACGTCGGGCCCAAGACGGACTAACCAGATAAGGCTCAAAATCCAAAGAAATAAAATATACCCTAAATTTCAATGATGTACTAAATTTAGACATTCAAGCTGTTACAGTTTTGGAGTTATTCTTAAAAAACGAGTACATTCTTTTTGTTGGGCCCAAGTCGGGCTAGCCCGATAAGATTTTAAATCCAATGAGCTAAGATATACCGCAAATGACAACGACATTCTAAACTTGGAACTTTTAGACACTCCCATTCTAGAGTTATTCCCCCCCAAAAAGTGATTATCTAAGGCGGGCCTAAAACGGGTTCGCCCGATATCGTTCAAAATCGAAGGAATTAAAATGTCGCCCCCCCACCCACCAAAAAAAAAGGATATACTTAATTTATATTTTCTATTTGCCCCTATTTTCCAGTTATTCTAGGAAAACGGTCCATTCCTATGTCGGGCCCAGGACGGGCTTCCCCGATAATGTTCAAATCCGAAGTAACTTAAATATACCACAAAAGCCAACGGCATGTTAAACTTGGAATTTTTAGCTAGTGCGGTTATCGAGTTATTCTTTAAAAATGAAAGCATTCTTCAGCGGAACCAAGACGGGATAACCCGATGAGGTTCAAAATCTAAATTAATATCCATCCAAAAAGAAATGATATACTAAATTTACATTTTTTAGCTACTCCGATTGATCGATTTTTTCTTGAAAAGCGAGTAAATTTCTATAACGCGCCAGGACGAACTAGACCGATAAGGTTCGAAATGCGATGAAATGTAATATACCCTAAAAGGCAATGATATATTAAATTTAGACATTCTAGATGCTCCGAATTTTGAGTTATTCTAAATAAAAACGATATATTCATCTTGTCGGGCTCAGGACGGGCTAGCCCGATAAGATTTTTTATCCAAAGAGTTAAAATATGCAGCAAATGACAAGGATATGATAAACTTCGAATTCTTAGATACACCTGTTCTCGAGTTATACCGCAAAACCGAGTGAGTTTCTAAGGCGGGCCTAAGACGGGCTAACCCGATACGGTTCAAAATTAAAAGAATTAAAATATACCCCAAACGAAAGCGATAAATTAAATTTAGATTTCTTACTTTCTCTGATTTTCGAGTTATTATCTAAAAACAAGTAAAGTCGTATGGCGGGCCCAGGACGAGCTAGACCGATAAGCTTCAAAATCGAAAGAACTGAAAGGTACCACAAGAGAAAACGTCATACCGAATTTCACGTTACTGTGATCGATGAATGAACTTGATTATTTTGGACCTCAAATGTTTGAACGACCACAGATAAAGTTAAATAAAATTTTAAAAATTCAAATATATCCCTAGCTCAATCTCCCTGAAAATCAAATGACTTTTGTATATACCACTTGCAATAATCACACCAAATTTCACAAAATTTTTCAGTTATTTCGAATGATATCGGTAATTTCATTTGCAATAAATTCCCATTAGTTTCAATGTTAACTCCTCCGCTTTAGACCACTTATTCGAGACCAACGCCGTCTGGCGGAGGCGGTTTTTAGGGAACCTGTTTTTCGCCTCGGTCGACTATTACTTCAAGGCACTGTGCCTCTGTTCTGGGCCTTGTAGCAATTCTTCTACAACTCAGCTTTCAGTCACTTGTTTACATTTACATTCTGCCAGCCTTCATGCATTCTGCATCCATTGAAATTAGGCTTCATTGTAGAAATAATCAAAGTTTGATCATTTAAACTAAAAAATATTGTAATTGTGTTGACCTTGGCACAGAATATAGATGCACAAAAAATGCGCAAAAATAAAGCGGTTTTAAGACGGATGCAACACTAAATATATATATAAAAGAACTTTAAAAGTCACGATTTCTGCACTGGGAAAAAAAGATGGAAGCCATGTTTTATTTTGAAGTGGTTCACGTGATCTCTTCATATAATATGGGTGTAATTATTATTTTAATTTTTATTTTAAAAATTACCGAACACATTTTGCTGAATTTTTTTATTTATTTTATAGGATAATTTGAATAACATTTTCGAAACAATTTGCAAAGTTAAACTTTACAAATTTCATTTTGATAAAATCATTTTTACGGGAGTTATCGCGCTAACGGACAGACAGACAGACAGAACGAACAAAGTCATAAACACTTTTCAACTATGTTGGAGAGTGTTAAGGGTGAGCGTCAGAAAATTTTCTGCCCTATCCGCGCTTTGTTAACTTTCGCGGCACACATATTTCACCGAAATTCTGCTCAAACAGTTGCGAAATATTTTCTTATAGATAAAATGCTATGCTTAGATTATATTAAAACTAAATTTAATACCCAATAAAACATAGAATATATATTTTATTTTATTTTGAAATATTTTTGGTGCTGCCATCTGTTGTCGTAATTTAATTCATACCGACTATTTTTATTTTTCAATGAACATTTTTAAATGTCGATTCCTTCTAATACGCTATTAAATACAACCGCAGATCATATATAATAATGCCGCAATCACGGAAACATAATTGAACTTGGACTTGAAGACAAAGGAACTTAAACAAAACTGCAGTCCTCAGTAATGTACATTCAGATCCCTTATCAAATTTATAGAATGATAAATGACCTTTCCGTGATTGTGGCATTATTATATAGGATCTGTTGTTGTATTTAACACTGTATTAGAAGGAATAGATATTTAAAATTGTTCATTAAAAAATAAAAATAATCGGTATGAATTAAATTACGACAACAGATGGCAGCACCAAAAATATTTTGGATTAAAATAAAAAATATATTCTATGTTTTTTGGGGCATTAAATTTAGTTTTAATATAATCTAAGCATTGCATTTTATCTTTCAGAAAATGTTTCGCAACTGTTTGAGCAGAATTTCGGCGAAATATGTGTGCCGCGAAAGTTAATAAAGCGCGGATAGGGCAGAAGATTTACTGACGCTCATGCTTAAAAATGAGAAATTTATCTTTCATAATTTTCTTTTACTCGTATTCGAACCCACGACCTTCGCGTTATTAGCACGACGCTCTAACCAGCTGAACTAACAGGCCTGGCTGCACATAACTCTCATCAAATTAGTTCTGAACCGCTGTCTGTTTCGTGAACTAATTCTTGAATTTTTCCTACTTCCTGTGTAATACTAATTCCTGAATAATATTATACATATGATATATGATATGTATTTGATAATATTATATATGATTTAATATTATATATTATATATATTTGATAATATTATATTATTATTTGATTACTTTTGAAAATCTATGATTTTTTTGTAGCATTAATTATTATTATTTCATATTTATGTTATTTCATTAGAAATCTTATTTTCAATTAATAAAACAAAAAATGTTTAATTTTCTCCACACCTAAAATATCTTCACGAGTAAGTTTCTAAATTCAAGCTATAAAGACAATACAAAAACATTTGAATCATTCAAAAGTTTAAATTATCCTATTTGTATAAATACAGTGGCCGTTTTAGACGCCATAATGTTCGGCTTAAATTCTCCAAAAATTAGATTAAGCAATGTTAATGATATGACAATTTTTTAGGAATCATACGACGTTCATTCATATACAGGTTCATCGACAACATTTTTCTTTTACAAATTTCCTTCAACAAGCGAAAAATATGAAATCTGGCCCGTGGGGGGATCGAACCCACGACCTTCGCGTTATTAGCACGACGCTCTAACCAACTGAGCTAACGGGCCTTGCTACCAGAAACTTTTATCAAATTAGTTTCGTACTGCTATCTGCTTCATGAACTAATTCTTGAATATTCTCTGCGGCAATCTCATGACAAAAGATTAAATATTCTGTTTTAGATCAATCATGCATATCATATTGCATAAAGCATTGATTATAAAACACTTCCAACTGAAATGCAATTTTATTTAAACATTTCTAAAATGCGATACATTCAGCGGTGATATTTTTTTTAATTATCACAGTACTACAAACTACAATAATTTATTATATTTCAAAACTTTAAACTTCATCGAAAAAAAATGAACTTTAATCAAATGGCGTCATCGAAATATAAATCGACGACAGAAGTCGACGTAGAGTCTAGTGCCTGGCCATTGGAGAAATATATATATATATATATACATATAAATCGTCTGGTTGGAGAAATATATATATATATAAATCGTCTTGCTCTCTATTTAAAAGCAATGAATTTATGAATTTTTCATTCATATCACTTTTATTTCAGACTCCAGAGCTAAATAATTTTGCGTGAAAAAAATTCTGCAATTCTTCCACTTTTTCCGACCGGAGAATTTGATGCTAACCAATATTTTTGACCAGCCCTCCGGTCTAGGCCTTGTAGCATTTCTTCTACAACTCAGCTTACAATCACTTATTTACATTCTGCATCCATTGAAATTAGGCTTCATTGTAGAAAAAATCAAAGTTTGATCATTTAAACTCAAAAATATTGTAATTGTGCTGGCGTTTGACACAGAATATAGATGCACAAAAAATACACAAAAATAAAGCGGTTTTAGAACGAATGCAACCCTAAATATAAATATAAAAGAACTTTAAAATCACGAATTCTGCACTATGAAAAAAAGATGGATGCCATATTTTATTTTGAGGTGGGTCACGTGATCTCTTCATATAATATGGGTGTAATTGTTATTTTAATTTTTATTTAAAAAACTACCGAACATATTTTGCTGAATTCATTTATGTATTTTATGGGATAATTTGAATATTTATTAACATTTTCGAAACAATTTGAAAATTTTAACTTTGCTTAAAAAATTGTTTGAAATATTAGGTCCCATAGGGTTCGATGTATTTTACTTTTTTTAACTCGGGTTCAATCCAAAACTAATTGGGTGATATTATTCTTTTACATTCCCATATGTTCCATAGACTGTCTCAACAACATGCTAAAATTTCATTTTGATAAAGTCATTTTTAAGGCAATTATGGTGCGAACAGGCAGACAGACAGAATGAACAAAGTCATCACTTTTCAACTATGTTGGAAAGTGTTAAAAATGAAAACATTTAACTTTCACAATTTTCTTCTACTCGTATTCGCTCTTTCAAATCCATCTTTCAGACTGTCGGTAAGAAGGCCTTGACCGAGGAAGATGAAGGTTTGTTATCTTTTTATTTCCCATTTTTGTTCCTAAAATTAAAAGAAAAGAAAGCGTACGTAAAGCAAAGGACCCGTAGCAAAGGCGCAAGGTTGTGAAAGCAGGTATTTTTACCTCCGTTTTTTTTTCTTTTAAGTCTTCCTCATTCGCGTGGGTTCTGAGTGGGACTTCTGTTAACTCAACTCGTTGACTCCTGATCCATGGGTTCGTTGTTTATTCACCTTTTTTTCTCAGATTCTACCTATTTCGAAAACATGCATTTTTTGTTGGAAGGCAAGGCTAGGAAGCAGAATGGTTATTCTTCTGGAATGTTCTAACAAATATTCCAAAATTATGCCGCTAGATTCATGCCATGTACACATTAAAAAAAAATGCGAAAGTAAAAAGTTTTTCAAGACAGTGGAGCTTGAAAATGTAGAATATATATTTTAATCACACACAAATGTGAACCAAATCCAGTGTTGAGGCAGATTCAATTGAAAAAAATCTGATGTGGGCAACACATGACTTTCCTTATATAATGTAATGAATTTACTACTTTTACAGCAAAAAATTGGTTTTTCTTATAGTAGATACTAATATTCTTTCCAAGACATTGAATTTTCGACAATTAGTTGTCATTTTCATTGATTTAGCGTCATTTTTAACCATTTGGCGAGATTTTCGTTAATTTGGCCACATTTCAAAAAGTCGCCAAGTTGGCGACATTCCGCCAAATTCGTCGCCAAAATCTCGCCAAGCGTTATGCGCTAAGAAATAGGTTATTCTTACAGCAGATAAATGACTATTGGCGTTCAAATACAAAAGTATTACTCAAAGTATCCTTTTTCATGAATGGAACGAGCTAGATTCACGAGCATGATGTCACCAAACTTATCGCATGGTATTACATATGAAAAGTGAACATGTTTATCAATAGGAAATATTTTTTTTTATTTTATATGACTTTTTGATATTTTTTTTGAAAAATGTACAATATCTCGAGAACGGCTCATGTTAGCGTTCTAAAATTTATGTCAATCGTTTTCTAATGAAACATCACATAAGAAATGTCTATTTGCGTAACTTTATAAGTGGTTTTGATTTTTTGACGATTTTTTAAAAATTTCATTCGAAAATTTAGGGGGGTTCTGAACATTCGATTGCGTATAAAAACAATAGACTTCCAGTGTTTACGGATTGTGATTTTTGTACCAAATTTGGTTCAAATCGGTCCATTCGTTCGTCAGTTATCGTCTCCACAGACCCACTGACACACACACACACAGACATGACTTCAAACATGTTTGATTCGTGATCAGGGATGCTTGAAACTTGCTCTCCCGGCGAAAACTGGAATTCGAATTTTCGACCCCGTCACAATACTTACCTTGTACATTATGTATATAAAGAAAGTAACAATGCTATATAAATTCTATTCCGTTTCTATCATTGCTCAATACAGATATTGTACAAAATTGTCCGAAGGGAAAGAGGATGCAGGCAAATGATATAGTTTTGACAATTTTGCATAATATCAATTTTGTATTTCTATAGTGTTGTTTCGAAATGAATTTGCCTACAACCTCAATTTAGTGCAATTTCGGGCAGGGACGTTTCGACTAGGAACCGAGCAGTAGACAGAGACGAAATTAAAAAGGAGCTGGAGGGAAATTCAAAGGGGGCTCAACAGTCTTAAAGGAGGAGCTCACCAAACACACAATTAATCATCACCATTTATAAACCATGTTGTTGTTGTTGCTGCTTATCCTCCAGTGTCTGACGAATCAGACAAGATCCATAAGTCCGTTGACTCAGAGAAAGTGGAGCACAAGAAGAAGATCGCGATAGATAACCTCCTTGGAGAGACCCATGCAATCCATTATATGCTCTGCAGAGGCCTGATGGTCGTGGCACTTGGTGCAGGCGGCAAAGACCTTCCTGCCCTCATTAAAAGAGAGGCACTTGATGTGACCGCTAGCTAGTCTAGAAGGTACAGTCTGGGAGCCTCTGTCACACGGGAGGTCTAGAGTCAATCCCGGCTTTTTACCCATATACCAATAATGAGTGGGGGGCTATCTCCAATCCACCAAAATTTTTGACTTTTCCCAAGAGTATAATTCCAGAGAAGTCAAGGCGGAAGGGATGGGGAGACTGCAACCCTCCTTAGCAAGTTTATCCGCCACTTCATTACCATGAATGTCCACATGAGAAGGAATCCACTGAAAGTGACGATTTGATTGTGAAAGTGACGATCATGATTTGACGCAATCAGTTTTAGCTTAAGCAGTATCGAGTCTCAAGGTCTCAAGGACGGGGATATACGGAGTGCCCAGGAGGGGAAAGACTTCCCTCCTTTAAACTCCAAGCGAAAAGGAAAAAGAAGTATGAAGATAGAAAAACATATATTAAGAAATTTACATTTAAGGTTTGCTTGGGGGGGGGGGGGGGACATGACCGATGTCGTGCCCTTCCCCAAGTCTTACAGGAAAGAAAAAGTAGTTAGGGCCCTAGTAGGAACCTAGCGAGAGAGAAAAAGTTAAGAGGGGAAGAGGTGCAAGGCTTTGAGCTTGAGAACGGGGGGGGGGGGGGGGGGTAAAGTACATAACAAAAGTATTAAATGTTCGTCGATAAATCGCGACTTCCCAAATGTCATGGAAGGGCACGGAGTTAGCTATAGTTCAAAGAAAAGAGGGGAAAGTGCAGACATAAAACAATGCTAGATACGACGACTCCGTTTAGGGCGGAGGAAAGCATCCTTGGAGCGACGCTCCGAGACGGGTCATTAATACTCAAGCCAGTATTAGAGTAAGTGGGTGGCTTAAGCAGGATAGAGATACTGGTCCTGTCACCTACAAGTATCCAATTATTAAGGTGGTGGAGGGAGGTGCGGCTATCAGATATAATCCATATGTCGCCATAATCCTTCTCTGGGAGAATAGCCTTGAATCCCAGATCTATTGCAATCAGTTCACTTCTGAAGACTGAGCAGAAATTAAGATTACGACAACAAAGAGTCAAATTGTTTCGAGGGCTCTCAATAAAAATGCCACTACCTGCAAGATCGTCAATTTTACTGCCATCAGTATAGATTTATGAGCCATAATAGTTACTATTATATATATCAATTCATATAAATTTTAACAATTAATTGCATATTTATATTTGCACTCTAAGATCTGATTATTAATATCCATATAGGTAGTATATATATATCAATATTGATACGCATATAATAATTACAATTGATTTTAATGTAAGCATTAATTAGTAATAAAGCTGTTAATAATTTTTAGAAACATTCTGAAAATTAATGCTAGTTAATGCTTAATATTAACTCTTACCTATCAGTTGATTTTGACTTTACAATGTATAACAGTGAACCCCCACAGCAATACAAAAGTATCCTAAATACTATATAGGATACTTTTGTATCATTGTAAATACTTTTAAATTAAATATGTAAATAAATTGATCATTAGTATAATCACAAATTCAGCTAAATTAAATAAATCTTTAAAACGAACTAATTTACAAAAAAAATCTCAACGAAATTTTTTATGAAATTAGTATGACATGTTATATGAAATTTCATATCACTACTAAAAATTTAATATTTTATCGGGGGGGGGGGGGGGGCTGAGTATACCTCTTGCGAGACTTAGCTTCCTCTGGCTCTTGTCTGACTACGGCCCTGGTCAGAACGTCCCCTGCACGAAAGTATACCAAATTGAGGTTGAAGACCCAGACCACACAACTGACCCAAAGGTATACAGCAATTAAATGTATGGCCGGACCAAATTGAGGTTGTAGGCCCTTTCGAAGTCGTCACCAAATTGAGGTTGTAGGCAGATGCATTTCAAAACAACACCATATAAATACAAAAATGATATTATGCAAAATTGTTGAAACTGTATCATCTGTCTGCACCCTCTTTTCCCTTCGGATAATTTTGCACAATATCAATTTTGGAACAATGATTTCCGAGGGCCAAGCAGTTCAAGCGGCCGCTTGGAGTCCAGGGCCGTAGCCAAAGAGAAAATTGAAGAGGGCATTTGCATAATGAAGAAAGCATTTGCATAATCAGTAATTCTTATTCCTGGCTGAGCTATAATATGGGCATTTATGTATTAGATAGAAAATCTATGGTTATATAACCAGAGCCGGATTATCCATTGGAACAAGGTATCTTCGAGCAATGGAATATTTTTAGATCATAAACAAAGCCCCCAATGTTGTTGGCCCGAGGGCCTAAAATTCTACGTCAGAATCTACGTCAGAATTCTACGTCAGAATTCTACGTCAGAATCTACGTCAAAATTTTACGTCAGAAAAGTTTAAAAAAAAGTTACTGAAATAATGAATTCTCATTTATGTTTGAACTTGTTAAAACAACATAGATAAGTTGTTAGAAAATCGATTTTTCGAATTATCAATTTTCGGATTTGTGATTTTTACTTTCCTTATATGCATAATGTATAAGGAAAGTATTGTGACGGGGTCGAAAATCGAATTCGAGTTTCCGACAGGAGAGCACGTTTCAAGCATCCCTGATCACGAATAAAACATTTTTGAAGTGATGTCAGTGTGTTGTTGTTGAGACCCAGACCGTCCGACCTACCAGAAAGGTGTAAGGTAAGTAATGTCTGTGTGTGAGAAAGTATGTGTGTGTGTGTGTGTGTGAAAGTATGTGTGTGTGTGTGTGTCAGTGAGTCTGTGGAGACGATAACTGACGAACGAATGGACCGATTCGAACGAAATTTGGTACAAAAATCACAATCCATAAACACTGGAAGCCTATTTTTATACGCAATCGAATGTTGCAGAACCCCCTAAATTTTCGAGTGAAATTTTGAAAAAATAGTCAAAAAATCAAAACCGCTAATAAAGTTACGCAGAGAGACATTTTTCGTGTAATGTTTCATTAGAAAACGATTGATATAAATTTTAGAACGCTAATTTGAACCGTTCTCGAGATATTGCACATTAAAAAAAAAATGATCATAAAGTTATATAAAATAAAAAAAAATATTTCCTATTGAAAAACATGTTCACTTTTCATATGTAATACCATGCGATAAATTTGGTAACATTCTCGTGGATCTAGCTCGTTCCTTTCATGGAAAAAGATACTTTGAGTAATACTTTTGTATTTGAACTCCAATAGTCATTTATTTGCTGTAAGAATAACTTATTTCTCCGTCTATAACGTTTGGCGAGATTTTGGCGACGAATTTGGTGGAGTGTCGCTAACTTGGCGACATTTTTAATTGTTGCCAAATTAACAAAAATCTCGCAAAATGGATAAAAATGACGCTAAATCAATAAAAATTACGACTAATTGAAGAAAATTCAATATCTTGGAAAGAATATAAGTATCTACTATAAGAATAACATTTTTTTTAACTGTGAAAGTAGTAAATTCATTGCATTATATAAGGAAAGTCATGTATTGCCCACATCAGATTTTTTTATTGCATTTATTGTGTATAGAAAGCATTTCATGAACATTCGCTTGGTGTCTCATAAAACCTCAGGACGGTTATTATTACGTGTGTGATTAAAATTTGTTTTCTTCTCTTCTTTACGCCACTGTTATGCTGAGTATGACATTGAAAAACTGGTTTTTTCTCATAATTTACTTTTTACTGTTTAATTTGTATTACTAATTTTAGTTTTCCTCCCTCATCCGCCCTCTTTTTATTATTATTATTTTTTAAGTAATTGATATTTTAGTACCTATGTGGTATTACACATTGATTGACTCATTTTGTGGTAACAATTAAACTGAAACCCGGCATAATTTGGAAGTTTGGAATAACCCAGGAATAACGTGGTCGTGAATCGTAACATTTGGTACATTGCTATCGTGGCCGCAAAACACACCATTACCGCTTTGAACGAGTTCCATTAATCACGAATCATTAAATCAAAACACTACATATTAAAATCCACATTTTAACCATTAAAATAAATTATCATTTATTCATCTTTCTATATTATTATGATTAAAATGACATAAATTTATTAACAAAGGCTGAAGGATGAAAAAAGCCCCGTGTGAGACTAGTCTTTTGAGTCTTATTCCAAAGATCGAAAATCGCCCTAATATACATAAAGACTGGCATATACCTCTGTATTTGGGATATGTAGCTCAGCATAACTGGAATCTTGACTGATTCTTTGCTGACATTTGGAGTCAGACTTCGTATTTTTCCATAACAATCTCATATTTAAAATAACGGCTTACTCTGAACAAAACTACTTGAAAAAACAACTCTCTCTCTTAACTCTCGAACAACAATTCTGAATTATAATTCTGTTAATCTTCGTTGGCTTTTCTCCTTGTGGCCGCATTATTTGGCCTGGGATTCAGATACGCCCTCCTTGCTCTCAACAAATGCTCCTCAGTGCGATGCCGCTTCTTCGCATTATTGGCTCTTTTAGTTTCCAATGAAGCTCGGTTTAAGTCCTGGTCCTAGGAGATTTTGCCCCAACCACACCTGCAATTTGAGTGACGTGTATTTATTGGGGACATGATTTTCCGGGCCAAAACTGTCATAAAACGGTGACTAAAAGTCTGCGCTTTATTTCGTCGTAAACATAAAAAAACTGCATATGATGCCTCCTGGTCTCATAGATTTATCTGAAGACACTGGACCTTAATTTGCAAAGGAAATGCTCATGAAAAGGGGCGAAAACACAGTTTTAATGTACGTGAATGGCTTATCGACGTAATATAATGACATGAAAATTTCATAGATGAAAATGCTCCGACAGATGAAACCATGTGCAAAGTTGCACTATGTTTTTCTTCCATTCAAATAATACATAGCGGACCTTTACATCTATTCAAGGTTTTTGCTGAATTCAAAGAGAAAACAACCTTTACAGGCAGCCATTCATATTATATGAATGTATGGGTGCCATATTTTGCATTTTAGGACGGGATACCCTGATTTGGCGATTTATCGCCGAATTGCTTGCTTTTGGAACGTACTATTTTCTCGAAATAACGAATATTCTAGGAGATACGAACACCTTCTGGAAAATTCTACGAAGAGTATATAAAAGGAGTCATCGCTCAGTTGAAGAGCAGTTGACGTGATACGAGCTAAGTTGAATTGTGAGATACGTCAGGATTTTGAGAATAGTACCCGCGATTTTGTGAATGAGCTGAGCATTTAATGCTGCATTATTGTATCTGACATTTGTTTAGTGATCTTGTAAGATAGTTATCTTTTCGCTGTATATTCCTGTTATTCCTGTTTACTCTTATTAATGCCTTTAAATTGAAGTATTAGTTATCCAGACATTTGGATTCATTCTTATATCCTAAAAAAACAGCTACTATTCCAGAGGATACATAGAAATAACATCCACACATATCTGTTCAATTTATCCAAGGGATATCGCCTCTACAAACTCACAAATAAATCCATTAAAACCCGACTTCGCAATACTCTTCAACCTATGTATAATAGGGAAAGTAAAAAAAGATTTTTTTTCAAAATTTGGTTAAGGGTGAGCGTCAGTAAATCTTCTGCCCAATCCGCGCTTTGTTAACTTTCGCGGCACACATTTTTCGCCGAAATTCTGCTCAAACAGTTGCGAAATATTTTCTGAAAGACAAAATGCAATGCTTAGATTATATTAAAACTAAATTTAATACCCAATGAAACATAGAGTATATTTTTTTATTTTAATCCAAAATATTTTTGATGCTGCCATCTGTTGTCGTAATTTAATTCATAACGATTATTTTTATTTTTTAATGAACATTTTTAAATATCAATTCCTTCTATTACAGTATTAAATACAACAACAAATCATATATAATAATGCCACAATCACGGAAAGGTAATTTCTCATTCAATAAATTTGATAAGGGGATCTGAATGTACATCACTGAGGACTGCAGCTTTGACTTCAAGTTCCTTTGTCTTCAAGTCCAAGTTCAATTACGTTCCCGTGATTGTGGCATTATGATATATGATCTGTTGTTGTATTTAATAGCGTATTAGAAGGAATAGACATTTAAAAATGTTCATTAAAAAATAAAAATAGTCGGTATGAATAAAATTACGACAACAGATGGCAGCACCAAAAATATTTTGAAAATTAAAATAAATAAAAAAAAAATATAAAAATATAAAAAAATATATTCTATGTTTCATTGGATATTAAATTTAGTTTTAATATAATCTAAACATTGCATTTCATCTCTCAGAAAATATTTTGCAACTGTTTGAGCAGAATTTCGGCAAAAAACGTGTGCCGCGAAAGTTAACATACCGCAGATAAGGCACAAGATTTTCTGATAAATGGATATATTCGTTAATCGCATAAAGTAGCGGGTGGCTTTTTGCCTACGAAACACTTTTTACCTAACTACGATTCCACGGAACATCTTTTGAATTCGATACGACTGAAAAACATGCCATATATGTCAGTGAATCATATATAATATGTGTCAATGAATCTCCATATAAGCCAATGAATCTTTCAAAGAATTTTGATATATGTCAATACATCTTTTGATGAAAGTTCATTTGCATTTTCACATGTCTGCTTTTACATCTTTTGATGAAAGTTCATTTGCATTTTCACATGTCTGCTTTTAGCTGCTCTTAGTCCTCTGGACGAGTCGGACGGTCTGGGTCTTCAACATGTCTGCTTTTATTAAAGAAGTACAAACCATTTATAATAAATTTGTTCTCAAACTTCATTTATCTTTTTTCCTACGTTTTTTAAATGGGACTCTCACGTGCACATACCTCACGTCACAAATCACTACTTCGCTTTGAGGTGTTGCCAAAACACTATCCCTATACTATAGATTTTTTTTTCTAACAGAAGCTATGTGTGATTTGCAAACAACGATTGAAATGGAGTTGTGAGCAACAGCAAATAATAATTGAATAAAAACGAAACAAAAAATGTGATGTGGGCAGCACATGACTTTCCTTATATAATGCAATGAATTTACTATTTTTGCAGTAAAAAAAATAGATTATTCTTATAGTAGATATTTATATTCTTTATAAGATATTGAATTTTCGTCAATGAGTCGTCATTTTCATTAATTTAGCTTCATTTTTGTCCATTTGGCAAGTTTTTCGTTAATTTAGCAACATTTAAAAAAGTCGCCAAGTTGGCGACGTTCCACCAAATTCGTCGCCAAAATCTCGCCAAGCGTTATGGATGTATAAATAAGTTGTTCTTACAGCAGATAAATGACTGTTGGCGTTCAAATACAAAAGTATTACTAATCAAAGAGGTAATGACCTTTCAAACCTTGTGGATGACAACGCTTTTTGCATCCTGAATGATGGGACACCAACATATTGCTCATATAGTTACGACAGTCGAGATGCATTGGATCTCGCGTTTACCAGATCAGATATTTTTCAAGTTGTAGCTGGACTGTCCTAGATTCGATTGGGAGTGATCACTCGCCAGTCCTTATAGAACTTAGGCATTTTCACAAAATCCCTAATACCAAAATAGCAAAAATGCTTACTGGAACTTCAAAAAAGCCAACTGGGAGATACACAAAACCTCTTTGAACAGTTTTCTGAATCAGGCTATGGTCTTTAGTAATCTTGAGGGTAAATGGCGGCATTTCTGAAATTCTGTCCTAAGGGCCGCTAGGCTGGCCATTCCCAGAGGCAATAGGAAAAAATTTAAGCCAAACTTTACCCATAATGCTGAGGCCCTTTCGCCTCTTATACATCAGAGAAACGCTCTTCAGCGCGATCTTCTGACTTCTCCTTCTCCGTCCCTTAGGTCTGCTTTGAACCTGGTAAACGCAAATATTTAAATTTTGTATGCAGATTTCAGGAGTGAGCGTTGGAACAATTTGTGTGAAAAACTTGACTCTCGTACTCCTACCTCAAAACTTTAGAAACTGGCAAAAAAGCTTAATAGGATACAGCCACAGGTCGAAAAGACCAATTCTTTTAACCACCCTGATGTATCTTTGTGCAGTGACAGCGAGGCTGCAAATACGTTGGGTAGACATTATCAGAGGGAGAGTCGACTTTCTTTTAATATAGAAGACAACCTGATTGCAAAATCAGCCAGAGTTTTTATTCATAAAACTCGCTGTAATCCCGGTGATTACCCAGTTTTTAATAAGGATTTTACCAGAGAGGAACTGGACATTGCTTTCTATGATATGGATCCTAACAAATCGCCTGACCTGGATGGGATCCATGGCCATATGCTGGCCAATTTGAGTCAGTTGGGCAAAAATTATCTTCTTGATATTTTTAACACTTCTTGGAATATTGGAGGACTCCCGAGGGAATGGAAGGATGCTCTTGTCATTCCCATTAGAAAACAAGAAAAACAGGCTAATGATCCAAACAGTTTTAGGCCTATCGCCTTGACCAGCATTTCGTGCAAACTCATGGAGAGGATTGTCCTGCGTAGACTTACTTATCATCTTGACCACAATAGTATGCTACCTGTCGAACAGTATGGCTTTAAAAGGGGCCACTGCACAATGGATCATGTCTTATATTTCGGTCAAAAGGCCAGGGACGCTCAAAATCTTAGGCCTATAAATCACACTGTGGCCGCCTTCCTTGACCTGTCTAAGGCCTTCGACAGGGTTTGGAAAAACAAACTCCTTTGCAAACTATATAGCAACTTTAATATCAGGGGGAAACTCTTGCCGTGGCTCGCTGACTTTTTAAGGGCCAGGTATATTAAAGTGAAGTTTAAAGACAGTGTTTCTGGAAGATTCAGACTGAGTCAGGGTATTCCCCAAGGCTCAGTGCTTAGCCCTACTCTGTTCTCTCTTTTTATTGCTGGTATAGAGGCAGGGACTAATGCCAATCACTGCATGGGATTGTATGCTGATGATATAATTATTTGGAGCAGCAAATCAAGTATCACTTCTGCCCAGGAAGATATTAAATCTTCCCTCCTTGATTTCGAGAATTTTGCTGCGGAGCATAAGATCGTTTTTAATCCCTCTAAGTCTATTTCCAGTGTATTTACCACCAATTGACATCTGTATAACCTGGAGCCCGACATCTTTCTACTGGGTAGGAGACTAAATTATGAAAAACATCCCAAGTATTTGGGGTTCATTTTGGACCAGGAGATGCTCAGCCAGGGGCGGCAAATAGGGGGCGCGGTCGCGCCCCCAAATTTTTCTTATTCTTGACCAAAAAATTCTTATTCTGGACCAAAACTGAAAAGGCGTAAAAAAAATTCCAAGCGAATTCGGTGAAAAAAATCCCCATGGTGAAAAAAATTCCGATAATGATGTTAAATCATATAACAGAATCAATATTCAATATGAAATTATAGATTTAGTATCTAATGAAATTGAGACAAGATTTAATGAGCACAATATATCCGTTTTGTTTGCCTTTAGTTCAGTATTATCCGGATCAGATGTCGGAAAAGAAAAAGTTTCAACCTTATACGAAGTATATAACTTCCAGAAAGAGGAATTACTATGTGAATTGCGACTGTTTTATTCAATGGTGAAAAGGTAAATATCGGCCATCCCAATTCTAAAAGTCGCCTGGATTATTTTAAAGAGCAGAATTTAAAAAATGTGTTTACTGTCGTAACATTATTAGTTAAATTGTTTTTGACTGTGCCAATTAGCTCAGCCAGTTATGAAAGGTCTTTTTCGTTTCTCAGGAGGTTGAAAAATTATTTTCGCAGTGCAATGGTACAAGAAAGACTTTCACTTTTAGCTATTATTAGCTGTAGAACAAGATGTACCACTGGATTATGATGATATTGTAACAAAATTTTCTCTTCATCCAGACTCTAAGAACCGGCGTCTAAAACTTCAATAGAAGGTAAATAAATATAGATATTTGTATTTAGAAAAATTATGTTAACAACAACTATGTTAACACAATTATGTACAAAAATTATGTTAATAACAATTATTTTTCTCAACATCAATTCAATTTTATGATCCCCCTCCCCCCTTCCTCCTCTGTTAACAAACATTTTATTTATTTCATATTGTGGATTTTCATGCAAATCTTGCACCCCCAAATGAAATGCTGAAATGCCGCCCCTGTAGCTCAGCCGTGCTCATATAGACAATTTGGGTTTGAAGGGTAAACAGAGACTCAGAATTTTAAAATACATTTCTGGTAGAGATTGTATTGGGGTGCGCATGCGCGGACCCTGAGAAACACATACACTGCTCTTATTCGACCGATCCTGAAGTATGGTGTTCAGGTCTATCAGGCTGCCTCTGTCAGCAATCTAGATAAACTGGAAAGGGTTCAGCTTTCTGCTGCCAGAGCTAGTACTGGACTCCGCAATAGCTGTCCGAGAGACATTGTATTGTATAAAATTGACCTCCAGCCCCTCAGGCTTCGGAGTAGGTTTCTCCTGGCCAAATATTTTGCAAAGCTCATCAGTTATGGAGATCAGCACAGAACGTCTAGTTACGTGCGTGGCTGGAGCAACAATCGTCGTCTTAAGAGAGAAAGTCCGCTTAGCCGCGCTGAAAGTGAGGGTTGGCTGCAAAACGAAGTTGAGCATGTCTCTCTGGCCTGTTGTGTGGAGGTTACTGCGTCGTTTCGTGATTGGGTCTTTTTCAGGACTAAACTCTGCTCATACACTAACAAAGGCACACAGCATCCAGATAATCTTAAACAGCTCGCTTTGGAAACTATTTATAAAATTCCCGGTGAAGCGTTGCAGATATATACTGATGGAAGTAGGGGTGATGGTGCCATCTCCGGTAGTGGAGTCTACATAAAGCAGGGAAATGGCATTAGAACATGTAGGAGAAACCCCAACTGCTGCTCAGTTTTTCGGGCGGAACTCATAGCCATTGAGGAGGCCTTGAGTTATTGTGTCAAAGACAGAGTCAATACAGACATTTGGATTCTGAGCGATAGCCGTAGTTGTATTCAGCACCTGGCTGAGTGGTGGAGACATGGTGATGGAACGACAGTGCATATTGTTCTACATTTGGGTTACTTGTGTGCCCAAAATAGAATATTTTTCAATGGGTACTGTAACGCAGTGTTACTAGCCCTTTTGAATGCCTTCAAAAAGAACTGCTTCTGCTTACAAAAACTGTCATGAGAGGCAAATATACTTTTCTCAACCACACTCCTAGTGTCGACCAAATTCATGTTTAAGAGAAGGTTCAGATTTCCACAACTGTGGTGCTGGAGGTTGTGATACATGACACCGGGAAAGGGAATCTTGGGACTGCGTTTCAATTTTCGGACTGATGGAATCGCCCCGAGAGCCGTGAACTCAGACCTGCCAACGGAGGGAGGAGAAAAAAAAACCCTGTTTGGAAAGAGGAGTTCGATTTTAGAATTCGACGGCGCTAGTCGCTTCTCCTTCTACAGCTCACGAACCTAAGTTCGGCCGAGAGTTGATGCTTAAAATGAATATGCAATTACAACTTCCTATTTGTACATAGTTGCAAATATTTCTTTTTTATGCATTAAAGTCTTATTTTAAAGATTTAATCTGCTGTTCCTCGTGTGCTCCTCGGCAATACAACGCAACTACGGTACCGTACAGTACCTTCTCACGTAGATATTTACGGTAATGAGGTTGCGGATGCTCTAGCCAAGGAGGGCAGTTTCAGGAGTTCTATTGACGGTGGCTGTCTTTCTTCCTCGGAACTTGCCTCTCGTGTCAAACTTGAAATCAACTCCACTTGGAGAAAGGTCCCCGTACATGAGTGGTATGATTGTAGCCGTCCTGGTGCTGCTTTGACTGGGGCGGGCAGTAGGGGTGAACAGACGGCTCTGGCCAGACTCCGCAAAGGCCATCTTCGTTCTCTTCGACATGTGCTGGGTTCTAAGGTACATCCCTTTGCCCGAAGTGCAGGTTTCTCCTGTCCATACCTTGGCATGTATTGGATGCCAGAGGAGCCAGCTGTACTCCAGTCCTGGAGTAGTTTTTCATCTTCTGAAGACTCACGGGTTCATGGACTTGATCTGATGTTGCTGTCGGTCAAGTGGGATAAGAAACAACAACAGTATTACTCAAAGTATCTTTTTTCATGAATGGAACGAGCTAGATCCACGAGAATGATGTCACCAAATTTATCGCATGATATTATGAAAAGTGAACATGTCTCTCAATAGGACATTTTTTTTATTTTACATGATTTTTTGATACTTTTTGAAAAATGTGCAATATCTCGAAAACGGTTTATGCTAGCGTTTAACAATTTATGTCAATCGTTTTCAAATGAAAAATTACATACAAAATGTCTATTTGCGTAACTTTATTAGAAGTTTTGATTTTTTGATGATTTTTTCAAAATTTCACTCGAAAATTTAGGGGGGTTCTGAACATTCGATTGCGTATAAAAACAATAGGCTTCCAGTATTCACGGATTGTAATTTTTGTACAAAATTTCGTTCAATTCGATCCACTTCTTCGTCAATTATCGTCTCTACAGACTCACTGTCACATACACACACACACATAATTTTACACACACACACGCACATACTTTCACACACACACACACACACACACACACAGAGAGAGAGACATCACCTCAAAAATGTTCGATTCGTGATCAGAAATGCTTGAAACGTGCTCTCCCGTCGAAAACTCGGATTTGAATTTTCGGCCCCGTCACAATACTTTCCTTATACATTATTGTATATAAGGAAAGTAATAATAGTTTTTGGTTCTCACACATGATTTAAAACAACAAAAAATATTCTTATCCTAAATAAAAACCGACTACTATAGAGAAAACTAGGATATAGGGCTTATTCATGTGACATCACGAGCTAAGCGCGTGATTTACTGGCGAACATGATTGTTCGCCAGCAGCATAGGTTTATTGCAGTCAATTGAGCATGATAGACAAAATGATTAATAATTATGGTTATGTGTTTAATTTTTGGATGTCGTAAACGCACAGGCCGAGATACTGGTATATCATTTTGCAGATTGCCTTGAATTCTGAGCAGTAAAGGTAGCAAAATTGTGAAACTGACCATAAAAAAAAGGAGTCAATGGTTGTCTCAAATTCAACGATTGAACTTGATGAAAAAACAAGAAAGTTCAATCATGCATAAAGCATTAATTATGAAACACTTTCCAACTTCAATGCAATTTTATTTAAACATCTTTAAAATGCGATACATTCTCCGGTAATATTTTTACAAATTATCACAATAATACAATGATTTATTATATTTGAAAACTTCATGGAAAAAAATAAATTTTATTCAAATGACGTCATTGAAATATAAATTGCCTGGCTCTCTAAGAAAAAGCAGTAAAAATTTCTTTCATAAATATTTATTCTATTTCTTTCATTCATCACAATACTACATTAATTTATTTTACTTAACTTAAAACCATGGAGGTAAAAATAATTTAACTCTGTTTTTAAAGCTTCACCGAAAAAGTCTGCTATAAAATCGTCTGTTCTCTATGTAAAATCAATGACTGTTTCATTCATATCAACTATATTGCAGACTCCAGCGCTAAATAATTTTACGTTAAAGAAATTCAGGAATTCTTATATAACTTATCTTACAGCTTGATGAGTTTATAATCTTCATAAGTGAAAATTAGGCTTCGTTGTAGAAACAATCAAAGTTTAATGATCAATTAAACTCAAATATATTGTAATTGCGTTGTTTCAGAACAATGATGCACAGAAATTAAGCAAACATAAAGCGGTTTAAGACGGATACAACACCAAGTATAAAGTATAAATAACTTAACACTCAATACGAATTAAAAAGAACTTAAAAAATCACGATTTTGACACAAGATGGATGCCATATTTTATTTTGAAGTGGGTCACGTGATTTCTTCATATAATGGTCACATGACCTCTTCATATAATGAGTGTAATTATTACTTTTATTTTTATTTAAAAAACTACTGAATATATTTTTCTGAAAATTCTTTATATATTTTATGTGATAATTTGAATATTTCCTAAAACTTTCAAAGCAATTTGTAAATATTACATTCTCTTAAAAAGTATTTGAAAAATTAAGTCCCATAGGATTCAATGTATTTCATTTCTTCAACCCGGATTCAATCCAAAACTAACTAGATGATATTATTCATTTATATTCCCACAGGTCCCACAAACTGTCTGAACAACATGCTAAAATTTCATTCTGATAAATTCATTTTTACGACAGTTATCGTGCTAACGGACAGACAGACAGACAGACAGAGAGACAGAATGAACAAAGTCATAAACACTTTTCAGCTATGTTGTAAAGTGTTAACAAGAAAGATCAATCATGCTTAAAGCATTGATTATGAAACACTTTCCCATTTCAATGCAATTTTATTTAAACATGTCTAAAATGCAATACATTCCTCGGTAATATTTTAAAACTTATCACAATACTACATTAATTTATTATATTTGAAAACTTAAACCTTCATAGAAAAAATGAACTTCATTCAAATAACGGCATTGAAATATAAATTGCCTGGTTTAAACATCTCTAAAATGCGATACATTCCTAGGTAATAATTTTATAATTATCATAATACTACGATAATTTATTATATTTGAAAACTTCATCGAAAACAACATATATCCATTCAAATGCCGTCATAGAAAAAATAACACGCCTGGCTCTCTCTATAAAAGCAACATTTCATTCATAAACAATTTCCCATTCATCTCATTCATTACAATATTATAATAATTTATTTTATTTAAAAATTAAGACCATGGAGCTGTAAGTAATTAAACTCTATGCTTAAAACTTCATCGAAAAAAAATCGTCCTTCTCTTTGTAAAATCAATGAATATTTCAATCACATCAGCTATGCAGACTCCATGGGCTAAATACTTTTGTGTTAAAGAAATGCAGCAATTGTAATACAACTCATTCTACATATTTTGCTGTTTACATTTTACATAAGTGAAAAATAGGCTTCGTCGTAGAAATAATCAAATTTGGATGATCATTTAAACTCAAATATATTGTAATTGCTTTGTTTCAGTATGTAGATGCATAGAATTTAAGCAAAAATAAAGTGGTTTTAGGGCGGATACAACACTCAATATGAATTAAAAAAAAACTTTAAAAATCACGATTTTAAGACAAGATGGATGCCATATATCATTTTGAAGTGGGTCACGTGATCTTTTCATATCAAGGTCACGTGATCGCTTCATATAAGAGGTATTATTATTATTATTTTTATTTAAAAAACTACTGAATATATTTCGCTGAATTTTTTTTTATATATTTTATGGAACAATTTGGATATTACCTAAAATTTCGAAGCAATTTGTGAATTTTAAATCCGCTTAAAAAATGTTTGAAAAATTAGGTCCCATAGAGCTCAACGCATTTCATTTTTTCCACCCGGGTTCAATCCAAAACTAATGGGGTGATATTGTTTATTTATATTCCCATAGGTCCTACAGACCGCCTGAACAACATACTAAAATTTCATTTTGATTAAGTCATTTTTACGGCAGTTATCGTGCTAACGGACAGACAGACAGACAGAATGAACAAAGTCATAAATACTTTTCAACATTGTTGCAAAGTGTTAAAAAGTCACTTATACTCAGAATTTTCAGGTTGTTCGATATGATTTTTACCCACGGTTAATAGGATACAAAAATCTGAACAAATTATTCTGCTGTTTTCTAAAAATGATAATATTTGAAAGTTTATAATTTAAAATTTCCACAATTTTAACTGTTGCATTGAAAATGTTTAAAATTTGATGTTTATTTACTGCTGGAATTAAATTTTAATATTGCACGGAATGTGTGCAATTTGGGGGGATTATAGCCGAATACTCGGCGGGTTTCGTTTTTTTTTTTTTTTTTTACCCCTCAAAATACCTGTCCTAGTTTCAATGAATAACGCATCAGTAGTAACATTATTTATTAGCACTTTACAACAAAGTTGAAAAGTGTTTATGACTTTGTTCATTCTGTCTGTCTGTCTGTCTGTCTGTCTGTCTGTCTGTCCGTTAGCACGATAACTGCCGTAAAAATGACTTAATCAAAATGAAATTTTAGTATGTTGTTCAGACGGTCTGTAGGACCTATGGGAATATAAATGAATATCACACAATTAGTTTTGGATTGAACCCGGGTTGAAAAAATTAAATACATTGAGCCCTATGGGACCTAATTTTTCTAACATTTTTTAAGCGGATTTAAAATTCACAAATTGCTTCGAAAATTTTAGGTAATAGTCAAATTGTTCCATAAAATATATAAAAAAAAATTCAGCTAAATATATTCAGTAGTTTTTTAAATAAAAATTAAAATAATAATTACACATCTTATATGAAACGATCACGTGACCATGATATGAAACGATCACATGACCCACTTCAAAATGATATATGGCATCCATCTTGTTTCAAATTCGTGATTTTTTAAAGTTCTTTTTAATTCATATTGAGTGTTGTATCCATCCTAAAACTACTTTATTTCTGCTTAAATTCTGTGCATCTACATACTAAAACAACACAATGACAATATATTTGAGTTTAAATTCTCATTCAAATTTGATTATTTCTACAATTAAGCCTATTTTTCACCTATGTAAAATGTAAACAGCAAAATATGTAGAATGAGTTGTATTAGAATTACTGTATTTCTTTAACACAAAATAATTCAGCCCATGGAGTCCGCATGGCTGATATGAATGAAATATTCATTGATTTTATAAACAGAAGGACGATATTTTTCGATGAAGTTTTAAGCATAAAGTTTATGAATTGTAGCTCCATAGTCTTAATTTTTAAATAAAATAAATTATTATAGTATTGTGATGACTGAAATGGAGAAAGTTATGAATGAAATCCTGCTTTTATAGAGAGATCCAGGCGTGTTATTTTTTCTATGACGTCATTTGAATTAATTTCAGTTGTTTTCGATGAAGTTTTCAAATATAATAAATTATCGTAGTATTATGATAGATTTAAAAATATTACCGTGGAATGTATTGCATTTTAGAGATATTTAAACCACGCAATTTATATTTCAATGCCGTCTTTTGAATGAAGTTCATTTTTTTCAATGAAGGTTTAAGTTTTCAAATATAATAAATCAATGTATTATCGTGATAAGTTTTAAAATATTACCGAGGAATGTATTGCATTTTCGACTTTTTTAAATAAAATTGCATTGAAGTTGGAAAGTGTTTCATAATCAATGCTTTAAGCATGATTGATCTTTCTTGTTATCATTATTATTGCATATCCCCATTAAATCCCTTGGATATTGGAGGGCGATTGACAACGCTGGGGGAGGGAATGGGGGTAATACTCATTTCCGCAAGATCTACATTAGACCAATATTCACCACAAACTACTGCATATTTCCAAGAGTTGCACCATTGCACGTCATTTTCATGCTCCTTTATTTTTCTTTGGGAAATACTTCACTTCAGTTCAGCTAAACACTCTTGTTTATTATGACCTTGAACCTGGCGCCGGTATTCTGACGTCAAAAGATGGAATGATGGAAAAGACAAAACATCTATTGCATGAGTTCTAATAAATAGCCTTAGTCCAGACGTCTGCCGGGACCAAGGACTTGTGCCGGGACGGCGCGTGGAAGAAAGGGGGCTTTATTTTTACTTTCCCTGCAATACATGGTAATGTATAGGGAAAGTATTGAAATCATACCGAAAATCACAACTCGAGTTTTCGACGGATCCACATGTTTCGACATCTCTAGAATACGTAAAAACTATTTTTAGCATGACATCTGTGTGTGTGTCTGTCTGTGCAATGTATGTATCTACTCTAACTAAAAAACTACTAGACCGAATTTCATAAAATTTGGTAGGTTAGTCACTTGGGTATGACCCTGCGGTGCTGATTAGTTTTTGGTATGATTCGAAAAAACAAAACCCGCCATTTTTTGCGAAATGGCCCGTAAAAATCTCATGTATCCACTCTAGCTAAAATACTAATTGACCCAATTTCACAAAATTTGGTAAATAAGTTACTTGTAGGATACTCTGGTGCTGATTAGATTTTGATATGATACGGAAAAGAACAACCTGCCTTTTTTGCGAAATGGCCCCCAAAAATCGTCAAAATCTAAATTAAAAAACTACGTATGTCAAATATATCTATTAAATGCTTGTTTTATACGGAATTTTTAACAATAAAAAGTTTAAGACCAAGCCCATTACACTAGAACTAGCCGTTCTCGAAATATTTTAATTTTTCGTGTTTTCGCTACGCCACCTTTGAAAATAAGTCCAGTTACAAATGAGATCGAAAATTGAATAAAAAGTGAATTACATTGAATTAAAAGAAAGAGAATGTGAATATAAGTCTGCAGGGAAAGTCATGTGCTGCCCACATCAGATTTTTTAAATTGATCTCCGGTCTGAATTTTCAAGAAGTTGATTTAGAAATCTAAGAACCGAGAAAATTTCAAAAGAATTTAAATGAAGCCCGTTTAATTGTGTGACTATTAGAATATATATATTAAAGGAGACAATTATAAAAAAGTAAATATTTTATATACAAAAAAGAAAATTTGAATACATATCACAAACCACGCAATGGATTTTGATCAATATTTTTCAGACAATGAAGCTGAGGCCAGGAAATATTCTTATGCAAATTTTATCACCCGACAACGAAGTGTTGCAAAACGAGAATTGAAAACTTGTCTATATTTGCTCAAAATATAAAACTGCTGCTGTGAGAATAACGCTTTTTGTACTTCTTTAAAGGAAGCAGGTCACGTAATTGGCATACGTCGGCTTTGTCCGGTCGTCGGTTTAATACTTTTTTACCCTTTTTATTTATCGTTATTCGTAATTAGTCTTAGTTTTTAAAATTTATTAATTAATTATTTCATTAATTTTAGATTTCATTCTGCTCTTTGCCTAAACTAGATTCCCAAAAGTGTTGGACGTATTTTTCGTGAGGAATGTTTTTCTCCCATTCTACTGAACGATTTGTACTATTCCGTTTTCTATGTTTTGCTTGATGTTATCTTTGTTGTTATTGTTATTATGTTTTATTATTATTTCTGCGTTATTCTGTTTTATTGTGTTTCTGTGTTGTACTGTTTTATTATTGTTTCTATGTTTCCCATCCGTCCTTTGTAACTGCTCTATACCATTTGCGTGAGCTGGACGACTTAGGCGGTAAAAAAATAAGTATTGACCAAAGGACCTAATCTAAAGGAGGCAGATTTTCGATTTCGCCCCTCCCCACGGTGGACAAAAGGGGGATTAACAAGCCCTTACACTCTCCCCCCCCCCCCCACGGTCACCTATAGATAGCTAAATCTCGACAACAGAACATAACTGAGACAATTTTCGATTAAGCATGAGCGTCAGTAAATCTTCTGCCCTATCCGCGCTTTGTTAACTTTCGCGGCACACATATATCGCCGAAATTCTGCTCAAACAGTTGCGAAATATTTTCTGAAAAATAAAATGCAATGCTTAGATTATATTAAAACTAAATTTAATGCCCCCAAAAACATAGAATACATTTTTTATTTTAATCCAAAATATTTTTGGTGCTGCCATCTGTTGTCGTAATTTAATTCATACCGATTATTTTTATTTTTTAATGAACATTTTTAAATATCTATTCCTTCTAATACAGTGTTAAATACAACAACAGATCATATATAATAATCCCACAATCACGGAAAGGTAATTTATCATTCTCTAAATTTCATAAGGGATCTGAATGTACATTACTGAGGACTGCAGTTTTGTCTTCAAGTTCCTTTGTCTTCAAGTCCAAGTTCAATTACGTTTCCGTGATTATGGCATTACATATGACTGTTGTTGTATTTAATAGCGTATTAGAAGGAATAGATATTTAAAAATGTTCATTAAAAAATAAAAATAGTCGGTATGAATTAAATTACGACAACAGATGGCAGCACCTAAAATATTTTAAATTAAAATAAAATATATATTCTATGTTTTATTGGGAATTAAATTTAGTTTTAATATAATCTAAGCATAGCATTTTATCTATAAGAAAATATTTCGCAACTGTTTGAGCAGAATTTCGGTGAAATATGTGTGCCGCGAAAGTTAACAATGCGTGGATAGGGCAGAAAATTTACTGACGCTCACCCTTAAGACAAGACCACTATTTTCGATGCTGATCAGCTCACATACATTATTTATATTTTTATTAATGAAGATCTCTTCCATGTTCTCTCCTATGTTCTCCCCCATGTTAATTTCACCATTTTTGTGTACCTTTATCTCAGAAACTATTAAAGCTAGGAGTCTAAAATTTCCATGGCTTATTAAAGGGATATATATTGCACATTTTAATAGGGGCAATTTTTTTCTACATAAAAGTTATAATTTAATGTAATTTTTTAACTGTGGGTCACTTTTCAAATAGCATTTTTCATGACATTTAATGTTCTTACAAAAAAAAAATTAAGTGTTCTCTCCTATGTTCTCCCCCATGCTAATTTCACCATTTTTGTGTACCTTTATCTCAGAAACTATTAAAGCTAGGAGTCTAAAATTTTTATGGCCTATAAAGGGATATATATTGCACATTTTAATAGCGACAATTTTTTCTACATAAAAATTATAATTTAATGTAATTTTTTTACTGTCTGGGTCACTTTTCAGATAGCATTTTTCATGACATTTAATTTTCTTACAAAAAAAAAATATAAGTAAATCTCTAAATCCTTGTGTTAAAATGTTCAACATTACAAAACAAATTTCAAGTCAATGAGAGATGTTGATAAAAAGAAATATGAACCTGCAAAATTCATGTTTTAAGAAAAACGTATTTAAAATATATGATAGCTGAAGTGGACAGTGAATGTGGTTCAAGAAGAACAACAAAACTTTCAAACTTCTACTTATTCAATTAATTAGTGTAATACATCATTTTGTTCTATTAATGCAACAATAAAATAAAATTCTATTATTTGAGTCAATTTCTGCTTTCCTGGTCAGCTTAAGGGAACGGTGGATCTTGAAATTTTTTTTTATTTAATTATTGACTTAGAAACGTGAAAATTTGTATAAATATTCCTCTTAACATTACTATATACAATAACATTAATTTTTTTTTCAATTTTGTAATAATTTTGTTTTGTTTTTTTAATTTAATATTTTTTAACGAAAATTTGAAAATGCTCCTTGCGTGCCATTTGTTCACATTTTTCATTAATTTTACATATGATCACTCAAAAACACATTATGAACAAATTCGGGTATTCATTTTTAAATCCTTTAGAAAGTTAATTTTTATAAAATATTTTTCTGCATTAAAACTTAATTTTCATCATTTAATTAGGTTCTTATTCACTTTTAATCTATATATATAAAATTGAAAAGCTGTCTGTCTCTATGTCTGTTTGTCCCGTCATCACGGGGAGAACGGCTAAAGCGAATTTGATGAAATTTTGTGGGTAGCCTGGAAATAGTCCAACTTAAAATTTAGTCCATGTTTGGAGTTTCTACGATCAGTGGTTCTCGAGATATTAGTAAAAAACAAATTTTTCGTTTGTCTCATCATCACGGGAGAACGGCTGAACCGAATTTGATGAAATTTTGTGGATAGTCTTGAAATAGCCCCCCATAAATTTTGCCCAAGTTTCGAGTATCTAAGACCAGGGGTTGTTAAGATATTAATGAAAAACTAAGTTCTACTCTCTAACTCCGTGGTTTATCCAAACGAAAAGCTTGAAAGTCGTTTGAAAGTGAATTAAAATTGAATGTCTGAGTTTGATGGGAGATTTTTTGTGCTAATTAGTCACTTTCTGAAAACATGAATTGTTTGAAACATGATTTAAATGGGAAATATATCTCCATGGTTTATTTTAAACAAGCTTTTGCTGAACAATGAAAAGTATAAAGAAATCAAAATGGTTATTTAATTTCGCAGTTTTTGAGGAAGATTATCTTATATCATGTTACTCAGAAACGCAATTAAATTAAATCTGTCTGTTAATTTTAATAATTATTTTTTCGATTTGAATAATAAAAAATCTGATGTGGGCAACACATGACTTTCCTTAAATAATGTAATGAATTTACTACTTTTACAGTAAAAAAATAGGTTTTTCTTATAGTAGATACTAATATTCTTTCCAAGATATTGAATTTTCGACAATTAGTCGTCATTTTCTTTGATTTAGCATCATTTTCATCCATTTGGCGAGATTTTCATTAATTTGGCAACATTTCATAAAAGTCGCCAAGTTGGCGACATTCTGCCAAATTCGTCGCCAAAATCTCGCCAAGCATTATGCACTAAGAAAAAAGTTATTCTTACAGCAGATAAATGACTATTGGCGTTTAAATACAAAAGTAATATTCAAAGTATATTTTTTCATGAATGGAACAAGCTAGATCCACGAGAATGATGTCACTCAATTTATCGCATGGTATTACATATGAAAAGTGAACATGTTTCTCAATAGGAATTTTTTTTTTATGTGACTTTTTCATAATTTTTTTGAAAAATGTACAATACCTCGAGAACGGTTCATGTTAGAGTTCTAAAACTTATGCCAATCGTTTTCTAATGAAAAATTACATAAGAAATGTCTATTTGCGTAACTTTATTAGCGGTTTTGATTTTTTGACGATTTTTTCAAAATTTTATTCGAAAATTTAGGGGGGTTCTGAACATTCGATTACGTATAAAAACAATAGGCTTCCAGTGTTTACGGATTGTGATTTTTGTACCAAATTTGGTTCGAATCGGTCCATTCGTTCGTCAGTTATCGTCTCCACAGACTCACTGGCACACACACACACACACACATACTTTCACACACACACACACACACAGACATCACTTCAAAAATGTTTGATTCGTGATCAGGGATGCTTGAAACGTGCTCTCCCGTCGAAAACTCGAATTCGAATTTTCGACCCCGTCACAATACTTTCCTTATACATTATGTATATAAGGAAAGTAATAAATGGATATAAAAAATATATTTCAGAAAAGAACGATTTGATTTTTCTTTTAGCATTTTTAACTGAATAATATCAATTACGGTCTTCAAGTTTAAACATTATTATTATTGATATTTTCGAGGATTATTGATTCAGGGATTATTGATATTTTTAATAGAAAAATCAGAACATAGGTTGTGCAGAGGTAATTGCGCACTGCCTCACCAATGAGAAGTATATTATTATTCCTTTTTCTTTCATAACAGCATAATAATAATAAGGTAAAGAAGCTTACCTTTTCTGTACAAAGGGCGTAGTTTACTATTTCTATCCAATGCCCCTAAAGTCTTAAAAGAAATATCGTTTTATTATGCTTTTTTTTCTTGATGTCAGGCATCTTTGTGACACGGGATAATTGCACTTGATTGAAAGAAAAGATTATTTAATTAAATTCTACATTTAAAAGCTACACTTAAAAGAAACAAGCATTTTGCTCCGTCATAATACGAAACAACAACACAGACAGAACTTAGAGTTCACGCAAGTGTACCGGTAGTGTCTTATGATGCGCGCGCAGATCACACGATACAAACAAATTCCTTTTCTTGCGGAAAGGGAGAGAGTGGTATTTTTTTGGATTTGTCATTCGCAGTGAGTGGAGATCATTCATTTCTAACAATTTTCAAGTTATTATGCAATTGTTTTATTATGACAAAAATTGTTTAAACTCATATATTGTACGTTGTACGAGTAATCTTCTACAAATACACGGGTATATCTTTTAATCTGCGAGAATATAAGTAGTACAGATATATTGGCATATGTTTTGATATGTAATGGCATGTATTGGAATCAATTACGACCTTCTGGTATAAAGAGTACGGGGATTATTGATATTTTCAATTTATTACGTCATCTCTTTTATTTTGGCAAATATTTTTGAGACTTATACTGTAATACGGGTAATCTTCTACTGACACACTGGCATATTTTCTAATCTGCGACAATATAAGTTGTACGGGGTTGCATATATTGATTCAATTCCTTTTTTTTTTTTTGTAAATTTGCTTACAAAAGCGGCCAGGATATTTTATGAAGAATGAAGATAATTTTGCATAGTGAGAATATATATTCTTAAACTTCTCTTTAGGAGCAATAAATTTAATATTTTAACAGAAATTACACATGATTGCGAATTATGTTTCTTTATACTATATACTTCGTACGAAGAACGGGTATGCTGCTAGTCTATATAAATAAAATTGAAAATCTGTCTGTCTGTTTGTCCCATCATCACGGGAGAACGGCTGAACCGAATTTGATGAAATTTTGTGGGTAGCTTAGAAATAGCCCCACTTAATTTAATCCACATTAGGAGTTTCTACGATCAGTGGTTCTCGAGATATTAGTAAAAAACGAAACTTTCGTTTGTCTCATCATCACGAGAGAACGGCTTAACCGAATTTAATGAAATTTTGTGGATAACCTTGAAATGGAACCCCATAAATTTTGTCCAAATTTCGAGTTTCTAAGATCAGGGATTGTCGAGATATAAATGAAAAACGGAACTTTTTCTTAGAAATTCTACTCTCCAACTCCGTGGTTTATCCAAACAGAAAGGATGAAAATCGTTTGTTTAAAACCTCAAAGTGAATTAAAACTATATATCTGATTTTGGTGTAAGATTTTTGCATTAATTAGTCACTATCTGAAAGCATGAATTGTTTGAAACATGAATTTAAATGGAAAAATCTACCTCCATGGTTTATCTTTCACAAGCTTTTACTCAACGATGAACAGAATAAAGAAATCAAAATGGCTACTTAATTTCGCATTTTATGAGGAAGATTCTATCTTATATCATGTTTCTCGGCAACGGAATGAAATTAAATGTGTTCGTTAATGATTATTATTTTTTTTTTCGATTCGAATAATAAATAAATGGATATTAAAATATACCTTATAAATGAACGGGTTGATTTTTCTTTTAATTATATTAATTGCGAACTGCGTACATCACTTTCATTTATTTTGGCAAATAGGTTTCAAGCTTATATATTGTGTTTAGCTAATAAACTCATATATTCTCTTTATCCGATAAATTCATTCATCCAATTGTTGAAACAGAAAAAGAGTAGAACGGGTATATTATCTTCTAATAATATTTTAGTGTTTTCATTTAGTATATACAAACTGGATCACGATATTTTATTCAGATCAGCAAATTTAGAGCTACTAATTTGGTTCGATATCGCTAACTTGGCAAATTTCTTAAAAGTTGCCAAATTGATTGAAATGTCCCCAAATTGATAAAAATAACTTAAATCAATGAAATTTATTTTGTTTTGTTAGAAGAAAGTGCTGAAATGGTGTTTCGTTAGCATTTGTCTGTCAATCCAACCGTCCTACTTAGTAGCACATTTAGCGAATTTTTAGTTGATAAAAATGTTTATAAATCCATAAAAATATTTTGCAATTGATAAAATTGCCCTAAATAAATGAAATTGTGTTTCTAGGGGATAATATTTTGATAAAATGTCACCAAATTGATAAAAATGTTTATAAATCCATAAAAATATTTTGAAATTGATAAAATTGCTCTAAATAAATGAAATTGTGTTTTTCTAGGGGATAATATTTTGATGATGGTTCGTCAATTTATCGCCAAGTGGGACTGTCAGTTCTATAGTCCCACTTGGCGATAAATTTGACGATTTTTTAAAATGTTGCCAAACCTTTATTAGAGATAGCATTATTCAGACGATATTTTGACCACCAATTTATTTAAAACAAATCATAGCATGTCGCTTATCATCGGATTTAAATCCAGTGTGTTTATGAGGAAGAAGATTTTTATTAAATCTTTTCCGATTTTAATAATAAAGATATGTATATAAAATAAATTTCATTGCCATTGTATTTTTGGCTGGATAATATCAATTACGATCTTCAGATTTAAACATTATTATTATTGATGTTTTAAGGGATTATTGATTCAGAGATTATTGATATTTTCAATTTCTTATGCCATTGTTTTATTGCAACAAAAATGGTTGACACTCATATATTGTACGTTGTACGAGTAATCTTCCACTAATGTACGAGTATATCTTCTAATCTAAGAGAATATAAGTACTACAGGTATATTGGCATGCATTTTGACATATATTGGCATATATTGGGATCAAACCTTCCGGTATGAAGATGACGGGGGTTATTGAGATTTTTAATTTATTACGTAATCTGTTATATATTGGCAAAACTTTTTGAGACTAAATATTATAATACGGGTAATCTTTTACTAACACTAGGACATATCTTCTAATCTACGACATTATACGTAGTACGGGTATATCTTCCCATATAATTTTAGCACTTTCATTTCGGCACATATTGGAATTAATTACTGCCTTCTGGTTTAAAGATTAGGGATTTATTGATATTTTCAATTTATGCATGTAATCTACTAATACAAGTTATATCTTCTAATATTCGCATATTTAAGTAGTACGGGTCCCATACAATACGCTTTTATTTTGCATATATTGATTCCATATTTTTTGTAAATTTACTTACAAAAGAGGCCAGGATATTTTATTTTTCAGATCTACCCGTGAAGATAATTTTGAATAGCGAGAACAACCATTTCTTAACTTCTTTTTAGGAGCATTATGTTATATATTTTAACAGAATATTTTGAGTAAAAATGCCATTTAGTATACTATAGGAATTTGCACATGATTGTGAATTTTAAGTTTATTTATATTATATACTCTGTACGAAGAACGGGTATACTGCCAGTTATCTCAATAAAGTCCAATTATAAAATGCATACCCAATTTCATTAAAAAGTATGAGAAGTGTCTTCTTGCCAAATTTCATGCATCTCAGACAAAAATTAAGACGCATGGACCATTTTAGAAATGTAAAACCTTTGAAAATTCCGTTTCGAAAAAAAATTCATTCAACCTTTTGCTTACGGGTGGGACAGCGTTCATCCCAAACGAAGAATCTCCCAAAGAGACAGGTATTTGACATACCCTATCCCAAACAGTTCGATCCATGGAAATCGCCGACAGAAACATTGCAGCAGGTGCAATGTTTCTGTCGGCGAGTTCCATGGACGCCAATGCCTGCAAAGGGAGATCGAACTGTTTGGGATAGGGTATGTCAAATACCTGTCTTTTTGGGAGGTTCTTCGTTTGGGATGGACGCTGTCCCACCCGTAAGCAAGTGTTAAATGTGTAAAATAATGTTATATATTAAAACTTTTTTTAGTCGATTTTTGCTCATTTCAACGTCCACAGTCCCCTTAATAGAATCTCGGAACTTCATTTTCTAAGAGTATTAATTTCTCTGTCTTTGACACGCTTAGACACTAGTTCCAATATATTTTTCTCATGTGTGTGACAAGGAAAATAAAAAGAACTAACGTTTCTTTTTGTACTAATGAAATCCCGGAATATTTTTTAACTCATTTAAAAACCGGAAATCACGATTTATGAGATAGAACAGAAACCAACCAGTAACGTATAAAAACCTAATCTCTGTGCAAAGAGTTAAAAGGCAGTCGCCATGCTTATTCTCCGTAAATCAAAAACTTGGGGACTAGAGACTTTACAAGTTGTTAACCCCGTATAATGTATGTTTGAGAATGCGTAAAACATCCTGTCATAAATTGTCAGAAAACTTACTTGAGTTTTGCTAGAGAAGTTTCGAACACGCAGTTTAAATATATCGCACTAGCAGCGATTACCCGACGCTGCTCGGGATTTACGATGCAAAACTCTAATAAAAATTACACCGGAACATATAGAGCCGTGAATTTTATACTATACATTGTTTTTTCACTATGAAAGAAAGTAAATTCATTGCATTATGTAAAAAAAAAATGGATCTGATTGGCCACTCTTTGGCCAATCAAATCCATTGAATCATACATACATACTTTTTTTCTTTATAGATAGATAGATAGATATTTTTATATTCATATATTATTCAAACTAATAAAATTTGTTGAGTAAGCCTGTGAAAAATAAACCATGGTGATAGAGTTTCCATTTAAATTCATATTTCAAACCTGCGATTTTCAATAGTGACTAACTAATACGTTCAATAAACTCCCACAAAACTCCGAGATTTAATTGACTTTCACGTTTTAAACCAACCTTTTCCGTTGGGAATCATGGAGTTAGAGAGTAGAACTCCTAAGAAAAAGTTTCATTTTCCATTAATATCTTGATAACCCCTAGTCTTAGAAACTCGAAACTTGGACTAAATTTATGGGGGGGGGGGGGGGGGGGGTTATTTCAAAGCTACTCACAAAATTTTATTATAGACTAGCAGCATATCCATTCTTCGTGCGGAGTATATAATATAAAAAAACATAAAAATCACAATCATATGCAAATCCTATAGTACACTAAATGACATTTTTAATCAAAATATTCTGTTAAAATTTTTAATTTAATGCTCCTAAAAAGAAGTTTAAGCATCTCTGTTCTCGCTATACAAAATTATCTCCACGAGCAGATCTGAAGAATTTAACATCCTGACCCCTTTTGTAAGCAAATTTACAAAAAATATGGAATTGAATCAATATAGGCAAAACAAAAGCGTTAAAATTGCATGTTAAATATGTATGTATAAGAAATGCGTATGGAAGCTCACAATCCAGTATTTACCATTTCAAATAGTAATACTTGCAGAAAATAATGGTGGTTTCCTTCAAAATGCTAGCATTCGGAAGAATTTTAGGGAAAGAAGTTTTGTTTGTAAGCTTTAGCCTAGGCGGCAAATTTCAAGAAAAATTTGATTTTCAGAAGAAGAGATAGAAAATAAAATGAAGAATAGAAAGCATCTTTCATCAAAATTTTACTTTCTTTCCTTTTTTTCAGAAAATAGCATAAGTCTGTGTTAAACAATATGATAGATGCATTTACTGCTAAGAGAAACAAGATGCTATGATTCAATGTTGCAAATTGTACAATCTAGTAAGGTTATTACATATTCACATATACTCTGGAAAATTCAACTTCACTATGTTGTCACTGAATTAGTTATTATAAATAACGAAATTAAATAACTACGACTATTCATTTTTTAAACGTCTTAAAGCTCATTAATTTTCAACTTTTTATTTGCAGAAACTACGTCTGTACTTTGAGCTGCAAAAGTCCAGGGCGCCAAATACCTTAAATCCATCACTGAAGGAAAGCCCAGTCGAAAACGCTGTTCAATATCTTTCCAAAACTTTGAAAAAAGAAAGTCAAAAAACGTACGTCATCGGGGCTTGAGCGGTTGCCAAATGAGAACTCGTGTTCTTCGTTTCCGGCGGTGTATAACTCGGCGGCAAGAATTATATTTGGGTGATCCGCCTTTGTTACAAGGCAAGTATCGAGGCTTGCATTTTGACACTAATGGCTCAACTGCTCGTGATAAATGTCCAATCACCAGACGCTCAGACGGGAACTGTTAACATTTCAATTAGTCTTACGTGCAGTGATGAAACATACATACAGGTTAGTTATAATTAAGCTTGCAAAATACACGGAACTCATTGCGTTTGTTGAACGAAAAAGCAATTCTTTGCAAGTCCTCAATTTCTCTTTTCAACGCTTAACGAGAACATGCATGTAAATTAGAACAAAAAAATTATGAAAATGCTTACGTATAGTGGCAAGTAGTATGCACGTTTCATTTTTGGCGAAACTTGTAAAGAACCTTCCGGCCCCAACCGGGAATCGAACCATGGATCTTCGAACTGACCAGCCGATGCTCTACCCTTGAGCTACTGGGGCGAAATTGCAAGCTCTTACTGTCGAAGTGGACTCTGCATTCAACTCTCTCTAATATCAAATTGGTCTGCAGCTGACAATCTGACTAACCACTTCCTGCTATTTTTACCTCAGGTTATCCTCCTGATACTATTTTTTATCCTCCATGTTAGCTTCCTGTGTGATCGTTATCCTCTTGCTTTGAAATCGGTGCTCCATATCCCAGAATCCACTAAATCCGTGTTAGTCGTACTAGGGTCACCTTCATACCTCCGACATCTTTTCACTAACTTACAGGGTTGATTTGTTGGGGCGCCATTGTAAAGAACCTTGCTCCCCCAACCCGGAATCGAACCTGGATCTTCAGATGTACTTGGTCTTCAGATAAGATGTATAACATCGACTAGCTTGATGCCCACCTTTGTGACCTTGAACGTCCGGGAGAAGGAAACTTTCCCCTCTTGCCCTCCCCTATGGGCGCCCATGATTTTTACCCAGGTTACTATGAGGTCGTTGCCCTTCCGATTTGAAATCGACGTCCTACACCTAAGTTTCCAAAATCCGTACTAATCGTACTAGTGTAACTTTCAGACCCCAACATCACTGCAATAACCTGCAATGTTCGGGGGCCATTGTAAAGAACCTCTCGCTGCTCCAACCGGGAATCGAACCACTGATCTTTGTACTGGTCAGCCGATGTTCTGCCGTTGATCTATCTACTGGGACGAAATTGCAAGCTCTTATTGTCGAAGCGGACTCTGCAAATTATTAAGCAGCTTTATACCCTATTGAACATTTATGTTGCATTCTGTCATATGAATTTTCTGAAAAAAAGTGTAAGTAATGCTAGATGATCGGAAGTGGAAATCTTAGTGAAACCCTCAAGCTCTACCTCTAAGAAATAAATGTTGCGAGAAAACTGAATTTTTTTTTAATCGGAAATGACATCTTCAGAAACGGAACAGGAAAATCCTTAGTGACCCCCTCCCCCCCTAACTCCTTCAAAATTTCATGTTGAATCCATACAGTCATCATCTAAGCTCAGTTGTCATCTACAGTCAATCCTGAGAAATAAATAGTTCAAGAAAAAAATTTAAACCGAAAGAAGAAATTCTCAGTAAACCATCCAACCTCTTGATGCTGAATCCATATCAGTTATCATCTAAGGCTGAAAATGAACATTTTTGAACAGGAAATGAAAAAGAATCGGAGGGGGAAATTCTCAGTGAACTCCCTACTTACTTCGGAATTTGTTGTTGCACCCATATCACTCATCATCATCTAAGCTCTATCTATAGCAGTTCCTGAGAAATAGATGTTTAAAAAATGATTTTTAGTAAAGATTGATAAATTTAGTAAAGATTAGTAAGTTTTTAGTAAAGCATGGCAAAAATTTGCCACCAACAAACTTGCAATTTACCACTGGTTATAAAAATTCAAGCTGTAGTTTTCAAATTAAATTAAAAAATTTAAAGGGTATAATTTATAGAATTTGGTTGGCGTCCCTCCTCCTCTTCATCAAATCATGTGACTCCATCTTCCCATTAAATGTTGAACACTCGCTCAGAGATCAAGCAGTAACATCCCTTTGCCTTAGTGTGAGAAATTCTAGACTGAATAATTTAGGAAACATTGCAAAACATGATTAATTTTAAAAACATATTCCATTGACTAACTGAGCATTTACAGTTTATTTCATGACCTTTTCATTTTAAAATGAAAATTATGAATATGAATAATAAATAAATAAATAGAATATCTGAAGCTTGCTAATTACCCTAAAGAAGGACATTTTCTATTTACTTGGGCATAAGAATGAAGTTTTTATGTCAGGGAAAATAAAAAACATCAAGATTTTGAGGATTATAATTTTCCCTGGTTGGCATAAAAATTCAAAAAACAAAGTTTGTTAGCACATGAAGTTCCATAAAATATTTTTAAAAACAGGTAAAAATCATAAAATATTTTAAAATAAAAATCTTTTATGAAAAATATTGATTAAATGTTTATACCAAATGTGTTGTATAAACAAATGCAATGGGTAAAGTCCCTTTATAAATGGAGACTATTGTAGTTTAATGGTGCTGCCATCTATTGTTACTTTTTAAAACTTAATGAAGACGTTGAAAATTTATGGAAATAGATGGCAGCACCAAAATTTGAAACAATTAATTTTCAGTATAGATAGGGAGAGAATATATGAAGAACCTAGTTCCCTATCTAGGCTCTCTAATTTTTCTAACACATTATCATAAAGTTCTTGCACAATATAGAAAAGTAATTGAAAAAATAAAAAAATTCCAATTTTGCCAGCTTCACATTTAATTTAAAGCCCCTGTACATGATGCAAGAAACTGAGAAAATAAATTGAGCCGTCAACTCATTATGCGAATTTGCATTGTGTAAAATAGAAGTTAAACAGTACAATTTCTTGCTTTCAACTGCTTGCACGAAAGCGTCACCAACGTGATTTAAGATTTAATTGTTGAATTTCTTGAAAATTGTGTTATTATTAGGCATTTTATAAATTTATGGGATCCCATCCAGCTCATCAACACAAACATAACCATAAACTTCATAACACTGTGAGAAGAGTGAATGGTGTGTGGGAGTTCCCCCTGATCAAGGAACTCTACATTTTTTTTATAAAACATATACTTATTCATCACACACAACATAGAATAAAAAAATAATTTATTGAAATATTATCATACTGTATCATTTGTCTGTGAGAAGTATTTGTAGTTAGGGAAAGAATCTTCATATTATTTTGTTACAGTTCACAGGTTTGTAAATATTTATATTTTTACTGCTTTTTATATTATAAAAGTAGATTACTAATAAAAGTAGATTTTTAATAGCGGAATAGGTCTTTTTCCTGGACTACCAATGGACTTCCATGAACTACCAATGGACTTCCCTGGACTTCCACCACCAAAATTACATATGTGTGTGTGTTGTTGTTGAAACCCAGACCGTCCGACCTACCAGAAAGGTGTAAGGTAACCGTTTGGACGGTCGGGAAGTGCCACCCAATTTAGACCGGAACCCAGTGGGGGAGGCATCTACAAGGACCGTACCCTCCTTCCCCTACCACCAACCTCTCGGAAGGACTTACGGACCCACATGTTTAACGTGATGTAATATTGGTGGAAATAGTCCAGGGAAGAGAAATAATTGGTGGAAATAGTCTTCCCTGGACTATTACTACCAATATTACACACACACATATACATATACACACACACATATATGGGCGCGGTAGCCCATTGGTTAGCGCGCTGGAGTTGCACTCGGTAGGCCCGGGTTCGATTCCAGCCACTACCGAAACTACCGCCGTGTTCATGCGGAGTACGATCACGTTAAACATGTGGGTCCGAAAGTCCTTCCGAGAGGTTGGTGGTAGGGGAAGGAGGGTACGGTCCCTGTGGATGCCTCCCCCACTGGGTTCCGGTCTAAATTGGGTGGCACTTCCCGACCGTCCAAGCAGTTACCTTACACCTTTCTGGTAGGTCGGACGGTCTGGGTTTCAACAACAACAACAACACACACATATATTCCCCCCCCCGGGGCGGGCCACCCAAGATGGTGGTTTCGGATGTTGGCTCTGTAGCCTAGATCCTCCAAACTGGGGGGCAAATTAATCCGGGGTAATCAACCTCGCTGCTAAGGACTCACGGATGCAATCGCGGAAGTGACGAGGCAGTCCCCGGACTCTTCCAGGTGGCTGGATCACGGGACTGTGGCTATTTATGCCCTGAGCCCAGGTCTGGCCAGTGACCGGAGTCGGGCTCGGCGGGGACCTTCGGTCCCTGCCCGGTGAATGATTCTGCCTGTTTCGCGACCGAGGTTGCGGCTTTCCTGGAATGGAGATGAAGTGGTTGCGCCTCGGTGCCCACTTATAGCTATAAACCTTTACAGGTTAGCTGGGCCCGCAGGTATGTACACACACACATATATATATATATATATATAGGGGAGACTGGGATAAGATGACGAAGTTAACGAATTTGATTTTTTTTATTTCGTAATAATAAAAATAATAGTCTATTTAAACTTGATTCAATAGTATCAAATTGAAAATTATCAATATGTATAGTGAATTAGATATTAATAATAAATTTTTGAAATTTCCATATATTGTGCTTATACCTAAATTTCATAAAAATCCTATTAAATTTAGAACTGTAACTAGTGGTCTTTATTCGTACTCTACTTCTGCTAGCAAATTATTACTAAATTATTTAAATGTACTAAATAGTAATTTACGAGATTCTAGTAATAACTACATTATTCTAAATAATAATAAGGAATTAAACAATAAATTAACATCATTAGGTAAAGTAATAGGATTTCAAACTTTTTATTTTAAAGATCTATTTAATAATATTAAGATCACTGATCTTTATGATGTCATTTTAGCTTTATATAATGCTTATATTACTAATCAATCTTATCTAACTAAATTTACCAATTTTCCTAAACTTCTCCATTTCGTTCTTTTCAATAATAATATTTTTCAAGGTAATGAATTATACTTTCAAGGTAATGAATTATACTATATAAGTCTAAGGGTTCCACAAGGTGGCTGTAATAGCAGTATGTTAGCTAATTTATACCTATATCATTATGAAAAATTCATTACTACAACAGATTATAAAATTTACAGATATGCAGATGATCTGATTTGTCTAGTATTTACAGATAATTATGTCATAGATATAGATTTCTATCCGGACAATTTGGAATTAATACCTAATGAAACTACTATTAGTAAAAATATTAATTATTTGGATTTAAATCTAATTATAGAACCTACTAATGGGATAGTAACTAATTAATATGACAAAAAAGATTTTTTTTAATTTAATATTAATAAATTATTACCATTTAATTCCTGCATCTCGATTCAATAGTTTAGAAATATTATACTTAATCAACTTTTTAGAATTTATAGATTATCAGATAAAAAATTTCATGCTTTGCACATTAATAACCTCAAAATTACCAGTACATTTTATGAATATCCAGCATATTTAGTTAATGGTATAGTTAATAAGTTTCGATTTGCCTAAAATTCTCAATAATCCCTCCTTAGTAACTTATTTTAGGCATACTTCTATATTCTCTTGAATATATTTTACAATATATTTTCTTCCATTTATTTTGCAGCTTTTACTGTAGAATATCCCATTTTATTGCCTTTACGCAGTACGGTTTTTATTACTCACTTTGTCAACGGTAGATCACTTCTTTACACTTTTACGAATGGCAACATTGTTCTAGTCATTTATTGCTCGTCATGGTTGTACATTTGAGGTGTATTTTAAGGTATTTATGTTTCCTATCTTTTTTTTCCCCCAATCTTTATGCTTGTAGTCCAAATAACACAAGTTTATAGATAAAATCTATCTTGTGTTTCAGAAACAAGCATTTTTTTTTGTTCATTTCGAAAGGATATTTGGATTTGAAACAGAATTTTTTCGAAATAAACTATTCTTAAGCCTAGAGCTCTTCCACGTTCAAGCTTTTATGCTTGATATTTTTTGTATTCCTATTTTCATTCCTCACCATTGATATTTGTTGATTGTCATTATCTTTATGACCTGTAATATGTATTATAATTTCCTCATTATGGTTGAATTTCATTTTATTTTATTGTATTTGTGGACAAATTTTAAGGTAGTGTATTATGAGCTACTACTTACATTCTACCATTGGATTTACAATTTTAATATATATATATATATATATATATATAACACAAGTTTATAGATAGAATCTATCTTGTGTTTCATAAACAAGCATTTTTGTGTTCATTTCGAAGGGATATATGGACTTGTAAAAGAATTTTTTCGAAATGAACTATTCCTAAGCCTAGAGCTCTTCCACGTGTAAGCTTTTTTGCTTGATTTTTTTGTTTTCCTATTTTCATTCCTCTCCTTTGAAATTTGTTGATTGTCTTTGTCTTTATGACCTGCATTACGTATTATAATTTCCTCTTTATGGTTGAATTTCTTTTATTTCATTGTATTTTGCAGGCAAATTTTATGATAGTGTATTATGAGTTACCACTTACATTCTACTATTGGATTTACAATTTTATATATATATATATATATATATATATATATATATATATATGTTTATATATATATATATATATATATATATATATATATATATATATATATATATATATATATATATATATATATATATATATATATATATATATATATATATATATATATATATATATATATATTTATATAATTACACCACATATCATGTTACTGTTATGAATCTAACATAATTATTTAGGGGCTCAAGATTTTAAATCCCTATCAAACACCATATTAAATTAAATAAAGAGTTGCAATACTATAAGATTCAATTAGAGCTCACTGCTAATGTTGTATTTTTGTATTAACGTGTTTATTGCTTCTTTTCGAGCTCATTTTTAATTTGAAATGCAAACATTCCATTAGATTCTATAAATGCTACCACTCCCCATGCAGCGCCGTGACGTCAAGCCAAAACATTTTCGGTTAAGACCTAGCCCTTATTTATACTTTGAAATATCTCTCCTAAACAATCGACGCTCTCTCTCTCTCTCTCTCTCTCTCAATACAAGCAGCGAAAAGAGGAAACAGCTCCGAGCAAAGCCAAAATATGTCCATATCTCACTGCATTTATTTACATAGCAAACATTTTATGCGTTTATTTTGAATTATCTATAATAAAAATAAATGTTATTAGAGCATAAATTATTTGGGTAGGCACTGATCACCTTGTCTCCCCTGAGTAGTAGTTCCCCAAATAAAATAAAACTTCAATACCTCGGGAATGATAAATCTCAGAGTAATGGGGTTGACCTATTATTTTCGTCGTCAAAAATTACGTATAAGTCATGCATTTAATTGATCTATTTGTAGCATTTTACTTCATATCTTTACTACTTTTGCAGGTCATTTCACAAAAAAAGGCTGATTCTTTCTTTTTGAATCGTACCAAAATCTAACCAGCACCACGGTAACTCACAAGTAACTTACCAAATTTGTTAAATTTGGTCAATTAGATTATCAGCTAAAGTGGATACATATGATTCTTACAAGCCATTTCGCACCAAAGGGCAAGACTTTTTTTTTTTCGAATTGTACCAAAATCTAAGCAGAACGAGCACAAGGATAACCGACAGCTGACTTATCTATCAAATTTTGTGAAATTTGGTATTTTAGTTTTTTAATTAGTGTGGATACATACAATTTAGGCGGCCATTCCGCAAAAGTGGCAGGTCTTTTTTATTCCGAATTGCACCAAAATCTAATTAACACCACGGTAACTCGCAAGTGTCCTACCTATAAAATTTTATGAAATTTGATTAATTTGTTTTTGAATTTGGATACATGCATTGCACAGACAGATACACACACACAGATGCCACGCTGAAAACAGGTTTTTCGTGTTCTAGAATGCTCGAAACGTGTAGATCAGTCAAAAACTCGAGTTGAGATTTTCGACACGATTCCAATTATTTCACAATACATTACCATGTATAGTAGGGAAAGTGAAAAATACTCAATTACTAGAATAAGTTATTAGAATTTTTGTAACTAGTGTTTTTTTTTTAATCCACAAGCAGTACTGTATTTATTTAAAGCAATTATAATGCTTTTGGGACTCATGTTCTCGTGTTATAATCTCATAACTTTGTTGCGTGTATTCGTATACGTAAAGAGAAAATGAAGTAATTAAGTGAAGATATTTCTGCCAGCGTTGTGCTTTATAACATTTAACTAGAGCCGAAAACACGGGGTCTAAAGGCGGAATTGCATTTGATTGGATACAAATGGAACTCCTCTACTACAGCCTGACTTATCAAGAATCTTGAAGTCCATAGAGTTCCATACTATAGTTACAGAAATTATAAAATAAGTGTTTAAAATAAATACTTTATATAAAAAAAAAAGTTTCAATTAGAATATTGTAGAACTTAGCTCGCACAAGTACGCTCCAGTACCGGGTATTCAATTATTTATTAGCCTTTGTTTTCTTCTTTCTTCGCATCTAGGAAAGCGAAATAACCTAAAACCCTTTCTAGAATGATTAGAGCAGTTCGGTGCAGAATCACCACCCATAATTATTTCAATTATACTTCCTAAAGTGAAAATATGAAGAGAGCTAATGCTAATGGATTACGCTTCCAGCTATGGTGGGATTGCATATATTGAGACGGGGTGTCCAAATTACTACTTATTACGGCTCCGCCTCCATTCCGCCCATACTGGGCAGAGATGGAGGTGGAGCTAATGTGACGTAACACATGCATGTAGCCGGATATGTCAATTAATAAGAGACATTCGCGCTATAATAATTATATATTAATAATCGCACTGTATATAATTTTCTAAACAATTTTAAGTTATTTGATGTACTTCAGAAAGGGGATCCATTTATGTTCTAAAACACGGAGATTTAATTCTTTTGTCTTCGTCGTATTACGGATGGATATCATTTCTACTTACGTATGTATAATTATCAAAACTCATTCAAAGTACGATTCGTATTTGAGCACATAATGTAATTTTCGAAATATTTCAGCGAGCTGGGTATTTTTCTTTGGATTAGATGGATTTTAAAACATCTGATTCATTATAAATTTATCTTGCTCGTATTTTTAAAATCGTTTTAATCATCAGTATTCTTTTGTGTTGAATTCGATTTCCTCTTACTTTCAAGTTTTCTACAACATATTTAATTGCTTGAAAACATGAATATCAAATATTTTTATTCTGTTTTTAATGTTTTCTTATGACAATTAGTAAATAGTATAGCATAATTCATGTATGTGGTTACAATATTTCACAACTACCTAATATTTCACACACTGCATTTTATAAACAATGGCCCCACTCCAAAATATTTAGTATAATATACCATTAAAGCATTGATAAATATACTACTTAAAGCATTGATAATCTAGATAACTTCATAGGAATGCTGTTGAGAATCTGAGATTTGATTTAAACTTTTATGTCAGCTTTATATGTTCATGGATGCAGTTATCTTACCTGCAACGAGAGCAGGGTGCAAAAAAAGCGGTATAGCATCGCAAATTGAGATAGAAAATGTGTTTTTCTATGTAAAAAAAAATTTGAATCGCATTTTGAGACTTTATTTTAAAAATCACAACAAATGATTCATAACGGTAAAAAAAAAAATCTTTCCGCATGCAGGCATAGCTCCTGTAATGTTCATGGTTTTTTTCTTTTAAATTTCAAACCCGGCATCTCGATATGTTTATAGGTACATTTTTAAAGAACTACTGAATTAATAGCTGTGAACTGCAAGTCAAAATATCGAAACTGCTATAGAAAGGAAATTTTGATTAGCAGTTTGCTAATGAAATACATTCCCATATTTAGCACCTTTCTTTCTCTTCGACCCAGACCGTCTGACTTACCAATAAGGTATATGGTATCTATTTGGAAGGTCGGAAAGTGCCACCCAATTTAGATCGGAACCCAAAGGGGGGAGGCATACACAGGGAACGTACCCTCCTTCCTCTACCACCAACCTCTCGGATTAACTTACTGACCCACATGTTTAAGGGTGAGCGTCAGTAAATCTTCTGCCCTATCCGCGCTTTGTTAACTTTCGCGGCACACATTTTTCGCCGAAATTCTGCTCAAACAGTTGCGAAATATTTTCTGAAAGACAGAATACAATGCTTAGATTATATTAAAACTAAATTTAATACCCAATGAAACATAGAATATATTTTTTATTTGAATCCAAAATATTTTTGGTGCTGCCATCTGTTGCCGTAATTTAATTCATACCGATTATTTTTATTTTTAGTGAACATTTTTGAATATCTATTCCTTCTAATACAGTATTAAATACAACAGCAGATCATACTCTCATATCGTGGTACTCTCATAATGCGCATTCTATAAAAAGTGGAGCAAAAATTGCTACAGCCCTGTCATAAGGCGATATTCATAAAAAGCGGTAGTCTTATAAAGCGGTTTCTCTATAATACCACCCAGTTTAAGCTGTCTCCCTATAGCATGATTTTTTCTGTTACACTTTCATGGTTCAAAATTAATGGGGAATTTCTCTGCCTTTTCATCCACGTTCATCACCATATTTCAATTTCAGCTATCAGGGAAATCCCTTGTAAAAAAATTAATACATTCAATTCACCTCAAATGCATTGGTAGACGAAAATATGGGTAAAGAATGGGTATCAAATTTCAATTTAAGTGATGTGAAAAGGAGACTGGGTTTGGATAAACGATTAGAAAATTACTTTATTGAAAATGATCCTTCATCATGATTGGCTCCATTCAGAAAGATTTTGGTAGAGTTGCAAATTAAAACTGCATTTGGAAACGAAAATGAAGATATGCAATAAAAGAATTAGGCCACTAACTAATATTTAACAGAGGTGATGAATATTAATAGGATTTTTGTTGGAAAAAGTTATTAAGTTTATATTTCACATTGTTTTTTAAATTTTCTTATCAAGTCTTAATAAACTATAATTCAAAATATGTAAGCATATATTTATTGCCTTATCTATCTATAAACTTATATTTCATAACCATATTCATTATAACATGGTACTCAAAAAGTACAGTTTTATATAACGTAGAATAAATCAGTCTGATTTCTATGTTCTGAGTTCCACTTAACGCGGTTTTTGTATAACACGGTCCAAATTGTTCTGTATTGTACTAATTCTAATTTTCTTATAACGCGGTATGAGGTTTCCATATAACATGGTACAAATTAATCTGATGTGCACTAATCTGAGTTTCATAATATAATGTGGTATGAATTAACACTAGAACGACGGAAGCTCTCATTCTGACCGCATAACTACTTTGAGAAACGATTCCTCCAAAACGACTAATCCCAGCCCATTGAAATTTTATGACTTTTCTTATTTTCATTGCAAAAAATGCGTCGAAGAAACATCCTAAATGCTGTAACTATGATGTTTTGGTTTTGAATTAAAAGTATGTTGTATTTTTCCCATGGCGGTCAAATTGACCGCTGTCTATCGTTCTAGGTAGTTCAAAATATCAGTCATTCTAATGTTAATCGCAGTATGGGAGGGTTGACTGTACTGTTGAACCTATTTGTACATAAATTACAATCTTCTACTTTTTTTGTAAACGTTTTAATGACATTTTCGTGGAAATTAAGAGTTCTTATTTCTCAAATTTGAAGAAAACTTTTTAAGATACAACAAAAAATTATATCATTGCTAATATTAATTAATTTAAGCTTGGTGACCAATGATCTATCATCAATCACCGTTTCACAAATTCTTCTGAAATATTATAGTCAAAAAATTTTATTTTTTTTTAAATGATGTTAGGTAAGCTTTACTTCTATGGACTGCATACCACTGTACAAAATTTAACTAAAATTAATAATATTTGAGAAATATTTGAAGAGTTTCTACGATTATGACAGGTGACCATCAGTCATGACCAGAGCGTTTTAAAACTTTTTCATGTAGTAGTAGTAGTAGGGGGGGCACCCACGCATGGGCTCATGAAGTGTATAACCGGGTTCAATCGAACGGTTTTGCGCTCCGAACACAAGAAAAGGAGAGGAGCTGACAATGCAGCAGGAGAGAATACCCTTAAGGGCAAGAGTCCAAGTCCAGAAAAAGCCAGACAGGGGTTAATTCACGGAGTTTTTTCTGTTCTAGCTCTTACGCTGGCGAACTTTCAGGCCTTCACAAGGACCAAAGTTCAGCAGGGGGTTGTTCTTTGATGGGTGATCTGGATCTTCCTCTGAAAGTGATATAAGCCTGACCTCTGAGATCATTGGGCATCTGGACTTGTGCCTCATTCAAAACTTGTATTATTCTTTCAGCATTTCGTTTTCGCTCGGCTTTTATTTTTTCATATGTTTCTTCATCCGTGTCAGTGTTGCTTTCATCCGATTCCGTATCTAAGATGCTTCCCTCTGGTTCCGATTCAATACTCCCCTCTGATTTAGTATATTTTTCTCTTCTCCTCTGTTTTGCTCCTTTTCCCTCTTCAAGTTGCCTTAGTTTGGATTCTATTGTTTGAATCCTCTTTCCCAGTCTTGAGTTGGTCTGGGTTAGATTCTCTACTTTTTCTATATAATAGTCCTGAATCTTTTTTACAGTCTCCTGAAGTTCTATCAGAATTTCCACCATGTGCACATTCTCTGTTTCTTTTTATCCTAATTGTCACACCCTATCTGCTGATATTAGGGACAAAATTAAACAGCGAAATCGGATACGGAAGGATTGGTAGCGCAATAGATTTCCTGATTACGGCGCAAACTTCCGTAAACTTCATAACGAGATCAAGGCTATGATTAAAACACACACCCAGCAACGCTGGAAAACTCACCTTGAGGGACTTACACCTGCAAATTACAGTCTCTGGCGAACAGCTAAGAACATGAGATCCACCAAAACAGCAATTCAGCCCATTAACGGCTCTAATGGACTCGCCCAGACTGCGGAGGAGAAAGCTAATTTGTTTGCAGATAGCTTGGAACTCCAATTTTCACCACATATTGACCATAACTTCAGCCACACTTATACACACACTGAACACGAACTACAACAGACCAATCACAATGCACTACACGCTCAAGCACCAAACGACTTAGAGAGAATCTCTCTGGCTGAAATTCTTCGTATCGTTGATGGATTGAAAGTCAAGAAATCCCCCGGTCTTGTTAAAATTATTAATCGCATTATTAAAAATCGCCCGGTCCTGTATCTCTGCTGGATTACCATTCTGCTGAACCATATGATGGAACATAACTTTTTTCCCCAAAGTCGGAAAACCGCTGTCATTCTCAGATTCCAAAATCAAATCAAAATCTCTCGCTTATCGGGAACTTCAGACCAATAAACCTGCTTTCAAGTTTCTCGAAAATCTATGAATTGGTGTTGCTTAGACGTTTGGATAGTTTCTGCCGTTCGAGAAATATTTTGATACCAGACCAGCATGGATTTCGAACAGAACATTCAACGCAGTCCCAACTTATGCGTGTTTTTGAAACTATCCCTCAAAACGCTACCAACAGACTGTATACTAGCATAGTATTTTTCGACGTACCTAAGGCCTTTGATAAAACGTATCTGTCCGGACTTATTTCCAAGTTGGTGCGACTTGGCATTTCGACTCAACTTTTGATCAGCATCAACTTGTATCTCACTAATAGATTCTTCCGCGTACAAGTTGATAAATCTCTCTCTTTAATTAGACCAATCAGGGCCGGGGTTCCTCAGGGAGGAAATCTCAGTCCTCTACTCTTCAATATCTTCATCAACGATATTCCAAGCATACCACAAGTCAAGCTGGCCATCTTTGCGGATGACACAGAGCTTATCGCTCGTAGCCGCTCACCACAAAACTCAATCAATACACTCCGAAGTTACAGGCCCCCCACATCAAATTGTGGGACAGGGTACCAAGTAGTGACGCGGGCCCCATGTATATTAAGGGAGTGATTACGCCTCCCCCCCTCCATGTATCCAACACATTTTCGCCAAAGTTAACTTTAGTAAAATATTTTTTGCTCAGTCTTTTTAAATAATTTAAAGTTGAATTCTCTAGTTACAAAATAGTAAAACACAGTACAAAAAACAATCATGTAGTGAAATGAAAATGTAAATATATATTCATCAATAAAGTAAAAAAAGATCTATCCAAAATGACTTCCAATGTCGTTATTTGATCAACTTCTATTCCTGTTGCCACTCTCTTAACAAAAGCAGGATATGCAGATAAAACACTCTTGATCTTCTGTATCAATCGACTTTTCATACCAAAATCTCATATATAAATAATAAAATAAATCTCATATATAAATAATATAATAAAATAAATCTCATATATAAATAATATAATAAAATAAATCTCATATATAAATAATAAAATCTCAAATATTCTTGTTACAATAAATGGTTTTTTAATAATGTGTAATAGTAGCTTGGATCTTCTAAATCAGTTGGTCTCTAATTTTCTTCAAATCAGCACTCTATAGGGGTACGAAAAAGTTAAGTTTACTTAATATAAGAAGGCATCTGTGTAGTCTGTAGCGAGAAATCTAAGCAGCGGACAGCGACGGAATACGGTACAGAGGCGCTTCAGGACGACTCGACGAATTGTACTCGATGAATTGTTTTCAATTTATATTAGTTTTTTAGTTCTATTATATTGAATCACGATTTTGAGCGATGTTCACAAAAATCGGTTCCTTAGCGATCGAAAATGTTATTGCAGAGTTTCTATTTTGACACCATCGGAAAGATCGAAAAACGTTTCTTCTAACAATGTTTGAACCGAATCCGTAGGACAATTCCTTTAAATTTATTTTATTATTAAGTACATCGAAATTTGTATATTTTAGATTATTTGATACTTAAATATGTTTGTATATCCTCGTATTCTAACGGACATATTTTTAATTACTACATTATTTTATTTGCTGTGAATTTTTAAGCAAACGCATAAAATTTAAAATTGTCGATATCGTTAATGAAATGTGTATACTATTTTTCTCCCTGGTGGACATTTGTGCGCATGGCCCTCAAAGCCTTGGAACTCACGATGCAGTTTAAGTCTTCTCGCCTAGAGAAATGATTTCATTTTGTTTCTTTTATTTATTTATTTTTCTGCTTTACACGGTTGCGGAACAAAAGAAGGAAGCGATTTGCAAATTGAGTGGTTTTTATTTGTACGTATTATTTAACTAGCGGAAGCTTATCTAGGACCCGGACAACTCTGAGTAATTATTTTTAGTAGTTTATAAATGTGCACCGACGAAGAAAAGTGACCTATCTGCATTTTACGGCCTTCTGGTATGATTAATTTTCTTTCTTCCTGCCCTCTACAGTAGTATGACAGGTTCAACAATACACCAGTTGTATAAAATTTCTTGAGTTATTTGATAATTTTAAAGAATCTACAAATTTTCTGTAAATTTTAATTGTTTTATTTGCTACGCAGAGAACAAAAAAATATGCACAGCCCCAGTAACTAAAACATCTGATGTATCTAACAAAAATCTTCCCAGCAAATGAAAATATTATGATATTCATAAACAATAAAAAAAAACTTCCTTATGACGCAAACCCGTTGAAAATAAATAGGTCTTATGCTGACACTGATTAAAATAAGTATACCTAATCGCATGGGAATTATTTAATTATTTTGAGAGATATCACGCTCGTTATAGGAAAAGTAATATTTCTAATACTCAACAGTGGTTTAGGATAAATCCTAAATATATTTTCAATTTATTTCTGGTTAAAAGTACTTAAATTAACCACCCAATTGGTAATAAATACCATATTTAACTTTCTTATAATTTTTTAAACTTAGATAAAATAAAAAACATGCAATATCTGGATGATGGAACATCCTATAAATGATGTCATTTGCTTTTTTATATAAAAATAAATTCCATATTAAACGGCTATTTCTGTACATATATTGGTAACATGAATATTTTGCATGTCTTTTCAATTTTAAGAATAAATAATTGAAAAAGCCTTTTCTTGGTCCGACCTCACTGAAAATTAATAGAATTCTGATGTTTACACGATTGAAATAATCGTACAACATTCTGTTTCATAATTTCAATCTGTGTTGTACTTATATATATTAATAAATTACTGGTTTGTACGTTTTCAGGGATGTTCTCAATGAGTAAATTCATCCAAAAGTTTTATACAAATTTTAAATGTATAGATTAGTATTTACAGAACTATATAGTATTCTGATAAAATAAATAACGTTAATTCTAAGATCAATATTTTTATGGCAATTAAAAATAATATTGAAAAAATATAAGAATTCAAACAAACCTTAATATCAGACCCCTGTGCAAAACAATTTTCTATTAATTACAAATATTGAAGAATTTATACGAGTTGCAAAATCTTGCAAATGAAAACACAGTTTCATCGGATTAGGCCGAGGTATTTATTCGTTTCTAGAGGATCCACTCAGATGAACATTGCTACATTGCTTCTGCTAGAGAAAAGGTCTTCAATGCTGACCACTTGGTTTCCCCAAGATGAAATACAACACTCTCCCTTCAGGCCTTCCCGGTCGTTCAAATGGTTACTCAAGTCCTCTGGATGAGTCGGACGGCCTGGGGTTTCCACTCTCCCTTCAGGCATCTACTACAGAACTTGAGAGCTGGAAATAGGGTCATCCTTCGAGAAGCAATCAAGATTCTAGCTCTTTGGGGTCATCCGATCCATTGTCAAATACCCAGAATTTTTTGCTACAAAAGAACGTAGATATTGTCGGTAGACTGGACCTGGACCCCCTGATGCGTTAATTGCTTTAGGACAACTGGCCATTCACATAAGATCTTATCTCATCTGTATGGGAGTGACTCTCTGTGGAGGGCTTTTCTTTTCTTGTAAAGGCAATTATTTTATCAGTTCAATGCTTGCAAATTTTCGAAGCTAAATAGCAAAAAGCTACTTTTATTACCCTGGGAAATGCTTTGCAGCCCTCCCTTCAAAGCTGGGCAATTTATGTGGAGTATTATCTATTATTTTCTTACTGGATTTTCTGATCCCTTGTTGATGGGAGGGATATCGTATTCTTTGTACGTTACGGACGTCGTCTATTTTTTCCTTTTCTTGAAACACATGGAATCAAAGAAATGAAACGTGTTACATGTTGCTTAACGTATCATGTGCTTAATTTTTACAATTCTTTGTTTTTTTTTATTGTTTTAAAGAACTTGCTTTTGCTTTAAATCTATTCTATACTTGTAATTTTATACTTGCGTAAAATATACGATATTGTATCATAAAATATTTTTATTACAAAATTCATATGCACAAATAATGCTGAAAAAATATTTTTCCACGGGCCACTATCGTTCGCCGGGCCCCAGTACGATGGTCTCAACTGACCCCCTTTTGTGGGGGCCATGATTAAGAATAGCCTTGAGCACTGGCTCGTTACCTGGAGAATTAAAATTAATGCGACCAAAAATGCAGTGTGCATCTTTAAACCGAGCTACCGGGAAGGCAACCATAACTTTGTGCTAAAAATTTTTAACGAACCCATTCCTTTTTCCTACTCTGTCAAGTACTTAGGCGTCATCTTGGACGCCCACATGACTTACAGAGAGCATCTTAATTCAAAGATAGAATCTGCTAATAAGATCTATAAAGCGCATTTACACCTTCTCGGTAAAAAATCCCACCTCTCCCTTGAAAATAAGTTAATTATTTATAAACAGATCGTCGTACCTGGCTTTTTGTATGCCTGCCCAGTATGGGGCGGCTGCAAAGAGACTTATCAGGAGATTGCGAGTTTTGCAAAATAAAATCTTGCAATGCATAGTCAATGCTCCTGGATATGTCCAGAATGACGTAATCCACCACGACTTGAAAGTCTCTGGCATTACAGAGCAGGTTGGGCTTCTCACTCAAAATTTTTACAAGAAAAACTCCAGTAGGCTCTGTATGAGAGACGTCAATCACATTTACAACCCGACCGCGCCTTCCTATCTTAGGAAGCGCAGGCCTCGGCACCTTTTATTTGCCTCTAATGAGACCAAATGGAAAAAGCTTCGATTCCTAGTCCCTCAAACAGGTGTTTCTTAGTATTTACCTCGCTCTTCTGACTGAAGATAGATGGCGCCACTGCGATTTAAGGACTTAGCTCTTTTCGACTCTTCTTTAACGGCCCTGCCACAGGCCAATAGAATGACTAGCATTTGCCAATCGCGTTTGCGTGTGTACTGTACTCATATCCACGTTCGTTCGCATCTATTCCCGCTTATTTTACTTAACCATTTCGCGACGGTTGGCACGCTCACGTGCCGGCAGCGAACTTGCATTCAAGGACGTACGGCACGCACTGGTGCCGGAGAGAACTTTACAACGCCGAGTGGCACGTATTGGTGTTTCTACGTGGAACGTTTTCATTTGAATTTATTTGCCTACTAGATGGCGTTAAATGCCCGTGGAAGCAACTTAAATGTATTTTATAGATGTTTGACCTTGGCACAAGGAGAATCCAATGAATTATTTAATTATTTCTCCATTTGGAGCGGGGTTGGGGGGACATTGTTCTGTAAAGTAAATAGACAGCTCACTTCTCGCAGCATAAACAATTTTAAATTTGAGTTCCGGGTCTAGTTCTGATTTTAGCTTTTATTGATTTCGTTGCTGAATTAGAGGAATATAAGAGAGTATTTTTAGGGGGAGGGGGGGGGGGGGTAAAGGAATGTGCGGCAATGAAATGATTAGATTATTTCGGATAAAAGTATGGCTAGTTTGAAACGTTTTCTTTCTGTGGAAGAATATACGCGTATGGTAAACGAACCAGACAATAATGAAAGCGCTGCATATAGTGAAGATTTGTGGATGATGAATCTGAAAATGCAATTGATTCTTCAGATTCTGAGCATACTATTATTACAACGCCGCCAGCTTCAGTTGCTGTTTTTTCGAATGATGTTTGGACGTGTGATTTAAAAGATCTGAATTCTTTGGAGTTTCTGAACATACCTGGAATAAATCACAATATCATGCCGTTTAATTTAGATAAGGAACTTGATCTTTTTAGCATATTTTTTGATGATGAACTAGTAGAATTTATCGTAAAAGCAACTAATGAGTTTGCAAAGAAAAAATGGGAGAAAAATCTCCTCTCTCTTTCCACATCGAAGACTCCACCTAAATGCATTTACAACTGTGACAGGAAATGTATTTACACCTGTGACAATGTATTTACACCCGTGACAGGAAACGAATTTCGTGTGTTTCTCGCACTAGTAATTTTGACGAGCATTGTCAGAAAACCAAATCTTAAAGTGTATTTTTCTAAGAATCCAATTATCAGTACTCCTTTTTTTAATTCAGTTATGAGTCGCGATCGATTTATAGGAATATTACGTTACCTTCATTTTACTCTTGATAGTAATGCCCAAAGACTAGATAAATTGAAACCCATGTTAGATGCATTAGTTTCAAAATTTAAATCTATATACACTCCTAGAAGAAATGTGTTCATTGATGAATCTTTGTTCTCATGGAAAGGAAAGTTGGGATTTCGTCAATATATCACTTCGAAAAGGTCCAGATATGGAATAAAAATATATAAATTGTTTGAATCGGAATCAGGCTATAAATGGAATTTCCTTGTGTATACTGGAAAGGACACGGAATTATCAAGCTCTGATGGTGGGTATGGAGAACGCGTTGTGAAAACATTTCTAAATGAATTTTCAGGAAAAGGATATACTTTGTATTTGGATATATTTTTTACCTCTCCTGTACTTGCAAAGTATTTGTTGTCTAAGAATACGCATATATGTGGTACAGTTTTAACAAATCGGAAGGACATGCCAAAGAATAATCCATCTGTACCTAAAACATATATACACTACAATTTTTAATATTTGAATAAAAGAAAATTTATATAAAAAATATACATTAAATAGAAAATAAGTATTTCCTTTCTTCCTGAAAAAAGTAGAATGCTGTGTTGAAAGGGTGATTTTTAGTGAATTTTTTTCGAGAGTTAGGCTTAGCGCAAAAAATTAGCCGTCTTTTGGGAAAAGTTCGGAAACAAAGCGCTCCGTCCTTTGGACCACGGCGGTTTCGGAATGCCGCCGTCCCGAAAGGGTTAAATTTTATTTAAATTTGCCAGTACAAAGCTATTACCTAGCTCTAATTTCCTGTGCATCAACTTGCAGCTTAACCTTTCTAACCTGCACTTTTCAAATTCTGTAAACTTTAAATTGTAAAATCTCGTGAAAGAGAAAGAGACTTGTTCCATCTTTTCGGTCTTTTTTCGGGTGAACTGATAACTTTAATTGTATTTCTTAAATTCAAAATCTGTATTTTAGCAATCTTGTCTTAACTTTGTATATTTTCTAAACTCAGTCATTCCTCAGTCCAATCTTTCCTGACTGGCTGACTCCTAATCTTGGTATTCCCCTTCTCTTTCCTACCTACTCGTCAGATCAGCCATCCAAGACAGAATCTCCATTTCATTTATGGAAGCAAGCAACTTCACCAGAGTACCCTCCAAGAGCTGAGTGCATTTGCTATGGCATTATCGCTATATCTATTGGACTTGTTATACATTAGATGCGGGGTTACGTATCATGAGATATAGGCACCTCGTAAAGAAACGTCTTGGCTTGGCTGTTTCTTTTTTTCCCACTCTTATTCCCCACTGGGAGATTGATTTTTTGCAAATTGATGCATACTCTTCTTTTTCCTCTATTCCCTGTTTGGCTACTCTCTAAGGCACTTTGTCTCTTTTTATTGTTTGGTGTGTCTCACTTTCCTTCTTCACGAGACTACAGTGTATACTTGTTGTCAAATGATTTTTTTCCACACCTAAAACAAGTTTTATTTCTGCATCATATGCTGTCATTTCATGTTTCCAAAGCATGCACTACACTTGGGTTTTTCAGTACAGTTCCGTTTGATGTGGTTAAAATTTAGGTAGTTTTGACAAATTGTGGGTTTTTCTATGTAAGGAATCGCTCTATATCGATTATAACCAATCTTAAGATGTTCTCCTTCAATTTTCCCTATTCCCGTAAAAGGAGCACTGGGATTTGTTTATCGCTTTTAGTCTTAGTGAATCTTACGATTTCACTCCATGCGGTACCTTGGATTTTCAGTTCTTCTGCTATTTCTTCTATCGTTAAGGTAGTTTCTATGTTCCGGATGATTACTTTGTTGCTTATTGATTAATCTGCTATTCGAGCTGTCACCGCATGTCAGCATATTTGCGTTTTCTTTAGTAGGCTTACCGCACTTCCGCAGGAGTTGACGATAACCACTAAGTTTTCATTCCTCGTAGCCTCGACACCTTCTACTTTCTTCGTTCCCAGATATTCATCCAGTTCCATTTTTAGCGCCACTAGGTGCACTTTTGAGATTTTTTCATTTTCGCTTGTGATGTATGTTATGTGTGTAATCCTTACTGAGTCAATTCCATTTTGAAAAGCTATTTGGACTTTTTCAGTGCCAGTCCTTTTGTTTATTTTCCACTTCTCCATATTCCGGAAAATTCTCCTGTTTTTTTTGCCTCATTGTCAACGTCAGAGTTACTCCCCGTGTGATACACTTGAACCGCCTGACTCGACTTCCATGCACAAGGGGTTACACTATTTGCCAACCCCCATCCCAAAAAAACTTTTTCATAACAACTGTCATTTGAAAACCTGTTTAGGTCACAGTCCAGTTATAACCAGAATGACCAAGGATTTTCTCCATCGACGTTATGTGGTCACATGATACACAGAATACTTGTTTTGCTTCAAATGCTGTATAGAATCGTGCAGAATAACCATGCTGTTTTTACTCTGGTGAGTGACCTGATAACTGATAAACAATTGTTAACGGAGATGACCATTCAGTTGACTTTTCAAACATATCCTTGACATGTGCAAAAGTTATACAATAAAAGCGATGCGCAACTCATTGATTGTTTCAAAGCTGGACTAAGTCTTGTTAAACATAAATAATAACAGAAACTGAATATCGCAACAAAATTACTTACTTCAAGAAAAGAAAGTTTGTTGAATGAAAGTTTGTCTAAAAGTACATACAAAATTAGTTAAAATATATTTCTACATGTGTGTATGCCTGCATTCAGTAACTATTTATTACCAGGCATGGGGTGGTTTGTGTAAAAAGATGCTAGTATTAATTGTTATAAAGATTGGCAAATAATTGATCAGTTACACATGCAATATAATTTTTACATATAGATATCTTTACAAATTCTTGGCCAGAAAAACAATGGTAAGCTTGCTGATATTTTATAAACATCAAAACCTTCATTTTGCTCATCTAGCCTTTCCGACATTTAACAAAATATGCAGTTTTTTAGCGTCGAAAGCCCAGACCATTCGGCTCGTCCAAGGACTTAGAGCAGCAAATTGAATGGCCGGGAGATCAGTTTTTTAGCGTGTACTTTTATACACGATTGATAAGAATTTGATATTTTTGTAAATAATACTTGAATTTGATATAAAACAATCTTAAAATGATATTAGATTATTATTAAAAGGAAATCTGCGTTGTTATACATATTAAAATATAACACTTTCTTGATTGATACTTCGTTAAAATATTATATCCAGCATAATAACCATAATAGCGTAGAAAAAGGATGTACGGGAAGCGAAGTGATGTTTGGGTTCGACATCACAATGGCTCGCCCCGTAACCCTCCATACTCAATCTGGACACCTTGTATCAATATATGACGCGGGAATCTTACCAATGCTTCGGAAGTATGTATTGAGACCGAATGTCCGAGTAAGTATGAGAAAAAACTGGGGGCGGGCCATTGTGACTTGAAACCTATACATCACTTTGCTTCACTTGCATACTTTTTCTTTCTTTACGCGTACAGAAGTTGCTCCTACTGTTCCAACATGACGCCAGAAGTGCTGCATCGTCTGAACCGTCCATACTCAATTCGGACACCCCATATCAATATATGAGGAGGCAAGTGAAAGGACGTGTGATGTCACACTGGCCCGCCCCCGATCTTCCCTCATACTTACTACGGACCCCGTCTCAATATATGCTAAGCAGCATAAGCCATTTTCAAGCTCAGTCAAATGCAGCAGAGGGCGCATCAGGGCGGCGAAATCGCCACATTGAGGTAAAGGGAAGTTTAGCATTTGAAATTTGGCATCATTCGTACATAAAATTACGTTGAAACGTGCAGAAAGCGTTTCTTCCTTCGCTTTCATAAATAGAAAATGTCCAAGCGAGGTATGGAATTCAATCTTTTTAATCTATTTTTTAAGTGAATTAATGTGTGATAAATATTATATTATCTTATTATGTACAATCTTAATTGTGATTTTCAATTGTTATTATTTGACTATTTATGAAATTAAGCCTTTTATAGGTGTAAATGTTGTGTACACAGTTTCTCAAAATACAATTTGCATGCCTTCTAACATATATCTTACATATTAAGTTATTACTTAGAAACATCATCCAATATGTAAGTTTTTGTATTATCTATTGTAACAATCATCTTAATATTGCATATATTGTATTTTCTTTCATATGTGCACATTGGAGATTTATCAAAATTGCCTTGCATATTTCAGTTTCTAGAATTGAAATGTAGTATATTTTTCGTGTAATTTTAAAAAGTACCTCCAGCTATCGTATTGTTTATTTATTTTATTAGTGCACTAATTTTCGTTTTAAAAGTTGTTACTTATCCTTGTCTGTTTTTTTTATTTAGGACGTGGTGGTACTGCGGGTGCAAAGTTTCGCATCTCCCTAGGTTTGCCTGTAGGTGCTGTTATTAACTGTGCTGACAATACAGGTGATTAGTTTATGATAGAAATGCTAATTTCATTTAAGGAGCCCTATATAATATTTACATATGCATCCCAGGGCCTGCGCTAGGAATTTCAAACTGTTAGCCAAATTGAAAAATCATTAGCCAAATTACATGATTATTAGTCAAAGTTACCGTCGCCATTGGTGAAAAAATTTCTACTTTTAAGCTATAATGCAGCTAATTATATTAATTTCATTCTAAACAAGATATAGAGATAGGCAGATTTCATTTTTTTAATCATTAAATAGGCTATTAGTAAATTAAACTTGTATTTACCAATGAAAGATCACAATGAGTTACAAAATTGACAAATTTATTTTATTATTCACAGTTTCATTATCATATAAACCAGGCAAGCGTCGAATTTTTGTACTATACACCCATTTTCAAAAGCTGCCTTAAAGTTAAAATCTTTCATATCTGGCCCTTCACTATTTATAAAAATATAGTCACTGAGATTTATGTTTCTGTTTACTAAAGCCTTTTTCAAGGTTGGTTGTTGTTGAAACCCAGACCATCCGACCTACCAGAAAGGTGTAAGGTAACTGTTTGGACGGTCGGGAAGTGCCACCCAATTTAGACCGGAATCCAGTGGGGGAGGCATCCTCAAGGACCGTACCCTCCTTCCCCTACCACCAACCTCTCGGAAGGACTTACGGACCCACATGTTTAATGTGATCGTACTCCGCGTGAACACTGCGGCAATTTTGGCAGTGAAATCAAACCCGGGCCTACCGAGTGCAACTCCAGCGCGCTAACCACAGGGCTACCGCGCCCCAAGGATAGTTGTTGTCATAGGTCATGTGAAACCAATTCTTGCTACATCCATAATATTTTTATATGCAGTATCATTATATTTCTTTAACTATCTAAGGGATAAATTTTTATGTCGGTTTTAAAATTCAGGCAGGCGTAAGGATCGTATAAAAACCACAAAGATGATTATGAAGATGGAAGGAAAACAAGCCAGGCAGGCTTAAAAATCCGTAACAAAAAGATAATGATTCAACTTATGACAAAAACAGCAAACCGCAAGTTGGCATCTGTGATAATAATCAGCAGTGACCTTTTTGCAGTTGGTTTTAACTAAAATTAATTGCTTTTTATTTACCGTATATACTCGTGTAAGTCGAGAAATTTGTAACAAAAAAAAAAACCACTTCAAAGTGTGTGTGGAGGAAGGGGGGGGTCGATCTATATGCAGAGTCTAAAAAAAAAACCATCGTAAATCTAAAAGTTATTTTTTCCCGCAAGACTATCCTAAAACGATGTGGTGGTAATTATGCAATCGCACACTCCTAATTTCTCTGCCCTCCAGATGCTCCGGAGTACCATTGTATACGCGTCATCAAAAAATATACATATATTTTCGTTCGATGTTTATCACTTGTTTCTCTGATTACAGCTGATCGTTTTCGACAAAAAATGGCTCTTTTCAGAAATAATTCTGTAACACGGATTGTTTAAAACTATAATGCAGGATTTTATGTTGAAAGTTTTTTTTTTTTGTTTTGTTTATTGCAGAGTATCTAATAACTGTGTTGGGGGTTACGGTTGTGCGATTCAGGGTTAACGAAAAAAATCTGCTCACATAACGGACGGAATCCAGTTAATGTTTTGATTGCCGCGGTGGGTCAAGGACGCTTGAGAGACAGGAATGTGCTGTCTGCCGTCCGTGTTAAGGAGCAGCTTGCTGGGAATTAAAAGAATACCTGGAGCTTGTCACACGAGAACGAGCGTCTCCAAAACAGACTGGAGACAACGCTCGTATGTCATAGGCCTACTTGTCTGGAAGGTACAGATTTGATATAAAGAATTTGGATTTTTCAACTTTTTTTCACGAGCCAATTGTGGCGCCAAATGTGGCGAGCCTGCTTTGCGCAACATTTTGCTTTTTCTGGAAAACCTGGCAACCCCACCCTGTTTAGCTTTCTGATATAGTCGGCTGCAAACTTTTTTCTAAGTATCGTTTTCTCTTAAATTTAGTTAAAGTACAAACTTTTTTCTAAGTATTGTTTCTCGTAAATTTAGTAATTTCGTATTTTTTCTAAGTATTGTTAATTATCGGCATTTTTAATTATATATGTTTATATTTCGTAAGCGCAATGTTCAAGATGGCGTCCGTTAGGAATTTTCAAAACACCGTACGCGTTGGCGCTAGTCTTGGCGACAAAAAAAAATGGCGGATTTAGCCAAATTCTTTATATCAGATCTGTTCAGTCTGGAATCGGACTTTTATTCCAAATTAAATCGGACTTTTATTCCATATTACTTCCCAAAAAAATATTTACGAAATTTTCAGTTTCCAAAAAATCATTCGCAATTTTTTTCGCCAAAGTATTTTTTTTATCGCCAGTTTTGCGATCTTTTTACATTTGGCGTGTAGGCGAATGGCTAGCGCAGACCCTGCATCCTATGCATTTCCTATGTTTATGAATGTTTTGTACCGTGATTTTTATTTTGTATATAAATCTTTTTACCATGCTTTTGTATTCTATTAGACAGTTATTTACTTTAGTTCTTTCTGTATTGATAAAAAGCTTTTAAAATATTTCTAATGGAAAATTTTTTTGTAATTGTAACTAATTTTAAAACTTCAATTTATTTTGAAATAAAAAGCTAGATATAATAAATGAAAATTGGTATGTAATGTCAGTATTGGCGTCATTAGATAGTAGAAAAATAGGAGTCATCAAAGGTTTGAAATACTGACTCTACAGCCGTAAGATTATACATAGGTATAAGATGGCAAAACTGGGTGCTAGCTGGTTAAAGACTGTAATGGCTTACATCTTTTATTAATCACGCAACTAAAACTAAATGTGGTAAATAACTGGAGTATAGTTCTTCAAAATCGTGCCAAGTTGGTGCTGTTTCCTGTGTTTAGAAATAAGCTCCTCTCACCAAAGTGATGGAGTTTTTACAAATAGAGTAAAATGCTAAATAAAAATTGTGGGTATATATAAAGCATCAAAAGTGATGTAATTACCATGTTATTAAATGTAATAACGGATCTACTGGATTAGCAATTTCAAGTTTGAAAAAAACTTAAAATATATAATAAAATACTTTGAGGAAAATTATTGATCCAGAGAATAATCTTCCAATCGTGCCAAGTGTTACAGTCAAGCCTTGCCCAAACAATCATCTTTCGATGTCCAATCTGGTAACCTACTTATAGCATAAAATCCAATTATTAGCACTAATCATTTATAGTGCAGGGCAGGATTCGGGAAATCTGTAAAATCTAGCCCGTCTTCGAGGACGGCTATTGAAATCTTTAACCTGTCCTAAGAAATTTTTTTCCACATTATATTCATTAACATATATGCTTAAATACTTTGTATGCACAACTATAATAAATTAGAACCAACTGTGTCGTGATGAAGTGGGATAACTGCATATTCATGACCGAACCCGGTGGAATTCCGATCTATGGGTGGGGGCAGAGGGGTATGAGATGTAAGGAAGCTCGCCTTTTCCAATGTCTGTTAACTTGAAGGAGTGGTAAAAAAATAATCATATAAATCCTCTTGTCTCTAAGCAGTTTAAACCTCATTGATGCTGTTAATTTCTAGAGAATGTGACTGTATCAAGATTAAAATCTTCTTGGACTGAATAGATGTTTTATACCTTAACTTCAGTTGTCAAAAAACTGGAACAAATGCTATGAAGGAATTGTAAATGTATTAGTTTTAAAGTTGAAACTAAAGTGGGGAAGAAAAGAAAACTGGCCGAAACTAGGAGAATCTATTCCAAAAATTAAAACTTGTTACGTACTCCCATCTATTACAGTACATGGAAATTTTATAGCTTGGGTTTTAAAAAGTTAAAAGGATATAGCACTCTGCACAGGCTTGGGCTGAGCATGAGTTTTCTACTATTTCTGGTCAGGTTGAGTTTTTTTTTTAAACGTCCGTTACGACTGGGCCGAACATATTTATTGACACTTTTTTCAATGGATTTAAATTGAATACATGAACTTATTCCTTTTATTTTGGCTTGTAAAGATAAATGTTAAGATAAAGATTTAACAAACTCAGTTCTGTACAAAATTTTTATTTGTTTTTAGTATATTTGAAGACAAATCATTTCGGGCCTGTCGAGACGTAGTTATCTTCAGGCCGAGTTCATTCTACATTTATAAATTACATCGGGCTTGGCCCGGGTTTAAGCATTGGTATTGTCGGTTGGGTAAAAATTCGGCACATGAAGACCTCGAAAAGGTGAGCAGAATGCCACTTTGATCGAGAGCATGCTATCGCATTTTCGTTCAGTCATCGGATTCACTGGGTGGAAGATGAGAGGAGAGAAAATAACTAGCACCTGTGGTTACAAAGCAGACCTGATGGCTCTTTTAGAAAGAAGGTGTTGATAATGCACACTAGCTAAGTTTATGGGTGGGGGAGGGGATTTGCAGGTGACGACATTTCAATTTTCATTCATGGTGCGAGAAAAGGTGGCTTTCGCCATAATTTTACGATGACAACTTGTTATTTATTTATTTTCATATAGAATCTCTAATTGCAAGGCCATCCGAGAGGACAGCAACTTCTGAAAATTGGCCATCCTCGCCGAATTTTAACCCGGGGAGGACGGGCGATTTCCAGAAGCCTGTTTTAGGGTTTGAAATAGGACTTGATATTTAAGGGGGATTTGCAAACTTGAGGGGACATTTAAAAATCTAAGATATTTATTAGGAAAACGTAAAATAAGGATATTTTTATATTACAAGAGACTTGCAAAGTTGACATTTAGTATTTAAGTCTTGATTTGAAAATGATCAACTTTATTTTTAAGTAAATAACCCATTTTGATGATTGAAATGGAAAGCATTAACAAAAGAGAAAAAACATGCAGTTCTTTAGTAAATTGCATAATTTTAGGATACATCTCATTTTGAATAGTCTATATTTGCACCTCGCATGTCATTTAAAATATTTTAAAGTACTTCCCAGCATAAAAACCACAAAATATTTAAAAATATTATTAGTGGATGGAAACAGATAGAACAACAAATGGGAAAATATTTAAAAATAAAACGAAATATACCAGCGATCGTGTTTAAATAAAAAAAAATTCACGATATTGCTAAACTTTTATAAATTACTAATTAATAAATGTAACACTTTTAAAAACCCATAAATGTACTACAATGGAACTTTTTATTAGGGTCAATTTTCGGTCCAAAACAGCCATTTTCATCCAAATAATAGGATTTAATTGAAAATGATTTTGATGTTGGAATTCCATCGTTTTTTTAAAATATTGAAGATGTGTATATTTCCGGAGATGAGAAAAAAAATATGGCTTTCCTGAGAAAATGACAAGTTTATTGCTTAGGTTAAGTATTTAAAGAGATCAATCAGAAGGCCCTGAATGACATTTTATAGCTGCTATATTTTTCTTCGCATTTCGGCAAAAGTTAACTTTCATTAATTTTGGGAATTCCTTACTTAAATGTACTTTCTATCATCTCGCAAATGCGCTGATGACCTTTTTTTTTTTACATCTTTTCCTATAAATGTTTATTAAATTGGGCAAAATAGTGTGAATTCTGTGCAGCACATAACGTTTGAAGGGTGTAGACAAAGCAAATAGGATTTCTTTAGTGATATCTGAATATTTCTAGCAAAAAAAATTTGGAATACTTTTACTGAAAATGTAAGTCCTGAAACAAAACGCAGAAAAGAAAATGTAGCTAATTCGGAAAAATCAAAACCTTTGTGCCTAGTGCACTCTGCCCTATGCACCCAGAAAAAAATGAAACGCCATTAAATAAGCACCTTGCCGCGACTTATCCTTAACAAGTGAAGAATGGAATGACATGTCTCGCCTGTGCCGGATGCAGCCGCTTAGAAATTTTTTGGGAAAAATTGTGCTATTTCGAATGTTTTCGGAAAAGAGGAGTAGCGCTATGGAGATGCAGAACTTCCTGGAAAAAACACTATCCACGGAACACTTTCATTCCTTCTTTTCATTCACTTTCGCAAGAATACCTTGATTTCGTTTTCGAAATTTAGGAAGGATCAGCGGCGGCGAGTGCGTGCGAATTCCTGCCATTTTTTTTCTGCGCAGGATTGTGGAATTTTGTGCACGGTTCGTGCAAGTGCGCATCCTATTTCAAACCCTGTGGTTGCTACCATTGTGATTGATAGAATTGCACACAGCTGCTTTGGCGCGATGCACCGGGTTACAATTCCATTCAGTTTTCATCTCCAATCTGGTAGCCCACGACTTTGACATTCAATCAACATGTTGCTTTTTAGGATTCTGGATTTTAATAGATATTTCATCAGCTATTTTTCATTCAAATTTGTTGAGCCTTTTCACTGCATACCTATCTTTCTTTCTCATTAAACATTTTGCATGTAATTTTTGTATCTATACATTTATTTAATATTTTCTGTAGATTTAATTGGATTGCAGATTAAGTTTTCCAATGACATCTGGTACGCAGCAAAATGGGTTTGATTGTGTTAAAAAAATTATTCAAAAATTTCAAATTTGCTTAAAAAGGGTTTCATTAATAAAAAATAACAATTAGTTTATATCATATGAAAGCTTGATGTCGACTTTAAAATGGCACCTGAAATATTGGTTTGTGACAAATACAAGTGGGTTTTACTTAGAATGAATATCACTTTTCACAGAAATATGACCTTGAACAATGTTTCAAGAGGGAAAATCTCCCCTACTTTTTTGTAAAAACTTCTGGCTTTCGCCTTCTTCCCAAGTATATAAGCTAATTTTGGTAAAACCAGAAAATAGACCCCCACTCATTTTTCTAAGTACAAAATTGCGCCAAGTTGGTGCATTTCTCCGTGTTTTGAAATTGACTCCTCCCAACTGAAGTGACGTATTTTCCCGTGTTTTAAAATAGGCTCCTCCTACCAAAATGACGTCGTATTCTATAATTTTATGAACTGGAATTTTGTTAAATGATATTGCAATTGAATATAAATAAAAGTGAATAAATAATACTCATAAAAATATTACAAAATACGATTTTTGTGCATTTTAAAAATATTGCGTAATGGCAGACGTATAAAAATATCGCGTAATGGCAGATTGTACTTTAACTAAATTTAAGGAAAACGATACTTAGAAAAAAGTTTGTACTTTTACTAAATTCAAAATAAAGCGATACTTAGAAAAAAGTTTGTACTTTAACAAAATTTAAGAAAAAACAGAACTTAGAAAAACGTTTGTACTTTAACAAAATTTAAGAAAAAACGATACTTAGAAAAAAGTTTGTACTTTAACTAAATTCAGAGAAAACGATACTTAGAAAAATGTTTGTACTTTAACAAAAATCAAGAAAAAAAACGATACTTTAAAATTAAGAAACCCATTTTAAAAATACGGAAAAAGACAATTTCAAAACACGGGATGAACAAAGAAAAGAACTAACCTTTATGTAACGGATATCCATATTTTTAATTACATCCACACCGGAACACGTTTTCTTACACGTACATTCAACACCGCAGCACGTTTTCTTGAACATACACGTACATTTAACACCGGAACCTGCATATTTATTGAAAATTTGCGTAAAATGTTAATGTCCATGAATTACGAGGAATGTTTTAAATATGTATTCCAAAAAGTTTGTACGTGTTTAAATCTTTGCAAATCGATCGAAAAAGATTGTAAAAACAAGAGTCAACGAATTCGATCGAAAAAGGACTGATGAAATACACAGAAGACTATTACTGCCTATTAAAATGCAGATTCCCAAACAGCCAAGTGCTGATTGGATGTCAGTGGCTTACCAGAAGCCGTGGGCTACCAGAATTGGCAAAGTATACGAAATGAAATTGCAACCCGATGAATCGCGCCAACTTGGTGCGGGGTCGTACTTTGAAAAATGAGTGGGGGCCTATTTTCCGGTTCAACCCTAATTTTAATTTTTTATCAAAATTCATTACTATGCTGCAACCCTCATTTGTTGATTTGGCTTGGCATGGAATGAACTGTCAACAAGATTGAAGTTCAAAATATGAAGGAATTTTGTGTCGCACAGATTAATATGTGATTACATTAATTCTGTAGGAGGGGATGTACATGATATAAATGTAACAAAACAAATTCATGTGTAAAATATATTAAACATTCATACAAAAATACATATATACATACATATCAATACATTCATACATATCACACAAAAATATTTAGAACAGAAGCAGATATTTTTACAAAAGACTTTATTATTCAGAAAGATATACTAAAGAAAAAAATGTTTTGAAATACATAGATATCCAGGCATTTACAAAATCTGCTGATGAATTTGCCCTAAAGTCTGAGGACTATCACTTTCATTGCAGTCAAATAGTTTGTGAGAAACTGCCTAAGAAAACAAGAAAGATTGTTAGAATCAATACAAGCTGTTATGGAGTGGGAACCCGGAACCATCCATTTGTTATTGCTAAACCTTAATTCTTTAAGTAGTTAGTGTGTACATTTCTTTTTTAAGACTATGAACCATGGCATTCATTTTTAATGTGTTCTTTATTGCAGGAGCCAAAAACTTGTATGTTATAGCTGTAAATGGAATCAAAGGTCGACTCAACAGATTGCCAGCAGCTGGTGCTGGTGACATGATTGTTGCCACTGTAAAGAAAGGAAAGCCTGAACTCAGGAAAAAGGGTATTTTTTATTTTATTTATGAAGATATAATGAGTAAAAAATCTTTAGCTACATTATATATGATTTAAAAAAAAAATTATATTGTTACTGAGGTATATTTCCTTTTAATATATATATTTTTTAATTTAGATTGTTACTGAAACATGTTTACTAAAATGTGAATAAACTTGCCTTTACATTCATATATATTAATCAGGGTTCATATGCCTCCTGGAAATCTTCAAAAACCCATGAATTTAAGGGTTTTTTTTTATAGGATCCTTAAAAACTTATCTTATTTGGGAACATATTTGTTATAAAGAATTTGGTAAAATCTTACTTTTTTACTTTTGAGCTGCCAAGAATGGCACCAACGCGTACTGTGTTGAAAAGTCCTAACGGATGCAATCTTGGGCTTTGTACATAATAAATATAAACATATATAACTAAAAATGCATAAATTAATACATAAATGAGTATAAGTATTACAGGGTCGCAACAGAACTGGGAAATCAGGGAATTCTCGGAGAAAAATGATTTTCTGGAAAATTTTGAAATTTTTTTTCGCTAGTTGCCGATCTTCAAATCCCTGTGAAAACATCTGAACGGGAATTTTCCTTTCTCTTTGTCCCTCCGCGAAACTGCCCTTGTTATGTGGAGTGTTAAACTTTATTCTAATTGGCTGTTGCTCAGATGACTTCATACAGCTTAAAATTCCCACTCACCACATGGCGATTAAACTTATAACTGGCGATTAACAAAATCCTGATTACTGGCCAAACTGTGTGATAGCGTAGGATGGCTATTTCCCTAAACAAATCCACCTGTGGCGTGAGAAAAATCTGCAGGGATTGCATTCCTCCTAAAATTCCTAAAAGTTTGAAGCTTCCTTTGAATTCCTAAAATTAACCTAAAATTTTAAAATCATCCTAATATTTTGTAATGTTTTGCTGCGCCGTCAAATTTACTCATAAATGGAATACATTCCATTCATACGGCAATCGATGTTAAAAAAGACTTCAGAAATTAAAACATTGTTCAAAATAACACTCATCTTTTACAAAGTCAGACGACAAAAGTATTTAACAAAAATGGCTCGGTAGTATTATTTACGGGTACTCGTAGGTTTTGTACTCTGTAGTATTATTTAACAAAAACGGCTGACCGGGTCTGATAGACCCGTGTGTCCTCGCGTAAGTACTTATAGTGCGCGTTCCCTCGGATTAATCTCATCAGCAATGTTTGTATTCCTAAAATGTTTGCTTAGTTGTATTTTCAGAAGTGCTAACTGTTGACAATTATTATAAATTCAAAATTAAAACAGCCTTGTTTCTAACGATATAAAATGCCATTTTTTAAATTCAAAACGTCAAAATATTAAAAAAAATCAAATTTCTTCAAAAGGATAAATAATTTATTTGTTATGAAATAAACATATTGAGGAAATTTTAAAATAAGAGTTCATAACGTCCGTTATGGGGAAAAAGGCTGAAATATCGGGATCGCGATGATTGAAAAATTAGAGTAAATGATCAAAATATAAAACAAGAATATTAAAATTCGCCAAATTTTGGTGAATTTTAATAAATTAATATTCGCTGAAAATCATTTGTAAAACCCTCGAAATTAAAGAAAACTTAGTGGGCGGGCTTCTTAAAAATAAAAGAGGAAAAAATAATAGTGAATGCTTTATAAGCTTGGAAAAGTAAAAACTAAAAAGATCAAGATGAGAAAACTTAAATGAATTTAGAATTGCCTCAAAATGTATTTGAATGCTTCATGATAAATGAATTTTTTTATGATGTATTGGAAAACAAATATTATAAAACACCTGAAAAGGTCTATAATAAAAATCATTGGCAAGATTAAAAAAAATTAGTGAATATAAATGTTTAAAATATTTAAGCAATGGATAAATGAAAAATTTAAATTTGATAAACCTTTAAGAAATGGAGAAAATGGTAATAGTGACAATAACTTATAGAAAAGACTTATTTTAAGTGTTTTGTTTTTTTCTAAAACTAAGTTTTGAAAATTTATTCAATGTTAAAAATTAGAAGATAGCAATAATAAATGCATGTTAACAATATTACTCATTAATAAATTAAAATTCTGTGAATTTGTCTTTGTTACTGTCAAATTTTACTGCCATACTTTGTTACTGTTTTCCCACAAACCAAAATTAATCATTAATGAAACAAACATTAGTTTAAAACAGGGTGGATAAAAATCATGATTTTTTTTAAAAATCAAAAAAATCGAATTTTTTTTTATTTAAATCTGATTTTTTTTTTATTTATAGCCTTTTTCAAAATCAATTTTTTATATTTTTCAGATCAGAAGGTAGGTTAGACTATATTTATATTAATGTACTGTATAATTTAAAAAAATTTAATTGAATTAATATAAGATTAAAAAATATGCAGGGGTTAAAAATAAACCAAAGACTTCTTAAATAAATCGGTTTTTTTTAATTGGGTTATTTTATTCAATTTATAAATCTAGGATATATATTAATTATATGGAACTATTATGCGGTTTTAAGTTCTTTATTTGAATTTATATTAATAAAGAGCTGTGATATCTCAAAATCTATTAGGGTTGATATTATGAAGGATTTGAAAAAAAGGGAAGGGATTATGACAAGCATATTAAAAAGTCAAGATTTTAGAGAAAAAGATGATGTTTTTAAGTATTAATATTTAATAATACCTTTTTCATTTATTTAATAAAAACTTACCATTTAACAGGTAATTTGATTCATCTGAGTCTCTTAAATGATTTTTTATTAGTACAAATTTCTAACATTGGAAATTGGAAAAAAAAAAGCAAAAAAGCATGAAAATACAAAAAGTAAACAGTAAAGTAATACAGCAGACTCTCGGTATAATGACCCTCTTTTTCGAGACTTTTCCAATATATCGACCAGTGATGGTATGCGCCAGCAAAAATTACAAAAAATGGAAGGAACCAAATTTTCTTATTTCTATGGTAAAAATTATTACAGCACATATAAATAACATTTCAAAAGATATTTTAAATTTTTGTAGCTTGAAATATGCATATAAAAACTGTATCACAACCACTGATCCCAATAAATCATCACAAGAACAATTAAAGTGTTAAATATTGTCTAGCTATGTTTTTAGATAACTGACAGAAAATCTAGATAATTCTAGATAGGATATATTTTGAGTGATTTTTAGCTATAAAATTAGAAAATAGGTTGGCAACACTGGTCAGTTGTCATTGTTACTTGATTTTATACTCCACGCAATGAATAGTGTTATCTCCACTGACCGAGAGTTAAGGAAAGGATTTCAGTTTTTTTTATATACTCTAAAGATGTCTTGATGTGGAATTTTATTATTTTAAACATTTATTTTGTTCCAGGTTATTTTAGCATAAAAATACAAAAAAAAAAACTTCCAAGAAATGGCAAAATTAAAAGATTATTTTAATCAATGATTTTTTTAAAAAAATCAAGTGATTTAAATCATGATTTAAATCAAACAACCCTGGTTTAAAACAAAATGATAGACTTTCTTTTTATTTCTTGTTATGTATATTTTTCTTAAAACTTCTTTTGTTACATTTTTGTTGTATTAAATAATATCTTTTAATGGGTTTACTTGACTTTTGAAGTTTTAATTTTATCCAAACTATAATCCGGAAGAATCTGAAATTGGCAAAGTCCGGATTTTCGAGGTTGTACTGTATATTCAGATAAAATTGTATACAAAGATAGAAAATTTTGAGTTATTTTGAATGTGTTTTTTCCTTCGCTCTCTTGTATTCATGGTAAATATCAGTTAAATCTAAAAAAAATTTAATTAGCGTTTAAATAGTAGTACACAGTATCTGTAATTTAGTTGAAGACAACAGTGAAAACCCTAGGAATTTCATTTTGAAAAATGGACATGAACCCTGAAAAACACTTTCATTAGAATAAGTGTGTGACAAAATAAGACGTCTTCAATACAAATGTAAAATTTTCAGCTTTGCACACTAACATGCAGTTGCTTAATGTGTTTTGTAAATAATGAATTGCATTTTTCTTACGAACAAAGTAGCAGCGATAATTTTGTTTCATTTTCTAAGTAACTTTTCTCAACCCTGATTGTAACCATTAATATATATTTATTTTGTTTGTGTATTACAATATCAACACATTAATACAGATTATGCTTTACAGTAATGCCAGCTGTCGTCATTCGTCAACGGAAGCCGTATAGAAGAAAGGATGGTGTATTCTTATATTTTGAAGATAATGCAGGAGTCATTGTAAATAACAAAGGGGAAATGAAGGGTATGTTTCATCTTTTAGTTGTAAAATTTTACCATTTATGTGTGAATATTCATCTTGTTTATTAGTTGAGCTCATCTAGAATTTTAAATAATCACCTCTACTCAACTGAAAATTTTAGAAAATTGGAAACAGTCATAAATTATAAGATTTCTGTTTTTACATTTGAAAAATCCATTTCCCCATAATTGCAAAATGGACACTCACATGTGACATTTCTCACTGCATCTGGGAAGAGATAATTTTTTTTTTCCAAATTGCAATTTATTTTATTTTATTTTTGTATTGAATTTTATCTTTGCACTCTGTTACTGGGACTTCATCCTGTAGCATGCATTCTTATAAACAAATAAATAATTATTTTGTGTTACTCTAAAAAGACTTATTTTGCTACTTTATCGCTTGTGAAAAACTGTACATGATCCTCGGTACATTTTGTTTAGGGGAGGTTTGGAGTACAATTAAACAGTTTTAGAAAGACACCCAAAGTTACAAAAGTGAGATCCTCAGAACTACACTTTTATTGGCTACAAGAATACGCAAGGATATTGATGAAAAGCGTTTAAGAAATTATAATCTTTAATTATGCACTTGTTGCATAGTGCCCCAGCAGAATGAAACATTAAATTTACAATGAAACATTACAAATGAAACATTAAATGTGTACAATGAAACATTAAATTTACTAATAAGAAATTTAGGATTGTATATATCTTGTATTATATTCTTATCATTAAAAGTTTTTTTTAATTTATAAACCACAGCATAGCTGCCAAGTTTTTTGATTTTCCCATATTTATTCAGTTTAGTTTTGTTCCGGAAATCTGATTTTTGAGGCTTGTGATTCTTGTTTATGAGGCCCTGGGCCATAAGACGCCTATGCAAGGCATCCTTTTGTCCCTTCCTGTCAGTGGTCTTACTAACCAAGGGTTCATACGGTTTATTTATCAGTTGATGTAGCCTTTCTTTTCTGTTTTCTGCGTCCTCAGGATTTCTTCATTATTAAACTACTGCTTAACCACGGCGGTAGACTATAATTTTTTTAAAGGTTACCATAAATGTTTACCGCTATAAATGATGTGCAAAAAGTGCAGAAGATTAGGTACAGATTTGATATAAAGAATTTGGATTTTTCAACTTTTTTTCGCGAGTCAGATGTGGCGCGCCTGGTTTGTGCGTGCGAAATGTTCCGTGACGTGCGTTTCTGGAAATTCTGGCAACCCCACCCCTTTTAGCTTTCTGATATCGTCGGCTGCGGCCATTTTATTTTTGTTTTGTTGTTGCTGTGTGTGTAAAAACGTGAATATCATACAGGAATTAAAGATAGCACATGTTAATAGATAAAATAATGTAGAAGCAAAAAATTTACATGTGGAAACAATTATTTGTGCAATTTGAATATTTACACGTGTTTTCTTAAATTTAGTTAAAGTACAAACTTTTTCCAAGTATTGTTTTTTCTTAAATTTAGTTAAAGTACAAACTTTTTTTCTAAGTATCGTTTCTTTTAACCCCTTGCCTGTGCCACCCGAATCCAGTTCGGGTAACCCCTCTGCGCCAAATTTGGAATGCCCGAACTGACTTCAGGCAAGCGAAAAATCAGTGTTTCTATTCCGTTGATCCCGAATGGAGTCCGTTTTGCCTTACCAAATGCTCTACAATATAATTCGTTGTTTTTCCAATAGATGGCGATACTTGTCCACATTTTTTTTGGAAGTAGGCGGGATCATCTAGCTTGATTAGGCGGGATATAAACAGTTTATTGTAAAGAGTGATGTCGGCTTGTGTGCCGTGTCATATTTTTCGTATATATCATACTATAAAAGATTTGTGAAATTCTGAAAAATGATTCTGTGAAATGATTTGTGAAATTCAAAAGATTATTTGATTTATTTTGCTATAATTAAACTATTTTGAGTAAAATATGAATATAATCTATTAATTTTCCACATGTATGTCAAAATATTAAATATAGTAGTTATTTCATATAAAAATTTATATTTTTACAAAATAAAATTTTTCTAACCTTTTTAAATGTTATAATATACAAAACTGAAGCATAAAAAAATTTTTCCATTTTTGACCCACTTTCCTGAAATATATTCCACAGGCAAGGGGTTAAATTTCTTTAAAGTACAAAAATTTTTCTATGTATCGTTTTTTCTTAAATTTTGTTAAAAGTTCAACGTTTTTACAAACATTTTTCTAAGTTCTGTTTTTTCTTAAATTTTGTTAAGTACAAACGTTTTTATAAAATTTTGTATTTTTTCTAACTATTGTTAATTATCGGCATTTTTAATTATATATGTTTATATTTGTTACGCGCAATGTTCAAGATGGTGTCCGTTAGGACTTTTCAAACAAACGTTTTTATAAAATTTTGTATTGTTAAATCGGCATTTTTATGCATTTTTAATTATATATGTTTATATTTCTTACGCGCAATGTTCAAGATGGCGTCCGTTAGGACTTTTCAAACACCGTAAAAAATGCCGGATTTAGCCAAATTCTTTATATCAAATCTGTTCCGAAGATTAATAAACCTTTCGCGACGGCGGCATTCCGGAACTGCCGCGGGCCAAAGGAAGGAACGCTTTGCTTCCGAACTGTTCCCAGAAGATGGCAATTTTTTTGCACTAAGCCTAACTCTCGAAAAAAATTCACTAAAAATCACCTATTCAACACAGAAATCTACTTTTTTCAGAAATAAAAGAAATATTTATTTTCTATTTGATGTATATTTTTCATGCAAATCTGAATACAAAATACTTGTTAGTTGCTCCCATTCTTTTATCCGAAATAAACAAATAATTTCACTGCCTCTAAAACCCAAACAAAAAAAAATACTCTCTATATTCCTATGATTCACCAACGAAATAAAGCTGAAAACAAAACTCGAAACTCAATTATAAAATTGTTGATGCTGCGAGAATTGCTCTGTCTGTTTATATTACAAAATCATGTTTCACCACTCCAAATGAAGAAATAATTCATTGGATCCTCCTTATGCCAAGGTCATATATCTGCAAAATACATTGAAGTTGTTTCCATGAGCATTTAATGCCATCTAGTAGACAAATTAAAACGTTCCATGTGAAAACACACCGTTTACGGTAAAGTTTCCTCCGTCACGAGTGCGTGCCATCCGTCCTTGAATGGAAGTTCGCAGCTGATACGCGGGTGTGCCAATCGTCGCGAAAGGGTTAAATGTTCACTATTCGCCAGCACTGGTATAACTAGCAATGCACGAACATGTCTTATTAAAAATACAATTGATAAGTTTTGTTTTGTGGTATGAATTTTTATTCGTGTATTTCTATACACTTATAGTGATTACAATCCAAAATTTTTTATTTTATACAAGTTTTCTTGTTCCCTATAGAAGTATTTGTACTCTGTTCAGCAGATTAATGTAAATTATTCATTATTTCATGATTATTCTTTTAATATGATTTTCAAAAGAATGTATAAAATATTTATTAACATGTGTATTATAATGTTTTCGTTTTATAATATTTATGAAGGTGTCTAGTTAATTGTAGCCGAAATAGGTTTTATGTAATTTTACCAATCCAATATCGGTACCAGATTATATCAGTTCTTTGGTAATCCTATAGTATTGATTATTTGGTATTAGATCATTTTAGATTTCATGACATCCCTAGTTGAAACATCCTTTTCCATCCATATTTAGTTTCGAATTATGTGAATTAAAATTATGCAACATTCATTATTTTGCAGTATGTTTCATTATTAATTATCATAAATAGTATGAAATTTAATGTATATAAAAAAACATCCTTTTCAATTCATCTTATTCTGAATAGAATAAAATTATTATGCAAGTTAATCATTTTATGAAAGCATATATTTTTGTGATGTAAAAAAAAAAAAAAAATCCCTATTTTCCCCTAAGGGAAGCATGCTTACACTTTCGAATATTGGCCGGTATGGTAAACATTTGAAGTTTATATAATTTATTACTTAAAAATTATTAAATTTAAATAAAAAATGACCTAAGCTTAAATTTATTAAATATTACAAAATAAAAGTTTTAGATTTTTATCTAGGAGTCTGTATATTTTTACCAACTCTGACTCCAAAGCCCAGGCAGAAAGATGCATTAATAACATATTAGTAAAATGAAGACTATTTTGTAGCAGTGTCATGAAAAACTACATTCCTGTGTAATCTTTGATACACATTTATCAATGAGATCAAGAAAAAGTCTAGAAATTGCACTTTGAATATCCTGACCTAAATAAAGGTTAACAACATGAATGATAAATTGTTGAAAGAGCTAAAATTGCTAAATGTAAATATAGACATTAAGCAATCGCCTTTCTTGGGGACTTCTTTTTATAAACAGGTTTTTCTGTATCATTTAAATTAGTTAAAACACTTGGTATTTATAAAATATTTTGTTATTTAAATTATCTGCATATTACTTCATTTTGATTCCTTTCCTTTTTAGGATCTGCAATTACAGGACCTGTTGCAAAAGAATGTGCGGATTTGTGGCCCAGAATAGCATCTAATGCTAGTAGTATAGCATGATATTTGTAAAAAGAAAATCACTGTTCATAAATAAAATTATGAGCAGAGATCAGTTTCTTTATATGTTCTTGATTGTGTTATTTATATAAAAGCTAATTGACATGACCATCTGTTTGCATAATAAAATAAACTAGTGAAGAAAAATCCTTGGTAGTCTAGCTAAAATCTCAGAAATGAATTTTTTTTTTTTTTTTAATATCCACAATAAGGTGGCTACAGAACCTGGAAATCAGGGAATATCAACATCCTAGAAAAATCAGGGAAATTGGAATTTTTAAGGTAATCGTAGCTTTTTTCTGATTCAGAAAGAAGCGTTTTAAAATTTCAACATTTCTCAGTGAGCCTTTCCATATTAATTGTTCTGAAAGTTTTCAAAATGTTTCATATGACAGAAAAAGCAAATTAAAAAAAATACTGTTTCTGTTTATGCATATTAATTTTATTGCGATTTAACTATGTATAAGAAATATAGGAATGAGATAAATAAATAGGAATGAGATAAATAAATGAGATAGGATAAATGAGATAGGATAAATATAGGAATGAGATTCTTCAGCAAAATCCCATTTTTTCCAAAAAATCTTTTTTTTTTAATGAAATTTATCTCCTCCAACAAAGTTCCCTTTTTCAGAGAGAATTTCTGAGAAATTCACATGCTTCATTTGTTAATACAAATATAATGTCCTACATTGATAAATTAAACACTCCCTGCTCAACTAGTGAATGCAGAAATCCTTCAGTTTTTCTTGCCTCCTGTATAGTCCACAGAATAGACACATTACCTTACAAAAGGTCAAGTAATTATAACTTTTTGATGTGTTGTATATGTCTGTCCCGTAGTTCAGAATTCAAGTTTTCGACCTCCCCACTCAAGTTTTGTCGAGTTTTTTTATTATATGTTCAGAACGGTATGTTGTAGAGAAAAATGTCTTGAATAATAAAAGTTGTAGGACATTAAATTTGCTATAAGTTTTTTGCCAAAAATTGTTTGGGATTAATAACAAAAGAGCTGCGTTGCTCTGAAAGGTTATAAAGTGAATATTTACGCTAATTTGATAAGAGTTTCTTTATGTGAAGCATGAAAAATCTATTATAGTATTATAAAATAAGAAATTTTTTTTTATAATTATGTATATTTGGTAGTAACAATAAAATCTACAATTTAAAAAACTTCCAATTTTCGATGTTTAGTTTTGTGTCGCCTCGAAGGATCAGCTAGTTCCTCCTCAACTTCTTTAATCAACAGTTCAGTTGGATCGTCTTCTTCATTGTCAATAATTATGATGTCCGCTTTATTGTCACAGGTTTGTCTACAACAGTTCTTACAAATTATAGAGCACTTCAGACTGACCTTTCTACAGCTGCAGACCTTAGTGCATCCTTTCCTGCACTGACAGGAAATGTAGGCCAGGATTGACTGAGGAGCTGGATATCTGGTAGTTTTGATAGGAACAAGTCCTTTACTGTCCTTCCTCCATCCCCAGTGCAGAGGGTTTTTCAGTTGGCCCATCCATGTCTGAACTTGTGATAGGCGCGAAAGACATGGTACATAGCTGCATCCTGTGTCTGTGGCAGCTTTGAAAGGTTTAACTTGCTGCCAGTAGCATGTGCATGTTTGGAGAATAGCTGATAGCACAAAGCATCTAATGTTGCTGCCCTGTCACCACCATACAGAGCAAGAAATATACACTCACCTGCTTCAGAAATGGTTGAAACACCGGTGTTAGGATCTCTGAAGATTCTTGCAAGTTCATGCAATGCTGGTTTGTTTTGAAACAAAGTGTAAAACTTGCTTTTGCCAAATCCAAATAGGGACGACATTGTGTCGCACCTACTCAAAGTGTAGGGCGTGGTAGCCTTGTGGTTAGCACACAGGAATTGTACTTGGTTGGCCCAGGTTCGATACCCTACGCTGCCAAACTGCTGCTGTGTTCACACGGAGTACGATCATGTTAAATATGTAGGTCCGTAAATCCTTCCAAGATGTTGGTGGTAGGGGAAGGATGGTACAGTCCCTGTGGATGCCTCCCCTACTGGGTTCCGGTCTAAATTGGGTGGCTCTTCCCAGCTGTCCAAACAGTTACCTTACACCTTTCTGATAGGTCGGATGGTCTGGGTCTCAACAACAACCACCCACTCAAAATGTGCAGAAGTAGATTTTCAGGTGCAGAGTAGTTGTAGGATGATGTGGAAAATAACTTATCATGAGCACCACCTCTTCCAGGTTTTCGGAAGTGAATAGGGAAGAACGTGAGCCAAAGTTGTCAAGAGAACTAGCAAATCCCTTTAGCAAAATTATGTCAATTATTAATATATGGAATCATAATAAAATAAAGGAGTACAACGAGAATAGTTTTCTGGGAGATTCTTGCGACAGATTGCTCCTGGTGACTCCTGCTTTAATGGGTATCCTGAATATTATTGAAGATCTGATAGGTCGGATGGTCTGGGTCTCAACAACCACCCACTCAAAATGTGCAGAAGTAGATTTTCAGGTGCAGAGTAGTTGTAGGATGATGTGGAAAAGAACTTGTCATGAGCACCACCTCTTCCAGGTTTTCGGAAGTGAATAGGGAAGAACGTGAGCCAAAGTTGTCAAGAGAACTAGCAAATCCCTTTAGCAAAATTATGTCAATTATTAATATATGGAATCAGAATAAAATAAAGGAGAACAACGAGAAAAGTTTTCTGGGAGATTCTTGCGACAGATTGCTCCTGATGACTCCTGCTTTAATGGGTATCCTGAATATTATTACTTTTGGATTATCTAAATAAGCCCTTCACAATATCTGATACATGTTTTCACTGAAAGCAAATGCATTTCAAAAATAATTATAAGACTAATTAGAATATTTAATTTGTAAAATAAGCTGTTATTGAATGAAAGGTGTACTTACCAGCCAATATTTGAAGCAGTACATCTTCTCTCATTTGAATCGGTTGTCTTTAGTTGAAGACCCAGACCGTCCGACTCGTCCAAAGGACTAAGAGCAACTATTTGGACGGCCGGCGGTTGTCTTTAGTGGAGAAGTTCAAGAAGAAATCATCAAATGTCAACTGATTTTTTGTTCTCAAGACATAAAAGATGTTAGTGAACATATGAAGATTAATACCTATTGGCATCACCATATATCCAAAAAAGACACTTATGGGATTACAAATTTTCAAATGTTAGGAAAGTTGTCAAAGCAGCCCTCACCCTGTTTCTTGGCAATTCTGATATAGATCGATGTAGAGAGATCTGATATAGAATGAGTGTTAAATTGGGTTTTAATAATAAGATAAGATAGCAATAACAGAACGATATTTAAATGCAAATTTGACCAAAAAGATACCTTGAAAGTACTTATACTCCTCTTGTGCCAATGATCAATATGTAACCTACATGGAAGAATCCAAAAGATAATTAAAGAGGAAAAAGAGAAAGAAAAAAAAAAACAGGGTACGACCAAGGAAGAAGAATTGTAAAGAATGGAGAAATTGAAAAACCTATAGAGGCTGAATGTTTTGAACTGAAAGAAAAGAGAAAAAGCCAAGCCAAGACGCATGCTTATGGGGTACCTGCGTCTCAGACGCGTAACCCCACATCTCAAGTATAACAATGTCCATTTGTTTGAGCGGAATAGCAATATGGATCGTCTTTTGCACTCTTCTCCATGGAGGGTGCTGAGAAAAGTACATAATGAGATGGAAAAAGAGAAAAAGTACATAATGAGATGGAAAAGATCAGTCTGTGCTTGAAAAATGAAAATCAGTAGTCTGTTTTTTTTTTCTTCTAAAAAACAAAATGATAGTGAATACAGGTATTGCACGGTTCCTTTCTTTTATTTTACTTTTCCACATTTGAAAACTTTTTTTTCTTACCAATTACGGGGGCATTTGGGAAATGTGGGAGGAGTTTGATACAGTGCATGAAACAGAGTGAAGAAAATCAATCTGTTTTTATGATAAAGTGCTAAAATTTGCAATTTTTAAAGGAAGTGCAAAAATGCATTTTTTTTTTTTAGCGCTTCACTTAAATAATGTCGTGTATTTTAGCACTTTTCAATAGTCTTGTAGTGCTATTTAAAAACTATCGTGCTTTTTAGCATTCATTCTTAAAAAATCAAGAATTTTAATGCTATTTAAAAAAACGTTTCACTTTAAGCATTCTCTCTCAAAAATTACCGCTTTTAAAAAAAAAGTTTCACTTCTAGTATTCTTTCTAAAAAATTAGTTTTTTAAGTTTCAACACTATCTAAAAAATTGCAAATTTCAGTGCTTTTCATATAAAAATGTTCTCTAAACATAATTTCATAAATGTTACATAAAAAGTGCTCTTTTTTAAAATTGACTTTTTCATAAAAGTTTAACACTTTTTTTTACTAAAAATCACTATTTTTAGCACTTGTACATAAACATTACGAAGATGCCAATTCTTGTTACTAGTTGGGTAACTTTCATTTTCAGCAAGTAAAATCACAAATTAAGCAAATATAATTACGCACAAATTATGCAACACGGCAAATATATAGGCCATTCAGTCTTTTAGACTTAATGTTTGTTGACAAAGAGGTTTCATTCTTGTATTATGTAATAATTTGTGCATAATTATGTTACTTAAATTTTCCCTAACCTTCATTTTATTGCAGTGAGTTACTTAATAAAATCCCAATAAAATGCAGAATTGCTGCTTCCAACTTCTGTGCCTCTGATAATGATTAATGCTCCCATTTAATATTGATTCCCTGGCAGGACAGATTCTTGGGCTGTTTCAAAATTTGGTATGTTTTAATTGAATAGAAATGTTAATACTTCTTCCAGAAATTTTCAAAATTCTCATTTCCTTGCTTCAAACTACTATAAAAGGTTTAATTTCTGTAATGTAACATACAATATGCAAATTTTCCTTGTTCAAATTTAAAAATTTTCTGTTTTATTGCTCAGAACTTGTATAAAGTGGGATTTTTGCTGCTCCAGAAGCACTATATGACTGTCAGATCATCGTGTCAGGCATATTTCAACACTATATTTATGGGAAAAAACAAATTAAAATTCTTTTTCCTACATCGAAATTCCTTTTTTTTTTCCCCCGGGAAAGTTGAGTGATCCATGTGGACACAAACCAACCAAAGCTAAGCAAAATTGTAAAAGAAAGTTAAAATGAAAGCCATACCCCATCCAGAATCCTAACTGGTCTTAACCAGCTCATTTTAGTAGATTTTGAAAAATATATATATTTTTGTCATCGCAAACTGTTAGCTCTATATTCTGTTGCTGTATCTATTTCACAAGACTTTAAAAATCAAGTTAATTAAAATTGGTATATAGAAATTTCAATTAACAAGTGTACTGTGCTTAAAGTTAAATTACAATAATATGCATGAGTGATCACAGGAGAAAGTCTCCTTTTTTTTATGCTTGTAAGTGCTCTCCACCCTGAACATGACAAGTGAATTACAAAATTTTCACTAGATCATTACATAGCATCAGTAGATATGAGTAAGTACAAACAATTATTTTGTAAAAATTTACCCTGTACTGCTCAGATTAAATGTAGCACTTCAATGTATCAAACATAATCATTATATTCTAAATGAACGAATTATCCAGCAGGGTCTGGATCGTAAATAAGCATCCTCTACTTGATTACATGTAATATCTAGTTTCGTATTTTCAAATCATAGATATCTAAATCTACTGCCAACTATCGATATCTTGCTGCCAGCATGCACACTCTCCGCAAACATGGATTAGAAAGAAAATTAAAACTATCAGGACCGTGGCTTAAACCTTCGAAGGCAGGCATGCACAGAAAAATACAGCAGGAGAAACTTGGAACACAGATAAAAACTGCAGCCCTTCATTTGTTTAAAAAAAAATCAAAATTTCACATCTTGCAAAAGTTTGCTAGAATGCAAGGACATGCACACAACTTTTTGCCAAACTATAAAATTTCGCCGTTACTTTTAAATGTGGCAAAATAAGTATTTGATAACTTAATAAATGCAGATTTTGATGTATTTAAAAAATAAAAAGGAAATGTACAACGGATTCGGGTCAAACATCATTGGAAAGAATGTTCAATCTCCGATTGTGTCAAGATGGAAACTGATATTTTTAGTCACAAATGAACTGTTTTTGTATAGAAATCACTCAAAATCATGCTGAAACATAATTAAAAAAACTTTGGGTGCACCTTCCTGGAGTTTGGAAGTACACCTGTGTACCAAATTTCATGGCTGTTGCAACACAATTTCCTGCTACAGACAGCATATATTCAATATTATTTTGGCAGTGATGGATTTTTGACATGGCATAGCAATACGGCTAGATGTGTAACATAGTTAAGAGTAAAAAATTTCAAGTACTTGAAACAAGAAAAAGTTGAAAACCCTTTTACCTCTCACAAAATATTATTTTAAAGAAAATTAACAATGTAATTTTCTTTTAAAGTGGGGGAGGGATCAGCATATAGTGCTTGTTCTCTCGGCTGTATGCTGCAATGCATTAAATTTTTTTTTTTTTTTTTAAGACACCAGATTTACTCAAGTCAGTGTTATCAATTTGTGTTGTGAACGTCGTGATGGAGTCGAAAAAAGCTACAAATTCACAAAACACATTTTATTTTTTTAAGAACAAAATTAGACATTAACATTTGAGTAACCAGAAAGTGCAGCATGTTATTTGTGAGTTACCACTTAATATTATTAAACTTCATTTCAACATAAAAATTATTTAAATCTAACAAATTTATTTTAAAATCAAAATTTATGTAACATTTTTTTTTAATTAATAAACTTAGAATATCTTAACAAAAATACAACAAGCACAGGGTTATTGCTCAATACAGATCAGGAGTGTATCATATTCAGTGACTTGCTGTGGTGCAGGAAGGGTCTGTCAGTGCCCAAAACCTAAGCAAAATTGCCAATTTTGTACTGAAGTTCAATAACTGTATGCCAATGCAGGCATTTTGAAATTCTTTGTGAGGGGATGCAAGAGTTTCACTACAGTTTACTAAAAACTATTTTATATGTTCTTGAGCGAATTAACAGAGTTCCTATGATCGTTAAAAGTGCTTAATTTTTTCACACATTATTTTCAAGGTTTTTAAAGTGTTTAATTTTTGCTTGCATTGAAAATAAAATTCTTGCCTCCTATAAAATTCCAGGAAATATAAAATTAATATTTGCATGGTGTTTAAAAATATCAACATGTATCAAAATGCTTTATATATGCTGCACAGCTATATAGAAAGAATCAATATTTTAAACATCAAAAGTATTATTTCTAAAAGTATAAGACTTCACTAGTTGGTGCCTTACAGGTGATGAAAAAAATTTTTGAATGTCATTCATTTTCATTTCATGAAATGGATGGGAACCCCGATTAATGACTTGAATTTATATTTTGAAATAAAATTAGTTTCAAGAAAGAACATGACCAGTTATTAAATTCCAATATCAAAATCAGCAACCGTGGGAATTATTATATATATATACAAGGTTCCGACAAGCAATTTGAATAAAAAATTTTGCATCATAGTCCTTATATTTCACTTTTAAGAACTTTTGAAACTTATTTTAGTTAATGAAAAATATTATGGTAGAATCAAAATCAAACTGATTTTAATGGGTTTACATATTATGGAGAAGGGTATGGAAGCAAAAGTGAATTTTAGAATTGGACTGTAATTACTGAAATTAAGCACTATCATAGAGCACAATGCTTCTTTTTTTTCTTGCATACTTTGTTATGCATTTTTATATGAATATAATATTCATGCTTCAATATTATAGGAGTTCACACAGTTTGGCCTGTTGCATTCAATTATTAAGTCTAATCAATTATTTTTTTAGGTTTGTTGAGACTTATTTTGAGGGCGGATAGCGAGCTTCTGAAATCCTTCAGATCAAAATTGTATTGCCAAAGATACTAGCTGTGTATTATAAAAATGCTGCATTAGTATTGCACATTATCTGTGTAGCACTGTTTTCATGTATAAGCCGTAAAAGAAAAGAATAAGAATCCGTTACTTTCTGTAAGCTTTTTGAATCTACAGACAAAATGGTTAGTGTTATCCTACGCAATCTTTCTAATTTAAAACAATATCGTAAATAGAATCTGGCACAATTTTTAGTTTTCGAAATATGATGGCTCATGCATCTGAAAAATTAGCATAACCGGGATCTTGGGAAAAGTAAGGTCAGCGATTAAATCAAATCCAGGTGCATAGTAATAAATACTGTAAATGGAGAGCTAGCATGTTTATGTCATCAATGGGAGAGGGTAACAATGTTCTGATACGAGCAATAATCTTAATAGAAAACATATAATACGTCTACCCCCATTCATGATTCATCACTGCATAGACAACTGTCATATTTAGAAACCACAATACTCCAAGGAATCTTATCTGTTTTAAAGAGCATTAGTCAAGGTTGTATGCTTTAAATACGTTTACATTTTATTTATATGGATGTATGGCTATGTTAACATGGGTAATTGTATTGTAATGAGTATATAGGTTGCACAATATGGACTATTTACTTTAAAAGAATACTGATCTTGGGCTTAAATTTGAGAGAAGCAGATCGGAGTGAATGTTTCTGAACTATAGATTCTAGGATGGAGCAATTTTAATGACTGCACTAGAAAGTTAAAGTAATGCCTTTAACTAACATTTTAAATTTCTATAGGTAAGAATAAACTATCTATATAAAAAAAAATACTAATCTTTCAGTTTCAGAAAAGAAGTCTGAGGATTTCTCTAAGCATGGGAATAAAACTATAAATCAGAGGAATGATAATTTAAAAACAAAAGCTGTAGTAAAATCGCAAATCTTTATAAAATTCTCTAGTCACAAGATATAGAAATAATTAAAATATTCTGAATGCTCAGAAAGCAGTTATAGAATCAGAGACCCGTTGAATAAATAGAAAAACTGAAGAAAAATTACAAATTTCAGAAAAGCAAAAATTGGGAATGAAACTAAATTTCCTTTTTTAAGAAAGATAGGGAAGAAATTTGGGAAATATATGTACAGTGATTTCTCGTTAAGACGGGCAGACAAGGACAAATATTTATTGTATGTATTCGAGAGTCCATTATGGCAGGAGTCTATAAGATATGATGTAAAATAGTAATAAAAGTTTGTTTATCCTTAATTTTATGTAACATACTAGGTACACTAAAAAATACAACCTTAAAACAAATTAAGACAAAATTTTAGTCAAAAAATTTTAAAAAGGAGAATATATTAACATTTAAAGCACAAAACAAACTGTGCACATATTGCTATTTTTAAAATGAAGTAATTTTTATTTGTTTCTTCTGTGGGAAATTGATATTTTTTTTGTTATTCTCAATTTAATCAATTGCTAAAAAATATGTTCTACGAATGAACAAACTTATTAAGTGATGTTTATAACATGCAACGCGGGCGCGTCCACAGACCTTAACCGTACATAATAACGAGAAATCCATCTTGATTGGGTGCCATAGTAACGAGAGTCCACTGTACATATATATATATAATTTATATTTGCTTAAAAAAATGGAAATCCATAAAATATTTCCATTCCTAAACTTTCATTTTAATTATATTCTTTAAAATGAAAGTCTTAAAAAGGGAAAGTAACATCAGGGTGGCTACAGAACCTGGGAAACATCAGGGAATATCCCCATTCTGGAAGTATTGGGGAATTCCTTAGAAAAGCTGTAAAATCAAGGAAATTGGTATTTTGAAGGTAATTGCAGCTTTCCAACTCATGATAATATGCATGTAGAATTCCTTATTTGTGTTTCATGTGACCGGAGATATCTTGATATTAGACACCCCAATAAAAATAAATTAATTTTTAAATTTCAACGTTTCTCAATGATTCCTCTCATCTTAATTGCTCTGAAAGTTGTCAAGATATTTTATATGGCAGGAAAAGCAGATTTAAAAAAATACCGTTTCTGTTTACTCATACTTTTATTGAAATAAGTGATATTTAACTACATGAATTCTTGACTGGATTTTACGGAACACTGCTAAGTTTATAGTCAGGGTTCCCATTTCAGCGCGAACCCGCGAGATTCTCGTGAAATCCATGAAAAATCTCGCGTAAAAATTTAGACTGCACGAGAATTTCTCTCTCTCCAGTTCCGGCCTAAAATTATTTTTTCCTTCAACTTGGATATCGAGAAATCCGATGCCCGATTGCTTCGCGACCGCAAATCGCGATCAGTTGCCTCGTTGTTGCGAATCGCGGGCCGATTGCCAACCGGTCGCGGACCGCGATTTCGTAGCTACGTCTGAATCGCAGTCAATCGCGATTTGGGTACACTAAAGTACTACGTGTTTCTAATTAGAGAGATATTTTATAGAAAACTATATGTGTCCCCTCAGCTTGCGCGGGTGGCAAATTCGATCAAATAAAATTTTGCTTTTTTTTATAGGATTCTTTCACAGATTTGAATTATGCTCTTTCCGCGTACTTCCCGCATTTTTTGTGTTTTGCTCGAGAAATTTTCTTCTTTCCGCGGACGAAAATCCTTTACCCCCGTACACAGTATGTCTACAGGTTACAAAAATCCCGAAAATGTCGTGAAATTGGCCATATATGCCGAAAAAATGTTACAAAATTTGAACAAAGCAACGAATTTTTTATCAGAGACATTCCTTTCTTACATGTCTGAAAATATGTTTCTCCGCGATTGCGAAAACGGCGTTCGCATACGGCGATTCCCACATTTTCTGAGGAGAGATGACCAATGAATATCTTTTTGCCATTTTCACAATATATTTGCATCGACTGAATTTTTTTATAATTATGTCGTTTAATATACAAATAATAAAAACCAAACCATTTTTCTACCGTATTATTAATAAAATGAAAGGTTATTTTGCAGCAGCATCACGAAAATCTGCATTTGTACGCTATCCTCGGCATACCTCGTTTAATTTGAAAAATATTTCCCACTTTTCCAATCTGTTTGCATCGACTACAGTGTTTGAAATTGTTTCGCGTTTTATACAGAAAATTTATTTTACAAACGTATTATTTATGAAATAAAGGGCTATTTTGGAAACAAAAAGAAAAAAGTCGAGTCAAACAAAATGGCTAAAATCACATGACTGGCTTGAGATTCAACAAAAGGACGATGCAATCTTTATGTTCTGCAAGTTTTGTAAAAAATACAAAAAAAAAAAAAAAAAAAAAATCCATTTTCAAACATAAAAGTCAAATTTATTACCTAATTCTATTTGCCTAGTGAAATAGTTTTCGTCGATATTCGCCTTCGGCGATCAAAAATAGTTAAAGTTTTTAATTGCTATTGCTGCATGAAAATTGATCATAAAATGATTTTAAAAATCAAAATATAGAGTAAATACAGTCGGCCCTCGACTTTTGCAGTTTACAGACAAAAAAATCGTAAATTCGCATGCGAGTCATTTTACATAAAATAACCCATGTAGACGTTTTTATGTCAGCAAATAAAATCATAATGTAAGCATGGGGGAAGTCAGGAATTTAAGTATTTTTGCTAACAAGTGGGGGGAGCTATAAAATTACCAAAAATGTGCTTACTTAATATTTAAACGACTCCTAATTAATTTTTAAAAAGAATGTTAGTAAGAATGTTAAAAGAATGTTAGTTTTAAGAATTAAAAAATTTAAATGTCGAAGAATATGAGTTATAGTTAATGCTTTCTTTTTTATTACTTTCTAAATTAGCATGGTAAAAAAAAATGAAATTTTAAGTGTCTCTCCTTATAACAGAAAATCTCTCCCAAAATTTTTTGGAAGGAGAGAAATTCTCCCCCTCTTTTCCTGACTTAGTGGGAACCCTGGTTTATAGTTAAATTTTATAGCCTATCTAGAATTTTAATGTTTGAAAGATTAATATTCTTGTAATAATACTGTTCATATATAACATTTGCATAAATACTATTATACTTTTCAATGCTAAAAGTAATTAATTCTAATTATTTATTTTTAATTATCACTTTCAATTTTATTAATTGTTTTTATGCTTCTTAAACTGATATTCAGTAAAAGTAGATAAGTGATACATATCAAGGAATTTTTGAAGATATTATCTGGAAACCAGGGACTTTTTTTTATCGGAGATCCTGTGGCCACAGTGAACATAGAAAATTAACTTTATACAAACTAAGACATTGACAGCACTATAAATATTAAAACAACTCTGAGAAAGTGCTTTATGTAATAAATCTGAAAAAAGTTACAACCAATACTGAAAACATTACACTTCAATTAAAAATAAGCTACATATCCACTACTTCACATCTCCCAATTGAAATCAATTTTTCCTCAAAAATACAGACTGTGGATTTATAAATAATTTTAATTAATGCATGCTAAAACTTATAATTCTGTTTAACATTACAGATGAATATTCAAGTTGATGATACTTATTTGCAACTACATCTTAATACTTTCATTAATAACTATTTTTAATATTTTTTAAATAATATATATTATGCTCAAACTTATAAAATATTTTAAACATACACAGCAATACAATATCAAAGTTAAATTCTACATAATCTCAGATTCCATAGGAAATTAAAATGTAAATTCTAAAAGTCAGAATTTTTACTTAGATTATTGGTATAATATTATGGGTGTATTTTGGGGGCTTTAATAGGATTTGATTATTAAATTGCAGTATACTATATAAATTATGATATAAAATACAATAGATTTACGCACAGTTGTGGCACTCTTGAACATGCTTTATCCACAGTAAAAGTTCTGCAAGCCTTTACTGTAGTAAATTAGATATCTATATATATATATTACCAAGCATTTTAGGTTAAAACAACTTGGTTAAAATTATTAGACTTTAAAAAAAACTCTCAGATTTAAATTTACCTTTATCTTTAAAAATCAAATATTTTATTTTTCAACAGTTATATAAAAACATAACTCATAAAAACTATTAATTTTCTTTCTTTCTTGGAATAAATATTGACCAAATACCCATCCTTATTAAAAGGTATTTGGTTCTTACCCCTCTTCAGTACCTTTTTGAAATCCCTAAAATTAAGTTTATGATTATTATATTGCCTTATATTATTCTTTGCCCAAAAGCAAAAAGTTCCAAAGTATATGCTCCTTAACAATATGTTGGATATCACACAGACAAAAATGCCCTATTTGTCTTTTAGAAGCCAGCAGAAATACTACTTGCAATAATGCATACAATATTTTTAGATCAACTATAAGTAAATATTAAAAAGTTAAATACTACATTTTGTAGACCTAATTGTTAAAACTCTTTTTTTAAAGTTAATTAACATAATTAAGTAAAACATAAAAGTTAAATACACAAACATTCGATTTTGAGCTGCCACATTCAACTACATAAAAGTTTCAATAATTAAAACATGCCATTTGAGTAACAAAACATACATACATCTCTAAATTTACACTCAGAGCAATAATTATTACACCTGGTAACCAAATGTACAAAGTTGGGTGAAAAATATATACAGAACTGTTTTTAAAAAGCAATTGACATCACAAGAGAACAAGAAACATGCATTTTCCTCCTGACATGAAGGTTTTGTGTGTAGCAAAATGCAGATATTGAAAATAAACTACAATTTCCATATTGATTCACTTCGATTGTAGAAATCAATCATACTGTTTATCTTTTCTCTAGAAAAGCCAAAAGTAGCAAATTTAAAACAATATTATTGTACATTAATTATTTTAACTAGTGGAGGCAGGAGTAAAGATGGCAACATCATTATCACCGGATGTGTTCTGCTGTCTGCCTTTTTTCTTTGCGGCAAGAAGTTGTCGACGAGCTTCTTCTCTCGCTTTAGCTAATTCTGCAGATTTGGAGGAACGTTTAGGTGTACTAGGGTTGGACCGGGAGACTGCTTTAGAATTTGTATTACGTGGTTTGACTTCAGAAACAATCTGAAAAGAATAAGATTTTTAATTATAAAAGGGAGAGTATTAAACATTAGATATGCAGGAAAATAAAATACAACTACATTATTGAGGCTAAATGGATATAATGTTTTCAAAATAATAGTTGATATTGACAATGGCAGCAAAAATAAACCTTGTTTATATCACAATTTTGCAACTCTGTGAGAACCAGCAAATTTAGTTCTACTCTGTACCCAGCTATGTAGTACAACTGAACTTTTTAGTTTCCATAGAGGTTTGCAAAATTGTGATTCATAAAAGATTTCTTATTTCCATTGCAGATATCAGCTACTCCAGATTGAAGAGTAAATAAGTGTGAAACCACTCAATAGATGCTGTTGCATAATCCTGGGTTTATAAGTTGTTTAAGAAAAACTTGAGCAATGTATTTTAGCACAAATAAAATAATACAGCAGTTTTGCGATACACTGAATCTTCATTAGTGCAAGAGAACCAACATGCTCAAAGTCTAAAAGACAAAATAGACTCATCAATTGAACCCATTTCATCCTTTTTTGACTTCGGGTTTGTTGGTTCTCTTGCACTGATAAAGGGGATGCAGTGCACCCCCCCAAACAACTGTATATCCTGGTGCTGCTTTGATTGGGGCAGGTAGTAGGGGAGAACAGACAGCTCTGGCCAGACTCCGCAGTGGCCATCTTCGTGCTCTTCGGCATGTGTTGGGTTCTAAGGTTTATCCTCTTTGTCCAAAGTGCAATTTGGCTCAGGCCTCTCCTGTCCATGCCTTGACATGTATTGGATGCCAGAGGAGTCAGCTGTACTCCAGTCCTGGAGTAGTTCTTCATCTTTTGAAGACTCGCGGGTTCATGGACTTGATCTGATGTTGCTGTCGGTCAAGTAGATAAGAAACAACACAACTGTATACTGCATTATTACTTTATTTGTACTTGAATGCTTTACTCAAGTTTTCCTTATCTTTTGCACAAAGTGCTTTTTACTTATTGGTTATAATTCGTTTGTTGTATTACCGGTCAAGTAGATAAGAAACAACACAACTGTATACTGCATTATTACTTGATTTGTACTTGAATGCTTTACTCAAGTTTTCCTTATCTTTTGCACAAAGTGCTTTTTACTTATTGATTATAATTCGTTTGTTGTATTACCGGTCAAGTAGATAAGAAACAACACAACTGTATACTGCATTATTACTTTATTTGTACTTGAATGCTTTACTCAAGTTTTCCTTATCTTTTGCACAAAGTGCTTTTTACTTATTGATTATAATTCGTTTGTTGTATTACCAATGAAACAAAATTTCTAAGAAAGAAAAATGCAGAAAAACAAAATAAGAATGATAACTTGAGATTTTTTATCAGTACTCAAAGATAAGAGTAGTACGCAAAAATAAAATCTAATTGGAAGTTTATGACTCAAAGCTGTACGAAAAAAGGGACTAAATTGCAAACCGACCCTTTACGACTCTTACAGTTTCAAAGAATACTTGCAAGTAGCTAGAAAAAATGTAATTTGAACTAAAAAGACTAATCTTCTGACTTTAAATATCACTATTTGCTAATAAAAGGTCCCTAAACCTTTTCCCCCATATTAATCTGAAGAAGACTATACAAGTTCAAATGATGTTATTGAGAAATAAGTAATCATACCTGGTGAGAAACTGTTTCTTTCCAGTTATTTTTCTTCATCAATTCAATTTCTTTGAAAGTAGAGTTAATATCTTCAATTTGCAGCATCACTAAATCCCAGAAACCAGCTAAATCGGAAGCAGTAGTGTAGAAAGGCACATTTGGTTCATCTTCCTATAGAAGAAAATAGTTTTCTGACATACGTCTTCACAACTGTTTTACACTTAAAAAGCCCGGCCGCCCAAATAGCTACTCACGTCGTCAGATGAGTCGGACGGCCTGGGTCTTCAACACTTAAAAAGCATTGGTTTGAAATGAATACAGTAGATTTTTTAATATATCATCTGTTTTGATCAGCCACATATGTACCAAGATTACAGGGTTGGTCTGATTTTGCCCAACCTGAAAAAACCCAGGCAGGTTCTTTAAAAAAAAAAAAAAAAAGAAGCCATGTGAAAAAACCTTTCAAAAATCGCAACTTAAAATTGCACTTAGATGCAAACAATATGCTTGTTAGTGATGCTAATACATTGGCATATTTAAAGCCTATAATCTTAAAATTACATAAGTAAATGTACATATTCAGTGCTATTTAACTGCTCTTACCCCCCACTCCCATATTTTAAATAGTTTCTTTTACAAATACAGATAATTATTTATCGAATGGAAAGATACTAGCATTGTCATGATAAAAATATTTTAACGGTTCTAAATATTACCCATAACATTAAGTTAAATTAAGTATGCATATAAATCAAACATATTACGCTGTTATTAAGAAAACACTACACTCCTTTAAATTATAGCTTTTAATGTGCAGGCATTAATAATTATATAATATATACTTTATTATATTCTTTCACATTTTAATTAATACATTATTACAATAGTACGTTTCTAAACTTACAATTACCAATTATTTTCAGTAACACCATTTGATTTAAGTGATCTATTTTCACTAATTTTTTTGCTTTTCCACATCCAAGTTTATTTCTCAGTTTTGACCAAACCAGTCTGAAAGTTGAATAAAATATGCTCAATTGATGCTGATGTAATTGACTGCAGGTCTTCCATAAATTTACAAAAGGGTATTTAAAACCACATTTTTCGCCTTATGGTGCATGATTTTTTTTTTTTTTAATGTGTGTGTGTTTTTTTGAAACATTAATAATGAAATACTTTACTCTTTCCTTTCAGCATTTGTGGGCAGTGTTTTATAACTATAATGTAATTTTTATAAGATAGTAATTGAGTAATAATTGTCATAAATTACTCAATTACTAAATTATATTAATTAATGTATATGGGACTTGCTTTCCTTCCACAATATAGAAAACCCTGAAATAATTTAGTGGGTTCAGCTTTTTCTGAAAACAACAAAAAAAAAAAAACACTTTTTTGCTTACCCTGAAAGAAACAATAGGAAATTTCAGAAAACCAAAGGAGCCACTGTTTTTCAGGGCACTGAGCTAGAATTTTTCGGCATGTAAACAAGATAAGCAAGTTTAGTAACATTAGTTAACTTCATCATCAGTTTCATTTATATACTACAGCAATTTCTTGTTTAACGAAGTAGAGGTATGGTCCTTAAAGTCTTAACAAAAGGGAGTCTACTGTAATCAAAGCTTGCTTCACTTACTCACTGTTGCCCCATTAACCAATACTTGAACTAAACTGACTCGCTATTCCATGCTAATCAATCCTTTAACTAAATTGACTTGCTATTTAATGCAATCTATTTCAATCTTATTCCCCCCTCCCCCTCCTGTGAGTTTTTGATGTTACTCTGCTCCTATCATTTCCCAGAAACTTTGCCATCTATTGTTTAAATTTATTGCACTGTTATTCTTGGTATAAATATGTGTGATGTATTTGTGCAAGACATCAGGTTTCCTCCCCATTTTTAAATTAACATTACAAATAACAAAAAATAGCAAAAAATGACTCGTAAATTTGAAAGTGTGACTCATACTTCTGAAGTGTAAGGGACAATCTGACTTGCAATATAATAAATCAAAAGCAAGGTCTATGCAATAATACTTTTAATACATGATAACAACTTAAGTGATAACAATAAATAAAACTGCTGCTTGTAAGAAAATATCTTAACTTCTTGAAAAGAAAAAACAAGCATATGTCAGTTAGATGACAATTGTTCTGAGGACATTATAAGTCTTCTTCTTCTGGTCAATAGAACAGTATGCACCCTTAACAACTGTTAAGATTGAATTGTGACAAGGCAAGCGAAGAGCAATTCAAACAGAGTTAGAACATCCAACTTTGAAAATTTTCTAGAGCATGGTATCAGTCATTGAAAAAAACCCATAGACATATTAACAAAGGCTGATGAAAGCCCAGTTCACATGCACATTTTAAAGCCAGTATTATGGCTGCAATTTGCCCGTGCCACCATTCCCATGTCCAAGCAGGCAAAATACCGGTTTGAAAGAGGGTTGAAAGGAGATAGAATTTTGTTCCTTCTTATTTGAGGGAACGAAGGGGGTAGATTGGGGATTTTTACCCACAATTCCATGCGTGTAGCTGCGATTACGGACGGATACTGATATACCTCGTGGACCTTGTATACAAATTCTATATGAAGATTGTACAATAATGATGAATTTATAGCATTTTATATAGATTATTTTGCATTCATTACACGGACTTATTTATGAATTAAACGGATTAATCCTTATTATACATCTGAATTTAATGAACGGAAAATCCTACTTAAAAATATTGATGCGGGTATGTACATTTTGTTTATTTGAGCTAACTGTTATCTCATGAATTAGAAATATTTGTTCCTCGATTTCAGGATAATTTTTATAGAAATGTTTGTTTCTTAATTACAAAACGTATACAATTAAGTGTTAGTTAAAAGTCGTAAGCCAGCTGATTTTCCTTTGAAGCAGCAACTTTAAAATATAATGTTCTGTTTCTTGGGCAAATTTTCTGGATTTATCTAAGTAGTTTTTAACAAATGATAAAAAGATTTTCTTAGATTCATATAATATACATTCTCCTTATATAAAACTATCTTAATACTCATTTATTTTATATTGTTAAAAAGGAGTATAATGTGTTTATATTTAAATGAATATATGTTGCTAATTATTGTAAATAAATTATTTATACATTATATTTCAAGTTTGATTATTTTAGTTTTGTATTCTAAGCTTTTACATATCAAAGCGAAATATCCCATAACTTGAGATGATGTGATTATGATGTCAATATTATGATTAGTAAAGAATTGTGTTTTATAATTATGTATATCAATAACAAAGTAAAATGTTTAAGGCATTCAAAATTACTTTACATACATACATTTTGCAATAAACTAAACTGTGTAAATTAGCTTACAAAATGCTAAAAATATCCCCCCCCCCTCCCCCGAAAAAAAAAAAAAAAAAAAAAAAAAGAAAGAATACTCCATGATTGCTAGTATTAGAAATATAAATTATCTTTATATATTTTAGATACTACATATGAAGTCGATTTTATTTTATTAATTTTATTTTTGGATTACTTAGAGTACCATCTATTTTACAATTTTACATATCAATGAAGCATGTCCATCATAAGTATTTTTTATACTGCTATATTAAAAACATTATTTTTAATTGCGGTATTAGTGGTATGAGATTTTTTGTATCTGGGCCATGCAGTAAGGTCTTATGTGTTTTTAATAAAAAATGAGTTATACCAATTTTATAATAGTTAAAATGTATTCGGTATAAATATGCATATTTTTTTCTCTATGCCAACTTTTTATATCGATTTGTCTGGAATAAAGTTTCTTAAAATGGTGTTACACTTTTTCCACCAATTCAAGTTTATACATCATAATTTAGCTTAAAAACGAAGATTAAATGAGAAAAACTTTCTTTTTTGACTTTTAAGAATGAATTCCTTAAACAGTTTCATGGAATAAAACTTATAGTACATATATATATATATATATATATTAGAATAAGCATATATTTACAGTTTTAAAAATATATTAAATTTAATTTTGGTATTTTATTTTTAATTTGATGTTTAGTTTATAAAGATCGAAGTTTAATTTATATATATTATTTAGATTTAATTTATATATATAAGAATATTTTGTTTCTCATTTCTGCACATTTGTTATATTAAATAGATAAAATAATAACATGGAATAATGAATTAAAAATAATACGCTTTTTAAAACAGTAATTAAAATAAAAGAAAAGGATATATTGTTTACCAAAAATGAATGTCAAAAGTATTTAAGAAAAATTGGTCCTAGCCCTTTAAGCAGGAGTAATGGGGGTTGCACATGTGAACCGGTCTAGAATGGATCCCGGAAAATACCTCCTTTTTCACCCCAATGTTTCATGGCCGGAAAATACCGGCTTGCATGTGAATGGGGCTAAAGCGTCCTTTCTCTGCCCATGGAGATGAGAGAAGCTGGTTCTGTAAATGAAAGCTGTTTTATCTAAAATAACAAAGGAAGATGCTTTTTTTGTGTGTGTGTCATCTCTAGTAGGAAATCTAAGCATTGCATGGCCAAAATTTGGTACATAGGTACTTCAGGACCCAGGATAATATACAGCATCGAAATTAAAAAAAAAATTGAATTAGTGTAAAAGTGAAAAATATTTAAAATCTAAAATCATTTTGTCAAATTAAATGTATTTATTCTTTGTTGACATAGACAACAGATGATAATTTAAGAGAAAGTGTCAGACATTTCCTTTCGAGAGAAAAACAGTTGATTGCACACAAGTGTGTTTATTTTATGGGTTTTCTAACTTTGTGAATGTAAAAAAGGTTGACCTATTTTGTTTCTATTTGGTATTATATTATCATTATAAGTACTGTGCTAAAATTTGACTTGGATGAAAATTCGGATATAGAAACATTTTACTTTGGGGTTTAAGGAACGTTTTTTTGCGACTTTTTCATTTATTATTATCACAATAATGCATTTTCATTTTTTTGTATCACAAGAATGATTTTAGTTAAACAGAGGCAATTTGGAAATTGAGTATGAATGATGTTATGTGTATCTACATTATTTAAGTAGCAGGTGCTTATTTAGGACCCGGACAATGCCGAGTAATTTGCTCTATATTAATAATATACAGCTTAAATTACATTTTATTTAGCGAGATCTTAGTTTTAGAATGTTTGGCTGCAGCAGTGTTAGCGATGATCAAAAATCCCCTCTGTTTACAATATCAAAATGTTTTTGAGCTTTTGATAATAAGCTGAAGTCAGAATCTACTAGATAAGAAAAAATGTTTGTCGTCTGACTTATGGAAACATTTTAGCACCTTCACTGCTTATTCAGAATTTCTGCTTGCTGTATTTGAATCTAGTTTGAGTTGTTATATATCACTCTGAATTTTAATGAGATATTCTTGCAATGTGATATCAACTTCAACAGCATTCACTCCAAATAGATCTACCATCCATTCTGGAATAGTCATTTTTAGCAGATTGCTGTATCACTATGCAATTGTCTGAAATGCTAAACATATACAAAAATATTATAATCTTGCAATTCCATAGAAAGCAAGATATATGAACAGTTTTTTCCCTGTAACTGTTTATTCAACAAATTCAGTTTTTCAAATATATCTGATAGATAAAAAATGTCACATTTATTTAATGCCACCTTTACTTTATTAGTAGGAATACATATTTCAAATCCTAATCCAAAAATTTATGTAAAAATAAACAACTGTATGCTCATTTGTTGAATATTGTTAATTTGACAAGTGTGATAGTGTAAGGTGGCTTTAATTTGTCAAAATTATATACTTACTGTGCAGAATCCTTACAGAATTCCCTAATGTGTAGGTGAGACATATTTTTCTACTAAGTCGAATGTGAACGTTACACATACGTGAAGATTTTAGCTGCAACTTGTCAAATGTAAGAATGACATTGTGTTATATAATTTCTACACAAAACAAAATTATTTTACCATTCTTTTTGGTATTTCAAGCAATATATTGCAGAAGTGAATGTTCATGATTCCCCAACATTCTGTTTTTTATTTGTGGCCCTTGTTGAGAATCACTGCTTTAGCTTATTATTATTATTATTATTATTTTTGTAAAACACTAATTGATTCATAATTTTATTTTCATTTTTAAAATTAAAATAAATGTTTAAAAAAGAAACAGAGCAGGCTGAAGAAGCAATATGGCTGTAGCAATATGGCTGCTTATAGCAGAATGCAATTAAACAGATATTACATCACATTTTGCAATGCATTTTACATCATCTGTGATAGATTTTGAAATTTGTATCACATAATTTTGGCATAAAAATTTTAAAACTATGCATGTGTAGATTTCATGACTATGAACCTGGCTCTATATTCTTATTTTGAGCTCAATTTTCTATAAATTTAATTTTGGCTGTGCAAATTAAACAGCCACCGATTACTGAGTTTACCAATTTTAATGTTCCAATTTTAAAAATTGCTCATTCAGTCAAAATACTGTAGGTCACTTTCAGTGGCGTCCTAAGGTCACACCTCAATCAACTATCATTCTCAAGATATCTGTCATTCAGGTTAAGAGAATTTCCTTTAAAACAGATCGAGTCAGGGTTCATGTTTATGTACATGCTTTAGCAGGTAATTTATGCAACAATTCGTGAGATTATGCAAAAGTGCAATCTATATTTTACAGATGGAAATTTGGTTCACTAAATATTTGTTACTAGACATCAACATATAGCTTTTAATCTATAGATATCTGAAATGAATTCAAGTATAACTGATATGATGACAAATACTACTCAAAGTTATAAAATAAGTAGAAAAAAAATCTTCATTATAAATATAAATAGATGTAAAAAATGTTACAAGACTTTAAAGAAACTTATTAGATGTTAGATGTTTCAGAAATTATATTAACTGTTTTGCTTTTAAATATTGTCATTAAAGTATTACTAGCTAACTATTATTTAACACTTTTTAATACTTCCTACCACATCCACAATCGTCTCTCCTCAGATATTCAAAAAATGTTATAAAAATGAAATGACAAATTACTCACAATATTTTTCCAACAAAGTCCTTTGAACTGTTCAAATTTTTGTGACACTAGAAGATTGGCCTTCCCACAGGCAGCTCTAATTTTCCCAGAAGCATCTTCTGGTATACCAGGATTCTTCTGAAGTTCTTCCTCCAGATTCTTAGCCTGTACAAGAATCTTCTCTTTTTCGACATCCACCAAACCCAAGAATTTATAGCCTTCCCTTTCTTCTTCTTCTAGACCATCTTTGGAGAGGGATATTTTATGTTCAAATGAAACACCCGAGAGCTTAGGAGGAGGAGTTTTGGATTTAACTCTATCACCTATAAAAACAATATGAAATTTAAAACAAATTAGTCAGAAAACACTGAATTCAATATGTATCATAATGGTATTTACACAATAGCAGAATCCAAAATGGGTGATTTGGTTGACTTTTTAGTCATTACAGGAATGCAGTAATGATAAACAATCTTTATTTTCATTTAGACATCCATAAATGATGTTACTTCACTCTAAACACTTTTATCTCTAGTGTTGCAATTCCACTAACAAAATGAACAATGCTTGCTTGTTTGAAATTATTTTTTGTATAATATAAAAATTAGTTTTGCATATGGTAACATTCTCAGAAATGATCATTAATTTATATCCATTACATGTGTTGCCATACAGAAGTAAAATGTAAAAAATCACACAGAATATAAAAGAAAACCTCTGGGCCAATTTAAAAAGTAAATGTCCCATGCACATTAACAGCCCATACTTTTTAATTTAATATTTGGTTCTGACCTCTATCTCATGTATTAGCCAAGATATCAGGTGGAAAGAAAAAAAGTGTTTAGAAATAATAGGTTTTGAATAGTTGGTGTATATTATGCAGTAAAATTTATAACAGAAAGGAGATTTTCATGCAGATGCAGAGATAAAGAAAGCAATTTATAAACAAAACTAATTGAAGAGATTGAATTGATATGTATGGCAGGGCTAAACTCTTTTGGTGGCTTGAGAGCCAGATGGAGCTTTTTATATTATACCGCCAATGCAGTTCACACCATTTTCAGAATGAATGATTTTGAAAATATATTTAATAAAAAAAAATATGATAATTTGAGCTAAGAATTGATGAACTAAGATGAAACATCATAAATAAATGTTGATGCAGACTGATGAGTAGAGCCCACATGTTCAAACAAAATACTTATTATGAAACTAACTATTAGCAAAAGCCCTTCGTAGTAGTCAAAGTTTCCTGATGTAAAAAGACAAACTACAAAAAGTGCCCCTAGATAGTTATCCTTCACAAGATTTAAAATAAAAAATTAAATATTCAAATACTCAGGAAAAAAATGTATATGCATTAGGAACATGTAAATATTTGAAAATTAAAATAAACCCTATTAAATATTATAAATACATTATTTTCAGTTTAATGCAAATTTCTTGTTTATGTATTCATATTAAGGTTTGTAATCCCAGATAATATCTCATATAAATAAATTTCATAAATAAAGGAATGGTAACTTTTTGCACCTGTAATGAGCATTTACTAGGTTCCTCAAAAATGTTGAATAATTGCAAGCTGTCTGAAGTACAACATTTTAAATTAAACAATAAAACATATGAAGCAATTTGGTTGTTTTACAATAAATCTACATGTATACTTAATGACATAATTTGGAAAATGCATCATGCTAATATTAAATTGAACAAATTGCATACATCAAAACATAAATTAATAAATACATTTTACCTATTGTGAGTATTATTATACAGAAAAGAAACATATTTAACAAAACGAAATATTGTTTTGATTTGTAAAAACAATGCAAATTAATTTTTTGTTTTATATATTTTTATACTATTACATAACTATCAGATTTTGCAGTCAGATCCTAAATAAGACTATTATCAAATAGGGCAATATTCAGCATTAAAAATCTTTTAATTATTCAATCCATTTAATCAGAACAGTCGAATGAATTGAATAATTGATGGTTGTTTCTAGAGACAAAACAGTTAGAAAGAAAAAGAAATCATACACAATTTTAATATACAGGGGGTTGCGTTAATCACCGCCCTTGTCCCATTTTGCGAAAAAAAATTCAATTTAGCGACTGAAAAAATGATTTGTCAAAAATGTAGGTGATTATGAATTCTGCCAATGTGAAAATCAAAATTATGATATACTAATCATAATGTGCACTACTATACTATTTATCTTTTCCAAAACAACAATCTTCTGGAATTTTTGAATTAAAACAAATTTTTCAAATGGAAAGTCAAAATAAAATTTGGCAAATAAAAACTATTTGGCTAAAGGAAATTTCATTTAGCAAACAGGTTGGCAAAAGTAATCACAAATCCAGAGCAACCCCTGGTATATATATTTATATATTTTAATTTAATGTTGTGTAAGGATAACTGATTTAATTTGTATATTCTATATCAGCCAATTTTTGAAAGCTTAAATACTATTATGGTGGGTAGCTGAAGCTGGTACATAATGTTCACAAACTATCAACTACATTTCAAAATGTTTGTGGCAATATGTCACTAATCTTCTTGCAGTATAGAAATTTAAAATCAAGAAATAATTTTTATTCATAAATTAGCAGTATACCCATTCTTCATACAGAATATACAATATAAAGAAACTTAAAATTCACAATATGTGCAAACTCCTATAGTATTTCAAATGACATTGTTATCTAAGGTGTAAAATATCCATTTGAATGGCTGGGAAGTGCCACTCAGTTTAGACCGGAACCCAGTGGGGCGACATCCACAGGGACCGTACCCTCCTTCCCCTACCACGAATTTCTTAGGACTTATAAACTCCACATATTTAATGTATCCATACTCCCTGTGAACATGGGGACAGTTTGGGCAGAGCAGAGAATCAAACTTGGGTTGTCAGAGTGCAATTTCCATATGTTAATCACTGGGCTGTCCCACCCCTTATACAAGAGGTATATTTTTATGTGTATAACTTTATTGACTGCTTTTTATTGATATTACTAGGGCTGATGGCAAACATTTATACTACCCACCATAGCTGCATAACTTACAAAAACTTTACAAGTCAAATTAAAAGTTATTAGCCAGGTGGTTAGTAATTTAAGTTATACTTCACTCATAACTGCTGCAAAAGTAAGTTTATTAGAGCAACATAAAACAAAAATTAGTGATATCAATTGGTTTCAGAAAAGCAAAACTAGCATTCTCCAGGATGGGAAACAACAGCAGTCACATTAGTAAATGCAGAAATATTGTAGCTGTTTCGCTTGTTATAAATTTCATTCAGGAAATATAACACATTTACGAAAACAAATTTCCGAAACATCTCCGGACATCATGGAGGACTTTTATTAAGTATTCATATAAATTAATTCCTTCGGCATAGTGAACCAAAATAGCATGGAAGATGAACATATTTATGAAAGTCATGTGAAAATATGTCAATTTACCATGCCAAGATGCATGCTCACTAACATACAGATTTCAAATTGAAATACTTTTACTTTCTTATAATATAGTATAGAAAAAATATTGTTTATTTTAAATAAAGAGCTAAATTGGTATGGTAGAGGAAACCAAAATGACAGGCTATGTGGATATTAGAACGAAAGGACTTTGTTTTCCTGGATACCAATGGATTTCTCATTTATAATCACTTATAGTAATTAATTTAGATTTGTACAACTGAATGTAATAAAGGTAGTATAAAAGAAACAGTTATGACTGAAAAATCTTACATTCATCATGCCCAATTCCATTAGAAATGGGAGTAAAACCATTGCTTTTCAGCTGACTTGATGACGACTGTTTCTCGGAGGGTTTTTTCACAGGTTTCAAATTTTTTTCAGATTCACCTTTTCTGTCATCTAAATTATTTGCTTGCAACTGCTTTCTAAAGTCTTTATTCAAGTGCCTAAAAACTGGTGGACTTGTAGATGCTGAAAAATACAAGATGTTATTTTACTAGTTAAACCAATGGTGGCTGGTAATAGAAGTACAAAAAAGCTCTACAAGGTTTACAAAAATTCAAGATATTCAGAAATTGTTTTTTATCCTGTTTTATATTTCAAGTGCCTATCTTAAAAAGACATGATAAATAGTCATCACTGTGATAGATTCTAAATACTATGCATTTGTGTCCCTTCAAAAATGGATGTATGGATAGCCACTGAGCTATACCATTAAAAATCTTTTACTTTAATCATTACAGCAGAATCTTGTTTAGACACACATACACAAAAAAGGAAGCACGATCGTTAAACAAAGATCTGAGTAGATCAGAAAAATTGCTTGCAGAAAAGTGTTAAAATAGCATACAATGAAAAGGTCTGGTCTGTCAAATTTTAAACCATTTTTTAATGTTTTCTTTTCAAGGTGCACAATCTTGCAGCCCTGCAAAATTAAGAACTCTTAAGTACCCTAAAGTACAAAATATTCAAAACAGCCAATGCTATGCTCAAGATCCGTAACATTTTACCACTAGTCGACCTAAGATAATAATTATCTCCAGAGTTCTGCAACAAAACTTTCTGTCCTTGTAAAAGTTCAGCAAGGCAAACAATACATGTAGGATTTCAGCATTGTCACACCATCACATAAAACAGCTTCGGATAATAATAAAGCTCTATGATTATGCTTTAAATATATAACGTTTAAAAAAATAGTTTCCTAAATTTTTTTTTCTCTCACAATTTTCATAAACACTAGTGGACAAAAATCTTTAAAAATTTCCTTGAGTGGAATATCCATATGAAAAATGAATGCATTACTTGTATCAATAAACCTATTTAGATACAAGACTTACATTTGGAATTTACAATTCTTTTCATCCCAAAATAGAAAAAATAATCTAAAAATAATGTTCTGCGAGGTACTCTGTTCTGCAATGTATGTCATAATTTTGAGAACTTACTGTTGTAAAGGCAATTAGCTTTATCTTCGATACATTTTCCCAAACATCAAATAAAAGAATTAGAACAATAAGAATGCCTTATATTTTTACACACAAAGGAGCATAGTGGTGCTTTTCAGCAGAAGGTTGTGAACTTCTGTCTTAAGCTAATATCAAGTATGATTAAGCCTCATTATCAGCTATCAGCCATATTCTAGCCAATGTGCAGATTTCTGTCAGCTTGGCAAGAAACAAGATATGGTATTGCATTTCTAGCATTAAACTCAAACTGTGGTTATGTATCTTATCTATTCTTTTTAAAAATCTATAATTTTATGATGCATTTCTAAGACAGGGAATATATGCCCAAATCTGTTTATAAAATATAAAATAAGAGTGTAAAAGAAAAATTAAACACTTTAAAGCATTCTAAATTTAAGTGTAACTATTTTAAGCACTTTTGAAGGTGCTTAATTTTTACTTAAAGATTTTTAAATACTCTTATGATATGCAAAGAACTCTGCATTATGAGCTTCAAACCTGGCAACTATGGAATCAAAGTCTTCAGAGCAGTAACCATTCTGCCACAGGTGGACAAAGATAAATAAGACTCCATTATCTTATTTAACTGCTTATATAGCTCATAACTTAATTTTTATATAATCTGAAACATTATATAGACTACATGAAGTTGATTTTTAAATTTCTTATCTGGGGATTATTTGGGTCACTCACCAATAATATCAAAACATGAATATTAATGAATTAATTAACTTCATTTTTACTTTCTCTGCAATACATGGTAATGTATAGGGAAAGTATTGGAATCATGTCGAAAATCGCAACTCGAGTTTTCGACAGATCTACACATTTCGAGACCTCTAGAATACGAAAAAACTATTTTTATTGTGACATCTGTATGTGTGTCTGTGCAATGTATGTATCCACTAACTCAAAAACTAATGGACCAAATTTCATAAAATTTGGTAGGTAAGACCCTTGAGTGTGACCCTGGAGCTGATTAGTTTCGGGTACATTTCAGAAAAAAAGAACCCACTTTTTTTACGAAATGGCTTTCAAAAATCTCATGTATTCAGTCTAGCTGAAATAGAAATTGACCAAATTTCACAAAATTTGGTAGATAAATCACATGTGGGATACTCTCGTGCTAATTAGATTTTGGTGCGATTCGGAAAAGAACAACCTGCCTTTTTTTATGAAATGACCCGCAAAAATCACCAATATCTCAAAAAAGACTACGCATGTTCAAATGTATCAATTAAATGCTTGTTTTATACATAATTTTTGACGAGGAAAAGAATAAGAATAACTATTACTCTAGGACTAACCATTCTCGAGATATTTGAGATTTTTCACATTTTTTTATGCCGCCTTTGGAAAAATGTCCAATTACCAAATAAAAGCAGAAATTGAATTAAAAATGCAAATTTGGTGTCACTTTGTGCAATTAAACTCAATTTAATGAGTTCTGAAATAAAGAAAAAATGAATTTGAGTCTGCAGGGAAAGTCATGTGCTGCCCACATCAGATTTTTTATAATTGTTTAGGCATTGATATATGCAATGACTAAACTGCAAAAAAGGAATACTCATCAAAGAATTAAAATATTTCACAAATATAAAGCTTCATTGAATTCAGCACAAAGGAATTCTTGATAGTGTTAAACTTTGGAACTTGTATTTTAATTTAAAAAAAAATTACCAATCACACAATCAATTGAGACTGATATTTTGATAAAGATACAAAGAAAACAGTAAGTTGGGAATTTTTAATAATAAAAGAAAACTGCCTTTTATAAAACTATGAATTCACATTATCACTTATTTCTTAAAGAAAGTTGTTATTTACCTCTAGGTGGTTTGTCAGAAGTAGAAAGACTTTGAGGTGGACTAATTGCATCAACACCATTAACATGTTCACGCTTGTTTAAATGTTTCACAGTTATTACTTTGATATCTTCACCAGCAGACTTGCCATACAAACTTTCAATTCGTTGTTGAACTAAAGACTTAGTTCCACCATTTCCAACCTCTTTTGCCAAAGCTAGAGGCTCACTATCATGTCCATTTGCAACAGGCTTTGTAGTCCTTTCTACAAGTTCATTATGCCCATTCATAATTTTAACTTCAGTCATGTACTTTCTAGTCGATTTTATTGGAATCTGCAATTGTTTGCTAACAGTCACATGTTTTGACTCAGTATACACACTATGCATTCTACCATTGCAGTCAGATTGACTGCGAGAATACCTAAAATTAGATTCTGTACTGTGAGAGTCTTTACCATTCATGTCGGATAACATGCTAGGTTCAAAACTAGATTTTCTAAATGAACACCGGGCAGGGCTATTGTCTCTACTACGACAGAAACGACTGTAATTTGTGTATCCGTTGATAGCACAACTTATGCTGACATAGGACGGGAGCTTTATTTCTGCTACTGAATATTCTTTCTTATCTCCAGCTTTGCTGTTGTTCAAACACTGGCCATCAGCAGATGATCTGAAATTTCAAGGAAAAGGGTTATCATTTTAAATCATATAATAAAAACAATAAGAAATATAAAAAATAAAAACATAAAACATAAAAAGTATCATCTATATGCAGTCATATCCCTAAGATATGGCTGGATTGGTTTAAGAGCATGTTAGTAAGTCAAAGTAATGTACGAGTATTTTTTCTATTAATACATGGAAAGCACTGTGATTGTTATATATGCACATAACTACATCAGGTCATCGAATTTATGCAGAACTCAAGTAAATAAAGCATTTGCAAATAAAATAAAGACTGTAGGCCTTTTTTTATACAAGTAATTATGCTTTATCTGCCATTTTTAATAAGTTATTTAAGAATAAGAAAACGCTAAGATAAACATTATAAACACATTAATATTAAATTAGGCTTAAGCTACTCAGTGAGAATAAAGCAATGAGATGCCAATGTACCCAATATCCTAAAATCTCTCGCTACTCTAATTTTGCCTCAAATTAAATGCACTATCATTAACTTATTTTAATTACAAGAAAACGCTAGAATAAAAGTTATAAACACTTTAATATCAATTTTATTACAAAGAGAAAGCACCTTTGAAAACAATCTGATGAAACATACATAAGTAATAGTGCACTGCGTGAGTGACAGTGTACATAGTGCATACAAAGTATACATAACACGAAAGAAACACTGTAACTTTGGGGTGTTGTTCCAATGCTAAAATACATATGTGTGAATTAAGTCAAGAGTATGCAAGTCGAAGGTGTGACTGCTATTGTAAAATATTGAAAATAGAATTTACTTTTGCATGCTGTATTACATTATTTTTCATACAATTTTTTACAGATTTTTCAAAAAGTTTGACTTTCTGTATATACTTTAGAGATTTTTGGCATGAGACTTGTAAATGTAAGTAGATGTCTGTGATCAAAAAAGACCATTTGAAATGGAAATTCATATATTGCCTTGAAATTTTAACAATCTTAAAAATGTGCTAGATAGAAAGTCCTACTAGCTATTTAATAATTGAGAAAATCATAGATGAAAATATTAGTAGTCAAAATAATAAAATGAATAGCAATAAAAGAGTTGGAATATTTTACTTTCTTTTAATTCATTTTATAGCGTTTGCAAATTTTAGGACTATATCAAAGCAATGCTATTCTGCACATACTTAATAGCAGACTTAAACCATCTACATCTACATTAATCTCAAAATAATTTCAACTCCTACATTTTAATGTTTTGGAGAGTTAAAACACTTATTGAACATATAAGTTTAAATACAATCTCTACATATGTAGCATATTATAATTGTAAATAAAAAAAAGAAGATAAATCAACAAATATGGACTATTACCTGATAGTTTAAACCCTATTCTAATTCGAGTTATTGAAATTGGATTCAAAAGAACTTAGTTAAAAGAAACTAGATTTATTTTTGCACAAAGTTACCCATAAATTGTTTTTAAGCGTAAAATATTCAGAGGTTCTGCGCAAAATGCTGTTATGGTTTTCAAATGTAAATTTTATAAACAAAACAAATTTTATGAACAAAATCGGCATTTTATATCAAAGTGAGATTTTATCACAAAATTAGCATTGATGTTATCATATGAAAAATAGAGGTAGCCCAATTCACCACTTTGACTGACTGACATACACAAATACAATATTAACGAAGTCAAAAAATAAAACACAACATAAAAAGCATAATAACATAAGCAACACAACTTAAATTGCTATGCAAATAAAATCAGACAATCGTTTTGGAAATAGATGGATTTTCTTTCTTCAGGGCAACACAAGCCATCAAATGACTGACTGTCATCTAACATTCTGATTTCTGCTCTAAGCTTGTTCACAGTGAAGAAGGAAATTGAAATATTTCTAAAATGATTGTCTACTTTTTATTATTTTATTTGCATAGCAATTTATGTTCATTTTGTTATATTGTCATGTTCTGTTTATAATGAATTCAATTTGATCATTACAACAGAAAAATCCTTACGAAATATTCCTTTTGGGAGGATAATTTAAATGCACATTTTCTTTATACACATGATGCATCAAATACACTTTTATGTGAAAACTAAAATAATTTTAAAAAGAAGAACTAACTCTTATAGATAAAATAGAAATTTTTTTTTTTTTTGTGTGTGTGTGTGTGTGCGCTAATTAAAAAAAAGTGTAAAAGAATGCTTTTTAAACTACTGGGCTCATACTTTAAGTATATAAATCAAAAATTTGAAATTAAAGTGAAATTTAGCTTGACTGAGTCTAGTTTAATTTGAAAAAATCATATACTGTCGATACAATTATGATATTTACTACAGGCAAGCTTAACACTGCAATACATGAGTGTTAATCCTTTATAGCAAAGTAATAATAGCAAAAGCATTTTTTGACTATTTCAAATTCGTTATAAGCAGAAGCAGATTTAAATATAGTATTAATACATATATGATCAAATTTTTAAAAGAGTCTAAAAAATTATTCAAAATATAAACAGTTTATGCCAATTCCAGCATGAATTCATTATATAAAGACTTTTGGTACATCTACTAATTTTTGAGCTGGTTTAACTAACTTTTTAGTTCTGCTTAAAACAGAAAATTTTTACCATTTTGCAGATCTGCATATGCTCTAGTAGAATCTATACATGATCATCAGTTGATACAATGGTGTGAAGATGAAAGTAATGCATCTTGTGCTTTCTTATGTTTTAAAATTTAACCATTTTATACTATTAAATTCCAAATTCTTTATACTAATTTTGGGGCATATACTTTGGGGCTTTAAAGGGGTAATTTTCATGCCAAACACCTCTGGATCTGCTACTGTGTAAGATGGTTATATTTTAAGCTTTACATGATTCAGCTTTAAAACATATCACTGTAATAAACACTGAGGTTAAGTAATGCATTTTTAACTAAACCATATAATTTTTTTTGTAAAAATCTAAAATAAACCATGTACAAATTTTTTAATTTTAACTAGGAACATACTGAAAAAAATCTTGAAGGGAGGCAAAGTGCTATAGCAGAGGAGGGAAGGGAAAAACACACATACATAGAAATAAGTGTGAGTTCCAAACCTCTGCTCTTTTGAAACCATTTCATCATGAAGAGCGCTCCCATTCCTTGAAGATTCCTTGAAAGAGGAAGGTGTTAAGCCATTACTGTGTAAAGTACACTCGGAAGCTGTAAGATCTTTCCTTGTTAGAAAGTTGTCAGTGGCACTTGTTTCGAAATCTAAAGAGCAGGCTCCAATGGATTCAACCGAAGCCATTTTTTGATATAGCTTAAGCACCTGCTGATCTCGATAGCTTTTGTTACATAAGCTGAGAGTCTTTGGAGGCTGTATGCGTCTTAAAGAGCTGAAAAAGATGTTAGCGATAGAGAGATTATGCAAATAGTAAGATTAAGAAGCTGGAAAAATTATTTATGGGAATTACATAGCTGGTAGCACATTTTACTAAAAAAGTACAGAAAATATTTTTTAAATTAAAATGCTTATTATGTCTATAACATTGTTTCACTGCTGCAGTTTCTGGTGACAGTATTGTCAATTTGTAATATAAGTGAAAAATTTATAAGTTTAAAAGATGAAAAGTTCCTAATTAGAAAGGGAGATTTCTTTAAGTAATAGCCAAATATGGCCAAAATTGTCAAGGGAGTATCTTTTATGATAACTTTATTTGCATCACATGCTGGAAAAACAGAAAGATTAGCACATATAGCCTCTTAATATAATTTTAACTAAGAACCAAACCCTCTTTCTGCAGATCAACTACGTATGCTCAATGATTAATCATTAAGTTAGAGAAAAATTTGAAAAAGCTAATATAAATATCATAAATCTACTAAAAGAATTAAATGAATCGTTAATGCTATAAGTGAATATAAACTTGTAATAACTGAAATTTCTTTTTATTCCAATTTTAAAAAGAAAATTGAGTAATATAATTGATATTTGAGTGATATACAGGTGGCAGCTATGGAATGAATATAAGTATGCATATAAAGATCAGCAAAAAGAATGATAATTGCTGGGATAAAAATAAGCAGATTAATAATAAGAAAATAAAATGTAAAGCTTTATTTTTTTCTTCAAATCACTTAATTTTTTGAACAGTAAACAAATGTTAAATTTTATTTAGCACTTAGTGAAAATTGACAGCGATATTAATAGTGTTAGCAAACTGTTACATTCTGACGCCAAGGTTAACATTTAAGAAAGATAATACACCTCTAAGTGAATTGTCAAAAGATTTAATTGTTCCATCATCAAATTCATGACTATTTTTTATACCCATAATAGAGTGCAATTAGAAATACAGACAAATTACAGAGAAATTCTGTTTGGATATTTATGAAAATATCTAAAATTAAGTCATGTACATATTTCTTAATTTTAACTAGGAACATACTGAAAATTTTTTTAAAGAAGGCAAAGTCTAAGGAACACACACACACACACACACACACATATATATATATATAATTGTGAATTCTAAACCTCTGCTATTTTTTTGGATAATTTTCGATAGTTATTGCAATGCTTCAAGAACATTTACATAGCTGTGAGTTATATCCATGAAGATAAGCATCTATCCATTAAGCTTAAATCCCCTAGTCTTTATCAACAACTTTATTTACTTATGAAATCCATGCCCAATACAAGTGAGAATAAACACTAATAAAATGTCAGATATATTTGTTAGATTCTACATTATTTGTTAGATTTTTTTTTGTGCAAGAAAAACATAATAATAGAAACAATTAAAATACCCCAACTAATATAATCTAACAAACAAATAACAACTGATATTAATGAAAATTCAATACAAAAAATGAAATCCAATATATTGAATGTTTTTAGAAACTAAACACAATATCAACATATAAACCTCAAGCTCCACACCAACATGACATAATACAAAACTATACCTATCTGAGTCATCATTGCAACATGAGAAATCTTTATAAGAAAGTATTTTCAGAAAATTTGCAATAGTTATATGCAGCATCTCAATATGAACAGCCATATTTGATGTTTTCAAGCAAATGGTCTGTCCGCCCATTGAGAGTGCAATGATACTGTGTGGGGTATGCCCCCAAGGTCAGTCTTGTTGAAAGCAGCAGTGCCCACACAAAGCAGTGTTGGAGACACCATTTGAGGGCAAGGCCACATTTACATGAGACCTGACAGCTCAGAAAGTTAGAATGAGTTAATGAATAAGTTAATTTGTTTTGATAGTAAACACTTCAATTTTAATAAATTGCACATGGAATAGAATAAAAAAGCTCTTTTCTATATATTGAAACAAAGAATAAACAAACATTTTAAAACAAATGGCCATTTTAAATAAAGCTTTTAATAACCATTTTCATATATAATTAATACCTAATTCCAGATCAAGTTGTTTAAAAATAAAATGAATGGTCATTACTTGATTTTTCCATGGAAGATATAAATTTATCACCAGAGGAGCTAAAATCATAAGAGCCACATGCAGTATGTAAAAAGAGAACAGTTTGACTATTTTTTGTCAGTCATTTTCTAGTTTTAAAACACATTTCATTTCAAATGAAATTTGAAATAGTAGTGATAGCACCTACAGTGAATTTAAGAATTGAGAATACATTTTTTTTTACAAATTTGCTTATTTAATTAGGTCAATATGAAGTAATAAACATGAAATATACAAATTTTGATGATTATGCATAAAGATTCAGACATTTAACTATGGATAAAAATAAAAATAATTAATTAAAAACTGATTATTTATAAGATTCTAAAAATTAATTAGGCAAATTACAATGTTAAAACATTGGGAATAACATTTCTGAAAAAAAAAAAAAATCTTTATAACTAAAACTGATTATTTTAAATTCAAGTCATATATAGGGTGTTCCAAAAAGATTGAAATGCTCTTTAATTCTTTACCTGTTGGAGAAAAGTGGGCAATGTAAATTGCAAAAATGTTGAAAGTAAGGTAGGAAATAAGACTACGTTAATGACATAATCCTCCCATTAACTTTAAAAAAGTTACACTTTTTAAATTTTTATACGACCCCATTAGACAAATTTGGTCAATCAGAAAATTTTTATTTTTAATGCAACAAGATCATTAAAAAACCCCACATATCTGTATCTTTAAAAGCAACTGATTTATGATAAAGATAAAAATCTGCCTTATGCCACTTTTCCGTACCATGTGAAAGGCTGTTTCATCAGTGAAAATAGGGATCATAAACAAACTGATGATGGAAATTGTTTAGATAAAAAATACGTTAATATGTGTCAAAATTTTTTATCACAAATGCATCTAAACAAAGTATTACACAGACAGAGATCATATAAAGCAGTGATACTCACTACGTGGTTGGGTATCCAATGTATTATCATCCAGTTTTATCTTTTTTGTGATATGTCACAAATTTACATTTCTAATTTGATATAGGGTCCCCATTCACAATGTTCAATTTTCAATTAAATATAACTTGCTCAATTTTAAAGACAGAGATATGTGGTTTTCTTTAATGATCTTGTTGCATTAAAAATAAAAAAATTCTGATTGACCAAATTTGTCTAGAGGGGGGGGGTCGTATAAAAATTTAAAAAGTGTAACTTTTTGAAAATGAATAGGAGGACTATTTCATTAATGTAGTTTTATTTCCTACCTTACTTTCAACATTTTTGCAAATTACATTGCCCACTTATCTCCAACAGGTAAAGAATTAAAGTGTGTTTCAATCTTTTTGGGACGCTCTTATAGTACATTCTTATCAATCTTTGGAAAATACTACTATACCTTTAAACATATTATGTTTGTTATAATTAAATCTGAAATTAGAGAAGTTAGTAATGATGATAGAAAGTTAATTTTACAATTATGAAAGAAAGATAAATATTTTTGTCAAATTGATAGCATTATAGGAAGAAGACATTCTTGTGTCTAGAAAATTATTGGAAAGTACAGAAGGAAAGGACTGATCGAAAATCATGGAGGAAGAAAAAGGAAAGAAGTCTTCAGTAAATATGCAAAATGAAAAATAATAAAGGAAATCAAGTTGATCCAAAAGTATGTGCACTTTAGCTTGCTGCAGAAACCTCTGCAACTATAAATAAACATATTTACACAAACTGTAAACAATACTACCCAAATAGCTGGGTACAACAATAGAGTAGTTAGAAAGAAATAGTTCATTATCTTGCATTATAAAGGTAAACATTTAGAGTTTGCTAAAACACACTTATTATAAACCCGAAACTTTTGAATAAACTATTTTTTTAGTGATGCGAGAAAACTTCATATTTTTGTTAGTGATAGTCATTGCATTGTTTTGGGGAAACCAAACACAGCTAGCTCTTAATCCAAAAAGTGTAATTCCAATAGTTAAATATGGAGATGAATCCATGATGGTGTGGGGCTGTATGTGGGGAGTCAGAAAGCTTGTCTTCATTGATGGTATTATGAACCATATAGTCTTTTTTTTTTCTTTTTTTTTTAATATGTCTAAATCAAGACATATAAGTGCAATTAAGTTGGGTTTGTATGAAAATGTATATTCCAACAAGACAATGAATATGGCAAATAATTTTAAAATGTGTTTACTTTACAACTGTAAGGAGGAACTAACTACAAACCTCTTCACAGCACCCAGACATCATTTTCACTAAAAATTTGAGGTCTATGCTCTACTCAGAACAGTTATACAGAAACATAAAATATTGAGCAAAGATCATCTTAAAACATGATTTGAAAAAAAAAAAAAAAAAAACGGAACAAAATATAATCAGATACAACTGAAAATTTGTTGGGGTCAGTGACATGATGCTTGGAGGCAATAATAAGAGCTCAAAGTCATGTGACAAAATATTGGCACTTCATTTTATAGGTTAGAAATAATAAAAAGTATTCCTGTATTCTCAAATTTTTGAAGCAAAAATCTGCAGCTATTCATTTAAAATGTTTAATTTACTTTCATTTTCAAGTTGTTATTTTCAAATTTCTGTTATTGCTATCACAAATTGAATTATTTATTAAGTCTATAAAAAATTATTACACTTCATTGGAATTGATTTTGCTTTGAAAATTGAATTTATCTAAGAAAAAGTTAGTGTATTTTCAATTTTTAGAGTCACTGTATATCATTTTTAGCCAATGCTGTGTTGTAAACTAGCAACTAAACATGCTATGCTCAAAAATTCATTCTACATTTATGAAATTATCACACAATTAAGTTAAACATTGTTTTTCATTTTGAAACATTTTCCAAATATTCTTTAGAATATGACTAGGTCCGTAGATACAACATCGAAAAGGAGAAGTTTCAGAGTCATGAGAAACTTTATATAGTGAAATCTAAATAAAACAAAAATTGCTTAAGATGACATTTTTTACAATTTTAAAATCAAATCATAATATCTCAGCACAAAGTTAATTCTGTTTAACATGAAGAAAAACTTTTTGGAAGAACAGAATAGGGTATAGATTAAATTTAAAATATAAATGATTTCAAAACAGTGTAGGTTAAAAAAAAAGGAGACAGCAATCACTACAGTAAAGGTAGAACAATTATAATTTTCTACCTTTGACAATAACAGAGAAATGATTGAGAAATTTTGATAGCTTTGTTGTAGTGACTGCTCTGTCTTATTTATTATGATCAAGAAGGCTCCCTCTGCCTTTGAAAGTGGTTGATATATTTAATCAATTGTTTATAATATTAAGAACAACTTTTTTAAATTTTCAGAAAATTTAAGACAGTTTAAGCAAAATTTTTGTATTTTAAATTTATTTGTTTCTTCATTTTTTAAAAATATTTTACAACATTTTGTGAATGGAGAGGGTTTGAATATCTCAAACACACCCTTTATTTATTTATTTATTTATATATATATATAGCCCTGACTATGACAATGAATTCTAGAGAAATGGGAATAATTTACAACCAACAACAAGTTTGCAAAAATCCGACCTGGCTCTACTAATTCATTCTGGTTCTACTATTGCACCTACTATAAAAAACCATGCATCAAAATAATATGCACCTAATTAAAAATTTATGTTACATACAGCTCAAACTGCTGCTAGTGTAATAAAACTAAAATAACTTTTCTAAAAGCAATATACATCACAAAATTAATAGTCTTGATCAGCTTGGAAGTAAAGAAATAGCCTTCTTCGTCAAGACACAGAATGAGCACAATTTTCACTTGCAAGAGCTAGATGCTGCCGATTTAAAGGTGCTATTACACAGAGCAATTTCTTCCAACAATCTTTCAACACCACCATACATTTCAATGGGAAGAAAACTTGCCATCAAACTACTGAAATGTTTTCATGCGCACCAAGAAAAATTAATTAATTTCTAAGCGCAATCCAATCAGAGGACAACAAAATTTGACATCAAACCTTTCAAAGATGGTGGCTATAAATGCAGCTCGTGAACAGTGAATATGAAATGATAATTCACAAACTTTAACTAATTACATAAATATGTAGTACATTAAAGATCATAATGATACTGTAAAATCACCTAGAAATACTCTGTAGAGAGAAATTGGTGAGATTCTAGCATTTATATGGTCTGATACTAAATGGGTTATATACAAATAAGTGGCAAAGTACTGGCAACCTTGATCAGCTGTTCTACAGGAGGGTCCTAAAACAGGATTGACAAATATAATTGTGGAAGTTCCAGCAATAAAAATTGTGATGGGTAATAGCACCATAACTCGCACGAGTGTTTTTGTGTATTCTGATGAAGAAGCCTGTTTCTCGCATTCCAAACTGGGCGAGACTATTAATTTGTGTTGTATGTTGCTTTTAACCAAGTTGTTATAGTTTTATTAAAGTTTAATTGTTTATATATTTTTAAAGCTTTATAAGTGGTTAGAATTCAACTTCACAGATTACTTATTTAATTTAGATACAGTACAGATTAATATTAGAACTACATGAAAATAATTATTATACAAGTAAAACTATCTACCTGTCCTCCAGCACAGAAGAAAGACTAGTATTAACACTCCTACTGGTAGGCAATTTTAATATACTAACATCTGAATATCTAGAGTTTCTCTATAGAGATAAAGAACAATATATTAGTTATTATTTAAACAGAAGTAAAATTTGTTCTTTTTCTTTTATTTTAAGATAGTACCATATTAGATTAAATAACTGCACAATATTAAGTAGATATAGATAAATAATTTTTTCTTGATTTCGAATATTAAAAAGATCTTGAGTATTTGAATTTTCAAAATAATTATATCAAATTGTTAATAAATAATATTTACATTTATTAAATATTAATAATTATTCATAAATACATTAATGAAGTAAAGTAAAAAGTGTAATAAAACTGCATTAATTTAGAAATAAGACGTGTTATTTTAAATTGTAATTATTTTACAATGTATTTTTTTATTTTTGGTATTTTTAATTCTGATAAATAATAATTATAAATGTTACGCACTTACTGCAGATTTTTATTTAAGAAAACAAGTATTCAAATATATTCAGAATCCAGTCTGCTTCAGAATAAGTCACAAATTAAATCAGAGGTGATGAAGAGTCACTTTTAAAAATCTGTTGATTAAATACTAAGAGTGGCAACATGTCACAACTATAAAACGATAAAGTAATAAATTAAAGACAAATCCTTAGATTTTAAAAAAGTCATTTAACCCCTTGCCTGTGGAATATATTTCAGGAAAGTGGGTCAAAAATGGAAAAATTTTTTTATGCTTCAGTTTTGTCTATTATAACATTTAAAAAGGTTAGAAAAATTTTATTTTGTAAAAATATAAATTTTTATATTAAATAACTACTATATTTAATATTTTAACATACATGTGGAAAATTAATGGATTATATTCATATTTTACTCAAAATTGTTTAATTATAGCAAAATAAATCAAATAATCTTTTGAATTTCACAAATCATTTCACAGAATCATTTTTCAGAATTTCACAAATCTTTTATAGTATGATATATATGAAAAATATGACACGGCACACAAGCCGACATCACACTCTTTACAATAAACTCGGTTTATATCCCGCCTAATCAAGCTAGCTGATCCCGCCTACTTAAAAAAAAATGTGGACAAGTATCGCCATCTATTGGAAAAACAACAAATTATATTGTAGAACATTTGGTAAGGCAAAACAAACTCAATTCGGGATCAACGGAATAGAAACACTGATTTTTCGTTTGCCCGAACTGGATTCGGGTGGCACAGGCAAGGGGTTAATAAACCTCCAATAGACATATATAAATTTAAAAGCCAGAGTGCATTCAGACATCTTTATACCCTTTAAATGCTCTGGCTTTTAAATTTATATATACTGCTCTGGCTTTTAAATTTATATATACGTCTATTAGAAGTTTATTAAATGACTTTTTAAAATCTAAGGATTTGTCTTTAATTTATTACTTAATCGTTTTATAGTTATGACATGTTGCCACTCTTAGTATTAATTCCGTAAAAAATATTGGTAATTTTCATCAAATATTTAAGCATGTTGTTTGCGAATTTCATTTAATGCCGCTGATGAAGGTTATAAAGATGCTCAAAAGTGCTTTAGTTTTTAAATTTATACACTCTATTACAAAAAAATATCAACGCACCAAGGAGTTGTCCAATTGTGATAAAAATTGGTGGATGTGAAGAACATACATAGAAAAAGAAACGATTAAAATTTCAGAACAATTTAATGATTTGGAGTTTGACCATATACAAAGGGAGGAAGTCAATAAGGTGTTGTGGTGTCCTTCGGAATGTCTTGCCAAATTGTCTCCAACTGTCGGGCTAAATCGTCAACATTCTGGGATGTTTGCAATCGCCTTCCCATAATGTCCCAAATGTGCTCTATGGGAGAGAGATCAGGAGACCTAGTTGTCCAAGAAGTGTTGAGCAAGCTTGAAGATAATTCATAGCAACACGTGCCATGTGTGGCCGGGCATTATCTTGTTGAAAAGTAAGTGCGGGGTGTCGCAAAAGGAACGGTAACACAACCGGTCATAGAATGTTGTTTACGTACTGCTGTACTGTCAGTGTGACAGAAATGACTACCAAAGACGTAAGATATCCACAGTCGAAATGCAACAGAAATTTTGACCACAGATTCAGAATCACTCCTTATATACACCTGCTGAATGCGCAGTTCTGATACGCTGGAGCTCCCACTATTTATTCATTGGACACCAAATTTTATTCATTTGCATGTTCACTCAAAATGTTTTTGCATACGAAATTTCATTACAATCGGACAACTCCTTCTTGGTGCGTCGATTTTTTTGTTATAGAGTATATATACGTCTATTGGAGGTTTATTAAATGACTTTTTTAAAATCTAAGGATTTGTCTTCAATTTATTACTTAATCGTTTTATAGTTGTGAGGTGTTGCCACTCTTAGTATTAATTCCGTAAAAACAATTGGCAATTTTCATCGAATTTGACATGTTTGAATGTTTGTCCATTATTGAATGGTACCTTTGTATGATACTTGACAAAATTGCAATTACCAATTCTAGAATCGCCATACAAAAATTCTGTTGATCTTCCTTCCATTATAAGATCTGCTGTTTTCCGTAATTCCTATCAACTGCCTCAATTATTTGGTCAAATTAAATTATATAAAGCCAACCACCCTATGCAGCCAACTGTTTCTAAATGCAAAGGTCCCACATATTTTTTAAAGAAAGCTTTAGCAAGTTTCCTTAAACAATTTTCTAGTAATCATTGCTATACTACATCTTCCACTGAACAGTTCATAAATACCTTGTTTAACACTAAATTTGTCCCTAATTGTACCCTCCATAGTTTCGATGTAGTTTCGTTATTTTTTAGTGTACCTGTTAATAAGACCATTGATATTATTGCCAAAAAGCTTTTAAAACAAAATTGCAGTATTTCCTCTATCGACATAATAATCTCTGCTCTGAACATCGTTGCGGAAACTAATTATTTTGGTTTCCGCGGCCATGTTTACTTTCAGACTTCTGGTGCCCCTATGGGTAGCCCCTTGTCTGGTATCTTTGCTGAAGCTGTGTTGCAGGAACTCGAGTATGAGATTATGCCACATTTAGCCCTAAAGCCTATCCTTTGGCACCGTTATGTTGACAACATTTTTATCATCTGGGATCATGACTTAAGCGACCTTCTTAATCTGTTGGATATTGTTAATGAATTTTACCCCTCCATTAATTTTACTGTTGAGTACGAATTTATTTGTACTTTTACCATTTTTAGACGTTATTATTTCTTGTAATTCTTATGGTTTTCAGACATTTATGTATCGTAAATCCACTTTTACTAACACTTGTATACCTGCTAATTCGTTTCATCACATCTCGTCTAAAATAACCTCTTTTAATGCATACTTTAATCGTGCTTTTAATGGCTGTTCGTCCATTTCGCCTTTAACTAAAGAAATTGATTTCATCTTTAAACTTGGTAAGGAGACTGCTTACTTTTTTGAGTTTGTTTATAAAAAAGTTTCTCAAATTTGCCATAAATTTATTCAACACAATTCTAAACTCATTTCCATTAACGGATGTATGCCATTTAAAGCCAGTTTCCCATATCACCCAAAAGTTTTTCGTTCCCTTATCCAATTTTGTCCAGAGTTTAATTTTAGATTCACTCACTCAAGTGTTACCATACCACTTTGTTTAATCGTATTCGCACTGATAAATTTAAAGATAAGGAAAACTTTAAATGCCAAGCTGGGGTATATGTGGTACTCCTTTGTTCTCTTAGTAACGAATTTAAGTTTTATATTGGTAGCACTAAATGCACGGTTAGTATACGGTTAGCTGAACTTGTTTGGGACATTAAAAATGGTAAATAATCCAAAGGCTCTTGCCCACTAATGATTAAAGATAACTTTCAACCCCTTATTGAAAAATCATTTCTTTTGATCAGTTGTAATAACCCCCATTCAACTTTATGAATCCCTATTTATTTATCTATATATTGTGCTTCTATATGTAACTTTAATCCTGTGCATGTTTTAAGCTACGCTTGGCAACTCATTTTCGATTCCATGCGCGCTACGTCGTTACAATGTTATCTCTAGGATTTAATATTAATTGCTTGTAATTTATGCTTACTATGGAGCGTGACAATTTGTCCTTCCAATTTGTATTGTAAATGTGGTCAATTTAAATTTCTTGCTCGTATTTCATATTGATATAGTGTGTTTTTTGTAATGATGACGATTGTTATATGCAAATTTGGCCTACCAATGTGGATGGTAATTAAGCATGTTGTTTGCAAATTTCATTTAATGCCACTGATGAAGGGTGTAAAGATGCCCGAAAGAGTTCTAGCTTTTAAATTTATATATACGTCTATTGGAAGTTTATTAAATGACTTTTTTAAAATCTAAGGATTTGTCTTTAATTTATTACATAAATGATTAAATACTTCACACTTGAGCATGATTAACTACTTCAAAAATAGTTAATTCAAGCAAAGATACAGAATGTTATTTTTCTAGTAGTAAAAAAAATGCTCCCATTTGGTAGAAGCAAACTTTCTACTAGATATTTTCGAATTTCTTTTGAAGTATCCTGATTTTTTATTCCAGAATGTGCCGTTAATTACACTATTCAAAGTATTCGATTTTTTTCTATTAACGTTATAGTCAAGATTTTAAACCTTGAATACTTTCTATTATTTGAGGTATTCAAGTATTCGCGAATAGTATTTACCCAATATTAAGTTAATCTTGAGACACACCTTTGAGTTCTTTTCAGTATCAAAGCAGATAATCGCAATTTCATCATGTTTAAATAAAAACTGAAGCTTTCTAAATTATAATGAGCAATGTTTAACAATGCTGATCATTTAAGAAATAACAGTAGTTACAGTGAGTTTCTGAAGTGATATATAAGGCATATTACATATAAAGCAAATATACATAACGCATATTACATATAAAGCACAGGCATATTACATATAAGGCACATATACATAAGGCATATTATACATAAGGCATGTTAGATATGACTTTTCAATTTGCATAAGAAAATATCAAGACTATAACGTCTGGCATTATGCACATTAAGAACCCATGCAATGCAAATCTCACTATTCGAAACATCACTATTTCATTTTTTTACAATTTCAAATTGTTAACAAGAAATATTTAGGGTAAACATAATATAATCAAGTTAAAACTGTATTCTATTCCCAAGAAAAGCTACATAGCTATACATGCTGTACAGGCAAATATAAAATTATATAATATAAATATAATAGAATATATTACTGCATATTGATTCTTAATCCACACATTTTACTCCACTTTTTTGATGTTCATTTAATAGTATATGGAGCTTTTCAAAAGTCAGTCAAAACGATTTGTATAACTAACAGCATACCATTTTTTTTTTTATAAATTTATTCATAAAGATAGAGTTAAATTTTTTCAACATTTAACTCTTCAAAATCAGAACCCATGTGGAAACTGAAAATTTTATTGAGTTTTTTAAAATAATTTTAATTGCATATTTACTAAAATAAACTTTGATTTCAGGTTTAGTTTACATCACTTTGCAGAACTATCATTTAATTTTTCATGCCAGAAAAATCATTGTAATAAAGCTTTTGAATAGGCTTTGCATGAGGATCCTGAAATTGTTAATCCACTGAGTCATGGAAGTTATGAGTGATGATATCAACACAATATAGACATTATAAATAGAATTTGGAGAGTATCAACCTGGAAGTCTGAAATAGTAAAACTTTAGACAAATAGAATTGTTGATAAACTAAACTTAATAACTCACCAAGTATTCTTGCTTAGATGGCTTACAAAAATGGAAAACTGGGGAAAGTGGTCTCCCATTTTCAATCTATTAAAAATAAAAGGCATTAATCATTAAAAAACAGAATTAAGTATTAACAAAATCATGTCATAGATAACAAGAAAATGGCACATATTTTCTTCAACTAATGTAAAGATACTTTTACCAGACTCAATAAAAAAATGTTTTTTTCATTGCAAGGCATGATATTGTTTAAAATTGTTTTGCTCAATGAAGAACTTGAAACAATCCAGATTAAAAAAAGAAGAAAAAAGTGACAGTTTAAATGAGGATGCAAACAAAATTACTAAATTGAAAGCAAATAATATCAAAATTTGTTTTTAATAACAAATGTCTAATTAATGTCTATAATATACTTTAAATTTTTCTTCTGGAAAACATTTTTTTAACCAACAATAAAATGTATATGTTTCTGTCATAAGTAAACTATCAAAACACATTTTATTAGAAATAGATATTAAAGCATTGTTTTGACATAAAAGGTAACATTACTTTTAGCTGAATGTCTTGACAAAAACTACAACTTTAGAGTAAAAATAAAGGCTTTGCCAAATTATGAGTATTATAATATTAAGGATGGTTTTTAAGACACAAAATAACAGATACGTAAAGAGATAAAATGGATTTTTAGCAGCACTGTGTATTAAGAGGAATTAGGGGCCCAGTCTAAGGAACTACTTGGATTTAGTAAAATCATGTAGAAATTTGCCCTAAACTGGGGCCCCTACTAAACAAGTCTATTTTAGAAGGACTAGGTAAGTGAGGGACTGAATACTACAATACATTTCTCTTGGAAAGAAAACTCAGTATTGTACCTCATATAAAATAGAAATATTAAAATCATTAGAAAAATTGTGAAACTCAGGAGTATCTTTATAAATATATAACAAATATTTTGATGTAACAAACAATTTATGTACTTGGTGGGATAGGGCTGCTAAAAATGTATTCAGAAAATTTCAATGTTAAAATCAAATCCACAGTTTAGCAATATGGGAAAACCAGTTAAACAATAATAAATCTCAAATTGTAAAGTTGTGCTTAAATTTATATATATATCTATCAAATGTTATAAGAAAAAAAAAGATGAAAACAGAAATTTAAGCAAACAAATACATCTAACTTAATAAGTAACTCAATAAGAAACACTTAATAAGTAACTAAAATGTAAATACTAACCATACTGTGATGCATTTGATAAGAGTACCTTAATTTGATAGCATAAATAACAAATTTCTTCAATCGATTTTGTTCTCAATAGAAGAAATTAAAACAAAAAATAGAAGATTATAAATCAATCAGTTAACACTAGAATGACAGAAGCGGTCATTTTGACTGCATAACTACTTTGAGAAACGATTCCTCCAAAAAGGCTAATCCCATCCCATTGAAATTTTATGACTTTTCCTATTTTCTTAAAGTTATTGAAAACACAGAAGAAAATTATTCTAGGTAAGAGAACAAACAAAGCAAGCTGCCCATTATTGAAGGTAGTTCAAAATATCCATCGTTCTAGCGTTAAGCCTGTATAGTCTTTCCTGCAAAACAGTTCTAATTTGACTCTAACTAAACTTACATTTAAGAAAACAAATGTTAAAGTATTGGTTTTTTCACATTTAATTATTTATTTCTTTTAGTTTTGTGATTATAAAAATCAAGCAAATATGTAACATTAGGGAAAAGCATCAGTATAAAAATATACACATAGAAAAAATAAAAGTTAACAAGTTTTTCTGCTAAATACTTTATTGAGCAGTTGGGGACAAACATATACTGGGTAAAAAAAATTGCATACAAAGTAATTTCATGCAATTGACAATAGAAAAATGGACAAAATACTTGGACAAGGCAAAATAAAAGTATTTTATAACTATTTTTTCATGCAAATGAACAAAAGACAACTGTTACAATAAAGTGTAATAATTTGAAAAAGAACTGCTTCGATCAGATTCATTATATGCTGACATGACAATAACATTCTACAATATGAATCGTTTTAAGTTGTATATTTAGTAAAATGACTTGTTTAAAACAACAAAACACTTTAACATAAATACTGATTAATATGAGAACACTGCTCATGCCATGCATAATAATCCATGCAGTTTGGTCTTCTAATACCTGGTTATAACTAGAAAATGGATTGCTTGAAAATGAATGGTTTTTCAAACACGATTCACTTTTAAAAGCAAACGATCTGGAGTTTAGAGATGGCAATGAAACAGAGTTTTTATATCTGCTATAGTTTGATAAGCGCTTGAGCATATGTTTTAGATTTTCAAATCTTCTTCTTGGAGATAGTCTGAAAAAAATTGAGCTTTCAGATTTGTACTTGGAAGAGATCTTCTGCTTTCGATATCCAAAAGAATCAGAAGTTTTACTGGCACTGACAGAGTTGAAATTGCACTTTGGTGAAACTAAATTGCTATCTTTTCTCTTATTACTCAATGCACAGTTGCAAACATCATTATTTGAGTTATCGTAAAGATCCTTTAATGATGTAAAATGTTCCACCTTGCTTTTAACAGCTAATTCAACAGAATTATCACTGTCATCAGACAATTCATCATTGTGAGGTGAAAATTCTATAACAATCCAAGGATTTTTCGCATCAGATGCACTTCTATGAAACTTTGGTCTCAGTTTTCTAAAAAAACTAGATAAACTAGAGCTTCTAGTTTTTTTCACAGGCAGAGAATTATTACACTGTGTTACAGGTAATGTTGAGTACTTTTCAATTTCAATTTTTTTGGGAGTGCAGGGGGTGCTGTTTGATGCAATCCTGCCATGTTTAGATTTTGAAAATGTTGAATAATTATCAAAAGATTTGCGAGAACCTGAAAGGGATGGATTAGTGACAGCTTCAAAGTAACTCACAGATCGGAAGTGATTAAATGATTCATTTATTTGCAAGGATGTAAAGGAAGCACTATATGGTTTTTTCTTGATATCAGACCTGAGATTCATCTGCATTTTTTCTTCTAAATATAAAATGTCCCCAAACTTCCTACTGAGTTCATAGAAGAATACTTAAAAAATCTTGACCTTCAAAGATAACCTGAAAAATGGAAAGAAATATAAATATATAAATAAAAGAAAACACACATAAATAATTATTTTAATAATAAACTGGTTTACAGTGTAAACAACAGCACAAATCAAGATAAACACAAATCAAGCAAAAAAGCACACATATGCTTCGGAAACCAACTAACATTGATTTCTGAAATGCATGTATGCTTATTTATCTTGATTTCTTCTGCATTCCAAGTTGTAAACCAGTTTATTATTGATTGTGTGCAAAGTCACGTGTTTTACTAGTTATTTTAATATTTTATAAAAATACTAATCATGTATACAGTGCCAAATCTTTAGTTTTTGTGGAACTAAGTCAGCCTTGTTTGGAGACCTCTTCTCACTACATTTGTTTTTCCTATTTACAATATAGAAAAAGTAACGGAATAGGGTTGAAAATTGGAATTTGAGTTTTCAACAGATCGACTTGTTTTGAGCCCTTTAAATTTGTAAAAAGACAAAAGTGATGGAAGAAATGGTGCCTGGCAGTGAATGTTAAAGACAGCTAAAGATTAAAGTATTGTTTTGTACCCAAAGGTAAAAATACAAATGGGGAAAGCATAAGAATTAAAGATGTACTATTAATATTATTTTACATTAATTTTTTTTAGCAATTTTTGCATAAAATTCAAATTTAATGTTAATATAATATTATCCATTCGACTCCCATAGTCTTGCTGCCCTAGGCCAACATTTTAGTAATTCTGTAATTTTCAAAGCATAATTTACCATACAATTTTGCATTAAGTAATAAAACAAAATATAAATAAGGTCTAATGTAAATGTTGGCTGCGCTGCAAGTGTTTGGAAGAAGTGAAAATTTTATGACCCTATCATTGTAATTAAGAGAGCCTATTCATAAATCCTACTGCTAAAATTAAATTGCTTGTTTGTTAGCCAACAAATACAAAAATTTAAACAACATATAAAAAGTTTTGATTTTATTGCATAAAAATTTGTGATGTGATCATACCCCCCTTTACCACCATGAGTGATTTTAGTGAAAGTAGGATATTATTTGGATAGTGGGAAGCAGTTATTCAATAAATCACTTTCTGAAATCTTATGAATCAGAATTTGAACATCCAATTTCTTATATTACATAAAATGGGCTTTATAATTAATGGAGGTTTCAATGTATAAATCCAAAATTTAATAAATTAGATAAAATTCTTTAAAAACATAAAAATGCTGATATCATTAAAATAATTAGATTTTCAAAGCTTTTAATCTTATTATTTAATATTATCTTATTATTTACATATGCACTTAATATAAAATATCTTATTTACTACAACATTAAAGCAAAACTAGAGAAAAAAATACAGAGGATAAAACAAATAAAGAAATATTGCACTTACCTAAAGTAAAATGAAAATAAATCCAGGGCAGAGGTAAAACCAAAGGAAATCATCCAAGGAAAAAATACATTCAGCATGCTTTCAAATAAGAAACACACAATGAGAATAAAGAATACAGGCAGATGACCAAGTGGGAAAAAATTATAAACGTAATTTCAAAAATTAAAGAAATTAAAATTGTTTAGTTTATGGATTTAGATTTTTAAATAAATTTAAAAGTTGTTCAATTACAATCAAATGTAACAAAAATAATAATAAGAAGAAAAAGAACACAACTAAGACTCAGTATTACACATACACATCTATACTGTAACTTTGACAACACGACTAAGTTTAAAATAATTTCAATTAATAACGTGTTTTAAACTTTATTTTAAACAAAAATAAATATTTTGTTTAAAATAAAGTTCGTCGGCTAATTAACACTCAAACAATTTTGTTGTAAATTCAGGTATTTTTTTCTAGTTTCAGTGAATATTTTTATACAAATGATAATATTTTGATGTTTCAGTAGAGAATAATATGCCACTAAACTGAATATTTTGCTCAACTTTATATATTATACGTTAAAACAATCAGCCACTCGTGAAATTTTAGTGTTTGCACCCTAATTTGATTAAAAAAAAAGAAAAAAGATAAAAATAAAAATTAATTAAATTGAATTGAAATACATCAGTAAATGTGAAAAAATATATAATACTCTTTATAATTCTAATTCAAGAGGCCATCACCTTATGTGAAAATAAAGCATCTTTATATATTTAGCAATTGCATCTGAATAATATTTTAATACCTGAACAGTGAAAATAAGGTCAATTACTTAAAATTAAATATTTGTAAGAATTGTTAAAATATGTGAAAATTTACTTATTTAACGAAATTGTAAATACACTTCTTGTAACTGACAAGTTAAAAGGTAGCTAGCTCATCGGTGAATACATAAACAATCGCAGACTCACTGACAAGCGATGATGTGTGCAAGTTATTAATACATATATTACATGACAATCTGGAAAAAGTAACTCACATATTTAAGGAGGATATCTAAAATGCTAATATAAATATATAAAAGCTGAATTATAGATATCCATGTTAAGTAAAGTAAAATTGACACAAGTGTGACATTTACAATTTTAGTCAATACAGTTTTGATCTCATTACCTTATGAAAACAAAATCCCCTTACACAATAAAGATGTGTTCATAAAACTATGACTGATAAATATTAAAATTATGAGTCCAAATTATACGCTGAACCAACCACATCAAAATTACATGAAATAATATCGAGGAGTGGCGCTGACATCATATCCCTCAAAACTACTGATGAAAAGTTGAGTTGCCTGAAAAGCAAATTAGCTTCCTTCAGTGCGGTTGCCAAACAGAAAAGGATTAATTCACAAATCATGGCAAAAAATAGGGAGTACTATCTGACGTCACGTTGCTCCTAGCAACGTGTGAGCATTTTCTTGCAGCGAACAAGCAGACGTAATGGCTACATTGGCAAAGCGTTACAATTTATATTGTTTTTCATCTAATGAGAGAAAATTACAAACAAATGCTATATTTTGCGTTGCTAACGATCTTTTCGCTATAGATCACAAACTTTGTAGTAAAAGCATTGATATTTATGGTCGAAAATTAGTTAAGAACATTGGCATGGCTAGTTAGACTGCAAAACTTGACTTTAATCTATAGCACAAATGCAAAATTCAAGTTATTTTGTTTAAAAAAAAACATATACTTACAAATGAGGACATAATTTTTCAATGCTATAACTATTTTTGATAGCATGTGCTAAGAATTTAGCCAATAAGCACAACATATGGTATAATATAAAATTTAAAAACACAAACCACTTCAAATAGATATATTTAATTACGTTTAACCCTTTCCGGACGACGGCATTCCGGAACTACTGTGGCCCAAAAGACGAAGCGCTTCGCTTCCGAACTGTTCCCAAAGGACGGCTAATTTTTTGCGCTAAGCTTAACTCTCGAAATAAATTCATTAAAAATCCCCTATTCAACACAAAAATCTACTGTTTTCAGGAATAAAAAAATATTTATTTTCTATTTGATGTATATTTATCTATTTTTCCTACGAATTTCAATGCAAAATACTCCTCAGTTGCTTGTACTATGAATTCTACTATTCATCATCGAAAAATATGCTAAAAATATTAATTTCCTTATCTAAATTAGGCAGCATAATATTGTGATTGATTTCAAGTATGCTCAAAAACACAAAAGAATTTAGATCTGTCAAATCTCCCGTCCAAACATCATTCGCAGAAACAGCTACTGAAGCTGGCCGTGTTTTAATAATAGTACGCTCAGATTCTGAAGAATCACTTGCATTTTCATATTCATCTTCAGAAATACCACAGTTCCACTAATCTTTACTATCTGCATCACTTCATTGATCCCCGGTTTCTTTATCATACGAGTATATTCTTCCACAGAAAGGAAACGTCCTGGCCCAGCCATTCTTTGATCTAAAATAACCTAATAATTTAACTGCCACGCATTCCTCTAACGAAATCATAAAGCGAAAAACAAAACGAGAACCGAAACTTAATTATAAAACAGTATATGTTGCAAAAGTGTTCTGTGTGCTTATATTACAAAATCACATGTCGCCGCTCTAGATGGAGAATTAATTCATTGGATCCCCCCTATGTAAAGGTCAAGTATCTGCAAAATACATTGGAGTTGTTCGTACGGACATTTAACGCCATCTAGTAGACAAATCAATTCAAGTAAGAACGTTTCATATGAAAACGCGCATACGTGGCCATTGTCTTTTAGGGTACATTTTTCCTCAACACGTATGCGTGACGTCGTATGCGGTCGTCCTTGAATGCAAGTTCGCAACCGACGCGCGGACGCGTCAACCGTCCGGAAAGGGTTAATTGTAACAGAGAAAATGAATTCATATATTTCTTTTCGGTAAATAGATTGCAAAGAACCTTGGTTAGCCAATCTCCGAACTGGCCAACCGATGCTCTGCCGTTGAGCTACTGGGACAAAGCTCTTATCGTCGAAGTGGACTCTGCAAGATACTCTTTAAAAATATATGGAACTGCTATATCTTATATATTTGGTGAAGTACTAATAGCACTTCGCTAAAAGTATACATCGATATTATAACCGTATTCTTGTTCATTGAAAATCAAAAGGATTGTGTTACAAGATAAATAAATTTAAAATATTAATATATAAGGCTTTACTCACCTTTGATAAAGTGTAAACTGCAGAAGCGACTGTTTTCTATTTTCTCACCTGCTAAGTCCAATCGATGAATGCGAGACAACCAATCACTCTTTTTTTTTATGGTCAGATCTTCAATTTTGTTACCATTACTTCTCATAATTCTTGGAAATCGATAAAATGATGTATCAGTATCTCGGCCTGTGTATTTACAGCAACCAAAAATTGCATACATGGCCATAATTATTAATTATTTCGTCTATCACGCTTACACGACTATATAAACCTTTGCTACTGGCGACAGTAGCATAGGTTTATACAGCTAGTAAAACACCATGTTTATACAGCCAGTAAACACGTGCTTAGCTCGTGACGTCACATGAATACTCCCTATAGGAACAACGGAATATTTCGGAAAATGTTCACCAAAAATAAAATTATGTCGCTACAGTTTCGTATTTGGCATCCAACGTGGTTGTTGTGTGTTAAAAGAAGATTACCAGTTCGTGGTATAGTAAGGTGGCTTTGCATAATCCATATTTGAGATGCGTCGAGAGCTAGCAATGTAATAAAATATATCAAAAATAATGTAAAAATAATCTCTTTTTCTTTACGGTATATGAATAGTGAGAAGTATTGGTGACAGGAGAAAACTAAGTCGATTCATTCATTTTATGCATATCTCAAAGGTTCTAATCGATTGGGAAAGGGAATTCGTTTCAATACTCGTGCTAATATTATAGGAGGCCTCGTTTTCTAATCTCATACAGCGGGACCTCCAACCACGTGTAGATGGTCAATGGAATCATTCATCGGTTAGGGTTCAAAGAACATCAGCCAAGCAAAGACTCCAATCGCTGATGGATTTGGGGCATAGATTGCAAAATCAATCCGGTCCGCCACTTGCAAGAATCTGAAACAAGTGTCCGGTAGCAATGAGAGAGACTCACCTGGTTGGGCGGCCTTCTCAAGTTTCGGGGGGGGGGGGGCCTTGACGCTATAGCCATGAACCCACCTCTCCTTATTGACTCCCTGGTTATCCATTGTAAGTTCCTCGTGCCATGAAATAGACTCTTTTAAATGGTAGAGTAATTGATTTTGTAACCCGAGCCTATAACTGTTTGCTCGGGTGTTCTTTCGACCCTATCTGGTTAATGATTCTGTCAACCGCGTGACGTACGGATGCGAATGTGATGAATAGGAAGCTCACCTCAATATCATTATAAAGCCGCCGCATCCCTTGGCGATTTCTCTCTTCTAAACTGGTTATCCAGATAATTAAGAAACTCACCACTTACATAAATCAGATTATAACATCTTCAAGGCCTATCCGCCCTGAAAAGAGTGGCCTTCCTCCAAGGGGTTGCGAAGGTTCTAACAGTGAATCAAGTGTAGGTGGGAGGATGCGAACCAATAGAAAAAAAATTCGTTCAAATGGCATCGATTTACTGGATCTTTATTATTTTGCACTCACGCATTGAGTATAAGTTTGAATAACTTCAATTGTTGTTAAAAGATGCCATCATAGAGAACGTACTGAAGAGGACAAGAAACTGAGTAGCCGCTCTTACTATGTGCGTAAAGTAATTTTGGTCAGTTTTTCAATTTTAAACTACTGTGTTCAGCTGATTTCCATGATATTGAGAATATGCATTAATATGCTTTAAAACTTTACTTCCCGCAAAACAACTTTAGCATTGTCGGGGGCACAGATAATCGGTGGTTACGGCTTTACTGATAATGGCGTGTACCAAATTTAGTAAAGGTAGAGGTGTCATTCATCTTTCAGACTTCGAAATCGCTTTTAAAAACTCTATGTTTTGAATTTTGAACAATTTAGTTATTAATTGAAGTGGGGTTATCGTTTTGCATGGATTATGTGTGGATTGAAGCTGGTTCTCACCACCAAAACGTTCAAAACGAACTATTTGGAAAAGCACTTGGTGAAAGTTTAATATCTGTTTACCCGTTCACCAACAGAGTAGAATTAAACTATTTAATGGAATTTTCTTATTGTGATACCGTTGCTTTTAAACGGGTATTCGACTAGTACAAACAACTTTGATATTATTAACACCTGTAGTGTGATTTAAATTATCAATTTTTTAAATATACTATATCGGGTGTCAAGGAAAGTCATGGACAAGGCAATAAATCGAGAAGCATTAGGGACATTGTATATTTTCATACCAGTGTATAGAAAACTCTTATGATTTTAAGAGACAATTTTATTAATCTGCATGTACGAGTAAAAGTGTAAGCGTGGAGACATTGAGAAGACATGTGGAGACATCATTAATTAACACGTGTGCAAGTAGGTATCATTTTTGAACGTGAAGAATTTGAATTTTGTGTATAATATATTCACTTTTATTCTGTCGTCTTGTCTACATGTTGGACTTTTCAGGGAGTGGGGATAGACTTTTAAGGTCCTTTCCATCTTTTTGCAGGGGACGAAAGTTCTTAGCTCCAATTTGAAACGCTCTTCAACTTTATAATTAACGTTTCCCTATATCTGTAACAGGAAGCGAGATAGCCCCTCGTCCCTCGTAAACTCTAAAAGGGTGGAGGTAGCCCCCTAAAGTTGCCTTCTTGTGTAACGCCTGTAGGGGTTTCCTTTACGCCTGCATGAAAAACATACGTTAATCCTAATACACTTCTCGAGTTATTGGTCTAATTCATAATTTTCCTCGACATCTTGTATATTGCCACCATTGGGGAATTCATTGCTGTGGTAGACATTTTACCAATTTAAAAAAAATAATAACAATAAATCACTTTTACAAAATCTTTACAAACAATAATTTCCTCACAGAAGAACTTTTTTTTTCATTTTGATTTTGATTCTGCTATTACTGGAGATAAATAATGGAATATGAATGCATAAGAAAGTCGAGTCGAATCCCAGCTAAGATATTTTCTCGGTTCCCAGAACACGTAGAACTGAAACTCGGCACACAGTTTAATCTACGTATCAAATTCTCACGTCATTATGTTACTTAATTACGTCATTTACGTACGTCATCTTATACGGGCTCAGCACGTAGAGTTGAAACTCAGCGCACAGTTTCATTTTGTAGAACATTTTCACCTGGAAAATTTTCATGTCATTACATTACATCGTAATGTCATTTACGTATGTCAACTTTTACGGGCTCATTCTCGGGTCCCAGAGCACATAGAGCGGTGAAACTCGGCACACAGTTTCATCTCGCGGAATATTTTCATCTAGAAATTTGTTACGTCATTACGTTACGTCGTTACAGCCGTTACATACATCATCTTTTACGGGGTCGTTCTCGGCTCCCAGACAACATCGCAGCAATGGTAGTACGAGTAGTGTCCCCGCACTAGGCGCCGCATCGATTTGTGGCGCCTTTATCCATACGACATGTAGGAAAAGCGTCACAGTCAAAAATTAATTCGCACTAGGCACCAAGGAGGATAGGAGTAAGACTGCTCATAGAGCACTGAATCCTCGCACACAGTTTTAGCTCGGCGGATATTTTCATTTATCAAATTTTCACATCATTATGTTACGTCATTTAAGTTATGGCTATATTTTTGCCCTTTGCGAATTTCGACTCAGCGCCTTCAGATGAAATATTCTCCTGGCTCTAACAAGTCGATCCAGCACAATACTACGTAAGTTTGAACGCAAATTACGTGAAAAAGAAAACAATGAAAATCAATATGTAAAAGGTAAATTATAAGAAATAACAAATTTTAAAATGTTCCCCCTTTGGCGCAAGGACGAATAGGAAATAAATTTTAATCACACACGATATGAAACGAAACTGATGGTGTAGGCAGATTCATGGGCGTCTATGGGAGAGGGCTAGAGAGATCGTCTCCACTCCCCTAGGTGGGCATCAAGCTAGTTCATGTTGTTCGTCTTATCATTTAGTTTGTCCCACTGACGTCAGTAGTTTGCCCTCCTTCCAGTGGCGGCTCGTGTATAGGCACTGCGGGAACGACAGTGCTCTCTCTCCCTCGCAACATCGCCTGCAGCTTCCTATGTGCGCATGCGCTCAACAGTCAAATACCGTTCTCTCTCCCTCGCAGCCTCACGTGCAGCTTCCTATGGGCGCATGCGCACATAGGAAGCTGCACGCGAGGCTGCGAGGGAGAAAGAGCGGTGTTTGATTGTTGAGCGCATGCGCACATAGAAAGCTGCAAGCGAGGCTGCGAGGGAGAGAGAGCACTGCCGTTCTCGTAGTGCCACAGTGCCTATACACGAGCCGCCACTGCCTCCCTCCCTCCTTCGATAAAGTTCTATGGGCACTCATGGGAAGATTTAATTCAATACAATAATATATACATCTTATCAGCATCCAAAATGTATATTATTGTTATGACATATCCTCTGGAAACGTGGGTGTGCGCTCTGGATACAAGAATGAGTCCAAATTTCTGGATAACTAACACGTTTATTCACAAGCACAGCGTAAACAGGAACAGTACACAGTAAAACAGCACTTACATACTCTACTAATTTCACAAAGCAACAGTTACTCTTCTTAAAACATTGACGGACTGTCTCATTTCACAAAACAGCCGCTACTGTTCTCAAAACATTGGCGAATATCACAGTTCAATGTAGCTCGTAACACGTTAACTGCTCTTTAACTCTGTAATGACTCCTTTTACAGACTCTCTGGAGAAGCTTCTAGAAATCTCGCATATTTCGTAAAGTATTCGTTATTTCGAGGTATTTCTCGAACCTTCAAAAACTTGCTGGCAACCCCCTTCTGATCTTCAGCATACGGCAACGCTAGATTCCCGTAATAGGAAAATTTGCCTGTACTGGTGTTTTCTCCGCCTTTTTTTTCAAAAGAGACCGCAACATCATGCAATATTGTCGAAAGGAAATGAGAGTGTAGGCAGATGAAATTGTTGCGATAATTTTGCATAATATCAGTTTTAGATAATGATGAGTTTTATATATTATTGTTACTTTCCTCATATACATAATGTATAAGGAAAGTATGTGACGGGGTCGAAAATTCGAATTCGAGTTTTCGACGGGAGAGCACGTTTCAAGCATCCCTGATCACGAATCGAACATTTTGAGGTGATGTCTGTGTGTGTGTGCCTGTGTGAGTGTGTGTGTGTGTGTATGAGTCTGTGGAAGAGATATCTCACGAACTAATGGAGCGATTCGAATGAAATTTGGTACAAAAATCACAATCCATGAATACTGGAAGCCTATTGTTTCAAAACACAATCGAATGTTCAGATCCCTCCTAAATTTTCCAGTGAAATTTTGAAGAAATCATCAAAAAATTAAAATCTTTAATAAAGTTACGCAAATAAACATTTCTTATGTAATTTTTCCTTAGAAAACGATTGACACAAATTGTAGAACGTTAGCATGAACCATTCTCGAGATATTGCACATTTTTCAAATAAATTTATCAAAAAGTCCCATAAATTAAAAAAAAATATTAACTGTTAAGAAACTGTCATGCGATAAATTTGGTGACATCATTCTCGTGGATCTAACCCGTTTCATTCACGAGAAAAGATACTTTGAGTAATACATTTGTATTTGAATGCCAATAGTCATTTATCTCCTGTAAGAATAACTTATTTCTCCGTCCATAACGCTTGGCGAGATTTTGGCGACAAATTTAGAGGAATGTCGTCAACTTGGCGTCATTTTTAAATGTTTCCAAATTAACGAAAATCTCGCCAAATAGATAAAAATGACTCTAAATCAATGAAAATGACGACTAATTCAAGAAAATTCAATATCTTTGAAAGAATATAAGTATCTGCTATAAGAATAACATTTTTTTTAACTGTAAAAGTAGTAAATTCATTGCATTATATAAGGAAAGTCATGTGTTGCCCACATCAGATTTTTTTTAATTGAATTTGCCTACACCATCCATTTCGTTCAATTTTGTGCCTGGTTAAAATTTCTACTTTTCTGCGTGCCATTGTTGCGTAGGGGAATCCATTGAAAAACGTGTTCTTTTCCTCATTATCATTTATTAGTGAATTCCATTCAAAATATCTCATACCACGCAGTTGTTCAAACCCATGCTCTTCAATTATTCATCATTCATTATTGACAGTTTGACCACACAGTTTTGATACTCAATCGAGATACTCTCTCTCCTTCGTTCAATCTTATCGAGAAAAAACGTATTAGGCATCCCACGGCACAGATACCTACATTTTCGAGCCCACACTCATGAGCTGGCTCATCTACGATCAAGGTCGATAAAAAATCGAAAAGAAGGAATTGTATTCTTTTTAAAGAAGAAAATAGAATTAAAAAAAAAAAAAAACCTCTGAAGTGTCCTACACGGGATTTTCTTTACGGATTAACAAATATCGACTCAAATGTGTAAATATAACACAGAGATTCATTATGTTACAAATATGTAAAAAAATTCACTGTGCTTTGTCTTTATTCAAATAAATACAGCGGACCTTTGCTTCTATTCAAAGCCTTTTTATGCTAGATTCAAGGAGAAAGCACATTTACAGGTAGCCATTCTTATTACGTGAATGTAGGGTTGCCATATTTTAACTTTCTGGCCGAGGTTGCCAGATTTGGCCGCTTTCAAATGTACTAGAATTTTCTCAAAACAACAGCTATTCTGAGAAATTCCAAGTTCCTTCTGGAGGTTTTTACGGAGAGTATATAAAAGGAGTCATCGCTCAGTTGGAGAGAAGTTAACGTGATACGAGCTAAAGTAAATTGAGAGATACGTCAGTGTTTCGAGAATAGTATCTGCTATTTTGTGAATTAACTGAGCATTTAATTGCTGTTTTATTGTATCTGACTGTTATTTAGCGATCTTGTAAGATAGTAATCAAAGTATTCGCTGTATATTGTTTATTTTTACTTTTAGTGCTTTTAAATTAAAGCATTTTCTATTCAGAAATTTGGGCTCATTCTTGTGTCCTGACAGTACACCCACGATTTCAGAGGATACATCCTATTAATTATAACTCGATCTCAATGAAAATCTATACTTAGAGTATCAAATCAAGTCTGATGGAAATAGCCACGTTCCATTGGAAGATATAACTTTCTGTCCAAGAGTAAAAATTCTAAATTATCTCGAAAATGGCTCGTGATGACTCTTAAATAGAAATGCGCAATTTTTTTACTAGAACGAATACTCAGAATTGCGTTTAGATACTGAACTCGGATTTAAGATGCTAACCTTAAAGATGAAAATTTCATTAGAAATACACGAATTTTCAAAAACTAAACATCGCTTTAGGGGGTGGGGGGTGGGGGAGAAACATTTCCTTACATATCAGCAGCCATCCTGATTTGAATTTGAACCCCCTCCCCAGTTTTAAAATCAGCTATTATTGGTCACAATTCGCTAGTTGCATGAAAGTATATATAAAAAAATGAGAAGGCATAAATGATTTTGTTGAAGCATTGCAATTTTGCAAAATGCCGTCTTTTTTGTAGAGAAAAAGTTTTTGTCTCAATTAAGATGGCACAAGGTTTTTTCTAAGGGAAATTTCGTACCACACAAGCGGGTACTATTAGCAACATACACTGTAAAACATTTGCAAGCATGTTACTGAAAGTTTCAGTATATATATATATTTATATATATATATATATATATATATATATATATATATATATATATATATATATATATATATATATATATATATATATATATATATATATATATATATATATATATATATATATATATATATATATATATATGTATATATATATATATATATATATTTTTTTTTTTTTTTTTTTTGGAATGAACTATTCTTAAGCCTAGAGCTCTTCCACGTGCAAGCTTTTTTGCTTGATTTTTTTGTTTTCCTATTTTCATTCCTCACCTTTGAAATTTGTTGATTATATTTGTCTTTATGACCTGCATTACGTTTTATAATTTCCTCTTTATGGTTGAATTTCCTTTATTTCATTGCATTTTGTAGGCAAATTTAAGATAGTGTATTATGAGTTACTACTTACATTCTACCATTGGATTTACAATTTTATATATATATATATATATATATATATAGTGTATATACAAAAATTTTCGGCAGACGATAATTAGCTGAAGATTTCAGAAATGAAGCTGAAATTTTCGTGAACGCCTGTAATTGCGGCTTTTTTTAACAGTTTGGCGAAATTTATCAACAAAGTAGCCGAAAAAAAATGAGCAAAGGTTGCAGAATGTTTTACAGTGTACAAATTACAAGGAAGGGGAGGGGGGGGGGGGAATCCGGGCATCTCTCATCCGGACAATTTTAGAAACTTCAAAGTTCAAAATATGGTCATTTTAGTAATATTACAAAATCTCACAAATCTTACATTTTCGGGATAGGGTAGGGTAGGGTGGGGGATACAGCTCTTCATTAGATTACTTGCCCATGAAATCTAAGCTCTAATGCAGAATTGTCCAACTGGCGGTCCTATGAAAAAGGATAATGCTTAGGTAGCATATATAAAATTAACTAAATTACTAATATTTATTTGATAAATGAACAAATATTAAAACTTAATGAAATTCCAAACTGCAATAAAAATGCAATGCATGAATATTACTGAAACTATTTTCAACGGCAGCAAAAATATTTTGAAAAAAATTTTACTCTCCCATTGTAGATATATCGAACAGCGTCGTATAAAGGGTAAGAAATTGGAATGAGAAAATTGTTAAATATGTGTGTTTATACCACTGTTATTTTATATGTGTTATTAAATATGTGTGTTTATACCACTGTTATTTTATATGTGTTATTAAATATGTGTGTTTATACCACTGTTATTGTATATGTGTTATTAAATATGTGTGTTTATACCACTGTTATTTTATATGTGTTATTAAATATGTGTGTTTATACCACTGTTATTTTATATGTGTTATTAAATATGTGTGTTTATACCACTGTTATTTTATATGTGTTATTAAATATGTGTGTTTATACCACTGTTATTTTATATGTGTTATTAAATATGTGTGTTTATACCACTGTTATTTTTTCTCTTTTCTTCTTAAAGATAAGTTATTAAATTATACGCATAAAATGTACTGTGCATTTTTCAGTAAATAAAAGGATTATTAGCACGAGAACTTTACTAATCCGAACTCGTCAATTTTAATAAAACATTTGCGGCCATTAGAATAAACACATTTAATCACTATGGAAACGTATATTAAACCTCAACAGCAACCCAGAACGTTTCGCCTTTTTTTTTCTTTACATTACAGCATAAATTCCAGTTTCGTATTTTTCTTCATACTGTACGAATTGTGCGTCACTGCAAGATAAAGTAACTGGAGTGTTGTTGTTGTTGAGACCCAGACCGTCCGACCTACCAGAAAGGTGTAGAAGACCCAGACCGTCCGACTCATCCTGAGGACTTGAGTATCTAAAACACGGCGGCAGTTCTGGTAGTGGCGGGAATCGAAAAAGTAACTGGAGTGTGTCTCAACTCGATTCCCCCCTCACCCTCCAGAATCCATTTTTTAGTAGCTTCCCCACCCCCCCAATTTTACAAGAAAAATTTTGTATTATCGGTATTATGGTGATATGTGATTCGTCACACGCCAGGTATTGACGCTATATAGACCGATCTCGTAAAGTGGAGTAAATAAAGAAATACATAATACCAGTAATTAAAATGAAGAGGCTTAATTTTAAACAATAACAAAGAATTTATTTCATTAAGATAAAACCTTATTTAATAACTATTAACATCTGGTAAATTTCATATACCAACATCTTTAGTGTAGTACATTAAGACAATCAAATCTCCTCATTCTATGATCATAATATGAGCATTACAATTATTAACCTATTAATGTGCATTAACTCACTATTCTTACTAGCCTACGTCTTAATGGCCCAGGTTAACCTTATTTAGGAGGGTCAGAGAGATAATAATAATCAAAGTGCAAAAATATGTGTAGAATTGTCCTACCTCGATCATCACTGCCGATGTCGGACTTTATGACCGCGCGCTCCGGCTCTGTCCCGTGGGCTCGCTCTCTCCGAGATCCGTCGCTCTTGCGACCTCTTCTTTTCACTCACAAAATTCAAGTCCTCGATTTCAAAAACTTAAAGTCCAAAGTTGCTCTCTGTCTCTACCCCCTTAACAAGGCGCCCCTGTCCATAATTGGCTAAGTAAATTAAGGGCTACGCCCTTCAGGCTATATTATTGGTCAAGGCCCCCCTGAAATATGAGATATGCAGTCTCCAGTTTTAAAATCGTTGAAAGTTCTCACGAGAATTTTCCCAAGGTTCAAGTGATATGAATTGACTCTGGGGTCAAGAAGTTCAACCCCTTCCGTTTGTTGTAACACCTAACGCTGACATGAACTTGAGAAGCACCCTCTCTTTTCGAAATGAATGTCCGGTGCAGCTGCGTTAGAGGGAATGTTACAAAAATTGCCTCACTTCATGAGGGACCGTCTTCTTAGGTCCACTTCCTCTTTCAAAAGAGCAATGTTATATTGGGAATTGAAAATTACAATATAACATATGGGTCCAAATGATTACAATTACAGTGTGTTACCCTTCACTGTGAAGGCCTTGAAAAACAGTTTCGATTGATACCATACTGACAATGTACTCCCTTAAGGGGTGTAACTTACCCCCCCCCCCTCCCCCCCGAGGGAGGTTAATGATGCCAAGAACAAAACAAAATTATATCCCGGCTATGTTCCTCAATAATAATTGAAACTATTAAGTCTCGTGATCATTGAGACATGAATAAACCCTTTTATGCATGATTATGCCAAATTTTGTTCTATGCTGCCATGTTAAAAAAATATAAAATTTTGAATATATTTCGAAGTTTTCGTTCGAATTTAAAAAATTCTATCCAGCTTTTTGCTAACAAAGCCGGATGTAAAGTTTCGTGAAAATCCATTGATATTTGTAGCCGCTATCGTGTGCGCCAAAAATCGACCACATACATTAGACAGACGGACGTCACTTCAAAAATAGTCAAAACGTGTTCAGGAAGTCTTCAAATATATATTGGCATTAAAATTTCGAATTTGAAAATTTTCATAGAAACAGTACTTTATTACGTAGTATCCTGATGCTGCCATGCATATGCCAAAAAGGCTTGACGAGCTTTGCAGCCTACAAAACGTTTTCATTGTCTAATCCAGTCACAAAAAACTATTTCTTGATCACAAGTATTAAAAAAAATATCACGATTATTAGAATTAGAACAATTCTAGGAATTTCCTTCTTTTTCTTTCTATCGACTTTCTATAAAATAAGTAAAATGCGGACAGAATTCATTGTTTTTTAAATATCATTTGCTGTTGAAATTCCACTATTTCTTGAATATTAGAGGTTTAGAATTTCTTGCGCTAACAATGTGATAGCGATTTTAATTCGATTGACCATATTTTTTTTTACCAGTTTTGTCTACGTCAACGTCTTTAAATTTGACATCTGCGTTCAACCGCAATACGTTTTTCGTTGGGAATACTTAATAAGCATACAGTTTCGCTATTTCTAGGCCTGAAAAACGATTGTCTTGTATTGTGACATTTATTAGACCAATAAGATATTTCTTTTTTTAAATTTTATCGTTTATTATTATGATTTATATATATATAAAAAAAATTCCTTTATATTTTTATATTCATCGTAAAAGTTTTTACTGTGAAACTCCTGCGGTTCTTATATTTTGGGTTCCCAGAGAATCCAAAAGACCGAAATTTTTGAAGATTTATTTTCGTCTAAAGTAATTTAGCCTTAAATGAGTACTTTTATTTTTATTTTACAAATTTTCGTTACACTGTCCTGAATGGCGTATTTGCATTCCAACACAGTAAAATCTGACTGGAATACATTTTATTTGAAATTTACCATTTTTCTTTTACAACTGTTATCAATTTAAATATGATGTTCATCTAATAATTACACAATTGCTTTTAAAATCCTTTTATTAACACTTTATAACATAGTTGAAAAGTGTTTATGATTTTGTTCAGTCTGTCTGTCAGTTCGCACGATAACTGACGTAAAAATGACTTTATCAAAATGAAATTTTAGCATGTTGTTGAGACGGTCTGTGGGACATATGGGAATGTAAGTGAATAATATCACCTAATTAGTTTTGGGTCGAACACGGGTTAAATAGTTAAATACATTGAACCCTATGGGATCTAATTCTTTAAACGTTGTTAAGCGAAGTTAAAATTCACAAATTGCTTCGAAAATTTTAGGAAATATTCAAATTATCCCATAAAAGTATGTAAAATAGGGATATGTTTATACCTAAACATATCCCTGCTAAGCGTAAATATAAATCGTGGTAACTATCCATAATATTAAACTAAAAAATATGTATCGTAATAAATCTATTACAGATGGTGATAAATGTGATCTACAGGAATTTCATAGACTATGCAAAGTTGTTAAGGATGGAATTAAATCTGATTTTACTAATCATGTTGCTATCATGGAACTAGAATTCAACAAAAACCCTAAAGCTTTCTGGAATTTTTGTAAAAAGGCGATTCATCTGGTAGTCATAGGATCTCAACAATGAGTTATAACAATACTGATTATACTACTGATAATGATATTGCTAACTGCTTCGTGGATTTCTTTGAATATGTTTATACCCAGGGTAGCCAAACTATTAATTTTGAACTGCTGACCAAGTATTGTGAATTCAATAACATTGACCTAATTAATGTTAAATATATTTCTGAAAATGATGTTGCCAAATCCCTAAAGAAGTTAAAATCCAGCCAGTCTACAAACTGTGATGATGTTCCCTCTTTCATTATTAAGGGTTGTGCTGACTCTCTAACTTACCCCTTGCTTATTTTGTTTAGTTTTTCAATTAAAACTGTGACTTTTTCCAATGTCTGGAAATATGGTCGAGTTATTCCTGTACATAAAAAGAACAACAAGCATGATATTTCTAACTACAGGCCTATTACTATTCTTTCCCCCTTTTGAAAGCAAGCTTTTGAATGTGTTATGCATGAAAGGATCTTTTCCCAAATTAAGCAATGGATTTCTCCGTACCAGCATGGGTTTATACCAATGCGATCAACTTTAACTAATTTAGCTTGTTTTACCAGTGATATTATTGATGCTTTAAAACCAAGAGGCAACTGGATGTTATTTATACTGACTTCAGTAAAGCTTTTAATCACATCGATCTGGGGTTATTAGCCCGTTGACTGATTGCTGCCGGATTTAGTGTTGATTTGTCGACGTGGTTGTACTCTTATATTACAGATAGACTGTATTCTGTAAAGTACTTTGGTGTAAACTCTAGACTATACAGTAATTCCTCTGGTGTTCCTCAGTGTTCTAATTTGGGCCCACTCCTTTTTTTAATTTTTATTAATGAAATTCCCCGGATTTTACGCATTGCAAAATGTCGTATGTTTGCAGACGATTTGAAACTTTATATGAAAATCAACTCTTTGACTGATTGTGAATAAATGCAGAGAGATCTGGATGAACTGTTGAACTGGTCTGTTTTAAATAAACTCCATTTAAATATTTACAAATGCTATGTTATAAGCATAGCCAGTATTCGTAATATTCTCAATTACAACTACATTTTAAATAATTTACCTCTATCTCGATGTACTCATATTATTAAATTGGTTGTCACTTTCGATGATACTTGTAAGAAACTCAGGGTTTTTTCGAAGTCGAATGCTCGCCATTTTGCTCGGGAATTCCCGAAGTCATACACCTTCTTAGGCCCAGACCTCCAACTTGGAAGCTGAGGAAAACAAAGTGATAAACTTCCCTCAGATTTCCACGAAATCACGCCATTTCACTTGTCACCGTGTTATGGAGGTTGGTGGTCTTTGGCACCAAAGGGCCTGAGAACATTCGGGAGGCCTATCTGGGGTGGTCTCGAGATCAGGCCCTGATATATACTCGGTGCAAGGCACGCCACGAAGAGACGCTTAACATCTTGACGTGAAACAGGTCGACGATTTCGACTCGTCGTCTCGAGGCCGATTTATACGGCACTTTTTGTATATTCTCATCATGTTTACTAATTTTCAATAAATTTTGATTTCTTTTAACTAATTTTGCCTGTTATCTAAAATTGTCTGGAACGTCGCCTGATTTCTTCATTATCATCTCATCAAAATCCCAGGATTCGATACCTATGTTATCCGAAGAGACGCTATACATTTAGTCGATGTGTCCGAATGGCACCGACAACCTAATTGAAGTTTTTTTATTTAACGGAGTACGACAACGGGGAAACAGTTCATTACAATACTTTTAACTTTCAGAGACATATTGATAATACTATTAAAAGAGCATACCAAAGACTTTGTTTCACCCTAAGATGATATCGTGTTTTTGTCAGGTCTGATACTATTATTTGTATTTATAATACCCTTGTTAGACCAATCTTGGAATACTGTGCAATGATCTGGGACCCTGTTTACAGCCTGCATTCTCAACGAATAGAAATCGTGCAAAATAAACTTTTACGTACTGTGGATTACAGATTGCCTGGCTATTATCCTTATGATATGCATATGAGTGAACTCAGACGGAAATATAGTTTAATGTCTCTTAAAAAAAGAAGAAAATGGTCCTGCCTTTTGTTAACACTTTACAACATAGTTGAAAAGTGTTTATGACTTTGTTCATTCTGTCTGTCTGTCTGTCCGTTAGTACGATAACAGCCGTAAAAATGACTTAATCAAAATGAAATTTTAGTATGTTGTTCAGACGGTCCGTGGGACCTATGGGAATATAAATAAATAATATCACCCAATTAGATTTTTATTGAACCCGGATTGATAAAATGAAATACATTGAACCCTATGAGACCTAATTTTTCAAACATTTTTTAAGCAAATTTAAAATTCACAAATTGCTTCGAAATTTTTAGGAAATATTCACATTATCCCATAAAATATATAAAAAAAATTTCAGTAAAATATATGAAGTAGTTTTTTAATTAAAAATCATTTAATATAGGGAAAAAAACAAATTCAATTAAATTCTGACTTTTGGGATAGCCTCCAGAAAGGAAACAGAGATATATTATATAATAAATATCTTTCCAATAGTTTAATCATTTTGTATATAAGAGAGGTTTCACATTTTAAAATAAATTTGGTAGATAACAACTTTTCAATTTTTTTTAAAATTTTATATAACTCTTCATGATATACTTATTTGATGGCATTTTTAATGCACTGGCCTACGTCCTGGAAAGTTAAAATTTGGTACACAGCTAAAATTTGTTGAACATTTTATTCTATAAAAATTTGGTGGATCTTTAAATATAGATCATACATTTTTTTCGAAATGGCCTGCAAATAATCCCCGTTCACTTCTATAAATCATTGTTGTAATATTGTTAAAAATTCTGATGTGGGCAGCACATGCCTTTCCCTGCAGACTCATATTCACGTTCTCTTTATTTCTTCAATAATAATTTGAGTTTATCTGCACAAAATAACAGCCATAAGTATTTGAATGACATTGAATTTGCACGTTAAACTTAAATTTGGTTCTCATTTGATAGCTGGACTTATTGTCAAAGGTGGCGTAGCGAAAAAACTAGAATATCTCAAGAACGGCTAATCCTAGAGTGATGGGGTTAGTCCTATTCTTTTTGTTGTCAAAAATCACGTATAAAATAGGAATTTAATTGATATAATTGAGCACACGTAGTCTTATTTTTATATTTAACGATTTTGGCAGGCCATTTCGCAAAAATAGCCCGTTCCTTTTTCCCGAATCGTACAAGAATAACCTACAAATGATTTATATACTAAATTTTGTTACATTTGGAATATAAATCACTTGAAGGTTATTGAAATATTATACACCAAATTTTGTGAAATTTGTTCCATTACTTTTTGGCTAAAGTGGATAAAGGCAATTTCTGCCGGCCATTTCGCAAAGAAGGCAGATTCTTTTATTACGAATCGTACTATAATCTAAGGAACATCAGGATTCCCCAGAAAAAACATACCTACCAAATTTTATGAAATTCGGTCCATCAGAGTTCGGTTCAATTAGAGTGGATGTAATATCCTTACAGACACACAGAAATATACACAGATACAACCCTTACACATACAGACGTCTTCCTAAAAATAGTTTTTCGTGTTCTGGAAGTCCTGAAACGTGTAGATCCTTCGAAAATTCGAGTTCCGATCTTCGGCACGATTCCAATACATTGAATACACACACACACACACACACACATATATTATCTGTGTAGCTGTGTATTATCTGTGTATCTAAATTCCGTGCCTATGCAAGTACAATAGTTGTGATTTTAAATGATCCCCAAACTTTTATTACTTCTTCAATGAAGCCTAATTTTAACTTATGCAGGATGCAAATATCTCAAGCGTTTATAGGGTGAGTTATGTAAGAATTGCTGAATTTTTTTCACACAAAATTATTTAGCTCTAGAGTCTGGAATACAAGTTATATGAATGAAATATTCCTTGATTTTGAATAGAGAATCAGATGATTTACATTTCGATACAGTTTTAAATATTTAAGTATAATGAATTACTGTAGTACTGTGATAATGTAAAAGATATCATCACTGAATGTATCACATTTTAGAAATTTTTAAATGAATATGCATTTCAGTTGGAAAGTGTTGCATAATCAATGCTTATGCATGATTTATCTTTCGTGTTCAGATATTGTGCCTATTGTGTTCTTGATTCATCGTGTCCGCCACATACGCACACACACACAGTACTTTTCCAAATAGGTTCGAAATGGGTTCAGAAGGTCTTAAAACGTGCTTCTCTGTGAAAATCTTCAATTAGAAATATTTTTTACAAAAGTATGAGAAAATAAAAATCAAGTTTCATGATGTTTACATGCTTGTAAAAAATACTTTGATTCATTTTTAACACTTTACAACAAAGTTGAAAAGCGTTTATGACTTTGTTCATTCATTCTGTCTGTCTGTCTGTCTATCCGTTAGCACGATAACTGCCGTAAAAATGACTTAATCAAAATGAAATTTTAGTATGTTGTTCAGACGGTCTGTAGGACCTATGGGAATATAAATGTATAATATCACCCAATTAGTTTTGGATTGAACCCGGGTTGAAAAAATGAAATACATTGAGCCCTATGGGACCTAATTTTTCAAACATTTTCTAAACAAATTTAAAATTCACAAATTGCTTCGAAATTTTTTGGTAATATTCAAATTGTTCCATAAAATATATAAAAGAAAAATTCAGCGAAATATATTCAGTAGTTTTTTAAATAAAAATTATAATAATAACACCTCTTATATGAAACGATCACGTGACCATGATATGAAAGTATCACGTGATCCACTTCAAAATGATATATGGCATCCATCTTGTCTCAAAATCGTGATTTTTAAAGTTCTTTTTATTTTATATTGAGTGTTGTATCCGTCCTAAAACCACTTTATTTTGGTTTAAATTCTGTGCATCTACATACTAAATCAACGCAATTACAATATATATGAGTTTAAATGCTCATCCAAATTTGATTATTTCTACAACGAAGCCTATTTTTCACTTATGTGAAATGTAAACAGCAAAATATGTAGGACAAGTTGTATAGAAATTGCTGTATTTCTTTAACGCAAAAGAATTTAGCTCATGGAGTCTGCATAGCTGATATGAAAGAAATATTCATTGACTTTACCGAGAGAAGGACGATTTTTTGCGATGAAGTTTTAAGCATAGAGTTATTACACCCATATTGTATGAAGAGATCACGTGATCCACTTCAAAATAAAATATGGCATCCATCTTTTTTTCCCAGTGTAAAAAATCTTGATTTTTGAAGTTCTTTCAAATTTATATTTAGTGTTGCATCCGTTCTAAAATCGCTTTATTTTTTGCGTATTTTCTGTGCATCTATATTCTGTGTCAACGCAATCACAATATTTTTTGTTTAAATGATCATCAAACTTTAATTATTTCTAGAACGAAGTCTAATTTTAATGGATGCAAAATGTAAACAAGTGATTGTAAGATGAGTTGTATAAGAATTGCTGAATTTTTTTCACGCAAAATTATTTATATCTAGAGTCTGGAATAAAAGTGATATGAATGAAATATTCATTGCTTTTATATAGAGTCAGACGATTTATATTTCAATGACGTCATTTGAATAAAGTTTATTTCTTTGGATGAAGTTTTCAAATATAATAAATTGTTGTAGTATTGTGATAATTTAAAATATTTCAGAGCTGAATGTATCGCATTTTAGAGATGTTTAAATAAAATTGCATTTCAGCTGGAAAGTGTTTTATAATCACTGCGTTATGCATGACTGATCTTTCTTGTTTAACTTGCTCTGTTTGTTTGTTTATGTGATTCAAATGTTTGGGGCCCCAACTAATTAGGTTCCATTAGTCATAGAAAACATGACGTTTTATATGTCTTTGTCGTTTATTGTATACTTTAATCTTTGGATTTTGAACTTGATCGGGCTAGCCCTTTTTGGGCTCGCCACAAAGAAATGTATTTGTTTTCAATACTTTACAATAAAGCTGAAAAGTGTTTATGACTTTGTTCATCCTGTTATGCCTGTCTGTCCGTTAGCACGATAACTGCCGTAAAAATGACTTAATCCAAATGAAATTTTAATATGTTGTTCAGACGGTCTGTAGGACCTATGGGTATATAAATGAATAATATCACCCAATTAGTTTTGTATTGAACCCGGGTTGAAAAAATGAAATACACTGAACCCTATGGGACCTTATTTTTTAAACATTTTTTAAGTGGATTTAAAATTCACGAATTGCTTCGAAAATTTTAGATAATATTCAAATTATTCCATAAAATGTACAAAAAAAATTTCGTAGTTTTTTAAATAAAAGTAGTTTTTTAAATAAAAATAAAAATATTTATTACACTTCTTATATGAAAAGATCACGTGACCCACTTCAAAATAAAATATGGCATCCATCTTGTCTCAAAATCGTGATTTTTAAAGTTCCTTTTAATTCATATTGAATGTTGTATTCGTCCTTAAATCGCTTTATTTTTGCTTAAATTCTGTGCATCTACATACTAAAACAACGCAATGACAATATATTTGAGTTTAAATGATTATCCAAATTTGATTATTTCTACAACGAAGCCTATTTTTCACTTATGTAAAATGTAAACAGCAAAATATGTAAGATGAGTTGTATAAGAATTGCTGTATTTTTTTAACGCAAAAGTATTTAGCTCATGGAGTCTGCATAGCTGATATGAATGAAATATTCATTGATTTTAGGGAGAGAAGGACGATTTTTTTCGATGAAGTTTTAAGCATAGAGTTTAATTACTTGTAGCTCCATGGTCTTAATTTTTAAATAAAATAAATTATTTTAGTACTGTGATGAATGAAATGAATGGTAAAATGTTATGAATGAAATGCTGCTTTTATAGAGAGAGCCAGGCGTGCTATTTTTTCTATGACGTCATTTGAATGAATGTCTGTTGTTTTCGATGAAGTTTTCAAATATAATAAATTATTGTAGTATTATGACGATTTTAAAAATATTACCGAGGAAGGTATCGCATTTTAGACATGGTTAAACCAGGCAATTTATATTTCAATGCCGTCATTTGAATGAAGTTCATTTCTTTCGATGAAGGTTTAAGTTTTCAAATATAATAAATTAATGCAGTATTGTGTGATAAGTTTTAAAATATTACTTAGGAATGTATTGCATTTTAGAGATGTTTAAATAAAATTGCATTGAAGTTGGAAAGTGTTTCATAATCAATGCTTTAAGCATGATTGATCTTTCTTGTTTTTTTTGGGAATGATTCTAGAGCAAGAACAGTTAGAAAGTCCAAATTTACTAGGTCATTGTCTTTTGTGGTTTATTTTATTTCTTTGGATTTTGAACTTCATCTGGCTTGTCCGTCCTGGGCCTGTCATAGGAATGTATTCTCGTGAATAATAAAAGGGGGTGCTTCTACATTTTTTTTTAATATTTTACTTGTTACTTTAATAGCATAGTGTTGTAATGGGTTGGAAAGTGCTGAAATGAGCTTTTCCATATTTCGTCAAGCTCGCCAAACGCGATCACGTACTTCGAGATCGAAAAGATCAGATTACACTAAACTTTATTGTCAAAGCCCTACTTAGCCTAACTGAGCCCGGGGAAGATATTCCTCCGGGGTCCTCTTTACCTCTCAATATACATATATGAAATGAACAAGCATATTTTTTCAGAAACACGAGTATAATTGTATTCTATAAAAAATATTCAAAATGAAATGTTTACATATTTTAATGGAATTAAACTAGTACGTGGTTAATATAAGTTAATCAAAAGAACCCTGAAATTACTAAATCAGTACGATTTACTATTTTAGTACGGTAATCCATATATGTTCCAAAAATAAATATTTGTGGAATATATAGGAATTTACTAAATTAGTGCGGTAATCCCCATATATTCCAAAAATAAATATTTCCACCAAAAATAAATATATTCAAAGAAGAGATTATTAAATTACTAAATTAGTACTGTATAACATGAAGTTTGCTAAATTAGTACGTGGTTAATAAGTTAATCAAAGGAACCCTGAAATTACTGAATCAGTACGATTTACTATATTAGCACGGTAATCCCTATATATTCCAAAAATAAATATTTTCGCTGTGCAAACCTATTCCGATGGCTTATTTTATTTCTTCATAAAGCAGTCGTTAATTTTCGATATTGTAATTGTTTATTTTGGGGTTCCTCTAATACGGGGAGGGGCAGCTGTACCGCATGCCCCTACGTTAGTCAGGCTCTGTTTGTTGTCTACTTTTAATAAGAATGTTGGAAGAGTGAAGAGAAGCAGTTGGCAGAAACACATTGGATCCACAAGCATAATATACCTTATCATAAATTAATAATCTCTTGATTATGAATTTATGATAAACCTGCAGAAGGCGACACAAGAACTGGATAAAATGCAGGCCGTCATAGCGGTCCCTAAATAATGTGTAGCATAGAGTCCCTAAAAGTTGACAATCCGCGCTGTCTATAACTGGATTGCACTAGTTGTCCATAAGCACAATAGAGAAACTGAAGTTTAAAACGAATAACATACATATCGATATTTTACTTGGTATTGAAAAGCGACTGATAAGGTTCATTGTTTCTTAATAAACTTCACCTTCAAAGAGGCTTATCAGTTATTCATTTAATGATATTGCCTGTTTTTAATGATGTTATCGCAATCAGATAAGAGATTTTATAAAACCGCATTATCTCGATCTTTGGGATTTCATTATCATGTCATGTCACGCTGTAACAAGGGTGGAGGAAAGTTGATTGGGAGATTATTGTTGTATAACCTTAATATATTGATAAAAATAACAATAATGATGAAACATCCCTAACAAAGAAAATAGAGTTTTCCCTAATTGTGTTAAATAAAGCGAAACGCTCTTCAAAAATAAATAAATAATAATCAATAATAATAATAACAGTAAATAAATACAAAAAGAAAATGAGAAAGAGAAAAACATCTGTTTCTTGAGAAATTATATAAAATTATAAAACAAAATTACGATATTTTAAAACTTGATACACAGGACTGTGGTGGAATTGTTCGCATTTAACCCCCCTCCCCCCAAACCATGGGGGGAGGAGGGATTAAATGCGCCTCAACTCATTCTTGTGTTTAGCCAATTAACTCATTACTGTGCTTAGCCAATTAACTCATTATTGTGTTTAGCCAATTAACTCATACACTGTGTTTAGCTAATTATTGAAAGCGCTACGGGTAAATCCTCTAATGCCAATTTAGAGTCTTCATTTTAGCATATACTGATCAAATTTCATATTTTTTATAAGTCTGTTTATAAACGGGACCAGCATGTTTCTATTTTTCAAATCTACCTATCTCTTTTTTAGGAGAATTAAATTAAATGTTTTAATAGAATGTGGTGAATTACAGTGTCATTTAAGATACGCCAGGAATTTACACATAAATGTGAATTCCCAGTTTCTTTATGTTATGTTACGAAGAACGGGTTTATTGCTAGTAATAAAATATTATAAAAATATCGTTCTCTATAACTATAACTCAAAAGCGAAACCGTCCCACTCGAAAATATACAGACAAAGGCCATTAATCGTCGCAATAGCGCACCTGGGACACCCGGCCATACACCAGCCGAGCGATCAATAACAGAGGCACCGGCGTCGAACCACCGTCGAGGGCTCCAAAGTCGCACTGGCTCCGCTGTAACTATAAATTAAAATATCTCAAGAATGGTTCGTTGTATACTAATAGAATTCATTAAAATTTCTTTTGAATATTTTTTTCTGCGTATGATGGTACAAAAACTAATTTTTTGTTTCAAGCCGTTCTCGAGTTATAGCTGGAAGAATATTGAAACAAAAAAAATTCCAAAATTTAATTATTTTTCGAACAAAAGATTTCAAAATTTTCTCACTACTTATAGGCGAATTTCCACTTGGCATAGTTTCAAGTTCCTACTTTCATCAGTTTGGGCTGTAAATTCATTACTTATTAGTCAGTCTTTCAGATCAAGAGGGGGTCTTGGGCCTGGTGGCATTTCGGGGCTCCCATATACTCACGGCACACAGAACACCACATACCGAATTTGGGGGCCCGGGACCGCCACGCCGAAGGTCCTTTTGTGCATGTAGACTTCCATAATTTTTACTTCAAAGCAATGTATTAAGAATTAAAAGAATGTGTAATATGTATTTAAAAATATCGACATATTTGTAGGGAAGCAACATGCAAAGTTTATAAAAAAATCTGAAATTTTAGAAAACAAAATTTTTTTAATGAATTATTTTCGTAATTTTAATTTTATATTTTAATTTTTGGAAGATTCACCTCACGAATATTATCTTTTCTTGAAAAGTGGAAATTATTTCTGCTTAAAATTTATCACATACAAAATTGAAGGGCCCCTAAAATTTTGGGGTCCAGGGCAGCGGCCCTTAGGCCCCCGCGTTAATCAGGCCCTGTCAGCTGCATGATATAGATGAATGTATGAAAAAGTCCACGGCGGAGAGTTCCACTCTAGATATTTCCCAAAATATTGAATTATTCAGATAAAAGCACTTACATTTTCAGTGCTTATGGCCTCAGTGGTCTTCGTTCTGTCTTATGTAGGCAGAACGAAGTTCATCCTCTGAGCAAACTCGAATGAAAATAAAAAATTAAAGACAAGAATCGGGGAATACCAGTGTTGTAATTGTGGATACTGCAACGGTCTAGTGCACGTACAGAATAATGGCCTCGTCTTGTTCTTATTCTGGCACTTGGTCAACACCTTCATGCAGGTGGGAAAGAAAACAAGAGAGTGCTTGTTGTTCGGTTGAAAAGCAGCAGTTTGATGACGATGGTTGTTTTCGCTGATAAAGATTTTTTAAAAATTTTCCAGCTCTGGCCTAGGTATAAAATGAGAGTAATTCATCACTAACTATTTAGAATGTGAATCTCCATTCAACTTTCTCATGCGTTCTTGCTCTATATTGTTTAGGTCTACATAATATTTCGTAAATTTTTTTTTTCGAGCTGGCAACAGCTCAGTGACGTCGATGGAATTCATTTGCCATATCTATGGTAATATAAACTAGTTTGATACTATCAAAGCCTATAGCGTGATTTAAATAAGTACAAAAAATAACAGGAAAGATCAATCATGCATAAAGCATTGATAATGAAACACTTTCCAACTCAAAGCGATTTTATTTAAACATCTCTAAAATACGATACATTCAGCCCTGACATATTTTAAATTAACACAGTACTACAATAATTTATTATATTTAAAAAACAATGAACTTTATTCAAATGACGTCATCGAAATATAAATCGTCTTGCTCTCTATGTAGAAGCAGAGAATATTTCATTCATACACTTTTATTCCAGACTCCAGAGTTAAACAATTTTACCTGAAAAAAATTCAGCAATTCATATACAACTCATCTTACAATCACTTGTTTACATTCTGCACTCATGAAAATTAGGCTTCGTTGTAGAAATAATCAAAATTTGATGATCATTTAAACTAAAAAATATTGTGATTGCGTTGGCACAGAATATACATGCACAGAAAATAAGCAAAAATAAAGCGGTTTTAGGACGATGCAACACTAAATATAAATTTAAATGAATTTTTAAAATCACAATTTTGACCCTGGAAAAAAAGATGGATGCCATATTTTATTTTGAAGTGGATCACGTGATTTCATCATATTATGTGGGTGTAATTATTATTTTCATTTTTATTTAAAAATCTACGAAACATATTTTGCTAAATTTTTTTTTCTTAAATATTGTATGGGATAAGTTGAATATTTCCTAAATTATGTCTTAAATATATATATATATATATATATATATATATATACAATATATATATAATAAAAAAGATAAAAATAAATAAATAAAAATAGTAAGACTAATTTAAACATGATCAGTGTCATCCCCTGGTTCAAAAACAATACGGAGGAAAATAAAGTAAACAGGATATGAAAGGAAATATCAGACATAAGGAAAACAATGCTACCATATAAGGCAAAATGATCTTAATTTTAAATTTAAAATTATCAATAATACACACGAATTTATCAATATTCAAGAGCGATACATACAAATCAAGTTTAAAAATCAAAGGATTATCAAAATCTATAGGCTCAAAATATTAAAATGACAAAAATAAAAATAAGAGGAAAGATGCAATCAGAAAATATGAAATTGGATAGAACCTCTGCATATCCAGCTTTTCAAGGATCTTTGCATCCACAGAGGTTCCAAATGTGTTTCTCTCAACAATACAGCCACGTGGCCGAAATATCGTATACATATACATGTATGTACATGTGTATATTGCATTTATACATTGCTCCTGATTTAATATATGTTCTAAAATGGCAAAAATGAAATATTAAAATATGAATAGTTGTTTCCTTTTCATAAAATTAGATGTATATATATAGGGTCTAAATTTCGCATTCCATTCTGCCATCACCCTAAACAACTTCTTCAGTCTATATCTTTTGATTTAGATAAATCCATATATCAACTTGCTTGTTCATATTCCATTCCTATTGAAGCATTCCATCTATGGAAGTATACTACTTTACATCTACTTAAAAATGTTATTATAAACATTAAACTAACGAAGCCTAGGTATCCTTATAAACAACTCCTATCTGCTATTAAAGAACTACAACAACATTTTGTCATAACTTATGTAGATAAAGCTTCTAATAATTATGCCATCATTTGTAAAAAATATTATGTTTCTCTGTTACAGAATTACTTAAAAAATAATCAAAGTTTTAAACCCATTAATAATCAGTCTATCAAAATCAAAACTAAAATGCTAAAATTATATACACAATTAAATATTAATTTTAAGTTTTTTAAATTTCCTTCTATTACTTTGGTTCCTAAATTCCACAAATCACCTCTCAGATTTAAAACGGTCACTTGTGGACATAATACCTTTACCACTACAGCTAGTAAGTACTTGCTTAACTGTTTAAATAGAATTAATGAATCTCTTAAATGTAGGAATTCAGGATATTTCATTTTGAACAATAGTTTTGAGTTAGTTAATCACCTTAGCAAGCTTCCATAAATTCTTGGTTTCCATACCTTTGATTTTAAAGACCTATTTAATAATATAGTCATTAAAGATTTATATAAAGTTATTATCTCTCTTTATCATGATTATATATCTCCCAATAATATCGCATTTAATGTCAGAAACTTTCCTATGCTCTTGCACTTTGTGTTATACAACAATTATATTATCCAAGGTGATAACATTTATTTACTAACATCTGATGTACCACAAGGTGGCTGTAGTAGTAGTATTCTCTCTAACTTATATCTTTATTATTATGAATGTCATTTTAACTCTAATTTATATATTATATATAGATATGTTGACGACTTTATTTGTATTATCATTGATGATTCCTATCCAATTAATATTGATTTTTACCCATCTAACCTAGAATTAATTCCTAATGAGCCTAGCGTTAGTCAAACTGTAAATTTTTTAGACCTAAATTTAGATACCCTCAATAATCATATAATCACCAATCTATATGATAAAAAAGATTCTTACAACTTCACTATCATAAAGTTGCTATCATATCAATCTTGTAATTCTATTCAATTGTTTAGAAACATCATTTTAAACCAGCTATTTCGAAAACATCGACTTTCTGATCCTCAGTTTTACTTTCTCCACATCAATAACCTTAAACGCATTTGTCAAAATTACCTATATCCGGAAGTATTTGTAAATAATATTATTAACAATTTCAAATATACCACGTAATAATTTTACACATGCATTATTTATCTTTGATTGGATAACTCATTTTTGAGAATTCACCCATTCCTATCACCTAACTTACCACTTGGCCTGAGTCTAATACTGTTTACTATTTTCGAATGACTATTTTCCACTTGTCCTGAGTCCTATACTGATTACTAGTTTTGAAAGTCTCCATACATTTATGTTTCGTTCCGGTGCCCACTTGCATTGACGAAGTGAGGTGAAATGCTCAGTCGCTTGTTCAACCTACACGTGGTAGCAATTCTTGTGAGTTAATATTTCTGTTCGAGGAGGTTTTATATTTTTCTGATTTGTAATTCAATTGATTTATTTTTCTCCTTCCACTAGCCAGTAGACAGTTGCAATGGTGTCAGTAATTAAATACTATCGCCATTGTCAGAAACTGGCTATTCTATCGGTTTTAATTCAAATTGTATGGCTGTCCTGATGAGAATGCAATTTCGAACTAACCGTCATTTTTTGTGTAGTTTCAATTGATTGTTCTCTATCTCTTAATCTTTTATCTTGAGCTAATTATTATTGCCTTTTCTCATTTTTGCCGTGTTTTCTTTTTCATTTTTATTTATATTTATATATACTTTTTAATTGTGATTTTTGTATCCTAATATTCTTCTCATCTCCCTTTCCATTGTAGTGATATGTTATCTTCTATTTTTATCCTTAGCCTTGGTCTATAGTTACTCATTTGTAACAGATATGCTAGAGATGAGTTTTTTTGTACATACAGTAGTTTATGCATAGTTTTCGATTAAAATCTTTCAATTTTTATTTTATATATATATATACATACACACACACACACACACACACACACACACACATATATATATATATATATATATATATATATATATATATATATATATATATATATATATATATATATATATATATATATATATATATATATATATGTCGTCGCATCTGAAAAACTAGAATTTGCACAATTCTATAATTTGGGTAAAACTTCCCCATACATTCTTTCAGCATTCTAACAAAATTTTTTATAGATTTCATGAGTAATTTTAATTTGTGTAATTTTTTCAGTTGATCGCATTCAGTCATCGCAATAGACCGTCTTGCAATTCAACGGAGATTTCGCGTTTCCTCTCTCTGTATCAGATCCATTTTAAAGAGGTGTGACGGTGGTTGTACATAATGGGTGTGTTCTTGGCATTCGGGAAAAAGCTTCTAGAGAGAGGATTTGATTCATTAATTTTATTTTTCTGCCTTGCGGAGAGGAGTTTTTTCTGTTTCTGTTTGCTTTGCGTATAGTGGTGTATTGAGTAGTAACACACGTTTATTTAAGATCCGGGCTCGATCTTTACTCAATCATTTTGAAAATTAGTTTTGAGTATTTTGATTAAATCATTTTATAAAATCATTCTGATAAAATTATTTAATACTATCTATATGTGGTGCAGAAGTATGGCGCTTGCTTAATGTACTAGTGGGTTCGTACCCGGGTTGTTCCGAGACTGATTTTTTCTTTCCATGTATTGACTTGTTATAAACTTAATAAGAATACTAAAATATAATGCGACATTTTTTTTCTTCTGAAAATTATAATAAAAATGCAATTTGTCATTTTATTTTACTTCATCGTTTATTGCTTTTAAATACGAAAACTTTTTAATAAAATAGAATAAAAGAATACTCTAATTCTCCGAAATGAAACTTTAATTATTTTTTTTAGTATTTTATTTTAATTGTAATTTTTAAGAATTATTTAATAGTTGGAGAACTTGCGCAATAGTGCTCGAATAAAAGAGCAAATTTCAAGTTAACGGATTTTAACTATTTTTTTAATTCAACTAAAAAAAAAATAGTTTTTATATATTTGAAATTTATTTATTTGATATATTGAAAATTTTTATATATTGAAATTTATTTAATAGGAATTACTATTTTCCTTATATACATAATGTATAAGGAAAGTATTGTGACGGGATCGAAAATTCGAATTCGAGTTTTCGACGGGAGAGCACGTTTGAAGCATCCCTGATCACGAATCAAGCGTTTTTGAGGTGATGTCTGTGTGTGTGTGTGTGTGTGTGAAAGTATGTGTGTGTGTGTGTGTGTGAGTGAGTCTGTGGAGACGATATCTCACGAACGAATGGGGCGATTCGAATGAAATTTGGTACACAAATCATAACCTGTGACTACTGGAAGCCCATTTCTTTAAAATACAATTGAATACTCAGTACCCCCCTTAAATATTCGAGAGAAATTTTGAAAAATTCATTAAAAAATCAAAACCTTTAATAAAGTTACACAAATAGACATTTCTTATATAATTTTTCTTTCGAAAACGATTGACATAAACTTTAGAAAGCTAGCATAAACCGTTCTCGAGATATTGCACATTTTTCAAATAAATTTATTGAAAAATCCCATAAATGAAAAAAATATTAACTGCTAAGAAACATGTTCACTTTTCATATGTAATATCATGCGATAAATTTGGTGACATCATTCTTGTGGATCTAATTCGTTCCACTCACGAGAAAAGATACTTTGAGTAATACTTTTGTATTTGAAAGTCAATAGTCATTTATCTGCTGTAAGAATAACTTATTTCTCCATCCATAACGCTTGGCGAGATTTTGGTGACGAATTTAGCCAACTGGAATGTTGCCAACTTGGCAACATTTTTAAATGTTGCCAAATTAACGAAAATCTCGCCAAATGGACAAAAATGACGCTAAATCAATGAAAATGACGGCTAATTGAAGAAAATTCAATATCTTGGAAAGAATATAAGTATCTACTATATGAATAACATTTTTTTTAACTGTAAAAGTAGTAAATTTATTGCATAATATAAGGAAAGTCATGTGCTGCCTACATCAGATTTTATTACCAATGGAAAAAGTAGTGGCATAGCATAAGTGACATAGTACAATTACTTTAATTGTAATTTTATTTTCATTTATTGTCAAATACGAATTATTTCTAATAAAACGGAATAAAAAAAATTAAATTTTACTAAATGAAATTCTAATTTATCTTCTTATAGTATTTATTTAATTTGTAATTTCTTAAGAATCATGTAATAACTGGAGAACTTACCCACTAGTGTTCGAATAAGAAAATATAATTTCCATTTAATGGACTCAATTAATAAATAATGTATAATGTATTATAATATAATTTATTTAAATTTAATGTATTTCAATATAATGTATTTCAATTTAACTACAGTTAATTAGTTTTATATAAATCTCTTTTTGAAATTTATTTAATAAATGTTGCTTCATCAATAGTAAAATAGATAGGTAACACAGTACAGCGACGAAATCTCTAAGGCTTAAACATCTCTCAATAACGGATATTCATTGCTCGTTGCTGAAGGCCACTGTAATTTCATTTTCAATAAGCAGATACCTCTATATAGCGGACAAAAATCATACCATGAATGACCATAACTGAGAGGGTTTCACTGTATTGAAAATGAAATTAAACTTACACAGATATTCACATATCGAATTTCACCTTTTGTGGATTCAGTTACGGCAACTTGAAATGAACTAATTCAGGAAGAACACTGGTGGGGCAACAACACACTTTCCGCTTGTTTCCCATTATCGTTACACTTGCATGGGCCACAATAGATTGGATGTTACCATTGGTCTTTTTGCTTTCACAAAATGGCAATAAGAAACAGAAGGCTTCCCGATAGTTACAACAAATAGTCAGAAATGAACCAGAAGGAGAAGTTTTGCTGGGTATCTCTTTGTACAGTTACCCCTAATTCGAATTTTGGAATATTTAAATTTCCCAGTCGGTCTCGAAAGTGAGAGGGATTGATTGACACTAAGGTTCTAGCTACAGCTGCAGTGCACGATAATTTTGATTTGTCACTCAGTTACCCAGTTCAGTGCATATTATTATCAGTTGGCGAATGGGCAGTTAAAAATTTCAATTTTCCAAAGGAACAGCCCCGCAGCCTCGTTGCAGTTTAAGTTCAATGTTATGAAAATGGGTGTCGGCTGCGTGAGAAAACTAACTTTTAGTAATCTTCCTCTGAAGCCATGGGCGCCCATAGAATTTTTCAAAGAGGGGCAAACCACTGGCGCCAGTGGGGCAGACTTAAGATAAGATGTACAACGTTAACTAGTCTGATGCTCGCCTTTGTGACCTTGAACGTCCAGGGGAGGACAAAAAGGGAAACTATGGGCGTCCATGCCTGAATCTTGTAAAATTGGAGCGTTTAACACATTTTCTCGCTCCATTATGAAAACGTTTATTCGGTGCGTTGTTGTTGTTGTTGTTGAGATCCAGACCATCCTACCTACCAGAAAGGTGTAAGGTAACTGTTTGGATGGTCGGGAAGTGCCACCCAATTTAGACCGGAACCCAGTGGGGGAGGCATCCACAGGGCCCTTACCCTCCTTTCCCTACAACCAACCTCTTGGAAGGACTTACGGACCCACATGTTTAACGTGATCGTACTCTGCGTGAACATGGCGTCAGTTTTGGCAGTGGTGGGAATCGAACCCGGGCTTACCGAGTGCAATTCCCGCACGCTAACCACTGGACTACCGCGCCCTGTTTATTCGGTGCGTGTAAAAAAAAAAGAACTAAACCGGCAAATCGATGCCGGTTGTCAGTTCAGTGGGAAGGAGCCAGATTCTAAGAATCGAAAGATATTCCAGCCAGAGTTTTATTTTTAGGCATACATCCGGATGGGGGGGTGGGGGAACCGAAGTCCACCAGAAACGACCATTCGCCCATCACCCATGGAGGACATTTTATATTACCGAGCCATAGGTTAATAAATTCAGACTATAATGATAAATGAAGTTTTGTTTCTTCAAGAAAGTCAGACATTGCACCGACGTGTTTCCTACTGGCTGGTGTCGCAAAAACCTCATTTTAAATTAGTCCGCTGGAATCAGGATGGCAGAACAACTTACTGATTTAACGTTATTCCTCCGGAAAGATTCCACATTTTGATTGCAGGTCGGAAAGAATCCTTTGATTTCAAAGTGAAACGATGTCTATCAAAAGGAAAATTTCGCGGTCATCTATGACTTCTTTTGTCAAAAACCAGAGAACTAACTGGTGCTAAGGAAACAGAATTGGAATGTTTGTCCTATTAGTCACGGAAGAATCAACTTCATTAGCGTTAACGCCAGCTGGAGGAAGTTTATTCTTGAAATGGATGAACGGGTAATTATTATATACATATTAATTGTTTCTATATATGTAATTATAGTAGTTAAAATTATTCTTCGTAGCAAAAGAAATATTCTTCATACGCAATTTTGGCTTTAAAATGTTAGCACATAGCTTCCGAAACCGTTTTTTTCTTCTTTATAATTTAGTCAATCTCATTTACTGGTAGTTTTGAGTAATTTAAGCGATTGTTATTTTCATTTAGTCGATGAAGTTAGCGATTTCTAAAACCAGTTTTCCTTCATTCTGTATTATATTCTTCTTTGATCCAGTCTCAATAACCGGTATTTTCATAGTAGTTCGATTGATGACAATAACTTGCGAAACCGATTGCTTCCTTCTGTTATATTCTTCTGCATTACAGCCTCATTCCACTGTAATTTTCTAACTTTCCTCTTTTACAAGGGTTTGTCTATATCTCCCTCCCTCTAAACCCTTTCATTTTCACCAGTAATTTAACTGTTCATATTTGGTTTTCCCTCTGTTTTAAATTTAAATCTCATTTCAATGCTGTCTTTGAGTACAGCTTTCCAAATCTTCGTGTGTGAGAGGGCGGGGGGGGGGGGGGGGTAGTAAATTTTTATCGGTTGTGTTTTAACGACTATGTTGATATGTTTACAGTGTCTCTTTTAGGCATATTATCTGGGAGGGCGGAGCATAGATCTTACAAGTATAGATAAGCTAAAGAGAGTCTTTTCTGCTATCCAACATAGTAGAACTTGTCACGTGATCAAATGTTCCCAGGCTCAGGACGTGGTGAGTAGAACTGGGTCTTGGTAGCAAGTGAATCCTACTCTCCGACATCCAGATATCCTTGAGAGCAGGACCTCTGGACTGGTAAAGTGGATTTTAGATCATATGATGAGTTCTCTTTGTTGGATAGCATTGCTTCAATACTGTAACAGTAGCAAGCCCCGTCCAATAGCGTGTCTAGTATATAAGGTCTAGGGGCGGATGTGGGGGGGGGGGGGCGAAGCCTTTTAGGAAGCACCCATTTGACCCTCCTCTTCGGAGGCATTTTATGTTATCGATCCAAATGTATACTAACCGATATAAATTTAGTAGTAAAAAATATATTGGGAAAGTCCACCTCTAAGGAGGACTTTCCTAATATATTTTTTACTACTAAATTTATATCGCCGCTATTCGCCGTCCTCTACGGTCAAAATGCCCTGAAATAAATACGGTATGCTTACGGTTGGGTTTCGTTTTCAATGGCTGATATCACCCGTTAGCGAATTTTTGCTTTGGATATTTGTGCCGTATTCGAAACTCTTTTTGCCTGCCATGTCGCAATTCGTTCTCAGTTGTTGACACCATACATTATTTTATGAGCTGAATAAGAGGGCTTGAAACGCTCTCGAAATAATTGCAGTCTACTAATTGGCCTATAACTAATTTCTTCATGGAAGTATTAGAAAGTTATAGTTGACATTAAGTTTAAAAACGTGCTTCCTGTAAGGTTTCATTTGCCCCCCCCCCACCCCCACCCCTCTCTCAGATAAAAAGTCCTGAAAGAAACAGTTCAATCTAAATCAATTCGGACAATAAAGGCTTTACTGTACCTGCTGGACCAAATCATAGCCGGGCTTATTCGTCGAGTGTTTGGAAAAGGGCTCACCGTGATTAGGAGTAAAGATGGCTGTATATGGGCGGATCGCCCTTGATCCAGTTCCGATTGCGTGGTCTGTAATTATCTTGAACTGGAAACAATACGTTATTATTCCTGAAGATATATTTCGTTGACAATACCGTGTTGACAATTTCAATAACAGTTCTCCGGAAGTGTTTGTGTGATGGCGAGCAGTGTGAAGCATTGGTTGTCACACACAGAAAAAATAGTGTGTAATAAGGACCTTACATATTCAAAAACACTGTCAATACCGCACTTCATTACTTTTGACCCCGTCATTACTCTTCACACTTTTACACACTCACTATTATTTACCGGCCATCCAAATTGCTACTCTAAGTCCTAGGACGAGTCGGGTGGCTTGGGCTTTCGACACTCACTATTTAGGAGGGCGCGGTAGCCCTGTGGTTAGCGCGCTGGAATTGCACTCGGTAGGCCTGGGTTCGATTCCAGCCACTGCAAAAACTGCCGCCGTGTTCACGCGGAGTACGATCACGTTAAATATGTGGGTCCGTAAGTCCTTCCGAGAGGTTGGTGGTAGGGGAAGGAGGGTATGGTCCCTGTGGATGCCTCCCCCACTGGGTTCCGGTCTAAATTGGGTGGCACTTCCCGAAAGTCCAAAACAGTTACCTTACACCTTTCTGGTAGGTCGGACGGTCTGGGTTTCAACAACAACACTCACTATTTAGGGCGCGGTAGCCCATTGGTTAGCGCGCTGGAGTTGCACTCGGTAGGCCCGGGTTCGATTCCAGCCACTGCCAAAACTGCCGCCGTGTTCACGCGGAGTACGATCACGTTAAACATGTGGGTCCGTATGTCCTTCCGAGATGTTGGTGGTAGGGGAAGGAGGGTACGGTCCCTGTGGATGCCTCCCCCACTGGGTTCCGGTCTAAATTGGGTGGCACTTCCCGGCCGTCCAAACAGTTACCTTACACCTTTCTGGTAGGTCGGACGGTCTGGGTCTCAACAACAACAACACTCACTATTTAGTAGAGATGTGGATACGAAAACTTTCTGGAAATTGGAAAATTTTCCGATATGTTTTTCTGGAAAATTTTCCATTTTTTTTTTTTTAATTAATTTGAAAATAGAATGCAATACATTTTTCAAACAGTTTTTCTGAAAAGCAAGTAGCTTTACAAGAAGTTTTTGATCATTGAGTTTTTTAATTTTGAAAAGAAAAACAAAGGAGGGCGTGACGCCCATGCCTGAATGTGTGCTTTATTTTAAACAAGAAAGATCAACCATGCATAAAGTATTGATTAAGAAACACTTTCTAAATTCAATGCAATTTTATTTAAACATTTCTAAAGTGCGATACATTCATCAGTAATATTTTAAAAATTATCACAATACTACATTAACTTATTGTATTTGAAAACTTAAAACTTCATAAAAAAAATGAACTATATTCAAATGAAAGCATTGAAATATAAATTGCCTGGTTTAAACATCTCTGAAATGCGATACTTTCCTCGGTAATATTTTTAAAATTATCATAATACTACAATAATTTATTATATTTGAAACCTTCATCGAAAATAAATGAACTTTTCAAATGACGTCATCAAAATATTAATCAGCTGGCTCTTTAAATAAAATCAGCATTTCATTCATAAACATTTTTCCATTCATTCCATTCATCACAATACTATAATAATTAATTTTATTTAAAACTTAAAATCATGGAGGTACAAGTAATATAACTCTATGCTCAAAACTTCATCAAAAAATCGGTTGCTTCTCTGTAAAATCAATGATTGTTTCATTCATATCAGCTATATTGCAAACTCCATGGGCTAAATGGTTTTACATCAAAGAAATGCAGTGATTCTTATACAACTCATTCTACATCTTTTGGTATTTACATCCTCCATAAGTGAAAAGTAGGCTTCGTTGTAGACATAATCAAAGTTGAATGATCATTTAAACTCAACTATATTGTAATTGCGTTGTTTCAGGATGTAGATGCACAGAATTTAAGCAAAAATAAAGCGGTTTTAGGACGGATACAACACTCAATATGAATTAAAAAGAACTTTAAAAATCACGATTTTGACACAAGATGGATGCCATATATAATTTTGAAGTGGGTCACGTGATCTCCTCATATATACTGATCACGTGATCTCTTCAAATAAAGGATGTAATTATTATTTTAATTTTTATTTAAAAGACTACTGAATATATTTTGCTGAATTTTTTTTTTATATATTTTATGGGATAATTTTAACATTTTCTTAAACTTTCGAAGCAATTTGTGAATTTTAAATCCGCTTAAAAAATATTTGGAAAATTAGGTCCCATAGGGTTCAATGTACTTCATTTTGTCAACCCGAGTTCAATCCCAAACTAATTGTGTGATATCATTCATTTATATTCCCATAGGTCCCACAGATCGTCTGAACAACATACTAAAATTTCGTTTTGATAAAGTCATTTTTACGGCAATTATCGTGCTAACGGACAGACAGATTGACAGACAGACAGACAGAGTGAACAAAGTCATAAGCACTTTTCAACTATGTTGTAAAGTGTTAATAAAACGAATGGATGACGACCAAAAGGAGTACAAGTGACATTTTACTCTTTCTTAGAAAAAGCAAATAAAGTTTAAAGAAGTATATCCTTTCAGTGTTAAGTTCACCAAAATTTATAAAAATATTAAAAAAATGGAATACTTACAAATTCTGCTAGGGAAAAGAGCTTTAATAGCACTAAATACTCGTATATGCTTAACACATCTTGCAAATTGTCTCGTCTTTCTCATGATACTCACAAGCAGGTATTTTTGAAAAAGGTTTTAATATTATATAACATAATTTATTTTTAAAAGTGCTTAATTACAAGCACTTTTAACAATTTACAGCATAGCTGAAAAGTGTTTATGACTTTGTTCATTCTGGCTGCCTGTCTGTCTGTCCGTTAGCACGATAACTGCCGTAAAAATGACTTTATCAAAATGAAATTTTAGTATGTTGTTCTGCAGTCTGTGGGACCTATGGGAATATAAATGAATAATATCACCCAATTAGTTTTGGATGGAACCCCGATTGAAAAAATGAAATACATTGAACCCTATGGGATCTAATGTATCAAACATTTTTTAAGCGAATTTAAAATTTATAAATTGCTTCGAAAGTTTTAGAAAATATTCAAATTATCCCATAAAATATATAAAAAAAAGTTCAGCAAAATATATTCAGTAGTTATTTAAATAGAAATTAAAATAATAATTACACCCATATTATATGAAGAGATCACGTGACCCATTTCAAAATAAGATATAACGTCCATCTTGTGTCAAAATCGTGATTTTTAAAATTCTTTTTATATTTAGTATTATATCCGTCCTAAACCGCTTTATTTTTGCTTAAATTCTGTGCATCTACATTCTGAAACAACACCTAATGTTCACTTATGGAGGATGTAAATACCAAAAGATGTAGAATGAGTTGTATAAGAATTGCTGTATTTCTTTAACGCAAAACTATTTAGTCCATGGAGTCTGCAATCTAGCTGATATGAATGAAACATTTATTGATTTTACACAGAGAAGCAGACCCTGGAATAAACCCGGTCCATGTGGATGCCTCCCCCACTGGGTTCCGGTCAAAATTGGGTGGCACTTCCCGGCCGTCCAAACAGTTGCCTTACACCTTTCTGGTAGGTCGGACGGTCTGGGTGTCAACAACAACAACAGAGAAGCAGACGATTTTTTTGATGAAGTTTTAAGTATAGAGTTAAATTACTTGTACTTCCATGGTTTTAAGTTTTTAAATAAAATAAATAATTGTAGTATTGTGATGAATGAAAGGAATGGAAAAAAGTTTATGAATGAAATGCTGCCTTCATAGAGAGAGCAAGGCGATTTATATTTCGATGACGTCATTTGAATAAAGTTTATTTGTTTTCGATGAAGTTTTCAAACATAATGAATTATTGTAGTATTGTGATAATTTTAAAAATACTACCGCTGAATGTATCGCATTTTAGAGATGTCTAAACCAGGCAATTTATATTTCAATGCCGTCATTTGAATGAAGTTCATTTTTTTTCGATGAAGTTTTAAGATTTGAAATATAATAAATTCATGTATTATTCTGATAATTTTAAAAATATTACTGAGGAATGTATCGCATTTTAGAGATGTTTAAATAAAATTGCATTTCAGTTGGAAAGTGTTTCATAAACAATGCTTATGCATGATTGATCTTTCTTGTACAATTATAATCAGATTTTAATTTTTTTTTAAATATCATTTTATAACCTACTTTTATACGTATAATAAACAGTAATTTATTTATGATTCTGATAAGGTTCAACAATTTTAAATTATTTTTTATGCTGTTCCTTTTGTACAGTGCTTTAAAATTGGAATTTTGAAAAACAAAAACAAAAAAAAACATTATTATAGATGAAATAAAATTATGTGTAAGTTATCAAAAGCAAGCGTATTTAAAGAAAATAATAAATTGTAGCTGTTAACTGCTGCATACATATATAAGAAATTTTCGTGTATAGAAATTTTTATATATTTCTAGATTTAACCATTATTTTAGCTTTATCTATATAAATAAAATTGAAAATCTGTCTATTTGTCCCGTCATCACGGGAGAACGGCTGAACCGAATTTGATGAAATTTTGTGGGTAACCTGGAAATTGTCTCACTTAACATTTAGTCTATGTTTGGAGTTTCTACGATTAGTGGTTCTCGAGATATTAGTAGAAAACGAAATTTTCGTTTGTCTCATCATCTCGGGAGAACGGCGGAAGCGAATTTAATGAAATTTTGTAGATAGCCTTGAAATAGCCCCCCCATAAATTTCCCCCAAGAGGTTGTCGAGATATTAATGAAAAACGAAACTTTTTCCCAGGAGTTCTACTCTCTAACTCCGTGGTTTATCCAAACGAAAACCTTGAAAATCGTTTGAAAGTAAATTAAAACCTTATCTCTGAGTTTGATAGGAGATTTTTTGCGCTAATTAGTCACTTTCTGAAAACATGAATGGTTTGAAACATGATTTAAATGGTAAAACTGTCTCCATGGTTTATCTTTCACAAGCTTTTACTGAACAATGAAAAGTATAAAGAAATCAAAATGTTTATTTAATTTCGCAGTTCACGAGGAAGTTTCTATTTTATATCATGTTTCTCAGAAACGCAATTAAATTAAATCTGTCTGTTAATTTTAATTATTATTTTTTCGATTTGAATAATAAATAAATGGATATAAAAATATATATTAGAAAAGAACGATTTGTTTTTTCTTATAGCATTTTTGATTGGATAATATCAATTATAGTCTTCAGGTTTAAACGTTATCATTATTGGTATTTACGGGGATTATTGAGTCAGGCATTATTGATATTTTCAAGTTATTATGCAATTGTTTTATTATGACAAAAATTGCTTAAACTCATATATTGTACGTTGTACGAGTAATCTTCTACAAATACACGGGTATATCTTCTAATTTACGAGAATATAAGTAGTACAGGTATATTGGCATAGGTTTTGATACATATTGGCATATATTGGAATCAATTACAACCTTCTGGTATAAAGATTACGGGAATTATTGATATTTTCAATTTATTACGGCATCTCTTTTATTTTGGTACAGATTTTTGAGTCTCATATTGTAATATGGGTAATCTTCTAATGTACTAATACAGGTTATATCTTCTAATATTCGCGTCTATAAGTAGTACGGGTCATTACAATTTTAATGCTTTCATTTGCTAACATCATTTCAGTACTCTATTCTAAAATAACAAATTTAATTTCATAGATTTGAGTCGTTTTTATAAATTTGGCGACATTTCCGTCAATTTGGCAACGTTTAAGAAGAGTTGTCAAGTTAGCGATATCCCGCCAAATTCATAGATCTGAATTTGCAGATCTCAAGAAGAAAACATCCCGATCCCGTTTGTATGTATATACTAAATGAAAACACTGAAATTGTATTAGAAGATATACCCGTTCTACTCTTTTTCTGTTTCAACAATCGGATAAATGAATTTATTGGGTAAACATAATATATGAATTTATTAGCTAAACACAATATATACGCTTGAAAACTCTTTGCCAAAATAAAGGAAAGTGATGTACGCAGTCCGCAATTGATATAATTAAAAGAAAAATCAAACCGTTCTTTTCTAAAATATATTTTTATATCCATTTATTTATTACTCAAATCGAAAAAATAATAACTAAAATTAACAGGCAGATTTAATTTAATTGCCTTTCTGAGCAACATGATATAAGATAGAATCTTCCTCATAAACTGCGAAATTAAATAACCATTTTGAATTCTTTATAATTTTTATTGTTGAGTAAAAGCTTGTGAAAAATAAACCATGGAGACAGATTTTCCATTTAAATTCATATTTCAAACAATTCATGTTTTCCGAAAGTGACTAATTAGCGCAAAAATCTCCCCCTGGTCTTAGAGACTCGAAACTTGGACTAAATTAATGGGGGGGGGGGGCTGCTATTTCAAGGTTATCCTCAAAGTTTCATTAAATTCGCTTTAGCCATTCTCCCGTGATGATGAGGCAAACGAAAGTTTCGTCTTTTGCTATTATCTGGAAAACCACTGGTCGTAGAAACTCCATGGACTAAATTTTAAGTGGGGCTATTTCCAGGGTACCCACAAAATTTCATCAAATTTGGTTCAGACGTTCTCCCGTGAAGATGGGACAAACAGACAGACAGATTTTCAATTTCATTTATATAGATTACTAGCAGCATACCCATTCTTCGTACGGAGTATGTAATATAAAGAAATTTATAATTCGCAATCTTGTGCAAATTCTGTTAAAATATTAACTTATTGCTCATAAAGAGAGAGAAGTTTAAGAATATCTGTTCTCACTATGCAAAATTATCCTTAAGGGCAGATCTGAAGAATAAAACTTCCTGGCCACTTTTGTAAGCAAATTTAAAAAAAAAAGGAATTGAATCAATATATGCAACCCCGTACTACTTATATTGTCGCAGATTAGAAAATATGCCAGTGTGTTAGTAGAAGCTTACCCGTATTGCATTATGAGTCTCAAAAATATTTGCCAAAGTAAAAGAGATGACGTAAAAAATTGAAAGTATCAAAAATCCCCGTAATCTTAATACCAGAAGTACATAATTGATTCCAATATATGCCAATATATATCAAAATATATGCCAATATACCTGCACTACTTATATTCTTGTATATTAGAAGATATACCCATGCATTTGTAGAAGATTACTCGTACAACGTACTATATATGAGTTTCAACAATTTTCGTCATAATAAAACAATTCCATAATAATTTGAAAATATCAGTAATCCCTGAATCAACAGTCCCCGAAAATATCAATAATAATGATGTTTAAAACTGAAGATCGTAATTGATATTATCCAGTCAAAAATTCAATGTCAATGAAATTTATTTTATATACATATTTTTATTATTCATATCGGAAAAGATTTAATAAAAACCGTATGCCGCATAACATATTGGATCCGTTGCTAAGCGACATGATATCATTTGCTTTAAATAAATTGGTGGAAATCATATCATCTGAATAATGCAATCTCCATGGAAGGTTTGGCGACATTTTCGTCAATTTAGCGATAACTTAAAAAATCGCCAAATTTATCGCCAAGTGGTACTGTAGAACTGATAGTCCCATCTTGCGACAAATTGACGAAACATCATCACAATACTATCCCCCGGCCGTCCAAACAGTTGCCTTACAACTTTCTGGTAGGTCGGACGGTCTGGGTCTCAACAATACTATCCCCTAACAAAACATAATTAATTTCATTTATTAAGCGCGGTTTTATCAATTTCATGATATTTTCATAAATTTGGTGATATTAAAAAAATTCGTTAAATGTGTTACTAAGTAGGATGGATGGATTGACCGACAAATGCTACAGAAACATCATTTCAGTACTTTATTCTAAAAAAACAAATTTAATTTCATTGATTTGGGTCATTTTTATCAATTTGGAGACATTTCCACTAATTTGGTAAAGTTTAAGAAATGTTACCAAGTTATTTAGAGATATTCCTCTAAATTCGTAGCTCTGAATTTGCAGATCTGAAGAATAAAATATCCTGATCCCGTTTGTATATACTAAATGAAAACACTAAAATTTTATTAGCAGATACATACACCCGTTCTACTCTTTTTCTGCTTCAACAATCGGCATAATGCATTTATTGAGTAAAGACAATATATGAGCTTATTAGCTAAACACAATATATGAGCTTGAAACCTGTTTGCTAAAATAAATGAAAGTGATGTACGCAGTCCGCAATATATATAATTAAAAGAACAATCAAGCCGTTCATTTATAAAATATATTTTTACATCCATTTATTTATTATACAAATAGAAAAAATAATAATAAATATTAACAATACATTTAATTTCATTCCGTTGCCGAGCAACAGGATATAAGATAGAATCTTCCTCATAAAATGCGAAATTTATAGCCATTTTGATTTCTTTATACTTCACATCGTTGAGTAAAAGCTTGTGAAAGATGAACCATGGAGGTAGATTTTTCCATTTAAATTCATGTTTCAAACAATTCATGTTTTCCTATAGTGACTAATTAATGCAAAAATCCTGCACCAAACTCGGAAATAAAGTTTTATTTCATTTTGGCGTTTTAATCAAACGATTTTCATCCTTTCCGTTTGGATAAACCACGGAGTTGGAGAGTAGATCTCCTAAGAAAAAGTTCCGTTTTTCATTAATATCTCGACAACCCCTTGTCTTAGAAACTTGAAACTTGGACAAAATTTATGGGGGGCTATTTCAAGACTATCCACAAAATTTCATTAAATTCGGTTCAGCCGTTTTTCCGTGATGATGAGACAAACGAAAATTTCGTTTTTTACTAATATCTCGAGAACCACTGGTCGTAGAAACTCAAAATATGGACTAAATTTTAAGTGGGGCTATTTCTAGGCTACCCACAAAATTTCATCAAATTCGGTTCAGCCGTTCTCCCGTGATGATGGGACAAACAGACAGACAGACAGACAGATTTTCAATTTTATTTATATAGACTAGCAGCATACCCGTTCTTCGTACGGAGTATATAATATAAAGAAACTTGAAATTCATAATCATGCCCAAATTCTTATAGTAAACTAAATGACATGTTTAATCAAAATATTCTGTTAAAATATTTAATATAATGCTCCTAAAAAGAAGTTTAAGAATCTCTGTTCTCTCTATATAAAATTATCTTCATGGACATATCTGAAGAATAAAACATCTTGGACCCCTTATGTAAGCAAATATAAAAAAAAATATGGAATTGAATCAACATATGCAAAATAAAAGCGTTAAAATTGTATGGGACCCGTACTAATTATATACGCGAATATTTGAAAATATAACCTGTATTAGTAGATTACATGTATAAATTGAAAATACCAATAAACCCGTAATCTTTAAATCTGAAGACAGTCATTTATTCCAATATATGTCAAAATTAAAGTGCTAAAATTATATGGGAAGATATACACGTACTACTTATAATGTCTGATTATTAGAAGACGATTACCTGTTTTGCAATATGAGTCACAAATGTTTTTTGGTAAAATACAACAGACGACGTAATAAATTGAATATATAATTAATCACCTTAATCTTCATACCAGAAGACTGTACTTGATTCCAATATATATGCCAATATACCTGTACTACTTATATTCTCGTAGGTTAGAAGATATACCCGTGCATTCCTAGAAGATTACTCGTACAACGTACAATATGCGTGTGTCAGCAATTTTTGTCGCAATAAAACAATGGCGTAATAACTTAAAAATATCAATAATCCCTGAATCAATAATTCCGGAAAATATCAATAATAATAATGTTTAAACCTGAAGAGTATAATTGATATTATCCAGTCCAAAATGAAATGGCAATGAAATTTATTTTATATACATATCTTCATTATTCAAATCGGAAAGGATTTAATAAAAATCGTCTGCCGCATAAACACATTGGATTTAAATCCGTTGCTAAGCGACATGATATCATTTGCTTCAAATAAATTGGTAGAAAAAATATCGTCTAAATAGTTATATTTCTATGGAACATTTGGCGACAGTTTCGTCAAATTAGCGACATTTTAAAAAATCGCCAAATTTATCGCCAAGTGGGACTGCAGAACTGACAGTTCCACTTTGCGACAAATTGACGAAATATCATCACAATACTATCCCCTAACAAAAAACAATTAATATCATTTATGTAGCGCAATTTTATCAATTTCAAGATATTTTTATAGATTTGAAAACATTTTTATCAATTTGGTGACATTTTAAAAATTCGCTAAATGTATTACTAAGTAGGATGGTTGGTCTGACAGATAAATGCTAACCAAACATCATTTCAGTACTCTCTTCTAACAAAACAAAAAAAATTTCATTGATATGTAGAAGACCCAAGCAACACGACCAACCCGAAGGTTTATTGCAGCTGTTTGTGTGTCGTTTATATCAATTTGGCGACATTTCCGTCAATTTGGCAAAGTTTAAGAAAAGTTGTCAAATTAGCGATATCCCTCCAAATTCGTAGCTTTGAATTTGCAGATCTGAATGAAACATTCTTATCCCGTTTCAATATACTAAATGAAAACACTACAATTGTATTAGAAGATATACCCGCTCTACTCTTTTTCTGTTTCAACAATCGGCTATATGAATTTATTGGCTAAACACAATATATGAGTTTAGTAGCTAAATGCGATATAAGCTTGAAAACTCTTTGCCAAAATAATTGAAATCGATGTACGCAGTCAGCAATTAATATAATTAAAAGAAAAATCAAACCGTCCATTCATAAGATATACTTTTATATCCATTTATCCATTTATTTATTATTTAAATCGAAAAAAAATAATAAAAACATTAACAAACACATTTAATTTAATTGCGATGCCGAGCAACATGATATATCCTCCTAAAATGTTAAAATTTATTAACCACTAATAGCACACCCGTTATTCGTACGGAGTGTATAATTTAAAGAAACTTAAAGTTCGCAATCATGTGCAAATTCTGTTAAAATATTAAATTTATTGCTCCTAAAGAGAAGTTTAAGAATATATGTTCTCACTATGCAAAATTATCTTCACAATCAGATCTGAAGAATAAAACATCCTGCCCCCTTTTGTAAGCAAATTTACAGAAGAAAAAATAGGAATTGAATGAATATATGCAACCCCGTACTAATTATATTGTCGCAGATCAGAAAATATGCCAATGTGTTAGTAGAAGATTACCCGTATTACAATATGCGTCTCAAAAATATTTGCCAAAATAAAAGAGATGACGTAATAAATTGAAAACATCAATAATATCCGTACTCTTCATACCAGACGGTCGTAATTGATTCCAATATATGCCAATATGTATCAAAACCTATGCCAATATACCTGTACTACTTATATTCTCGTAAATTAGAAGATATACCCGTGTATTTGTAGAAGATTACTCGTACAACGTACAATATATGAGTTTAAGCAATTTTTGTCATAATAAAACAATTGCATAATAACTTGAAAATATCAATAATCCTTGAATCAATAATCCCCGAATATATAAATAATAATAATTTTTAAACCTGAAGACCGTAATTGATATTATCCAGTCAAAAATGCTATAAGAAAAATCAAATCGTTCTTTTCTAAAATATATTTTTATATCCATTTATTTATTATTCAAATCGAAAAAATAATTATTAAGATTAACAGACAGATTTAATTTAATTGCGTTTCTGAGTAACATGATATAAGATAGAATCTTATAACATGTTAAATATTATAACATATTATAACATATTATAACATATAAGTTATTATAACATAAACTGCGAAATTAAATAACGATTTTGATTTCTCTATACTTCTCATTGTTCCGTAAAAGCTTGTTTTAAATAAACCATGAACCATGGAGATAGATTTCCCCTTTAAATCATGTTTCAACAATTCATGTTTTCAGAAAGTGACTAATTAACGCAAAAAATCTCCCATCAAACTCAGAGATTAAATTTTAATTCACTTTCAAACGATTTTCAAGCTTTTCGTTTGGATAAACCACGGAGTTAGGGAGTAGAACTCCTAGGAAAAAGTTCCGTTTTTCATTAATATCTCGACAACCCCAGGTCTTAGAAACTCGAAATTTGGACAAAATTTATGGGGGGATATTTCAAGGCTATTCACCGAATTTCATTAAATTCGGTTTAGCCGTTTTTCCGTGATGATGGGACAAACGAAAATTTCGTTTTTTACTAATATCTCGAGAACCACTGGTCGTAGAAACTCAAAACACGGATATAATTTTAAGTGGGGCTATTTCTGGGCTACCCACAAATTTTCATCAAATTCGGTTCAGCCGTTCTCCCGTGATGGTGTGACAAACAGACAGACAGACAGACAGACAGACAGACAGACAGATTTTCATTTTTATTTATATAGACTAGCAGCATACCCGTTCTTCGTACGGAGTATATAATATAAAGAAACTTGAAATTCATAATCATGCCCAAATTCTTATAGTATACTAAATGACATGTTTAATCAAAATATTCTGTTAAAATCTATATAAATAAAAATGAAAATCTGTCTGTCTGTCTGTCTGTCTGTCTGTCTGTCTGTCTGTCTGTCTGTCTGACTGTTTGTCACACCATCACGGGAGAACGGCTGAACCGAATTTGATGAAATTTTGTGGGTAGCCCAGAAATAGCCCCACTTAAAATTATATCCGTGTTTGGAGTTTCTACGACCAGTGGTTCTCGAGATATTAGTAAAAAACGAAATTTTCGTTTGTCTCATCGTCCCGGAAAAACGGCTGAACCGAATTTAATGAAATTTGGTGAATAGCCTTGAAATATCCCCCCATAAATTTTGTCCAAGTTTCGAGTTTCTAAGACCTGGGGTTGTCGAGATATTAATGAAAAACGGAACTTTTTCCTAGGAGTTCTACTCCCTAACTCCGTGGTTTATCCAAACGAAAAGCTTGAAAATCGTTTGAAAGTAAATTAAAATTTAATCTCTGAGTTTGATGGGAGGTTTTTTGCGTTAATTAGTCACTTTCTGAAAACATGAATTGTTTGAAACATGATTTAAAGGGGAAATCTATCTCCATGGTTCATGGTTTATTTAAAACAAGCTTTTACGGAACAATGAGAAGTATAGAGAAATCAAAATCGTTATTTAATTTCGCAGTTTATGTTATAAGCCATGACATATTTACCATGTTATAAGATTCTATCTTATGTTACTCAGAAACGCAATTAAATAAAATCTGTCTGTTAATTTTAATAATTATTTTTTCGATTTGAATAATAAATAAATGGATATAAAAATATATTTTAGAAAAGAACGATTTGATTTTTCTTATAGCATTTTTGACCGGATAATATCAATTACGGTCTTCAGGTTTAAAAATTATTATTATTTATATTTTCGGGGATTATTGATTCAAGGATTATTGATATTTTCAAGTTATTATGCAGTTTTTTTATTATGACAAAAATTGTTTAAACTCATATATTGTATGTTGTACGAATCTTCTACAAATACACGTGTATATCTTTTAATCTACGAGAATATAAGTAGTACAGGTATATTGACATATGTTTTGATATATATTGGCATATATTGGAATCAATTACGACCTTCTTGTATAAAGAGGACGGATATTATTGATGTTTTCAATTTATTACGTCATCTCTTTTATTTTGGCAAATAATTTTGAGACGCATATTGTAATACGGGTAATCTTCTACTAACACATTGGCATATTTTCTGATCTGCGACAATATAATTAGTACGGGGTTGCATATATTCATTCAATTCCTATTTTTTCTTCTGTAAATTTGCTTTCAAAAGGGGGCAGGATGTTTTATTCTTCAGATCTGATCGTGAAGATAATTTTGCATAGTGAGAACATATATTCTTAAACTTCTCTTTAGGAGCAATAAATTTAATATTTTAGCAGAATTTGCACATGATTGCGAACTTTAAATTTCTTTAAATTATACACTCCGTACGAATAACGGGTGTGCTGTTAGTGGTTAATAAATTTTAACATTTTAGGAGGATATATCATGTTGCTCGGCATCGCAATTAAATTAAATGTGTTTGTTAATGTTTTTATTATGTTTTTTCGATTTAAATAATAAATAAATGGATAAATGGATATAAAAGTATATCTTATGAATGGACGGTTTGATTTTTCTTTTAATTATATTAATTGCTGACTGCGTACATCAATTTCATTTATTTTGGCAAAGAGTTTTCAAGCTTATATCTTATTTAGCTACTAAACTCATATATTGTGTTTAGCCAATAAATTCATATAGCCGATTGTTGAAACAGGAAAAGAGTAGAGCGGGTATATCTTCTAATACAATTGTAGTGTTTTCATTTAGTATATTGAAACGGGATAAGAATGTTTCATTCAGATCTGCAAATTCAAAGCTACGAATTTGGAGGGATATCGCTAATTTGACAACTTTTCTTAAACTTTGCCAAATTGACGGAAATGTCGCCAAATTGATATAAACGACACACAAACAGCTGCAATAAACCTTCGGGTTGGTCGTGTGGCTTGGGTCTTCTACATATCAATGAAATTTTTTTTTGTTTTGTTAGAAGAGAGTACTGAAATGATGTTTGGTTAGCATTTATCTGTCAGACCAACCATCCTACTTAGTAATACATTTAGCGAATTTTTAAAATGTCACCAAGTTGATAAAAATGTTTTCAAATCTATAAAAATATCTTGAAATTGATAAAATTGCGCTACATAAATGATATTAATTGTTTTTTGTTAGGAGATAGTATTGTGATGATATTTCGTCAATTTGTCGCAAAGTGGAACTGTCAGTTCTACAGTCCCACTTGGCGATAAATTTGGCGATTTTTTAAAATGTCGCTAATTTGACGAAACTGTCGCCAAATGTTCCATGGAAATATAACTATTTAGACGATACTTTTTCTACCAATTTATTTGAAGCAAATGATATCATGTCGCTTAGCAACGGATTTAAATCCAATGTGTTTATGCGGCAGACGATTTTTATTAAATCCTTTCCGATTTGAATAATGAAGATATGTATATAAAATAAATTTCATTGCCATTTCATTTTGGACTGGATAATATCAATTATACTCTTCAGGTTTAAACATTATTATTATTGATATTTTCCGGAATTATTGATTCAGGGATTATTGATACTTTTAAGTTATTACGCCATTGTTTTATTGCGGCAAAAATTGCTGACACACGCATATTGTACGTTGTACGAGTAATATTCTAGGAATGCACGGGTATATCTTCTAACCTACGAGAATATAAGTAGTACAGGTATATTGGCATATATTTTGACATATATTGGCATATATATTGGAATCAAGTACAGTCTTCTGGTATGAAGATTAAGGGGATTAATTATATATTCAATTTATTACGTCGTCTGTTGTATTTTACAAAAAAAATTTGTGACTCATATTGCAAAATGGGTAATCTTCTACTAATAATCGGACATTATAAGTAGTACGTGTATATCTTCCCATATAATTTTAGCACTTTAATTTTGACATATATTGGAATAAATGATTCTTCAGATTTAAAGATTACGGGTTTATTGGTATTTTCAATTTATACATGTAATCTACTAATACAGGTTATATTTTCTAATATTCGCGTATATAATTAGTACGGGTCCCATACAATTTTAACGCTTTTATTTTGCATATATTGATTCAATTCCATATTTTTTTTTATATTTGCTTACATAAGGGGTCCAAGATGTTTCATTCTTCAGATATGTCCATGAAGATAATTTTATATAGCGAGAACAGAGATTCTTAAACTTCTTTTTAGGAGCATTATATTAAATATTTTAACAGAATATTTTGATTAAACATGTCATTTAGTATACTATAAGAATTTGGGCATGATTATGAATTTCAAGTTTCTTTATATTATATACTCCGTACGAAGAACGGGTATGCTGCTAGTATTTAATATAATGCTCCTAAAAAGAAGTTTAAGAATCTCTGTTCTCGCTATATAAAATTATCTTCATGGACATATCTGAAGAATAAAACATCTTGGACCCCTTATGTAAGCAAATATAAAAAAAAATATGGAATTGAATCAATATATGCAAAATAAAAGCGTTAAAATTGTATGGGACCCGTACTAATTATATGCGCGAATATTAGAAAATATAACCTGTATTAGTAGATTACATGTATAAATTGAAAATACCAATAAACCCGTAATCTTTAAATCTGAAGACAGTCATTTATTCCAATATATGTCAAAATTAAAATGTGCTAAAATTATATGGGAAGATATACACGTACTACTTATAATGTCCGATTATTAGTAGAAGATTACCCGTATTACAATATGAGTCTCAAATGTTTTTGGCAAAATACAACAGACGACGTAATAAATTGAAAATATCATTAATCCCCTTAATCTTCATACCAGAAGACTGTACTTGATTCCAATATATATGCCAATATATGTCAAAATATATGCCAATATACCTGTACTACTTATATTCTCGTAGGTTAGAAGATATACCCGTGCATTCCTAGAAGATTACTCGTACAACGTACAATATGCGTGTGTCAGCAATTTTTGCCGCAATAAAACAATTGCGTAATAACTTAAAAATATCAATAATCACTGAATCAATAATTCCGGAAAATATCAATAATAATAATGTTTAAACCTGAAGAGTATAATTGATATTATCCAGACCAAAATGAAATGGCAATGAAATTTATTTTATATACATATCTTCATTATTCAAATCGGAAAGGATTTAATAAAAATCGTCTGCCGCATAAACACATTGGATTTAAATCCGTTGCTAAGCGACATGATATCATTTGCTTCAAATAAATTGGTAGAAAAAATATCGTCTAAATAGTTATATTTCTATGGAACATTTGGCGACAGTTTCGTCAAATTAGCGACATTTTAAAAAATCGCCAAATTTATCGCCAAGTGGGACTGCAGAACTGACAGTTCCACTTTGCGACAAATTGACGAAATATCATCACAATACTATCCCCTAACAAAAAACAATTAATATCATTTATGTAGCGCAATTTTATCAATTTCAAGATATTTTTATAGATTTGAAAACATTTTTATCAATTTGGTGACATTTTAAAAATTCGCTAAATGTATTACTAAGTAGGATGGTTGGTCTGACAGATGAATGCTAACCAAACATCATTTCAGTACTCTCTTCTAACAAAACAAAAAAAAATTTCATTGATATGTAGAAGACCCAAGCCACACGACCAACCCGAAGGTTTATGGCAGCTGTTTGTGTGTCGTTTATATCAATTTGGCGACATTTCCGTCAATTTGGCAAAGTTTAAGAAAAGTTGTCAAATTAGCGATATCCCTCCAAATTCGTAGCTTTGAATTTGCAGATATGAATGAAACATTCTTATCCCGTTTCAATATACTAAATGAAAACACTACAATTGTATTAGAAGATATACCCGCTCTACTCTTTTTCTGTTTCAACAATCGGCTATATGAATTTATTGGCTAAACACAATATATGAGTTTAGTAGCTAAATACGATATAAGCTTGAAAACTCTTTGCCAAAATAAATGAAATTGATGTACGCAGTCAGCAATTAATATAATTAAAAGAAAAATCAAACCGTCCATTCATAAGATATACTTTTATATCCATTTATCCATTTATTTATTATTTAAATCGAAAAAAAATAATAAAAACATTAACAAACACATTTAATTTAATTGCGATGCCGAGCAACATGATATATCCTCCTAAAATGTTAAAATTTATTAACCACTAACAGCACACCCGTTATTCGTACGGAGTGTATAATTTAAAGAAACTTATAGTTCGCAATCATGTGCAAATTCTGTTAAAATATTAAATTTATTGCTCCTAAAGAGAAGTTTAAGAATATATGTTCTCACTATGCAAAATTATCTTCACGATCAGATCTGAAGAATAAAACATCCTGCCCCCTTTTGTAAGCAAATTTACAGAAGAAAAAATAGGAATTGAATGAATATATGCAACCCCGTACTAATTATATTGTCGCAGATCAGAAAATATGCCAATGTGTTAGTAGAAGATTACCCGTATTACAATATGCGTCTCAAAAATATTTGCAAAATAAAAGAGATGACGTAATAAATTGAAAACATCAATAATATCCGTACTCTTTATACCAGAAGGTCGTAATTGATTCCAATATATGCCAATATATATCAAAACATATGTCAATATACCTGTACTACTTATATTCTCGTAGATTAAAAGATATACACGTGTATTTGTAGAAGATTCGTACAACATGCAATATATGAGTTTAAACAATTTTTGTCATAATAAAATAATTGCATAATAACTTGAAAATATCAATAATCCTTGAATCAATAATCCCCGAAAATATAAATAATAATAATTTTTAAACCTGAAGACCGTAATTGATATTATCCAGTCAAAAATGCTATAAGAAATATCAAATCGTTCTTTTCTAAAATATATTTTTATATCCATTTATTTATTATTCAAATCGAAAAAATAATTATTAAAATTAACAGACAGATTTAATTTAATTGCGTTTCTGAGTAACATGATATAAGATAGAATCTTATAACATGTTAAATATGTCATGTCTTATAACATAAACTGCGAAATTAAATAACGATTTTGATTTCTCTATACTTCTCATTGTTCCGCAAAAGCTTGTTTTAAATAAACCATGAACCATGGAGATAGATTTCCCCTTTAAATCATGTTTCAAACAATTCATTTTTTCAGAAAGTGACTAATTAACGCAAAAAATCTCCCATCAAACTCAGAGATTAAATTTTAATTCACTTTCAAACGATTTTCAAGCTTTTCGTTTGGATAAACCACGGAGTTAGGGAGTAGAACTCCTAGGAAAAAGTTCCGTTTTTCATTAATATCTCGACAACCCCAGGTCTTAGAAACTCGAAACTTGGACAAAATTTATGGGGGGATATTTCAAGGCTATTCACCAAATTTCATTAAATTCGGTTCAGCCGTTTTTCCGTGATGATAAGACAAACGAAAATTTCGTTTTTTACTAATATCTCGAGAACCACTGGTCGTAGAAACTCAAAACACAGATATAATTTTAAGTGGGGCTATTTCTGGGCTACCCACAAAATTTCATCAAATTCGGTTCAGCCGTTCTCCCGTGATGGTGTGACAAACAGACAGACAGACAGACAGACAGACAGACAGACAGACAGATTTTCATTTTTATTTATATAGATGTCAAATTTTGTCCTATGCTACCATGTTAAACAAATATGAAATTTCGAAGATTTCGCTCGAATTAAAAAAAAATATATCGATCTTGTTCAAGATTTTTCGTTGACAAAGCTGGATAAAAGGTTTCGTGAAAATCCTTTAATATCTGTAGCAGCCATCGTGCGCACAAGAAATAGACCACAGACAGACGGACATCACTATAAAAGAGTCAGAACGTGTTCAGGAGGTCTTAAAATATACATTGATATCAAAAACTCGAAATCGAAAATTTTCATGAAAACAGTACTTTCTCTATATTCAATAGTATGAGAAAGGAAAAAAAATCAGTCTCTTTAAATATTTCTTTAAAGAGTTGTCAGCCTCATTAATGTCTCTTCTCATTAATGTTTTATCCTCATTAATGTAATTTAGGAATTCAAACACCTGCACTCGGTTGGTTTTTCTCGTTTGATCTGACAGAAAGAAGCTTTTAGTCGCAGAGCCACATACTTCGATAGCAAAGATCACCTTTCTGTTTTACTTTCCCTGCAATACATGGGAATATATAGGGTGTCCCAAAAAGATTGAAACGATCTTTAATTCTTTACCTGTTGGAGATAAGTGAGCAATGGAAATTGCAAAAATGTTGAAAGGAAGGTAGGAAATAAGACTACGTTAATGAAATAATCCTCCCATTCATTTACAAAAAGTTACACTTTTTAGATTTTTATACGACCCCCCTTAGACAAATTGGGTCAATCAGAAAATTTTTATTTTTAATGCAACGAGATCATTAAAAAACCCCGCATATCTGTATCTTTAAAATTGAGCGAGTTATATTTAAATGAAAATTGAACATTGTGAATGGGGGGACCCTATATCAAATTAGAAATGTAAATCTGTGACATATCACAAAAAAGATAAAACTGGATGATAATACGTAGGATACCCAACCGCGTACTGAGTACCACTGCTTTATATGATCTCTGTCTGTGTAATGCTTTATTTAGATGCATTTGTGAGATAAAAAAATTGTGACACATATTAACGTATTTTTGATCTAAACAATTTCCATCGTCAATTCGTTTATGATCCCTATTTTCACTGATGAAACAGTCTTTCACATGGTACGGACAAGTGGCATAAGTCAGATTTTTTCCTTTATCATAATTCAGTTGATTTTAAGGATACAGATATGCGTTTTTTTAATGATCCTGTTGCATTAAAAATAAAAATTTTTTGATTGACCCAATTTGTCTAAGGGGGTCGTATAAAAATTTAGAAAATGTAACTTTTTTAAAATGAATGGGAGGATTATTTCATTAACGTAGTCTTATTTCCTACCTTACTTTCAACATTTTTGCAATTTACATTGCCGACTTATCTCCAACAGGTATAGAATTAAAGCGCATTTCAATTTTTTGGGACACCCTGTATAGGGAAAATATTGGAATTATGTCAAGAATCGCAACTCAAGTTTTCTTAAAATTTGGTATTTACGTCCCTTGATGGATATTCTGATACCGATTAGGTTTTGGCATGATTCGGAAAAACATAACCCACCTTTTTCTGCGAAATGGCATGCAAAAATCTTGAAAATGTTCAATAAATGATTGAAATTGCTGAAATATATTAATTAAGTACTTGTTCTTCCTGTAATTTTTGACATCAAAGCGAATAAGACAGACCCCATGACTCTAAGATTAACTGTTCAAGGGATATTTTAGTTTTTTGGAATTTTGAAGAATTGAAGACTTTAACTGGCTTTAAGTTGCCAAATGAAACGCACATGCATTAAAATTGAAAATTGGATATAATATCAGAAAGGTATCCATGTTATTTTATGCAATTAAGTTCAACTCCATTCAGCATGAAATAAAAAAATAAGAAATTAATTTGAATTTGTAAGGAAAAGCATGTGCTGCCCACATCACATTTTTTTGATTTACTGCATTAAGCGTTTTTGCGAAGTATTTTATGAACTTGGACATTTTGAGTTGCACGGATTTACATGGTTCCGTTCTTCACATAGAAGTGCCACTTTTTTTTGTTGTTATTGGTCATTAGATTTTTACTTTACGTTAATTCAAATAGAGCCACAGGATTCATTGAAACAGTTGCGTTATTTCACTCTCCTGCTGGCACTCATTTTCACAGTATTCTGAACTCACGTGAGTATACATCCTGATACGCACCAAACAAATTTCTAGTTTATCTAGTTTCATATTGGGAGACATGCTGTCTAGTTATTGCTGGATGTTTTATAGCTTTATGACCTATTCCAAGCTTTGTCGATTGTAGTTCTGCGTCGATCGATAGAGGGCGCTTCTATAACAGAACAATGAACGCAATTGTGTTTGAAATACAGTTTGTTGCTCCTTTATAGGAACGCCCTCTATCGATAGACAAGTAACTGCGATCGAGAAACTGGGAAAAGGGCCCCTGACGCTCTATACTGTCGTTGAGTAGTAATTATTTTTGAAGTTCATATCAGAATTTAACTTGCATAGAAAAAATGTACTTTATTTAAATTATGTCCACGTGGTGTTCATAGCTAGTGACACAACATCCCGTTAAGGCAATTGGAACTGACAAAGTAAGGACGCGATCACTCTTAGACGATCAATATTAATCAACGATAGTACACAGTATTCACTTTGCGGCAGCAAATACATCTGATCAAAAATGCTTGGAACCTGTACCCGAATTATAAGAACGGAGAAGAAGCTAGCTTTTGCTCAGTGATTATAATGTCGGTCTTGTAAGCAAAGGGTCCCTGGTTCGGGGCCTGGCGACTCCCAATCGCCACAATGATGACTGGATGTTTGAAACACGCAACCTTCCTCTCCAACGATCTCACCTCTCAACACGAGATGGCAGCACCACACGGAGTCAGAAGCCTTGGCACTCCCGTCCTGGTTGACCACGACTGACCGTCATGCCCGAGGCGACACGTCTCCCGGCTCACTTCAGCCCCTCAACTGCATTTCGGGGGGACACGCGGGGATTTTCTCAACGGCCCCCTCCTCGCCGAAATTAGCCCGGGGCCTTCATCAGGTGAGGGAGTGTGCGGCAGCAAAGACATCCGATCAAAGATGCTTGGAACCTGTACCTGAATTATAAGAACGGAGGAGAAGCTTGCTTTTGCTCAGTGATTATAATGTCGGTTTTGTAAGCAAAGGGTCCCTGGTTCGGGGCCCGGCGACTCCCAATCGCCACAATGTTGACTGGACGTTTGAAACACGCAACCTTCCTCTCCAACGATCTCACCTCTCAACACGAGATGGCAGCACCACATGGAGTCAGAAGCCTTGACACTCCCTTCCTGGTTGACCACGACTGACCGTGAAGCCCGAGGCGACACGCCTCCCGGCCCACTTCAGCCCCTCAACTGCATTTCGGTGGAACACGCGGGGGTTTTCTCAGCGGTCCCCTCCTCGCCGAAATTAGACTGGGGCCTTCATCAGGTGAGGGAGTGTGCGGCAGCAAAGACATCTGATCAAAGATGCTTGGAACCTGTACCCGAATTATAAGAACGGAGGAGAAGCTTGCTTTTGCTCAGTGATTATAATGTCGGTCTTGTAAGCAAAGGGTCCCTGGTTCGGGGCCGGGAGAATCCCAATCACCGCAACTTCATTCGCCAACACTGATGTTTCGATCAGACGTCATTACCGCAGCATTATTTGTCATTATCCCATCTCTACCAACCTTACACGTTCAACCGCACGTTCACCGCAGCATTATTTGTCATTATCCCATCTCTACCAACCTTACACGTTCAACCGCACGTTCACCGCAGCATTATTTGTCATTATCCCATCTCTACCAACCTTACACGTTCAACCGCACGTTCACCGCAGCATTATTTGTCATTATCCCATCTCTACCAACCTTACACGTTCAACCGCACGTTCACCGCAGCATTATTTGTCATTATCCCATCTCTACCAACCTTACACGTTCAACCGCACGTTCACCGCAGCATTATTTGTCATTATCCCATCTCTACCAACCTTACACGTTCAACCGCACGTTCACCGCAGCATTCTTTGTCATTATCCCATCTCTACCAACCTTACACGTTCGTCCTGTCATTATTTTCAAATATTGACAGTTTTTTAAATGTATGAGATCCGTATAAGACATGAGAGGAGTGAACCGAGCAACACAGCAACTTAAATGCTTGGTTTCCTTAATGATAACATCAGAATATTTTACAAGAAAATTATTTGTCAGCATAGAGCCTATGGGTTAAAACATATTTAAAATATCATAATTTGAAACCATAATATTGTGAATTGCACTAAAATACAACTAAATTCAATTTAAATATGCTTTAAAAGAAAACTTAAAGGCATAAAATAATTATGATACAAAAATTGACAAGAAAGATCAATTATGCATAAAGCATTGATTATGAAACACTTTCCAACTTCAATGAAATTTTATACAAACATCTCTCAAATGCGATGCATTCCTCGGTAATATTTTTAAAATTATCACGATACTACATTAATTTATTATATTTGAAAACTTCATCGAAGAAAATGAACTTCATTCAAATGACGGCATTGAAATATAAATTGCCTGGTTTAAACATCTCTAAAATGCGATACATTCCCCGGTAATATTTTTAAAATTATCATAACACTACAATAATTTATTATATTTGAAAACTTCATTGAAAACAAATAAACTTTATTCAAATGAAGGCACCGAAATATAAATCGCCTTTATATAAAAGCAGCGTTTCATTCATAATCATTTTTCCAATCGTTTAAGGCATCACAAAACTATACTAATTTATTTTATTTAAAAATTTGAAAAATTGTTGTCTACCATATTTATTTTAAAATGTGAAACCTTTCCCATATATAAAATAATTAAACTTTTGGAAAGATATTTATTATATAATATATGACTTTTTTCTGTCTGGAGGATATAACGAGAGTCAGAATATAATTAAATTTGTTTTCCTCCCTATATTAAATAATTTTTATTTAAAAAACTACCTAACATATTTTACTGAATTTTTTTTTATATATTTTATGGAATACTTTGAATATTTCCTAAAATTTTTGAAGCAATTTGTGAATTTTAAATTCGCTTAAAAATGTTTGAAACATTAGATACCATAGGATTCAATGTATTTCATGTTTTCAATCCGGGTTCAATAAAAAACTAATTGGGTGATATTATTCATTTATATTCCCGTAGGTCCCTCAGACCGTCTGAAAAACATACTAAAGTTTCATTTTGATAAAGCCATTTTTACGGCAGTTATCGTGCTAACGGACAGACAGACAGACAGAATGAAACAGACAGACAGAATGAACAAAGTCATAAACACTTTCAACTATGTTGTAAAGTGTTAAAAATACACCATCAGCGATTTCGAACATGAGAACAAATTTGAAAGAAATAATTTATAGAAAAAGAAAATTTGAATAAAAATTAAAATATGAGGAACTTTGAGATGGACTACATTCATGTGTACAGACCATCCATGTAAATACAAGAAGTACAAAAACACAAGAAAATTTAAGAAGTTTGTCATGATATCAATAACCTAGAACTCTCTCTCTCTCTCTCTCTCTCTCTCTCTCTCTCTCTCTCTATATATATATATATATATATATATATATATATATATATATATATATATATATATATATATATATATAAAAGTCGAGCGAGGTCAATGTTTTTGGGACACCATATATATATATATATATATATATATATATGTGAAAAATATCTAAAAAATATGGTACATAAAATACATAATCTTAACACTGCATAATATTAAGGCGCAATGCCGCACTTTCATGTTTAGCAGAAATATAAAAGTAAATACAAAAACAGTTTGAAACAAGAAAGATCAATCATGCTTAAAGCATTGATTATGAAACACTTTCCAACTTCAATGCAATTTTATTTAAAAAAGTCGAAAATGCAATACATTCCTCGGTAATATTTTAAAACTTATCACAATACTACATTGATTTATTATATTTGAAAACTTAAACCTTCATTGAAAAAAATGAACTTCATTCAAATGACGGCATTGAAATACAAATTGCCTGGTTTAAATATCTCTAAAATGCAATACATTCCACGGTAATATTTTTAAAACTATCATAATACTACGATAATTTATTATATTTGCAAACTTCATCGAAAACAACTGAAATAAATTCAAATGACGTCATAGAAAAAATAACACGCCTGGATCTCTCTATAAAAGCAGGATTTCATTCATTTCATTCATCACAATACTATAATAATTTATTTTATTTAAAAATTAAGACCATGGAGCTACAATTCATAAACTCTATGCTTAAAACTTCATCGAAAAAAATCGTCCATCTGTTTATAAAATCAATTAATATTTCATTCATATCAGCCATGCAGACTCCATGGACTGAATTATTTTGTGTTAAAGAAATACAGTAATTCTAATGCAACTCATTCTACATATTTTGCTGTTTACATTTTACATAGGTGAAAAATAGGCTTAGTTGTAGAAATAATCAAATTTGAATGAGAATTTAAACTCAAGTATATTGTCATTGTGTTGTTTTAGTATGTAGATGCACAGAATTTAAGCAAAAATAAAGTAGTTTTAGGACGGATACAACACTCAATATGAATTAAAAAGAACTTTAAAAAATCACGATTTTGAAACAAGATGGATGCCATATATCATTTTGAAGTGGGTCATGTGATCGTTTCATATCATGATCACGTGATCGTTTCATATAGGATGTGTAATTATTATTTTAATTTTTATTTAAAAAACTACTGAATATATTTTGCTGAAATTCTTTTTATATATTTTATGGAACAATTTGACTATTACCTAAAATTTTCGAAGCAATTTGTGAATTTTAAATCCGCTTAAAAAATGTTTGAAAAATTAGGTCCCATAGGGCTCAATGTATTTCATTTTTTCAACCCGGGTTCAATCCAAAACTAATTGGGTGATATTTTTCATTTATATTCCCATAGGTCCTACAGACCGTCTGAACAACATACTAAAATTTCATTTTGGTTAAGTCATTTTTACGGCAGTTATCGTGCTAACGGACAGACAGACAGACAGCAGACAGAATGAACAAAGTCATAAACACTTTTCAACTTTGTTGTAAAGTGTTAAAAAGAGGGGGGGGGGGGGAGGCATAAAGGAAGGAGGAAAATTGAATAATTGAATGGAGAGTGTTTACAGGAACGACAGAAAAAAGTCCGGAGGGATGATTGTGACCCCCCCGTTCCCGGTTAAAGAGCTTTTACTCCGGAAACACTCCCGGTGCCTCTGTCTTCCCGAAGCATCCCTCCGTCCGATGGAATCAATGAAACATCCCGAAGTAAAAAGACCATGAAGCACAAAAGGGCTTAAAAAATGAAAATAAACCTAACCTGACCCTACAGCAAAATGCTCGAAGACCAAAAGAAACGCCATGTAACGGTACTGCACCGATATGCAATCATCATGTAAAACTGTTTTTTTCCTTCTTAAAGACCAAGTCTGCATAGTGTCTTAGATATCGAAGCGGATAATGGCATTTTGCTGCTTCTTGGAGTAATTTATTAATACAGTGTTGCTGTTCCTCTTTTTCTGTATTAAGACGTCTATATCGATTTAAATGATTAATGATAACATTTCTGAATATACCACTACTTAAATTGGATTTCCAGTCTATTATAGAGGTTTGCTTGTCTTGTTATATATTTGATTTTTAAATTGTCATTTGTGTTAATGTTTTGTTGTAGTAACTAGATGATACAGTTTTTGTGGTATAGTCAGTATGGGTCTTTCAACTTTTTTTACATTTTTAGTTTTGGTATAGTGTACTTGCTTTACGACAATGTATCCACTTCCGGGAGTGTCGTCATGACATCAAGCTGGCTTAACTGGGAAGTGGGGATCACAATCCCCCCCCCGGCGAAATTTTGATACATTGTCGTTCTTTCTTCATTCTCTTTTGTATTATATAAAAGTACTTGGTTGAGCAGCATAGCGCCTATAGATATATTTTCAGTTGGTTGATTTCGATGTGGTTGATAGATTTATATATATATATATATATAAATATATGTATAGGGTGTCCCAAAAACAATGACCTTGGCTTTTATACCTTAAATATTGATTTTAGACATATAAATTACAAAGTTGCATAAAGAAAGGTAGAGAATTTTATGAAATCGATTAAAATTTTCTAGGGAATTAAATTTTAAGAAATACAAAATATAAATTTTTATACGACCCCAGTACAAAAACATTTCCAATGAGTAAAATGTGCCCCATACACTAATAAGGTGATGTACCAAATTTTAGCATTTGATCATAAAATGTCCCAGCGATATAAAAAGACAAAAATGCTGACTTAAACCATTAACCTGACTTAAAAGCACTTTATTTTTGCTTAAATTCTGTGCATCTACATACTGGAAAAACGCAATTACAATATATTTGAGTTTAAATGATCATCCAACATTGATTATTTCTACAACGAAGCCTAATTTTCACTTATGGAAAATGTAAACAGCAAAATATGTAGAATGAGTTGTATAAGAATTGCTGCATTTCTTTAACGCAAAATTATTTAGCTAATGGAGTCTGCAATATAGCTGATATGAATGAAATGTTCATTGATTTTACAGAGAGAAGGACGCTTTTTTCAACGAAGTTTTAAGCATAGAGTTTAATTACTTGTATCTCCATGGTCTTAAGGGTAAGCGTCAGTAAATCTTCTGCCCTAACCGCACTTTGTTAATTTTCGCGGCACACGTTTTTCGTCGAAATTCTGCTCAAGCAGTTGCGAAATATTGTCTGATAGATAAAATGCAATGCATAGATTATATTAAAACTAAATTTAATACCTAATAAAACATAGAATATATTTTTTATTTTAATTCAAAATATTTTTAGTGCTGCCATCTGTTGTCATAATTTAATTCATACCGACTATTTTTATTTTTTAATGAACATTTTAAAATGTCTATGCCTTCTAATACGCTATTAAATACAACAACAGATCATATATAATAATGCCACAATTACGGAAATATAATTGAACTTGGACTTGAGAAAAAGGAACTTGACAAAGCTGCAATCCTCAGTGATGTACATTCCGATCTCCTTTATCAAATTTATAGAATGAGAAATTACGTTTCCGTGATTATGGCATTATTATATATGATCTGTTGTTGTATTTAGTACTGTATTAGAAGTAATATATATTTAAAAATGTTCATTAAAAAATAAAAATATTCGGTATGAATTAAATTACGACAACAGATGGCAGCACCAAAAATATTTTCGATTAAAATAAAATATATATTCTATATTTTATTGGGTATTAAATTTAGTTTTAATATAATCTAAATATTGCATTTTATCTTTCAGGAAACATTTCGCAACTGTTTGAGCAGAATTTCGGCGAAAAATGTGTGCCGCGAAAGTTAACAAAGCGGGGATAGGGCAGAAGATTTACTGACGCTCACCCTTAAGTTTTTAAATAAAATAAATTATTATAGCATTGTGATGAATGAAATGAATGGAAAAATGTGTATGAATGAAATGCTGCTTTTATAGCGAGAGCCAGGCGTGTTATAATTCGATGGCATCATTTGAATAAATTGCAGTTGTTTTTGACGAAGTTTTCAAATATAATAAATTATTGTAGTATTATGATAATGTTAAAAACAGTACCGAGGAGCCAGGCAATTTATATTTAATTGACGTCATTTGAATGAAGTTCATTTATTTCGATGAACTTTTAAGTTTTCAAATATAATAAATGAATGTAGTATTATGATAATTTAAAAAATATTACCGAGGAATGTATCGCATTTTAGAGATGTTTAAATAAAATTGCATTGGAGTTGGAAAGTGTTTCATAATCAATGCTTTATGGATGATTGAACTTTCTTGTTAAAAATGAATTTGTTCGTTATGAGGCACGTACGATGTTTTTCGGCTATCCAAAACTTAAAATTGAAGAAATGCATTTTACGCAATTTATTGCTTCAATTACATTTAAAGGGAATTATCCTGAAATTCAGGTCTCACGGGGTGAGATAAAATGTTTAATCATCTGGATGACATTTTTTGGATGGTTCGATATTTTTTATAATGGATCGATAAGAAATTTTTTCCACTCAACTCGATATCCAAAATCGTATTAATTTTTCCCACTAAAATTTTGGATGAATCGATAAGAAATTTTTTCCACTCAACTCGATATCCAAAATCGTATTAATTTTTCCCACTAAAATTTTGGATGGATCGATATTTTTTATAATGGATCGATAAGAAATTTTTTCCACTCAACTCGATATCCAAAATCGTATTAATTTTTCCCACTAAAATTTTGGATGGATCGATATTTTTTATAATGGATCGATAAGAAATTTTTTCCACTCAACTCGATATCCAAAATCGATCGTATTAATTTTTCCCACTAAAATTTTGGATGGATCGATATTTTTTATAATGGATCGATAAGAAATTTTTTCCACTCAACTCGATATCCAAAATCGTATTAATTTTTCCCACTAAAATTTTGGATGGATCGATATTTTTTATAATGGATCGATAAGAAATTTTTTCCACTCAACTCGATATCCAAAATCGTATTAATTTTTTCCACTGAAATTTTACTTCAAATACAGTTTTAAGGAATTATTCAAGAATTCAACATCGTAGAAAATAATTTCGACTATTTTAATAAAAATTTTGTGTGACATACGTGGACTATAAGACATATTTTCCGCACTGATTTCAATTACGGACTGATAATTCCGTAATTGAAATTTAAAAAAAATGTATTTTTCGTTAGTATAGAAGCCGTTTCTAATGCAGGGCCGGAACAAGGCCGCCGATAGGAACGGGAAAAGGATACATTGCACAGGGACACGGGAGACTTGAGGGCCTGGTATGCATAAACAGTTTATGAGAAAAGGCCAATAATTTGTAAAGAAGGGGGCCGCACATGAGCGTATGCAGGATTTTTTTCAGGGGGTGCTAAAATTGATTGCATTCAAAATTTAAAGATGACTATCAATCTTCAAATATGCCACCTTGAAATAAGTTACAAAGTAAATTTGAATAGATGGTATGTTAAGAGTTAGTGTGTATAGCACTTTTAAAAATGACTATGCACCAATTTTTAAAAATCAGTGTGTACCACCATTAAAAAATATCCCTCTCATAACATCCTTCTAACTTTCCTGGAAAGAGAGCAACTAAAATAACAAATTGGACATTCATGAACATACCAAATGCAATAATTCCAAGTTTTCGATTTAGGCATAAGTTTAAATTGTTTTTATTAATATACACGTGGGAGAAAACACACAGCAGTGGTTGAATGTTCTAATTCCAAGAAGTATTTTTCTTATTTTTTTCTGTCATATTGACTTTTAATTAAATTAACAATTTTCCAAGGGGTACTTTTGGCACCCCCTGACCCCCCTAAATACGCCCATGGGTCCGCATATACATTGTATAGGGACCCGGAAATTCTGTTATCGGCAGACTGAAGAACACAATATAGTTTAAATCGACTAAACGTTTGTTTATTCTAATAGTGCAAACGAAAATGAAGAATGGGAGAAAAAAATAGCTGAACACATGTCTGGCTCTAAAAATGTTCAAATACCATTATGAAAAATCGAAACATTTTTGTTTTCAATTTGCCATTTTATTTCCATTTATGAGTACCGGAAACCCACTGCCGCAGTTGGAAATTCATTTCTTATTGCTTTTGCACTCTTCTTTGTTTGTATTGTAACACAATGATCCTCGCCATTTTTAAAAGCAAGTGGTATAAACGCCTTCCTGACCTGGTTCCTTTCGTTCGCGACGGAAGTCGTTACAATCGCGTGGAATAGAACATTCGAAAACATATTTTTTTTTGTTTCTTTCACTTTTTCTTTGGGAAATAAAAGCTTCGAAAATAGGGTGGGCGTCTCGAAAATGATTCTTTGTTACAAAAAGGCAGTAAAGGAGCAGTTCCACTGTCATTTTGATAGGATACCTGTTACAGTCAGAGGTTAGTTTATATCTGAAAACGAAAATGCGTCGGCTTAAGATGGTGAATCATTTCTTTCTGCGATTGCCTTTAGACATGACAACAGCATTCTCAAAGAAAATAGTTGACTGATATAGTCACACCTAAAATAAGGCACATTATGCATGCGATAGTTCAGCTGATTGTTTACAGCTTTCACTTTATCGGGCAGGAAAAATATAATTCTCTGTAGGTATCTGACACAAACATATTTATGAGGATGTCCATTTTCAGAGCTTTCACGATAAATCTAGTTTCATGAGTGATTTCATAAATATAATCACGTGTGGTTTCATAAATATATCACAAATCAAGTTATGTCATTAACATTAAATATATTTTGAATCATAATATAAATCCAATGAAAATACATCAAATCTTCTATGAAATATATTTTTATTACATAGCGATCCTGTAAAGAGTCTTGCTGCCTAAATAGAAAATCGAAAAACAAATATTCGTATTGACCAGCCGACGATCTACTGTTGCGTTACTGGGACGTTAGTTTGAATCAGTTCTTGTCGAAGTGACTTCTGCATTCTCTTGCACTAATGTTAGATTGACGTGTCACTTTTCAATCTGACTAACCACCAACTGCTATTTCTACCTCAGGTCAGCTTCACGATACAGCTATTTATACCATGGGCGCTCATAGAACTTTTCCTGAGGGGCAAACCAACTGACGTCAGTGTGACAAACTCAAAGGTAAGATTGCAACAGCAACTAGCTTGATGCCCACCACTTTGATTTTGAACATCCAGGGGAGGGCAAGTTTCCCCCTCCTGTCCTCTCCTATGGACGCAAATTATTTTTACCCAGGTTAAAATCCTGCGTGGTCGTTGGCTTTCCGAGTTGAAATCGACGCCCTACGTCTGAGTCCACAGAATCCGTACTAGGGCCACTTTCAGATTCCTAATATCACTGCACTATCAGGGTTAATTTGTTCGGTTGCCATTCCAAAGAACCTTGTTGTCCCAACCGGGAATCTAAATTCCGAATCTTCGTATTGGCCAGTCAACGCTTACTGTTGAGCTATTTGGACAAAATTACAAGATCTCATCGTCAAACTCTGCAAGCCTTACTAAACTTCAAAGTGTATATAGACGTGGTTTCTAGAGATTGAGATAGTCGTTGGACGAGCCTGGCCAGACGCCATATAAAACGTCTTTCGGAGAAACTTCTTCATCGATTATGATCTTGACAAATATCTACCTAGCTCATATTCACAGAACCCAACCATTTTCTATCTTCCTATCTATCTCAGCTGCTAGGGATGGTCTGCAAGAATATTGTCTTGACTAAAATCAGAATTGGCAAAATGTTCCACAATTTGCATGATCTGTCATGAGTCTGAAGATATTATTAATGTAATACTGTCAAACAAATTATCGCGAGCTTAAAGTGGTTTAAATGTGCCCGAATAACTCAAGCCACATCAGGTGTGCGGACCCCTCTACTGCTGTGAAGATAACACACGTGTATGCATTAACAAAAGCCATATTTTTCAAATTTAAACTTTGGAGAAGAAATCACACGGTTCATAGGCTGCCTGTCTAGTGTAAGACTGCTAAAATTTTAATGCATAACTCCACATATATTCAACAATCATTATTATTATTATTATTATTATTATTATTATTATTATTATTATTATTATTTGTAAAATAATAGCGCATCATTCTCACTTGATGGCAGGATGAAGATTAAGAGTTAAACATTCGATACTTTTAAATTTCAGCATCAGTTTACTCCTTGTTTGAGCTTAATTTATAATTTTTTGTTTTTCATTTGATTCCAATCATTCTGCCCAATAAGTTTATAGCTGTTGGAAAATCATAGCAACCAGTTTCTGGGAATTTCTTAGAACGAGCTCCAGCTCACTTTTGCCTTCGTGTAGACCTACAAACAATAGTATAAATATCTACCAAGAATATCTAAAATTTTCTAATTGTTTCCCTAGAATATCTAAAATCCTCTATTTTTTTTTTCTCAGAAAATCAAAAATTCTGTAAATTTTTTGTTCAGAATATCTAAAATTCTCTATTCTCTTTTTTTCTCAGAATATCTAAAATTCTGTATTTTTTTTGTCCAAAATATCTAAAATTTTCTAATTGTTTTCCCAAAATATCTAAATTTTTTTGTGTAAGGAAAGTCGTATGTCGGACACATTATCAAAATACAGAAAGGTTAGGAATTGCTCTCTCTAAAATGTATAAAAGTGAATAATGAAATTCGGCTCATTTCCTTCCCAACTCGTGGTGCGGCGCATCTACTCCTAATGTGTCTCTTGAATTTAATCCATGAATGAAGGGCGGCAACTATTTGTGCTTTTGCGTGACCTTGTTGTCCGTTTTCACCACGGCTTCGTCCGTTCAATTTGTTTCATAGAAAAACCTCGTTTTGCAGTTGACAGCCACCTGTTTCGCCATATGTGGATATAGACAGAAGTTTCGGCCAAAAACGGGGATAATTAAGTTTGCACGGGTTAACGACGATGAATGAGTGTTAAAAATTCTTTTACTTTTTTATTATCTTTCTCAAACACGCACATACAAATTTGATGTGTCCAATATGCGATTTGTTCTACAGGTTATATTATTTAGATATTAGGAGAAAATAATAGAACAAATTAAATGTTAAAACTCAATCTTGTTTATCATCGATATGCGGGCAAGACTACTTGAATAATCTTTGGATGCTATCTGTGATCAGCTATTGACTCAATTTTATCGTCATACGCATATTACGTGTGCATTTATTAGATGTTTTACTTAGTAAAAGAATTCATTTTAAATATCCATTTAGAATGCACTTTTTATCTTGACTCCTTTTTGACTGCCATACAGCAATGGGATTTTATGGACCATTTCTCAAAAACGAAAGAAAAAAATCCGATGTGGGCAGCACATGACTTTCCTTATATAATACAATGAATTTACTACTTTTACAGTAAAAAAAAAAGTTGGTTATTCTTATAGTAGATACTTATATTCTTTCCAAGATATTGAATTTTCGTCAATTAGTCGTCATTTTCATTGATTTAGCTTCATTTTTATCCATTTGGCGAGATTTTCGTTAATTTGGCAACATTGAATGAAGTCGCCGAGTTGGCGACATTCCACCAAATTCGTCGCCAAAATATCGCCAAGCGTTATGGAAGAAGAAATAAGTTATTATTACAGCAGTTAAATGACTATTGGCGTTCAAATACAAAAGCATTATTCAGAGTATCTTTCCTCATGAATGGAACGAACTAGAACTACGAGAATGATGTCACCCAATTTATAGCATCATATTACATATGAAAAATGAACAATGTTTCTCAACAGTTAATAGTTTTTTTTAATTTATGGGATTTTTTGATACATTTTTGGAAAAATGTGCAATATCTCGAGAACGGTTCATACTAACGTTCTAAAGTTTATGTCAATTGTTTTGAAAGGAAAAATTACATAAGAAGTGTTTATTTGTGTAACTTTATTAATGGTTTTCATTTTTTGATCATTTTTTCAAATTTTCACTCAAAAATTTTGGGGGGTTCTGAACATTCGATTGTGTTTAAAAACAATAAGCTTCCAGTATTCATGGATTGTAATTTTTGTACCAAATTTCATTCGAATCGCTCCATTCGTTCGTGAGATATCGTCTCCATAGACTCACTGACACACACACACACACACACATCACCTCAAAAATGTTCGATTCGTGATCAGGGATGCTTGAAACGTGTTCTCTCGTCGAAAACTCGAATCCAAATTTTCGACTCCGTCACAATACATTATACTATGTATATAAGGAAAGTAAAAAAAAAAAAAAGCTTAATTTTTAATAAAAATGTTGCTTATTAAAATGTTGTACTAAGCTGTGCACCTTTCAACTCTCTAGGACGTAGGAAATTATGCTAAGAATGCCATCAAAGAATTTGAACCAGGCCGATAGTCATACATCGGTCATGACGAGTGAGTTAAATAAAAGCTTCTAAGAAGGGGAGAGAGATCCAAAACTATTTACAGACATTCCAAAAACCTGTCAGTGACCTGTAAGGCTGAAACTTTTTGCACTGATAGTATCAACCGCGGAACAGAACTAAAACGAGCCAAGTTTTGATGACCCTCAAATGGCCATTCATTGCCGGACAAAACAAAAGTTATTGAAAAAAAATTATTTTTTAGACTGTTAGATTTTATGTCTTAGGCTTAAATATCAGTAAAAAAAAAAAAAACGGTTGAACATCTAAGGTTAAAACGGAGGAATTTACTGGGCACTTCCTTAATAGACATATTTTGCTTCGACGCTGATTCCTACGTTATATGAGATGTATTCTGAAGAGATTTGAAATATAGATAAATGCAGAGTGTTCCATTTCTCGATGTCTACCATTCCTGTTATCGGACTGTAACAGCTGTCCGAAGTTCAAACTTCGCGACACAGGAACAGGATGTCCATAACGAGGAAGATGCATATCATGGCTCCTGCCTCGATCACTTTCTGTTTCAAGAGGATAATTCGGTACTTGAAAAGCATAAAGTGCAAAGGTAACTAACTTTCTAGAAAATGACATATCTGGAGACACAAGAATTATCTAAATTAAATTTCCAAATTGTGAGTCTCCACTCGACGTTATCATGCATTTCTATTCCATGCTAACTGTATACAGATTGTCCCAAAAAGATTGAAACGCGCTTTAATTCTTTACTTCTTGAGGAAAAGAGGGCAATGTAAATTGCAAAAATGTTGAAAGTAAGGTAGGAAATAAGACTACGTTAATGAAATAGTCCTCCCATTTATTTTCAAATAGTTACACTTTTTAAATTTTTATACGACCCCCTTAGACAAATTGGGTCAATCAGAAAATTTTTATTTTTAATGCAACAAGTTCATTAAAAAAAAAAAAAAACCCTGCATATCTGTATCTTTGAAATTGAGCGAGTTATATTTAATTGAAAATTGAACATTGTGAATGGGGACCCTATATCAAATTAGAAATGTAAATTTGTGACATCACAAAAAAAAATAAAACTAGATGACAATGCATGGGATACCCAACCACGCAGTGAGTACCACTGCTTTATATGATTTCTGTCTGTGTAATGCTTTATTTAGATGCATTTGTAATAAAACATTTTGACACATATTAACGTATGTTGGATCTAAACAATTTCCATCGTTAATTTGTTTATGATCCCTATTTTCACTGATGAAACAGCCTTTCACAACACTATTTCGAAACACTATTTTTGCGTGACGTCTGTGTGTGTGTCTGTGTGTTTGTGAGTGCAATGTATATATTCCCTCCAACTCAAAAACTAATGGATCACATTTCATAAAATTTTATATATATGTCACTTGTGTTTGACCCTGGTACTGATTAGATTTTGGTATGATTTGAGATAAAAGAAAATGCTTTTTTTTGTGAAATGGTCCGTAAAAGTCGCATACATCTACTCTAGCTAATAAAGGAATGCACCAAATTGCACAAAATTTGGTAAATAAGTCACTTGTAGGTTACCATGCCGATGATTAAATTTTGGTACGATTCGGGGGGGGGGGGGGGGAACTGTATGTTTTTACAAAATAGTCCTCAAAAATCGTCAAAATCTAAAATAAAAGACTGTATATGTTCATGTGTATCAATTAAATGCTTATTTTGTACGTAATTTTTGACGATGAAAAGAAGTTTTCTCGCATTTTTGTTGCGCCGCGTTTGAAAATATGTCTAGTTAGCAAATGAGAACGAAATTTGAATTAAAAGTGCAAATTCAGTGTCATTTCAAATAATTACGCGTGTTATTTTGTGCAATTAAACTTAATTTAATGAATTTAAAAAAAAATATGCTATTAGAAAATGGATTTGAGTCTGTAGGGAAAGTCATGTGCTGCCTACATCAGATTTTTTCACTGAGGACATCTTTAAAATTTTTAGCACCCTTTAAGGAATAAACCAAATTTGGTCTCATGGGATCGGGTGTGGGGTGCACGTTGAACTCCTCGAGTTCCCCTACTATAAGATCTAAGGTGAGTGTATTTCTGTTTGAAATCAGAGGGTTACAAGAAATGTAGGCATTTTGGAAGCTTATATCTCCAATAGAATAAAAATGCAAACGATTTTTATTTATTTTGTCGGAAATGGGATTCTGTTTCTGAATATAAAAATATTAATTTCAATATTTTAATATTTTGAATCTTTTATTCGTAAATACTAAAAAGTTTTAGTGTGAGCGGATTTTTGCCCCACTTTGCTTACTTCCACTCGAAATGTCTTCTAAATTATTAAAGATAGATATAAACGGTAAGCGATAAAAATACTCAGTAGGAAATTCGGTGTCTATATTAATATTTTTTTTTCTTGCAAAACTCTCATAGTTTTGGTGGAATCGTCTTGTCAATTTAAAGAAAATTGAAAATTTTCCATTTTTCCAAATCCGCAAAAATTATATCTCAAAAACTAAAAGGGATAGCTGTAAGCTGTAAGAAGTAATTCATAGTCCAATGAAATCCCTGCAAAGTTATATAATTGGATTTCACAAATCAGGTATTTGGTTTACGAAATATAGTGGTTCTGATTTTAATGTTTCAACAGTTTGAACTGTTTTGAAAAGGTACCAATTTTGATATTTTAATATTTTGAACGGTTTTGAAAATTTCCAAGGGAGGCAAACTGCACACAAAGAAAACTATTATTGACGTAAAGCCATTTCATGTCTATGAGAATGGAGTCACTGATGACTCTTTTTTCCTTCTTTTTCTCCCCTCTTTTCTTTTTCTTCTTTTTTAACACTTTACAACATAGTTGAAAAGTGTTTATAAATTTGTTCATTCTGTCTGTCTGTCTGTCCGTTAGCACGATAACTGCCATAAAAATTACTTTATCAAAATGAAATTTTAGTATGTTGTTCAGGCGGTCTGTGGAACCTATGGGAATATAAATGAATAATATCACCCAATTAGTTTAGGATTGAACTCGTGTTGAACAAATGAAATACATTGAACCATATGGGACTTAATTTTTCAAACATTTTTTATGAGGATTTCAAATTCACAAATTGATTTGAAAGTTTTAGGAAATATTTAAATTATCCCATAAAATATATAAAAAAAATTCAGCAAAATATATTCAGCAGTTTTTTAAATAAAAATTAAAATAATAATTACATCCTTTATACGGAGAGATCAGGCGACCGTTATATGAAGAGATCACGTGACCCACTTCAAAATAAAATATGGCATCCATCTTGTGTCAAAATCGTGATTTTTAAAGTTCTTTTTAATTCATATTGAGTGTTGTATCCGTCCTAAAACCGCTTTATTTTTGCTTAAATTCTGTGCGTCCACACATCGAAACAATGCAATTACAATATAGGGAAGTTTAAATGATCATCCAACTTTGATTATTTCTACAACGAATTCTACTTTTCACTTATGGAGAATCTAAATACCAAAAGATGTAGAATGAGTTGTATAAGAATTGCTGCATTTCTTTAACGTAAAATTATTTAACTCATGGAGTCTACAATATAGCTGATATGAATGAAACATTCATTGATTTTACGCAGAGAAGCAAACGATTATTTTTTCAATGAAGTTATAAGCATAGAGTTAAATTACTTGTACCTCCATGGTTTTAAGTTTTAAAATAAAATAAATTATTATAATATTCTGATGAATGAAAGATATGGAAAACAGTTTATGAATGAAATGCTGCTTTTATAGAGAGAGCCAGGCGATTTAAATTTAGATGACGTCATTTGAATAAAGTTTATTTGTTTTCGATGGAGATTTCAAATATAATAAATTAGTGTAGTATGGTGATAATTTAAAAAATATTATCGAGGAATGTATCACATTTTAGAGATGTTTAAACCAGGCAATTTATATTTCAATGCCGTCATTTGAATGAAGTTCATTTTCTTTCGCTGAAGTTTTAAATTTTCAAATATAATAAATTAATGTAGTATTGTGATAATTTTAAAAATATTATGGATGCATTGAATTTTAGATTATTAGGAATGTATTGAATTTTAGAGATGTTTATATAAAATTGCATTGAATTTGGAAAGTGTTTCATAATCAATACTTTATGCATGATTGATCTTTCTTGTTTCTTTTAAATCTTGTACTGATTATGATTTAAGTAGAACTAAGAACAATGTAGAACAGTTTGCGAGAGTCAAGTGGAGAGTCATACTCCAGATATTTATATAATTGTAAATTTGTTGAATTATTATGAAATTTTGATGTTTTATTAAATATTATGAAATTATGATATATTTTTTATAATGTTAAAATATTTGCAGAAATAAAATATTTACCACATAATTTTAAAATCAGAATTTATTTTATACTTTTATATAAAAATAAAAATTCATTTTTTAAATTTTTATATATATATTATTTTCGTAAATTTTATCAAGAATAAAATTTATTTTCATAACTTTTATTTTCATAATTTTTATTATTATTATTATTTTCTGAATTTTTCATAATTTTTATCATTATTATTATTTTTATTTTCATAATTTTCATCATTTTCATAATATTCATTGTGGAACACTTATTTGCATCTTACGGTATACCCAATGTACCGTCATAGTAATCCGCGGGATACGGTTTTGGGAAACGAACACTTAAGCCATCCTATGGGTAAAAGGGGTACGCTTGTCTTTTAAATCTCTTACAGAACTTTCATCTTCTGCATTCTTTCCTTCCAATGGGATCCTGGAATCTAGCCAACAGACGAAGATGTTTGATCTAGGGCCAAACGAAAGAAAAAAAAAAAAAAAACTCACTTGAAATGTTTCGATCGATCAGCTTTCGAGCTTTTGTCTGGATCATCACTCTCTGTGCAAGATGATCTGAATGAAAGATAAATTCACTTCCGCATACAACACATGGAGTGATGGAAAAGTCGACATGCAAGTAGACATGAAACATCAAATTTGAAAATCACACAATGGTCCGAGAAATTGAAATAGTGGAATTTCTTTTTCAGTTATCCACTAATGCTTTAAAATATACAGGATGTCCCAAAAAGAATGTAACACTCTGTAATTCTTTACCTATTGGAGATAAGTGCACAATGTAAATTGCAACAAGAAAGATCAATCATGCTTAAAGCATTGATTATGAAACACTTTCCAACTTCAATGCAATTTTATTTAAAAAAGTCTAAAATGCAATACATTCCTCTGTAATATTTTAAAACTTATCACAATACTACATTATTTTATTATATTTGAAAACTTAAACCTTCATTGAAAAAAAATGAACGTTATTCAAATGACGGCATTAAAATATAAATTGCCTGGTTTAAATATCTCTAAAATGCGATACATTCCACGGTAATAAATTTAAAACTATCATAATACTACGATTATTTATTATATTTGAAAACTTCATCGAAAACAACTGAAATTAATTCAAATGACGTCATAGAAAAAATAACACGCCTGGATCTCTCTATAAAAGCAGCATTTCATTCATAACATTTTACCATTCATTTCATTCATCACAGTACTATAATAATTTATTTTTTTTAAAAATTAAGACCATAGAACTACAAGTAATTAAACTCTATGCTTAAAACTTCATCGAAAAAAATCGTCCTTCTCTTTATAAAATCAATTAATATTTCATTCATATCAACCATGCAGACTCCATGGGCTAAATTATTTTGTGTTAAAGAAATACAGCAATTCTAATACAACTCATTCTACATATTTTGCTGTTTACATTTTACATAAGTGAAAAATAGGCTTCGTTGTAGAAATAATCAAATTTGGATAATCATTGAAACTCAAATATATTGTATTTGCGGTGTTTCAGTATGTAGATGCACAGAATTTAAGCAAAAATAAAGTAGTTTTTGGACGGATATAACACTCAATATGAATTAAAAAGAATTTAAAAAATCACGATTTTGAAACAAGATGGATGCCATAGAGCATTTTGAAGTGGCTCATGTGATCTTTTCATATCATGGTCACCTAATCGTTTCATATAAGAAGTGTAATTATTATTTTAATTTTTATTTAAGAAACTACTGAATATATTTCGCTGAATTTTTTTTTATATATTTCATGGAACAATTTGAATATTACCTAAAATTTTCGAAGCAATTTATGAATTTTAAATCCGCTTAAAAAATGTTTGAAAAATTAGGCCCCATAGGGCTCAATGTATTTCATTTTTTCAACCCGGGTTCAATCCAAAACTAATTGGGTGATATCATTCATTTATATTCCCATAGGTCCTACAGACCGCCTGAACAACATACTAAAATTTCATTTTGATTAAGTCATTTTTACGGCAGTTATCGTGCTAACGGACAGACAGACAGACAGACAGACAGAATGAATGAACAAAGTCATAAGCACTTTTCAAATTTGTTGTAAAGTGTTAAAAATGTTGAAAGTAAGGTAGGAAATAAAACTACGTTAATGATATAGTCCTCCCATTTATTTTCAAAAAGTTACACTTTTTAAATTTTTTACGACCCCCTCAGACAAATTGGGTGAATCAGCAAATTTTTATTTTTAATGCAACAAGATCATTAAAAAAAACCCCGCATATCTGTATCTTTAAAATCAACTGAATTAGTATAATGGAAAAGATCGTACTTATACCACTTTTCAGTACCATGTGAAAGGCTGTTTCATCAATGAATATAGGGATCATAAACAAATTGACTATGGAAATTGTTTAGATCAAAAATACGTTAATATGTGTCAAAATTTTATATCAGAAATGCATCTAAATAAAGCATTACACAGACAAAGAGCATATAAAGCAGTGATACTCACTAAGCGGTTGGGTATCCTATGTATTATCATCCAGTTTTATCTTTTTTGTGATATGTCACAAATTTACATTTCTAATTTGATATAAGGTCCCCATTCACAATGTTCAATTTTCAATTAAATATAACTCACTCAATTTTAAAGATACAGATATGCGTTTTTTTAATGATCTTGTTGCATTAAAAATAAAACTTTTCTGATTGACCAAATTTGTCTAAGAAGGTCGTATAAAAATTTAAAAAGTGTAACTTTTTGAAAATGAATGGGAGGACTAATTCATTAACGTAGTCTTATTTCCAACCTTACTTTCAACATTTTTTGCAATTTATATTGTTCATTTATCTCCAACAGGTAAAGTATTAAAGCGAGTTTCAATCTTTTTGGGACACCCTGTATATATAAAAATATCGTCTGTTTTTAACACTTTACAACAAAGTTGAAAAGTGTTTATGACTTTGTTCATTCTGTCTGTCTGTCTGTCTGTCTGTCTGTCCGTTAGCACGATAACTGCCGTAAAAATGACTTAATCAAAATGAAATTTTAGTATGTTGTTCAGACGGTCTGTAGAACCTATGGGAATATAAATGAATAATATCACCCAATTAGTTTTGGATTGAACCCGGGTCGAAAAAATGAAATACACTGAGCCCTATGGGACCTAATTTTTCAAACATTTTTTAAGCGGATTTAAAATTCACAAATTGCTTCGAAAATTTTAGGTAATATTCAAATTGTTCCATAAAATATATAAAAGAAAATTCAGCGAAATATATTCAGTAGTTTTTTAAATAAAAATTAAAATATTAATTACACCTCTTATATGAAACGATCACGTGACCATGATATGAAACGATCACGTGACTCACTTCAAAATGATATATGGCATCCATCTTGTCTCAAAATCGTGATTTTTAAAGTTCTTTTTAATTCATATTGAGTGTTGTATCCGTCCTAAAACTACTTTATTTTTGCTTAAATTCTGTGCATCTACATACTGAAACAACGCAATGACAATATATTTGAGTTTAAATGCTCATCTAAATTTGATTATTTCTACAACTAAGCCTATTTTTCACCTATGTAAAATGTAAACAGCAAAATATATAGAATGAGTTGTATTAGAATTCCTGTATTTTTTTAACACAAAATAATTTAGTCCATGGAGTCTGCATGGCTGATATGAATGAAATATTAATTGATTTCATAAAGAGAAGGACGATTTTTTTCGATGAAGTTTCAAGCATAGAGTTTAACTTTTTGTAGCTCCATGGTCTTAAACAAAATGTTTAAATAAAATAAATTTTTACAGTATTGTGATGAATGAAATGAATGGAGAAAGTTATGAATGAAATCCTGTTTTTATAGAGAGATCCAGGCGTGTTATTTTTTCTATGACGTCATTTGAATTAATTTCAGTTGTTTTCGATGAAGTTTTCAAATATAATAAATTATCGTAGTATTATGATAATTCTAAAACTATTACCGAGGAATGTATAACATTTTAGAGATGTTTAAACCAGGCAATTTATATTTCAATCCCGTCATTTGAATGAAGTTCATTTTTTTCGATGAAGGTTTAAGTTTTCAAATATAATAAATTAATGCAGTATTGTGATAAGTTTCAAAATATTACCGAGGAATGTATTGCATTTTAGACTTGTTTAAATAAAATTGCATTGAAGTTGGAAAGTGTTTCATAATCAATGCTTTAAGCATGATTGATCTTTCTTGTTAATATATCAGGCGATAATTAGATATTTTTTTTATCAATGGAGATAAATTTCTCAGATTGAAAGAACTTTTACTTCGGAGCAATTTTTAACAATAATTAGCCGTATTTTTTTATCAATCGAAGCAAATTTCCGAGAGTGAAATAATTTTTACTTTGGAGCAATATTTCTCTAGCCTTTCTTATGAGAGTGTCATTGAAGAGTTTCAGATGAGTTCACTGAAGTACAGTGTCTAGAACTAAGTCCCTTCTAGCCACTGTAACTGAAGAGTTTCAGAAACGCAGTCTCTAATTTCGACAATATATCCCGAGTTAAAATGTAAGGATCGCCGGTTTATGTTTTGCTTACGGCAGATCCAGTGTCTCGAAAACGCTTTGCTGACCTGGTAATTACTCAATGGTTAGGGGTTTTAGATTATGGGTATTTCTTCTGAAACTCTTCAAAGACACTCTCATAAGAATTAATAGCGAAGCATTGCTATAACATAAAAATTATTTCTCTCTGAGAAAAAACGCCACGCGCTTCGATTGATAAGAATGAGGTCTGTAATATAATGATCGTCTGACGTCTTAAAAAAAGCAAACGAAACGATATTTCTGATACATTTTAAAGGTATATGAGTGCCACCTAAATTTAAAAAAAAAAAAAAAAAAAAAAAAAAAAAAACTATTTTTTCTAATTCTAATAAATTCTAAAACTCGATTCTACTAAATAAAATAAAAATATATAATAAAATAATTCTATAAAATAAAATTCTATTGTATCCTAATTTTTATTTCTTTTCTGTTTTAATTTCTCGGTGCATTATCTACTCGATTATGGGGTCATCAAGGGGGGAGAATTTTGGAGTCATTCCCCGCCCCCTCCCCTCTCAGGAACCCATTCGAATCGATGGTAGAAAAAAAGTTGAAGTTCATAGAAATGATATTTGGAGAAATGGAAAATAAGATATTTAGTTACCAGAACCTAACCATGCCCACTTTATTTTTGGCGACATTACTGTTACTATATTAATATGATTTTATGATGTGAGTAACTTTTTATATACCCTAAATAATATGGAAAAGCATTGTTTAAAAGGAAATTTTCGAATTTGAGATGTATTATATGGGATATATTATATGGGAGATGTATTATACGGGATATCAAGATGTATTATACGAGGGTTCGGAACAAATTTTTTTTTAAAACATGAATTTTTTTTATTAAGCTAAAATATATTTAAATAGAGTAAAATTGAATGACATAAATATTACGTAAATTCTTTCGTTAAACCTGCAAAGAACCTTACGGTCTTAACCAGGAATCGAGCCCTGGACCTTCGAACTTGCCAGCCGACGATTTACCGTTGAGCTACTGGGACAGAATTGCAAGCTCTTATTTTTGAAGTGGACGCTGCATGCTCCACCTTCTAACATCAGATTGGCGTGCAACTGACAACCTGACTGACCACCTCCTGCTGTTTTTACCTCGGGTCAGCCTCCTAATGCCACTTTTATCCCCCAGGTGAGCCTCCTGCGTGGTCGTTATTCTCTCAATTTGAAATCGGCGCTCAATATCCCAGAGACCATGCCAGTTGTACTAGGGTCACTTTCAGATCTCCGACATCTTCACGCTAACTTACAGGATTGATTTATTCGGTCGCCATTTTAGAAAACTTTGCATCTGCAACCGAAAATAGAACCCTGGATCTTCGAAATGGTCAGCTGATTCTCTACCGTTGAGCTACTGAAACAGAATTGCATGCTCTTATCTATGAGGTGGACTTAAAAAGAGGACTATGAGGTGGACTTAAAAATTAAAAACTGATACTTACTACTGTATAAAACACAACTTTAAAACCTTGTTTTCTCATAAATTGAATTCTTGAAAAAAATAACTTTTAAATTGATATAACAAGAAAGATTAGAGCTAGAATTATGAAATTGGAGACATAATTCGTCTATAATTATATCTTTTATTTTTCTACAGAATTTTTACATAAAACTGTAAACTGTAAATTTGTATTTTAAGGCATAAAAATATATTCGCATTTAAATATATTTAAATTTACATAAGTCACTCGCATAAAAATTGAGATTTTTCATTAAAACATTTTTTTATTTTTCTTATAAGTATACCAAAATATCCTGAATACAAATTAATGAGCATGCCGTCTTTTTGCGATAAAATATATCTGTATTTTGTAGAGTGTTTTAATTTATAATTATATCAATTTTAAAAATATCTACCACTAAGTTTCAATTTTTTAAAAATTAATTTTAATAATTTTTCTTGATTTTACATAGCATATTTGCACCCAATAAAATAATAACATTGTGTAAAAAGCTTAATAAAATAATTCATAAATAAGAGAAATAGCATTTTCTGCCCTAGAGAGTTTTCTGTCCACATTTGAGAACTGTTGTGGTGATCGTCTGCATATCTGTATGGCCGTGAAGAGATGAATGTTATATCTCAAAAACGAATGCGCGCACTGATATGAAATTTACATTTAATCTTAAAATATTTTGAGTAAATTGCCAATCTATTTTTTCATGTATTTATATTTTATATCAATTTGTTCACTCACATCATATTCAGAATTTCATAACGAACCGTTTTTCGTAAGATATTCTTTTAAAAATTCCTTTTTCATGTTGGCATCAGAGTATTCATTCATGAATTTATTGCATTCGATTTATTGGTGTTAATATATTATACATAGGATTTAAACCCTTCAACTTATCGTAGTTCAAACTATTATTTTTTTGTTTCACTCCATCATATTCAGAATTTATATTGAGCTTTTCTTTGCAATATATTCTTTAAAGAATTTCTTTTTAAAGTTGGCATCAGGTCATTCATTCATTAATTTATTACTGTTATTTTTTTTTTTTTTTTTTGTATATGTACTATCATTATCATTTTTTTCTCTATAGGAAATTTCATAAATACTATTTTGATCTTTGACAGCTTTTGATCTTTGAAAAAAGATTTGAAAGATTCCTTTGGTCTATCTTTACAAGAATCATTCTGATGTTTATAATCATTCTAAATTCTATTTGAATATTTCTATGTGTTTGAGAGTTAATATTCGAAAAAGCTAAAGCTGTGATTTACGGGATCTTCACACAGTTTACAGTTCATTTTCTTAATCCATGCCTTCGAAAACAAACAAGATTTAATTTTCCTTCAAAAAAATTCTTAACTGTATCTTCCTTGACACGTGAGTTGGCAACAAAGCATCAGTAGAAGAATCTCTAATTCACAAGGAAGTGAAGTGAACTACTGTTGAGTTTCTCGTCCTCTTTCCTCGCAGACGATTTCTTGCAAGGATCATTTACTCCACAAATTCCTGGCGGGTTCAGTGGCACTTTTCATGTACGGATCCGGTGGTAAACATTTTCTAGCCAATCATTTGGGAAAAAGGAGCAAAGTATAATTCTGAGTCTTTTGCCGCTTAGTTAAAAGCGTTAGTCCGTGCAGTATTTGTTTTAATGAGTGGCAACGATAAAATAGATGCGAATGAGTAAACAGATATGCGGAATTAGTGATGTCTGCAAAGTCCTTTCTTAGTTTACTGATGATCGCACGCTCTCTCCTGTAATAGGTAATTATAGAAAGTCCATGCATATAAATAACTAGCCATTTTCACCCACGCTTCACGCAGTCAAAATATCTAGTGGCCACTCACCTACACACTTAATAAAAATTGTGAATATCAAAACCCGTTTCGAGGGTAGAACAGCCCAGTGGTTAGCGCGCAAGGATTACACTCGGATGCCCAAGTTCTCCCCGTGTTCACTCGAAGGGCTAAATATGTGGGTCCGTAAGTCCTTCCGAGAGGTTGATGGTAGGGGAAGGAGGGTACAGTCCCTGTGGATGCTTCCCCCACTGGGTTTTGGTCTAAATTGGGTGGCACTTCCCGGCTGTCCAAAAAGATACCTTACACCTTCGGGTAGATCAGCCGGACCACCCAAAGAAGGAAACCCGTTTCAAATTTAAGCATTAAAATGGCGCCGATCCAATTTTATAGTTTTCGTTAACATGGAAATTGCGATAACTGAAACAATATTTCATTACCGATCCCTGTATACTGCCTTATTTTCAATGTTTTCGGATGTTTTAAGCAAAATATCAATTAACTGTAGCATTTTTTCCACCGGGGTCGTCACCAAGGGCGTAGATTTAGGAGTCATAACATTCCCAGGGCTTTTCAAAGGCTTTTGATGGAGTTTGGAAGAACAAACTAATCATCAAGCTATTCAACTGTTTTAGAATAAATGGAAAGGCCCTCCCTTGATTGTATGAATCTTTAAAGAATTCTAAAGATGTATCAGGGTCAAATTCAATAAAGCACTCTTCAAGAGTAAAATGATCCAAAGGATTCCTTGGGGATATATTGTAAGCTCAAACTTCTCATTATTACTTTCCTTATATACATAATGTATAAGGAAAGTATTGTGACGGGGTCGAAAATTCGAATTTGAGTTTTCGACGGGAGAGCACGTTTCAAACATCCCTGATCACGAATCGAACATTTTTGAGGTGTCTATGTGTGTGTGTGTGTGTCAGTGGGACTGTGGAGACGATATCTCACGAACGAATGGAGCGATTCGAATGAAATTTGGTACAAAAATCACAATACGTGAATACTGGAAACCTATTGTTTTAAAACACAATCGAATGTTCAGAACTCCCCAAAATTTTTGAGTGAAATTTTGAAAAATCATCAAAAAATCAAAACCTTTCATAAAGTTACGCAAATAATAGACATTTCTTATGTAATTTTTCCTTAGAAAACGATTGACATATACTTTAGAACGCTAGCATGAACCGTTCTCGAGATATTGCGTATTTTTCAAATAAATTTATCAAAAAATCTCATAAATTGAAAAAATATATTAGCTGTTAAGAAACATGTTCACTTTTCAATATCATGCGATAAATTTGGAGATATCATTCTCGTGAATCTAACTTGTTCCATTCACGAGAAAAGATACTTTGAGTAATACTTTTGTATTTGAAAGCCTATAGTCATTTATCCGCTGTAAGAATAATTTATTTCTCCGTACATAGCGCTTGGCGACGAATTTAGCGGAATGTCACCAATTTGGCGACATTTATAAATGTTTCAAAATTAAAGAAAATGTCACCAAATGTATAAAAATGACGCTAAATCAATGAAAATGACGACTAATTGAAGAAAATTCAATATCTTGGAAAGAGTATCTACTATAAGAATATGTATCTACTATAAGAATAACATTTTTTTTAACTGTAACAGTAGTAAATTCATTGCATTATATAAGGAAAGTCGTGTGCTGCCCACATCAGATTATTTTTAACTGGTATTGAATCGGAAATTTCTCCACTTTGCTACATTGGTCTGTTTGCAGATGACATTATCGTTTGATGCTGTAATTCTAATCTGCTTGCTCTCAGCAGAAACAACTATAGACAATAATCTTATCAACATTCAGCCTTTTTTTCAAGAACAAAAGTCACATTTCAATCCTTCTACATCCATGACTAGTTTTTTTTAACAGCAAATAAGCACTTGTTTAGCGTCCAGCCAAAGATTTTTCTCTGCAGCAACTCCTGAAATGTGATTATCTAGGTTTTTCACTGGACCCTAAAATCACTAGTCGCAAACATATCGAAAAATTTAAGTGAATAAAAGCAGAAAAAGTTTAACATCCTCAGATTTATTTCAGGCGGACATGCTGACATGCAGACATGCATTTCAGGTGCTGATGCTAAAATCCCGAGAACTACATATATTGTTGATACATTAATGATGGTTGATACAATATCTGAAAAATTAGAACAAACAGCGGAAACAAAGGTGATTCCTAATACAATGATAACACCATACAGTCCATGGGGAAATTTATAATTTGAACAACATTGGATGTTGATGGTAACAAAATATTTATATTAACACAGATAAACCAAATGCACCCATCGGTGCCACTATATTGTTGAAGAAAGAAATTTTAATGAGTTTTTACGAAATATTTAAAAAAATAATTAGAGTGCGAAGTCTGTATAAAAGAGAAGTGCTGATAAAAAGGCATATGGTTATCTAAGGTACTTGAAAATGTCAATTCAATATCTAGAATCAGAGATGGCGTTCACCTTGCTGACCAAATTGCTGATAATTCAACTTAAAATTGTAAAAAATAATTATATTATTACATTTATATATTTATATATATATTAATTTATGTTTGCTTTTATATTGCTGTTCCTTAAAAAATTCATAATTTTTTCAGGTAATTTTAAATTCCCAAAAGTATTTGGATAAGCATGTTCGCGGGAGTAGAATAATTTGCGCAGTCATTTTCTCTTTTTTTTTTTTTGTTTTTTTTTTTTGTTGTTGTTGTTGTTCATTTGAAATCCTTTGATTTATTCCTTTGTCTATGTATATCGTCCCCGGCCGTTTCTTGTAACTAACTGCTCTACTCTTTTTGAGTGAGCTGGGTGGCTAGAATGATTAAAAAAAAAGAAACCTGAATCATTCATAAAGCACTGATTATGAAATACTTTCCAAATGAAATGCAATTTCATTTACATGTCTAAAATATGATACATTCAGCGGTGATATATTTTAAATTATCACAGTACTACATTAATTTATTATGCTTGAAAACTTCAAAATCGAAAAGCAATTCAACACTAAATGAACTTTATTCTAAAGACGTCTTTGAAATATAAATCATCTGCCTCTCAATGTAAAATCAGTGAATATTTCATTCATATCATTTATATTTCCGACTCTAGAGCTACATAACTTCGTGTTGTTGTTGTTGAGACCCAGACCGTCCGACCTACCAGAAAGGTGTAAGGTAATCGTTTGGACGGCCGGGAAGGGCCACCCAATTTAGATCGGAACCCAGTGGGGGAGGCATTCACAAGGACCGTATCCTCCTTCCCCTACCATCTACCTCTCGTAAGGACTTTCGGACCCACATGTTTAACGTGATCGTACTCCGCATGAACACAGCGGCAGTAATAAAAATTAAAATAATAATTACACCTTTTACATGAAGCGATCACGTGACCATGATATGAAAAGATCACATGACCCACTTCAAAATGATATATGGCATCCATCTTGTCTTAAAATCGTTATTTTTTAAATTCTTTTTAATTAATATTGAGTGTTGTATCCGTCCTAAAACCACTTTATTTTTGCATAAATTCTGTGCATCTACATACTGAAACAACGCAATTACAATATATTTGAGTTTAAATGATCATCCAAATTTGATAATTGCTACAACGAAGCCTATTTTTCACTTATGTAAAATGTAAACAGCAAAATATGTAGAATGAGTAGTATTAGAATTGCTGTATTTCTTTAACACAAAATAATTTAGCCCATGGAGTCTGCATAGCTGATATAAATGAAATATTTATTGATTTTACAAAGATAAGGACGATTTTTTTTCGATGAAGTTTTACGCATAGAGTTTAATTACTTGTAGTTCCATGGTCTTAATTTTTAAATAAAATAAATTATTATAGTATTGTGAGGAATGACATGAATGAGAAATTATTTATGAATGAAATGCTGCTTTTATAGAGAGAGCCAGGCGTGTTATTTTTTCTATGACGTCATTTGAATGAATTTCAGTTGTTTTCGATGAAGTTTTCAAATATAATAAATTATCGTAGTATTATGATAATTCTAAAATTATTACCGAAGAATGTATCACATTTTAGAGATGTTTAAACCAGGCAATTTATATTTCAATGCCGTCATTGGAATGAAGTTCATTTTTTTCGATGAAGGTTAAAGTTTTCAAATATAATAAATTAATGTAGTATTGTGATAAGTTTTAAAATATTACCGAGGAATGTATTGCATTTTAGACTTGTTTAAATAAAATTGCATTGAAGTTGGAAAGTGTTTCATACTCAATGCTTTGAGCATGATTGATCTTTCTTGTCTAATTTTAGAAAGAGAAAAGTAGTGAAATTGAGCCGAGTCCTTCTAATATTAATTGGCCTCTGACGTTTATATTATGAAGTTTGCTGAAGAGTTCACATATTCATGGATACAACACTGAAAAAATGATTGATTCATATTCAGGGATGTTCATTAAGAGTAGATCCATAAGTTCTAAAGTCAAGCTTTTAATCACATCACAATACTTTCCTTTTATATATACTAAGTATTGCAGGAAAACAGCAAAAGTAGTGAAAATGACCAATTTCTTTTCTACTACATTCTTTCGTATTCTCTGTTGCTTCCCTTCGTATTCTCTGCATTCCTTCATACTCTCTGTTACACCCTTATGATACATTCAATATATAAAACTTCCTTCATAATGTTGCAACTTCTATTGACTTTAAAGTTATAGGAAGCAATTGTAAGAGAAAATTATACTTAGCCTTGACGTTATGTCTCCTAGAATCCCCCGCGAAATTCTCACAGATTTTCCATCATGCGACCTACTTTCCCTGACCCGAATTCCTAACAATGTGTTACACTCATTAACCACCTCTTGGTGTTGGGTAACTCAATTAGTCACTAATTATGTCTTTGGTTGTCACGTTAGAGTATCTGTAAACAAAGAAATAATGATTTGTTTCTTTGCAAAATGATGAGATTGTTGAATGGGTTAGCATTTAATTCATTTTGTAATTTTTTATGGAAAATTTTATAAATGGTAGAACTTTGTTTGCAAGTTATGAATGAAGTACTTCATGCATTTTTAACACTTTACAACATAGTTGAAAAGTGTTTATGACTTTGTTCATTCATTCTGTCTGTCTGTCTGTCCATTAGCACGATAACTGCCGTAAAAATGATTTTATCAAAATGAAATTTTAGTATGTTGTTCAAACGGTCTGCGGGACCTATGGGAATATAAATGAGTAATTTCACCCAATTAGTTTTGGAATGAACCCTGGTTTAAAAAATGAAGCACATTGAATCTTATGGGACCTAAGTTTTCAAACATTTTTTAAGCAAATTTAAAATTTGCATATTGCTTCGAAAATTTTAGGAAATATTCAAATTATCTCATAAAATATATAAAAAAAATTTTAGCAAAATATATTCGGTAGTATTTTAAATAAAAATTAAAATAATAATTACACTCTTTATGTGAAGAGATCACGTGACCATTATATGACGAGATCACGTGACCAACTTCAAAATAAAATATGGCATCCATCTTCAGTCAAAATCACGATTCTTAAAGTTCTTTTTAATTCATATTACTTTCCTTATATACATAATGTATAAGTAATTACTTTCCTTATATACTTAATGTATAAGGAAAGTATTGTGACGGGGTCGAAAATTCGAATTCCAGTTTTCGACGGGAGAGCACGTTTCAAGCATTCCTGATCACGAATCAAACATTTTTGAAGTGATCTCTCTGTGTGTGTGTATCAGTGAGTCTGTGGAGACAATATCTCACGAACGAACGGAGCGATTCGAATGAAATTTGGTACAAAAATTACAATTCGTGAATATTGGAAGCTTATTGTTTTTACGCAAATAGACATATCTTATGTAATTTTTCCTTCGAAAACGATTGACATAAACTTTAGAACGCTGGCATGAACCGTTCTCCAGATATTGCCCATGTTTAAAATAAATTTATCAAATTCCATTGATTAAAAAAAATATTAACTGTTGAGAAACATGTTCACTTTTCATATGTAATATCATGCGATAAATTTGGTGAAATCATTCTTGTGGATCTAGTTCGTTCCATTCATGAGGAAAGATACTCTGAATAATAGTTTTGTATTTGAACGCCAATAGTCATTTAACTGCTACAAGAAAAATTTATTTCTCCGTCCATAACGCTTGGCGAGATTTCGACGACGAATTTGGCGGAATGCCGCCAACTCGGAGACTTTTTTAAATGTTGCCTAATTAACGAAAATCGCGCTAAATGGATAAAAATGACGCTAAATCAATGAAAATGGCGGCTAATTGACGAACATTCAATATCTTGGAAAGAATATAAGTATCTATCATAAGAATAACCTATTTTTTTTTTTACTGTAAAAGTAGTACTCGTAAATTCATTGCATTATATAAGGAGGGTCATGTGCTGCCCACATCAGATTTTTTAGTGTTGTATCCGTCCCAAAACCGTTTTAATTTTGCTTAAATTCCGTGCATCTACATACTGAAACAACACAATTATAATATATTTTAGATTAAATGATGTGCAAACTTTGATTATTTCTACAACGAAGCCTACTTTTCACTTATGGAGAATGTAAACACCAAAAGATATAGAATGAGTTGTATAAGAATTGTTGCATTTCTTTAACGCAAAATTATTTAGCTCATGGGATCTGCAATATATCTGATGTGAATGAAACATTCATTGATTTTACACAGAGGAGAAGACTATTGTTTCGATGAAGTTTTAAGCATAGAGTTAAATTACTTGTACCTCCATGGTTTTAAGTTTTTAAATAAAATAAATTATTATAGTATTGTGATGAATGAGAGGATTGGAAAAAAGTTTATGAATGAAATGCTGCTTTTATGGAAATATCCAGGTGATTTATAATTCGATGATGTCATTTGAATAAAGTTAATTTATTTTCGATGAAGTTTTCAAATATAATAAATTATTGTAGTATTATGATAATTTTAAAAATATTACCGAGGAAGGTATCGCATTTTAGAGATATTTAAACCAGGCAATTTATATTTCAATGCCGTTATTTGAATAAAGTTCATTTTTTTTATGAAGTTTTAAGTTTTCAAATATAATAAATTAATGTACTATTGTGATAATTTTATAAATATTACCGAGGAATGTATCGCATTTTAGAGATTTTCAAATAAAATTGCATTGAAGTTGGAAAGTGTTTTATAGTCAATGCTTTATGCATGATTGATCTTTCTTGTTATATGTTAAAATAATACGTTACTTCATTGGCAAATTTACATGTTCGGGGGCCCTAATCAGATCCCTTCTTGGATATGACGGTATCCCATTTTGTGTTCTCATGACTTTATTATTGTTTATTTTTGTCATGAGGATGCCACATTGATGTCACATGATTTCATATACTTTGCGATTGGGATAGTGTTTTATTTCATTATTTCAATTTATACAAACCCAATGAATAAAAAGATTCATTTAAATAAGAAATACTATTTTAAAAAAAATTTATCTATCTTGAATAGTATATTTACGGTGTGTAGTTATTTACGGTGAATAGTATATACGGTGAATAGTATATTTACGGTGAATGTGCTTTTACTTTTATCACAGAAAAGTGGCTACATGGGCCCACGTTCGAAAAAAAATAGCCAAAAGAAAAAGCCCACCTTTCAAACTCAGTCCAGCTGTTAACACATAATAGGGTCCCTAATTTTGTAGCTCTGGGGCACCAAAAATCTTAATACAGTGCTGCTTTTCACATCATCATTTAGATAGGATGGAAGGGTACCTTCAATTACTTTCCCTATACATAGTATAATGTATACGGAAAGTATTTTGACGGGAAAATTCGAATTTAAGTTTCAAAGATGTGCACGTTTCAAGCATCTTTGAACTCGAATTGAAAGTTTTTGAGATGATGTGTGTGCACGTATGTGTGTGTGTGCGCGTGTGTGTGCGTGTGTGTGTGCGTGTGCGTATGTGTGTGTGCATGCTCGCGCGTGTGTGTGTGTATCTGTGTGTTTGTGTATGTGCGTGTGTGTGAGAGAGAGAGTTGTTGTTGAGACCCAGACCGTCCGACATACCAGAAAGGTGTACGGTAACCGTTTGGACGGCCGGGAAGTGCTACCCAAATTAGACCGGAACCCAGTGGGGGAGGCATCCACGGAGACCGTACCCTCCTTCCCCTACCACCAACCTCTCGGAAGGACTTACGGTCCCACAGGTTTAACGTGATCGTACTCCGCATGGCAGTTGTGGCAGCGTACAAATCCAGGGAGCAAACCACCGGGCTACCGCGCCCGAAATGTGCCAACAGCACGCGGTGTTCCCATGTGGTCACCCACCCAAGTACTAACCTCGCCGGATAGGCATGTCAGACCTCAGGCAAAAGAGGCGGAAACCTAAAGGTTCTAGAGTTGATATGTAGTTCTACACGAGATTCTACAAGAGCGAAAATATAGAGTATTCCGCAGAAATATCCTGATATACACTTCGATGATTTAGACGATAGAGTTTGTCCTGACATAACTTCAACGCCCAATTCCTTATAGATGTGAACGAAATCTCCTGATATACAGAACTTCAACGGCAGATACCAGATCGTCTTCAGTACGAGTAGGAGTACCACACCTTGAGATAGTACCAGTACGATATACTCTGATGTAAGAGTTGTGATCAATGGCCAAAGCCGAAATTGGAGGTATATACTTACCAAATATTGTAGCTGGTCTTAGACTATTTGATAATAGAATTTACCTGGTTTCACATGTCCAATCTCCTCTGCGAGTAATATAATAATTGTTGTAGTCAATTCAATAATTAAGAGAATGTTGTTAATAAATAATGTTATTTTTAAAGTTAAAAAGTGGTGCAAATAATTGAGTAGCATTATGTTATTAAATATTCTATTCCAGAACTCGCACTAAAGAATATATGGTGGGTTTTAATAGCGGTACAACGCAATGTCTTTCACGATGCACGATATTACGGTCATGTTAATTATGAATAATTTAATAAGTATAAAAGCCAACACAAAGTATCCTTTTCGTACACTATAGATAGATTCAGCAATGAACAATATAGTCCATATATTGAAACAGATTAATTCATCAATTTGGCATCATTTCCGTTAATTTGGCGTCATTTTTTCAATTTCGATTACATTTTCGTCAATCTGGGACGATATATCAATAAGTTAGCGATATTTTGCTAAATAAGTTGCCAAGTTCACCAAATTGATCTCCAAGCGTTAAACACTGGCAAAGAGAAGAGTTTTTATTATATAAAAATTACTATTGGGGAATTGTTGATTGTAAAAATACAAAACTATTACGCAAGTATCGTATCTTGTGAATGGAACGAATTATATCTACAAGAATGAGTTTAACAAGTTTGACAGATAATATTGCATGAAATATGAACTTATTTTATCGTAGTTATTATCATTTGTTTTTAATTCTATGTAATATTTTATATTACATTTATTAGAAATTCTATGTAATATATTATATTACATTTATTAGAAAAATGTGCAATATCTTGAGAACGGTTTATGCTAGTCTTCTAAAGTTTGTATCAATCGCTTTCTAATGAAAAATTACATACGAAATGATAATTTACGTACGATTATTAAAGATTCTGATCTTCTAAAGATGTTTTCAAAATTTTATTCGAAAATTTAGATATCTTCCGAACATTCGATTGCGTTTAAAATCAATAGGCTTCCAGTATTTCTTGATTTTAATATGTGTACAAAACTTCGCTCGAAATTCTTTGTGATACATTTCTTCCACAGACTCTCTCTCTCTCTCTCTCTCTCTCTCTCTCTCTCTCTCTCTCTCTCTCTCTCTCTCTCTCTCTCTCGAGAGAGAGAGAGAGAGAGAGAGAGAGTCTGTGGAAGAAATGTATCACAAAGAATTTCGAGCGAAGTTTTGTACACATATTAAAATCAAGAAATACTGGAAGCCTATTGATTTTAAACGCAATCGAATGTTCGGAAGATATCTAAATTTTCGAATAAAATTTTGAAAACATCTTTAGAAGATCAGAATCTTTAATAATCGTACGTAAATTATCATTTCGTATGTAATTTTTCATTAGAAAGCGATTGATACAAACTTTAGAAGACTAGCATAAACCGTTCTCAAGATATTGCACATTTTTCTAATAAATGTAATATAATATATTACATAGAATTTCTAATAAATGTAATATAAAATATTACATAGAATTAAAAACAAATGATAATAACTACGATAAAATAAGTTCATATTTCATGCAATATTATCTGTCAAACTTGTTAAACTCATTCTTGTAGATATAATTCGTTCCATTCACAAGATACGATACTTGCGTAATAGTTTTGTATTTTTACAATCAACAATTCCCCAATAGTAATTTTTATATAATAAAAACTCTTCTCTTTGCCAGTGTTTAACGCTTGGAGATCAATTTGGTGAACTTGGCAACTTATTTAGCAAAATATCGCTAACTTATTGATATATCGTCCCAGATTGACGAAAATGTAATCGAAATTGAAAAAATGACGCCAAATTAACGGAAATGATGCCAAATTGATGAATTAATCTGTTTCAATATATGGACTATATTGTTCATTGCTGAATCTATCTATAGTGTACGAAAAGGATACTTTGTGTTGGCTTTTATACTTATTAAATTATTCATAATTAACATGACCGTAATATCGTGCATCGTGAAAGACATTGCGTTGTACCGCTATTAAAACCCACCATATATTCTTTAGTGCGAGTTCTGGAATAGAATATTTAATAACATAATGCTACTCAATTATTTGCACCACTTTTTAACTTTAAAAATAACATTATTTATTAACAACATTCTCTTAATTATTGAATTGACTACAACAATTATTATATTACTCGCAGAGGAGATTGGACATGTGAAACCAGGTAAATTCTATTATCAAATAGTCTAAGACCAGCTACAATATTTGGTAAGTATATACCTCCAATTTCGGCTTTGGCCATTGATCACAACTCTTACATCAGAGTATATCGTACTGGTACTATCTCAAGGTGTGGTACTCCTACTCGTACTGAAGACGATCTGGTATCTGCCGTTGAAGTTCTGTATATCAGGAGATTTCGTTCACATCTATAAGGAATTGGGCGTTGAAGTTATGTCAGGACAAACTCTATCGTCTAAATCATCGAAGTGTATATCAGGATATTTCTGCGGAATACTCTATATTTTCGCTCTTGTAGAATCTCGTGTAGAACTACATATCAACTCTAGAACCTTTAGGTTTCCGCCTCTTTTGCCTGAGGTCTGACATGCCTATCCGGCGAGGTTAGTACTTGGGTGGGTGACCACATGGGAACACCGCGTGCTGTTGGCACATTTCGGGCGCGGTAGCCCGGTGGTTTGCTCCCTGGATTTGTACGCTGCCACAACTGCCATGCGGAGTACGATCACGTTAAACCTGTGGGACCGTAAGTCCTTCCGAGAGGTTGGTGGTAGGGGAAGGAGGGTACGGTCTCCGTGGATGCCTCCCCCACTGGGTTCCGATCTAAATTGGGTGGCACTTACCGGCCGTCCTAACGGTTACCTTACACCTTTCTGGTAGGTCAGACGGTCTGGGTCTCAACAACATCAACAACAACGCCTATTCGACAACTATTGGACGACCTTAAGGCACGTCGACCAGACATCTTGCATATTGGTTAACATGTTTTACCAATCTCGTGGCTTCACTTAGCCTCCTCTATTTATGGCCTCTTTGACCTCTCAGATCAGGGTGCTATAAAACTTGCGTCCTTAAGTCTGATGCCATTGTTTGACATTACAGACAATCATAAATATTCAACATAAAACTGTCTCCGCTAAATCTTGTCTCAAATCTGGTCTCACACTATCAATACTGATAATTGACAAGTTTAGAGCTGCGCGAAATATAAGTCAATTGCTTACTTCGTGATAATTTTGCATGCCGTCATACTGGGAAGCGCCCAATGTACAATTCAATGTTAAAAATACATTGCCGATGGTCTTATACATAATTTTTTCACTGTGAAAAAAGTAAACCCCATTGAATTATATAGGAAAACTCATATGCTTCCCACATCAGATAGTTTTAATTTTATTGCGGTATTATCCCAACTAACACTTTCTGAGGACGCAAAAAACGAATTACTGAATTGTAGAGTTTTGTCCAATCGACAATAAAACTGTCACAGACCATTAGTCACTGACTGCATGCACTGAGCTGCCTCAGCATCACATGCATCAACTGTCACTGATCATATGCATTTATTTTACATAACATGGTTATTGGCGAAAGGTTTTCTTATTTAGAATGGCTAAAACAAACACTTGCAAGCACAGGAATAGAATGTACAGTGTATTTAAAATGTACATTTGAAGATCCAGCAACAATGCGTATTTAAATATTAGAAAAATGCTACCGCGTACTTGACATGCATTGCAGGTGTCACTTGCGTCACAGCTCCTTTGACAGGTATTTATTGCATTCCATATACGCGTTTCGTTCGTTTCTGGTGTCGATTTCAACTCATTAAACAGTGCTCTACAGCTCTTATAATTTTCCTTTAAAATCAATCTCGCTGAGTTCGTAATCCTAATTTTTTAAATTCTCCTCTAAGGATATTGCAATAACTTTCATTCGAAAGGGCCTGGTCAATTTACTATAGGTAGATATAACGTGCACACGCATGGACCTTTGCTTACAAAGTTATTCGGGTGTTTAAGGAATTTCCAATAACTCAGTATATAGTCTATTTAAAATCCACTCCAATTTTTACCCTCTTATGCTTAGTATTGAGAAAGTATTGTTTTCACCAAAATTTTCGATTTTTAGATTTTGATGTCAATATATGTTTTAAGACCTCCTTATCACAAATTTTGACTATTATTAAAGTAGTGTTCCTCTGTCTGTCTGTCTGTTTATGGTCAATTTCTTTTGCACAAATACTAATATATTTTGATGAAACTTTATATCCGGCTTTGTTAATGGAAAATCTTGAACTAAATAGAATTTTGTAAAATTTTGTAATTTATTCAAAATTTTATATATTCTTAACATGGCAGCATAAGACAAAATTTGATACAATCATGCATAAAATAGGTTATATATGTCTCAATGATCACGGAACTTAATAATTTCAATAACTGTTGTAAAAATTGCCGTGAAACAACTTTTGTATACATGACGTTATTAGACCCCTTGTGCGGAGGGGGAGGGGAGGGAGTTACCCTCCGGGCGGCACATTATCAAATTTGATATCGATCGGAAGATTTTTCAAGCTCTGTGGAACAACGATATTTCAATTTTTTGTCTTGCAAAATTTGCAGAAAAAAAATTACAAGCTGCTTAAAAGTGAACTTTGGTATGAAAAGGTCGAGTAGAGCCACATTCAGGTTAATTTGACAACCAGAAACGAAATGCATATTAGAAAATTATCATTTATTTCAAACTTTGGTGTGATATTCTGAAAGGACTTAAGTTAAATATCACATCTATAAATATTACATCTGGAATGCAGACACTAACCATTAAAGAATTTGTGTTCAGTAATTTATTTAATAGTGTAACATTTGTGGCATAATTAATAATGAATAGTCATTCATGGAGTCGTGAAAGTGTTCCAGTCAAATATGAGTTTTTTATTTCCTAAGGGAAACATCATTGTATTCATGCTGCAAGGCTGGGAGCGGGAGGCCGCCAAAAAACCTGATACACGTAGTCTGTGAGCTTGTAATACAGCAAAACATATCAGGTTGATGTTTACAATCTATATAAATAAAGTTGAAAATATGTCTGTATGTGAGTGTGTTTTTTGTTTCATCATCACGGGAGCATGGCTGCACCGAATTTCATGGAAATATGTGGACTGCCTTGAAATAGCACCATTTCAGAAATTTTCCATATTTCGAGTTTCTAGGACCAGGGGTTGTTGAGATAATAATAAAAGGCGAACTTTTATGCAGACAATATTTTTACTTTCCCTGCAATGCAATACATGATAATGTATAAGGAAAGTATTGGAGTCATGTCGAAAATCGCAACTCGAGATTTTGACGGATCTACACGTTTCGAGACCTCTAGAATACGAAAAAGCTATTTTTAGCGTGACGTGTGTAACTTGAAAACTAATAAACTGAATTTCGTAAAATTTAATAGGTAAGTCACTTGGGTGTGACCCTGGTGCTGATTAGTTTTTGGTACGATTCGTAAAAACAGAACCCGCCTTTTTTTGCGAAATGGCCCTTAAAAATTTTATGTATCCGCTCTAGCTAAAATACTACTTTACCAAATTTCACAAAATTTGGTAGATAAGTTACTTGTTGGATACTCTGGTGCTGATTAGAATATGGTACGATTCTGAAAAGAAGAACCCGCCTTGTTTTACGAAATGGCCTACAAAAATTTCGTGTATCCACCATAGCTAAAATACTAATTGACCAAATTTCACAATATTTGGTAGATAAGTTACTTGTGGGACACTCTGGTGCTGAGTAGATTTTGGTACGATTCGGAAGAGAACAACCTGCCTTTTTTAACGAAATGGCTCACTAAAATTGCCAAAATCTAAAAAAAAAGACCAAGTAATGTATACTTAAATGTATCAATTAAATTCTTGTTTTATACGCAATTTCTGACGAGAAAAAGAATATAACACACTCCATTATACTTTAGGACTAACCGTTCTCCAGATATTTGAGATTTCTTGCATTTTTGTTACGCCGCTATCGGAAAAATGTCCAGTTACCAAATAAAAACAAAAATTGAATTAAAAATGCAAATTTAGTGTTATTTGGCGCAATTAAACTCAATCTAATAAATTATTAAAGAAATAAAGAAAATATGAATTTGAGTCTGCAGGGAAAGTCATGTGCTGTCCTCATCAGATTTTTATTTATTATTTGTTTTTTTGCAAATTTATTTCAAGAAAAATATAGCACGTTGCTTAGCAGCGGAATTAAATTCTATGTTTTCATATAATAGATGATTTTTAACACTTTACAACAAAGTTGACTGCCGTTTAAATAATGCCGATAACTGCCGTTAAAATGACTTAATCAAAATGAAATTTTAGTATGTTGTTCAGACGGTCTGTAGGACCTATGGGAATATAAATGAATAATATCACCCAATTAGTTTTGGATTGAACCAGGATTGAAAAAATGAAATACATTGAGCCCTAAGGGACCTAATTTGTCAAACATTTTTTAAGCGGATTTAAAATTCACAAATTGTTTCGAAAATTTTAGGTAATATTCAAATTGTTCCATAAAATATATAAAAAAAAATTCAGCGAATTATATTCAGTAGTTTTTTAAATAAAAATTAAAATTATAATTACACCTCTTATATGAAACGATCACGTGACCATGATATGAAAAGATCACATGACCCACTTCAAAATGATATATGGCATCCATCTTGTTTCAAAATCGTGATTTTTTAAGTTCTTTTTAATTCATATTGAGTGTTGTATCCGTCCTAAAACTACTTTATATTTGCTTAAATTCTGTGCATCTACATACTGAAACAACGCAAATACAAAATATTTGAGTTTAAATGATTATCCAAATTTGATTATTTCTACAACGAAGCTTATTTTTCACTTATGTAAAATGTAAACAGCAAAATATGTAGAATGAGTTGTGTTGGAATTGCTGTATTTATTTAACACAAAATAATTTAGCCCATGGAGTCTGCATGGCTGATATGAATGAAATATTAATTGATTTTATAAAGAGAAGGACGATTTCTTTCGATGAAGTTTTAAACATAGAGTTTAATTACTTGTAGCTCCATGGTCTTAATTTTTAAATAAAATAAATTATTATAGTATTGTGATGAATGAAATGAATGGGAGAAAGTTATGAATGAAATGCTGTTTTTATAGAGAGATCCAGGCGTGTTATTTTTTCTATGACGTCATTTGAATTAATTTCAGTTGTTTTCGATGAAATTTTCAAATATAATAAATTATCGTATTATTATGATAGTTTTAAAAATATTACCGTGGAATGTATCGCATTTTACAGATATTTAAACCAGGCAATTTATATTTCAATGCCATCATTTGAATGAAGTTCATTTTTTTCAATGAAGGTTTAAGTTTTCAAATATAATAAATTAATGTGATAAGTTTTAAAATATTACCGAGGAATGTATTGCATTTTAGACTTTTTTAAATAAAATTCCATTGAAGTTGGAAAGTGTTTCATATTCAATGCTTTAAGCATGATTGATCTTTCTTGTTATTAAATCATTTCGATTTAAATGATAAAGAAATGCATATAAGATTATAAGATTTTATCAGAATTGTATCTTTCGCTGGATTGTATCAATTACCACTTTAGAGTTTAAATATTACGGGAATGATTAATATTTTCCATTTAATGCGTCATCTGTTTTATTGCGGCAAACATTTTTCAAACTCATGTATTGTATTTAGCTAATTAACTTATATATTGTATTGAAACAGAATAAAAGTAGTATGGGTATATCTTCTAATACAATTTTAGCGCCTACATTTTGGTATGTATTAATCCAATTTCATACTCTAATTTATTTTTCAGATCTGTCTGTAAAGATAATTTTGTATATCGAGAACAAAGATTCTTATACTTCTTTTCAGAAAAATTAAATTAAATATTTTAATGAGATATTTTGAATAACAATGTCATTTAGAGTACTACAAGAATTTGCATATAATTCTGAATTTCAATGTTCTTTATATTATATATTCCGTACAAAGAACGGGTATACTGTTAGAACCATAGCGAGACATTTCTGTCGATTCAAAATAAAACTTCTTAAAATAAATTGAAATTTAAAAAAGTTAGAAGCAATTTTATATGTTTACTTCATTGTTTCTTATGGGAAAAAATGACGTCTTGAATTGAGTCAAGTAATTTTTTTCAAACCGTGTTGCCATTTAATTATATTTTGTTAATTAAATCACTTTTAAGCTTATTAAAATGCAAATTTTCCACTGCTTTAAAAATATTTCGACTGTGCATGTGTTAAATTTTAATGCTGATGTTATCATAAATATATAGCTGAATTACCTTTATGGTTAATCTCCATCTTCTCCACTGGGAGAAGAAGAGAAAGTAGAAGAAGAAGAAGCGTGAGATGGGCTGAATGATTAAGGGAAACTTGCACAGCCCAAACTACTAAAGGCGCTGTAGACAAATGCCGGTCGTTTGACCGCTAGGCCATTAGACAGCGAGCTCTCCAATACTTCTCTATTGATGAACTAAAAGTCACTAGCGCAGGGTAGTCGTCTAAATGTTTTCCAGACATAGGCTATCCCGGGTCACATAAAGTTCAATCCGGAGAAGCATCAAATCCAATTCGATGGAGATGAGTCCTAAGACCGTCATGATCAGTCAAAAGTCTGAACCTGGCAACTGCTTCTCGTTTAGGAGTCTCTGGAATGACTGAAATGTTCCTGCTGAGGACGCTCCATGACTTTCCTTTAGATGCCTCCAGAGATTCTGCCTCAATATCTTTCTTGTGCAGCACTTTCATATAAAGCTGTGCTGAATGAAAGGTTATAGGCTTTGAGAATCTCTGCCCCATCATAGCACTCCTTTTGGACAAAAAGTCCGTTTTCCACTTCCTGGTACTCCGTAATGTGCAGTCCCACTGTACAGTGATTCTCTGTAAAGTGTACAGTGATTCTCTGCGTACAGTGATCCACTGAACATAGGTTCTCTGCGTACAGTGATCCACTGTACAGTGATTCTCTGCGTACAGTGATCCACTGTATAGTGATTCTCTGCGTACAGTGATCCACTGTACAGTGATTCTCTGAGTTAGGTGTTTTAAAAGCGCCCTGAACTCTTGAATCGAATCCGGGTACCATCCAAAAAGTGCCTGGAGAGCCGAACTGGAGTCCGAGAGGATGACAACTCTGTTGAATGAAGAGGGACGAAGAGCGAGTTGTTGCAACGCCACAAAAATTGCTTTGATCTCCCTATCAAAGTGTGTTGTAGAAGCTCCAACAGGTAAGAAAAAATCAAACAGTGTGCAAGATACTCCAGCCTCCCCCCCCCCCCATTCCAAGCGCTATCAAGTAAAGAGCCATCAGTATAAACATGCAAATATTTATTTTGTGAAATCGTAAGTTAGTACATTAGTCTATTGTTTCCAAAGTTAGAATCCGAAGTTCTTCAGGAATCTGTGGCGGAAGGATGTTGCCTGTCCCGAGCCAGGACCGAACTCGAGACCATGTACTTACAAGACCGACATTATAATCATAGAGCAAAAGCTAGCTTCGGCTCCTTTCTTATAATTCGGGTACAGGTTCCAAGCATCTTTGATCAGATGTCTTTGCTGCCGCACACTCCCTCACCTGATGAGAAGGCCCCGGTCTAATTTCGGCGAGGAGGGGTCCGCTGAGAAAACCCCCGCGTGTCCCCCCGAAATGCAGTTGAGGGGCTGAAGGCCGGGAGACGTGTTGCCTCGGACGTGACGTCAGTCGTTGTCAACCAGGAAGGGATTGGCAAGGCTTCTGATTTCGTGTGGTGCTGCCATCTCGTGTTGAGAGGTGAGATCGTTGAAGAGGAAGGTTGCGTGTTTCAAACGTCCAGTCATCATTGTGGCGGAAGGATGTTGCCTGTCCCGAGCTAGGACCGAACTCGGGACCATGTGCTTACAAGACCGACAATATAATCATAGAGCAAAAGCTAGCTTCGGCTCCGTTCTTATAATTCGGATACAGGTTCCAAGCATCTTTGATCAGATGTCTTTGCTGCCGCACACTCCCTCACCTCGCGGGGGGTTTCTCAGCGGCCCCCCTCCTCGCCGAAATTCGACCGGGCCTTCTCATCAGGTGAGGGAGTGTGCGGCAGCAAAGACATCTGATCAAAGATGTTTGGAACCTATACCCGAATTATAAGAACGGAGCCGAAGCTAGCTTTTGCTCTATGATTATAATGTCGGTCTTGTAAGCAAAGATTCCCTGGTTCGAGACCCAGCGACTCCCAATCGCCACAAATCATTTTCCTTTTGTACGCCTTCACACCAAGATGTCGTCGAACGTCAATGTTCAGGAATTCTAAGGGATACACTGGTGTCAGGAAAACGTCAACATTAATGTCAATATCAAAGTGCTGTCAAATTCTATTGACTGACTGCATGAAACCAGCTTGAACTACTGAAGGTAGAAACTTGAAACTTTGCATACAGGTTAAACCTGTAGATAATGAGAAAAATTAAAAACCTTGAAATTTATAAATCGCGGTGTTTTTTTTTCCACAAACGACAGCTGAGTTAAGCTGAAGCCTGACTAATATGAATTACACATCCAAAACTGTTAAAGGAAGAAACTAGAAACTTGGCATGTCCGTGGGACTTGACTAATGTAATGAGATATCATTGCTTACCAACAGAAAAGAACTGAGTGTATTCTTTAGAAAAAATTCTATAAGCATTTCATTTTTCTTTGTAAGGCAGAAAATTTTTATATATTTTCTTTCATCTAAGTAATAATGAAAGTGTTAGATAAATTAATTTAAAAAAGCATTAATATTTTGGATTGCATTTCATTGTTGCTGTGATGGGATAAAGTAATTATGCAGTTATTTTGGATTGCATTTTATTGTTGCTGTGATGGGATAAAGTAATTATGCAATTATTTTGGATTGCATTTCATTGTTGCTGTGATGGGATAAAGTAATTATGCAGTTATTTTGGATTGCATTTTATTGTTGCTGTGATGGGATAAAGTAATTATGCAATTATTTTGGATTGCATTTCATTGTTGCTGTGATGGGATAAAGTAATTATGCAGTTATTTTGGATTGCATTTTATTGTTGCTGTGATGGGATAAAGTAATTATGCAATTATTTTGGATTGCATTTCATTGTTGCTGTGATGGGATAAAGTAATTATGCAGTTATTTTGAATTGCATTTTATTGTTGCTGTGATGGGATAAAGTAATTATGCAATTATTTTGGATTGCATTTCATTGTTGCTGTGATGGGATAAAGTAATTACGCAATTATTTTGAACAATCGTCTGTTATTTTCGGTAAATAAGTTTCGAACTTCATTTATTTTCGACTGTATTTATTTGATTGCTTCAATGGCACAAAAATTTCAGGAAAATATCTTTTGCTCTATATTTTGGCACCCATCTTTTTCCATATGATGTCCACATTTTCGATTTTTTGCAAATTGGTTCTCAGAGGAGGCACCAGAATATTTTATTCTTTAAATTTATAGTTTTATTTATGCATCTATTTTTTTTATAAAGGAAAAATCTATCCATATTTTATTATTTCATTTTTACTAATCTTTGTAAAGCAAGGGGAAATTTTGATTTGAAATATTGATTTGAAATGCTGTTAAATTTAGCCCATATTAAATCAAGAGCAATGTCCAATATATTTGCCAGATATAAATATGAATTTAAAACATATAAATCATTTTGCATAGAATTATCAGAAACACAGAAAATAAATATATCGTGATTGTGCCCATTAAATTGAGGCTAGAATTCTCATCTCATTATAGAAATCCACAATACAGCAAATTAAATTTTTTTTTGTCGGGCTAGTTCCAGTTTCAATACCGTCAACCCTCCTATAACGCGATACTCTCATAATACGGTTTCCATATAATGTGGATCAAAAATTGCGATAGCATTCCCATAACGCGGTACTTATAAAATGCGGTTTTCATATACCGCGGTAGTTTAATAACGCGGTTTCTCTATAAAACAGCTCAATTAGCTTAAACAATCTCCCTATAAATTTTTCTATTATATTTTTATGGTTAAAATTAATGGAAAATTCCCTTATTACTTTCCCTGCAATACATGGTAATGTATAGGGAAAGTATTGGAATCATGTCGAAAATCGTAACTCGAGTTTTCGACGGATCTACACGTTTCGATACATCTAGAATAAGAGAAACTATTTTTAGCTTGACGTCTGTGTGTGTGTCTGTGTGTCTATGTGTCTGTCTGTGCAGATTTTGTATACACTCTAACTAAAAAACTAATTGACCGAATTTCATAAAATTTGATTGGCAAGTCATTTGTGGGCGAATCTGGTGCTGATTAGTTTTGGGTGCGGTTCGGGATAAAAAAATCCGTCTTTATTGCGAAATGGCCCCCAAAAGCTTGCATCCACTCTAGCTGGAAAACTAATTGACCGAATTCCACAAAATTAGGTAGATAAATCACTTATGGGACACTCTGGTACTGATTAGATTTTGGTACGATTCGAAAAAAAATAATCTGCCTTTTTTTGCAAAATGGCCTGCAAAAATCGCCAATATCTAAACTAAAAAACTACGTATGCTCAAATATATCCATTAAATGCTTGCTTAATTCGTACTTTTTAACGAAGAAAAGGATAAGACCAACCCCATTACATTAGGACTAGCCGTTCTCGAGATATTTTAGTTTAGTATTTTCTCTACGCCACCTTTGAAAATAAGTCCAGTTATCAAATGAGAACGAAAATTGAATTAAAAGTGAATTAAATTTAATTAAAATAAAGAGAACGTGAATATAAGTCTGCAGGGAAAGTCATGTGCTGCCCACATCAGATTTTTGTTTATCCACGTACATCACTATTTTTGAATTTCAGTTACCAGGGAAATCACCTGTAAAGGCAGAAGTGCACAGCATTTCTGTGGCAGCTGGTCTATATTATTGGCCGTACTGCACGCACTCACGTGACTTTCTTTATCCAATAGCACCACCGAACTACCGTATTCATCATAACATGGTGCTCTAAAAATGCAGTTTTATATAACGTAGAACGAATCAGCTAGATTTATACGTTCTGAGTTTCACTTAACGCGGTACGAATTGTTCTATTTTGTACTAATTTTGAGTTCCTTATTACGCGATTTCCATACAACACAGTATACGGTTTTAATACAACACAGTATGCGGTTTCCAACAACACAGTATGCGATTTCCATATAGCACGGTACGAATTAATCTGATTTTGTACTAATCTGAGTTTCTTATAACGCGGTACGAATTAATCGCGTTATAGGAGGGTTGACTGTATTACTACTTTCCCTACATACACAATATAAGGCATAGAGAAGTATGTGACGGGGTCAAAATTTTGAATTCGCGTTTCCCACGGAAGAGCACGTTTTAAGTATCCTTGAACACAACTCGAAAGTTTTTTAGGTGATATCTCTGTGTTGAAGACACAGACCGCACGACCAACCCTAGGGTTTGCGGTAGCAAATTGTGCGGCCGGGAAGATATCTCTCTGTGTGTGTGTCCATAAGTCTGATAGACGCAGTATCTCACGAAAGATTGGTGCACTTCGGAAAACACAGTGTGTACGATTATTACAATCAGTGAATATTAAACCCACATTGACGCGATCGAATGAATATTCGGAGAACGTTAATTATTATTTATTTCACTAAATTATTTACTTCAGTTGTTTATTTCTCATATTCATTTTCGTTTATTTCGCCAAATTTTCAATCTAAATCACAGCAAAATGCAAAATCCTTAGTGTAAGCGTGAAGAGCACCGCTCCATGAACGTCCCCACGAAATACGAAATCACGATGCGAATCTACATTCCAAACGCGCTCTCCGAAAACGAAGACAAATAAATAAAATAAAACAAAATGTACAGCAGAGAAGTCTTTTTAAATGTACTTGTTAATTGATGGCGGTAACCGCCAACTGTGAAAGAAGGACTGCTATTATTATTTTTGATATCATAATTAGAGATACATGGCCCACTCAATAAGTCTCCAGTCTAACTAAGAAAAACAATTTTTTTTTAGAAATTCAACTTTATTCCTCAACATACTCTCCTTCAAGAGTGATACATTCATTCCAACGCTTCTTTAACTTTTCGATGCCTTTTCTGTAGAACGATTTGTCTTTGCTCTCAAAATAGGCCTCAGTTTCGGCAATCACTTCTTCATTTGAGTCAAATTTCTTTCCCTGGAGCATCTTTTTCATGTCTGCAAAAAACCAGTAGTCGCTGGGGGTCAGATCTAGAGAGTACGGTGGGTGAGGAAGCAATTCGAAGCGTAATTCATATAATTTAACCATCGTTTTCTTCGACTTGTGACACTGAGCATTGTCTTGGTGGAACAGCACTTTTTCTTTTGCATGTGAGGCCGTTTTTTCTTGATTTCTACACTCAATCGATCCAATAATGCCATGTAATATTCGCTATTGATAGTTTTACCTTTCACAAGATAGTCGTTGAACAAAATACCATGCGCGTCCCAAAATACGGATGCCATAACCTTGCCAGCTGACTTTTGGGTTTTTGGTCGCTTTGGACGAATTTCACCGGCTGCTGTCCACTCAGCTGACGATCTTTTTGATTCAGGTGTGTAGTAAGGGATCCATGTTTCGTCCATTGTCACATACCGATGCATGAAATCTTTCTTATCTCGCTTGAGCAGTTCTAAACAGCGCTCTGAATCGGCGACGCGTTGTTGTTTTTGGTCCGGTGTGAGCAAACGCGGCACCCACTTCGAAAGCATCTTACCCATGCTCAAATTTTCGTGTAAAATTGTAAACACACTACCTTCTGATATCTTTAAGGTGTCAGCTATCTCACGCAACTTCACTTGACGGTCTTTCAAAACTATTTTGTGGACTTTCTTTATGTTTTCCGGAACAACTGCCGATTTTGGGCGACCAGAGCGTTCAGCATTATCGGTGTTTGTACGACCGCGTTTAAATTCAACATACCTGTCAATAATAGTTGATTTCCCTGGTGCAGCGTCTCCATAACGCTTATCAAGCCACTGTTTGGCTTCAACAGTATTTTTCCCCATCAAAAAACAATGTTTAATGAACACACGAAATTCTTTTTTATCCATTGTTTTGAAAATTACAAAACTGGGGTCACAAAAACCACTGTAGCCTATAAACTAATTGTCAGAATGTCATGAAATTTTAACACACGTCGTTTGAAGGTTGGTACTATCCAGAAATTATATGGGTATGTCAACAGTGTTGCCATATATGTGTCAGACCGGAGACTTATTGAGTGAAGTGTTACATTTATACCTTACTATCAGCATACCCGTTCTTCGTACGGAGTATATAATATAAAGAAACTTATAATTCGCAATCATGTGCAAATTCTGTTAAAATATTAAATTTAATGCTCCAAAAAAAAGTTTAAGAATATATGTTCTCACTATGAAAAACTATCTTCATGGGCAGATCTGAAGAATAAAACATCCTGGCCTCTTTTGTAAGCAAATTTACAAAAAAAAAAGGAATTGAATCAATATATGCAAAATGAAAGCATTAAAATTATATAGGACCCGTACTACTTATATACGCGAATATTAGAATATATAACCTGTATTAGTACATTATAAGATTACCCGTATAGAGATATGAGTCTCAAAAATCTTTGCCAAAATAAAAGAGATGATGTAATAAATTGAAAATATCAATAATCCCCGTAATCTTTATACCAGAAGGTCGTAATTGATTCTAATATATGCCAATATATATAAAAACATATGCTAATATACCTGTACTACTTATATTGTATATTATAAATTAGAAGATATACCCGAGTATTTGTAGAAGATTACTCGTACAACGTACAATATATGAGTTTAAACAATTTTCGTCATAATAAAACAATGGAATAATAACTTGAAAATATCAATAATCCCTGAATCAATAATCCCCGAAAATATCAATAATAATAACGTTTAAACCTGAAGACTGTAATTGATACTATCCAGTCAAAAATGCTATAAGAAAAATCAAATCGTTCTTTTCTAAAATATATTTTTATATCCATTTGCTTATTATTCAAATCGAAAAAATAATAATTAAAATTAACAGACAGATTTAATTTAATTGCGTTTCTGAACAACATGATATAAGATAGAATCTTCCTCATAAACTGCGAAATTAAATAACCATTTTGATTTCTTTATACTTTTGTTCAGTAAAAGCTTGTGAAAAACAAATCATGGAGATAGATTTCCCATTTAAATCATGTTTCAAACAATTCATGTTTTCAGAAAGTGACTAATTGGCGCAAAAAATCTTCTGCAAACTCAAAGATAAAGTTTTAATTCACTTATAACGATTTTCAAGCTTTTCGTTTGGATAAACCACGGAGTTAGAGAGTAGAACTCCTAGGAAAAAGTTTCGTTTTTCATTAATATCTCGACAACCCCTGGTTTTAGATACTCGAAACTTGGGCTAAATTTATGAGAGGCTATTTCAAGGCTATCCACAAAATTTCATCAAATTTGGTTCAGCTGTTCTCCCGTGATGATGAGACAAACGAAAATTTCGTTTTTTACTAATATCTCGAGAACCACTGATCGTAAAAATTCCAAACATGGACTAAATTTTAAGTGGGACTATTTCCAGGCTACCCACAAAATTTCACGAAATTCGGTTTAGCCGTTCTTCCGTGATGACAGGACAAACAGACAGACAGACAGACACACACACAGACAGACAGGTTTTCAATTTTATTTATATAGATTAAAAATTATAATTAAAGAACGGATAGCTTCAGAGACGTTTTTGTTTATTTTGAAGTGGTGTGCAACATTTAAAAGAACTGCTGTTAACTTATATATATTGGATTGCCAAACAATTTTTTTTTATATCGCAATATAAAAATGCAAGATTTTTTAAACACACGAAAAGTATATATATTTTAAAAATTCACAAAAATTCGTCTGTTAATCTTATGGATTCCGTTCAAAGTTTGTTTGAAAGCTGATTTTCAGATCTTTTGGATGGTATCAAGATTGAAATTCTGTGATAATATTTTTCGTCGATAAGGAACCAATTTGTGTGATTGTCGCTCAAAATTGTACTGAATTGTGCTGAACCATAAAATAACTATAAAACTTATTCGATTTAAAACATAATAACACCGGGATACACCTTTCTGGGTTTTCAAATATACGTGTACGAAATTTTATGGCCGTACAACGTCTAGATTTCCCGCTACAGACCGCACATACACATACAAAGAGAGAGAGAGAGAGAGAGAGAGAGAGAGAGAGAGAGATAACTTATTTTATTATGTAAGATACGAGGCATTTCGTAGGATGATTAATTAGATGGTGTTTATTTTGCTTGGCGGACGTTAGAAAGAATTTTAACATTTTCCAACATAGTTGAAAAGTGTTTATTACTTTGTTCAATGTGTCTGTCTGTCCGTTAGCACGATAAATGCTGTAAAAATGACTTTATCAAAATGAAATTTTAGTATGTTGTAGAGACAGTCTGTGGGATATATGGGAATGTAAATGAATAATATCACCTAATTAGTTTTGGATTGAACCCGAGTTAAAAAAGTGAAATACACTGAACCCTATGGGACTTAATTTTTCAAACATTTTTCAAGCGAATTTAAAATTCACAAATTGCTTCGAAAATATTTTAATTATTCCACAAAATATATATAAAAAAAATTCAGCAAAATATGCTTGTGATTTCAGTTGGAAATTCTTTCACAATCAATGCTTTATTCATGATTAATCTTTCTTGTTTAATTGTTAAATTAGATTTGCTCGAAACACAAGTGATTGCGTAATTTGAAATATATTTACATGTTGTCATGAAGTTAAGTGCCAAATATTAATGTACAATTTCAAAAATATTTTTTGGGGTATTTTGTACATCATTATTTCATTGTGAAAGCAGTAATGTTATTACACAATGTTATGTGCTGCTCTTATCAGAATTTTCCCTTTCTAAATTTCAGTTTGAAATGTGTTTCAAATACTTGTTACTTGTAGTACATAATTCCCTATATTCTGATAACACCATTTTGTTTCACGAACTTTGATCAGACGATATCGGAAGAAGAAAGAATGTTAACAAGTATTTTGTTGATCACGTAGAGTAAGTAGGCTTCTGAGAAGAAATCTCTTCCTCCGATTTTATCAAGCAACATTCCTCAAAAATGGTACATCTCCCATCTCACCTTACTATATTTAAGGCTGGAAGTTCCACGCTCAGTATTCGCATGACTTAACAATGGATGGAAATTTTCCGCGATATTTTTCTGTTCCATCACAATGTTGCAATTAGAATTCAATACCCGAAGCAGGTGACATTGGGAAAATCGTCTGCAGCGTTTCTGATGTCATCCTATGGAGGCGGTAAAACAATTGACAGAAAGAATACATTTCTATTATAGTAACCTTGATTTCTATTATGCCGCGTGAAACAATGATTTCTTGATGCTATTCTTCTAAATCATTTGAAAAAAAAAAAGACAATATGTGCATATATTTATTGAATGTATCATATGCAGATGTTATTGATACATCTCAATTTTCTGAAACGAAAATTCACCTCATTATTTTGATATCTTTGCAGTTGAATTGAATGCTTAATTATTTTCTCTAGTATAGGAATTTTAAAAATGAAGAAGAAGAAGAATATTTTACTATATTTTACTACCTATATCATACAGCTGAGTTAGACTGGCTGACTGGCTATAAGGGATGAATTACACATCCCAAACTGCTAGGTAAACATTTGGAACTTTGAATATACACGTAGAACTTGACCTATAAGTAATAAATTTTGTAAATTTGTTGGAAATATTTATAAATCGCGAAACATTTTGTTCTAACATTTTTACAGCTATGACTAGAAAAGAGCTAGACACAGAAAATTAATTTTTATACCACCAAGTTAAGGAAATAAAATATCCCACATTTTCTTGACTCTATTGGTGAAAATCAACGGTTTTCGACATATTTTAATTTATAGTTATAGCAGACAATTTTTCACTATATTTGATTAATAGGTTTATTTATAGTTTTATATATTATTGTGGTAACCTATGTAAACCTAGTTACGTTTCAAATACTGAAATCACTTTATCCTGAAAATTAAACGATTGAGGAACAATGCTATAATTAATTGATTTTTAGATTGAAATATCTGAAAACATTGAAAATAAGGCAACATACAGGGATCGGAAATTCATTCGTTCGTGAGATATCGCACACACACACACACTTACTTCACGTTCACCTCATAAATGTTGGATTCGAGTTCAGGGATGATTGAAACGTACTCTTCTGTCTAAAACTCGAATACGAATTTTCAACCCTATCACAATACTTTACCTATACATTATGCTATATATATAGGGAAAGTAAACAATAAAAATTATGAATGGAAAAATGAAATTATGAAAATGCTACTGAAAAAAAAAATGAATTAAAGTATTTTTTACAAGCATGTAAACATCATGAAACTTGATTTTTATTTTCCCATACTTTTGTAAAAAATATTTCAGAGATTCAATTTACAGAAAATAATTTCGTTTTGTTAGGTAGTGGTAGAGTATTTATATTTCGCTAGGGAATCGTATAATAATTAATAATATTGATTAGGAAAAGTGCGTATTCCGCAAGTGGCCTGGATAATAGGAGTGTAAGAGTAGTAAACGGACGGATAGAAGCTTTTACATAACTTTATGAACGTCGCCATATGACAGGTTTAACATCAAATAGTTTATATTAACACAGATAGTTCGAATATATCCGGCGTCACTAAGCTGTTGCCAACTTAAATTTTTTTTAATAATATATATGAAATGTTTTAATAAAAATAACAACACGGATACGAATACTGGAAAAAGTACGCCATTTTTTTCCAATTCAAACAATGATTGTGGAAAAAGTAGAACTAACTACAATGGAATATGAATGTTTGAGAAACTTGAGTAGAATTAAGAGATTTACGTTTCAGTTATTTTAAATGAAAACAAAACAAATGAAACGGAAAAATGTTAGAATGTAGGAAAATGTTCTTTCCTTTTTATCAATAACTAGAGATGAACTTCTGCTTTGTGATACTGCTCATAATCCCGTAATCCCCTTTCAAACAAAATACCCGTCAGAACATCACCTCAACTTATCTCGACCTCCATTGTTCTCGAACTCCGCTATCTGATCGATATAACGTCTAAAATACTGAATTTTCAACATAATCTTTTCTTTTTTTTTTCAATGGCAACCGCCTTTCGTGACAGTGTGGAATAATTTATCTTGTCCTGCAACTAAGCAAAATCGACGCCCACCACGTTATCGTCACGCATAACTAGGGCTGTGAGCTTGATGTTGAGGCCAAGTGCAAATTTGGATTTTGCAGCCTTCCGTAAAATTCATCTCTGTAATGATTTCGATTGGAAGGAATGCTGAATTTACCATGCGTTGTTTTTCTTTTTAATTAATTCAAAATTCGAGTAAGCAACTGGGCATGACTGCCTTGCTGCACATTTGTGCCGTATTGGTATTTTTACTAAGGCTGCCTGCCCGCTCTGTGTTGGGGATGAACCTATCACAGAATGGACAAACTTCACCTGCACCTGAAGCTTCCTGATATTGGAAGGCGAGAAGACGGTTATCTTTTGAAGTCTTGTCGTTGTTTCTCATTGTTTATTACTTTTGTATTTTGTTCATATGCCGTAGCCATTGGAAATAAAAAAGGAAAGATTAAAATGAGCCGGGATACAAGTATTGATACCGGTATTCTTTAGATTTTCAAATATGAAAACTTTGCTCAAAGCAAAAACTAAAGTGAAATTGAGTAAAAGAATAAAATAACAAGAAATATCAATCATGTATAAAGCATTGATTACAAAACACTTTTCAACTGAAATGCGATTTTATTTAAACATTTCTAAAATACGATACATTCAGCGCTGGCATATTTTAAATTATCACAGAACTACAATAATTTATTATATTTGAAAACTTAAATCTTTATCGAAAAAAATTAATTTTATTCAAATGACGTCATCGGGATATAAATCGTCTGGCTCTGTATGTAAAAGCAATGAATATTTCATTCGTATCACTTTTTTTCCAGACTCCAAAGCTAAATAATTTGGCGTGCAAAAATTCATCATTTCTTATGTTGTCATCTTACAATCACTTGTTTACATTCTGCATCCTTTAAAATGAGGCTTCGTTGTAGATATAATCAAAGTTTGATGATCATTTACACTCAAAAATGTTGTAATTGCGTTGACGCAGAATATAGATGCACAGAAAATACGCAAATAAAGCGATTTTTAGGATGGATGCAACACTAAAAATAAATTTAAAAGAACTTTAAAAATCACGATTTTAACACTGGGGAGAAAAAGATGGATGCCATATTTTATTTTGAAGTGGGTCACGTAAACTTTTTATAATATGGGTGTAATTATTATTTTAATTTTTATTTAAATAACTGCCCAACATATCTTGCTGACATTTTTTTATATATATTTTACAGAATAATTTGAATATTTCCTAAAATTTTCGTAGCAATTTATGAATTTTAACTTCGGTTAGAATATGTTTGAAAAATTAGGTCCCATAGGGTTTAATATACTTCATTTTTTTAATCGGGCTTAAATCCAAACTAATTGGATGATATTATTCATTTATATTCCCGTATGTCCCACAGACCGTCTCAACAACATACTAAATTTTCATTTTGATAAAGTCATTTTTACGGCAGTTATCGTGAGAACATACAGACAGACAGACAAACAGATAGACAGAATGAACAAAATATAAACACTTATCAACTATGTTGGAAATTGTTAAAAACCAATATTAAAGCAATAATATTAATAATTATACTACTATAAGTAAATTTTAAAGAAAAGGTCTTTTGAGTTATCTAAATGCACTCGAGCATACAGATAAAAGCAATGAAATGTAAAAATTTTAAGTTATAAGATCATAATAATAACGTTGATATCCGGTTTGATTGATGCAAAAATAAATTACCAAGAAAAAGGACACAAAATGAAAACATTCACCATAAAAAGAAAAATATAGCTAATATTTTGTCAATTACATGTAATTTCATGTAAAAACTGAAAAACAGAGGATTAGAAATTTATAGGATAATATATTTCAATGAATTTAATAATTCTCTCTGAAAGAATTGAACTTATTATAATTTAATTGAATAATATATATTTCAATTTTACATTTTCCCCTTATCATTCTTTTGTTAGTGGACTACAAGATAAAGAACTAAATGACTATAAAATAGAAATGCTGAACTAAGAGGAAATTTCTATAAAACTTTTAGAAACACCTTCTGTTCCTAAACACTAAATGGGATGAATTGTGAATATAGTTTAAAACTTGCTAGTTCATCAAATTATTTCATTAAGTGATGGCAATATATATATATATATATATATATATATATATATATATATGGATATGGATATGTTTTTCAACAAAACGATCAGAAAGTGACGTTTCCATACATATAGCCTTTAAGAACTTTAAAAGTAATAAAAATAAATAACTGTATGCAGTAACTGTTTTTAATCTAGCAATTTGACAAATGTGAAAAGCCGATAATACCGAAATATCGGTATTTTCGTATGAATACTGGAGTTTGAATTCCGGCAAAATTTAATCAAAATACCAGTAATCGGTATACAAGAATACAGGAATTGAAAGTCTTATCTGCAGGACACTGCACATACATATTATTAGTATATTTTATTTTTATGTTTTCCATTTATCATACTTTTATATCGAGAAAAAAGCATTATTACTTTCCCTATAATACGTGATAACGTATAAGGAAAGTATTGGAATCGTATCAAAAATCGCAACTTGGGTAAAAAACAGATCGAACACCCTAGAACCCGAAAAATTTATTTTTAATGTAACGTTTGTGTGTGTGTATGTGCAATGTGTATATCTATTCTAGCTGAGAAACTAATTGACCAAATTTCACAAAATTTATTAAACAAATTCCCTTTTAGGATACTTAGGTGCTGATTAGATTTTGATACGATTCGAAAAGAAAGAACCTGTCTTTTTTTGCGAAATAGCCCGCAAAACCGGCCAAAATTTAAAATAAAAGACTACGTGTGCTCAAATGTATCAATTAAATGCTGGATTTATACGCAATTGTCAATGGAAAGAATAAGACTAACCCCATAACTCAAAGGCTATAATCGTTCTCGAGATATTTTAGTTTTTTGTTCCTATTTTTGCCACGCCGCCTTTAAGCATATACTTTCAGTCACCAAACGACAACGGAAATTGAAATAAAACTGAAAATTCAGTGCCATTTCAAAAAATTATCCCAGTTATTTAGCGCTATTAAACTCAATTTAATGAATTATAAAAGAAAGAAACAGAGAATGAAATTGAGTCTGCAAGGAAAGTCATGTGCTGCGTACGTCAGATTTTAATTTTAAATAAAAATCTTTTTAAGTTCAACATTCCAACGAACAAGCATGTTGCATGACTTCCCGAAAAGTCGCAATTCCATAACCCTCACACCCTTTTTGAAGTTTGTGTAACTGTAACCAGTAACATGGCTACAAGGTTAGGCTTCAAAATTCTTTTCCCCTCCTTACCATTTAAACAATCTCCAATGGATCCATAATGGCTGAAAAGTATCTATCACTGTAATCCACCCATTTAATCGTCGACGCCCCCCCCCCCCCCCCCGGAGATTTTAGTTATACGCTTATGATGAACTCGATGAACGAGCAGGCAGTCTTTCAGGACTTTTAGACAGGGGGGGAGTGAATGAAATTTTAGGGGGGGGGGGGCAAGTTTTCTATTTGCCCCTATACAGTGTGTCCAAAAAAGATTGAAATGCGCTTTAATCCTTTACCTGTTGGAGATAAGTGGGCAATGTGAATTGCAAAAATGTTGAAAGTAAGGTAGGAAATAAGATTACGTTAATGATATAGTCCATCTATTCATTTTCAAAAAGTTACACTTTTTAAATTTTTATACGACCCCCTTAGACTAATTTGGTTACCCAGAAAATTTTTATTTTTAATGCAACAAGGTTCTTAAAAAAACCGCATATCTGTAACTTTAAAATCAACTGAATTATGATAAAGGAAAAAATCTGACTTATGCCACTTTTGCGTACCATGTGAAAGGCTGGGTTCATCGGCGAAAATAGGGATAAGAAACAAATTGACGATGGAAATTGTTGAGATCAAAAATACTTTAATATGTGTCAACATTTTTTTATCACAAATGCATCTAAATAAAGCATTACACAGACAGAGATCATATAAAGCAGTGGTACTCACTACGCGGTTGGGTATCCTATGTATTATCATCCAGTTTTATCTTTTTCGTGATATGTCACAAATGTACGTTTCTAATTTGATATAGGGTCCCCATTCACAATGTTCAATTTTCAATTAAGTATAACTCGCTCAATTTTAAAATACAGATATGCGGGTTTTTTTAATGATCTTGTTACATTAAAAAAAATCTGATGTGGGCAACACATGACTTTCCTTATATAATGCAATGAATTTACTACTTTTACAACTAAAAAAAACGTTGTTCTTATAGTAGATACTTATATTCTTTCCATGATATTGAATTTTCTTCAATTAGACGTCATTTTCATTGATTTAGCGTCATTTTTATCAATTTGGCGAGATTTTGGTTAATTTGGCACCGTTTCAAAAAGTCGCCAAGTTGGCGACATTCCGCCAAATTCGTCGCCAAAATCTCGCCAAGCGTTATGGACGAAGAAATAAGTTATTCTTACAGCAGATAAATGACTATTGGCTTTCAAATACAAAAGTATTACTTAAAGTATCTTTTTTCATGAATGGAACGAGCTAGATCCACGAGAATGATGTCACCCAATTTATCGCATGGTATTACATATGAAAAGTGAACATGTTTCTCAATAGGAAATATTTTTTTTATTTTATATGACTTTTTGAAAATTTTTTTGAAAAATGTGCAATATCTCGAGAACGGTTCATGTTAACGTTCTAAAATTTATGTCAATCGTTTTCTATTGAAAAATTACATAAGAAATGTCTATTTGCGCAACTTTATTAGCGGTTTTGATTTTTTGACGATTTTTTCAAAATTTCATTCGAAAATTTAGGGGGGTTCTGAATATTCGATTGCGTATAAAAACAATAGGTTTCCAGTGTTTACGGATTGTGATTTTTGTACCAAATTTCGTTCGAATCGGTCCATTCGTTCGTCAGTTATCGTCTCCACAGGCTCACTGACACATACACACACACACACACACACACTTTCATACACACACACACACACACACACACATCACTCCAAAAATGTTTGATTCGTGATCAGGGGTGCTTGAAACGTGCTCTCCCGTCGAAAACTCGAATTCGAAATTTCGACCCCGTCACAATACTTTCCTTATACATTATGTATATAAGGAAAGTAATAAAATGATTGACTAAATTTGTCTAAGGGGATCGTATAAAAATCCAAAAAGTGTAACTTTTTGAAAATGAACGGAAGGACTATTTCATTAACGTAGTCTTATTTCCTATCTTCCTTTCAACATTTTTGCAATTTACATTGCACACTTATCTCCAACAAGTAAAGAATTAAAGTGCGTTTCAATCTTTTTGGGACACCCTGTATAAATAATCTAAATGCTGTCACATAAATTGAAACTAAGTTAATATCATGCAACATGTTTCGACCCCCCCCCCCCCCCGGATGATTGCCTGAAAGAAATTGTGAACGAGTAGAAGTGAGTTGCGTTCCCCATTTGTAATTCCTGGGTAATTAGGGAATTAACTGGAACACATCCGGGCTCTTTGGAAACGGGTTAGAGATTGAAACCAATGATCCGCTGCTGGTATATTCAAGGTTGATTATATTACTCTTACTTTCGTCCTATTGAAAAAATAATTAACATATTTCATTTTCTGTAACAAATGAAAGGAAGAAGGTCACACAGACGATAAAAGAGAAATGAGAAATAACTACAGCATGAGAACATTTTCTGCATTTATCTTCCGTATATTTCGCTTTTATTCGCATTACAATCATTTTTAAATTAATATATTATGAGTAGTGATTGCAATACCGGGCCAAAAACACAATACCGGTATTCGGTATTTTTACTTTCCTTATATACATAATGTATAAGGAAAGTATTGTGACGGGGTCGAAAATTCGAATTCGAGTTTTCGACGGGAGAGCACGTTTCAAGCATCCCTGATCACGAATCAAACATTTTTGAAGTGATGTCTGTGTGTGTGTGTGTGTGTGTGTGTGTCAGTGAGTCTGTGGAGACGATAACTGACGAACGAATGGACCGATTCGAACCAAGTTTCGTACAAAAATCACAATCCGTAAACACTGGAAGCCTATTGTTTTTATACGCAATCGAATGTTCAGAACCCCTCTAAATTTTCGAATGAAATTTTGAAAAAATCGTCAAAAAATCAAAACCACTAATAAAGTTACGTAAATAGACATTTCTTATGTAATTTTTCATTAGAAAACGATTGACATAAATTTTAGAACGCTAACATGAACCGTTCTGGAGATATTGTACATTTTTCAAAAAAATTATCAAAAAGTCATATAAAAAAAAAAAAAAAATATTTCCTGTTGAGAAACATGGTCACTTTTCATATGTAATACCATGCGATAAATTGGGTGACATCATTCTCGTGGATCTAGCTCGTTCCATTCATGAAAAAAGATACTTTGACTAATACTTTTGTATTTGAACGCCAATAGTCATTTATCTGCTGTAAGGATAATTTATTTCTTAGTGCATAACGCTTGGCGAGATTTTGGCGACGAATTTGGCGGAATGCCGCCAACTTGACGACTTTTTGAAATGTTGCCATATTAACGAAAATCTCGCCAAATGAATAAAAATGACGCTAAATCAATGAAAATGTCGACTAATTGTCGAAAATTCAATATCTTGAACAGAATATTAGTATCTACTATAAGAAAAACCTATTTTTTTAGTTGTAAAAGTAGTAAATTCATTACATTATATAAGGAAAGTCATGAGTTGCCCACATCAGATTTTTTTAAACGTTATACCGGAATACCGTTATTAATACCGGTATTAGGAATTTTTCAATAAAGGTACAAAAACACAGTTGTTTCTTTGCCATATTTATTAATTTTGTACAAAAAATGCATAAACTATAAAAATATAAACACTTCTGTTATGTACAAATATAAAATAAAGGAAAAATCTGATGTGGGCAACACATGACTTTCCTTATATAATGCAATTAATTTACTACTTTTACAGTTAAAAAAAATCTGATGTGGGCAACACATGACTTTTCTTATATAATGTAATGAATTTACTACTTTTACAGTAAAGAACTAGGTTTTTCTTATAGTAGATACTAATATTCTTTCCAAGATATTGAATTTTCGACAATTAGTCGCCATTTTCATTGATTTAGCGTCATTTCTATCCATTTGGTGAGAGTTTCGTTAATTTGGCAACATTTCAAAAAGTCGCCAGGTTGGCGACATTCCGCTAAATTCGTCGGCAAAATCTCGCCATGCATTATGCACTAAGAAATAAGTTATTCTTACAGCAGATAAATGACTATTGGCGTTCAAATACAATATATTACTCAAAGTATCTTTTTTCATGAATGGAACGCGCTAGATCCACGAGAATGATGTCACCCAATTTATCGCGTGGTATTACATATGAAAAGTGAACATGTGTCTCAATAGGCAATATATATTTTTTTATTTTAGACTTTTTGATAATTTTTTTGAAAAATGTGTAATATCTCGAGAACGGTTCATGTTAACGTTCTAAAATTTATGTGAATCGTTTTCTAATGAAAAATTACATAAGAAATGTCTATTTGCGTAACTTTATTAGCGGTTTTGATTTTTTGACGATTTTTTCAAAATTTCATTCGAAAATTTAAGGTGGTTCTGGACATTTGATTGTGTATAAAAACAACAGGCTTCCAGTGTTTATGGATTGTGATTTTTGTACCAAATTTGGTTCAAATCGGTCCATTCGTTCGTCAGTTATCGTCTCCACAGACTCACTGACACACACACACTTTCACACACACACACACACACACACACACACACACACACACACACACACACACACAGACATCACTTCAAAAATGTTTGATTCGTGATCAGGGATGCTTGAAACGTGCTCTCCCGTCGAAAACTCGAATTCGAATTTTCAACCCCGTCACAATACTTTCCTTATACATTATGTATATAAGGAAAGTAAAAATGTTATTCTTGTAATAGATACTTATATTCTTTCCAAGATATTGAATTTTCTTCAATGAGTCGTCATTTTTATTGATTTAGCATCATTTTTATCCATTTGGCGAGATTTTCGTCAATTTGGCAATCAAACCTGGAACGTATTTTTGTGTACAAATTACCTGCAGTTGCAAATGCTCTTTCTGCATCTACGCTGGTTGGTGGTACTGTTAATAATGAGCGATATACTTCCTCGAAATATTTGGCTCATCTTCTAACAACTCGATCTGTCGTCTGACGGTTTTGGATAAATCTATTTTTACTTTCCTTATATACATAATGTATAAGGAAAGTATTGTGACGGGATCGAAAATTCGAATTCTAGTTTTCGACGGGAGAGCACGTTTCAAGCATCCCTGATCACGAATCAAGCATTTTTGAAGTGATGTCTCTGTGTGTGTGTGTGTATGTGTGTGTGTGAAAGTATGTGTGTGTGTGTGTGTGTGTGTGAAAGTATGTGTGTGTATGTGTGTGTGTGTGTGTGTGTCAGTGAGTCTTTGGAGACGATAACTGACGAACGAATGGACCGATTCAAACCAAATTTGGTACAAAAATCCCAATCCATAAACACTGGAAGCCTATTGTTTTTATACGTAATCGAATGTTCAGAACCCCCCTTAATTTTCGAATGAAATTTTGAAAAAATCGTCAAAAAATCAAAACCATTAATAAAGTAACGCCAATAGACATTTCTTATGTAATTTTTTATTAGAAAACGATTGACATAAATTTTAGAACGCTAACATGAACCGTTCTCGAGATATTGCACATTTAAAAAAAAATATCAAAAAGTCATATAAAATGAAAAAAAAATATTTCCTGTTGAGAAACATGGTCACTTTTCCTATGTAATACCATGCGATAAATTGAGTGACATCATTCTCGTGGATCTAGCTTGTTCCATTCATGAAAAAAGATACTTTGAGTAATACTTTTGTATTTGAACGCCAATAGTCATTTATCTGCTGTAAGAATAACTTATTTCTTCGTCCATAACGCTTGGCGAGATTTTGACGACCTATTTGGCGAAATATCGCCAACTTGGCGAGTTTTTGAAATGTTGCCAAATTAACGAAAATCTCACTAAATGCATAAAAATGACGCTAAATCAATGAAAATTACGACTAATTGTCGAAAATTCAATATCTTGGAAAGAATATTAGTATCTACTATAAGAAAACCTATTTTTTTTACTGTAAAAGTAGTAAATTCATTACATTATATAAGGAAAGTTATGTGTTGCCCACATCAGATTTTTTGTATTACTTTTGTATTATTGTTTGTGGTAATATTTTTATTTATAGCTAATTGTAATTTCTTCTCGAGAGACAATTCTTTTCCGATATTAATACCAACATCATCTTCAACGAACTCCTCTGGATAGGTTTGTGTTTGCTTCTCATAAATGTTTTTCTGAAAATTTACGACGAACTTAATTAAATTTGACCTTGTTAACTTCTTTTCTTCATTTTCGTGTTCTTTTTTAAAGTCGGTATAATTATGTAAATACCTTAAAATATTTTCTAGTTCACTATGCCTTTCCTCTATGTAAATTTTCAATGCACTGTATAATTCCTTAGATAGTGGAGTGTCCTGATCTTTAAGTGATTGCTAAGGAGCTTCAGAGACTCACTAGGAGCTTCAGAGAACTGCGCCTGTGCATGGAGATGTTAGTTTAGAATACGATCTCGTCTAGTAATTCGTATTATTAGATAGTTTAGAATATTAAATTCTAAGTTATAGTTTATGCTGGAAATTAACTACGCCTGTGCAAGAAGTATTTTATTTTACAAATTTCATACGTATTTTTAAAAATACGTATAAAAATGCATGTTTTTAAATATTTTTATTTATATACCTATTTCTAAAATACGTATTTCAAATAATAGTAGATGCCCAATCAGTTAAATTAAACCCTTTAATAAAAAATATTTATTTTAGCTAATACCAAAATACCGGTATTTTACCTTAGCAAATACTGGTTTCACGAAATTGCAAAATAGCACGAAATACAGGTATTCAGTATACCGGTATTGCAATCACAAATTATGAGCTTTTGTTTGGAAGCTATTTTTTTTTTTACATTTTCCCCCTCAAATATTCATATAAAAATTGGTTACGGGTCATTTAAGATAATTTATAATAATTGCTGGGGTGTATGTCGTTCCCCTGTTATCCCCTGCTGGTGACTATAAATTTTACATTGGTAGTACAAAACGTACTGTTGGCATCTGTTTAGCAGAACATGCCCGCGATGTCAAATCAGGTAAACTTTCTACGGCTCTTGCTCAATATGTGGCTAATGATAAATTTCTTCCCCTTTTTGAAAAAACTTTCCTTTTGGTTCGTTGTAACAATCCATGTAGTATTCTTCTTTATGAACCCCTGTTTATTTATATTTACCGTGAATCCATTTGTAATTTTGATCCTGTTCAAATTTTAAGTTATGCTTGGCGACTCATTCTCAACTCTATGCAATTCAAATCTCCTAAAAGTTTTTTGTGGCGTCATTTTCAGGAATATCATGCTTGACATTTTTCTAAAATTTGTATTATTTATTTTCTTGTAATATTTTTAAATTCGTAAGCGTTTGAACTTATTTTGTAATTTCAGTGTATATTTCTTGTATTATTTTAGCAAGTTCATTTACCATTTATATTTTATGCAAATTTGTTTTAAAATGGTCTCTCTATATATAAACATTCCATGTTTTTACCACTCATGTAGCCACTGATGAAGGGCGTATATACGTCCGAAAGCGCTCTGGCAGTTTTTAACAATATTTTGTACGTCTTTTAGGATGTTAAATAAAAGACCTTTCGTTTTTTAAAAAACACGTTTTGTCCTTGGTTTTATCTAAGATAATTTATTTGATGTATATACTTGATTTGTGTTAAAACCTACTATTTTGTCACAGTTTGCACTCATAATAACGAATTTTAAACTATCAGTTTTCTGTATTTGCTATACTAATTGAAGCCATACTTAAGGATAAGCCATTAAGAAGCCATACTTAAGGAAGCTTGAGAAAAGCCATGGCATGGCTTTTCTTAAGAGCCATGACACTATATACCCCTCCTGAAGAAAAGGAACATTTTGGGGACAGTTTGCAAAAATGTATTTTCATTTGTAAATACCTGAGGCATTTATTTTATTGGTATAAGCATTTTACTCAAAGTTTTATATTTCTATGGAAAATCTATGTTATAAAAGTTACAATATTTATAAAATTAAAACACCTGGAAAGTTAATATAAGTAAACGATGCGGACCGTCAGGTGGGCGCAGTTGAAACAAATTAATAACCCAGATATATAAATGAACAAGAAAGATCAATCTTGCATAAAGCATTGATTATGAAACACTTTCCAACTGAAATGCAATTTTATTTAAACATCTCTAAAATGCCATACATTTAGAGGTGATATTTTAAAAATTATCACAGTACTACAATAATTTATTATATTTGAAAACTTCATCGAAAACAAATGACCTTTATTCAAATAACGTCATCGAAATATAAATCGCCTGGTTCTCTATAAAAAATAGTGAATATTTCATTCATAAACTTTTTTCCATTCCTTTCATTCAGCGGCGGTATTTTTAAAATTATCACAATATTGCAATAATTTATTTTACTTAAAAACTTAAAACCATGGAGATAAAAGAACTTTCTAACTCCATGCTTAAAACTTCATCAAAAAAGCAATACTACAGAATCGTCTACTTTTCTATGTAAAATCAATGAATGTTTCATTCATATCAGCTATATTGCAGACTCCAGAGATAAATAATTTTACGTTAAAGAAAGAAATTCAACAATTCTTATACAACTCATCTTACAGCTGGATGTGTTTACATTCTCCATTCGTAAAAATTAGGCTTCGTTGCAGAAATAATCAAAGTTTGACGATCATTTAAAATAAAAAATATTGTAATTGCGTTGGTGCAGTATATAGATGCACAGATATAAATAAAAAGTAAAGCGGTTTTAGGACGGATGCAACACTAAATATAAATTAAAAAAAACTTTAAAAATCACGATTTTGACACAAGATGGATGCCATATTTCATTTTGAAGTGGATCACGTCATCTTTTCATATAATATGGGTGCAATTATTATTTTAATTTTTATTTAAAAAACTACTGAACATATTTTGCTGAAATTCTTATTATATATTTTATAGAATAATTTAAATATTTCCTAAAATGCTCGAAGGAATTTGTGAATTTTAAATTCGCTTAAAAATGTTTGAAAAATTAGGTCCCTTAAGGTTCAATGTATTTCACTTTTTCAACCCGGGTTCAATCCAAATCAAATTAGGTGATATTATTCATTTACATCCCATATGTCCCACAGGCCATCTCAACTACATACTAAAATTTCATTTTGATAACGTCCGTTTTACGGAAGTTATCGTGCGAACGGACAGACAGAATGAACAAAGTCATAAACACTTTTCAACTATGTTGGAAAGTGTTAATAAAAAGTGTCCGTCTTAGGGCACAATTAGGGGTATTTGGATAAAGATTGGGAACTGCTGCTTTAGCAATAGGGAGGCAAGGGCGAGCCAAATGTGTTTTTGTAGCCAATGTATTTTATTGTTCACAACTCCTACTCACCCCCAAGCTACCTACCTGCGTTTCACTGCACAGTTATCGTTCATATATATACAGCATATGGGTCTTTTCCTTCAGAATTAAAATTAAAGTAGTCTCAGAAATTTAAACGTACACTTTTTACTGCCGTCCTTTGTAATTGCTCTACACCCTTGGGATGAACAGGATGGCCTGGGTAATAACATTAACAATAAAAAAAATCTGATGTGGGCAGCACATGACTTTCCCTGCAGACTCAAATTCAGATATTCTTTATTTCTTTAATAATTCATTAGATTGAGTTTAATTGCACCCAATAACACTAAATTTGCATTTTTAATTCAATTTCATTTTCTTTGGTAATTGGACCTTTTTCCGGTAGCGGCGTAACAAAAATGCTAGAAATCTCAAATATCTTGAGAACGGTTAGTCCTAAAGTATAATGGAGTGTGTTGTATTATTTTCCTTTTCAAAAATTGTGTATAAAAGAAGAATTTAATTGATACATTTGAGCATACACTACTTGGTACTTTTTTTTTAGATTTTGGCGGGGCATTTCGTGAAAAACGGCAGGTTGTTCTTTTCCGAATCGTACCAAAATATAATCAGCATCAGGGTAATTCACAAGTGACTTATCTATCAAATTTTATGAAATTTGTTCTATTAGTTTTTCATCTACAGTGGATACAAGCAATCTTTGCGGGTCATTTCGCATAAAGATGTGCGTTCTGTTTTAACGATTCCTACCAAAACTAATCTGCACCAGGGTCTCATCCAAGTGACTTACATACCAAATTTTATGAAAATCGGTCCATTAGTTTTTTAGTTAGAGTGAATACATACATTACACAGACACACAGACAGACACACAGACACACAGACAGACAGCCACACAGACAAACACACAGACACACAGACAGACAGACACACACACAGACGTCAAGTTAAAAATAGTTTTTTCGTATTCTATAGGTCTCGAAACGTGTAGATCCATCGAAAACTAGAGTTGTGATTTTCAGTATGATTCCAATACTTTCCCTATACATTACCATGTATTGCAGGGAAAGTAAAAAGTTTATGGTATGCTGTAAAATTGTTAATTTCATTAAAAAAGTATTCGTTCTATGGATGTTCGGAATACAAATATTATCTTAGAATTCCGCTAATTCTCGCTCTTTTTCAAAGGATAGACAGAAAAAATAGAGGGTCTTGTAATCGAAATTAGAAAAAAAAAAGAAGAAAAAAAATGAGACCTGGCTGAAGGTTACATTCAAAATATGGAGCATAGTCTTTTGTTCCACGGGTTACAACTTCGGATTTTATGATAATCGATTGATTTTCAAGCAGCTTGTTTATTTTTTAATAGAATTTACATTCGAAATATACGATCAAAATAACAATAAAAACGCTTAGCTTATTTTTGAAATGATAGAAGCTAATACTGTATAATTCATTAAATAAATTGACAAGGATAAGTCGAACAAATACTGTATTGCACTAAGTAAAAACAAAAAAATTCTACATATGCAAACGCGTCTCACAGGAAAAAATCTTTCAAAATGTTGATCAATTTAAAGGAATTGAGAGAGAGTGAATTTAACTTAGATGGAAGTGGAAGAGGATGTTACAAATGATATTTTCATGGAATTTGAAATGCGATTAAATTTTCATATGAGGTGTATTCGGATGAGCGGGCATTATAGAAACTCTACAGAAGTGTATATGTAAGTATTAATTATTCAATCTGGTCCTTTTCAAAGTTTTGTCATCCAGCCCGGAGTATTATAAGGCACTCATTGGTACGTGAAAAAATCGTTGGAAGTACTCGGGAATTTTTTAGCAATTGAGGTTGAGAGCAAATTGGTGTTTTTTACATATCCAGATTACTCACTTTCTTGCATTGAAACTTATTTCTGACATTGAGACTGTACTTTCTTGCATTGGGACTTAAACATCAATATTAATCAATATATACAGAACTAACCACATATTCTATTTTCATTAAATGATTTGGAATTTTGTTTCCCATTTAGGTTTCAAGTAAAGTCCTGTTCCTGGAATTTGGAAAAGTATCCATGAAGCTTTTTAATACAGCTACTATTTCTGCAGTTGGTTCAAGCTATTGTTGACCCCCTATGAGGAACATTCCCATAACTCTTCAAATACCCGTTGAATAGTATTTTTCAACATTTTATGAAACATTTATAGCAGCATGCACATCTTCGTTTTTGGTCATTTGTATGTGCATTTTATTCATGTTCTTGAAAGTTTCACATTTCTTGTATACCTGTATCGAGAAATTTTAAAGCAAGAGCCAAGCGTACATGTTTTATTTCATAATATTGTATTAGAACCTTGTCTGATTAAAAAAAATATTGCGTGTTTTATATTACAGGAAATGAAAATTGCAATTGTAATATTTATTTAATTGTACACAGTGGGAAGAGGTGCACTTAAAAGATATGCACATAATAATCAGGGGGTGGTCATGTTTTCGAAAAGTCGCATCTCATGTTTTGGTTATAGTCGGCTTTCAATCTTAGTTTTCATGACAGTAAGCACAAAAACTCTGATGTGGGCAGCACATGACTTTCCTTATATAATGCAATGAATTTACTACTTTACAGTAAAGAAAAAAAAAGTTATCCTTATAGTGGATACTTATATCCTTTCCAAGATATTGAAGTTTCTTCAATTAGTCGTCATTTTCATTGATTTAGCGCTATTTATATCCATTTGGCGAGATTTTCGTTAATTTGGCTTTTTTAATTTTGTTAATTAAAAAAGTCGCCAAGTTGGCGACATTCCGCCAAATTTGTCTCAAAAATCTCGCCAAGCGTTATGGACGGAGAAATAGGTTATAGCAGATAAATGACTTATATTAATGAATTCTTATAGCAGATAAATGACTATTGGCTTTCAAATACAAAAGTATTACTCAAAACGAACGATATTTTTTGCATCGAAAAACTATGATGCAAAATTTCATCGTTTTGAATTTCAATAAGTCCTGTTTTTATTTCTCTATGGCATGTATAATGCGGCGACCCATCCTGAAAGCCACGGCGACCCATCCTAAAAGCCACGGCGACCCATCCTAAAAGCCACGGCGACCCAAGCCACGGCAACCCATCTTAAAAGCCACGGCAACCCATCCTAAAAGCCACGGCAACCCACGTTTGGGTCGTGACCCATAGAATTAAGAATTCCTAACTTTAAGAATTATCCCAATTCAAAGTAAAGTCAGCGATAAGTCAAAGTAAAGTTAGAGATAAGTAAAAGTAAAGTCATTAAATGCAAAGTCGAAGGTATAAAAATAAAGTCAAGGAACTGCTGATCTGGTCAACTGACTCGAAAAGGTTGTCTATGCTTGCTCTACTTCTGTATGCATTATCACTTGTTTGAAATTTTTAAATTTAAAACTGATTATCCATTTCACAACGAGTCATCAAAGACATAATTATAACGCAGAGGCGTATTTTCCCTGCTTCACAGACTTCAATAATTTCCCCCTCTGGTTTTCATCGTACTCGGTTAGAATTTCAAATCGTGCGGTTAACATTTTGTCGCTAAGCCATCGATATACGACAAAATGAGTCACCGAAAAGGACGTCATGCTCATACTAATTACGTGAGCGTGACGTATTTCAAGCAAATAAGGTAAGCTTTATATGGTCACGGAGATAGTGCTAACGGAATATCAACTCTTAACGCAACTGTATATACACATAGATTGATTCTATGAAAGCTGTGAAATCAAATTGAGGTTTACGTTCAGAGACGGATTAGATATTGTGGAGACCTAAGCGGTATTATTCTTGGGGGACACTATGACGTCATCATACTTTGTGACATCCTAATGTATAATTTTTATTTTGTGTTAGGTGACGTTACACCAATGTCACATAATTTTATGAGTTTTTGTGTTTACTATACACTTTTAACTTATTATTTTCATTTGCATAAAACCAATAAATAAAAAAGAAATTCAATATTATTTTTAAAGTAAATATAAAACACAGAAATAATGGACCACACCTGTCATATAGAATTTCGCTCTCACTGATGTTAATAGTGGTTTCGTAATTATTAGGCGCTCGTCAGCATGGAATAGCCTATGTCTGCGAGACCGTATATTAAGGAAACTTGCTATATGCTATGATTATACTGACCTTTATGCAGGAACAAATACAATTCTATCACCTACCACTAAGCCTGAGCTAATTTTTCAAAAAATTTGAAATCATTCTAAGAATAAATGTGTCGATTCCCGTAGCGGTTTGAAAAAACTGTAGCACATGACAAACTTTTTTGCTGTAATCGCAGGAATCAACTATTCCCATGGACTTAGACAAAATAGCTGGACTAGTGCTACTCAGAATCGTAGCCGTTGAAGCAGACAAAAAATTGCGACTGGATGAATTTGCATGATTTCTCCCGCAACGTAGTATTTTATTTTGGAGTTAAATTTGAATTTAAATAAAGCCGCTTCTACTGAAATTCAAATAGCATATGACTTACTTCGAAATTCGAAATAGGTGAAAATTGAAAGAAAATTAATTATAATCCCCGATCCTTAAAAATTCAATGTATTTCAATGGGGGAATTATACGTCCTGTGCCCCAAAATCGTCTGCTAGCGCTGTTACGTTCTATCAACGTTGTAATATGCATCCAGTGCTTTTTCTAAATCCATGGCTATTCCATGCTGATGAGTGCATAATAATCTCGAAACCCATCTATGGATGTTGATATTTTCATTGGGAATGTAATCCTAATTTGAAATGCCCTTTGAATAGAAAGAGTATTAAAATAGTAGTATATATTAACATGCATCAGCCAAATAATTATAATTCATCGGCGTGACAGATATAGCGCCAAATAAGAAACATTTTTTTTTAAATTTCTAAACAAATAACTCAAGAAACAAAGTTATTGGAAAATTATTATTATTTTTTTATTTCTGAGGATGATTATGAAAGAAGTAGACCTATACTTGCAGCAAATTTAACTTGAAACTACAGACGTATGTTAAAAACTTTGATAAGTTAATCAGGCCATCAGATAAAGTTTATTTTTAATTAGAAACTAAGATTATTTGTATAAAACCGATGGTTTGTGTTCTTATCAATCGGCTTTATAAATCAATATTTAAATTCTACCCATATTTTTCTATAATTTAAAAAAAATATTGATATTCAAAAGAAACTCTGTTGCTATGGTAACCAACAAATCAATGTACTCATAATGAACGTACATTGACTTGGTCACTATACTGTCATAGCATCCTCAATGTATTTAAGTTAGCCTTGTCGCGAGTATAAACAATATGGAATATGCATATACGTGAAAGCCAAATGGAAATACATACGCCAGATATTTTATCTAAATACTGTTTTATCAAATCAATTTATAATTTGATTAAAATAGAATATTCTGACATTTGACATTATTGTTAGTAACTTAAAATGAAACGTGAAAGTAGTCGTTGCCGATTCTCTCTCACATATTGAAGAAAAAAAAGAAATTGCAAACTTGTTTCTTCAAACTGATTGATATAAGTATTTTTTTTCTTCTTCCAAATATTTTATCTGACCTGAAACCTATTTACTCATCCTTCATTTTAATGGTTTTCATAACTTTCAATTCGGAACAAATTGTTTATACGGCTGCAGACGATAAACTATACTGCTCTGCATCTGGTGCCATTCCGCGAAAAGAAAACTTTTGCCTCAGAGATGGATGGATATTCCGCGTGAACTTTAGATGTGTTAGCAGACCTGTATATCCTGTTCCAACTCCTACGTACGGTCAGAGGCGACAAACTTGACCGGCAAAAAAATGATGCTCTCAAAACGAAAGGTCGGCGGAACTTCTATAATAATCGATTAAAATAGCAGAGGCGTCGAAAAAACGATTTTCAAGGAAAATTCTGTCTTAATTATGCACGTCAACATAATGGGTAAAAATAAATGCAGGATTAATTACTGGAAATAGTATCTGGTTGAATAATTCGCTTGTTTTGATCTATTTCAAAACTGATTAGATGCTTATTTTAAATGCGCAAATAAATTTAACGAACTTCCTCCTTTAATAGAGCGTTGCAGAAAATTTTCATTAAATTGAATAAAGAAATATCTGATCTGGGCAGCATTGACTTCTTTTAATATATTCATGTATTGCAATGAAACAAAAAAAATTGATGTGAGCAGCACATGACTTTCCTTACATAATGCAGTAGTATACGTTTAGAACTCATACCACTTTTAAACGATCACAGTAAACGGCGAAAACATAAATTTCAGGTGTCATACGAACATTGAATTTGTTTAAATAAAATTTCTCTTTTGAAAATTTAAATGCGTTCCTATCTTTAGCAAACGTTTTATATAGTCCCTAATTATCCACAGGAAAATTTAATTAATAACGTCTCGGTCAAAATTGATCACATGATAATGTAACTTTTTTGTTTGACTGATTGGGCTACGGAAAATACCTTTATAATTGAGATTTTTTTTTCTAGGGGGCCTGAATAAAAAATTACATTTTGTAGATTTTGTACTAGAAGATGAAGTGATTAAAATTTGCATACCATACTAGTCTCCTTAATTAAATAATTTCTTGGAACCATGGGGGTAAAAGTAAGGAGTTAAAACTTCATATTAAGGAAACGCCGATATCGTTCGAGACAATAATTCAGGTGGCGCTGGGATAAGATAATCTTGAATTGCAAGCATTTTTATGACGAACAGCCTAAAATATTTATTTAAACTGTCAATTTTGTAAAAAATAAATTATTAACGCAATGCAAAGTGGAACTGAAACAACAAAGAATATTCCTGGGCATTCAAAATTATTTTATCTTTCAATTTATTTTTATCTCCATATATTCTGTACTCTATCCTACAACTATGAAAACATACCGGTTAATTATACTCATAATTAGGGAAACCTTCATTTAAAAATAATAACAAGAAAGATCAGTCATGCTTAAAGCATTGATTATGAAACACTTTCCAACTTTAATGCAATTTTATTTAAACATGTCTAAAATGCAATACATTCCTCGGTAATATTTTAAAACTTATCACAATACTACATTAATTTATTATATTTGAAAACTTTAATCTTCATCGAAAAAAATGAACTTCATTCAAATGACGGCATTGAAATATAAATTGCCTGGTTTAAACATCTCTAAAATGTGATACATTCTTCGGTAATAATTTTAGAATTATCATAATACTACGATAATTTATTATATTTGAAAACTTCATCGAAAACAACTGAAATTCATTCAAATGACGTCATAGAAAAAATAACACGCCTGGCTCTCTCTATAAAAGCAGAATTTCATTCATAAATAATTTCTCATTCATGTCATTCCTCACAATACTATAATAATTTATTTTATTTAAAAATTAAGACCATGGAGCTACAAGTAATTAAACTCTATGCGTAAAACTTCATCGAAAAAAAAATCGTCCTTCTCTTTGTAAAATCAATGAATATTTCATTTATATCAGCTACGCAGACTCCATGAACTAAATGATTTTGTGTTAAAGAAATACAGCAATAGAATACAACTCATTCAACATATTTTGCTGTTTACATTTTACATAGGTGAAAAATAGGCTTCGTTGTAGAAATAATCAAATTTGGATGAGCATTTAAACTCAAATATATTGTAATTGCGCTGTTTCAGTATGTAGATGCACAGAATTTAAACCAAAATAAAGTGTTTTTAGGACGGATACAACACTCAATATGAATTAAAAAGAACTTTAAAAATCACGATTTTGAGACAAGATGGATGCCATATATCATTTTGAAGTGAGTCACGTGATCTTTTCATATCATGGTCACTTGATCGCTTCATATAAGAGGTGTTATTATTATTTTAATTTTTATTTAAAAAACTACTGAATATATTTCGCTGAATTTTTTTTTTATATATTTTATGGAACAATTTGAATATTACCTAAAATTTTCGAAGCAATTTGGGAATTTTAAATTCGCTTAAAAAGTGTTTGAAAAATTAGGTCCCATAGGGCTCAATGTATTTCATTTTTTCAACCCGGGTTCAATCCAAAACTGATTGGGTGATATTATTCATTTATATTCCCATAGGTCCTACAAATTGTCTGAACAATATACAAAAATTTCATTTTGATTAAGTCATTTTTACGGCAGTTATCGTGCTGACGGACAGATAGACAGACAGACAGAATGAACAAAGTCATAAACACTTTTCAACTTTGTTGCAAAGTGTTAAAAAAAATAACATATACTAATTATATAATATATACTATTTATTTAAACTGTCAATTTTGTAAAAAAAAAATTATTAACGCAATGCAAAGTAGAACTGAAACAATAAAGAATATTCCTGGGCATTCAAAATTATTTTATCTTTCAATTTATTTTTATCTCCTTATATTCTGTACTCTATCGTACAACTAGGAAAACACACTGGTTAATTATACTCATAATTAGGGAAACCTTCATTTAAAAATAATAAAAAATAACATATACTAAATACTGCGCCTGTCTGCTATGTCAATTAACAATAGAAGCTACTTTACTGACACTAGCGACACCTAGATATAATTCTCAAAGTATTATGGTATTTTAAAACGTTTCATTCATAGGAGTTTTATCTCCTTCTTTCTAACTCCATGCATGGAACCATCTTGGAATGGAATTGAAATCATGTGTCTACGATTTATCGCTCAAGAGATAATGAGTCGTGCCACCATTTTGAAACACCCTGCATAAATAATAAGAATTTTTTATTAATTTCTTCTTATTTGTTTATAAACAACATAAAGCAAGAAATAAAATTAATTTTCTGTCAATAATACTTTTACACTGAATAATATAAAGATAGGGTGAAAAGGAAAATTAAACTAGAAGAGGATGTAACTTCGTAGGGCGTTACGAAAAATTACTGTAAAATTTACGAAGGCTTTGAAAAATGAAATTTTGTGTGCAACGGTGAATATTTATCACTGACTGAAGTGGCCCTTATACTTTGATACTTTGTGCTTTTGTTCTATCAATGATTTTTGTCCCAGACATCAGCTGATATGTTTTATCATGCACTCCCGTTTTCTCCCAAAGTTATCGTGAGCGAATGCTGGTCTTGTAAACGTTCAAGGCTAAATGTTTGATCGAAAATCATCGGTAATCGCACGGTACCAACAATGCGGAAAACTGTTGAACTATATTTGATTTATGTTTGATTTGTCACCAAAAGTTATCTTTCTAGTATATTAAAAGAAAAAAAAAATAGCTGTCGTCGCCTCGTTTAACAAATTTCGCGCTCCTCGAGTTTCTCTGTTTTGTACCGCAAAAACTATAGCATACAAAAATATAAAATTTTGTACATTTGCAGGGGAAATGTTAGGGGAGACACTCTGAAATAAACCGTTTCTTGATTTAAACATTCGTTTAAGGAATACTTAATGTCACCACCAACGACAGAATATTTGAACTGCACTTTTGAGTCCTGGACAGAATAACAATAGCAAGACCACGAGTTTTTGCAGGCATATATCTAGATAGTTCATTTTTTTAAAGACGTTTGCAGAGTCCACATCAGCGACAAGAACTTCCAAATCCGTCCCAGAAGCTCAACGGTAGAGGGTTGACTGCTCAGTGCGAAGATCCGTGGTTCGATTCCCGATTGGAGCATCAATGTTTTTTATAATGTTGCCCAAATAAATCAACCTTGTAGGTTAGCGCAAAAATTTCGGAGGTCTGAAAGTGACCCTAAAACGACTAGCACGGAATCAGTGAAATCTGGTATATTGAGCGCCAATTTCAAATCGGGAGGACAACGACCACACCAGAAACTAATCAGGAGGATAAAAATAGCAGCAGGAGGCTAACCTGAGGTAAAAATAGCAGGATGTACTCAGTCAGATTGTAAGTTGCACGTCAATCTGAAGTTAGAAGGTGGAGAAATAGCGTCCAATTCGACGATAAGAGCTTGCAATTCCGCCCCAATAGTTTAACGGTAGAGAGTCGGCTGGCTAGTACGAAAATCCTTGGTCCGATTGTCGGTTGGGGCAGCAAGTTTACAAGTTATTTTACATTTTATGCATTACTGAAGTGAAGCATTTTCTGATGTATGTGCGCGCCCTTCGAGTTTCTCTGTCTCATACAGCAAAAACTATAGCATGCAGAATTATAAAATTTGGTACATTTGTAGAGAAATGGCAAAAAAATACGCTCAAATGAACCGTTTTAACTTTAGTTTGACTTGAAACAGCTAAACGAGCGCCAACGAGTAGGAGGCGAAGTCCCTTGACTAGCGAAGCGAGTTTGGCGGAGCGTTGCAGCAAAAGGCGGAGCCACCTTGTATAATAATTAAAAGTAGATGGCGGCTAATGAATGCGATTTATTAAGCAATGTAATGCTGGGAAGAAATGGTATTTTACCCTTTTTTTTTAGAAAAATTTTGAATCTGAGATTTTGACTGATTGACCTCCTGAACTCCTTCATTTAGAAAGATGTCCGCCTGTGTGGGCGTTTGCAGCGTTTGACATACAGTCGTCCCCACTTATTCAGATCACGGATAATCGAATACCCGCTTATACGAATAAAATCTTAGAACCAGAATTATTCCATAGAATCAATGTTGAATTTTACAGCTTTAAAGAAGTAATTTTCCCGCTCAATGTTGATTTTCTCGCCTAGTATACTAGTTTAAAATTCTTCTTTCATTTAAAAATATAACATTTTTTTTTCTCATTATTCTTTTCAATATTTCAAGTTTATTATATGTGCATTCGGTGTACTAGGAATTTAAGTAACTACAGTACATACCTGTTTCCCCGTCAATATTCGTTTAAGCGGGGGTAGCGTTTAAGCGAATATATACCAGAATTATTGCGTGAATTAATGATCTCGGCGAGGGGCTCAGAATGCAAAACAGACGCATCTGACGTAACCTTTGAACAAGGGTCCCAAGATCTCAATTTTTGAGCCCATCTAGAGAAATTTGAAGAAACGAAAAAAAGCACTTTCTTGTTCATTTATAGTCAATATTCAAGATCATTTATGTCCATTGAAGGTGAGCCACAGTAAAAATAATCCATTTTAAAGAAAAAATAGATAAATGCATTACAAAGTTGCACAATATAATAATTAAAAGAACAAAAAGCAGCTTTATCAGTTTGACTATCATTTTAGTTTTTCATCAATGCCATTGTTCTTTATTCAAGGTTTTTAAGAAAATCCTTTAAGCATCCCAATAATTTTGCACACATTATGCTTATCTATAGTAAAGTGACCATGCCTGATCGAATAAAAGGGATTTCAGCGTCTCCTAGCAGATAATTAAAAAACTTAGGATAATGTACTCAGCAACAAAGTGAGATAGACGAAAATTGCCAATTATAAAGTTGTGGAGTGTCTAATGAGTAGAAATCGACAACAAAACTGTTAAAGAAGACATTTATTTCACGGAATGGAGTTATTGGCTAATGGCTGCCCTATTGAAGAATGATGAAATAAACATCTCTTATATTCACAGGAACCTAATCTACAGAGCCTGTTCAATATGCCCTCCGTCGGCAACAATGCTCATTTGAATTCGAGAAGGAATATGACCACATACTTTGACAATCATTACAGGTGTCATCGTGTTACAGGCCTTGATGATACGATTTTTGACAGGTATTTACTGCCTTCCATATACTTATTTCGTATGTTCCTGGTGTCAATTCCTACTAATTGGACAATACTCCTGTGACTTTGTAATTCGTCTATTTCGCTTTGTTGTCTAGTTCGTAATCCTAAAATTTTGAATTCTGCGCTAGGAGCGCTGCAATCAATTTTATTCAGTTTGATATCGTCACTTTATTATAGATAGACTTGGCATGTACACTCAAGTATCTATCCTTGAGAAGCTTTTGTTATTTTAAGGACTTTCCTAGGAATCCTGTTTATTCTTATTTTCAAAGTAATACAGAAATATGAAATAAAAAATTTGTTTGACTTCATCTATTTTAGTATCCTTTTACTTTTTTAAAGTTGTTATTTTAATTTGCAGTTAATTTCATTGGGGCATTTAATTTCATTCCATTTAATTTAATTGGTTACATTGATACTCTTTTCGATACACATTGGCAAGGAGGCATCAAGCACTAAACTACTACTCCATCGGCACCCTCAGTATTTTTTTCAGGCATATATATAGGGGAGACGATGATTTGCCCCCCCCCCCCGAAATTTTTTTATGTTTGTTTGCTTCTTTGTTTGTTTGTTTGTTGCCCGGACAGGGGACTCAGTAGGTTAATATTTTTTATGTTAACCTAGTTTCTATTTATGTGACAGTATTTAGATATATTTATATAGGGCAAATAGAAAAATGATCCCCCTTCCCCAAAAGTTTCTTTGACCCCCCCCCCCCCCCCCACCCCACCTTTCTGGCCAAAAAGCCCTGAAAGAAACACTGGACTCACCTCCCTCCCCCTCTTTCTGATATTCTTGCTGCACATTTGTTTGAAATTTGATCAATTATTTTAAGGAACCGTAAAGGTCTGTACAATGTTATAAACCACTATTTAGTATTTAGTTACAAAACCCACCGATGGGACGTATTGTCAATAAATAGGAATAGTAATCCTGCTCCCGTCAGGGCCACCCATTTAACATTACCCATATAAACATTTATCACTGCATTCATTAGGTGAAAGAATTATAATTCATAAGGTGAAGGATTCCAGGCATCTTCAAGTGACCGCTTGCAATTATATCGGAAAAAGAGGTGACAATGTAGTTTTGTAAGTTATTTTCTTACAAGCAGTAGTTTTATTTATTGTGATAAAAAACACTTTACTCGATATTATAGTTTCGTTTTAACAATCGATCATAGATGGCAGCACCACACAGTTTACTCGGGAGAATATATTACATTCATTATTCTAGATTGTATCCATTCATTGTATCCATGCATCGTATCCATGATTGTATCCATGCATCTATAATATAACTTCAAATTTTAAATAAAAATTCGTAACTATAAATTTTATGCGCACCTAAAATTTAATTTATGATCCGAGTTCTCACTCTCACATCGTTGCAAGAATTGAATGGCGGAGCGGAGAAAGCTAAAACAATTACAAAACCAGGGACTAAAATAAACAAATAAAATGTTTCTGCTTTGTTTTCGACTTTTCAACGTATTTTAAAATAAATGTTTGTGAGAATTCTTAAAACTTGATCGCTTGAACTTTCTAAAATACATGTGCTTTCCTATGGTGGAAAGCACATGTATTCCTATGGTGGACTCTCGACTGGCCAGTACGGTTCAAAGTCCAAAGAATTAAAATACACCACGAAAAGACAGCAAGTGCCAAATTTCAAAGAATCAAATGGTACTACTACAAAATAAAACAGTATGCCAAATTTCATATCACTATGAATAACGAAACTTTGATAGTTTGGGTGTCAAAGATTTAAAATGGAACAAATGTGTGTAGTGAAAACAGTGCATACCTCACAGTCGCGCATAGTCGAAGATAGGGGTGGGGGGTAACTTGGGCGCGCTTAGCACCAGTGGCGTTGCCAAAAGAGGGGTTTGACGGGTCCTAACCACTCTCAGGGTCCCATCAGAACATATTCAAGTTTTTAGAAATGATATTTATAGAAACAGAAAACAAGATATTTCATTACCAAAACCCCATCCAAAATTTTTATCTGGCGACACTACTGCTTAATACTCTCAAACGTTTTAATAGCACCCCCAATCAGTGCTTTCTTTAGGACTTTTTGGCTGGGAGTGGGGTGGGGTGAATGATATTTTAGGGGGGGGGGGATAAGTTTTCTATTTGCCCTATATAAATATATTTAAATGCTGTGTCACATAAATATAATCTATGTTAACGTAAAATGCCTCCGGGGGGGGGGGGGGGAGGCTCCCGGAGGTATGCCTGAAAGAAACACGGCCTCCAACAATTTCTCACATTTATTTATTGGTATTACACATTGCAACTGAAATTACAAGAATTTCAAGAGCTAAAAGGGATTCAGTACACCTAAACTAAAAATCCTAGCTCCGCCTATGCAGTCGAAGCTTAGACACGTTTATCTGATAACTGGTATAGTCCGAGAAAGAGGTGCACAAGCATGCTTTTTCAGTTCAATTTTCAGTGGCACAACTGACACTATGTTCCATTTCCAATGACTATTTATGCATTTTAATTTGACTTGTTTATGCGTTTTTCTGCGTCTTTCTCAGCCGTCCCTTGTACTGCTTTACAGCCTTTGGGTGAGCTGGGCAGCTTGGGTAATTAATAAATAAATAAACACCTGATACGATGTTTCACTTCCAATTAGTATTCTGACGTTCAATTTCCAATGGAACATTTTCTGAATTGGGACGCCCCTAATTTTTTTCCCCTAGGAAGGGGAAGACATGAAAGATTCACAAAGATGAAAAAATCAAATATAATGGAAGCCCACGGTACATGTTTGTCGGGAGCCTATAATTAGTATGGGCGGCTGTTGTCCAACAAAAACAGAAAGTGGGTTGACGGGAATAAAATAAATTATGACTGTGATTGTAAGAAATAGTCTATTAACATTATCATAATTAACGTGTACTCGGTGGCAACGACGGACAAATTCTTTGTGGGGGACCCATTTAAGCTGTTACTTGCAACTACGTGCTGGTTTGGTTTCCTTATTAAATTCACATCATTACAATAATGTAATTATACGTAGCACTCGTTGAAGCAATAGTTAGAAAATGATTTTAATTTTATAATCATAGGAGAAATGGAAATAAAAAGTCTTCAGTTTTAAAATCTGTGAGAAAATATGAGAACAAAATTTCATTAGGGTGTGACCGGGTCCATCCTGGATGTAGCACCGAATACGTGATTATATCTGAAACACTTCATCTTTATTTTGTTGTCAATTAATGTCCTTTTGCTTTAATTAATTTAATGAATTTCGACATTAAAAAATGTAATCACTTCTGTAAATAGTTTCCATCCTCTTCTGGCGAATAGGATTTTTGTTGTTGTGTCGCTTTTGAAGCGGGGTATGCAATATATTTCAAGAAAAATCTGAAAACATCACATTTCAAATTTCTTTATTGCTAAGAATTTGGTACAATATTCCTTCCAAAATCGAACACTGTACAGAAAACTACAAGAAAAATATACATTTCAGGGGGGGGGGGGGGGGTTGAAGAATGAAATTATTGAAACAGTATAAATATGTTATAATATTGACAATGAATGGAAAAGTGTGAGGAAATTTTACATTTGAGGAGCGAAGAATGAAATTATGGAAACAGAATAAATTTGCATGAGGCCAAAAAATATGAGATATAATTTTTCGGAAAAATTCAAAACTTCAAATTTGGAATTTCGAAAGTATATGTGACGATATTCCTTCCTCATTGAACAAACACTAAGGAACGAAAAATGAAATTATGGTAACAGGCAGACATTTTAAATGTTGTTGGTAGGACGATTAATTTGAGATATAATTTTTGGAGAAAAATCTGAAAACAGTAAATTTCGAATGTATTTACTGTAAAGCGTGTGTTACTTTGCGATACTTTCCAATTTGGAATTTCTTAAAGCATTGTATACCTTACAATAATAAACTCTGCAGGGAAAATTTAAATTTCAGAAGCACAGAATGAAATTATGGTAACATAAACTTTAAATATTTTTTGAGGGACGATTGTCAAATATCTGGAAACACCAAATGTCGATGTCTGGTACCAAAACACTTTTCAAATATATATTCATTTTGCATTAAAGACAAAAATAAAATTTTTGGTACAATTCATACTGTGAACGAAGATCTATAACGTAAAATATTTGAAATATGGAATTTATTTTGCACGAAGACCGATTATAGGGGACATACTTTGCGGGAAATAGGTGCAAACACTAAATGTTGCATATTTTAGTTGCCAATTAACTTTTAAATTATCGTTTTATACTGAAACAAATAAAAAGATTTGCTGTAAAAATGTATGCTAGATAAGTGAAAATTGACCACAAGCAGATGAGAAATATGAACTTTTCTTTAACAAACGAATGTAGGAAATATTTTTTGAGAAATATGTAAAAACTCCAAATTTCGATTTTTCTTTATGTATTGAAATACATTTACAGTAGACGTTTTATATTAGAACCTTTGTAGAGTTCTGTAGGGCAAATGTAGATTAGTAAATCGGTATGTGAAATAATTACGCCAATTGAAATTTTCTAAAAAATTTGTCAATCTAGCAATTCTTTATTTTTATCGAAGTTATTTATTAACATATTATTTAAGGCAGGCTGACAGATCTACGAAGAGAAAGAAAGCATAATGTTAATATTTGTTTGGGGAGGAAATTTCCCATTTACTACAGGGAAAGGCTAGGAACTAGAGACGAAAGAATAATGCTTTTCTCGAATTCGAATAATAACCAAATCAAATATTTGAGTACCTCGAATATTCGAATACTCTGAATAGTTATTTCGTTGTCGATAAACAATATTTACGTTTATAAATTAGTATTATTAATAATTAGTAAATAAATTAATAAATTAAAACACGAAAGTTAAAAGTGTAATAAAAAACTACATTAATTTAGAAAATAAACTTTTTAATTTAAATTTTATTTATTTTGCTGTAGTATTGTATTTATCTTAATTATTAACATTAATTGAATAACCTAATTTCGAGTGTGAGTAATTTACGCACGTTATTATCGTTTGCCAAATGGCAACAAATATATTATTAAACAATATAATTTCAAGTTTGGGCAATTTACGCACTTCACTATCGTTTGTCTAACGGCGACAAACATGTTATCAAAAAACCAATGAGTAAATAATACTTTGTTCAAAAGATAAGGAAATCTTGAGCAACGCATATTTTTAGCACAAGTAAGACAATAATGCAGCATATTGACAATTAGATGTCTAATAGAGTCCTCTTGGATGGTAGATAAAGAGCTGAATTTGCAAGCTTTTTTACCAGGAGCGACAAGACTAGGGGCAGACAATTTAGGAGTAATAGCAAAATTGCTTTTTAGTTTTAAGAAATTAAGTTCAGTTTTGTTAAGGGGAGCCTTAGATAAATAAACTACAGAAATTTCATTAACAACTAAGAACTAACTACATGTTGTCAATTCAGCTCCATAATCTTTTGGAAAACAATTAAAATTATTGTCTTATTTGTGCTTAAATACATTGCTTAAGTTTCCCTTATCAACAACATAATATCGAGAATAATTTGCGCATGTTATTATCGTTTGCCGAAACAAGCATGTGCACATTTTCGACGTTTTGGTTTTGTTTACGTTATTCGCTTTTAAAAGTAAAAAATTACGTTATTTTAAAATACCTTTTTGCAATAATAACACTTTATTCACAATATTTTTGTCTTATTTTACAACGAATAATATAATCTTAAACCAGAGAAAAAGTTCCAAAAGTTTATCGAAGATTTTCAATAAGCGTACAGTTAGTGTCTAACCGGCACTTAGTTCTTCCGCCATTATTCTTCGGTCACGTGAGGATGAGGATATAAAAATCGATTTGATGAGATTATTTAAAGTCGTTTTACTAAGGTAAATAATAGTATATAAAATTTATACTAAACATATTCTTTTTAAATATATCTTTGACATGAAAAAATCAAGCTTAAAGATCTTTTATATTTATTAATTTCTAATAAATAGAAATTTTCCCTCGATTTTTCACTGGTATTTACTAGTTGTAAATGTTTCTTACCTATTGCAGACTTTTTACTTTCCTTATATACATAATGTATAAGGAAATAAAGTATTGTGCCGGGGTCGAAAATTCGAATTCGAGTTTTCGACGGGAGAGCACGTTTCAAGCATCCCTGATCACGAATCAAACATTTTTGAAGTGATGTCTGTGTGTGTGTGTGTGTGCCAGTGAGTCTGTGGAGACGATAACTGACGAACGAATGGACCCATTCGAACGAAATTTGGTACAAAAATCACAATCCGTAAACACTGGAAGCCTATTGTTTTTATACGCAATCGAATGTACAGAACCCCCTAAATTTTCGAGTGAAAGTTTGATAAAATCGTCAAAAAATCAAAACCGCTAATAAGGTTACGCAAATAGGCATTTCTTATGTAAATTTTCATTAGAAAACGATTGACATAAATTTTAGAACGCTAACATGAACCGTTCTCGAGATATTGCACATTTTTCAAAAATATTATCAAACAGTTATATAAAATAAAAAAAATATATTTCCTATTGAGAAACATGTTCACTTTTCATATGTAATACCATGCAATAAATTTGGTGACATCATTCTCGTGGATCTAACTCGTTCCATTCATGAAAAAAAGATACTTTGAGTAATACTTTTGTATTTGAACGCCAATAGTCATTTATCTGCTGTAAGAATAACTTATTTCTCCGTCCATAATGCTTGGCGAGATTTTGGCGACGAATTTGGTGGAATGTTGCCAACAACATTTTTAATTGTTGCCAAATTAACAAAAATCTCGCCAAATTGATAAAAATGACGCTAAATTAATGAAAATGACGACTAATTGAAGGAAATTCAATATCTTGGAAAGAATATAAGTATCTACTGTAAGAATAACATTTCTTTTAACTGTAAAAGTAGTAAATTCATTGCATTATATGAGGAAAGTCATGTGTTACCCACATCAGATTTTTTATTTAAGAAGACAAGCATAAAACATGAGCAGAGTCTGCTTTTGTTTTGTCACAAATTAAGCCAGAGGTGCGGAAAAGCTGCTCTTAACAGCCTGTTGATTAAATATGTCAAAAATACTTCTTTCAAGTGAGGATGCAGACTGTCCTTCTCCCAGTAGTCGAAAATATTTTCATTTAGTGCAAGCAAACTTTCTTCTAGGTACTTTCGAATTTCTTCTTCTGAAGTTTCCTGACTATTTGTTTCAAAACCCGTTGTTAATCATGGCGAGATATTCGATGTATGCTAATCTTTTCTAGTGTCATTATATTCGAGATTTCGAATCTCGAATACTTTCTAGAATTCAAGTATTCGTGGATAGTCCTCGCCCATCTCTACTAACAAAAGGTAACTTTTAAAAAACTACAATCATACTTAATTTTCCTGAATTTGAAATATAATTTATCATTTTAGTCGCTGATTTATTCAAGAACAAGAATCACTTCACAACTTACCGCCACGCCAGCAGACGCCAAAATAAAGTTCCTCTCAATGGTAAAAGCACCTCACCATGTAAGGTGGATGTCGCGTGTAAATTCGCTTACATTCACGACCAGGATAGTTTTTTATACGGAAGGAGAAAGGGAAAATCTCATTTCAGACTCTGAGTTTTGCAAGGCAAGAACCACTCCATAAATGATCTGATCACCACACAAGCAGACGACAAAAACAATTTCCTGTCTATAGTAAAAATATTCACAAATAGTGAGGCTGTCTCTCTGGAATGAAAAAAGTAAGTTCAAATTTCAAGCCCTGAGTTGTGCAAAAATAACTTCATAATTGACTATCACACCAGCTGATATCGAAACGAAGTTCTTGTCTATGGAAAAAACACCCCCATCCTTTAAGATGGATATCGCGCGCATTCATAAACAGCATGTCTGTCTCTCTGGAATGAGAAATGGAATTTCATCTTTCATACACCGAGTTGTGCAAGAACAACTTCAAAACTGACTACTACGACAGCAGACGCCAAAATAAAGTTTCTATCTATGGTAAAAACGCCGTATCCTATAAGGTGGATGTCACGTGCATTCACGAATAGGGTGGCTGTCTCTCTGGAATGAAAAATGCAATTTCTTATTTCAGGAGCTGAGTTGTGAATAACAACTTCATAACTGACTACTGCGCCAGCAGACGCAAAATAAAGTTTCTATCTATGGTAAAAACACCCTATCCAATAAGGTGGATATCACGCGCATTTACGAATAGTGAGGCTGTCTCTTTGGAATGAAAAATGTAATTTCCTATTTCAGGAGCTGAAATGTGAAAGAACAACTTCATAACTGACTATAATACCAGCTGATATCGAAATGAAGTTCTTGTCTATGGAAGAAACACCCCCATCCTTTAAGATGGATATCACGCCCATTCACAAACAGCATGTCTGGCTGTCTGGAATGAGAAATGGAATTTAACTTTTCATACACCGAGTTGTGCAAGAATAACTTCATAACTGACTACTACGCCAGCAGACGCCAAAATAATGTTTCTATCTATGGTAAAAACACCCTATCCAATAAGGTGGATATCACGCGCATTCACTAATAGTGTGGCTGTCTCTCTGGAATGAGAAATGTAATTTCCAATTTCAGGCGCTGAGTTGTGCAAGAACAACTCCATAGCTGACTACCATGCCAGCAGACGCCAAAAGGAAGTTCCTGTCTATGGTAAAAACGCCCCATCCTGTAAGTTGGATGTCGCGCGTCAATTCGCGTGAGTTAACGAATAATGTGGCCGCTTCTCTGGGCGTGAGACCTTCCGCCTTCTGTTGCATGTATGAACGGACCTGAGAAACAGTCTCACTGACTCTGGCGACTGAGACGCTGAGCACAAGGTAGAAGAGGATGAGATTCAGGAAGGCTGCAACGATGTAGGTTTGACGGATCTCATCTTGACCTCTGCTTTTTCCTGTAAAAAAAAGTTAATGAAAATTATGTTTTACGAAGGTGAATCAAAATGTAAAGTCTGTTTATATGTTATTAAATAATAATAGGAAGAATATGCAAAAAAAATTAGTATTATATTTCAATGATAGTTCCTCATCCCCGTCTCACATCAGTCCGCAAGCTTCTTGTTGCCTTCTGACTTGATCAAGATTGTTTACAGTAGTCTGTTGTTGATGTTGTTGGACGGTCTAATTAGTCTTCGCTAATCACATTTGTTCTTCTACACTTGCGTCCAAAATCTGATGGCAGAACCTGCTTCTGAAGATTGCAATCACGAATTCAGGCTAATCAGCTTGAGGCTATTTGCATAGTTGGCGATATTAAGTACACTACCCGACACAGAAAATGAAACACCATGAAAGAGTGAATAAAGTGTGATGATAAAGGACACACAGACAGAGATGGCATATATGTATATAGGTGATGTTAATTCCGGGAGGATAATGCAATACAGTAATGGCACAGACTGGGTAATCAGTAAGCAGTAGGACCATCTTTTGCGACGATACAAGAAGGAACCCTTTGAGAAACAGATGCAATGAGCGTGCAGATAGTTTCCTGAGGGATGGATGACCATATGCCTTCAACCATCCTTCACAGGTCGTTCTCTATTTTAGGCGGGGGCAGGACAGTCAAACGACGGTCAATAACGTCCCATACATGCTCGATGGATGAGAGATCTGGAGACAGCGGAGGCCAAGGAAGCACTGAGATACTTTGCAAGGCTTGTCTGCTGATAGTTGCCGTGTGCGGTCGCTAGTTATCTTGCTAGAAGACAACATTTTACAACCACTGAAAGTTGGGCAGTGCAACCGTCCGCAGTACCTCATTCACATATCGTGGTGCCGTCGTTGTACCTCTGGTATGAACCAGAGGTGACCGGCTATCGAAGCCGATGACACCCTAAACCATGACGCCGCGTTATCGAGCAGTTTGTCGTTCAACAGTCGCAGGAGGATTGGATCTGTTTTCGCGTCGCCTCCAGACTCTAACACGGTGACTGTCATTCGACAAATAGAACTGAGACTCATCGGTGAACACTACCTTGTCCCATTCAGCCATCCAAGAGGCTCGAACCCGACACATTGCAATCTCTCACGTCGCTGTCTTGTCGTCAATGGCAGTCTTCCTAAAGGACAGTTTGAGTCCAAGCCGCATTCGGCCAATTGTCGAGAAATTGTTCTCACTGATATTGGAACATTCAATGTACCCTGCAAGTTCTGCAGAATGTCTACAGTCGTCGTTTGTGTGGCCGCCACCGCATGCCTTCGAATGTATGGATCAAAGAGTGCTGACGTACGTCTGGAGGGACCTGTACCACTGCGGCGATTCACATGCCCTTCTTCAATCCATCTGCTCCAAATCCTTTACACAGTGGACGCATCTACGCGTGTTTCAGCGGCGATACGCCGGTGCCCACCCAGCTGTATGTAGGTCTAAAATGTATCAACTCGCATGATCGTCTAAAGGCTAAAACGTACTTCAGCGGCGTCGGCTAGGCATCATTTAAACAACACGTGTCTTCTGAAACGAAAATGAGCTCAGAAAACGGGTTTCCGTATTCGACAAACAGTAACAAATGTTGGCTCATCTGCCGTTTCCATCCCTTTTAGCCCGCGCTCTAATCACGTGACCTACTTTCATTTCAGCTCATTTGTATACATCGACCAGCTGCGTTTGTCTCGCAGTCTGCGTAATTATACGCTCAAAGCTTCATGGTGTTGCATTTTTTATATCGGGGATTGTGTAGAAAGCGACTAAAAATGCAAATTTTTGAAACTAACTCCGAGAACAGGGATCACGAAGAACTACTTGAAACGATAAAATGTAAGATGCTGCACGGGGGTGGGGGACCAGATGCATGTCTGAATTATTTTTACTTTGCTTTGCGAATATGACGACATGGGGATTAAAAACGCGCGCATTTTGTTCTAGGGCTCTCTAGGGCAGAGGGACCGAATTTGTTAACTGCAACTCTCATCTAAGAGTGACGTCACTAAATTTCTATGGACGTCACTGGATCACGTGTGCGCAGCACGATTTAAAATCTTTGCGCAAGTTGTTTAGCCTTGAATATTGCCATTTCAAAAGTCACAAACTATTTTCAACTGTAATAATGGATGTGGTTTGGCAACACCTCTCAAAGTTTACTATGGACCGTGACATCAGGAATGACGAATCTTAATTCCAATTTCGTTAAGCTGACAACTTTTTCATTGGTTGCTGGGCTGAGGGCGCAAAATACAATACAAGGATACTATCGGAACAACAAAATCAATCAAGTTCTTAACACTTTCCAACACAGTTGAAAAGTGTTTATGACTTTGTTCATTCTGTCTGTCTGTCTGTTCGCACGATAGCTGTCGTAAAAATGACTTCATCAAAATGAAATTTTAGTATGTTGCTGAGACTGTCTGTGGGACATATGGGAATGTAAATGAAAAATATCATCCAATTAGTTTTGGATTGAACCCGGGTCGGAAAAATAAAATACATTGAACCCTATGGGACCTAATGTTTCAAATATTTTTCAAACAAAGTTAAAATTTACAAATTGCTTTGAAAATTTTAGGAAATATTCAAATGATTCCATAAAATATATAAAAAAAATTTGAGCAAAATATGTTCGGTAGTTTTTAAATAAAAATAAAATAATAATTACATCCATATTATATTAAGAGATCGCGTGATTCACTTCAAGATAAAATATGGTATCCATTTTTCATCCCAGTGTAAATATCCTGAATTTTTAAGTTTTTTTTAAATTTGTGTCTAGTGTTGCATCCCTCTTTTTTTGCATATATTCTGTGCCCACCCAATTAGACTATTTTTGAGTTTAAATGGTCATCAAATTTTGATTATATATACAATAAAGCCTAATTTCAATGGATGCAGAATGTAAACAAGTGATTGTAACATGAGTTCTATGAGAATTGTTGAATTTTTTTTCACGCAAAATTATTTAGCTCTGGAGTCTGGAATAAAACTGATATGAATGAAATATTCATGGCTTTTACATAGAGAGCCAGATGATTTATATTTCGATGACGTTTAAGTTACGATGACGGTAAAGTTCATTTTTTTTTCGATGAAGTTTTAAGTTTTCAAATATAATAAACTATTGTCGTACTGTGATAATTTAAAATATATCAGCACTGAATGTATCGCATTTTAGAGATGTTTAAATAAAATTGCATTTCAGTTGGAAAGTGTTTCATAATCAGTGCTTTAGGCATGATTGATCTTTCTTGTTTTTTAATTCCATTTATTTTTTAACTATTTTGTATTGAAGCGCAATTTTGAGCTATTTTCAAGCAGGTTCCTTAATGATCGTCGAAAATTCTAACCCCGAGTTTCTATCTTGACACCATCGCAAAGATTGATCGAAGAAAGTTCTTTCCAACAATCCTTTAACCGAATCCTCAGTACGGTCTAACATAGGACAAGAGAAACTGCGCCACTTGTCAGTTTTAACCATAGTTTGAACACATTTTATACATTACAAGGAATTTAAAATAGGATAAAATAATAGACACTTTTGTTTCACGATAAATGACTCTATTAAAGTAAACTTTGCAGCGTCTGCTTCAACGATAAAAGTTTGAAATTCCGTGACAGTAGCTCAATGGTAGAACTTCGGCTGGCCGGATCTGTGATTCGATTCCCGGTTGGGGCAGCAAAGTTCTTTACGATGACACCCGATAAAATCAACCCTGTAGGTTAGTGCAAAGATATCGGTCTGAGAGTGATCCTAGTAAGACTAGCACGGATTGAGTGGACTGAGCCGCTTCCAAATCTGGAGGAGAATGACCACGTAGGAAGGTAACCTGGAGAATTAAAATAGGATGAGGAGGCAAACCTGAGGTAAAACTAGCAAGAGGTGGCCAGTCAGATCGCCAGTTGCACGCTAATCTAACATTAGAGGGTGGAGAATGTAGAGTCCACTTCGACGATAAGAGCTTGCCATTCCGTTCCAGTATAGTTCCGGGGGGGGGGGGGGGGAGGTCATCCCGGGCATAACGGACTTAATTATTTTTGCCTTGCTCTGCGCATATGACGAAATTGAAATTAAAAGCGTGCGCATTTTGTTCTTGGGCTTTCAAGTGGGACCAAATTTGCCCAACAACACAACGTTACTGGATCCTGTGAGCACAGCACAATTTAAAATCTTTACGCAAGTTGTTTACGCCTGGATGTTGCCACTTCAAAATCAACAAACTATTTTCAACTGTAATAATGCTTGTGTTTGAATGAATGAAATGAAGGAGGGTGGCTCCGGAAGAGCCCAGCACATCGAGGTCTATTGTACTACCCCAAAAAGTGAAGGTCTCTAAGAAAAGAGACCAGTAGCCGATGCGAAAATAAGCAGGCACTTGACAGGAATGCCGTTCAGCTCCCAGGGTTCAATCACATGACAGCCAATGTGTTCGAATCTGTGAGCAGAGTAAGCCTCACAATCACATGGAATGTGAGCTGCAGTTTCTTCGCTGTGATTGCAGCCCCTGCAAAGCGAATCCTTGGTGACACCCATAATATTAAGGTGTCTCTTGAGGGTGCAGTGCCCAGTAAGGAGCCCAACAACTCTCCTGATGCCAGTTCTACTGAGCCTGAAAAGTTCCTTTTGGCGTGTACTAGGGCAATTGCAGTTGAGAATTTTCGCTTGCCTTTGTTCCTTAGTGTCACGCAAGTTCTTACATTGAAGCTTTCTGAAGATGTCATAGACAATTCTTCTAACAAGGTCATTGGGAATACCCAAGACCGACTCAGGGCCCACAAAAGGACAAAAGGAGTACTTGAGCCTTTCCTAGCAAGCTCGTCTGCCAATTCATTGCCAGGAATGCCCGAATGACCAGGCACCCAGTAAAGAATGACATTATTATTACTAGCAATTTTACAGAGTGCATTATAACATTCCCAGACAAGGGAAGACGTCACAGTGAACTTTCCCAGAGACATAAGAGCAGCCTGACTGTCAGAACAAAATGCTTGTGTTTTGTCAACTCTTCTCAAAGTCAACTCTAGATATTGAATGAATCTTAATTCCCATTACGTCGAGTGGACAACTTTCTTTTCATTGGTTGCCGGGTTGAGGGCGCCGCTTAATATTAAAGAACCTTGCAATTAATATCTTTACATGTCATTTCTACATTTTAAGTGCGAATGTCTCAGATGCTTCGGTTCGATAGTTATATTTAATTTTTTTTTCTTTTGTGAAATTGGGAAGTTCTGTTTAATATGTTATGTTGATATAAAAGCAATTTTTTTTACTTTAGTGAAATTGTATTCGAAAAGCGTTTTTAGCATTCTGAATTAATCATAGAGCTGTTTTTCCCTCTCAAAGTAAGATGTTCTGAAAGCAACATAAAACAATATTAATTTTGTAATTTTCAGTTTCTAACTACGCTAGAGCTTAATTTTTAAGATTATAATTTTAGCTTGATCTAATAAAGGCCGTGTACCTGGATTGAATGTACCGCAGAGGCTTATTTAGAGTATATTATACCGGCGCAGCAAGTTATTTGTTTTTTGTTCTAAGCTGGTGTATCATGAAAGCGTTGCTCGGTTTTCAAGAAATGGTTCATGTTCCGGGATAATGTTAATCAGAGGCTTGCTTCTTAAAACCCGTACTATGCCGGATACATTTTGAAGTAGATATATTAAAATAACATAAAAAGTAGTTATTGAAATTTTATTACTTTATGAGTACCCATAAACCAAACGCTCAAATGAATGAATGCTTGAGATATCCATTAAAATAATCATAAAATAATATAAAAAAATCACAGTGAAACGTTTAAAATAATCATAGCGAATGTAAAGTGTCGTATATCAAGCAACGCAGGGGCTGGTAATTATAAACTATTAACGAGTTTTCGAATATTTTCTGTTCAGGATGTGATGCAGAATAAAACTTTTGAAGGTAATGCAATAATAAAATAGTTAATTGTGGGCATCGCCGTGTAAATTTTTTAGTACTTCAGAACTTGGATTACTTACTTATCGTTAGGCTAACGATGAAAAACAAGCTACAGAGCAGGTAACTGTACAAGAAAAAGAGAACTGTAGACAAAGCTCTCTCTATTCGGCTGGACAAAGTGTGCATTCTTCTCAAGTGAAAAATGCAGATTTTTATGAAAGAAGCATTCCACTCTGGATATTTGGGATTATCACTTAGTTCAGTTTTAAATCGCAAGTTAAAGAATCCAATTCCATTGCAAACCAGGCAGCACAGCAATAGGCATAGACTGGGAACAGCATACAGATTGAAGATGAACGTCAAGTGCGACGCGAAAACGATGCCATTTGTAATTTTGTAAAGTGTTGTGTCGTTGCTGAAACTGGCGGAAAAAAGGTAAGACCTCCGGTACAACTCAAAACCCTGAGGTGTCATGAGTTCGGATAAAGCTTTCATGATGCAAAGTGTCATTGTCAGCGAAAATCCTAAAATCGAGAACACGAAAAACAGTTTCTCTCGACGCACGTATGAGGCAGGTGGATTTATTTCGTCTTCCGTCTGGACACTTTGCAAATATCGCAGAAGTTTGTTGATGGCTTGTCTTTTCCCGAGCAAGGCGAACCTCAAAATAATGCTGGAAGCTGTAGCAGTCGTTTCAGAAAAAGAAAGCATCAATGGAACTTTGGGTTGGGCAGCTTTATACAATCGGGCTGTGAAGAAATAAAACATTAAACTGCACATCAGCCATCTGTATAAAATTTGAAATGCCGTCTTCAGTCTTTGAATTCCAAACGGCTTCTTGACTCGTATAATGTCGATGCCAACTGCAGCAAACATCTTTAGAATTGTGTTAATGTGGGAATTCAAACCAAGTTTGTGTTTATCAGGATAGTACGTTCTGAGTAGAACTTCTTGGTGAAATGGAGATCTGGTGTGTCTGTGCAATCTTTCCATTATTATCCTCCTAGATAACTAGTGCAAATAAGAAAGCGGCTGAAATTTATAGAAGAATATATTAATTAAAAATTCATTAATAGATATAATTATTCATCATTACCTCCAATGTGTCATTACGCAACTTATACGCATTACGCAACTTATAAATTGTAATATAAATTGAATGTGCTTGACACACAGAACATCTTTCATATCAATCGAAAAGGAACTTTCAATTCTTCTCAAGATTTTTACAGCGGAAATGCTGTATGCCTTGGCATATTGCATAAGCACAAAATTGCATTGTTTATGAAGTGCTGAACTTCAGTTTATCTTGATATATCTTTAAATCATTGTTTACGATGATTATAAAGAATTTCATCTTATTGTACTGTCACATCAAATTGAAATTGAAATTCATAAATTTGGTCATCCAATCTTCCATTTTAGACAGATTTTTATGTTTCAATTTTTGGACCTATAGAATTACAGAAATGTTTAAAAAATCTAGCACAATTCACTTCTAAATAAAGAACACATATCAAGTAAAGAATTTGATACAATTCTTTGGCTGCAGCTAGTTATTTTACTGTTTCCAAATAATGCTTATTTTCAATATCATTAAGTATAGATCAATTACACATGAAATTTCATTCACATATGACGATGTCTCCACTTGACTATAATATAAATATCATTCAAATAAGTTGAAAATGCTAGAACATAAATAAATGCTTTTATACCATCTAAACATGCATCTCAGGAACGGAATTTTATGAAACTATTTAATAACAGGATTTAACTAGAGTTACAATTTTTTCTCATTTTATTTAATGTTTTCTAATGTGCAATATCGTTTAAGTGTAAGTAAATTCCACTTGAAATTCTGTTTTTAAGCAATCTATATTACATATTATTCAAAGGAGTTGAAAATACTAGACCATAAATGACCTTTAATAAATATTATTCGAAAACGTTGAAAATACTAGACCATAAATAAAATCTTCTAATCCATCTCTGGAATGGAATTTCATGAGACTATTTAATTACAGGAGTTAACAATCTAGTTACAATTTTTCCTCATTTCAAATGATGTTTCCTAACGTCCAATATCATTTAAGTTCAGGTAAACTCCACCTGAAGTTCTATTACAAGGTACTGCTTGACTTATAATAAATATTATTCAAAGATATTTTCAAAAACTAGCTCATAAAAAACTGGCCTCTAACTCATCTAAAAACACATTTCAGGTTCAGAATTTTATAAAGCTATAATTACAGATCGAAATCCACTTATAATTCTGACCTCATTTCAAACAATGCTGCCTAAAACGTCTATTGTCGTCTTAATATGGACTAACTCCACCCACTCTTCAAAATCTTATCTTCGGCCATTTTTTGTCTCATCAATATTTTATAAAATAACAGATTATAATATATGCATAAATCTTTAGTTATTTTCAAGTGATATTAATCGTTTCAGCACCCTTTCATTTGTGGAATTGATTGGTTTGGGCCCACCTGACGAGTGGCGTAATTGATAATTATTGAAAATCGCACCACGCATTTAAATATGTCACAAACCTATTTTTGCATTTTGTTATTAATGTGAATATCACGTTTTGGAGTAAACAAGTCTTATTTCAAAGAATAATCAATAGTTTATTTGTTGAGTATTTTAGACACTTTGCATTAATATAGTTTTCAATAAATATTTATCACATTTCACACTTCGCGTGCAATGGCGTAATCAATTACAATTTCATACTTGTTTCTTGACATGAAGTGTAATTATTGCAGCAACCGGTGCAACTCTAGTAATTCCCTTCATGGCGAAAGTGGTGTAACAAGCAGACGGTTTGGGCGCAATAAAGGAACCCGTGTTCGGCCTCTGTTTCTAGCAGCGTGTTATTTATTACTTTCCCTACGGTAACGTATAAGGAAAGTATGGGAATCGTGTTGAAATTGTAATCGTCATTTCTACGTTTTGAGCACTCTAGAACCCCACCATTCTAGAAAAATATTTTTAGCTTAACGTCTCTGTGTGTGTTTGTCTGTATATATATCTGTGCAATGTTTGTGCCCACTCTAACTCAAAAGTAATTGGCCAAATTAAAGAAAATAAGAAAGATCAATCATGCATAAAGCATTGATTATGAAACACTTTCCAACTGCAATGAAATTTTATTTGAACGTTTATAAAATGCGATACATTCAGCGGTGATATTTTTTTTAATTATCACAAAACTACAATAATTTTTTTTACTTAAAAACTTAAAACCATGGAGGTGAAAGTATTTTCAAACTCCATGCTTAAATTTATCTAACAAGACAATGCTATGAAATCGTCTGCTTCTCTATGTAAAATCAATGAACATTTTATTCACATCATCTATATTCAAGACTCTAGAGATACATAATTTTGCTTTAAAAAATTCAGCAATTTTTATACAATTCATGTTACAGCTTGATTTGTTTACATTCTGCATATCTTAAAATTAGATTTCGTTGTACAAATAATCAAAGTTTGATGATCATTTAACGGATGCAACACTAAATATAAATTTAAAAGAACTTTTAAAAATCACAATTTTGGCACTGGGAAAAAAGATGGATGCCATTATTTCGAAGTGGATCACGTGATCTCTTAATATAATATGTAATTATCATTTTATTTTTATTTAAAAACTACCGAACACACTTTGCTCAAGTTTTTTATATATATTTTATGGGATAATTTGAATTTTTTCTAAAATTTTCAAAGCAATTTGTGAATTTTAACTTTGCTTAAAAAATGTTTGAAAAAATAGGTCCCATAGGGTTCAACGTATTTCATTTTTTCTGCCCCGGGTTCAATCCAAAACTAATTGGATGATGTTATTCATTTACATTCTCATATGTCCCACAGATCGTCTCAACAACATACTAAAATTTCATTTTGATAAAGTCATTTTTACGGCAGCTATCGTGCGAACGGACAGACAGACAGAAGGAACAGGAAGAGAATATCGTACAGAACAAAGCACCAGGCGCGAAGCGCCTTTAATCTCCAATCTCATTATGTGGTTCTTATCATCAAACTGTGACATTAATTCATTGACCCGTGGTTGGAGGTTCGAGGTTTTTATTTACTACTTTTTATTATTTGACCTAGCTCCTAGTGTGGCAGTTTGTTTTCACATTTAGAGTTTAAGCAGTTTGGGGGGTTGATGCAGTTCTAAGGCTTACCTGGCAATTTGGCTGTTTAGGGTTTAGAATATTTTTGTAAAAAAACATTGATCACGATTTTTATTTAATTTTAGCTGTTTGAGTTTTTAATTCCGATTATCGATGTTAAGTACAGCGCGGGATCTCTTACGAGATTTGGCCTTGCGATGATCATAGTCATGCAGATTGAATTCATTTGGAACAAACAGATGGCAAATTATTGTATAATTTAAGCGCAAGCTTTTTAATTTGGGGTCTCACGGTTTTTATTTTGAAGTCTTTTCTAATCACTGAGTTTCTTAAATATCTAGGGGCTTTCCTGATACACCTAAAGATTTTATTTTGTCTTGTTTCTAAGGAGTCTATGGTAGTTTTACAGGCATATCCCCATACGGGTGCTGCATACAGCATTCTCGGGGAGATGACCAATTTGTAGATTAGTAGCTTCTTTTGATAACTAAGATTTCCGTTTCCTATCATTGAGTATAGGGCTCCGGTGGCCATATACGCTTTTTTGATTATATCTGTTACGTGCATTTTCCAGGTTAGGTGGGAGTCTATCGTTACACCTAGGTATTTGGTTGATTTTTCCGCACGTAGTGCATGGTTGTTTATATATAAAAGCGGCGGGGGTTTATGCTGCCTAGAGAAGTAGACTCAATGACATTTATTGGGGTTTAATTTTATTCGCCATTTTTCCAGCCATGTTTGGAGTATGTATAAGTGTTGTTGTAGCTATCTGTGCATTACTGAGAGGTAAGTGTGTTTTACAAGTATCGCACTGTCGTCTGCATAGAGTGCCAGCTCGGTGTTTGGAGTCCTGGGGATGTCATTCAGGTATATGTTAAAAAGTGTCAGGCCCAGGATGGATCCTTGCGGTACACTGCTTTTTATGAGATTGGGTGTAGATAAGCTATCTTTAAATCTGACTTGAATGTGTCTGTTGTTTAAGTATGAGATAAAAAGTTTGACTAGTGCGTCAGGGACTTTTAGAGTAATCAATTTGTGTGCTAATCCACAGTGCCACACTTTATCAAAAGCTTTTTGTATATCCAGGAAAATAGCAGCGGTGGGTGTCTTACTATTAAATTCAGAAGATATGTACTCTATTACTCTCAGCAATTGATGAGTGGTGGAGTGTTTTGGCCGAAATCCAAACTGCTCCGGAATGATAATGTCATTCTCACTAAGGTGCGTGTTCAGTCTCTCAGTATTATTTTCTCAGTAATTTTACTAAGTGTCGGTAGCAAGCTAATAGGTCTGTAGCTGGCTGGAATTGTGACATCCTCACCTGGTTTATGGATAGGTATATTTATCGCTTCCTTCCATTCTTTGGGGAATTTTGTTTTAGTATTTTATTTATTAGGATGGTCAAGTAAAATATTATATTTTATGGTAGATTTTTTTTACCGCGATATTCCTGATATTGTCGTGCCCTGGGCTTTTACGGTTTTTGATAATTTCTATTATCTCATGCGGGTTGGTTGGGTTAATCTCAACCATGACCGGGGAGTTTCTGAAATTGTTTAGTGCTTGCTTAACCATTCTTAGGGTGTCCTGACACATTAGATCGTGGTTTGGTTCAAATTGCTTTTCGTAATGCCTAGCAAGCGCCCCGGCTTTTTCTTCATCTGAGTACGCGATTTTAGCGCCATCTATTAGTGGCGGGAGTTTAATTTGAGGTTTTGAGTCTTTTAGCGAATTGCCAGAGCGATACGTCTTCCGGGCTAAGGGATTCGATTAACTCCTTATACTGTTGCTGCTTTTCTGCGACAATTTTTTCCCTGACTTTACACGTGAGTCTGTTAAGCTCCCTTTTGAGGGTAGGATCTCTGTTAGCCTGTCTTGCGCATCCTATTCCTTTGCTTGACTAATTGTTTGACATGGCGAGAAAGTGTGGACACTTTTGGAGACTCACGATGTGTTGTGGCAGAGGCAATTGCTCTCTTGATTTCTGTTGTGAGTGTGTGCGTGGCAGAGTCAATATCCGCATTGCTCATAATGTTGAGTACTGCAAGTGCGGCTCGAATAGTGCTCTATTGAATATGTTCCAGTTCACCTTCTCTTGTCCCAGAGAGGCTGGAAGGGGTGTGTTCAGATCGAATGTCACTAATACCGGTAGATGATCCGAGTCGAATTCATTCAGGGTAACAATAGTGTGAGAGTATTCTATGTTTCTCGATAGGACAAAGTCTATGAATGAGCCGTTGTCGCCTGAAAAGCAGGTAGGTTTCGAAGGTGCAATAATGCTAGTGTCTGTTGTGTATAACAGTCTGTGTACCGCATGTGTTGGCTCTCCTGCAGCCCCACGCTCGGTGGTGTGCATTGAAGTCGCCAGCGAGTATAGTGTTTGGGTATCGCGAGAAAAGCAGTTCCAGTTGCGCAACTACATCTATACCTGACATGATTTTTACATATATTGAAGTTAGGATAAATGGGTTTACATTATTTATTTTAATTTTTATGCTAGTATTTTCTATACCTTGGAGATTTATGTTGTTTATTTCCTCGTGGGGAATATTATTTTTAATATATATTGCAGTTCTTCCATGGGGATTTCTAGCAGTTGTATTTGAGCTAAGGTTATGATAGCTATTATAGTTTGCTATATTTAGTTTTTTGTTTTCTCTAACTTTAGTTTCCTGAATTAGCAGGGCATCTACATCATTTTCATTTACATAGTTCCTAAGTTCATTTTTTCTTGGAGATATTCCGTTCGCATTCCAAAAAATTGTTTTAAAGGATTCTTTTAGGGACCTAGCCATGACGGGTTTGATTCTCACTGTTAGCTTTAAAGTCCGCGATTATTTTAAGGGCCTCAAAAACCATTAACATTGGATCGCTCTTTTTTTGTATTAGCTCTGAGAGCTGCACCAACAGTTGTTTTAGTTTATCTAGGTCAAACATACTGAAAAACCCTCTGATGATGCAGAGGATGTCTTCCACATTTTCATCATTTGATTTTTCCAGTAGGTTCAGTCTCAGCTTCCATATCCTCAGCCTCAACCGTGGTTTGATCATTTGTTTTAGTATCCTTTTGGACCTCGGTAGTTTTTTGCTTTTTTTCACCCGTTGTAACTAACAGCTGGGTTTGCGCGAGCTCTTCTTCCCTGACTCGTTTAGTTTGTTTCCAATCCTCAACCTTCCTGTCAAGTCTATCCTTTGCCTCCTTTGCCTGTCTGGCTTTATCTACTTCCGATCTCCTTTTAATGGCAGCTGTAGCTGCTCTTACTTCCTCCAGAGTCAATTCTCTGGAGGTCGATGGTTTTGGGGCCTGCTCTTGCACCGATCTGGTAGGAGCTGAAGGTTGGTGCCTGTTTACCTGTGGCACTATGTGCGAGGAGCCCTGAGGGGGTGCCAGGGGATTTAATCCGAGGGCCTTTTGCCTCCAAGGGGATATCTGATTTTTTGGGGGAGGGGGGACATACCCCGGTGCCTTTCCTCTGTTCCAGGGTTTCTTCGGGCATTGCCTGAAGTTCGCTGGATGATCACCATTACAGTTAGCACACGTTGCCTTCTCCGACCTAAGTCTCTGGCAGTCCCGTGTGAAGTGTTCTTCAGCACATTTAAGGCACTTAGGTGGCATGCTGCAATTCTCTGAAGAAGAAATGAAATTGAAAATATATTTGCGTCTGTTAAATTAATTGTCCAGCTAGAAAACAAAGAGTATGTCGCATATATTGTAACAAGAAACAAAGGTAAATATAACAGGGTAAAAAGCATCGGTATCAAAAGGAAAGACATTAAACTCGTACTTATTGTTAAAAACCTGGTACCGCATATAGAGACGCAAGCGTTCGCGACAGGATTCGAACTTGCAATTTTCCGATTCGAAGTCAGACGCCTTATTCTTTAGGCCACGCGGACGGAGAATTAGAGAGACAGATAGAAATGAAATTGAAAATATATTTGCGTCTGTAAAAATAATTTTCCAGCCAGAAAAAAAGAATGCATCACAGATTTTGCAACAAGATCCAGAAGTATATATAACAGGTAAATAAAAATTTCTATTCAGTCTCAGCTTCCATATCCTCAGCCTCAACCGTGGTTTGATAATGTTTTTGAGTATCCTTTTGGATCTCGGTAGTTTTTGCCTTTTTTCGACTGTTTTTTCTACCAGCTGGGCTTTCGCCAGCTCATCGTCTCTGACTCGTTTAGATTTTGCTTCACGCGTTTTGGTTTCCTCTTTAGATTTAGCATATTGACTTGCAATTTAGCATATTGACTTGCTTCTAGACTAGCAAATTTAGCTTCTACTTGCCCCCGTCTTGCCGTTCTGGCTTTTTCGGCTTCCTTCCTCTCTTTTATGGCTATAGTAGCCAGTTTTATTTCCTCCGGAGTCAACTTTCTGGAAGACGATGGTTTGGGGACCTGTTCTTGCACCGATCTGGTAGGTGCTGAAGGTTTTTGTCTGTTTAAATATATTAATCTTTACATATTTTTAAAAATATGACACAGCAAAGAGAAATACGTGACCGAGACAGGATTCGAACCTGCAATCTTATAATTTCAAGTCAAACGCCTTAACCGTTAGGCCACGCGGACAGAAACCTAATGAAATAAATAGAACTGAAATTGAAAATATACTTGCTTTTTTAAAATATTTTTCCAGCAGAAAAGAAAGAATATGTCACATGTTTTGTAACCAGAATCATAAGTAAATATAACAGATATATATGCATCTCTTTAAATTGAAAGATATTAATCTTTACATATTTTTAAAAATTTGACACAGCAAATAGGGATACGCGTCCGCGAGAGGATTCGAACCTGCAATCTTCTGATTCGAAGTCAGACGCCAAATCCGTTAGGCCACACGGACAGAGACTTAGCGAGATAGATAGAAATGAAATTGAAAATATACTTTCATCTGTTAAATAAATTTTCCAACAAGAAAACATAGAGTATATCGTAGATATTGTAATAAGAACCAAAATTAAATATAACAGGATAAAAAGCATCTGTATCAAAATGAAAGATATTAAACTCTACTTACTGTTAAAAACATGGTACCGCATATAGAGACGCAAGCGTCCGCGACAGGATTCGAACCTGCAATATTCTGATTCGAAGTCAGACGCCTTATCCGTTAGGCCACGCGGACGGAAAACTCATGAAATAAATAGAACTGAAAATGAAAATATACTTGCTTCTTTTTAAATATTTTTACAGCAAAAAAGAAAGAATATATCACATGTTTTGTAACCAGAAACATAAGTAAATATAACAGATATATAAGCATCTTTTTAAAATGGAAAGATATTCATATTTACATATTTTTAAAAAAATGACACAGCAATTAGAGATACGCGTCCGCGACAGGATTAGAACCTGCAATCTTCTGATTCGAAGTCAAACGCTTTGACCGTTAGGCCACGCGGACAGAGATTTAGCGAGATAGATAGAAATGAAATAGAAAATATATTTTCGTCTGTTCAATTAATTTTCCAGCTAGAAAAAAAAGAGCATACCGTAGGTATTGTAACAAGAACCAAAAGTAAATATAACAGGGTAAAAAGCATATGTATCAAAAGGAAAGGTATTAATCTCTACATTTTGTTATAAAACACGTTACCGCATACACAGACACAAGCGTCCGCGACAGGATTCGAACCTGCAACCTTCTGATTCGAAGTCAGACGCCTTATCTGTTAGGCCACACGGACAGAGATATAATGAGATAAATATACTTGCGTTTTTAAAATATTTTTCCTGCGAAAAAAAAGAATATATCACACATTTTGTAACAAGAATCAAAAGTAAATATAACAGATATATGAGAATCTCTTTAAAATAGAAAGATATTAATATTTACATATTTTTTAAAATATGACACAGCAAATAAGGATACGCGTCCGCGACAAGATTCGAACCTGCAGTCTTCTGATTCGAAGTCAGACGCCTTCTCCGTTAAGCCACGCGAACAAAGAATTAGCGTGATAAATAGAAATGAAATTGAAAATATATTTGCCTCTGTAAAAGTAATTTTCCAGCTAGAAAACATAGAGTACATCGTAGATTTTGTAACAAGAACCATAAGTACATATAACAGGTAAATAAAAATCTCTATCAAATGGAAAGGTTTTATATATTTAATTGTTCATCAGAATATGGCACAGCAAATAGAATTAAGCGTCTACGACAGGATTCGAACCTTAGATCTTCTTAATTTTCCAGCTAGAAAACAAAGAATATATCGAACATGAAACATATATAAATACAACAGATAAATAAGCTTGTCTGTTAAATGGAAATGTGTCGAACTTTACTCATTGTTAAAAACTTTACCCATTGTTAAAACTTTTCTCATTGTTAAATTAATTTTAAAGCTAGAAAATAAAGAGTGTACCGCAGATATTGAAACAAGAAACAAAAGTAAATATAACAGAGTAAAAAGCATCTGTATCAGAAGAAGAGGTATTAAATTATATTTATTGGTAAAAACATGATACGCATATAGAGACGCAAACGTCCGCGACAGGATTCGAACCTGCAATCTTCTGATTCGAAGTCAGATGTCTTATCCGTTAGGCCACGCGGACAGAGAAATAATGAGATAAATATACTTGTGTTTTTTGAAATATTTTTAGTGCGAAAAAGAAAGAATATATCACATATTTTGTAATAAGAATCATAAGTAAATATAACTGATATATGAGCATCTCTTTAAAATGGAAAGATATTAATATTTACATATTTTTTAAAATATGACACAGCAAATAAGCATACGCGACAGGATTCGAACCTGCAATCTTCTGATTCGAAGTCAGAGGCCTTATCCGTTAGGCCACGCGGACAGAGAAATAATGAGATAAATATACTTGCGTTTTTTAAAATATTTTTCCTGCGAAAAAGAAAGAATATATCACACATTTTGTAACAAGAATCATAAGTAAATATAACAGATATATGAGCATCTCTTTAAAATGGAAAGATATTAATATTTACATATTTTTTAAAATATGACACAGCAAATAAGGATACGCGTCCGCGACAGGATTCGAACCTGCAGTTTTCTGATTCGAAGTCACACGCCTTATCCGTTAGGCCACGCGGACAGAGATTTAGCGAGATAGATGGAAATGAAATGGAAAATATATTTTCGCCTGTTACATTAATTTTCCAGCTAGAAAGCAAAGAGTATATCGTAGATATTGTAACAAGTTCCAAAAGTTTATACAACAGGGTAAAAATTATCTGTATCAAAAGGAAACTTATTAATCTCTACTTATTGTTAAAACATGTCAACGCATATAGACACAAGCGTCCGCGACAGGATTCGAACCTGCAATCTTCTGATTCGAAGTCAGACGCCTTATCCGTTAGGCCACGCGGACAGAGAAATAATGAGATAAATATACTTGCGTTTTTTAAAATATTTTTCCTGCGAAAAAGAAAGAATATATCACACATTTTGTAACAAGAATCATAAGTAAATATAACAGATATATGAGCATCTCTTTAAAATGGAAAGTTATTAATATTTACATATTTTTTAAAATATGACACAGCAAATAAGGATACGCGTCAAGACTCGAACCTGCAATCTTCTGATTCGAAGTCAGACTCCTTATCCGTTAGGCAACGCGGACAGAGATTTAGCGAGATAGATTGAAATGAAATGGAAAATATATTTTCGTCTGTTAAATAAATTTTCGAGCTGGAAAACAAAGAGTATATCGTAGATATTGTAACAAGACCCAAAAATTAATACAACAGGGTAAAAATTATCTGTATCAAAAGGAAACTTATTAATCTCTACTTATTGTTAAAAACATGTCAACGCATATAGACACAAGCGTCCGCGACAGGATTCGAATCTGCAATCTTCTGATTCGAAGTCAGACGCCTTATCCGTTAGGCCACGCGGACAGAGAAATCATGAGATAAATATGCTTGCGTTTTTTAAAATATTTTTCCTGCGAAAAAGAAAGAATATATCCCATATTTTGTAAAAAGAATCATAAGTAAATATAACAGATATATGAGCATGTCTTTAAAATGGAAAGATATTAATATTTGCATATTTTTAAAATATGAAACAGCAAATAAGGATACGTGTCCGCGACAGGATTCGAACCAGCAATCTTCTGATACGAAGTCAGACGCCTTATCCGTTAGGCTACGCGGACAGAGAAATAATGAGATAAATATACTTGCGTTTTTTAAAATATTTTTCCTGCGAAAAAAAAGAATATATCACACATTTTGTAACAAGAATCATAAGTAAATTTAACAGATATATGAGCATCTCTTTAAAATGGAAAGATATTAATTTTTGCATATTTTTTAAAATATGAAACAGCAAATAAGGATATGTGTCCGCGACAGGATTCGAACCAGCAATCTTCTGATTCGAAGTCAGACGCCTTATCCGTTAGGCCACGCGGACAGAGATTTAGCGAGATAGTTGGAAAATAAATGGAAAATATATTTTCGTCTGTTAAATAAATTTTCGAGCTAAAAAACAAAGAGTATATCGTAGATATTGTAACAAGACCCAAAAGTTAATACAACAGGGTAAAAATTATCTGTATCAAAAGGAAATTTATTAATCTCTACTTATTGTTTAAAACATGTCAACGCATATAGACAAAAGCGTCCGCGACAGGATTCGAACCTGCAATCTTCTGATTCGAAGTCAGACGCCTTATCCGTTAGGCCACGCGGACAGAGAAATCATGAGATAAATATACTTGCGTTTTTTAAAATATTTTTCCATCGAAAAAGAAAGAATATATCACACATTTTTTAACAAGAATCATAAGTAAATATAACAGATATATAAGCATCTCTTTAAATTGGAAAGATATTAATCTTTATATATTTTTAAAAATATGACACAGCAAATACGGAAACGCGTCCGCGACTGGATTCGAACCTGCAATATTTTGATTCGAAGTCAGACGCCTTATCCGTTAGGCAACGCGGACAGAGATTTAGCGAGATAGTTGGAAATGAAATGGAAAATATATTTTCTTCTGTTAAATTAATTTTCCAGCTAGAAAACAAAGAGTATATCGTAGATATTTCAACACTATCCAAATGTTTATACAACAGGGTAAAAATTATCTGTACCAAAAAGAAACTTATTAATCTCTACTTATTGTTAAAAACATGTCTCCGCATATAGAGACACAAGCGTCCGCGAAAGGATTCGAACCTGCAATCTTCTGATTCGAAGTCAGACGCCTTCTCCGTTAAGCCACGCGAACAAAGAATTAGCGTGATAAATAGAAATGAAATTGAAAATATATTTGCCTCTGTAAAAGTAATTTTCCAGCTAGAAAACATAGAGTACTTCGTAGATTTTGTAACAAGAACCATAAGTACATATAACAGGTAAATAAAAATCTCTATCAAATGGAAAGGTTTTTTATATTTAATTGTTCATCAGAATATGGCACAACAAATAGAATTAAGCGTCTACGACAGGATTCGAACCTTAGATCTTCATAATTTTCCAGCTAGAAAACAAAGAATATATCGAACATGAAACATATATAAATACAACAGATAAATAAGCTTGTCTGTTAAATGGAAATGTGTTGAACTTTACTCATTGTTAAAAACATTACTCATTGTTAAAACTTTTCTAATTGTTAAATTAATTTCCCAGCTAGAAAATAAAGAGTGTACCACAGATATTGTAACAAGAAACAAAAGTAAAAATAACAGAGTAAAAAGCATCTGTATCAGAAGAAGAGGTATTAAATTCTATTTATTGGTAAAAACATGATACGCATATAGAGACGCAAACGTCCGCGACAGGATTCGAACCTGCAATCTTCTGATTCGAAGTCAGATGTCTTATCCGTTAGGCCACGCGGACAGAGAAATAATGAGATAAATATACTTGTGTTTTTTGAAATATTTTTAGTGCGAAAAAGAAAGAATATATCACACATTTTGTAACAAGAATCATAAGTAAATATAACTGATATATGAGCATCTCTTTAAAATGGAAATATATTAATATTTACATATTTTTTAAAATATGACACAGCAAATAAGCATACGCGACAGGATTCGAATCTGCAATCTTCTTATTCGAAGTCAGAGGCCTTATCCGTTAGGCCACGCGGACAGAGAAATAATGAGATAAATATACTTGCGTTTTTAAAAATATTTTTCCTGCGAAAAAGAAAGAATATATCACACATTTTGTAACAAGAATCATAAGTAAATATAACAGATATATGAGCATCTCTTTAAAATGGAAAGATATTAATATTTACATATTTTTAAAAATATGGCACAGCAAAGAAGGATACGCGTCCGCGACAGGATTCGAACCTGCAATCTTCTGATTCGAAGTCAGACGCCTTATCCGTTAGGCCACGCGGACAGAGAGATAATGAGATAAATATACTTGCGTTTTTAAAATATTTTTCCTGCGAAAAAGAAAGAATATATCACACATTTTGTAACAAGAATCATAAGTAAATATAACAGATATATGAGCATCTCTTTAAAATGGAAAGATATAATATTTACATATTTTTTAAAATATGACACAGCAAATAAGGATACGCGTCCGCGACAGGATTCGAACCTGCAGTTTTCTGATTCGAAGTCACACGCCTTATCCGTTAGGCCACGCGGACAGAGATTTAGCGAGATAGATGGAAATGAAATGGAAAATATATTTTCGCCTGTTACATTAATTTTCCAGCTAGAAAGCAAAGAGTATATCGTAGATATTGTAACAAGTTCCAAAAGTTTATACAACAGGGTAAAAATTATCTGTATCAAAAGGAAACTTATTAATCTCTACTTATTGTTAAAACATGTCAACGCATATAGACACAAGCGTCCGCGACAGGATTCGAACCGCGACAGGATTCGAATAATATAAGGATACGCGTCCGCGACAAGACTCGAACCTGCAATCTTCTGATTCGAAGTCAGACTCCTTATCCGTTAGGCAACGCGGACAGAGATTTAGCGAGATAGATTGAAATGAAATGGAAAATATATTTTTGTCTGTTAAATAAATTTTCGAGCTGGAAAACAAAGAGTATATCGTAGATATTGTAACAAGACCCAAAAATTAATACAACAGGGTAAAAATTATCTGTATCAAAAGGAAACTTATTAATCTCTACTTATTGTTAAAAACATGTCAACGCATATAGACACAAGCGTCCGCGACAGGATTCGAATCTGCAATCTTCTGATTCGAAGTCAGACGCCTTATCCGTTAGGCCACGCGGACAGAGAAATCATGAGATAAATATGCTTGCGTATTTTAAAATATTTTTCCTGCGAAAAAGAAAGAATATATCCCACATTTTGTAACAAGAATCATAAGTAAATATAACAGATATATGAGCATCTCTTTAAAATGGAAAGATATTAATATTTGCATATTTTTTAAAATATGAAACAGCAAATAAGGATATGTGTCCGCGACAGGATTCGAACCAGCAATCTTCTGATTCGAAGTCAGACGCCTTATCCGTTAGGCCACGCGGACAGAGATTTAGCGAGATAGTTGGAAATGAAATGGAAAATATATTTTCGTCTGTTAAATAAATTTTCGAGCTAGAAAACAAAGAGTATATCGTAGATATTGTAACAAGACCCAAAAGTTAATACAACAGGGTAAAAATTATCTGTATCAAAAGGAAACTTATTAATCTCTACTTATTGTTTAAAACATGTCAACGCATATAGACAAAAGCGTCCGCGACAGGATTCGAACCTGCAATCTTCTAATTCGAAGTCAGACGCCTTATCCGTTAGGCCACGCGGACAGAGAAATCATGAGATAAATATACTTGCGTTTTTTAAAATATTTTTCCATCGAAAAAGAAAGAATATATCACACATTTTTTAACAAGAATCATAAGTAAATATAACAGATATATAAGCATCTCTTTAAATTGGAAAGATATTAATCTTTATATATTTTTAAAAATATGACACAGCAAATACGGAAACGCGTCCGCGACTGGATTCGAACCTGCAATATTTTAATTCGAAGTCAGACGCCTTATCCGTTAGGCCTCGAGGACAGAGATTTAGCGAGATAGTTGGAAATGAAATGGAAAATATAATTTCTTCTGTTAAATTAATTTTCCAGCTAGAAAACAAAGAGTATATCGTAGATATTTCAACACTATCCAAATGTTTATACAACAGGGTAAAAATTATCTGTACCAAAAAGAAACTTATTAATCTCTACTTATTGTTAAAAACATGTCTCCGCATATAGAGACACAAGCGTCCGCGACAGGATTCGAACCTGCAATCTTCTGATTCGAAGTCAGACGCCTTCTCCGTTAAGCCACGCGAACAAGGAATTAGCGTGATAAATAGAAATGAAATTGAAAATATATTTGCCTCTGTAAAAGTAATTTTCCAGCTAGAAAACATAGAGTACTTCGTAGATTTTGTAACAAGAACCATAAATACATATAACAGGTAAATAAAAATCTCTATCAAATGGAAAGGTTTTTTATATTTAATTGTTCATCAGAATATGGCACAACAAATAGAATTAAGCGTCTACGACAGGATTCGAACCTTAGATCTTCATAATTTTCCAGCTAGAAAACAAAGAATATATCGAACATGAAACATATATAAATACAACAGATAAATAAGCTTGTCTGTTAAATGGAAATGTGTTGAACTTTACTCATTGTTAAAAACATTACTCATTGTTAAAACTTTTCTAATTGTTAAATTAATTTCCCAGCTAGAAAATAAAGAGTGTACCACAGATATTGTAACAAGAAACAAAAGTAAAAATAACAGAGTAAAAAGCATCTGTATCAGAAGAAGAGGTATTAAATTCTATTTATTGGTAAAAACATGATACGCATATAGAGACGCAAACGTCCGCGACAGGATTCGAACCTGCAATCTTCTGATTCGAAGTCAGATGTCTTATCCGTTAGGCCACGCGGACAGAGAAATAATGAGATAAATATACTTGTGTTTTTTGAAATATTTTTAGTGCGAAAAAGAAAGAATATATCACATATTTTGTAATAAGAATCATAAGTAAATATAACTGATATATGACCATCTCTTTAAAATGGAAAGATATTAATATTTACATATTTTTTAAAATATGACATAGCAAATAAGCATGCGCGACAGGATTCGAACCTGCAATCTTCTGATTCGAAGTCAGACGCCTTATCCGTTAGGCCACGCGGACAGCGAAATAATGAGATAAATATACTTGCGTTTTTTAAAATATTTTTCCTGCGAAAAAGAAAGAATATATCACACATTTTGTAACAAGAATCATAAATAAATATAACAGATATATGAGCATCTCTTTAAAATGGAAAGATATTAATATTTACATATTTCTTAAAATATGACACAGCAAAGAAGGATACGCGTCCGCGACAGGATTCGAACTTGCAATCTTCTGATTCGAAGTCAGACGCCTTATCCGTTAGGCCACGCGGACAGAGAAATAATGAGATAAATATACTTGCGTTTTTAAAATATTTTTCCTGCGAAAAAGAAAGAATATATCACACATTTTGTAACAAGAATCATAAGTAAATATAACAGATATATGAGCATCTCTTTAAAATGGAAAGATATTAATATTTACATATTTTTTAAAATATGACACAGCAAATAAGGATACGCGTCCGCGACAGGATTCGAACCTGCAGTTTTCTGATTCGAAGTCACACGCCTTATCCGTTAGGCCACGCGGACAGAGATTTAGCGAGATAGATGGAAATGAAATGGAAAATACATTTTCGCCTGTTACATTAATTTTCCAGATAGAAAGCAAAGAGTATATCGTAGATATTGTAACAAGTTCCAAAAGTTTATACAACAGGGTAAAAATTATCTGTATCAAAAGGAAACTTATTAATCTCTACTTATTGTTAAAACATGTCAACGCATATAGACACAAGCGTCCGCGACAGGATTCGAACCTGCAATCTTCTGATTCGAAGTCAGACGCCTTATCCGTTAGGCCACGCGGACAGAGTAACAATGAGATAAATATACTTGCGTTTTTTAAAATATTTTTCCTGCGAAAAAGAAAGAATATATCGCACATTTTGTAACAAGAATCATAAGTAAATATAACAGATATATGAGCATCTCTTTAAAATGGAAAGATATTAATATTTACATATTTTTTAAAATATGACACAGCAAATAAGGATACGCGTCCGCGACAAGACTCGAACCTGCAATTTTCGGATTCGAAGTCAGACTCCTTATCCGTTAGGCAACGCGGACAGAGATTTAGCGAGATAGATTGAAATGAAATGGAAAATATATTTTCGTCTGTTAAATAAATTTTCGAGCTGGAAAACAAAGAGTATATCGTAGATATTGTAACAAGACCCAAAAGTTAATACAACAGGGTAAAAATTATCTGTATCAAAAGGAAACTTATTAATCTCTACTTATTGTTAAAAACATGTCAACGCATATAGACACAAGCGTCCGCGACAGGATTCGAACCTGCAATCTTCTGATTCGAAGTCAGACGCCTTATCCGTTAGGCCACGCGGACAGAGAAATCATGAGATAAATATGCTTGCGTTTTTTAAAATATTTTTCCTGCGAAAAAGAAAGAATATATCCCATATTTTGTAAAAAGAATCATAAGTAAATATAACAGATATTTGAGCATGTCTTTAAAACGGAAAGATATTAATATTTGCATATTTTTAAAATATGAAACAGCAAATAAGGATACGTGTCCGCGACAGGATTCGAACCAGCAATCTTCTGATTCGAAGTCAGACGCCTTATCCGTTAGGCTACGCGGACAGAAAAATAATGAGATAAATATACTTGCGTTTTTTAAAATATTTTTCCTGCGAAAAAAAAGAATATATCACACATTTTGTAACAAGAATCATAAGTAAATATAACAGATATATGAGCATCTCTTTAAAATAGAAATATATTAATATTTACATATTTTTTAAAATATGACACAGCAAATAAGTATACGCGTCCGCGACAGGATTCGAACCTGCAATCTTCTGATTCGAAGTCAGACGCCTTATCCGTTAGGCCACGCGGACAGAGATCTAGCGCGATAGATTGAAATGAAATGGAAAATATATTTTCGTCTGTTAAATAAATTTTCGAGCTAGAAAACAAAGAGTATATCGTAGATATTGTAACAAGACCCAAAAGTTAATACAACAGGGTAAAAATTATCTGTATCAAAAGGAAACTTATTAATCTCTACTTATTGTTTAAAACATGTCAACGCATATAGACAAAAGCGTCCGCGACAGGATTCGAACCTGCAATCTTCTGATTCGAAGTCAGACGCCTTATCCGTTAGGCCACGCGGACAGAGAAATCATGAGATAAATATACTTGCGTTTTTTAAAATATTTTTCCTGCGAAAAAGAAAGAATATATCACACATTTTGTAACAAGAATCATAAGTAAAAATATCAGATATATGAGCATCTCTTTAAAATGGACAGATATTAATATTTACATATTTTTTAAAATATGACACATCAAATAAGGATACGCGTCCGCGACAGGATTCGAACCTGCAATCTTCTGATTCGAAGTCAGACGCCTTATCCCTTAGGCCACGCGGACAGAGAAATAATGAGATAAATATACTTGCGTTTTTTAAAATATTTTTCCTGCGAAAAAGAAAGAATATATCACACATTTTGTAACAAGAATCATAAGTAAATATAACAGATATATGAGCATCTCTTTAAAATGGAAAGATATTAATATTTACATATTTTTTAAAATATGACACAGCAAATAAGGATAAGCGTCCGCGACAAGACTCGAACCTGCAATCTTCTGATTCGAAGTCAGACTCCTTATCCGTTAGGCAACGCGGACAGAGATTTAGCGAGATAGATTGAAATGAAATGGAAAATATATTTTCTTCTGTTAAATTAATTTTCCAGCTAGAAAACAAAGAGTATATCGTAGATATTTCAACACTATCCAAATGTTTATACAACAGGGTAAAAATTATCTGTACCAAAAAGAAACTTATTAATCTCTACTTATTGTTAAAAACATGTCTCCGCATATAGAGACACAAGCGTCCGCGAAAGGATTCGAACCTGCAATCTTCTGATTCGAAGTCAGACGCCTTCTCCGTTAAGCCACGCGAACAAAGAATTAGCGTGATAAATAGAAATGAAATTGAAAATATATTTGCCTCTGTAAAAGTAATTTTCCAGCTAGAAAACATAGAGTACTTCGTAGATTTTGTAACAAGAACCATAAGTACATATAACAGGTAAATAAAAATCTCTATCAAATGGAAAGGTTTTTTATATTTAATTGTTCATCAGAATATGGCACAACAAATAGAATTAAGCGTCTACGACAGGATTCGAACCTTAGATCTTCATAATTTTCCAGCTAGAAAACAAAGAATATATCGAACATGAAACATATATAAATACAACAGATAAATAAGCTTGTCTGTTAAATGGAAATGTGTTGAACTTTACTCATTGTTAAAAACATTACTCATTGTTAAAACTTTTCTAATTGTTAAATTAATTTCCCAGCTAGAAAATAAAGAGTGTACCACAGATATTGTAACAAGAAACAAAAGTAAAAATAACAGAGTAAAAAGCATCTGTATCAGAAGAAGAGGTATTAAATTCTATTTATTGGTAAAAACATGATACGCATATAGAGACGCAAACGTCCGCGACAGGATTCGAACCTGCAATCTTCTGATTCGAAGTCAGATGTCTTATCCGTTAGGCCACGCGGACAGAGAAATAATGAGATAAATATACTTGTGTTTTTTGAAATATTTTTAGTGCGAAAAAGAAAGAATATATCACACATTTTGTAACAAGAATCATAAGTAAATATAACTGATATATGAGCATCTCTTTAAAATGGAAATATATTAATATTTACATATTTTTTAAAATATGACACAGCAAATAAGCATACGCGACAGGATTCGAATCTGCAATCTTCTTATTCGAAGTCAGAGGCCTTATCCGTTAGGCCACGCGGACAGAGAAATAATGAGATAAATATACTTGCGTTTTTAAAAATATTTTTCCTGCGAAAAAGAAAGAATATATCACACATTTTGTAACAAGAATCATAAATAAATATAACAGATATATGAGCATCTCTTTAAAATGGAAAGATATTAATATTTACATATTTCTTAAAATATGACACAGCAAAGAAGGATACGCGTCCGCGACAGGATTCGAACTTGCAATCTTCTGATTCGAAGTCAGACGCCTTATCCGTTAGGCCACGCGGACAGAGAAATAATGAGATAAATATACTTGCGTTTTTAAAATATTTTTCCTGCGAAAAAGAAAGAATATATCACACATTTTTAACAAGAATCATAAGTAAATATAACAGATATATGAGCATCTCTTTAAAATGGAAAGATATTAATATTTACATATTTTTTAAAATATGACACAGCAAATAAGGATACGCGTCCGCGACAGGATTCGAACCTGCAGTTTTCTGATTCGAAGTCACACGCCTTATCCGTTAGGCCACGCGGACAGAGATTTAGCGAGATAGATGGAAATGAAATGGAAAATACATTTTCGCCTGTTACATTAATTTTCCAGATAGAAAGCAAAGAGTATATCGTAGATATTGTAACAAGTTCCAAAAGTTTATACAACAGGGTAAAAATTATCTGTATCAAAAGGAAACTTATTAATCTCTACTTATTGTTAAAACATGTCAACGCATATAGACACAAGCGTCCGCGACAGGATTCGAACCTGCAATCTTCTGATTCGAAGTCAGACGCCTTATCCGTTAGGCCACGCGGACAGAGTAATAATGAGATAAATATACTTGCGTTTTTTAAAATATTTTTCCTGCGAAAAAGAAAGAATATATCGCACATTTTGTAACAAGAATCATAAGTAAATATAACAGATATATGAGCATCTCTTTAAAATGGAAAGATATTAATATTTACATATTTTTTAAAATATGACACAGCAAATAAGGATACGCGTCCGCGACAAGACTCGAACCTGCAATTTTCGGATTCGAAGTCAGACTCCTTATCCGTTAGGCAACGCGGACAGAGATTTAGCGAGATAGATTGAAATGAAATGGAAAATATATTTTCGTCTGTTAAATAAATTTTCGAGCTGGAAAACAAAGAGTATATCGTAGATATTGTAACAAGACCCAAAAGTTAATACAACAGGGTAAAAATTATCTGTATCAAAAGGAAACTTATTAATCTCTACTTATTGTTAAAAACATGTCAACGCATATAGACACAAGCGTCCGCGACAGGATTCGAACCTGCAATCTTCTGATTCGAAGTCAGACGCCTTATCCGTTAGGCCACGCGGACAGAGAAATCATGAGATAAATATGCTTGCGTTTTTTAAAATATTTTTCCTGCGAAAAAGAAAGAATATATCCCATATTTTGTAAAAAGAATCATAAGTAAATATAACAGATATTTGAGCATGTCTTTAAAACGGAAAGATATTAATATTTGCATATTTTTAAAATATGAAACAGCAAATAAGGATACGTGTCCGCGACAGGATTCGAACCAGCAATCTTCTGATTCGAAGTCAGACGCCTTATCCGTTAGGCTACGCGGACAGAAAAATAATGAGATAAATATACTTGCGTTTTTTAAAATATTTTTCCTGCGAAAAAAAAGAATATATCACACATTTTGTAACAAGAATCATAAGTAAATATAACAGATATATGAGCATCTCTTTAAAATAGAAATATATTAATATTTACATATTTTTTAAAATATGACACAGCAAATAAGTATACGCGTCCGCGACAGGATTCGAACCTGCAATCTTCTGATTCGAAGTCAGACGCCTTATCCGTTAGGCCACGTTGACAGAGAAATCATGAGATAAATATACTTGCGTTTTTTAAAATATTTTTCCTGCGAAAAAGAAAGAATATATCACACATTTTGTAACAAGAATCATAAGTAAAAATATCAGATATATGAGCATCTCTTTAAAATGGACAGATATTAATATTTACATATTTTTTAAAATATGACACATCAAATAAGGATACGCGTCCGCGACAGGATTCGAACCTGCAATCTTCTGATTCGAAGTCAGACGCCTTATCCCTTAGGCCACGCGGACAGAGAAATAATGAGATAAATATACTTGCGTTTTTTAAAATATTTTTCCTGCGAAAAAGAAAGAATATATCACACATTTTGTAACAAGAATCATAAGTAAATATAACAGATATATGAGCATCTCTTTAAAATGGAAAGATATTAATATTTACATATTTTTTAAAATATGACACAGCAAATAAGGATACGCGTCCGCGACAAGACTCGAACCTGCAATCTTCTGATTCGAAGTCAGACTCCTTATCCGTTAGGCAACGCGGACAGAGATTTAGCGAGATAGATTGAAATGAAATGGAAAATATATTTTCGTCTGTTAAATAAATTTTCGAGCTGGAAAACAAAGAGTATATCGTAGATATTGTAACAAGACCCAAAAATTAATACAACAGGGTAAAAATTATCTGTATCAAAAGGAAACTTATTAATCTCTACTTATTGTTAAAAACATGTCAACGCATATAGACACAAGCGTCCGCGACAGGATTCGAATCTGCAATCTTCTGATTCGAAGTCAGACGCCTTATCCGTTAGGCCACGCGGACAGAGAAATCATGAGATAAATATGCTTGCGTTTTTTAAAATATTTTTCCTGCGAAAAAGAAAGAATATATCCCATATTTTGTAAAAAGAATCATAAGTAAATATAACAGATATATGAGCATGTCTTTAAAATGGAAAGATATTAATATTTGCATATTTTTAAAATATGAAACAGCAAATAAGGATACGTGTCCGCGACAGGATTCGAACCAGCAATCTTCTGATACGAAGTCAGACGCCTTATCCGTTAGGCTACGCGGACAGAGAAATAATGAGATAAATATACTTGCGTTTTTTAAAATATTTTTCCATCGAAAAACAAAGAATATATCACACATTTTTTAACAAGAATCATAAGTAAATATAACAGATATATAAGCATCTCTTTAAATTGGAAAGATATTAATCTTTATATATTTTTAAAAATATGACACAGCAAATACGGAAACGCGTCCGCGACTGGATTCGAACCTGCAATATTTTGATTCGAAGTCAGACGCCATATCCGTTAGGCCTCGAGGACAGAGATTTAGCGAGATAGTTGGAAATGAAATGGAAAATATATTTTCTTCTGTTAAATTAATTTTCCAGCTAGAAAACAAAGAGTATATCGTAGATATTTCAACACTATCCAAATGTTTATACAACAGGGTAAAAATTTCTGTACCAAAAAGAAACTTATTAATCTCTACTTATTGTTAAAAACATGTCTCCGCATATAGAGACACAAGCGTCCGCGACAGGATTCGAACCTGCAATCTTCTGATTCGAAGTCAGACGCCTTCTCCGTTAAGCCACGCGAACAAAGAATTAGCGTGATAAATAGAAATGAAATTGAAAATATATTTGCCTCTGTAAAAGTAATTTTCCAGCTAGAAAACATAGAGTACTTCGTAGATTTTGTAACAAGAACCATAAGTACATATAACAGGTAAATAAAAATCTCTATCAAATGGAAAGGCTTTTTATATTTAATTGTTCATCAGAATATGGCACAACAAATAGAATTAAGCGTCTACGACAGGATTCGAACCTTAGATCTTCATAATTTTCCAGCTAGAAAACAAAGAATATATCGAACATGAAACATATATAAATACAACAGATAAATAAGCTTGTCTGTTAAATGGAAATGTGTTGAACTTTACTCATTGTTAAAAACATTACTCATTGTTAAAACTTTTCTAATTGTTAAATTAATTTCCCAGCTAGAAAATAAAGAGTGTACCACAGATATTGTAACAAGAAACAAAAGTAAAAATAACAGAGTAAAAAGCATCTGTATCAGAAGAAGAGGTATTAAATTCTATTTATTGGTAAAAACATGATACGCATATAGAGACGCAAACGTCCGCGACAGGATTCGAACCTGCAATCTTCTGATTCGAAGTCAGATGTCTTATCCGTTAGGCCACGCGGACAGAGAAATAATGAGATAAATATACTTGTGTTTTTTGAAATATTTTTAGTGCGAAAAAGAAAGAATATATCACATATTTTGTAATAAGAATCATAAGTAAATATAACTGATATATGAGCATCTCTTTAAAATGGAAAGATATTAATATTTACATATTTTTTAAAATATGACACAGCAAATAAGCATACGCGACAGGATTCGAATCTGCAATCTTCTGATTCGAAGTCAGACGCCTTATCCGTTAGGCCACGCGGACAGAGAAATAATGAGATAAATATACTTGCGTTTTTAAAATATTTTTCCTGCGAAAAAGAAAGAATATATCACACATTTTGTAACAAGAATCATAAGTAAATATAACAGATATATGAGCATCTCTTTAAAATGGAAAGATATTAATATTTACATATTTTTTAAAATATGACACAGCAAAGAAGGATACGCGTCCGCGACAGGATTCGAACCTGCAATCTTCTGATTCGAAGTCAGACGCCTTATCCGTTAGGCCACGCGGACAGAGAAATAATGAGATAAATATACTTGCGTTTTTAAAATATTTTTCCTGCGAAAAAGAAAGAATATATCACACATTTTGTAACAAGAATCATAAGTAAATATAACAGATATATAAGCATCTCTTTAAAATGGAAAGATATTAATATTTACATATTTTTTAAAATATGACACAGCAAATAAGGATACGCGTCCGCGACAGGATTCGAACCTGCAGTTTTCTGATTCGAAGTCACACGCCTTATCCGTTAGGCCACGCGGACAGAGATTTAGCGAGATAGATGGAAATGAAATGGAAAATATATTTTCGCCTGTTACATTAATTTTCCAGATAGAAAGCAAAGAGTATATCGTAGATATTGTAACAAGTTCCAAAAGTTTATACAACAGGGTAAAAATTATCTGTATCAAAAGGAAACTTATTAATCTCTACTTATTGTTAAAACATGTCAACGCATATAGACACAAGCGTCCGCGACAGGATTCGAACCTGCAATCTTCTGATTCGAAGTCAGACGCCTTATCCGTTAGGCCACGCGGACAGAGTAATAATGAGATAAATATACTTGCGTTTTTTAAAATATTTTTCCTGCGAAAAAGGAAAAATTATATCACACATTTTGTAACAAGAATCATAAGTAAATATAACAGATATATGAGCATCTCTTTAAAATGGAAAGATATTAATATTTACATATTTTTAAAAATATGACACAGCAAATAAGGATACGCGTCCGCGACAAGACTCGAACCTGCAATTTTCTGATTCGAAGTCAGACTCCTTATCCGTTAGGCAACGCGGACAGAGGTTTAGCGAGATAGATTGAAATGAAATGGAAAATATATTTTCGCCTGTTACATTAATTTTCCAGATAGAAAGCAAAGAGTATATCGTAGATATTGTAACAAGTTCCAAAAGTTTATACAACTGGGTAAAAATTATCTGTATCAAAAGGAAACTTATTAATCTCTACTTATTGTTAAAACATGTCAACGCATATAGACACAAGCGTCCGCGACAGGATTCGAACCTGCAATCTTCTGATTCGAAGTCAGACGCCTTATCCGTTAGGCCACGCGGACAGAGTAATAATGAGATAAATATACTTGCGTTTTTTAAAATATTTTTCCTGCGAAAAAGAAAGAATATATCACACATTTTGTAACAAGAATCATAAGTAAATATAACAGATATATGAGCATCTCTTTAAAATGGAAAGATATTAATATTTACATATTTTTTAAAATATGACACAGCAAATAAGGATACGCGTCCGCGACAAGACTCGAACCTGCAATTTTCGGATTCGAAGTCAGACTCCTTATCCGTTAGGCAACGCGGACAGAGATTTAGCGAGATAGATTGAAATGAAATGGAAAATATATTTTCGTCTGTTAAATAAATTTTCGAGCTGGAAAACAAAGAGTATATCGTAGATATTGTAACAAGACCCAAAAGTTAATACAACAGGGTAAAAATTATCTGTATCAAAAGGAAACTTATTAATCTCTACTTATTGTTAAAACATGTCAACGCATATAGACACAAGCGTCCGCGACAGGATTCGAACCTGCAATCTTCTGATTCGAAGTCAGACGCCTTATCCGTTAGGCCACGCGGACAGAGTAATAATGAGATAAATATACTTGCGTTTTTTAAAATATTTTTCCTGCGAAAAAGAAAGAATATATCACACATTTTGTAACAAGAATCATAAGTAAATATAACAGATATATGAGCATCTCTTTAAAATGGAAAGATATTAATATTTACATATTTTTTAAAATATGACACAGCAAATAAGGATACGCGTCCGCGACAAGACTCGAACCTGCAATTTTCTGATTCGAAGTCAGACTCCTTATCCGTTAGGCAACGCGGACAGAGGTTTAGCGAGATAGATTGAAATGAAATGGAAAATATATTTTCGCCTGTTACATTAATTTTCCAGATAGAAAGCAAAGAGTATATCGTAGATATTGTAACAAGTTCCAAAAGTTTATACAACAGGATAAAAATTATCTGTATCAAAAGGAAACTTATTAATCTCTACTTATTGTTAAAACATGTCAACGCATATAGACACAAGCGTCCGCGACAGGATTCGAACCTGCAATCTTCTGATTCGAAGTCAGACGCCTTATCCGTTAGGCCACGCGGACAGAGTAATAATGAGATAAATATACTTGCGTTTTTTAAAATATTTTTCCTGCAAAAAAGAAAGAATATATCACACATTTTGTAACAAGAATCATAAATAAATATAACAGATATATGAGCATCTCTTTAAAATGGAAAGATATTAATATTTACATATTTTTTAAAATATGACACAGCAAATAAGGATACGCGTCCGCGACAAGACTCGAACCTGCAATTTTCGGATTCGAAGTCAGACTCCTTATCCGTTAGGCAACGCGGACAGAGATTTAGCGAGATAGATTGAAATGAAATGGAAAATATATTTTCGTCTGTTAAATAAATTTTCGAGCTGGAAAACAAAGAGTATATCGTAGATATTGTAACAAGACCCAAAAGTTAATACAACAGGGTAAAAATTATCTGTATCAAAAGGAAACTTATTAATCTCTACTTATTGTTAAAACATGTCAACGCATATAGACACAAGCGTCCGCGACAGGATTCGAACCTGCAATCTTCTGATTCGAAGTCAGACGCCTTATCCGTTAGGCCACGCGGACAGAGTAATAATGAGATAAATATACTTGCGTTTTTTAAAATATTTTTCCTGCGAAAAAGAAAGAATATATCACACATTTTGTAACAAGAATCATAAGTAAATATAACAGATATATGAGCATCTCTTTAAAATGGAAAGATATTAATATTTACATATTTTTTAAAATATGACACAGCAAATAAGGATACGCGTCCGCGACAAGACTCGAACCTGCAATTTTCTGATTCGAAGTCAGACTCCTTATCCGTTAGGCAACGCGGACAGAGGTTTAGCGAGATAGATTGAAATGAAATGGAAAATATATTTTCGCCTGTTACATTAATTTTCCAGATAGAAAGCAAAGAGTATATCGTAGATATTGTAACAAGTTCCAAAAGTTTATACAACAGGATAAAAATTATCTGTATCAAAAGGAAACTTATTAATCTCTACTTATTGTTAAAACATGTCAACGCATATAGACACAAGCGTCCGCGACAGGATTCGAACCTGCAATCTTCTGATTCGAAGTCAGACGCCTTATCCGTTAGGCCACGCGGACAGAGTAATAATGAGATAAATATACTTGCGTTTTTTAAAATATTTTTCCTGCGAAAAAGAAAGAATATATCACACATTTTGTAACAAGAATCATAAATAAATATAACAGATATATGAGCATCTCTTTAAAATGGAAAGATATTAATATTTACATATTTTTTAAAATATGACACAGCAAATAAGGATACGCGTCCGCGACAAGACTCGAACCTGCAATTTTCGGATTCGAAGTCAGACTCCTTATCCGTTAGGCAACGCGGACAGAGATTTAGCGAGATAGATTGAAATGAAATGGAAAATATATTTTCGTCTGTTAAATAAATTTTCGAGCTGGAAAACAAAGAGTATATCGTAGATATTGTAACAAGACCCAAAAGTTAATACAACAGGGTAAAAATTATCTGTATCAAAAGGAAACTTATTAATCTCTACTTATTGTTAAAAACATGTCAACGCATATAGACACAAGCGTCCGCGACAGGATTCGAACCTGCAATCTTCTGATTCGAAGTCAGACGCCTTATCCGTTAGGCCACGCGGACAGAGAAATCATGAGATAAATATGCTTGCGTTTTTTAAAATATTTTTCCTGCGAAAAAGAAAGAATATATCCCATATTTTGTAAAAAGAATCATAAGTAAATATAACAGATATTTGAGCATGTCTTTAAAATGGAAAGATATTAATATTTGCATATTTTTAAAATATGAAACAGCAAATAAGGATACGTGTCCGCGACAGGATTCGAACCAGCAATCTTCTGATTCGAAGTCAGACGCCTTATCCGTTAGGCTACGCGGACAGAAAAATAATGAGATAAATATACTTGCGTTTTTTAAAATATTTTTCCTGCGAAAAAAAAGAATATATCACACATTTTGTAACAAGAATCATAAGTAAATATAACAGATATATGAGCATCTCTTTAAAATAGAAATATATTAATATTTACATATTTTTTAAAATATGACACAGCAAATAAGTATACGCGTCCGCGACAGGATTCGAACCTGCAATCTTCTGATTCGAAGTCAGACGCCTTATCCGTTAGGCCACGCGGACAGAGATCTAGCGCGATAGATTGAAATGAAATGGAAAATATATTTTCGTCTGTTAAATAAATTTTCGAGCTAGAAAACAAAGAGTATATCGTAGATATTGTAACAAGACCCAAAAGTTAATACAACAGGGTAAAAATTATCTGTATCAAAAGGAAACTTATTAATCTCTACTTATTGTTTAAAACATGTCAACGCATATAGACAAAAGCGTCCGCGACAGGATTCGAACCTGCAATCTTCTGATTCGAAGTCAGACGCCTTATCCGTTAGGCCACGCGGACAGAGAAATCATGAGATAAATATACTTGCGTTTTTTAAAATATTTTTCCTGCGAAAAAGAAAGAATATATCACACATTTTGTAACAAGAATCATAAGTAAAAATATCAGATATATGAGCATCTCTTTAAAATGGACAGATATTAATATTTACATATTTTTTAAAATATGACACATCAAATAAGGATACGCGTCCGCGACAGGATTCGAACCTGCAATCTTCTGATTCGAAGTCAGACGCCTTATCCCTTAGGCCACGCGGACAGAGAAATAATGAGATAAATATACTTGCGTTTTTTAAAATATTTTTCCTGCGAAAAAGAAAGAATATATCACACATTTTGTAACAAGAATCATAAGTAAATATAACAGATATATGAGCATCTCTTTAAAATGGAAAGATATTAATATTTACATATTTTTTAAAATATGACACAGCAAATAAGGATACGCGTCCGCGACAAGACTCGAACCTGCAATCTTCTGATTCGAAGTCAGACTCCTTATCCGTTAGGCAACGCGGACAGAGATTTAGCGAGATAGATTGAAATGAAATGGAAAATATATTTTCGTCTGTTAAATAAATTTTCGAGCTGGAAAACAAAGAGTATATCGTAGATATTGTAACAAGACCCAAAAATTAATACAACAGGGTAAAAATTATCTGTATCAAAAGGAAACTTATTAATCTCTACTTATTGTTAAAAACATGTCAACGCATATAGACACAAGCGTCCGCGACAGGATTCGAATCTGCAATCTTCTGATTCGAAGTCAGACGCCTTATCCGTTAGGCCACGCGGACAGAGAAATCATGAGATAAATATGCTTGCGTTTTTTAAAATATTTTTCCTGCGAAAAAGAAAGAATATATCCCATATTTTGTAAAAAGAATCATAAGTAAATATAACAGATATATGAGCATGTCTTTAAAATGGAAAGATATTAATATTTGCATATTTTTAAAATATGAAACAGCAAATAAGGATACGTGTCCGCGACAGGATTCGAACCAGCAATCTTCTGATACGAAGTCAGACGCCTTATCCGTTAGGCTACGCGGACAGAGAAATAATGAGATAAATATACTTGCGTTTTTTAAAACATTTTTCCATCGAAAAAGAAAGAATATATCACACATTTTTTAACAAGAATCATAAGTAAATATAACAGATATATAAGCATCTCTTTAAATTGGAAAGATATTAATCTTAATATATTTTTAAAAATATGACACAGCAAATACGGAAACGCGTTCGCGACTGGATTCGAACCTGCAATATTTTGATTCGAAGTCAGACGCCATATCCGTTAGGCCTCGAGAACAGACATTTAGCGAGATAGTTGGAAATGAAATGGAAAATATATTTTCTTCTGTTAAATTAATTTTCCAGCTAGAAAACAAAGAGTATATCGTAGATATTTCAACACTATCCAAATGTTTATACAACAGGGTAAAAATTATCTGTACCAAAAAGAAACTTATTAATCTCTACTTATTGTTAAAAACATGTCTCCGCATATAGAGACACAAGCGTCCGCGACAGGATTCGAACCTGCAATCTTCTGATTCGAAGTCAGACGCCTTCTCCGTTAAGCCACGCGAACAAAGAATTAGAGTGATAAATAGAAATGAAATTGAAAATATATTTGCCTCTGTAAAAGTAATTTTCCAGCTAGAAAACATAGAGTACTTCGTAGATTTTGTAACAAGAACCATAAGTACATATAACAGGTAAATAAAAATCTCTATCAAATGGAAAGGCTTTTTATATTTAATTGTTCATCAGAATATGGCACAACAAATAGAATTAAGCGTCTACGACAGGATTCGAACCTTAGATCTTCATAATTTTCCAGCTAGAAAACAAAGAATATATCGAACATGAAACATATATAAATACAACAGATAAATAAGCTTGTCTGTTAAATGGAAATGTGTTGAACTTTACTCATTGTTAAAAACATTACTCATTGTTAAAACTTTTCTAATTGTTAAATTAATTTCCCAGCTAGAAAATAAAGAGTGTACCACAGATATTGTAACAAGAAACAAAAGTAAAAATAACAGAGTAAAAAGCATCTGTATCAGAAGAAGAGGTATTAAATTCTATATATTGGTAAAAACATGATACGCATATAGAGACGCAAACGTCCACGACAGGATTCGAACCTGCAATCTTCTGATTCGAAGTCAGATGTCTTATCCGTTAGGCCACGCGGACAGAGAAATAATGAGATAAATATACTTGTGTTTTTTGAAATATTTTTAGTGCGAAAAAGAAAGAATATATCACATATTTTGTAATAAGAATCATAAGTAAATATAACTGATATATGAGCATCTCTTTAAAATGGAAAGATATTAATATTTACATATTTTTTAAAATATGACACAGCAAATAAGCATACGCGACAGGATTCGAATCTGCAATCTTCTGATTCGAAGTCAGACGCCTTATCCGTTAGGCCACGCGGACAGAGAAATAATGAGATAAATATACTTGCGTTTTTAAAATATTTTTCCTGCGAAAAAGAAAGAATATATCACACATTTTGTAACAAGAATCATAAGTAAATATAACAGATATATGAGCATCTCTTTAAAATGGAAAGATATTAATATTTACATATTTTTTAAAATATGACACAGCAAAGAAGGATACGCGTCCGCGACAGGATTCGAACCTGCACTCTTCTGATTCGAAGTCAGACGCCTTATCCGTTAGGCCACGCGGACAGAGAAATAATGAGATAAATATACTTGCGTTTTTAAAATATTTTTCCTGCGAAAAAGAAAGAATATATCACACATTTTGTAACAAGAATCATAAGTAAATATAACAGATATATGAGCATCTCTTTAAAATGGAAAGATATTAATATTTACATATTTTTTAAAATATGACACAGCAAATAAGGATACGCGTCCGCGACAAGACTCGAACCTGCAATTTTCGGATTCGAAGTCAGACTCCTTATCCGTTAGGCAACGCGGACAGAGATTTAGCGAGATAGATTGAAATGAAATGGAAAATATATTTTCGTCTGTTAAATAAATTTTCGAGCTGGAAAACAAAGAGTATATCGTAGATATTGTAACAAGACCCAAAAGTTAATACAACAGGGTAAAAATTATCTGTATCAAAAGGAAACTTATTAATCTCTACTTATTGTTAAAAACATGTCAACGCATATAGACACAAGCGTCCGCGACAGGATTCGAACCTGCAATCTTCTGATTCGAAGTCAGACGCCTTATCCGTTAGGCCACGCGGAAAGAGAAATCATGAGATAAATATGCTTGCGTTTTTTAAAATATTTTTCCTGCGAAAAAGAAAGAATATATCCCATATTTTGTAAAAAGAATCATAAGTAAATATAACAGATATATGAGCATGTCTTTAAAATGGAAAGATATTAATATTTGCATATTTTTAAAATATGAAACAGCAAATAAGGATACGTGTCCGCGACAGGATTCGAACCAGCAATCTTCTGATACGAAGTCAGACGCCTTATCCGTTAGGCTACGCGGACAGAGAAATAATGAGATAAATATACTTGCGTTTTTTAAAATATTTTTCCATCGAAAAAGAAAGAATATATCACACATTTTTTAACAAGAATCATAAGTAAATATAACAGATATATAAGCATCTCTTTAAATTGGAAAGATATTAATCTTAATATATTTTTAAAAATATGACACAGCAAATACGGAAACGCGTTCGCGACTGGATTCGAACCTGCAATATTTTGATTCGAAGTCAGACGCCATATCCGTTAGGCCTCGAGAACAGACATTTAGCGAGATAGTTGGAAATGAAATGGAAAATATATTTTCTTCTGTTAAATTAATTTTCCAGCTAGAAAACAAAGAGTATATCGTAGATATTTCAACACTATCCAAATGTTTATACAACAGGGTAAAAATTATCTGTACCAAAAAGAAACTTATTAATCTCTACTTATTGTTAAAAACATGTCTCCGCATATAGAGACACAAGCGTCCGCGACAGGATTCGAACCTGCAATCTTCTGATTCGAAGTCAGACGCCTTCTCCGTTAAGCCACGCGAACAAAGAATTAGCGTGATAAATAGAAATGAAATTGAAAATATATTTGCCTCTGTAAAAGTAATTTTCCAGCTAGAAAACATAGAGTACTTCGTAGATTTTGTAACAAGAACCATAAGTACATATAACAGGTAAATAAAAATCTCTATCAAATGGAAAGGCTTTTTATATTTAATTGTTCATCAGAATATGGCACAACAAATAGAATTAAGCGTCTACGACAGGATTCGAACCTTAGATCTTCATAATTTTCCAGCTAGAAAACAAAGAATATATCGAACATGAAACATATATAAATACAACAGATAAATAAGCTTGTCTGTTAAATGGAAATGTGTTGAACTTTACTCATTGTTAAAAACATTACTCATTGTTAAAACTTTTCTAATTGTTAAATTAATTTCCCAGCTAGAAAATAAAGAGTGTACCACAGATATTGTAACAAGAAACAAAAGTAAAAATAACAGAGTAAAAAGCATCTGTATCAGAAGAAGAGGTATTAAATTCTATATATTGGTAAAAACATGATACGCATATAGAGACGCAAACGTCCACGACAGGATTCGAACCTGCAATCTTCTGATTCGAAGTCAGATGTCTTATCCGTTAGGCCACGCGGACAGAGAAATAATGAGATCAATATACTTGTGTTTTTTGAAATATTTTTAGTGCGAAAAAGAAAGAATATATCACATATTTTGTAATAAGAATCATAAGTAAATATAACTGATATATGAGCATCTCTTTAAAATGGAAAGATATTAATATTTACATATTTTTTAAAATATGACACAGCAAATAAGCATACGCGACAGGATTCGAATCTGCAATCTTCTGATTCGAAGTCAGACGCCTTATCCGTTAGGCCACGCGGACAGAGAAATAATGAGATAAATATACTTGCGTTTTTAAAATATTTTTCCTGCGAAAAAGAAAGAATATATCACACATTTTGTAACAAGAATCATAAGTAAATATAACAGATATATGAGCATCTCTTTAAAATGGAAAGATATTAATATTTACATATTTTTTAAAATATGACACAGCAAAGAAGGATACGCGTCCGCGACAGGATTCGAACCTGCAATCTTCTGATTCGAAGTCAGACGCCTTATCCGTTAGGCCACGCGGACAGAGAAATAATGAGATAAATATACTTGCGTTTTTAAAATATTTTTCCTGCGAAAAAGAAAGAATATATCACACATTTTGTAACAAGAATCATAAGTAAATATAACAGATATATGAGCATCTCTTTAAAATGGAAAGATATTAATATTTACATATTTTTTAAAATATGACACAGCAAATAAGGATACGCGTCCGCGACAAGACTCGAACCTGCAATTTTCGGATTCGAAGTCAGACTCCTTATCCGTTAGGCAACGCGGACAGAGATTTAGCGAGATAGATTGAAATGAAATGGAAAATATATTTTCGTCTGTTAAATAAATTTTCGAGCTGGAAAACAAAGAGTATATCGTAGATATTGTAACAAGACCCAAAAGTTAATACAACAGGGTAAAAATTATCTGTATCAAAAGGAAACTTATTAATCTCTACTTATTGTTAAAAACATGTCAACGCATATAGACACAAGCGTCCGCGACAGGATTCGAACCTGCAATCTTCTGATTCGAAGTCAGACGCCTTATCCGTTAGGCCACGCGGACAGAGAAATCATGAGATAAATATGCTTGCGTTTTTTAAAATATTTTTCCTGCGAAAAAGAAAGAATATATCCCATATTTTGTAAAAAGAATCATAAGTAAATATAACAGATATTTGAGCATGTCTTTAAAATGGAAAGATATTAATATTTGAATATTTTTAAAATATGAAACAGCAAATAAGGATACGTGTCCGCGACAGGATTCGAACCAGCAATCTTCTGATTCGAAGTCAGACGCCTTATCCGTTAGGCTACGCGGACAGAAAAATAATGAGATAAATATACTTGCGTTTTTTAAAATATTTTTCCTGCGAAAAAAAAGAATATATCACACATTTTGTAACAAGAATCATAAGTAAATATAACAGATATATGAGCATCTCTTTAAAATAGAAATATATTAATATTTACATATTTTTTAAAATATGACACAGCAAATAAGTATACGCGTCCGCGACAGGATTCGAACCTGCAATCTTCTGATTCGAAGTCAGACGCCTTATCCGTTAGGCCACGCGGACAGAGATCTAGCGCGATAGATTGAAATGAAATGGAAAATATATTTTCGTCTGTTAAATAAATTTTCGAGCTAGAAAACAAAGAGTATATCGTAGATATTGTAACAAGACCCAAAAGTTAATACAACAGGGTAAAAATTATCTGTATCAAAAGGAAACTTATTAATCTCTACTTATTGTTTAAAACATGTCAACGCATATAGACAAAAGCGTCCGCGACAGGATTCGAACCTGCAATCTTCTGATTCGAAGTCAGACGCCTTATCCGTTAGGCCACGCGGACAGAGAAATCATGAGATAAATATACTTGCGTTTTTTAAAATATTTTTCCTGCGAAAAAGAAAGAATATATCACACATTTTGTAACAAGAATCATAAGTAAAAATATCAGATATATGAGCATCTCTTTAAAATGGACAGATATTAATATTTACATATTTTTTAAAATATGACACATCAAATAAGGATACGCGTCCGCGACAGGATTCGAACCTGCAATCTTCTGATTCGAAGTCAGACGCCTTATCCGTTAGGCCACGCGGACAGAGAAATAATGAGATAAATATACTTGCGTTTTTTAAAATATTTTTCCTGCGAAAAAGAAAGAATATATCACACATTTTGTAACAAGAATCATAAATAAATATAACAGATATATGAGCATCTCTTTAAAATGGAAAGATATTAATATTTACATATTTTTTAAAATATGACACAGCAAATAAGGATACGCGTCCGCGACAAGACTCGAACCTGCAATTTTCGGATTCGAAGTCAGACTCCTTATCCGTTAGGCAACGCGGACAGAGATTTAGCGAGATAGATTGAAATGAAATGGAAAATATATTTTCGTCTGTTAAATAAATTTTCGAGCTGGAAAACAAAGAGTATATCGTAGATATTGTAACAAGACCCAAAAGTTAATACAACAGGGTAAAAATTATCTGTATCAAAAGGAAACTTATTAATCTCTACTTATTGTTAAAAACATGTCAACGCATATAGACACAAGCGTCCGCGACAGGATTCGAACCTGCAATCTTCTGATTCGAAGTCAGACGCCTTATCCGTTAGGCCACGCGGACAGAGAAATCATGAGATAAATATGCTTGCGTTTTTTAAAATATTTTTCCTGCGAAAAAGAAAGAATATATCCCATATTTTGTAAAAAGAATCATAAGTAAATATAACAGATATTTGAGCATGTCTTTAAAATGGAAAGATATTAATATTTGCATATTTTTAAAATATGAAACAGCAAATAAGGATACGTGTCCGCGACAGGATTCGAACCAGCAATCTTCTGATTCGAAGTCAGACGCCTTATCCGTTAGGCTACGCGGACAGAAAAATAATGAGATAAATATACTTTCGTTTTTTAAAATATTTTTCCTGCGAAAAAAAAGAATATATCACACATTTTGTAACAAGAATCATAAGTAAATATAACAGATATATGAGCATCTCTTTAAAATAGAAATATATTAATATTTACATATTTTTTAAAATATGACACAGCAAATAAGTATACGCGTCCGCGACAGGATTCGAACCTGCAATCTTCTGATTCGAAGTCAGACGCCTTATCCGTTAGGCCACGCGGACAGAGATCTAGCGCGATAGATTGAAATGAAATGGAAAATATATTTTCGTCTGTTAAATAAATTTTCGAGCTAGAAAACAAAGAGTATATCGTAGATATTGTAACAAGACCCAAAAGTTAATACAACAGGGTAAAAATTATCTGTATCAAAAGGAAACTTATTAATCTCTACTTATTGTTAAAAACATGTCAACGCATATAGACACAAGCGTCCGCGACAGGATTCGAACCTGCAATCTTCTGATTCGAAGTCAGACGCCTTATCCGTTAGGCCACGCGGACAGAGAAATCATGAGATAAATATGCTTGCGTTTTTTAAAATATTTTTCCTGCGAAAAAGAAAGAATATATCCCATATTTTGTAAAAAGAATCATAAGTAAATATAACAGATATTTGAGCATGTCTTTAAAATGGAAAGATATTAATATTTGCATATTTTTAAAATATGAAACAGCAAATAAGGATACGTGTCCGCGACAGGATTCGAACCAGCAATCTTCTGATTCGAAGTCAGACGCCTTATCCGTTAGGCTACGCGGACAGAAAAATAATGAGATAAATATACTTTCGTTTTTTAAAATATTTTTCCTGCGAAAAAAAAGAATATATCACACATTTTGTAACAAGAATCATAAGTAAATATAACAGATATATGAGCATCTCTTTAAAATAGAAATATATTAATATTTACATATTTTTTAAAATATGACACAGCAAATAAGTATACGCGTCCGCGACAGGATTCGAACCTGCAATCTTCTGATTCGAAGTCAGACGCCTTATCCGTTAGGCCACGCGGACAGAGATCTAGCGCGATAGATTGAAATGAAATGGAAAATATATTTTCGTCTGTTAAATAAATTTTCGAGCTAGAAAACAAAGAGTATATCGTAGATATTGTAACAAGACCCAAAAGTTAATACAACAGGGTAAAAATTATCTGTATCAAAAGGAAACTTATTAATCTCTACTTATTGTTTAAAACATGTCAACGCATATAGACAAAAGCGTCCGCGACAGGATTCGAACCTGCAATCTTCTGATTCGAAGTCAGACGCCTTATCCGTTAGGCCACGCGGACAGAGAAATCATGAGATAAATATACTTGCGTTTTTTAAAATATTTTTCCTGCGAAAAAGAAAGAATATATCACACATTTTGTAACAAGAATCATAAGTAAAAATATCAGATATATGAGCATCTCTTTAAAATGGACAGATATTAATATTTACATATTTTTTAAAATATGACACATCAAATAAGGATACGCGTCCGCGACAGGATTCGAACCTGCAATCTTCTGATTCGAAGTCAGACGCCTTATCCCTTAGGCCACGCGGACAGAGAAATAATGAGATAAATATACTTGCGTTTTTTAAAATATTTTTCCTGCGAAAAAGAAAGAATATATCACACATTTTGTAACAAGAATCATAAGTAAATATAACAGATATATGAGCATCTCTTTAAAATGGAAAGATATTAATATTTACATATTTTTTAAAATATGACACAGCAAATAAGGATACGCGTCCGCGACAAGACTCGAACCTGCAATCTTCTGATTCGAAGTCAGACTCCTTATCCGTTAGGCAACGCGGACAGAGATTTAGCGAGATAGATTGAAATGAAATGGAAAATATATTTTCGTCTGTTAAATAAATTTTCGAGCTGGAAAACAAAGAGTATATCGGAGATATTGTAACAAGACCCAAAAATTAATACAACAGGGTAAAAATTATCTGTATCAAAAGGAAACTTATTAATCTCTACTTATTGTTAAAAACATGTCAACGCATATAGACACAAGCGTCCGCGACAGGATTCGAATCTGCAATCTTCTGATTCGAAGTCAGACGCCTTATCCGTTAGGCCACGCGGACAGAGAAATCATGAGATAAATATGCTTGCGTTTTTTAAAATATTTTTCCTGCGAAAAAGAAAGAATATATCCCATATTTTGTAAAAAGAATCATAAGTAAATATAACAGATATATGAGCATGTCTTTAAAATGGAAAGATATTAATATTTGCATATTTTTAAAATATGAAACAGCAAATAAGGATACGTGTCCGCGACAGGATTCGAACCAGCAATCTTCTGATACGAAGTCAGACGCCTTATCCGTTAGGCTACGCGGACAGAGAAATAATGAGATAAATATACTTGCGTTTTTTAAAATATTTTTCCATCGAAAAAGAAAGAATATATCACACATTTTTTAACAAGAATCATAAGTAAATATAACAGATATATAAGCATCTCTTTAAATTGGAAAGATATTAATCTTTATATATTTTTAAAAATATGACACAGCAAATACGGAAACGCGTAAGCGACTGGATTCGAACCTGCAATATTTTGATTCGAAGTCAGACGCCATATCCGTTAGGCCTCGAGAACAGAGATTTAGCGAGATAGTTGGAAATGAAATGGAAAATATATTTTCTTCTGTTAAATTAATTTTCCAGCTAGAAAACAAAGAGTATATCGTAGATATTTCAACACTATCCAAATGTTTATACAACAGGGTAAAAATTATCTGTACCAAAAAGAAACTTATTAATCTCTACTTATTGTTAAAAACATGTCTCCGCATATAGAGACACAAGCGTCCGCGACAGGATTCGAACCTGCAATCTTCTGATTCGAAGTCAGACGCCTTCTCCGTTAAGCCACGCGAACAAAGAATTAGCGTGATAAATAGAAATGAAATTGAAAATATATTTGCCTCAGTAAAAGTAATTTTCCAGCTAGAAAACATAGAGTACTTCGTAGATTTTGTAACAAGAACCATAAGTACATATAACAGGTAAATAAAAATCTCTATCAAATGGAAAGGCTTTTTATATTTAATTGTTCATCAGAATATGGCACAACAAATAGAATTAAGCGTCTACGACAGGATTCGAACCTTAGATCTTCATAATTTTCCAGCTAGAAAACAAAGAATATATCGAACATGAAACATATATAAATACAACAGATAAATAAGCTTGTCTGTTAAATGGAAATGTGTTGAACTTTACTCATTGTTAAAAACATTACTCATTGTTAAAACTTTTCTAATTGTTAAATTAATTTCCCAGCTAGAAAATAAAGAGTTTACCACAGATATTGTAACAAGAAACAAAAGTAAAAATAACAGAGTAAAAAGCATCTGTATCAGAAGAAGAGGTATTAAATTCTATATATTGGTAAAAACATGATACGCATATAGAGACGCAAACGTCCGCGACAGGATTCGAACCTGCAATCTTCTGATTCGAAATCAGATGTCTTATCCGTTAGGCCACGCGGACAGAGAAATAATGAGATAAATATACTTGTGTTTTTTGAAATATTTTTAGTGCGAAAAAGAAAGAATATATCACATATTTTGTAATAAGAATCATAAGTAAATATAACTGATATATGAGCATCTCTTTAAAATGGAAAGATATTAATATTTACATATTTTTTAAAATATGACACAGCAAATAAGCATACGCGACAGGATTCGAATCTGCAATCTTCTGATTCGAAGTCAGACGCCTTATCCGTTAGGCCACGCGGACAGAGAAATAATGAGATAAATATACTTGCGTTTTTAAAATATTTTTCCTGCGAAAAAGAAAGAATATATCACACATTTTGTAACAAGAATCATAAGTAAATATAACAGATATATGAGCATCTCTTTAAAATGGAAAGATATTAATATTTACATATTTTTTAAAATATGACACAGCAAATAAGGATACGCGTCCGCGACAAGACTCGAACCTGCAATTTTCGGATTCGAAGTCAGACTCCTTATCCGTTAGGCAACGCGGACAGAGATTTAGCGAGATAGATTGAAATGAAATGGAAAATATATTTTCGTCTGTTAAATAAATTTTCGAGCTGGAAAACAAAGAGTATATCGTAGATATTGTAACAAGACCCAAAAGTTAATACAACAGGGTAAAAATTATCTGTATCAAAAGGAAACTTATTAATCTCTACTTATTGTTAAAAACATGTCAACGCATATAGACACAAGCGTCCGCGACAGGATTCGAACCTGCAATCTTCTGATTCGAAGTCAGACGCCTTATCCGTTAGGCCACGCGGACAGAGAAATCATGAGATAAATATGCTTGCGTTTTTTAAAATATTTTTCCTGCGAAAAAGAAAGAATATATCCCATATTTTGTAAAAAGAATCATAAGTAAATATAACAGATATTTGAGCATGTCTTTAAAATGGAAAGATATTAATATTTGCATATTTTTAAAATATGAAACAGCAAATAAGGATACGTGTCCGCGACAGGATTCGAACCAGCAATCTTCTGATTCGAAGTCAGACGCCTTATCCGTTAGGCTACGCGGACAGAAAAATAATGAGATAAATATACTTGCGTTTTTTAAAATATTTTTCCTGCGAAAAAAAAGAATATATCACACATTTTGTAACAAGAATCATAAGTAAATATAACAGATATATGAGCATCTCTTTAAAATAGAAATATATTAATATTTACATATTTTTTAAAATATGACACAGCAAATAAGTATACGCGTCCGCGACAGGATTCGAACCTGCAATCTTCTGATTCGAAGTCAGACGCCTTATCCGTTAGGCCACGCGGACAGAGATCTAGCGCGATAGATTGAAATGAAATGGAAAATATATTTTCGTCTGTTAAATAAATTTTCGAGCTAGAAAACAAAGAGTATATCGTAGATATTGTAACAAGACCCAAAAGTTAATACAACAGGGTAAAAATTATCTGTATCAAAAGGAAACTTATTAATCTCTACTTATTGTTTAAAACATGTCAACGCATATAGACAAAAGCGTCCGCGACAGGATTCGAACCTGCAATATTCTGATTCGAAGTCAGACGCCTTATCCGTTAGGCCACGCGGACAGAGAAATCATGAGATAAATATACTTGCGTTTTTTAAAATATTTTTCCTGCGAAAAAGAAAGAATATATCACACATTTTGTAACAAGAATCATAAGTAAAAATATCAGATATATGAGCATCTCTTTAAAATGGACAGATATTAATATTTACATATTTTTTAAAATATGACACATCAAATAAGGATACGCGTCCGCGACAGGATTCGAACCTGCAATCTTCTGATTCGAAGTCAGACGCCTTATCCCTTAGGCCACGCGGACAGAGATATAATGAGATAAATATACTTGCGTTTTTTAAAATATTTTTCCTGCGAAAAAGAAAGAATATATCACACATTTTGTAACAAGAATCATAAGTAAATATAACAGATATATGAGCATCTCTTTAAAATGGAAAGATATTAATATTTACATATTTTTTAAAATATGACACAGCAAATAAGGATACGCGTCCGCGACAAGACTCGAACCTGCAATCTTCTGATTCGAAGTCAGACTCCTTATCCGTTAGGCAACGCGGACAGAGATTTAGCGAGATAGATTGAAATGAAATGGAAAATATATTTTCGTCTGTTAAATAAATTTTCGAGCTGGAAAACAAAGAGTATATCGTAGATATTGTAACAAGACCCAAAAATTAATACAACAGGGTAAAAATTATCTGTATCAAAAGGAAACTTATTAATCTCTACTTATTGTTAAAAACATGTCAACGCATATAGACACAAGCGTCCGCGACAGGATTCGAATCTGCAATCTTCTGATTCGAAGTCAGACGCCTTATCCGTTAGGCCACGCGGACAGAGAAATCATGAGATAAATATGCTTGCGTTTTTTAAAATATTTTTCCTGCGAAAAAGAAAGAATATATCCCATATTTTGTAAAAAGAATCATAAGTAAATATAACAGATATATGAGCATGTCTTTAAAATGGAAAGATATTAATATTTGCATATTTTTAAAATATGAAACAGCAAATAAGGATACGTGTCCGCGACAGGATTCGAACCAGCAATCTTCTGATACGAAGTCAGACGCCTTATCCGTTAGGCTACGCGGACAGAGAAATAATGAGATAAATATACTTGCGTTTTTTAAAATATTTTTCCATCGAAAAAGAAAGAATATATCACACATTTTTTAACAAGAATCATAAGTAAATATAACAGATATATAAGTATCTCTTTAAATTGGAAAGATATTAATCTTTATATATTTTTAAAAATATGACACAGCAAATACGGAAACGCGTCCGCGACTGGATTCGAACCTGCAATATTTTGATTCGAAGTCAGACGCCATATCCGTTAGGCCTCGAGAACAGAGATTTAGCGAGATAGTTGGAAATGAAATGGAAAATATATTTTCTTCTGTTAAATTAATTTTCCAGCTAGAAAACAAAGAGTATATCGTAGATATTTCAACACTATCCAAATGTTTATACAACAGGGTAAAAATTATCTGTACCAAAAAGAAACTTATTAATCTCTACTTATTGTTAAAAACATGTCTCCGCATATAGAGACACAAGCGTCCGCGACAGGATTCGAACCTGCAATCTTCTGATTCGAAGTCAGACGCCTTCTCCGTTAAGCCACGCGAACAAAGAATTAGCGTGATAAATAGAAATGAAATTGAAAATATATTTGCCTCTGTAAAAGTAATTTTCCAGCTAGAAAACATAGAGTACTTCGTAGATTTTGTAACAAGAACCATAAGTACATATAACAGGTAAATAAAAATCTCTATCAAATGGAAAGGCTTTTTATATTTAATTGTTCATCAGAATATGGCACAACAAATAGAATTAAGCGTCTACGACAGGATTCGAACCTTAGATCTTCATAATTTTCCAGCTAGAAAACGAAGAATATATCGAACATGAAACATATATAAATACAACAGATAAATAAGCTTGTCTGTTAAATGGAAATGTGTTGAACTTTACTCATTGTTAAAAACATTACTCATTGTTAAAACTTTTCTAATTGTTAAATTAATTTCCCAGCTAGAAAATAAAGAGTGTACCACAGATATTGTAACAAGAAACAAAAGTAAAAATAACAGAGTAAAAAGCATCTGTATCAGAAGAAGAGGTATTAAATTCTATATATTGGTAAAAACATGATACGCATATAGAGACGCAAACGTCCGCGACAGGATTCGAACCTGCAATCTTCTGATTCGAAGTCAGATGTCTTATCCGTTAGGCCACGCGGACAGAGAAATAATGAGATAAATATACTTGTGTTTTTTGAAATATTTTTAGTGCGAAAAAGAAAGAATATATCACATATTTTGTAATAAGAATCATAAGTAAATATAACTGATATATGAGCATCTCTTTAAAATGGAAAGATATTAATATTTACATATTTTTTAAAATATGACACAGCAAATAAGCATACGCGACAGGATTCGAATCTGCAATCTTCTGATTCGAAGTCAGACGCCTTATCCGTTAGGCCACGCGGACAGAGAAATAATGAGATAAATATACTTGCGTTTTTAAAATATTTTTCCTGCGAAAAAGAAAGAATATATCACACATTTTGTAACAAGAATCATAAGTAAATATAACAGATATATGAGCATCTCTTTAAAATGGAAAGATATTAATATTTACATATTTTTTAAAATATGACACAGCAAAGAAGGATACGCGTCCGCGACAGGATTCGAACCTGCAATCTTCTGATTCGAAGTCAGACGCCTTATCCGTTAGGCCACGCGGACAGAGAAATAATGAGATAAATATACTTGCGTTTTTAAAATATTTTTCCTGCGAAAAAGAAAGAATATATCACACATTTTGTAACAAGAATCATAAGTAAATATAACAGATATATGAGCATCTCTTTAAAATGGAAAGATATTAATATTTACATATTTTTTAAAATATGACACAGCAAATAAGGATACGCGTCCGCGACAAGACTCGAACCTGCAATCTTCTGATTCGAAGTCAGACTCCTTATCCGTTAGGCAACGCGGACAGAGATTTAGCGAGATAGATTGAAATGAAATGGAAAATATATTTTCGTCTGTTAAATAAATTTTCGAGCTGGAAAACAAAGAGTATATCGTAGATATTGTAACAAGACCCAAAAATTAATACAACAGGGTAAAAATTATCTGTATCAAAAGGAAACTTATTAATCTCTACTTATTGTTAAAAACATGTCAACGCATATAGACACAAGCGTCCGCGACAGGATTCGAATCTGCAATCTTCTGATTCGAAGTCAGACGCCTTATCCGTTAGGCCACGCGGACAGAGAAATCATGAGATAAATATGCTTGCGTTTTTTAAAATATTTTTCCTGCGAAAAAGAAAGAATATATCCCATATTTTGTAAAAAGAATCATAAGTAAATATAACAGATATATGAGCATGTCTTTAAAATGGAAAGATATTAATATTTGCATATTTTTAAAATATGAAACAGCAAATAAGGATACGTGTCCGCGACAGGATTCGAACCAGCAATCTTCTGATACGAAGTCAGACGCCTTATCCGTTAGGCTACGCGGACAGAGAAATAATGAGATAAATATACTTGCGTTTTTTAAAATATTTTTCCATCGAAAAAGAAAGAATATATCACACATTTTTTAACAAGAATCATAAGTAAATATAACAGATATATAAGTATCTCTTTAAATTGGAAAGATATTAATCTTTATATATTTTTAAAAATATGACACAGCAAATACGGAAACGCGTCCGCGACTGGATTCGAACCTGCAATATTTTGATTCGAAGTCAGACGCCATATCCGTTAGGCCTCGAGAACAGAGATTTAGCGAGATAGTTGGAAATGAAATGGAAAATATATTTTCTTCTGTTAAATTAATTTTCCAGCTAGAAAACAAAGAGTATATCGTAGATATTTCAACACTATCCAAATGTTTATACAACAGGGTAAAAATTATCTGTACCAAAAAGAAACTTATTAATCTCTACTTATTGTTAAAAACATGTCTCCGCATATAGAGACACAAGCGTCCGCGACAGGATTCGAACCTGCAATCTTCTGATTCGAAGTCAGACGCCTTCTCCGTTAAGCCACGCGAACAAAGAATTAGCGTGATAAATAGAAATGAAATTGAAAATATATTTGCCTCTGTAAAAGTAATTTTCCAGCTAGAAAACATAGAGTACTTCGTAGATTTTGTAACAAGAACCATAAGTACATATAACAGGTAAATAAAAATCTCTATCAAATGGAAAGGCTTTTTATATTTAATTGTTCATCAGAATATGGCACAACAAATAGAATTAAGCGTCTACGACAGGATTCGAACCTTAGATCTTCATAATTTTCCAGCTAGAAAACGAAGAATATATCGAACATGAAACATATATAAATACAACAGATAAATAAGCTTGTCTGTTAAATGGAAATGTGTTGAACTTTACTCATTGTTAAAAACATTACTCATTGTTAAAACTTTTCTAATTGTTAAATTAATTTCCCAGCTAGAAAATAAAGAGTGTACCACAGATATTGTAACAAGAAACAAAAGTAAAAATAACAGAGTAAAAAGCATCTGTATCAGAAGAAGAGGTATTAAATTCTATATATTGGTAAAAACATGATACGCATATAGAGACGCAAACGTCCGCGACAGGATTCGAACCTGCAATCTTCTGATTCGAAGTCAGATGTCTTATCCGTTAGGCCACGCGGACAGAGAAATAATGAGATAAATATACTTGTGTTTTTTGAAATATTTTTAGTGCGAAAAAGAAAGAATATATCACATATTTTGTAATAAGAATCATAAGTAAATATAACTGATATATGAGCATCTCTTTAAAATGGAAAGATATTAATATTTACATATTTTTTAAAATATGACACAGCAAATAAGCATACGCGACAGGATTCGAATCTGCAATCTTCTGATTCGAAGTCAGACGCCTTATCCGTTAGGCCACGCGGACAGAGAAATAATGAGATAAATATACTTGCGTTTTTAAAATATTTTTCCTGCGAAAAAGAAAGAATATATCACACATTTTGTAACAAGAATCATAAGTAAATATAACAGATATATGAGCATCTCTTTAAAATGGAAAGATATTAATATTTACATATTTTTTAAAATATGACACAGCAAAGAAGGATACGCGTCCGCGACAGGATTCGAACCTGCAATCTTCTGATTCGAAGTCAGACGCCTTATCCGTTAGGCCACGCGGACAGAGAAATAATGAGATAAATATACTTGCGTTTTTAAAATATTTTTCCTGCGAAAAAGAAAGAATATATCACACATTTTGTAACAAGAATCATAAGTAAATATAACAGATATATGAGCATCTCTTTAAAATGGAAAGATATTAATATTTACATATTTTTTAAAATATGACACAGCAAATAAGGATACGCGTCCGCGACAGGATTCGAAGTCACACGCCTTATCCGTTAGGCCACGCGGACAGAGATTTAGCGAGATAGATGGAAATGAAATGGAAAATATATTTTCGCCTGTTACATTAATTTTCCAGATAGAAAGCAAAGAGTATATCGTAGATATTGTAACAAGTTCCAAAAGTTTATACAACAGGGTAAAAATTATCTGTATCAAAAGGAAACTTATTAATCTCTACTTATTGTTAAAACATGTCAACGCATATAGACACAAGCGTCCGCGACAGGATTCGAACCTGCAATCTTCTGATTCGAAGTCAGACGCCTTATCCGTTAGGCCACGCGGACAGAGTAATAATGAGATAAATATACTTGCGTTTTTTAAAATATTTTTCCTGCGAAAAAGAAAGAATATATCACACATTTTGTAACAAGAATCATAAGTAAATATAACAGATATATGAGCATCTCTTTAAAATGGAAAGATATTAATATTTACATATTTTTTAAAATATGACACAGCAAATAAGGATACGCGTCCTCGACAAGACTCGAACCTGCAATTTTCTGATTCGAAGTCAGACTCCTTATCCGTTAGGCAACGCGGACAGAGGTTTAGCGAGATAGATTGAAATGAAATGGAAAATATATTTTCGTCTGTTAAATAAATTTTCGAGCTGGAAAACAAAGAGTATATCGTAGATATTGTAACAAGACCCAAAAGTTAATATAACAGGGTAAAAATTATCTGTATCAAAAGGAAACTTATTAATCTCTACTTATTGTTAAAAACATGTCAACGCATATAGACACAAGCGTCCGCGACAGGATTCGAACCTGCAATCTTCTGATTCGAAGTCAGACGCCTTATCCGTTAGGCCACGCGGACAGAGAAATCATGAGATAAATATGCTTGCGTTTTTTAAAATATTTTTCCTGCGAAAAAGAAAGAATATATCCCATATTTTGTAAAAAGAATCATAAGTAAATATAACAGATATTTGAGCATGTCTTTAAAATGGAAAGATATTAATATTTGCATATTTTTAAAATATGAAACAGCAAATAAGGATACGTGTCCGTGACAGGATTCGAACCAGCAATCTTCTGATTCGAAGTCAGACGCCTTATCCGTTAGGCTACGCGGGCAGAAAAAAAATGAGATAAATATACTTGCGTTTTTTAAAATATTTTTCCTGCGAAAAAAAAGAATATATCACACATTTTGTAACAAGAATCATAAGTAAATATAACAGATATATGAGCATCTCTTTAAAATAGAAATATATTAATATTTACATATTTTTTAAAATATGACACAGCAAATAAGTATACGCATCCGCGACAGGATTCGAACCTGCAATCTTCTGATTCGAAGTCAGACGCCTTATCCGTTAGGCCACGCGGACAGAGATCTAGCGCGATAGATTGAAATGAAATGGAAAATATATTTTCGTCTGTTAAATAAATTTTCGAGCTAGAAAACAAAGAGTATATCGTAGATATTGTAACAAGACCCAAAAGTTAATACAACAGGGTAAAAATTTTCTGTATCAAAAGGAAACTTATTAATCTCTACTTATTGTTTAAAACATGTCAACGCATATAGACAAAAGCGTCCGCGACAGGATTCGAACCTGCAATCTTCTGATTCGAAGTCAGACGCCTTATCCGTTAGGCCACGCGGACAGAGAAATCATGAGATAAATATACTTGCGTTTTTTAAAATATTTTTCCATCGAAAAAGAAAGAATATATCACACATTTTGTAACAAGAATCATAAGTAAATATAACAGATATATAAGCATCTCTTTAAATTGGAAAGGTATTAATCTTTATATATTTTTAAAAATATGACACAGCAAATATGGAAACGCGTCCGCGACTGGATTCGAACCTGCAATCTTCTGATTCGAAGTCAGACGCCTTATCCGTTAGGCCTCGCGGACAGAGAAATAATGAGATAAATATACTTGCGTTTTTTAAAATATTTTTCCTGCGAAAAAGAAAGAATATATCACACATTTTGTAACAAGAATCATAAGTAAATATAACAGATATATGAGCATCTCTTTAAAATGGAAAGATATTAATATTTACATATTTTTTAAAATATGACACAGCAAATAAGAATACGCGTCCGCGACAGGATTCGAACCTGCAATCTTCTGATTCGAAGTCAGACGCCTTATCCGTTAGTCCACGCGATTCTATTCCTGTCGAGGTTCGGAGCTCAGACTCCGAGGGTGTAGGACGTACAGGATGAGTGCTCCCGAATTGAATGGTGAAGCCCAGGTAACGCCTGGGCATGTTAGTGATGAAATGTTAGTGAGTGAAAACAACGATATGGTCGTAGTAGATGATAATGATATGACGAGTGATAATGATAAAATACCTACCCTTGAGGAATTGGACTTACTTAAAAAGAACATTCTTGAACTTGAACGAAAGCTCATAACGAGGCAGTTCGCCAAAAAGACGACCCCGGAAAAAGTGGATTACGCAGAGATGAAGAAGAGAATGGACCGAGCCAACGACGAACTGGCCAAGTCACTGGAGGCGCTGGGCTGTGGTAAGTTTAGTTTTAATTTACCCCCCCCCCCTGTTGCTACTAATACTCCGGCTCATAAAGCCAATTCTGCTAGGCAAGACGCCAATTCCAATATTGATTGTGATAATGCTAAATCTAATTACAGTGTAAATAATAATTCTGACCTTAATGAAGAAATTTCTGCCGAAAAGGCTCTAGAACTTAGGAATAAGATTGATCAGGCCGCTCAGGATGCTACCAAGCAGATAGAGATGCTTAATATTAATAATCCTACTAAACCTCAAAATGTCAATTCTAACTATGACAACGATAGAAATGTAAAGAAAAGATTAGTTAGCGGTGGTTATACTCCCTGCACTTTCACCGATTCAGAAGGATTCATTCACAAGGTCTCCAAGACCTCCAAAACAGCAATTGACAACTTAATATCCAAAGATCCTGAGCGGACCAATCAGATTGCAGGACAAGCGACCGGGCACGGCATGGACGGCCCTTCGACTTCTAAGTCGAATCCCCCTGCTCCCACCACGCCTCCGCTGTTAATCAGCGCTTCACAGCCTGACTGGCCCTCTATCTTATACAATCTCAAAAGATATGCTCCGAAAATTGTTCCGGTCCTAGACCGACAATTCTTCAAAGTTCATGTCAGGGACGAAACTGAATTCCGCAATTGTACGAATTTCCTGAAAAGATCAGGCGTACAATTCAAATCGTACACCCTGCTAGAGGATCAACCAGTCCGAGTTGTCATCAGAGGACTTCCCGTGGCAACGGACATAACTTTAATTACTGAAAATATGGAAGCACTGGGCTACAATGTTATTAATAACTTTCGACTTACTAAAACCGGGAGCAAGCAGCCCCTCCCTCTGTATTACCTCCAGATAGCACCCGGGACTAACCCGGAAGAACTCTATGCAATTGATCAGCTCTTGGGCACGGAAGTGAAACTGGAGCCATACACTGGACGCAAAGGCTTTGCTAGCCAATGCTACTCGTGTAACGGATTTTTTCACAGTAGCTTGGCATGTAACATGCCAAAGCGCTGCGTAAAGTGTGCTGGACCCCATGCCGCCAGTGAGTGCAAAGCAGATTACCTGCAATGCTGTAACTGCAGTGGCCAACATGCGGCAAACTGGCGCGGTTGCCCAAAGAACCCGGGCAACTCGTCCGTGACCAAGAGAAATAGGGCTCTCCCTCAAAAAGTTAATTCTAACTATCGCCCCCCCCGTATTAAACACGGGGAACTCTGGCCGTCCATACCGTCCTGCTGGCATTAAGCCTAACGTTAACTTCGCATCTGCAGCTTCTGGTGTACAACAGGAGCAACCTACCCTCCCTATCAAAAATACCGAACAAATTGTTGAGCCGTCGGTCCCAGCCGTCGCCAACCAAAATTCAAAAACACAAGTTGATAGCACTAGTGCTATCAACTATACCGACTTTCTACTTACCCTTTTGGCCATGCGGAACACTCACGACAAGGAACTACTCCTTGCCGCTTTTGAGCGTTCTCTTCCTGAACTGCGTTTGGCGACAACGCAAATTGACATGATATGGATTATCTACCGGGGCTATAATGCCCTGGCTAGGTAATCCGAATTCCCCTGACTGTCCTTCTTGGCTGTCGCCATGTTCTCTCTTTCGGCATCCCATACCTTGCAGTCTCTCAAAGTCGGCTTCTGGAACGCCAATGGAGTGCGTCCAAAGCTGCCTGAGTTGCGTGATTATGTTATAGATGAAAACTTCGACATTTTTATGGTGAATGAGACCCACCTGACCCCCCCCCGCCTCCCCAGCAATCTGTAATTATACAGGTTACTTCTCGTATAGAACGAGAGCTGGGGCGGCGAGGAGGAATGTCAAAGGCGGCACTGCACTCTATGTTAAAAACAACATTCCACATCATAGGTTAAGTGTCCCGGCCTTCACGAAGCTTGAGGCCACAGCTATCAAAGTCACTATTCCAAATTTGGTCCCGATTACACTTGCTTCAGTGTATATCCCTCCTGATAATGGTTCTAGATTATGTACTTCGGAGCTTGAAGCACTTTTAAGACTGAGCAGTAACATTATCATCGCTGGTGACCTAAATTCTCGCCATGTTTCCTGGGACATAGCTTCGAACGGAAAAGGCAGAGATCTAAAACGATTGGCCCAGTGCGCCAACTTCAGGATCGTAGCTCCGCCCACTCCCACTCACTACGGTACTGGAAGGAACCCTTCAGTTCTTGATCTGGCTCTCTTTAGAAACATTCCCTTTAATCATTCGATCAGAGTCGATAATAAATTGACGTCTGATCACCTTCCAGTGCTATTGACCCTTAACTTTGATAAAATCTCTTTAGATCACCCGGTGGAGCTACATACAAATTGGGACGATTTTCGTCACCACCTTAATACTTCAAGTACTACCCCCCCTCTCAAAATTACCAGCAAGGACGATATTGATAATAGCGTCCAGGATTTTAATCACTTACTGCTAGAGGCTTATGCTGCTGCCTCAAAACCAAATCGTTCACGCGTAAACTATCACTCGTTACCGAGTGATATCAAAGCCAAAATTAAGCAGCGTAACAGGTTACGGAGACTTTGGCAGCGCAGTAGATACCCACCATTCCAAGCGCAACTCCGTCAACTTCATAGCGAGGTCAAGACTATGATTCAAACTCACACCCAGCAACGCTGGCGTACTCACCTTGAGGGACTCTCACCCACGAATCACAGTCTCTGGCGAACAGCTAAGAACATGAGAACCACGAAAACAACAATTCCGTCCATTAACGGCTTACATGCTCTCGCCCAGACTGCGGAGGAAAAAGCTAATGCTATTGCAGATAGCTTGGAACTCCAATTCACTCCACACGAAGACCCAAACTTCAGCCAACTTCATGCAAGCACTTTACACGAATTCCAACAGACCAATCAAAATGCTCTAAATGTACAAGTACCAAATGACCTCGAAACTATACACTTGGCTGAAGTTCACAACATCATACGGAGCTTCAAAGCTAAGAAGTCGCCTGGCTCTGACAAGATCAGCAATAGAATGCTGAAAAACCTTCCTATTCATTATGAGTGCTGGCTCACCGTGCTCCTTAATCACATGCTGGAACTTCGATACCTTCCCCAGAGTTGGAAAACTGCTGACGTAGTCCCTCTCTTCAAAAATGGTCAAAATCCTAATTCTGCTGATAGTTACAGACCAATCAGCCTTCTATCTAGCCTTTTCAAAATTTTTGAGTTAGTGTTGCTTAGACGTTTGACTAGTTTCTGCAGGTCGAAAGACATTTTAATTCCTGAACAGCACGGCTTTCGATCTGATTTTTCCACTCATTCCCAACTCATGCGTGTAGTAGAAACTATTCACAAAAACTCTACCAACAAGCAGTATACCAGCATAGTGTTTTTTGATATCAGTAAAGCTTTTGATAAAGCCTTTATCCCGGGTCTGCTAACCAAGCTGGTCCGACTTGGTATTTCGACACAACTTTTGACTCTCATCGACTCGTATCTTGCTAAACGTTCTTTCCGCGTACGAGTCGAACGTTCATACTCTTCTCTTCGGCCAATCAGAGCCGGGGTTCCTCAGGGCGGAAATTTAAGCCCACTTCTATTCAATTTATATATTAACGACATTCCTAAAAACCCTTACGTAAAGCTGGCCATCTTCGCTGATGACACAGCACTGATGACTAGAAGCTCCAAACCGCACCACACTATTAACACACTCCAAAAATACATAAAGAATAGTCTTGAGCACTGGCTCGCGACCTGGAGAATTAAAATTAATCCGACCAAGAGTGCAGTCGTCATCTTTCGTCCGAACTACCGAGAACTTAGCACTAATAATCTCTCCCTTAAAATTTTCAACGATCCGATCCCCTTTTTACAGTCTGCAAAGTATTTGGGAGTCATTTTGGACTCCAAATTACTTTTCGCTGAACACATCTCCAAGAAAGTTGCAACCGCTAATAAAACCTTTACAGCCCTCCTCCCACTTCTCGGTAGAAAGTCTCACTTGTCCCTCTACAACAAACTACTCATCTATAAACAAATCATCGCACCTGCGTTTTTGTATGCCAGCTCTGTCTGGGGCTCGGCTGCGAAAACGCACATTGAGAAACTGCAAGTGTTCCAAAACAAGGTATTGCGCTGCATTGTTAATGCGCCCTGGTACATCCAGAACGAGGTTATCCATCATGACCTCAAAGTCCCACACGTTACTGGGCATATTAGAAAAACCGCTCAAAATTTTTTCAAGAAGAACACTAGAAAACCCTGCCTGAGAGGTGTCGATAAAAGCTACGACACTTCCACAACCTCCTACCTTGGAAAAAGTAGGCCTAGACACCTTCTTTCCGGGCCTACGGCGCCCCCGTGGAAGCGCCCCAGATATTCCACACCCCAGGCAGGTGTTTCATAACCTTGTTCGCCGGACGGCGTTGAGGGCGCACTTTTCCACTCTGGAGCTGCCCCGGCAGACCCAGAGTGGAACGGAGCGTTCTGATTCGCCCTCCCCGGCGAGCCCTCAATCCACTTTGTACTTTGCTTTGCCCGCGTTGTAATGCCAGCCCGGTCACTTCAAGCGCAAGCCATGCTTGCCCTGCATTGTACATTACTGCTAATTAATAAAAGCACCTGCAACCTTAATTAATAAATTACTTGTAAATTGTATTTTTATAAATTTCAAATTGTAAAATTATTTTATAGTGTGTCCCTGAAAAGGGCCTTTCTTTTTTCACATCGTGACGGAACTAATATGATAGGAAAACTTACTCGCTCATTTACTCAAATTATTTATATCATTTATATCACTTTCTAAATCCTTTAAATACAAATTGTACATCATTCATTATTGTAAATTACCACATAAACTTTAAAATAACTCAAATTCAGAAATCCTGCATCTTAAACTTAAATTTAACTGGCCCTGCACTCTGCAGTTTTCTATTGGCCGCCAGTCATTGGCCCCGCCCTCCCACTCTCTTTCAGCTGCCACAGCCCAGTACTCTGTCTAATCTTCAACACCTACCAAGACGAGGATGGCACAACATCGCCATCAGTGAACCACACCGACAACATCATCAGTGAACTCTACACAGCACCTCACTTAAGTGAAAGAGTGCACAAATGAACTATCGCATATTGCTAAATTACTAACTGTGGACACTTATATTTTCTGATGTGGGCGTAAGGGACTTTGTCCCAAGGTAGCCCGTAAGCAAGCGTCTTGGTGGTTAGGCCACGCGGACAGAGATTTAGCGAGATAGATGGAAATGAAATGGAAAATATATTTTCGCCTGTTCCATTAATTTTCCAGCTAGAAAACAAAGAGTATATCGTAGATATTGTAACATGTTCCAAAAGTTTATACAACAGGGTAAAAATTATCTGTATCAAAAGGAAACTTATTAATCTCTATTTATTGCTAAAAACATGTCACCACATATAGAGACACAACCGTCCGCGACAGGATTCGAACCTGCAATCTTCTGATTCGAAGTCAGACGTCTTATCCGTTACGCCACGCGGATAGAGAAATAATGAGATAAATATACTTGGATTCAAGGAGTTTCCAAATTACGAAGTACCCAGGCAGCCGCAGGCTGCCTTTAAACTTCAAACATAAGGGTAGCGGGGGATAGTAACAAAAGAAGACTTTTACATAAACGAAGGTTCAATAAAGAAACGGGCAGAGCTCATCGAAACCTGTTGTGACAAGTCACAGCAGGAATCGGACGAGTCGCATAATTTGGAAAATGAGGATTTAAATTTCCTCGAAAGAAGAGAAGGGGGGGGGGGGGGAGGGTCGAGCAGTGCTCCGAAGAGCACCGGCCTTGAATCGATGAAAAGCTGCTTGCGCAACACGCTGAACAAGAATAACCTAACAGAAAACCCGACTTGCCCAAACAACCTAAGCAAGGGGGGGGGCTGACCTACAGAGTCAACGGGGAGTCCGTTTAAGGCGGCATACAGAATACTTATACGGTCAAGATAATCTTCAGCTGCTCTTAAAATGGGGATGACTTAAATGTAACATTCATGTATATGTTTAGGGGGAAAATAGCTCCTGTAACCACACAGCATACCTATAATTTCTTGATTTAAGTCATTTTTCTCTTTTAATTCATTGGAATTTGATGGGTTTGGATTTTTAGTTTTCATTACCGGTTGTGAGGGAAGCTCAGGAAAATCTTCTGGGTTATTTTGAAAAGCCTTTGCATAAGAAATATTTTGATTTAAATTTATTGTTTAGATTTTGATTAGTATTCACAGGGAGCCTAGGCTTGGGTTTCGGGAATTTCGGGCAGCCACGATAACTGGCAGGGTGGGCGAGACCACAGTTGGCGCACGTGCAGGGAGTACATTTAGATTTTAAGCATTCGTAAGATTTATGGGGGCCTGCGCATTTTACGCATTTAGGGGGAGGAAACATTGATTTGATGAATGATGAAAGGTTTGGCAGGAAAAACACTGGCTCGCTTGAGCTCTACCTCTATATCTCTCGATTTTGACTTCTAAGCCTAACATAATTTTTATTTGATATATTTTGACCGATTCTGGAGTTTTGGGGCACTGCACATAGAACAGGGGCTTTAATTTTTTATTTGTTTTTGGGCCTTTATACAATTGAGTTACATTACGATATTTTATTTTATTATGGGAAAGTTCCGCCTTAATTGCTTCTATATCAGTTGGCACGGGGAGACCCCTAATAACTACCTTAAGCGGTTTTTCTTCGTTAAGCAAGAAAGTCCTATAAAAAATTTTTCATCATTTAATTTGCGTTGAATTGCAATATATTCCTCTCTAAAGCTAACTTGAAGTTTAACTAGTTCTCCTCTCAGGTTACCATAAATATACTTGCGTTTTTAAAAATATTTTTCCTGCGAAAAAGAAAGAATATATCACACATTTTGTAACAAGAATCATAAGTAAATATAACAGATATATGAGCATCTCTTTAAAATTTAAAGATATTACATTTACATATTTTTTAAAATATGACACAGCAAATAAGGACACGCGTCCGCGACAGGATTCGAACCTGCAATCTTCTGATTCGAAGTCAGACGCCTTATCCGTTAGGCCACGCGAACAAAGAATTAGCGTGATAAATAGAAATGAAATTGAAAATATATTTGCCTCTGTAAAAGTAATTTTCCAGCTAGAAAACATAGAGTACATCGTAGATTTTGTAACAAGTACCATAAGTACATATAACAGGTAAATAAAAATTTCTATCAATTGGAAAGGTTTTATATATTTAATTGTTCATTAGAATATGGCACAGCAAATAGAATTAAGCGTCTACGACAGGATTCGAACCTTAGATCTTCTTAATTTTCCAGTTAGAAAACAAAGAATATATCGAACATGAAACATATATAAATACAACAGATAAATAAGCTTGTCTGTTAAATGGAAATGTGTTGAACTTTACTCAATGTTAAAAACCTTACTCATTGTTAAAAACTTTACTCATTGTTAAAATTTTTCTCATTATTAAATTAATTTTCCAGCTAGAAAATAAAGAGTGTTCCGCAGATATTGTAACAAGAAACAAAAGTAAATATAACAGAGTAAAAAGCATCTGTATCAGAAGAAGAGGTATTAAATTCTATTTATTGGTAAAAACATGGTACGCTTATAGAGACGCAAGCGTCCGCGACAGGATTCGAACCTGCAATCTTCTGATTCGAAGTCAGAAGCCTTATCCGTTAGGCCACGCGGACAGAGAAATAATCTCAAGGTCTCAAGGACGGGGTTAGTGGAGTACCCAGGAGAGGAAATGCTTCCTCCCTTTAAACTCCAGAGGAAAAGGAAAAAAGAAATGAAAAAGGAAGTAGTAAAGTGTCATTTAATCAACTAAAAGGTAGCTGGGAACTAAGAGGTGCTTGGGGGGGGGGGGGGGTAGGACCTAGGTCCTAACCCTTCCCCAAGTCTTCAGAAGACTGAATGTTGGGGCCCAAGCGGGCTCCCAACAGAGTAGGAAAAGAGGGGGATAGACTGGGTGCGCCCCGGGGGTCGCAGGGCCTTGAGCTTGAGATGTGCCTAGTAGCAGAAAGGGGGAAGGGCTTGCCAACAATTCGCGCAATCCCAAATGCAAGGGAGAAGTACAGCTGCTAGAGTCTGCAACTAAAAAGGAGAGCAGATAAAACTAAGATGGACGGAACCGCTTTTTAGGGCGGAAGAAAATGTCTCTCACCGATCGAGCAGGTAATGACCGGGGGCGCTTTCGGGTGCCCGGCCGACCTGGCCGATAGTGCGGGACATTGTCCAACGTAGGATTATTAACGCTTCTCAGACCTCGATGAAAATTTAGAGAGAGTTTTTTGACATATTCCAAAAAAGGCCTAATTCTGAGGTCTTTGTGCAGGACTTCTAGTTGGACGTAGTTCGGCAGATTAGCAAACATACGCAGTGCGTTATTTTGGTTGACTTGAAGCTTCTTAAGGTGAGTCTCGGCCGCGGTACCCCAAATTGGGACACCGTACGTCATGATGGGACGTATATAGGACTTGTATAGCAATAACTTATTCTGAATGGACAGGCGGCTATTTCTAGCCAAAAGGGGGCGAGGCTGGGCAAGTGAAGCCTTCACTTTCTTACTAGTTTCAGAAATGTGAAGTTTCCACGTCAATTTGGAATCAAAGTACAGACCAAGGTACTTGTAACTATTTTGCCATTGAATGGGCTGATTGTTTAATATCAAATTAGTGGGATGGGTTTGCCGGGGGGGGGGGGAGGTGACAGAAGCACACTTACCGACGTTGACTTTTATTCGCCATTTAATCAACCATTGTGTCAGCTTGTCCAGATAGCTTTGTAGAATGCTGTGCACGACTTGTGTCTGTTTGTGATGAGTGATCAGGGCAGTGTCATCGGCATAGAGGCCAAGGGCGACACTAGGGGAGCGAGGAAGGTCATTAATGTAAAGGTTGAACAGTTTGGGTCCAACAAGGGAACCTTGCGGGACCCCGCTAAGAACATTCCTGGGAGAGGATATGATGTCGGAAACACGGACGGCAAAACTTCGACCAGTGAGATAGGAATGAAAAATATGGATAAGATTTGGAGGGAAGGAGCGTTTGATAAGTTTAAATAGGAGCCAATTTATCCACACCTTATCAAACGCCTTCTGGAGATCCAGAAAAACAATGGACGAGCTTTCGCGTTTGCTACGCGCCTCATGGACGAGCTCCACGACTCGCAGCAACTGGTGCTGTGTGGAATGTTTCTTCCTGAATCCATATTGTTCAGGAATAACTATATTCCTCAGGTCGCAGAACTCGTCCATGCGAAGCATAAGAACAAACTCGAAAAGCTTCGAAAGACCAGAAAGAAGAGAAATCGGACGGTAGTTGACCGCAAGCGAATGGTCAAGACCTGGCTTGGGGAGGGGAGCAAAAATGGCTACCTTCCAAGCCCCTGGGAAATAATTATGACGTAAGAGGAGGTTGAAGAGCTTTACTATATAATTACAGTATTGTGGCAATTAATTGAGAAATGCAGTTTTTTTTATAACATTCAGTTTTATTCAAGTTTTCTATGGATACATTTAAAACTAATAAGTGATATGACCTCCCCGAGACTTTATAACATCACAGACACGTTTCGGCATGGAATGTACTAGACTAGCACATGTAGTTTTCATTTCAATGTCTCTGAACCATATGTCAATAACGGCCGAAATTAGCTTGTCCATCGTAGTACAGTCAAATTTGTGAAGCCGTTTTTTGACAATAGCCCACAAATTTTCTATGGGATTCAAGTCTGGTGAATTCCCGGGCCAATCCAGTACGGTAATATTTTTTTTAGCAGAAATTTTTGATTCGCTTCGAAGTGTGACATGGCGGATGTCTTGTTGGAAAACGCAATCTCCGTTCGGCCACAGTTTAGCCATGGTTGGAAGCACTTTTCGGGTCAATATGACTTCGTAACTGGCACTGTTCATCATTCCCTCTACGGGAACAAGAAATTCTGTCCCCAAAACGCTGAAACAACCCCAAAATATCTTTTTGGGCGGATGCTTGGGTGCTTGATTGATGTAGTGCTGATTGAGAGGTTCTCCTTGGCTCCTTCTCACGAACATAGATCTAAATCCCTGAACCACAAAATGTGTTTGTCAGAAAAGAGAACTTTCTCCCAGTCCTTCTCAGTCCATGTTTTGTATTTTCGTGCCCATTCCAACCTTTTTTTCTTCATGCGAAGCGTCAGAAGCTGCTTCTTGTACGGTCGACGTGCACTCCGTCCGCGTTCTAACAGCCTGTATCGCACTGTTGAAGGTGCAATATCAACACCAGCTGCCACCATGGACTTAGACAGGTCAAAACTGGTTAATCGAGGATTTTTAACACTCATTCGATGTAAAGTTTGTCGTCACGAGTCGAAGTTGATCTTTTTCGGCCGCATCTTCCAGAGCGGTTGGTTCCAGCATTTCCTGTTTCCTGAAACCGCTTCTAGATCCTCCCGACACTTGCTGTACTCACTCCACATATTTTACCTATTTCCTCGAACGTCTTAGAAGTGTGTTCTCTAAGCGCAATCACTTTAGCATGTGTTTCCGCTCTGATATCCATGACGCTGAGACTGAGAAACTACCACTGAGAAACTACCGCAACAACTGAGAAACTACCACTGCGGAACACCTGCCACCTGGCGGAGGAATTTGATCACCTGCTACTTACCAGGTGCATACGGACACCTGCTACTTTGATAATAACTGCAATTTGAACTCTGAGCTAATTTGGAGCGTTTCTTCCTAAGCTTACGTGTGATAAAACGAAAAAAATGACATTTCTCAATTAATTGCCACAATACTGTATATAGTAAAGAAGGCAGGCTCTTCAACATCGTGGAGGTGATAAGATCCTTCCCAGCAGCTTTGTTCTTCTTGAGTTTTTGAATACGGGGCTGCAGTTCTTCCCAAGTGACATCAGTCAGTGTATAAGGGATAGATGTAGTGATGAACTGTTCAACCTTGGAGTCCACGAACGCAACCGTCCTAGGATCGATTACGTCGTGGTGTGGTTCAAACTGACTTCTAAGACTGTCTGCGAGCAGCTCAGCCTTCTGTGTGTGAGTAGTCGCCCTGAAGTTGGGACCTTCAAGGGTCGGAATGTGTGTTTTGTGCCTACGATAACGTGAGGTTGCCCTCCAAATGGTGTTGTCTTTAGTCGTTAGGGACTCAACATAGGTGTTCCATCGTGCACTGCTGTGAGCTTTGATCTTAGCTCTCACCTGTAACCGAGCGAAGTTCAGCTCACGTTTGATGGCTGTGTCTCTGCTGGCCTGCCAGTCTCTACGCAGATGGTTGCGTTCTCTGATCATCTCCCTGATGTCCTGTGGAAGTCTGTGGTGGTCAACCTTGTTGCTTTTGGTCCTAGAGGATGCAGAGTAGGCATTTCGTATCATTGACTCGAGATTTCCCACCTCTGCATCTAGTTGGTCCACAGTGTTGGCAACGGGGGGGGGAGCTCCTCAGCGAGGAGTTCCTTGAACTTTCTCCAGTTGGTGCTAGGCTTGGCAGTATTCCAGATGCTGTACTTATCCAGCTCCAGAGTGTAGATGACAGGGAGATAATCCGATGGAAGCTCGTTGAATGCCTCCATGCAATAGGTATAAGGCATATTGCTGGTGACCGCAAAGTCAAGGACGTTATCCATATGAGTCGGATCGCCTGGGACTACAATTTCAAGGTTCCTCTCGTCGGCCCAGCGTTTAAGCCGGAAACCGCGAGAGTTCGTATGAGGGCAGTTCCAGGCAGGGTGCTTGGCATTAAAGTCACCAGCGACTAATGCATGGGGCGAGATCTTGAAGAGAGACAGCAGGTCAGAAAGAACGGAGTTGATAGGAGCAGACGGATGAAGGTAAGTAGACACAATGGTGATCTCCGGATTGTTCTGCAAGGCAAGTTGAACGATGGTGGCCTCCCCCGCCCTCATGGGGGGGAGGGAGGCGGGAATGCGGCAAGCCGCGACGAACATAAATTGCTGTGCCACCAGCGGGGGGATTGCTAACTAGAGGCCTGTCGTCATTGTATAAGTCAGAGTTAGCAATCTTGCAAGATTTCCCTGGACTGAAGTGGGTCTCTTGGACCAAAAACAAATCTAAGTTATATGCTATACAAAAGTCCCTAGCTTCATTGATTTTACCTCTAAGTCCATTGGCATTCCAGATGCCAATGGTAAGATCCTTCAAGTTCCTTGCGCGAGAAACCATGGCCGGGGGGGGGGCTAAGCTTGTCTAACGAGAGCAAAAACGCTCTCGTAAATTATATTTACTTTGTCTATCTCGGTAGGAGCAGACCGAAGGGCTGGTAGGGCATTCTTAAATGCCCTGTTAGTAATTTCCATTCCATATCTCTCTTCGAATCTGAAGAGGTAATTTAGAAAATCATCAGTATCAGCAACATTAGTATGAGCTCCTTGGGGTGCTGGTAATTTAGATGTGGCTTGAATAGCGTTTTTGGGCGCCTCACTGCGTCCTGCTGTAGCGTTCGCATATGAGCTAAGCGGGTTGGCAAGCTTCCCAGTGAAGGTGGAGTTTGAGGGGGGGATTTAAATTTTGGAAACTTGGGGCAATTACGGTAGGAGGCAGGGTGCTCTCCTCCACAGTTAAAACATTTACAGGGGGCTTCGTAAGGTTTAGTGCAATCTTTAGTGAGATGGGGCTGCGCGCAGTTTACGCAGTTGGGGGGGGAGGTGACATCCATTACTGGTGTGAAAATAAGATTGACACCGGAAGCACTGGACGACCTGCCTGGGTCCTCTATATTTTTCTATTTTGACCATCATGTTAAACAAGTTAGTTAGTGAATAAAATTTTCATTAGCAGGGTTTTTAGCGATCTGCACGTAGTAAAGAGGCATATCAATGCGGTTGGACTTGGGGCCCCTTGCCAACTGCGTGACGCTGATGGGCCTGAACTCCAAGCACTCCAACTCGCTAGAAATATCGGTTACGTCCGTGCAGATCGGAAGGCCACGGATAACGATTTTTAACGGCTTCTGGTCGTCCAGGAGGTAAGATTTAAACTCCACCTTCTTTTCGATGAGAAATCTCTGAATATTTATGTACTCATCACGAGTACTTACGTGCACTTTGAGAAAATCACCAGCATTAGTTAATTGCTGGTGATGTTTTTAGCTATTTTATTAATATCAATTAATAGTTGTGACCAGTTAGTGGTCACGGCTATGAAAAAGGGGGGGGGCGGCGTTCCTTTTTAGGAGCGTCAGATTCTATGTTAACATTTTCACTGTCAGGAGCTGCAATATCAGTCTCAGAATTATTTACAGATTGAGGGGGGGGGTTGTTTAAGAACATGGCAGATTGCCTGCTAGCAGTATGCCTTTAAGGAGGCTGTTGAAACCCCTCGTCGTCTACACAACGAGGGTGCTTTTTAGAGCTACTAGGCACAGAATTAATATTAGCACTGCCGGAGGAAGGCCTCCGACAGGTCTCACCATAGGCAGGCATGTTGTATTCCTTGACCAGGCCATTCAGGATTCCTTCCATGTGATTCAGGTTGCCCAGGATCTCGTCTTTTTCTTGGATGTCAGTCAGAAGTCTAAGTTTGAAATTCAACTCTTTAATCGCTTGCCGGAAGGTAACGACAGCATTAGCAGGGTCTTTGGGGAGGCCGTTGATGGTATCTTTAATAACAGTAGTGTCCAAGTCCATATTAGTCACAGAAGAGTCTCCACGTGGTTCATTGCTGACCTCGTGGCAAACAGTAGCCGAGTCAGGCTTAGCAGCATCGGCGGTGGGTGAGGGCCCCGCGGCGGCAGGGGGAGAAAGCAGCATTTCCGGTCAGAGCAGGAGCGGGAGAAAAACAGGTCCTTCACGTTCGGCGGCTCGGAGGGGAATGGACAGAGAAAAAATGAGATAAATATACTTGCGTTTTTTAAAATATTTTTATGCGAAAAAGGAAGAATATATCACACATTTTGTAACAAGAATCATAAGTAAATATATCAGATATATGAGCATCTCTTTAAAATGGAAAGATATTAATCTTTACATATTTTTTAAAATATGACACATCAAATCAGGATGCGCGTCCGCGACAGGATTCGAACCTGCAATCTTCTGATTCGAAGTCAGACGCCTTATCCTTTAGGCCACGCGGACAGAGATTTAGCGAGATAGATTGAAATGAAATGGAAAATATATTTTCGTCTGTTAAATAAATTTTCGAGCTAGAAAACAAAAAGTATATCGTAGATATTGTAACATGACCCAAAAGTTAATACAACAGGGTAAAAATTATCTGTATCAAAAGGAAACTTATTAATCTTTACATATTGTTAAAAACATGTCAACGCTTATAGACACAAGCGTCCGCGACAGGATTCGAACCTTCAATCTTCTGATTCGAAGTCAGACGCCTTATCCGTTAAGCCACTTGAACAAAGAATTAGCGTGATAAATAGAAATGAAATTGAAAATATATTTGCCTCTGTAAAAGTAATTATCCACCTGGAAAACATAGAGTACATCGTAGATTTTGTAACAAGAACCATAAGTACATATAACAGGTAAATAAAAATCTCTATCAAATGGAGAGGTCTTATATATTTAATTGTTCATTAGAATATGGCAAAGCAAATATAATTAAGCGTCTACGACAGGATTCGAACCTTAGATCTTCTTAATTTTCCAGCTAGAAAACAAAGAATATATCGAACATGAAACATGTATAAATACAACAGATAAATAAGCTTGTCTGTTAAATGGAAATGTGTTGAATTTTACTCATTGTTAAAAACTTTACTCATTGTTAAAACTTTTCACATTGTTAAATTAATTTTCCAGCTAGAAAATAAAGAGTGTACCGCAGATATTGTAACAAGAAACAAAAGTAAATATAACAGAGTAAAAAGCATCTGTATCAGAAGAAGAGTTATTAAATTCTATTTATTGGTAAAAACATGGTACGCATATAGAGACGCAAGCGTCCGCGACAGGATTCGAACCTGCAATCTTCTGATTCGAAGTCAGACGCCTTATCCGTTAGGCCACGCGGACAGAGAAATAATGAGATAAATATACTTGCGTTTTTTAAAATATTTTTCCATCGAAAAAGAAAGAATATATCACACATTTTGTAACAAGAATCATAAGTAAATATAACAGATATATGAGCATCTCTTTAAAATGGAAAGATATTAACATTTACATATTTTTTAAAATATGACACAGCAAATAAGGATACGCGTCCGCGACAGGATTCGAACCTGCAATCTTCTGATTCAAAGCCAGACGCCTTATCCGTTAGGCCACGCGTACAGAGATTTAGCGAGATAGATGGATATGAAATGGAAAATATATTTTCGCCACTTACATTAATTTTCCAGCTAGAAAACAAAGAGTATATCGTAGATATTGTAACAAGTTCCAAAAGTTTGTACAACAGGGTAAAAATTATCTGTATCAAAAGGAAACTTATTAATCTCTATTTATTGTTAAAAACATGTCACCGTATATAGAGACACAACCGTCCGCGACAGGATTAGAACCTGCAATCTTCTGATTCGAAGTCAGACGCTTTAACCGTTAGGCCACGCGGACAGAGAAATGATGAGATAAATATACTTGGATTCAAGGATTCAAGGAGTTTCCAAATTACGAAGTACCCAGGACCGCAGGCTGCCTTTAAACTTCAAACATAAGGGGGGCGGGGGATAGTAACAAAAGAAGACTTTTACATAGACGAAGGTTCAATAAAGAAACGGGCAGAGCTCATCGAAACCTGTTGTTACAAGTCACAGCAGGAATCGGACGAGACGCATAATTTGGAAAATGAGGATTTAAATCTCCTCGAAAAAGAGAAGGGGAGGGGGGTGTCGAGCAGTGCTCCTAAGAGCACCGGCCTTGAATCGATGAAAAGCTGCGTGCGCAACACGCTGAACAAAAATAACCTAACAGAAAACCCGACTTGCCCAAACAACCTAAGCAAGGGGGGGCTGACCTACAGAGTCAACGGGGAGGCCGTTTAAGGAGGCATACAAAATACTTATACGGTCAAGATAATCTTCAGCTGCTCTTGAAAGGGGGATCACTTTAGTGTAACATTCATGTATATGTTTAGGGGGAAAATAGCTCCTGTAACCACACAGCATACCTATAATTTCTTGATTTAAGTCATTTTTCTCTTTTAATTCATTGGAATTTGATGGGTTTGGATTTTTAGTTTTCATTACCGGTTGTGAGGGAAGCTCAGGAAAATCTTCTGGGTTATTTTGAAAAGCCTTTGCATAAGAAATATTTTTATTTATATATTTTGATTTAAATTTATTGTTTAGATTTTGATTAGTATTCACAGGGAGCCTAGGCTTGGGTTTCGGGAATTTCGGGCAGCCACGATAACTGGCAGGGTTGGCGCCACTACAGTTGGCGCACGTGCAGGGGGTACATTTAGATTTTAAGCATTCGTAAGATTTATGGGGGCCTGAGCATTTTACGCATTTAGGGGGGAGGAAACTTTGATTTGATGAATGATGAAAGGTTTGGCAGGAAAAACACTGGCTCGCTTGAGCTCTACCTCTATATCTCTCGATTTTGAATTCTAAGCCTAACATAATTTTTATTTGATATATTTGGACCGATTCTGGAGTTTTGGGGCACTGTACATAGAACAGGGGCATTAATTTTTTATTTGTTTTTGGGCCTTTATACAATTGAGTTACATTACGATATTTTATTTTATTATGGGAAAGTTCCGCCTTAATTGCTTCTATATCAGTTGGCACGGGGAGACCCCTAATAACTACCTTAAGCGGTTTTTCTTCGTTAAGCAAGAAAGTCCTATAAAAAACTTTTTCATCATTTAATTTGCGTTGAATTGCAATATATTCCTCTCTAGAGCTAACTTGAAGTTTAACTAGTTCTCCTCTCAGGTTACCATAAATATACTTGCGTTTTTTAAAATATTTTTCCTGCGAAAAAGAAAGAATATATCATACATTTTGTAACAAGAATCATAAGTAAATATAAAAGATATATGAGTATCTCTTTAAAATGGAAAAATATTAATATTTACTTTTTTAAAAAAATATGACACAGCAAATAAGGACACGCGTCCGCGACAGGATTCGAACCTGCAATCTTCTGATTCGAAGTCAGACGCCTTATCCTTTAGGCCACGCGGACAGAGATTTAGCGAGATAGATTGAAATGAAATGGAAAATATATTTTCGTCTATTAAATAAATTTTCGAGCTAGAAAACAAAGAGTATATCGTAGATATTGTAGCAAGACTCAAAAGTTAATATAACAGGCTAAAAATTTTTTGTATCAAAAGGAAACTTATTAATCTCTACTTATTGTTAAAACATGTCAACGCATATAGATACAAGCGTCCGCGACAGGATTCGAACCTGCAATCTTCTGATTCGAAGTCAGACGCCTTATCCGTTAGGCCACGCGGACAGAGAAATCATGAGATAAATATACTTGCGTTTTTTAAAATATTTTTCCATCGAAAAAGAAAGAATATATCACACATTTTGTAACAAGAATAAGTAAATATAACAGATATATGAGCATCTCTTTAAAATGGAAAGATATTAATATTTACATATTTTTTAAAATATGACCCAGCAAATAAGGATACGCGTCCGCGACAGGATTCGAACCTGCAATCTTCTGATTCGAAGTCAGACGCCTTAATACATATAATTACATATAACAGGTAAATAAAAATCTCTATCAAATGGAAAGGTTTTATATATTTAATTATTCATCAGAATATGGCACAGCAAATAGAATTAAGCGTCTACGACAGTATTCGAACCTTAGATCTTCGTAATTTTCCAGCTAGAAAACAAAGAATATGTCGAACATGAAACATATATAAATACAACAGATAAATAAGCTTGTCTGTTAAATGGAAATGTGTTGAACTATAATTACATATAACAGGTAAATAAAAATCTCTATCAAATGGAAATGTTTTATATATTTAATTATTCATCAGAATATGGCACAGCAAATAGAATTAAGCGTCTACGACAGGATTCGAACCTTAGATCTTCTTAATTTTCCAGCTAGAAAACAAAGAATATATCGAACATGAAACATATATAAATACAACAGATAAATAAGCTTGTCTGTTAAATGGAAATGTGTTGAACTTTAATCATTGTTAAAAACTTTACTCATTGTTAAAACTTTTCTCATTGTTAAATTAATTTTCCAGCTAGAAAATAAAGAGTGTACCGCAGATATTGTAACAAGAAACAAAAGTAAATATAACAGAATGAAAAGCATCTGTATCAGAAGAAGAGGTATTAAATTCTATTTATTGGTAAAAACATGGTACGCATATAGAGACGCAAGCGTCCGCGACAGGATTCGAACCTGCAATCTTCTGATTCGAAGTCAGACGTCTTATCCGTTAGGCCACGCGGACAGAGAAATAATGAGATAAATATACTTGCGTTTTTTAAAATATTTTTTATGCGAAAAAGAAAGAATATATCGCATATTTTGTAACAAGAATCATAAGTAAATATAACTGATATATGAGCATCTCTTTAAAATGGAAAGATATTAATATTTACATATTTTTTAAAATATGACACAGCAAATAAGGATACGCGTCAGGATTCGAACCTGCAATCTTCTGATTCGAAGTCAGACGCCTTATCCGTTAGGCCACGCGGACAGAGAAATAATGAGGTAAATATACCCGCGTTTTTTAAAATATTTTTCCTGCGAAAAAGAAAGAATATATCACACATTTTGTAACAAGAATCATAAGTAAATATAACAGATATATGAGCATCTCTTTAAAATGGAAAGATATTAATATTTACATATTTTTTAAAATATGACACAGCAAATAAGGATACGCGTCCGCGACAGGACTCGAATCTGCAATCTTCTGATTCGAAGTCAGACTCCTTATCCGTTAGGCCACGCGGACAGAGATTTAGCGAGATAGATTGAAATGAAATGGAAAATATATTTTCGTCTGTTAAATAAATTTTCGAGCTAGAACACAAAGAGTATATCGTAGATATTTTAACAAGACCCAAAATTTAATACAACAGGGTAAAAATTATCTGTATCTAAAGGAAACTTATTAATCTCCACTTATTTATTTATTTATTTATTTATTTATTTATTTACAAAGACTGCAAGCAACAGGACGTAGTGCCAGTTACAGCATGCAGGAGCAAAACTACATTCAAAATACCATGACATACATTAAAAAAGTTAAAATACATTAAAAGTTAAAACATTAAAATTAAAAAACACTTCACAAGAATACATGTAATAAAACACAAGATGTTCACAACAAATGCTCTTTAAAATCCTTCTCAGAAGAATAAAAAATATCAAGACAATCAGGGAAACCATTGTATAATTTAGAAAAGCAATTTATAGCACAATTATTGCCAATACTCGACCCAAACTTCCTAATGGCAAATAAATTCAAGCTTCTAGTTCTATACTGTGGGACATGAAAACCAATCCCACCCAAGACTGGGAACAGTCATCCCGGCCACGAAACAAACTCCTGAAAAAAGAACACAGAATAAAATCCCTTCTTCTCTGTAAGCTTACAACACCAAACAAACCACGCAAAAAAGCAGAAGACAATGCATAACAACTAATGCCAGTTTTCCTATAAAAAAGATATCTCAAGAAACTATTCTGGATGACCTCAATCCTTCTAGAGTGAACGGTCTGAAAAGGCCTCCAAACCACAGACGCATACTCCAGCCCAGACCTGACCAAGGCATTGAAAAGAACTATTCTGGAATCCTCATTTACAAAATCATGCGTAATCCTCCTGATGTAGCCTAGATTTCTGTATGATTTAGCACAAATATTGGAGACATGTGTGGAAAAAGAAAAATCAGATGTATACGTGATCCCAAGATCAGCAATGGAAAACCTTCTAGTCAAAACAGAGTTGCTAATAGCATACGAAAATAAAATAGGCACTTTTTTACGAGTAAAATACACCACACTACATTTACTGATATTGAGATGCAAACGATTTTTGCCAGACCAATCAGAAAGGACAAGCAGCTCCGACTGAATATTATTACACGAAACAGCATCAAAAATAGGACACAAAATCTTCAGATCGTCCGCATAAAAAAGGCAATTTCCAAAACAATCTGCAAGATCATTAATAAAGATAATAAACAACAGGGGACCAAGAATAGAGCCCTGGGGCACACCAGATGTAGCCGAAAAGCTCCTACTCGATGACGAACCAAAATGTACACATGAAACCTAGAACCCAAATATGACTTCAACAACATAACCAAATTAGGACAGAACCCAATACTCTTCAATTTATGTATTAGAATACCGTGATCAACCGAATCAAAAGCCTTCGCAAAATCCGTGTATACAACATCTAATTGACCCCCCAGCATCAATGGCATCAATTACATACGAATTAAAACAAAGAAGATTTGTAACAGTTGACCTGCCTCTCATGAAACCATGCTGATTGACAGAAATAAAAGACCTAACTTGTCTGTATATATATCTATGCAACACAAACTCAAAAACCTTGGCAAAAGGAGAAATAATGGAGATGGGCCTACAGTTATCAATACGACATTTGTCACCTTTTTTAAAAATAGGAGCAATTCTCGATCTCTTCCATTCCTCTGGAAAAACATTACACCTGATGGACAGGTTAAACATAATGAGTAAAGGATATACAAGATATTCAGAACACGCCTTAATAATATAAGCAGGAATATTGTCTAAACCCAACGAGCCAGAACCCTTAAGACCATTAATGCCATCAGAAACATCATTCAAAGTAACAAGACCAACACTCACAACACCAGAGATATCCGAATTGTAATGCCCAGCCGGAAACGAATCAGCATCGAACGGTGTACTGACAATATAATTAGCACAAAAAAAATCAGCGAAAGCACTAGCAATGGATTTATCAGTGGAATACAAAGTATTATTCAAATTCATAGCTTTGCAGACAGTCTTATCTTTAGACTTACTATAGGACCAAAAACGCTTAGGATTGCTTTTAATAGACAATTCAACCAACCTAACATAAGATTTATAATCACTATTAATATCAGACTTAATCTTAGCTCTAAGCACTTTATACTGAATAAGGTCATAAGTCAAACCTCGCTGTCTATATTTTTCACGAAACCTGTTCTTCAGCCTGATATTCCGTATAGTACCACGACTAAACCAGGGAGGGTAGTCACTGACTCTAGCAACCGTCTTAGAAATACATGTATCAAAAATTTGAAAAAGATGAAGATAAAAAGCACTAACCACATAGTCAATATTATTAGACCAATTCAAGAAATTCCAATCAACATTACTCAATTTTTTATACAAGAGTTCAAAATCAGCCTTTTTAAAATCATATCGCACACAATCAGAAAGAGGCCTCCCAGACACCTTGACTCTTGGAGTCTTAGTATAATTAAGAGTTATAATGATAGAGGGATGATGTACATCCTCAGGAAGCAAAATATCCTCAACACTAGCCCGTTTAATACTTAAAATACGTTCATCATATCTAGAGATAACCAGATCCAAAGCTCTGTCATTGATATTCAACACCTTGTTCAGTTGATTCATCTCATATAGGTTTAAAAAATTCATAAGTAACATTTCAGTATTAGTGTGATTAACTTCATTAGACATGACATAGGGCCAGACAATACCAGGTAGGTTAAAATCACCAACTATAATAATGTCATGATTAAAACAACCAAAATCAGTTTCAAACAGATTGAAAAATTTGTCATAGGCAATAAAATCAGAAGCAGGTTTAATATATACTACACATAAAAACAAATATTTGCCAACAGCTAGATCAATTTTAATCCACACCGATTCCCCCTGATCATCACCCATGGATAACTCTTTGAAATAAATATTAGACTTGAGTGCAATCAGCACCCCACCTCCACGTAAATCCCGATTATCCATATTTGACCTATCTCTACGTATAACAGTGTACCGGCCATCAAAAAGTTCAGAGCTTTTTATACTTTCACATAGCCAAGTCTCAGTAAAACAGATTATATCATAGTCTTGGGCCAACGTAGATAAGAATACTTTGTTAGTTTTTGTCCGAAGACCCCTAACATTCTGGTAATACATCTTAATGTCCCGGCTTGAAGAACATCCATCCTTGACCACTGGCCCAATATGTAGTCAATTCACATCATTATCCTCGAGGCCATCCGTCACACCCTCCCGGAAAACTTGTTTATCATTTAATTTGCCAAAAAATTTAGTTATAAAACAACCTTCTGGCCAAATATCACCCTTTAATAACTTCGCCATGTCATGTTCAAGGACCTCAATATGAAAAGAGGAGTATGAGTTGAACCTAGTAACAAGTCTGGTACATGTAAAACTATCAATAAGGCAGCTCTTTAAATGGGATTCGATATCAGACGCCCTCGTATCAGGACTCAACCTTGACAGAAAAACCGCTCCCATTCTGGGGCGTTTCTTAGCCGCCAATAACTTTGAACTTCTACATGATCCATTTACAATAGTCTTTATTTTCGGCTCAGCACTATGTCCCTTAGAGTAGTCATTGACTATCCCCACAGAACCAGATCCCACATTATTCAAAATCCTATCACTGTTTGCATGCATATGATCACTACCAGCTCGATTTCGAAACCTACGCAAATTTGGCCATTGTTCCTTATCTCTGATGTTCATTTCAACTCCATCATCAACATTTACCTTCAAGCATTCGCCCATACTATTACTTTGAACAGAATCCAAACGTTGATCAATCTCCTTCGAAACGATCCCACGCTGTTTCAGATCACTGCCACTTGCCCTGTTCCTTATGAAACCATTTCTTGCATTACTATCCGAGTATACTTTATCTTCAATGCTGACCATTCTCCTAAGCAGGTCGGTATGATTATCCTGCACTTTTCTATTAAGTAGTTCAACCAGTGCTACAATTCTGTCCGAGAAATCCAAGTTATTATCGGAACTGCTCTTACGCTCACCAGTTTTATCACCTACATCCAACGCCTGCTCAAAAATCTCTATCACCTTCTCTCTGTTGCACTCAAAACTGGCCCTATCCTGCTTGGAGGCAGATTTTCTTTCACAAACAGATAAAAATATCACATTTTATTTATACACAAGTTATTGATACACTCAGAAAATGTTCTGCGCAACACAGATCCAACATTTTCCGACGTTGAAACATCAAAATTCGCCATTGCAGATCAAACACAAATTCACCTAAATCTTCCTAACTAGTCGATTATAATACTCAATATAATACTAAAACACTTAAATACTATTTATTAAAACACTTTACTTTAAAACCTCAAAATAAAAGAACTTGAGACCACAGCACAAAAATGACCAACCTTCATAATCGCCCTCTACCGGCCTGAATTGTTAAAAACATGTCAATGCATATAGACACAAGCGTCCGCGACAGGATTCGAACCTGCAATCTTCTGATTCGAAGTCAGACGCCTTATCCGTTAGGCCACGCGGACAGAGAAATCATGAGATAAATATACTTGCGTTTTTTAAAATATTTTTCCATCGAAAAAGAAAGAATATATCAAACATTTTGTAACAAGAATCATAAGTAAATATAACAGATATATGAGCATCTCTTTAAAATGGAAAGATATTAACATTTACAAATTTTTTAAAATATGACACAGCAAATAAGGATACGCGTCCGCGACAGGATTCGAACCTGCAATCTTCTGATTCGAAATCACACGCCTTACCCGTTTCCGGCCACTCTAACGGTTACTCTAAGTCCTCGGACGAGTCGGGTGGTCTGGGTTTTCGACGCCTTACCCGTTAGGCCACGCGGACAGAGATTTTGCGAGATAGTTGGAAATGAAATGGAAAATACATTTTCTTCTGTTAAATTAATTTTCCAGCTAGAAAACAAAGAGTATATCGTAGATATTGCAACACGATCCAAAAGTTTATACAACAGGGGAAAAATTATCTGTACCAAAAAGAAACTTATTAATCTCTATTTATTGTTAAAAATATGTCACCGCATATAGAGACACAAGCCTCCGCGACAGGATTCGAACCTTCAATCTTCTGATTCGAAGTCAGACGCCTTATCCGTTAAGCCACGCGAACAAAAAATTAGCGTGATAAATAGAAATGAACTTGAAAATATATTTGCCTCTGTAAAAGTAATTTTCCAGCTAGAAAACATAGAGTACATCGTAGATTTTGTAACAAGAACCATAAGTACATATAACAGGTAAATAAAAATCTCCAACAAATGGAAAGGTTTTATATATTTAATTGTTCATTAGAATATGGCACAGCAAATAGAATTAAGCGTCTACGACAGGATTCGAACCTTAGATCCTCTTAATTTTCCAGCTAGAAAACAAAGAATATATCGAACATGAAACATATATATATACAACAGATAAATAAGCTTGTCTGTAAAATGGAAATGTGTTGAACTTTACTCATTGTTAAAAACTTTACTCAATGTTAAAACTTTTCTCATTGCTAAATTAATTTTTCAGCTAGAAAATAAAGAGTGTGCCGCAGATATTGTAACAAGAAACAAAAGTAAATATAACAGAGTAAAAAGCATCTGTATCAGAAGAAGAGGTATTAAATTCTATTTATTGGTAAAAACATGGTACGCATATAGAGACGCAAGCGTCCGCGACAGGATTCGAACCTGCAATCTTCTGATTCGAAATCAGACGCCTTATCCGTTAGGCCACGCGGACAGAGAAATAATGAGATAAATATACTTGCGTTTTTTAAAATATTTTTTATGCGAAAAAGGAAGAATATATCACACATTTTGTAACAAGAATCATAAGTAAATATAACAGATATATGAGCATCACTTTAAAATTGAAAGATATTAACATTTTCATATTTTTTAAAATATGACACAGCAAATAAGGATACGCGTCCGCGACAGGATTCGAACCTGCAATCTTCTGATTCGAAGTCAGACGCCTTATCCGTTACGCCACGCGGACAGAGATTTTGCGAGATAGTTGGAAATGATATGGAAAATACATTTTCTTCTGTTAAATTAATTTTCCAGCTAGAAAACAAAGAGTATATCGTAGATATTGTAACACGATCCAAAAGTTTATACAACAGGGGAAAAATTATCTGTACCAAAAAGAAACTTATTAATCTCTACTTATTGTTAAAAACATGTCACCGCATATAGAGACACAAGCGTCCGCGACAGGATTCGAACCTTCAATCTTCTGATTCGAAGTCAGACGCCTTATCCGTTAAGCCACGCGAACAAAGAATTAGCGTGATAAATAGAAATGAAATTGAAAATATATTTGCCTCTGTAAAAGTAATTTTCCAGCTAGAAAACATAGAGTACATCGCAGATTTTGTAACAGGAACCATAAGTACATATAACAGGTAAATAAAAATCTCTATCAAATGGAAAGGTTTTATATATTTAATTGTTCATTAGAATATGGCACAGCAAATAGAATTAAGCGTCTACGACAGGATTCGAACCTTAGATCTTCTTAATTTTCCAGCTAGAAAACAAAGAATATATCGAACATGAAACATATATAAATACAACAGATAAATAAGCTTGCCTGTTAAATGGAAATGTGTTGAACTTTACTCATTGTTAAAACTTTTCTCATTGTTAAATTAATATTCCAGCTAGAAAATATAGAGTGTACCGCAGATATTGTAACAAGAAACAAAAGTAAATATAACAGAATAAAAAGCATCTGTATCCGAAGAAGAAGTATTAAATTCTATTTATTGGTAAAAACATGGTACGCATATAGAGACGCAAGCGTCCGCGACAGGATTCGAACCTGCAATCTTCTGATTCGAAGTCAGACGCCTTATCCGTTAGGCCACGCGGACAGAGGAATAATGAGATAAATATACTTGCGTTTTTGAAATATTTTTCCTGCGAAAAAGAAAGAATATATCACATATTTTGTAACAAGAATCATAAGTAAATATAACTGATATATGAGCATTTCTTTAAAATGGAAAGATATTAATATTTACATATTTTTTAAAATATGACACAGCAAATAAGGATACGCGTCAGGATTCGAACCTGCAATCTTCTGATTCGAAGTCAGACGCCTTATCCGTTAGGCCAAGCGGACAGAGGAATAAGGAGATAAATATACTTGCGTTTTTTCAAATATTTTTCCTGCGAAAAAGAAAAAATATATCACACATTTTGTAACAAGAATCATAAGTAAATATAACAGATATATGAGCATCTCTTTAAAATGGAAAGATATTAATATTTACATATTTTTTAAAATATGACACAGCAAATAAGGATACGCGTCCGCGACAGGACTCGAATCTGCAATCTTCTGATTCGAAGTCAGACTCCTTATCCGTTAGGCCACGCGGACAGAGATTTAGCGAGATAGATTGAAATGAAATGGAAAATATATTTTCGTCTGTTAAATAAATTTTCGAGCTAGAACATAAAGAGTATATCGTAGATATTGTAGCAAGACCCAAAATTTAATACAACAGGGTAAAAATTATCTGTATCAAAAGGAAACTTATTAATCTCCACTTATTGTTAAAAACATGTCACCGCATATAGATACAAGCGTCCGCGACAGGATTCGAACCTGCAATCTTTTGATTCGAAGTCAGACGCCTTATCCGTTAGCCCACGCGGACAGGGTTTAGCGAGATAGATTGAAATGAAATGGAAAATATATTTTCGTCTGTTAAATAAATTTTCGAGCTAGAAAACAAAAAGTATATTGTAGATATTGTAACACGACCCAAAAGTTAATCCAACAGGGTAAAAATTATCTGTATCAAAAGTAAACTTATTAATCTCTACTTATTGTTAAAACATGTCAACGCATATAGATACAAGCGTCCGCGACAGGATTCGAACCTGCAATCTTCTGATTCGAAGTCAGACGCCTTATCCTTTAAGCCACGCGAACAAAGAATTAGCGTGATAAATAGAAATGAAATTGAAAATATATCAGCCTCTGTAAAAGTAATTTTCCAGCTAGAAAACAAAGAGTACACCGTAGATTTTGTAACAAGAACCATAAGTACATATAACAGGTAAATAAAAATCTCTATCAAATGGAAAGGTTTTTATATATTTAATTATTCATCAGAATATGGCACAGCAAATAGAATTAAGCGTCTACGACAGGATTCGAACCTTAGATCTTCTTAATTTTCCAGCTAGAAAACAAAGAATATATCGAACATGAAACATATATAAATACAACAGATAAATAAGCTTGTCTGTTAAATGGAAATGTGTTGAACTTTACTCATTGTTAAAAACTTTACTCATTGTTAAAACTTTTCTCATTGTTAAATTAATTTTCCAGCTAGAAAATAAAGAGTGTACAGCAGATATTGTAACAAGAAACAAAATTAAATATAACAGAATAAAAAGCATCTGTATCAGAAGAAGAGGTATTAAATTCTATTTATTGGTAAAAACATGGTACGCATATAGAGACGCAAGCGTCCGCGACAGGATTCGAACCTGCAATCTTCTGATTCGAAGTCAGACGCCTTATCCGTTAGGCCACGCGGACAGAGGAATAATGAGATAAATATACTTGCGTTTTTTGAAATACTTTTCCTGCGAAAAAGAAAGAATATATCACAGATTTTGTAACAAGAATCATAAGTAAATATAACTGATATATGAGCATCTCTTTAAAATGGAAAGATATTAATATTTACATATTTTTTAAAATATGACACAGCAAATAAGGATACGCGTCAGGATTCGAACCTGCAATCTTCTGATTCGAAGTCAGACGCCTTATCCTTTAGGCCACGCGGACAGAGAAATAATGAGATAAATATACTTGCGTTTCTTAAAATATTTTTCCTGCGAAAAAGAAAAAATATATCACACATTTTGTAACAAGAATCATAAGTAAATATAACAGATATATGAGCATCTCTTTAAAATGGAAAGATATTAATATTTACATATTTTTTAAAATATGACACAGCAAATAATGATACGCGTCCGCGACAGGACTCGAATCTGCAGTCTTCTGATTCGAAGTCAGACTCCTTATCCGTTAGGCCACGCGGACAGAGATTTAGCGAGATAGATTGAAATGAAATGGAGAATTTATTTTCGTCTGTTAAATAAATTTTCGAGCTAGAACATAAAGAGTATATCGTAGATATTGTAGCAAGACCCAAAATTTAATACAACAGGGTAAAAATTATCTGTATCAAAAGGAAACTTATTAATCTCCACTTATTGTTAAAAACATGTCAATGCATATAGACACAAACGTCCGCGACAGGATTCCATCCTGCAATCCTCTGATTCGAAGTCAGACGCCTTATCCGTTAGGCCACAACATATGACACAACAAATAAGGAAACGCTTCCGCGACAGGATTCGAACCTGCAATCTTTTGATTCGAAGTCAGACGCCTTATCCGTTAGGCCACGCGGACAGAGATTTAGCGAGATAGTTGGAAATGAAATGGAAAATACATTTTCTTCTGTTAAATTAATTTTCCAGCTAGAAAACAAAGAGTATATCGTAGATATTGTAACACGATCCAAAAGTTTATACAACAGGGGAAAAATTATCTGTACCAAAAAGAAACTTATTAATCTCTACTTATTGTTAAAAGCATGTCACCACATATAGAGACACAAGCGTCCGCGACAGGATTCGAACCTGTAATCTTTTGATTCGAAGTCAGACGCCTTATCCGTTAAGCCACGCTAACAAAGAATTAGCGTGATAAATAGAAATGAAATTGAAAATATATTTGCCTCTGTAAAAGTAATTATCCAGCTAGAAAACATAGAGTACATCGTAGATTTTGTAACAAGAACCGTAAGTACATATAACAGGTAAATAAAAATCTCTATCAAATGGAAAGGTTTTATATATTTAATTGATCATTAGAATATGGCACAGCAAATAGAATTAAGCGTCTACGACAGGATTCGAACCTTAAATCTTCTTAATTTTCCAGCTAGAAAACAAAGAATATATCGAACATGAAACATGTATAAATACAACAGATAAATAAGCTTGTCTGTTAAATGGAAATGTGTTGAACTTTACTCATTGTTAAAAACTTTACTCATTGTTAAAACTTTTCTCATTGTTAAATTAATTTTCCAGCTAGAAAATAAAGAGTGTACCGCAGATATTGTAACAAGAAACTAAAGTAAATATAACAGAGTAAAAAGCATCTGTATCAGAAGAAGAGGTATTAAATTCTATTTATTGGTAAAAACATGGTACGCATATAGAGACGCAAGCGTCCGCGACAGTATTCGAACCTGCAATCTTCTGATTCGAAGTCAGACGCCTTATCCGTTAGGCCACGCGGACAGAGGTTTAGCGAGATAGTTGGAAAAGAAATGGAAACTACATTTTCTTCTGTTAAATTAATTTTCCAGCTAGAAAACAAAGAGTATATCTTAGATATTTTAACACGATCCAAAAGTTTATACAACAGGGTAAAAATTATCTGTACTAAAAAGAAATTTATTAATCTCTACTTATTGTTAAAAACATGTCACCGCATATAGAGACACAAGCGTCCGCGACAGGATTCGAACCTGCAATCTTCTGATTCGAAGTCAGACGCCTTATCCGTTAGGCCACGCGGACAGAGAAATCATGAGATAAATATACTTGCGTTTTTTAAAATATTTTTCCATCGAAAAAGAAAGAATATATCACACATTTTGTAACAAGAATCATAAATAAATATAACAGATATATGAGCATCTCTTTAAAATTTAAAGATATTAACATTTACATATTTTTTAAAATATGACACAGCAAATAAGGTTACGCGTCCGCGACAGGATTCGAACCTGCAATCTTCTGATTCGAAGTCAGACGCCTTATCCGTTAGGCCACGCGGACAGAGATTTTGCGAGATAGTTGGAAATGAAATGGAAAATACATTTTCTTCTGTTAAATTAATTTTCCAGCTAGAAAAAAAAGAGTATATCTTAGATATTTTAACACGATCCAAAAGTTTATACAACAGGGTAAAAATTATCTGTACCAAAAAGAAATTTATTAATCTCTACTTATTGTTAAAAACATGTCACCGCATATAGAGACACAAGCGTCCGCGACAGGATTCGAACCTGCAATCTTCTGATTCGAAGTCAGACGCCTTATCCTTTAGCCCACGCGGACAGAGATTTAGCGAGATAGATTGAAATGAAATGGAAAATATATTTTCGTTTGTTAAATCAATTTTTGAGCTAGAAAACAAAGAGTATATCGTAAATATTGTAACAAGACCCAAAAGTTAATACAACAGGGTAAAAATTATCTGCATCAAAAGGAAACTTATTAATCTCTACTTATTGTTAAAAACATGTCAACGCATATAGACACAAGCGTCCGCGACAGGATTCGAACCTGCAATCTTCTGATTCGAAATCAGACGCCTTATCCGTTAGGCCACGCGGACAGAGAAATCATGAGATAAATATACATGCGTTTTAAAAATATTTTTCCATCGAAAAAGAAAGAATATATCACACATTTTGTAACAAGAATCATAAATAAATATAACAGATATATGAGCATCTCTTTAAAATTTAAAGATATTAACATTTACATATTTTTTAAAATATGACACAGCAAATAAGGTTACGCGTCCGCGACAGGATTCGAACCTGCAATCTTCTGATTCGAAGTCAGACGCCTTATCCGTTAGGCCACGCGGACAGAGATTTTGCGAGATAGTTGGAAATGAAATGGAAAATACATTTTCTTCTGTTAAATCAATTTTCCAGCTAGAAAACAAAGAGTATATCGTAGATATTGTAACACGATTCAAAAGTTTATACAACAGGGGAAAAATTATCTGTACCAAAAAGAAACTTATTAATCTCTACTTATTGTTAAAACATGTCACCGCATATAGAGACAAAAAAGTCCGCGACTGGATTCGAACCTTCAATCTTCTGATTCGAAGTCAGACGAGTTATCCGTTCAGCCACGCGAACAAAGAATTAGCGTGATAAATAGAAATGAAATTGAAAATATATTTGCCTCTGTAAAAGTAATTATCCAGCTAGAAAACATAGAGTACATCGTAGATTTTGTAACAAGAACCATAAGTACATATAACAGGTAAATAAAAATCTCTATCAAATGGAAAGGTTTTATATATTTAATTGATCATTAGAATATGGCACAACAAATAGAATTAAGCGTCTACGACAGGATTCGAACCTTAGATCTTCTTAATTTTCCAGCTAGAAAACAAAGAATATATCGAACATGAAACATGTATAAATACAACAGATAAATAAGCTTGTCTGTTAAATGGAAATGTGTTGAACTTTACTCATTGTTAAAAACTTTACTCATTGTTAAAACTTTTCTCATTGTTAAATTAATTTTCCAGCTAGAAAATAAAGAGTGTACCGCAGATATTGTAACAAGAAACTAAAGTAAATATAACAGAGTAAAAAGCATCTGTATCAGAAGAAGAGGTATTAAATTCTATTTATTGGTAAAAACATGGTACGCATATAGAGACGCAAGCGTCCGCGACAGGATTCGAACCTGCAATCTTCTGATTCGAAGTCAGACGCCTTATCCGTTAGGCCACGCGGACAGAGAAATAATGAGATAAATATACTTGCGTTTTTTAAAATATTTTTCCTGCGAAAAAAAAGAATATATCACACATTTTGTAACAAGAATCATAAGTAAATATAGCAGATATATGAGCATCTCTTTAAAATGGAAAGATATTAATCTTTACATATTTTTTAAAATATGACACAGCAAATAAGGATCCGCGTCCGAGACAGGATTCGAACCTGCAATCTTCTGATTCGAAGTCAGACGCCTTATCCTTTAGGCCACGCGGACAGAGATTTAGCGAGATAGATTGAAATGAAATGGAAAATATATTTTCTTCTGTTAAATAAATATTCGAGCTAGAAAACAAAAAGTATATCGTAGATATTGTAACATGACCCAAAAGTTTATACAACAGGGTAAAAATTATCTGTACCAAAAAGAAATTTATTAATCTCTACTTATTTTTAAAAACATGTCACCGCATATAGAGACACAAGCGTCCGCGACAGGATTCGAACCTGCAATCTTCTGATTCGAAGTCAGACGCCTTATCCTTTAGTCCACGCGGACAGAGATTTAGCGAGATAGATTGAAATGAAATGGAAAATATATTTTCGTCTGTTAAATAAATTTTCGACCTAGAAAACAAAGAGTATATCGCAGATATTGTAACAAGACCCAAAATTAATACAACAGAGTAAAAAATATCTGTATCAAAAGGAAACTTATTAATCTCTGTTTATTGTCAAAAACATATCAACGCATATATACACAAGCGTCCGCGACAGGATTTGAACCTGCAATCTTCTGATTCGAAGTGAGACGCCTTATCCGTTAGGCCACGCGGACAGAGAAATAATGAGATAAACAAACTTGCGTTTTTTAAAATATTTTTTATGCGAAAAAGGAAGAATATATCACACATTTTGTAACAAGAATCATAAGTAAATATATCAGATATATAAGCATCTCTTTAAAATCGAAAGATATTAATCTTTACATATTTTTTTAAATATGACACAGCAAATAAGGATGCGCGTCCGCGACAGGATTCGAACCTGCAATCTTCTGATTCGAAGTCAGACGCCTTATCCGTTAGGCCACGCGGACAGAGATTTAGCGAGATAGATTGAAATGAAATGGAAAATATATTTTCGTCTGTTAAATAAATTTTCGAGCAAGAAAACAAAAAGTATATCGTAGATATTGTAACATGACCCAAAAGTTAATACAACAGGGTAAAATTTATCTGTATCAAAAGGAAACTTATTAATCTCTACTTATTGTTAAAACATGTCAACGCATATAGATACAAGCGTCCGCGACAGGATTCGAACCTGCAATCTTCTGATTCGAAGTCAGATGCCTTATCCTTTAAGCCACGCGAACAAAGAATTAGCGTGATAAATAGAAATGAAATTGAAAATATATTTGCCTCTGTAAAAGTAATTATCCAGCTAGAAAACATAGAGTACATCGTAGATTTTGTAACAAGAACCATAAGTACATATAACAGGTAAATAAAAATCTCTATCAAATGGAAAGGTTTTATATATTTAATTGATCATTAGAATATGGCACAGCAAATAGAATTAAGCGTCTACGACAGGATTCGAACCTTAAATCTTCTTAATTTTCCAGCTAGAAAACAAAGAATATATCGAACATGAAACATGTATAAATACAACAGATAAATAAGCTTGTCTGTTAAATGGAAATGTGTTGAACTTTACTCATTGTTAAAAACTTTACTCATTGTTAAAACTTTTCTCATTGTTAAATTAATTTTCCAGCTAGAAAATAAAGAGTGTACCGCAGATATTGTAACAAGAAACTAAAGTAAATATAACAGAGTAAAAAGCATCTGTATCAGAAGAAGAGGTATTAAATTCTATTTATTGGTAAAAACATGGTACGCATATAGAGACGCAAGCGTCCGCGACAGTATTCGAACCTGCAATCTTCTGATTCGAAGTCAGACGCCTTATCCGTTAGGCCACGCGGACAGAGGTTTAGCGAGATAGTTGGAAAAGAAATGGAAACTACATTTTCTTCTGTTAAATTAATTTTCCAGCTAGAAAACAAAGAGTATATCTTAGATATTTTAACACGATCCAAAAGTTTATACAACAGGGTAAAAATTATCTGTACTAAAAAGAAATTTATTAATCTCTACTTATTGTTAAAAACATGTCACCGCATATAGAGACACAAGCGTCCGCGACAGGATTCGAACCTGCAATCTTCTGATTCGAAGTCAGACGCCTTATCCGTTAGGCCACGCGGACGGAGAAATCATGAGATAAATATACTTGCGTTTTTTAAAATATTTTTCCATCGAAAAAGAAAGAATATATCACACATTTTGTAACAAGAATCATAAATAAATATAACAGATATATGAGCATCTCTTTAAAATTTAAAGATATTAACATTTACATATTTTTTAAAATATGACACAGCAAATAAGGTTACGCGTCCGCGACAGGATTCGAACCTGCAATCTTCTGATTCGAAGTCAGACGCCTTATCCGTTAGGCCACGCGGACAGAGATTTTGCGAGATAGTTGGAAATGAAATGGAAAATACATTTTCTTCTGTTAAATTAATTTTCCAGCTAGAAAAAAAAGAGTATATCTTAGATATTTTAACACGATCCAAAAGTTTATACAACAGGGTAAAAATTATCTGTACCAAAAAGAAATTTATTAATCTCTACTTATTGTTAAAAACATGTCACCGCATATAGAGACACAAGCGTCCGCGACAGGATTCGAACCTGCAATCTTCTGATTCGAAGTCAGACGCCTTATCCTTTAGGCCACGCGGACAGAGATTTAGCGAGATAGATTGAAATGAAATGGAAAATATATTTTCGTTTGTTAAATCAATTTTTGAGCTAGAAAACAAAGAGTATATCGTAAATATTGTAACAAGACCCAAAAGTTAATACAACAGGGTAAAAATTATCTGCATCAAAAGGAAACTTATTAATCTCTACTTATTGTTAAAAACATGTCAACGCATATAGACACAAGCGTCCGCGACAGGATTCGAACCTGCAATCTTCTGATTCGAAATCAGACGCCTTATCCGTTAGGCCACGCGGACAGAGAAATCATGAGATAAATATACATGCGTTTTTAAAATATTTTTCCATCGAAAAAGAAAGAATATATCACACATTTTGTAACAAGAATCAAAGGTAAATATAACAGATATAGAGCATCTCTTTAAAATGGAAAGATATTAATCTTTATATATTTTTAAAAATATGACACAGCAAATAAGGAAACGCGTCCGCGACAGGATTCGAACCTGCAATCTTCTGATTCGAAGTCAGACGCCTTATCCGTTAGGCCACGCGGACAGAGATTTTGCGGGATAGTTGGAAATGAAATGGAAAATACATTTTCTTCTGTTAAATTAATTTTCCAGCTAGAAAACAAAGAGTATATCGTAGATATTGTAACACGATTCAAAAGTTTATACAACAGGGGAAAAATTATCTGTACCAAAAAGAAACTTATTAATCTCTACTTATTGTTAAAACATGTCACCGCATATAGAGACACAAGCGTCCGCGACAGGATTCGAACCTGCAATCTTCTGATTCGAAGTCAGACGCCTTATCCGTTAGGCCACGCGGACAGAGAAATCATGAGATAAATATACTTGCGTTTTTTAAAATATTTTTCCATCGAAAAAGAAAGAATATATCACACATTTTGTAACAAGAATCATAAATAAATATAACAGATATATGAGCATCTCTTTAAAATTTAAAGATATTAACATTTACATATTTTTTAAAATATGACACAGCAAATAAGGTTACGCGTCCGCGACAGGATTCGAACCTGCAATCTTCTGATTCGAAGTCAGACGCCTTATCCGTTAGGCCACGCGGACAGAGATTTTGCGAGATAGTTGGAAATGAAATGGAAAATACATTTTCTTCTGTTAAATTAATTTTCCAGCTAGAAAAAAAAGAGTATATCTTAGATATTTTAACACGATCCAAAAGTTTATACAACAGGGTAAAAATTATCTGTACCAAAAAGAAATTTATTAATCTCTACTTATTGTTAAAAACATGTCACCGCATATAGAGACACAAGCGTCCGCGACAGGATTCGAACCTGCAATCTTCTGATTCGAAGTCAGACGCCTTAAACTTTAGGCCACGCGGACAGAGATTTAGCGAGATAGATTGAAATGAAATGGAAAATATATTTTCGTTTGTTAAATCAATTTTTGAGCTAGAAAACAAAGAGTATATCGTAAATATTGTAACAAGACCCAAAAGTTAATACAACAGGGTAAAAATTATCTGCATCAAAAGGAAACTTATTAATCTCTACTTATTGTTAAAAACATGTCAACGCATATAGACACAAGCGTCCGCGACAGGATTCGAACCTGCAATCTTCTGATTCGAAATCAGACGCCTTATCCGTTAGGCCACGCGGACAGAGAAATCATGAGATAAATATACATGCGTTTTTAAAATATTTTTCCATCGAAAAAGAAAGAATATATCACACATTTTGTAACAAGAATCAAAGGTAAATATAACAGATATAGAGCATCTCTTTAAAATGGAAAGATATTAATCTTTATATATTTTTAAAAATATGACACAGCAAATAAGGAAACGCGTCCGCGACAGGATTCGAACCTGCAATCTTCTGATTCGAAGTCAGACGCCTTATCCGTTAGGCCACGCGGACAGAGATTTTGCGGGATAGTTGGAAATGAAATGGAAAATACATTTTCTTCTGTTAAATTAATTTTCCAGCTAGAAAACAAAGAGTATATCGTAGATATTGTAACACGATTCAAAAGTTTATACAACAGGGGAAAAATTATCTGTACCAAAAAGAAACTTATTAATCTCTACTTATTGTTAAAACATGTCACCGCATATAGAGACACAAAAGTCCGCGACTGGATTCGAACCTTCAATCTTCTGATTCGAAGTCAGACGACTTATCCGTTCAGCCACGCGAACAAAGAATTAGCGTGATAAATAGAAATGAAATTGAAAATATATTTGCCTGTGTAAAAGTAATTATCCAGCTAGAAAACATAGAGTACATCGTAGATTTTGTAACAAGAACCATAAGTACATATAACAGGTAAATAAAAATCTCTATCAAATGGAAAGGTTTTATATATTTAATTGATCATTAGAATATGGCACAGCAAATAGAATTAAGCGTCTACGACAGGATTCGAACTTTAAATCTTCTTAATTTTCCAGCTAGAAAACAAAGAATATATCGAACATGAAACATGTATAAATACAACAGATAAATAAGCTTGTCTGTTAAATGGAAATGTGTTGAACTTTACTCATTGTTAAAAACTTTCCTCATTGTTAAAACTTTTCTCATTGTTAAATTAATTTTCCAGCTAGAAAATAAAGAGTGTACCGCAGATATTGTAACAAAAAACTAAAGTAAATATAACAGAGTAAAAAGCATCTGTATCAGAAGAAGAGGTATTAAATTCTATTTATTGGTAAAAACATGGTACGCATATAGAGACGCAAGCGTCCGCGACAGGATTCGAACCTGCAATCTTCTGATTCGAAGTCAGACGCCTTTTCCGTTAGGCCACGCGGACAGAGGTTTAGCGAGATAGTTGGAAAAGAAATGGAAACTACATTTTCTTCTGTTAAATTAATTTTCCAGCTAGAAAACAAAGAGTATATCTTAGATATTTTAACACGATCCAAAAGTTTATACAACAGGGTAAAAATTATCTGTACCAAAAAGAAATTTATTAATCTCTACTTATTGTTAAAAACATGTCACCGCATATAGAGACACAAGCGTCCGCGACAGGATTCGAACCTGCAATCTTCTGATTCGAAGTCAGACGCTTTATCCGTTAGGCCACGCGGACAGAGAAATCATGAGATAAATATACTTGCGTTTTTTAAAATATTTTTCCATCGAAAAAGAAAGAATATATCACACATTTTGTAACAAGAATCATAAGTAAATATAACAGATATAGAGCATCTCTTTAAAATGGAAAGATATTAATCTTTATATATTTTTAAAAATATGACACAGCAAATAAGGAAACGCGTCCGCGACAGGATTCGAACCTGCAATCTTCTGATTCGAAGTCAGACGCCTTATCCGTTAGGCCACGCGGACAGAGGTTTAGCGAGATAGTTGGAAAAGAAATGGAAAATACATTTTCTTCTGTTAAATTAATTTTCCAGCTAGAAAACAAAGAGTATATCTTAGATATTTTAACACGATCCAAAAGTTTATACAACAGGGTAAAAATTATCTGTACCAAAAAGAAATTTATTAATCTCTACTTATTGTTAAAAACATGTCACCGCATATAGAGACACAAGCGTCCGCGACAGGATTCGAACCTGTAATTTTTTGATTCGAAGTCAGACGCCTTATCCGTTAGGCCACGCGGACAGAGAAATCATGAGATAAATATACTTGCGTTTTTTAAAATATTTTTCCATCGAAAAAGAAAGAATATATCACACATTTTGTAACAAGAATCATAAATAAATATAACAGATATATGAGCATCTCTTTAAAATTTAAAGATATTAACATTTACATATTTTTTAAAATATGACACAGCAAATAAGGATACGCGTCAGGATTCGAACCTGCAATCTTCTGATTCGAAGTCAGACGCCTTATCCTTTAGGCCACGCGTACAGAGAAATAATGAGATAAATATACTTGCGTTTCTTAAAATATTTTTCCTGCGAAAAAGAAAAAATATATCACACATTTTGTAACAAGAATCATAAGTAAATATAACAGATATATGAGCATCTCTTTAAAATGGAAAGATATTAATATTTACATAATTTTTAAAATATGACACAGCAAATAATGATACGCGTCCGCGACAGGACTCGAATCTGCACTCTTCTGATTCGAAGTCAGACTCCTTATCCGTTAGGCCACGCGGACAGAGATTTAGCGAGATAGATTGAAATGAAATGGAGAATTTATTTTCGTCTGTTAAATAAATTTACGAGCTAGAACATAAAGAGTATATCGTAGATATTGTAGCAAGACCCAAAATTTAATACAACAGGGTAAAAATTATCTGTATCAAAAGGAAACTTATTAATCTCCACTTATTGTTAAAAACATGTCAATGCATATAGACACAAACGTCCGCGACAGGATTCCATCCTGCAATCCTCTGATTCGAAGTCAGACGCCTTATCCGTTAGGCCACAACATATGACACAACAAATAAGGAAACGCTTCCGCGACAGGATTCGAACCTGCAATCTTTTGATTCGAAGTCAGACGCCTTATCCGTTAGGCCACGCGGACAGAGATTTAGCGAGATAGTTGGAAATGAAATGGAAAATACATTTTCTTCTGTTAAATTAATTTTCCAGCTAGAAAACAAAGAGTATATCGTAGATATTGTAACACGATCCAAAAGTTTATACAACAGGGGAAAAATTATCTGTACCAAAAAGAAACTTATTAATCTCTACTTATTGTTAAAAGCATGTCACCACATATAGAGACATAAGCGTCCGCGACAGGATTCGAACCTTCAATCTTCTGATTCGAAGTCAGACGCCTTATCCGTTAAGCCACGCTAACAAAGAATTAGCGTGATAAATAGAAATGAAATTGAAAATATATTTGCCTCTGTAAAAGTAATTATCCAGCTAGAAAACATAGAGTACATCGTAGATTTTGTAACAAGAACCATAAGTACATATAACAGGTAAATAAAAATCTCTATCAAATGGAAAGGTTTTATATATTTAATTGATCATTAGAATATGGCACAGCAAATAGAATTAAGCGTCTACGACAGGATTCGAACCTTAAATCTTCTTAATTTTCCAGCTAGAAAACAAAGAGTATATCGTAGATATTGTAACACGATCCAAAAGTTTATACAACAGGGTAAAAATTATCTGTACCAAAAAGAAATTTATTAATCTCTACTTATTGTTAAAAACATGTCACCGCATATAGAGACACAAGCGTCCGCGACAGGATTCGAACCTGCAATCTTCTGATTCGAAGTCAGACGCCTTATCATTTAGGCCACGCGGACAGAGATTTAGCGAGATAGATTGAAATGAAATGGAAAATATATTTTCGTTTGTTAAATCAATTTTTGAGCTAGAAAACAAAGAGTATATCGTAAATATTGTAACAAGACCCAAAAGTTAATACAACAGGGTAAAAATTATCTGCATCAAAAGGAAACTTATTAATCTCTACTTATTGTTAAAAACATGTCAACGCATATAGACACAAGCGTCCGCGACAGGATTCGAACCTGCAATCTTCTGATTCGAAGTCAGACGCCTTATCCGTTAGGCCACGCGGACAGAGAAATCATGAGATAAATATACTTGCGTTTTTTAAAATATTTTTCCATCGAAAAAGAAAGAATATATCACACATTTTGTAACAAGAATCATAAATAAATATAACAGATATATGAGCATCTCTTTAAAATTTAAAGATATTAACATTTACATATTTTTTAAAATATGACACAGCAAATAAGGAAACGCGTCCGCGACAGGATTCGAACCTGCAATCTTCTGATTCGAAGTCAGACGCCTTATCCGTTAGGCCACGCGGACAGAGAAATCATGAGATAAATATACATGCGTTTTTAAAATATTTTTCCATCGAAAAAGAAAGAATATATCACACATTTTGTAACAAGAATCAAAGGTAAATATAACAGATATAGAGCATCTCTTTAAAATGGAAAGATATTAATCTTTATATATTTTTAAAAATATGACACAGCAAATAAGGAAACGCGTCCGCGACAGGATTCGAACCTGCAATCTTCTGATTCGAAGTCAGACGCCTTATCCGTTAGGCCACGCGGACAGAGGTTTAGCGAGATAGTTGGAAAAGAAATGGAAACTACATTTTCTTCTGTTAAATTAATTTTCCAGCTAGAAAACAAAGAGTATATCTTAGATATTTTAACACGATCCAAAAGTTTATACAACAGGGTAAAAATTATCTGTACCAAAAAGAAATTTATTAATCTCTACTTATTGTTAAAAACATGTCACCGCATATAGAGACACAAGCGTCCGCGACAGGATTCGAACCTGCAATCTTCTGATTCGAAGTCAGACGCTTTATCCGTTAGGCCACGCGGACAGAGAAATCATGAGATAAATATACTTGCGTTTTTTAAAATATTTTTCCATCGAAAAAGAAAGAATATATCACACATTTTGTAACAAGAATCATAAGTAAATATAACAGATATAGAGCATCTCTTTAAAATGGAAAGATATTAATCTTTATATATTTTTAAAAATATGACACAGCAAATAAGGAAACGCGTCCGCGACAGGATTCGAACCTGCAATCTTCTGATTCGAAGTCAGACGCCTTATCCGTTAGGCCACGCGGACAGAGGTTTAGCGAGATAGTTGGAAAAGAAATGGAAAATACATTTTCTTCTGTTAAATTAATTTTCCAGCTAGAAAACAAAGAGTATATCTTAGATATTTTAACACGATCCAAAAGTTTATACAACAGGGTAAAAATTATTTGTACCAAAAAGAAATTTATTAATCTCTACTTATTGTTAAAAACATGTCACCGCATATAGAGACACAAGCGTCCGCGACAGGATTCGAACCTGTAATCTTTTGATTCGAAGTCAGACGCCTTATCCGTTAGGCCACGCGGACAGAGAAATCATGAGATAAATATACTTGCGTTTTTTAAAATATTTTTCCATCGAAAAAGAAAGAATATATCACACATTTTGTAACAAGAATCATAAATAAATATAACAGATATATGAGCATCTCTTTAAAATTTAAAGATATTAACATTTACATATTTTTTAAAATATGACACAGCAAATAAGGAAACGCGTCCGCGACAGGATTCGAACCTGCAATCTTCTGATTCGAAGTCAGACGCCTTATCCGTTAGGCCACGCGGACAGAGATTTTGCAGGATAGTTGGAAATGAAATGGAAAATACATTTTCTTCTGTTAAATTAATTTTCCAGCTAGAAAACAAAGAGTATATCGTAGATATTGTAACACGATTCAAAAGTTTATACAACAGGGGAAAAATTATCTGTACCAAAAAGAAACTTATTAATCTCTACTTATTGTTAAAACATGTCACCGCATATAGAGACACAAAAGTCCGCGACTGGATTCGAACCTTCAATCTTCTGATTCGAAGTCAGACGACTTATCCGTTCAGCCACGCGAACAAAGAATTAGCGTGATAAATAGAAATGAAATTGAAAATATATTTGCCTCTGTAAAAGTAATTATCCAGCTAGAAAACATAGAGTACATCGTAGATTTTGTAACAAGAACCATAAGTACATATAACAGGTTAATAAAAATCTCTATCAAATGGAAAGGTTTTATATATTTAATTGATCATTAGAATATGGCACAGCAAATAGAATTAAGCGTCTACGACAGGATTCGAACCTGAAATCTTCTTAATTTTCCAGCTAGAAAACAAAGAATATATCGAACATGAAACATGTATAAATACAACAGATAAATAAGCTTGTCTGTTAAATGGAAATGTGTTGAACTTTACTCATTGTTAAAAACTTTCCTCATTGTTAAAACTTTTCTCATTGTTAAATTAATTTTCCAGCTAGAAAATAAAGAGTGTACCGCAGATATTGTAACAAGAAACTAAAGTAAATATAACAGAGTAAAAAGCATCTGTATCAGAAGAAGAGGTATTAAATTCTATTTATTGGTAAAAACATGGTACGCATATAGAGACGCAAGCGTCCGCGACAGGATTCGAACCTGCAATCTTCTGATTCGAAGTCAGACGCCTTATCCGTTAGGCCACGCGGACAGAGGTTTAGCGAGATAGTTGGAAAAGAAATGGAAACTACATTTTCTTCTGTTAAATTAATTTTCCAGCTAGAAAACAAAGAGTATATCTTAGATATTTTAACACGATCCAAAAGTTTATACAACAGGGTAAAAATTATCTGTACCAAAAAGAAATTTATTAATCTCTACTTATTGTTAAAAACATATCACCGCATATAGAGACACAAGCGTCCGCGACAGGATTCGAACCTGCAATCTTCTGATTCGAAGTCAGACGCTTTATCCGTTAGGCCACGCGGACAGAGAAATCATGAGATAAATATACTTGCGTTTTTTAAAATATTTTTCCATCGAAAAAGAAAGAATATATCACACATTTTGTAACAAGAATCATAAATAAATATAACAGATATATGAGCATCTCTTTAAAATTTAAATATATTAACATTTACATATTTTTTAAAATATGACACAGCAAATAAGGTTACGCGTCCGCGACAGGATTCGAACCTGCAATCTTCTGATTCGAAGTCAGACGCCTTATCCGTTAGGCCACGCGGACAGAGATTTTGCGAGATAGTTGGAAATGAAATGGAAAATACATTTTCTTCTGTTAAATTAATTTTCCAGCTAGAAGAAAAAGAGTATATCTTAGATATTTTAACACGATCCAAAAGTTTATACAACAGGGTAAAAATTATCTGTACCAAAAAGAAATTTATTAATCTCTACTTATTGTTAAAAACATGTCACCGCATATAGAGACACAAGCGTCCGCGACAGGATTCGAACCTGCAATATTTTGATTCGAAGTCAGACGCCTTATCCTTTAGGCCACGCGGACAGAGATTTAGCGAGATAGATTGAAATGAAATGGAAAATATATTTTCGTTTGTTAAATCAATTTTTGAGCTAGAAAACAAAGAGTATATCGTAAATATTGTAACAAGACCCAAAAGTTAATACAACAGGGTAAAAATTATCTGCATCAAAAGGAAACTTATTAATCTCTACTTATTGTTAAAAACATGTCAACGCATATAGACACAAGCGTCCGCGACAGGTTTCGAACCTGCAATCTTCTGATTCGAAATCAGACGCATTATCCGTTAGGCCACGCGGACAGAGAAATCATGAGATAAATATACATGCGTTTTTAAAATATTTTTCCATCGAAAAAGAAAGAATATATCACACATTTTGTATCAAGAATCATAAGTAAATATAACAGATATAGAGCATCTCTTTAAAATGGAAAGATATTAATCTTTATATATTTTTAAAAATATGACACAGCAAATAAGGAAACGCGTCCGCGACAGGATTCGAACCTGCAATCTTCTGATTCGAAGTCAGACGCCTTATCCGTTAGGCCACGCGGACAGAGGTTTAGCGAGATAGTTGGAAAAGAAATGGAAAATACATTTCTTCTGTTAAATTAATTTTCCAGCTAGAAAACAAAGAGTATATCTTAGATATTTTAACACGATCCAAAAGTTTATACAACACGGTAAAAATTATCTGTACCAAAAAGAAATTTATTAATCTCTACTTATTGTTAAAAACATGTCACCGCATATAGAGACACAAGCGTCCGCGACAGGATTCGAACCTGTAATCTTTTGATTCGAAGTCAGACGCCTTATCCGTTAGGCCACGCGGACAGAGAAATCATGAGATAAATATACTTGCGTTTTTTAAAATATTTTTCCATCGAAAAAGAAAGAATATATCACACATTTTGTAACAAGAATCATAAATAAATATAACAGATATATGAGCATCTCTTTAAAATTTAAAGATATTAACATTTACATATTTTTTAAAATATGACACAGCAAATAAGGTTACGCGTCCGCGACAGGATTCGAACCTGCAATCTTCTGATTCGAAGTCAGACGCCTTATCCGTTAGGCCACGCGGACAGAGATTTTGCGAGATAGTTGGAAATGAAATGGAAAATACATTTTCTTCTGTTAAATCAATTTTCCAGCTAGAAAACAAAGAGTATATCGTAGATATTGTAACACGATTCAAAAGTTTATACAACAGGGGAAAAATTATCTGTACCAAAAAGAAACTTATTAATCTCTACTTATTGTTAAAACATGTCACCGCATATAGAGACACAAAAGTCCGCGACTGGATTCGAACCTTCAATCTTCTGATTCGAAGTCAGACGAGTTATCCGTTCAGCCACGCGAACAAAGAATTAGCGTGATAAATAGAAATGAAATTGAAAATATATTTGCCTCTGTAAAAGTAATTATCCAGCTAGAAAACATAGAGTACATCGTAGATTTTGTAACAAGAACCATAAGTACATATAACAGGTAAATAAAAATCTCTATCAAATGGAAAGGTTTTATATATTTAATTGATCATTAGAATATGGCACAACAAATAGAATTAAGCGTCTACGACAGGATTCGAACCTTAGATCTTCTTAATTTTCCAGCTAGAAAACAAAGAATATATCGAACATGAAACATGTATAAATACAACAGATAAATAAGCTTGTCTGTTAAATGGAAATGTGTTGAACTTTACTCATTGTTAAAAACTTTACTCATTGTTAAAACTTTTCTCATTGTTAAATTAATTTTCCAGCTAGAAAATAAAGAGTGTACCGCAGATATTGTAACAAGAAACTAAAGTAAATATAACAGAGTAAAAAGCATCTGTATCAGAAGAAGAGGTATTAAATTCTATTTATTGGTAAAAACATGGTACGCATATAGAGACGCAAGCGTCCGCGACAGGATTCGAACCTGCAATCTTCTGATTCGAAGTCAGACGCCTTATCCGTTAGGCCACGCGGACAGAGAAATAATGAGATAAATATACTTGCGTTTTTTAAAATATTTTTCCTGCGAAAAAAAAGAATATATCACACATTTTGTAACAAGAATCATAAGTAAATATAGCAGATATATGAGCATCTCTTTAAAATGGAAAGATATTAATCTTTACATATTTTTTAAAATATGACACAGCAAATAAGGATCCGCGTCCGAGACAGGATTCGAACCTGCAATCTTCTGATTCGAAGTCAGACGCCTTATCCTTTAGGCCACGCGGACAGAGATTTAGCGAGATAGATTGAAATGAAATGGAAAATATATTTTCTTCTGTTAAATAAATATTCGAGCTAGAAAACAAAAAGTATATCGTAGATATTGTAACATGACCCAAAAGTTTATACAACAGGGTAAAAATTATCTGTACCAAAAAGAAATTTATTAATCTCTACTTATTTTTAAAAACATGTCACCGCATATAGAGACACAAGCGTCCGCGACAGGATTCGAACCTGCAATCTTCTGATTCGAAGTCAGACGCCTTATCCTTTAGTCCACGCGGACAGAGATTTAGCGAGATAGATTGAAATGAAATGGAAAATATATTTTCGTCTGTTAAATAAATTTTCGACCTAGAAAACAAAGAGTATATCGCAGATATTGTAACAAGACCCAAAATTAATACAACAGAGTAAAAAATATCTGTATCAAAAGGAAACTTATTAATCTCTGTTTATTGTCAAAAACATATCAACGCATATATACACAAGCGTCCGCGACAGGATTTGAACCTGCAATCTTCTGATTCGAAGTGAGACGCCTTATCCGTTAGGCCACGCGGACAGAGAAATAATGAGATAAACAAACTTGCGTTTTTTAAAATATTTTTTATGCGAAAAAGGAAGAATATATCACACATTTTGTAACAAGAATCATAAGTAAATATATCAGATATATAAGCATCTCTTTAAAATCGAAAGATATTAATCTTTACATATTTTTTTAAATATGACACAGCAAATAAGGATGCGCGTCCGCGACAGGATTCGAACCTGCAATCTTCTGATTCGAAGTCAGACGCCTTATCCGTTAGGCCACGCGGACAGAGATTTAGCGAGATAGATTGAAATGAAATGGAAAATATATTTTCGTCTGTTAAATAAATTTTCGAGCAAGAAAACAAAAAGTATATCGTAGATATTGTAACATGACCCAAAAGTTAATACAACAGGGTAAAAATTATCTGTATCAAAAGGAAACTTATTAATCTCTACTTATTGTTAAAACATGTCAACGCATATAGATACAAGCGTCCGCGACAGGATTCGAACCTGCAATCTTCTGATTCGAAGTCAGATGCCTTATCCTTTAAGCCACGCGAACAAAGAATTAGCGTGATAAATAGAAATGAAATTGAAAATATATCAGCCTCTTTAAAAGTAATTTTCCAGCTAGGAAACAAAGAGTACACCGTAGATTTTGTAACAAGAACCATAAGTACATATAACAGGTAAATAAAAATCTCTATCAAATGGAAAGGTTTTATATATTTAATTATTCATCAGAATATGGCACAGCAAATAGAATTAAGCGTCTACGACAGGATTCGAACCTTAGATCTTCTTAATTTTCCAGCTAGAAAACAAAGAATATATCGAACATGAAGCATATATAAATACAACAGATAAATAAGCTTGTCTGTTGAATGGAAATGTGTTGAACTTTACTCATTGTTAAAACTTTTCTCATTGTTAAATTAATTTTCCAGCTAGAAAATAAAGAGTGTACCGCAGATATTGTAACAAGAAACTAAAGTAAATATAACAGAGTAAAAAGCATCTGTATCAGAAGAAGAGGTATTAAATTCTATTTATTGGTAAAAACATGGTACGCATATAGAGACGCAAGCGTCCGCGACAGTATTCGAACCTGCAATCTTCTGATTCGAAGTCAGACGCCTTATCCGTTAGGCCACGCGGACAGAGGTTTAGCGAGATAGTTGGAAAAGAAATGGAAACTACATTTTCTTCTGTTAAATTAATTTTCCAGCTAGAAAACAAAGAGTATATCTTAGATATTTTAACACGATCCAAAAGTTTATACAACAGGGTAAAAATTATCTGTACTAAAAAGAAATTTATTAATCTCTACTTATTGTTAAAAACATGTCACCGCATATAGAGACACAAGCGTCCGCGACAGGATTCGAACCTGCAATCTTCTGATTCGAAGTCAGACGCCTTATCCGTTAGGCCACGCGGACAGAGAAATAATGAGATAAATATACTTGCGTTTTTTAAAATATTTTTCCTGCGAAAAAGAAAAAATATATCACACATTTTGTAACAAGAATCATAAGTAAATATAACAGATATATGAGCATCTCTTTAAAACGGAAAGATATTAATAATTACATATTTTTTAAAATATGACACAGCAAATAAGGATACGCGTCCGCGACAGGACTCGAATCTGCAATCTTCTGATTCGAAGTCAGACTCCTTATCCGTTAGGCCACAACATATGACACAACAAATAAGGAAACGCGTCCGCGACAGGATTCGAACCTGCAATCTTTTGATTCGAAGTCAGACGCCTTATCCGTTAGGCCACGCGGACAGAGATTTAGCGAGATAGTTGGAAATGAAATGGAAAATACATTTTCTTCTGTTAAATTAATTTTCCAGCTAGAAAACAAAGAGTATATCGTAGATATTGTAATTCGATCCAAAAGTTTATGTAACAGGGGAAAAATTATCTGTACCAAACAGAAACTTATTAATCTCTAATTATTGTTAAAAACATGTCACCACATATAGAGACATAAGCGTCCGCGACAGGATTCGAACCTTCAATCTTCTGATTCGAAGTCAGACGCCTTATCCGTTAAGCCACGCGAACAAAGAATTAGCGTGATAAATAGAAATGAAATTGAAAATATATTTGCCTCTGTAAAAGTAATTATCCAGCTAGAAAACATAGAGTACATCGTAGATTTTGTAACAAGAACCATAAGTACATATAACAGGTAAATAAAAATCTCTATCAAATGGAAAGGTTTTATATATTTAATTGATCATTAGAATATGGCACAGCAAATAGAATTAACCGTCTACGACAGGATTCGAACCTTAAATCTTCTTAATTTTCCAGCTAGAAAACAAAGAATATATCGAACATGAAACATATATAAATACAACAGATAAATAAGCTTGTCTGTTAAATGGAAATGTGTTGAACTTTACTCATTGTTAAAAACTTTACTCATTGTTAAAACTTTTCTCATTGTTAAATTAATTTTCCAGCTAGAAAATAAAGAGTGTACCGCAGATATTGTAACAAGAAACTAAAGTAAATATAACAGAGTAAAAAGCATCTGTATCAGAAGAAGAGGTATTAAATTCTATTTATTGGTAAAACATGGTACGCATATAGAGACGCAAGCGTCCACGACAGGATTCGAACCTGCAATCTTCTGATTAGAAGTCAGACGCCTTATCCGTTAGGCCACGCGGACAGAGAAATAATGAGATAAATATACTTGCGTTTTTTAAAATATTTTTCCTGCGAAAAAGAAAGAATATATCACACATTTTGTAACAAGAATCATAAGTAAATATAACAGATATATGAGCATCTCTTTAAAATGGGAAGATATTAATCTTTACATATTTTTTAAAATATGACACAGCAAATAAGGATCCGCGTCCGGGACAGGATTCGAACCTGAAATCTTCTGATTCGAAGTCAGACGCCTTATCCTTTAGGCCACGCGGACAGAGATTTAGCGAGATAGATTGAAATGAAATGGAAAATATATTTTCGTTTGTTAAATAAATTTTTGAGCTAGAAAAAAAAGAGTATATCGTAAATATTGTAACAAGACCCAAAAGTTAATACAACAGGGTAAAAATTATCTGCATCAAAAGGAAACTTATTAATCTCTACTTATTGTTAAAAACATGTCAACGGATATAGACACAAGCGTCCGCGACAGGATTCGAACCTGCAATCTTCTGATTCGAAGTCAGACGCCTTATCCGTTAGGTCACGCGGACAGAGAAATCATGAGATAAATATACATGCGTTTTTAAAATATTTTTCCATCGAAAAAGAAAGAATATATCACACATTTTGTAACAAGAATCATAAGTAAATATAACAGATATATGAGCATCTCTTTAAAATGGGAAGATATTAATCTTTACATATTTTTTAAAATATGACACAGCAAATAAGGATCCGCGTCCGGGACAGGATTCGAACCTGAAATCTTCTGATTCGAAGTCAGACGCCTTATCCTTTAGGCCACGCGGACAGAGATTTAGCGAGATAGATTGAAATGAAATGGAAAATATATTTTCGTTTGTTAAATAAATTTTTGAGCTAGAAAAAAAAGAGTATATCGTAAATATTGTAACAAGACCCAAAAGTTAATACAACAGGGTAAAAATTATCTGCATCAAAAGGAAACTTATTAATCTCTACTTATTGTTAAAACATGTCAACGCATATAGATATAAGCGTCCGCGACAGGATTCGAATCTGTAGTCTTCTGATTCGAAGTCAGACGCCTTATCCTTTAAGCCACGCGAACAAAGAATAAGCGTGATAAATAGAAATGAAATTGAAAATATATCAGCCTCTGTAAAAGTAATTTTCCAGCTTGAAAACAAAGAGTACACCGTAGATTTTGTAACAAGAACCATAAGTACATATAACAGGTAAATAAAAATCTCTATCAAATGGAAAGGTTTTATATATTTAATTATTCATCAGAATATGGCACAGCAAATAGAATTAAGCGTCTACGACAGGATTCGAACCTTAGATCTACTTTATTTTCCAGCTAGAAAACAAAGAATATATCGAACATGAAACATATATAAATACAACAGATAAATAAGCTTGTCTGTTAAATGGAAATGTGTTGAACTTTACTCATTGTTAAAAACTTTACTCATTGTTAAAACTTTTCTCATTGTTAAATTAATTTTCCAGCTAGAAAATAAAGACTGTACCGCAGATATTGTAACAAGAAACAAAAGTAAATATAACAGAATAAAAAGCATCTGTATCAGAAGAAGGGGTATTAAATTCTATTTATTGGTAAAAACATGGTACGCATATAGAGACGCAAGCGTCCGAGACAGGATTCGAACCTGCAATCTTCTGATTCGAAGTCAGACGCCTTATCCGTTAGGCCACGCGGACAGAGAAATCATGAGATAAATATACTTGCGTTTTTTAAAATATTTTTCCATCGAAAAAGAAAGAATATATCACACATTTTGTAACAAGAATCATAAATAAATATAACAGATATATGAGCATCTCTTTAAAATTTAAAGATATTACATTTACATATTTTTTAAAATATGACACAGCAAATAAGGATACGCGTCCGCGACAGGATTCGAACCTGCAATCTTCTGAATCGAAGTCAGACGCCTTATCCGTTAGGCCACGCGGACAGAGATATTGCGAGATAGTTGGAAATGAAATGGAAAATACATTTTCTTCTGTTAAATTAATTTTCCAGCTAGAAAACAAAGAGTATATCTTAGATATTGTAACACGATCTAAAAGTTTATACAACAGGGTAAAAATTATCTGTACCAAAAAGAAACTTATTAATCTCTACTTATTGTTAAAAACATGTCACCGCATATAGAGACACAAGCGTCCGCGACAGGATTCGAACCTGCAATCTTCTGATTCGAAGTCAGACGCCTTATCCTTTAGGCCACGCGGACAGAGATTTAGCGAGATAGATTGAAATGAAATGGAAAATATATTTTCGTCTGTTAAATAAATTTTCGACCTAGAAAACAAAGAGTATATCGCAGATATTGTAACAAGACCCAAAATTAATACAACAGAGTAAAAAATATCTGTATCAAAAGGAAACTTATTAATCTCTATTTATTGTTAAAAACATATCAACGCATATAGACGCAAGCGTCCGCGACAGGATTTGAACCTGCAATCTTCTGATTCGAAGTGAGACGCTTTATCCGTTAGGCCACGCGGACAGAGAAATAATGAGATAAATATACTTGCGTTTTTTAAAATATTTTTTATGCGAAAAAGGAAGAATATATCACACATTTTGTAACAACAATCATAAGTAAATATATCAGATATATGAGCATCTCTTTAAAATGGAAAGATATTAATCTTTGCATATTTTTTAAAATATGACACAGCAAATAAGGATGCGCGTCCGCGACAGGATTCGAACCTGCAATCTTCTGATTCGAAGTCAGACGCCTTATCCTTTAGGCCACGCGGACAAAGATTTAGCGAGATAGATTGAAATGAAATGGAAAATATATTTTCGTCTGTTAAATAAATTTTCGAGCTAGAAAACAAAAAGTATATCGTAGATATTGTAGCAAGACCCAAAAGTTAATACAACAGGGTAAAAATTATCTGTATCAAAAGGAAACTTATTAATCTCTACTTATTGTTAAAACATGTCAACGCATATAGATACAAGCGTCCGCGACAGGATTCGAATCTGTAGTCTTCTGATTCGAAGTCAGACGCCTTATCCTTTAAGCCACGCGAACAAAGAATAAGCGTGATAAATAGAAATGAAATTGAAAATATATCAGCCTCTGTAAAAGTAATTTTCCAGCTTGAAAACAAAGAGTACACCGTAGATTTTGTAACAAGAACCATAAGTACATATAACAGGTAAATAAAAATCTCTATCAAATGGAAAGGTTTTATATATTTAATTATTCATCAGAATATGGCACAGCAAATAGAATTAAGCGTCTACGACAGGATTCGAACCTTAGATCTACTTTATTTTCCAGCTAGAAAACAAAGAATATATCGAACATGAAACATATATAAATACAACAGATAAATAAGCTTGTCTGTTAAATGGAAATGTGTTGAACTTTACTCATTGTTAAAAACTTTACTCATTGTTAAAACTTTTCTCATTGTTAAATTAATTTTCCAGCTAGAAAATAAAGACTGTACCGCAGATATTGTAACAAGAAACAAAAGTAAATATAACAGAATAAAAAGCATCTGTATCAGAAGAAGGGGTATTAAATTCTATTTATTGGTAAAAACATGGTACGCATATAGAGACGCAAGCGTCCGAGACAGGATTCGAACCTGCAATCTTCTGATTCGAAGTCAGACGCTTTATCCGTTAGGCCACGCGGACAGCGAAATAACGAGATAAATATACTTGCGTTTTTTGAAATAATTTTGCTGCGAAAAAGAAATAATATATCACATATTTTGTAACAAGAATCATAAGTAAATATAACAGATATATGAGAATCTCTTTAAAATGGAAAGATATTAATATTTACATATTTTTTAAAATATGACACAGCAAATAACGATACGCGTCCGCGACAGGACTCGAATCTGCAATCTTCTGATTCGAAGTCAGACTCCTTATCCGTTAGGTCACGCGGACAGAGATTTAGCGAGATAGATTGAAATGAAATGGAAAATATATTTTCGTCTGTTAAATAAATTTTCGAGCTAGAACATAAAGAGTATATCGTAGATATTGTAACAAGACCCAAAATTTAATACAACAGGGTAAAAATATTCTGTATCAAAAGGAAGCTTATTAATCTCCACTTATTGTTAAAAACATGTCAATGAGTATAGACACAAGCGTCCGCAACAGGATTCGAACCTGCAATCTTCTGATTCGAAGTCAGACGCCTTATCCGTTAGGCCACGCGGACAGAGAAATCATGAGATAAATATACTTGCGTTTTTTAAAATATTTTTCCATCGAAAAAGAAAGAATATATCACACATTTTGTAACAAGAATCATAAATAAATATAACAGATATATGAGCATCTCTTTAAAATTTAAAGATATTAACATTTACATATTTTTTAAAATATGACACAGCAAATAAGGATACGCGTCCGCGACAGGATTCGAACCTGCAATCTTCTGATTCGAAGTCAGTCGCCTTATCCGTTAGGCCACGCGGACAGAGATTTTGCGAGATAGTTGGAAATGAAATGGAAAATACATTTTCTTCTGTTAAATTAATTTTCCAGCTAGAAAACAAAGAGTATATCGTAGATATTGTAACACGATTCAAAAGTTTATACAACAGGGGAAAAATTATCTGTACCAAAAAGAAACTTATTAATCTCTACTTATTGTTAAAAACATGTCACCGCATATAGAGACACAAGCGTCCGCGACAGGATTCGAACCTTCAATCTTCTGATTCGAAGTCAGACGACTTATCCGTTCAGCCACGCGAACAAAGAATTAGCGTGATAAATAGAAATGAAATTGAAAATATATTTGCCTCTGTAAAAGTAATTTTAAAGCTAGAAAACATAGAGTACATCGTAGAATTTGTAGCAAGAACCATAAGTACATATAACAGGTAAATAAAAATCTCTATGAAATGGAAAGGTTTTATATATTTAATTTTTCATTAGAATATGGCACAGCAAATAGAATTAAGCGTCTACGACAGGATTCGAACCTTAGATCTTCTTAATTTTCCAGCTAGAAAACAAAGAATATATCGAACATGAAACATATATAAATACAACAGATAAATAAGCTTGTCTGTTAAATGGAAATGTGTTGAACTTTACTCTTTGTTAAAAACTTTACTCATTGTTAAAACTTTTCTCATTGTTAAATTAATTTTCCAGATAGAAAATAAAGAGTGTACCGCAGATATTGTAACAAGAAACAAAAGTAAATATATTAGAGTAAAAAGCATCTGTATCAGAAGAAGAGGTATTAAATTCTATTTATTGGTAAAAACATGGTACGCATATAGAGACGCAAGCGTCCGCGACAGGAATCGAACCTGCAATCTTCTGATTCGAAGTCAGACGCCTTATCCGTTAGGCCACGCGGACAGAGAAATAATCTCAAAGTCTCAAGAACGGGGTTAGTGGAGTACCCAGGAAAGGAAATGCTTCCTCCCTTTAAACTCCAGAGGAAAAGGAAAAAAGAAATGAAAAAGGAAGTAGTAAAGTGTCATTTAATCAACTAAAAGGTAGCTGTGAACTAAGAGGTGCTTGGGGGGGGGTAGGACCTAGGTCCTAACCCTTCCCCAAGTCTTCAGAAGACTGAATGTTGGGGCCCAAGCGAGCTCCCAACAGAGTAGGAAAAGAGGGGGATAGACTGGGTGAACCCCGGGAGACGCAGGGCCTTGAGCTGGAGATGTGAATAGTAGCAGAAAGAGGGAAGGGCTTGCCAACAATTCGCGCAATCCCAAAAGCAAGGGAGAAGTACAGCTGCTAGAGTCTGCAACTAAAAAGGAAAGCAGATAAAACTAAGATGGACGGAACCGCTTTTTAGGGCGGAAGAAAATGTCTCTCACCGATCGAGCAGGTAACGACCGGGGGCGCTTTCGCGTGCCCGGCCGACCTGGCCGATAGTGCGGGACATTGTCCAACGTAGGATTATTAACGCTTCTCAGACCTCGATGAAAATTAAGAGAGAGTGTTTTGACATATTCCAAAAAAGGCCTAATTCTGAGGTCTTTGTGCAGGACTTCTAGTTGGACGTAGTTCGGCAGATTAGCAAACATACGCAGTGCGTTATTTTGGATGACTTGAAGCTTCTTAAAGTGAGTCTCGGCCGTGGTACCCCAAATTGGGACACCGTACGTCATGATGGGACGTATATAGGACTTGTATAGCAATAACTTATTCTGAATGGACAGGCGGTTATTTCTAGCCAAAAGGGGGCGAAGCTGGGCAAGTGAAGACTTCACTTTCTTACTAGTTTCAGAAATGTGAAGTTTCCACGTCAATTTGGAATCAAAGTACACACCAAGGTACTTGTAACTATTTTGCCAGGGAATGTGCTGAATGTTTAATATCAAATTAGTGGGATGGGTTTGCCGGGGGGGGGGAGGTGACAGCAGCACACTTACCGACGTTGACTTTTATTCGCCATTTAATCAACCATTGTGTCAGCTTGTCCAGATAGCTTTGTAGAATGCTGTGCACGACTTGTGTCTGTTTGTGATGAGTGATCAGGGCAGTGTCATCGGCATAGAGGCCAAGGGCGACACCAGGGGAGCGAGGAAGGTCATTAATGTAAAGGTTGAACAGTTTGGGTCCAACAAGGGAACCTTGCGGTACCCCGCTAAGAACATTCCTGGGAGAGGATATGATGTCGGAAACACGGACGGCAAAACTTCGACCAGTGAGATAGGAATGAAAAATATGGATAAGATTTGGAATGAAGGAGCGTTTGATAAGTTTAAATAGGAGCCAATTTATCCACACCTTATCAAACGCCTTCTGGAGATCCAGAAAAACAATGGACGAGCTTTCGCGTTTGCTACGCGCCTCATGGACGAGCTCCACGACCCGCAGCAACTGGTGCTGTGTGGAATGTTTCTTCCTGAACCCATATTGTTCAGGAATAACTATATTCCTCAGGTCGCAGAACTCGTCCATGCGACGCATAAGAACAAACTCGAAAAGCTTCGAAAGACCAGAAAGAAGAGAAATCGGACGGTAGTTGACCGCAAGCGAATGGTCAAGACCTGGCTTGGGGAGGGGAGCTACAATGGCAACCTTCCAAGCCCCAGGGAAATAATTATGACATAAGAGGAGGTTGAAGAGCTTTACTATATAATTATATAGTAAAGAAGGCAGGCTCTTCAACATCGTGGAGGTGATAAGATCCTTCCCAGGAGCTTTGTTCTTCTTGAGTTTTTGAATACGGGGCTGCAGTTCTTCCCAAGTGACATCAGTCAGTGTATAAGGGATAGATGTAGTGATGAACTGTTCAACCTTGGAGTCCACGAACGCAACCGTCCTAGGATCGATTACGTCGTGGTGTGGTTCAAACTGACTTCTAAGACTGTCTGCGAGCAGCTCAGCCTTCTGTGTGTGAGTAGTCGCCCTGAAGTTGGGACCTTCAAGGGTCGGAATGTGTGTTTTGTGCCTACGATAACGTGAGGTTGCCCTCCAAATGATAGAGGACCCAGGCAGGTCGTCCAGTGCTTCCGGTGTCAATCTTATTTTCACACCAGTAATGGATGTCACAGCTTGCTTCTCTCTAACATGTCTGATACTGTTTTAAATAAAAATTATGAAAACAAACGGCCCTTTTCAGGGCCATGCTCTTCTTCGACTTTTGATGTTTATCAATCGTCTGAAGATCTAATTGAAAATTTAGTAAATGTAGTGGATAACCAAGCACAAGAAGCTTCGACTTTTGACTGTGCAGGTCTAATGGATGAAGATCAAGCACAATCCACATCATTTCATGAAAAATTTACATGTTTGGAATGTGGTAAAATTTATAAATATCGTCGTAATTTACGACAAAATATTTCACGATCGCATCCTGAAAAATTAAAGGAACAAAGTGTACAAAAATTATATAAATGTGATCTGGTAGTGAATACCAAGCACAAGAAGCTTCGACTTTTGACTGTGCAGATCTAATGGTTGAAGATCAAGCACAATCCACATCATTTCATGAAAGCTTTACATGTTCGGAATGTGGTAACATTTATAAATATCGTCGTAATTTACGACAACATGTTTCACGATCTCATCCTGGAAAATTAAAAGAGCAAAGAGTACAAAAAATATATAAATGTGATCTGTGTCATTATCAATTTAATAAAATGCATCATTTTCAATTTCATATGCATAAAGTTCATAATTCAAAAGCAAAACCTCCTCAAAAAGTTAAAAGTTCAGTATCTTCCTTAAATAAAAATCTTAAGTGCCCTCTCTGCCACAGTTGCTTTTCGAAAAAAGACATTTTTAATCATTTTGAAACTATGCATGAGCTAAAGTTAATTAAGTAGGATATTGAATTTGATCAATTTTCAAATTTCAATTTGTGGAAAGATCAAATTGGAAAAGATACTGCATCATCTTACAGAGTGGAAAGAGGAGCAACATTTATGAAATCTTTCATTAAGCATGATTTTGTTTGTCATCGTTCTGGATTTTTTTCTAGCAAATCTAAGGGTTTAAGGCACATCAAGACTCAGGGGAGCAATAAAATTGATTCATATTGCCCAGCAAATATATCCGTTTTGGAGGATAGAGAAAGTGGAAAATGCACTGTTCACTTTCTAAATACACATGTAGGGCACGAGAATGATATTGGCCATTTATTCCTTTCCCACTCTGAAAGAGAGTCCATAGCTCAAAAAATAGCATCTAAAATGCCCTTTGATGCTATTCTGGATGAAATTCGCGATTCAATTTCAGAATCAAAATTGGAAAGAAAGCATCTTCTTTCTAAAAAGATCTCTATAACATTGAACATTCATATCATTTATGTTCGAATGCTGTACGCCATGCAAATGATGCAGTAAGTGTTGAAGCATGGGTAAATAATTTAGAAGGGAAAAGACTGTGTTCTTGCATATAAACCACAAGGCACAATGTCGACAGAATACCCCTCTTTAAAAGAGGAAGATTTTATGCTTATAATAATGAATAAAGCACAAAGAGAGATTTTAAAAAAATTTGGATCTGATTGCATTTGTATTGATGGTACTCATGGTTTAAATAGTTATGGATTTGAATTAATGACATTACTTGTTATTGATGACATGAGGCAGGGATTTCCATGTGCCTTTTTAATTTCAAATCGGAGTGATCAACCTGTCCTTTCAATCATTTTTTCTATCGTTAAAGAAAATTCTGGTAATCTGTGTCCCAAAATTTTCATGTCAGATATGGCAGAATCTTTTTTCAATGCTTGGATTGAAATAATGGGGCTTCCTACCATGCGCTTATTTTGTATATGGCATGTTGACAAAGCATGGAGGAATAATCTAAAAAAAATAAATGGGAAGGAAAAACAAATTGAAGCATATAAGATTTTGAGAACATTGCTCCAAGAAACAGACCAGAATGCTTTTTCTACAATGATTGAGAAAGTAATGCAGCTATTTTCCGAAGACCCCAACACTGCTGAGTTTGCTGCTTACTTTTTAGAACGTTATGTAAAGAGTGTCAAATGTTGGGCATATTGTTATAGATTGCATTCCGGCCTCAATACAAATATGCATATTGAGCGCATGCACAAAACACTCAAATATATATATTTGAATGGAAAGAATGTGAAGAGGTTAGACAAATCAATCCATGCCATAATGAGATTTGTGCGAGATAAATTAATTGATCGCTTGACAGTTCTACACAAGGGGAAAATTACTAGTAAAGTAAAAGAATTGCGTAAAAGGCACAAAACTAGTGAACAGATTCAAACTATAAATGTCCTTGAAACTGAGAATGGTTGGAATGTTCCCTCAACCACAACAGCAGAGGTTTACTTCATTGAAGAAATCAATGAAAATTGTACATGCCAGTTGATTTGTGTAGACTGTCAAGCATGTATTCACAAATATTCCTGTTCCTGTGTTGACTCTTCAATAAAATGAAATATGTGCAAACATATTCATTTAGTTTGCAAATTTAGAAATTTATTATTAGCAGGCCAGACAGATAACAGTGAACGACAGATTGAAGATTCTATTATGTGTATAGAAGAAAATTTCACAAATAGTGAAACACAAATAATAGTAGAAGAGCTTTCTACAGATAAACCATCTACACAATCACACTTTTCTTTTGAAGCAGAGAGAGAAAGCTTGAAACAAAATTTAATTAATTTAGCAAATTCATTATCAACCCCAGAGGAACTCAATGTTGTTAATAAATTTTATCTATCTCTTAATCCTATTTTAGCTGCAGTACGAAATAAAAATAATAATTATATTCCCCAAACTTCTACTTCGGTTCCTGCAAATAAAAATATAATGCCACAAAGAAGATTATTTTCAACTAAAAAAAAAAGAAAAACACCCATGCGAAATGTAGTCAAACCTACTCAAGAAGAGTCACAAAATATTGCATTATCTTTGATTTTAAATGAAAGGCATGTAATTGAAAATTCTACCGAATAACAAAATTTACATTTTTGCTCTTTAATAAATGTGCCTGCCTGCATTATTTGAAAAATCTCTCTATATAATTTCAACATTCTTGCACAATCTCAATCAACTTTCATTGAAGAAAACTCATCATCATATATATCTACATAATTTTTACATATTCAGCTGGTGTGTGTTTTTAGCTTTAATAATTATAGCATGCTTGTTAATTTAAAAAAGAAACCTTTCATTTCTGTCAATATCCATCTTTCTAATAAATTAATATGAGGGCCAGTACTTTTTTTAGAATGTGTCAGTACCAAAAATAACAGCTTTCAGTGATGATGATATTTTAAAATATGAACTTTTACGTGAGCTTTGACTGTTAAAAACAATGAATACTGTAAAATTATTTTTATGACACTATTTTGAAGTTAATAAGGTAGTGACAAAACATGGATTTAAGTCGAAGAGATTTTTAAGCTATGATTTGTTATGACTTTCGGCAAGGGTTGACACAGCAACATTGTTGTTGAGACCCAGACCGTCTGACCTATCAGAAAGGTGTAAGGTAACTGTTTGGATGGTCGGGAAGTGCCAATTAGACTGGAACAATTTAGACTAGAACCTAGTGGGGGAGGCATCCACAGGGACCGTACCCTCCTCCCCCTACCACCAACCTCTCGGAAGGACTTACGGACCCACATGTTTAACGTGGTTGTACTCCGCATGAACATGGCGGCAGTTGTGGCAGCGTGCAAATCCAGCGCGCAAACCACTGGGCTACTGTGCCCAAAATGTGCCAACAGCATGCGGTGTTCGCAGGTAGTCACTCACCCATGTACTAACCGCGCCCGATGCTACTTGACTTCAGTGGTCTAACGAGAACCGGTGTTTTTAGCACTGTAGGGCCGATGGCCAACACAGCAACATTGTGTCAATCGAATGAATTCAACTTTTGGTAATAAAGGCCCATCCAAAGCAACAATGTACAACTGGTTTAAAAAATTACATCTTGGATGTAGGAGTCTCAGTAATGAATTTCATGAAGGTCAACAAAGAATTGCTGTGACATCAGAAAGCACTGCTGTGCAACAGATGATCACTTTAGATCGTCATGTCACATATGATGAAATTAAGGCATCTTTGAACATTTCAAGGACCCGAGTGCATTCAATGTTTTCAGTCATTTAAAATTGAATTAAATTAATCATTTTAAAGTCAAACCGGTATGTGTGCGTTGGATTCAACACACTTTCACTGATTTTAAAAGTCTCATTTCGATAAGGACATTGAATCAACATTCATTTCAGAATAAGAAAATATTTTTATCATTATATTCTGCATATAATTCTGAAAAGACCTCTGGAATATAGACTTTAAATCAACATCAACTGTTATCCACAACAGGAGTGTTTTCCTTATACATTATCATCATACTTTATAATCATTACCTTTTGTAACATATTTTGTATTTAATACATAATGATATGTGATACAAATTAAATTAAATTGTGAGATATGTCAGTGTCTTGAGAATAATATCCATTATTCTGTGAATTAGTTGAGCATTTAATTGCTGTTTTATTGTATTTGATAGTTGTTTAGTGATCGTGAAAAATAGTTAACGAGCTATTCGCTGTATATTTTTTCTGTTTATGCTTTATAGTGCTTTTATATGAGAGCATTAGCTATCAAGAAATGTGGACTCATTCTTGTATCCTTAGAGTACACCCACGATTCCAAAGGATAAATCATAATAATATCATTGCAATTAAATTCATATAGGATTAAATTTTGCATATAATATATCATCATACCTGTTGAACAATTGCTAAGGACAGATCACAAATTGCAATATAGCACAACATTAAGCAGAGGTGGAGGCCCAACAGGTTAAAATATTGTTGCCACACTGTTCAGACATTAGATCATTTATTGTTCTGGAAAATACAGAAGGTTTTGAAACATTTAAAAGGTAAAAGTGTTCATTTGATGCTGTGTACGGAGAAATGGAAAAATGCATATGACCAACAGCAGGCATCTTTGAGAAAGGTGTTGGTACAAGATATGTCCTCCATGGAGTGCGATGTAACCTTCCACATGTCGTGTCATGCTTTGCACAACATTATCCAGCAGCTGTTGAAGCAAGTTATCCCACTCTTCTGCCAGTGCACAGATGAAGGTGTTCTTGTTTGTTGGAGTATATTTTCAACCAGCAAGTTGCCTCCCCAAAGCATCCCAAACATTTTCAATGGGGTTTAGATCTGGAGAAGGTGCTGGCCATACGAGGAATTGAATACCTTCACTGACTAGACAATCCTGAACAGCAAGTGTTTGATGACATGGTGCGTTGTCGTCCATGAAAACAAATTTTTCACTGACAGCACCATGGAAAAGACGTACAAGAAGCAGTAGAACTTCATCAATGTATCGTTGGCCAGTCATAGTCCCAGTTGCAACCACATGTAGGGGTGTGTGGCCATTGAACATGATGCCGGCCCATACCATGATATTGCATGTCGGATATCGGTCCCTTTCCTGGATATTTTCTGGATGATAAGCAGTACCACTCTCATGCCAGATCAGTTGGCATTAGCATCTACAATCCGATGACAGACTGAATCTACTCTCATCTGAGAATAGTATGCAAGCCCAGTCCTGTTCAGGCCAATTGCAATGCTCATGACACCATTACAAATGGGTGCTAAGGTGCAGTCTGGACAATGGCACACACACAACAGGTCTGTGGGCATATAGTCCTCCTTCTCCCAAATGTCTGGCTACAATTTTTCAGGAGATTCACTGTCTTGTGGTAGCAAGAAACTGATTTGCTACCTGCTGAGCTGTGATGTGTTGGTACCTTTTTGCCGATAAGACAATGTACCTGTCTCCTGCAAGCATCGTATTTCTAACACGACTTCCCCTGTGATGCTTGCTACATATTCCAGTTGTTTTAAATACTTGCCACAGCTGTGAAACAACACTGTGGACGATGTCAAACTCCCTGGCAACATCTGTTATTTTTTGCCCTTCTTCGATCTTTCCAATAATACGGTCACACATAAAATCATTTAAGTGAAATCGGGAAGACATACCAGAAATTTCAAGTTTGTCAATTAAATGTAAAATTTTCACTTGGAAGAACAACTGTGCACACTCATCAAATCCTTTAAATCTCTTATCAGCACTATTACATGATGAACAGGCATGGAAATGAAAAATTTGCATATGCACACCTCTTCTTACACTTACTGTATCCCACACTTATTCTTATTTCCCAAATTGTGCTTCCTTTCATTTTGTGGTTGCTATGGGTGATAGTGTCATCCGTCCTTAGCAATTGTCCAACAGTGTATGTCATTAGAAAATTCTATCTGCAATATAGATTTTAAATGGAAATTCATATCTGTGTAATCAGCTTCTATATTTCATAATTTATGATATGTGATTATGAAACTCCATCTGCAATATAGACTGAATCAATATTTATTTATGGCTAATAGCTTCTTTTATTATTTAATTCTACACATAATTTATCATATATGTTTCTTAAATTTACTCTGCATTATGGACTTTGAATGGATATTCATTCAATGCAGTTAATTTTAGTCATTAAAATTTGTATATTTTGTATTTAATTCATACTATATGATTATGAAAGTTTCTCAAGAATGTGAACATTGAATCATTACCATGCAATCGGCTTTTATAATCATTATATTCTGCACATATTTTGTATTTGGATATAAAATTTTCTGTGCAACATGAGTTTTTAATCAACATTCAGTTTGGTAAAAAAGCTGTTATAATCATAATTGACATATTATTTTGTATATAATTTTTCAAATGAAAATATACATAAATAATTTTATTTCAAAAAACAGTGGTAAACTAGGCTATCTAGTATAGATCAGAAAATAGACACTCGCCATAGGTCGATTAAACGATGCAGTGTAGCGATTAAATGAAACAAGTAACCAGCCACCACTCCCCTCTCCCAGTTCTGTTTTAATCCTCATCCAACAGCATATATGTACATATTACATATTAAGTTTTATAACCACACTTATCGATTTTACAAAAAAATTTAGTGTTAGCATTTTATCTAGTGTTGAGTATTTTCTTGCTCACCATTATGCCAATGCCGAGTGCTAATCTTATTTTGCAATGTGTCTTATATAAGCAATTTGTTTTTTAGAGAACACTTTTGGTTGCAAAAATTGAGCTGCATAACTCTTAAATTTTCATTATAGAGTAATATAAATAAATACTTGATCCTATTACATTTATCCTCCCATTCAGGTTCTTTTGATTTGTCTTCACTTGCAGACTAACTATTCATTAAAATTAAAATTTAAGTCATAACCTAATCTCATGCGTATATATGATATCATGTTTAAACTACACTTATAAATTACATAATTCATACTGAAAGTTATTTAAAATATTTTTGCAAAGTTTAAAAAAAATTGATTGAATTGCAAATTTCACATCAAAATTTAAATGCATATCAAATTATGAACACCAAGCATATTTTTATTGTTACATATGTAATATACAAAAAATTTTACCTTAAAAATGCTCATGAAAATCATAAATGCATCATCCAATTAAAGTAATAGTCATTGGTGAATTTAGCAATTCACAGCCTAATATTTGTAATCAAAAAGTTTAATTAGCCACTAATAATAAAAATATTCTTTTTCAGTTACTCTATAATTTGGTCTTAGCTTTACAAAATTAATTGTACCAATACTGTTGAACATCAATACCTGCTGAGAAATTAAATTTAAGTGAATATAAAATGCTAGAAGTATAAATTAACAATGTAGAAAGATTGCTGACCCTTGATCCGTAATTTAAAAATTAGAAAAAAATATTGAAAGTATATTTTGAGGGTTTAACACTAAACATCTTGGTAGTGCTTCGGTAATTCCTAGATATTCTATTACCTTCATAATTTTGAATCTATTTATATGTAGAATGTATTTGCACTGTATGTATGAAATTCGATGTAATACATCTTTTGAACATTGCAATTTTGTACAGAAAAAATTATTTATTTGTAATTTTTATCAATTTTTTTAATTTTGATTTATCAGTTTATGTAATAAAATATTACTTATGTGTAGTGTTTCTTGAATTTATTCTCAAATTCTGGTTAAATTTTAAGCAGTGCTTTCTAAAGGATATGAAATATTTACGAAGTTACATCTAAGCCTGTTATAAAGCCAAAATTTTTCTTTCGCTGATAAACTAAATTCTTGGTAAATTATCTCCTCAATATACACATATATATATATATATATATATATAAAGGATTGGGGGTTCACACCAGCCACTGAAGGGCGCGGTAGCCCATTGGTTAGCGCGCTGGAGTTGCATTCGGTAGGCCCGGGTTCGATTCCAGCCACTGCCAAAACTGCCGCCGTGTTCATGCGGAGTACGATCACGTTAAACATGTGGGTCCGAAAGTCCTTCCGAGAGGTTGGTGGTAGAGGAAGGAGGGTACGGTCCCTGTGGATGCATCCGCCACTGGGTTCCGGTCTAAATTGGGTGGCACTTCCCGACCGTCCAAACAGTTACCTTACACCTTTCTGGTAGGTCGGACGGTCTGGGTTTCAACAACAACAACACCAGCCACTGAAACATTTTTGGCAAATCTCTCCATAATGATATTGTAAACCTGCATTTTAATTAATTTTAGATAAATTTCCCCTGCAAAACTCTTCCCTTGTCTGTTTAAAATATATGGAGTATTATATAGTTAAAATTATTAAGTAATTTGCAAATATTTTGCTTTTAATTGTTTAATTATAAGTGAGTTCAGGCTGAGAATAGTATATTTGAACCATAGTTTTTCAGGAAGAGGTGCCCTGGTTTAAAATGAATATGTTTTATATTAAAAAAAAAAATCTAAAAAATTACATTCTGCATTGTGTTATATCAGCATCCAGATTAAATCTTCACTTTCCCTTTGTTGAGAAACAATATTATTTTTTCTCTGAACTGATGATTTAAAATTCATTTCATATTTAAGTTACATCTGCAACTGTTATTTTTTATTTGAACTGATCTGTGTGCACATATTAATAGTAAAGCTACACATTTAAAATGTGTGTGCTGATACAAAAATATTAAAAAACATTATTTAGCATTAGAATTTTCATGAGTAAAATGAAAATAACAGATATTTGATTTTTAAACATGTTGCAAAGTTAAAAATAGATTTCATCCCCAATTTTACAACGTGTGGCTGATTTTAATTTTAAAAAATGAATTTAAGCTACTTTTATTACAAACTGATAAACAAAAAATTCTACGATCTTTATCTTTCGAGTCCTCATTCCTACATGAAATCGTAGATCACGTAATTTATGCCTTTAAATCATGAAATTTACTTTATAAACTGACGTAGAAATAGAAACTGCAAGAACAAACATATTGATACACCGCGAAGTTCACGCGCATGCGTAAAATCCAAAACTTGCTGCTGCAGCGTTTTTGATAAATCGAGAATCCGCGAGCTGTAGACGCTAGTGATAAATATACTTGCGTTTTTTAAAATATTTTTTATGCGAAAAAGGAAGAATATATCACACATTTTGTAACAAGAATCATAATCAAATATATCAGATATATGAGCATCTCTTTAAAATGGAAAGATATTAATCTTTACATATTTTTTAAAATATGACACAGCAAATAAGGAAACGCGTCCGCGACAGGATTCGAACCTGCAATCTTCTGATTCAAAGTCAGACGCCTTATCCTTTAGGCCACGCGGACAGAGATTTAGCGAGATAGATTGAAATGAAATGGAAAATATATTTTCGTCTGTTAAATAAATTTTCGAGCTGGAAAACAAACAGTATATCGTAGATATTGTAACATGACCCAAAAGTTAATACAACAGGGTAAAAATTATCTGTATCAAAAGGAAACTTATTAATCCCTACATATTGTTAAAAACATGTCAACGCTTATAGACACAAGCGTCCACGACAGGTTTCGAACCCGCAATCTTCTGATTACAAGTCAGACGCCTTATCCGTTAGGCCACGCGGACAGAGAAATCATGAGATAAATATACTTGCGTTTTTTAAATTATTTTTCTATCGAAAAAGAAAGAATATATCGCGCATTTTGTAACAAGAATCATAAGTAAATATAACAGATATATAAGCATCTCTTTAAATTGGAAAGATATTAATCTTTATATATTTTTAAAAATATGACACAACAAATAAGGAAGCGCGCCCGCGACAGGATTCGAACCTGCAATCTTTTGATTCGAAGTCAGACGCCTTATCCGTTAGGCCACGTGTACAGAGATTTAGCGAGATAGTTGGAAATGAAATGGAAAATACATTTTCTTCTGTTAAATTAATTTTCCAGCTAGAAAACAAAGAGTATATCGTAGATATTGTAACACGATCCAAAAGTTTATACAACAGGGGAAAAATTATCTGTACCAAAAAGAAACTTATTAATCTCTACTTATTGTTAAAAACATGTCACCGCATATAGAGACACAAGCGTCCGAGACAGGATTCGAACCTTCAATCTTCTGATTCGAAGTCAGACGCCTTATCCGTTAAGCCACGCGAACAAAGAATTAGCGTGATAAATAGAAATGAAATTGAAAATATATTTGCCTCTGTAAAAGTAATTATCCAGCTAGAAAACATAGAGTACATCGTAGATTTTGCAACAAGAACCATAAGTACATATAACAGGTAAATAAAAATCTCTATCAAATGGAAAGGTTTTATATATTCAATTGTTCATTAGAATATGGCACAGCAAATAGAATTAAGCGTCTACGACAGGATTCGAACCTTAGATCTTCTTAATTTTCCAGCTAGAAAACAAAGAATATATCGAACATGAAACATGTATAAATACAACAGATAAATAAGCTTGTCTGTTAAATGGAAATGTGTTGAACTTTACTCATTGTTAAAAACTTTACTCATTGTTAAAACTTTTCTCATACCGCAGATATTGTAAATAAGCTTGTCTGTTAAATTTAAATGTGTTGAACTTTACTCATTGTTAAAAACTTTACTCATTGTTAAAACTTTTCTCATTGTTAAATTAATTTTCCAGCTAGAAAATAAAGAGTGTACCGCAGATATTGTAACAAGAAACAAAAGTAAATATAACAGAGTAAAAAGCATCTGTATCAGAAGAAGAGGTATTAAATTCTATTTATTGGTAAAAACATGGTACGCATATAGAGACGCAAGCGTCCATGACAGGATTCGAACCTGCAATCTTCTGATTCGAAGTCAGACGCCTTATCCTTCAGGCCACGCGGACAGAGAAATAATAAGATAAATATACTTGCGTTTTTTAAAATATTTTTTATGCGAAAAAGGAAGAATATATCACACATTTTGTAACAAGAATCATAAGTAAATATATCAGATATATGAGCATCTCTTTAAAATGGAAAGATATTAATCTTTACATGTTTTTTAAAATATGACACAGCAAATAAGGATGCGCGTCCGCGACAGGATTAGAACGTGCAATCTTCTGATTCGAAGTCAGACGACTTATCCTTTTGGCCACGCGGACAGAGATTTAGCGAGATAGATTGAAATGAAATGGAAAATATATTTTCGTCTGTTAAATAAATTTTCGAGCTAGAAAACAAAAAGTATATCGTAGATATTGTAACATGACCCAAAAGTTAATACAACAGGGTAAAAATTATCTGTATCAAAAGGAAACTTATTAATCTCTACTTATTGTTAAAACATGTCAACGCATATAGATACAAGCGTCCGCGACAGGATTCGAACCTGTAGTCTTCTGATTTGAAGTCAGACGCCTTATCCTTTAAGCCACGCGAACAAAGAATTAGCGTGATAAATAGAAATGAAATTGAAAATATATCAGCCTCTGTAAAAGTAATTTTCCAGCTAGAAAACAAAGAGTACACCGTAGATTTTGTAACAAGAACCTTAATTACATATAACAGGTAAATAAAAATCTCTATCAAATGGAAAGGTTTTATATATTTAATTATTCATCAGAATATGGCACAGCAAATAGAATTAAGCGTCTACGACATGATTCGAACCTCAGATTTTCTCAATTTTCCAGCTAGAAAACAAAGAATATATCGAACATGAAACATGTATAAATACAACAGATAAATAAGCTTGTCTGTTAAATGGAAATGTGTTGAACTTTACTCATTGTTAAAAACTTTAATCATTGTTAAAACTTTTCTCATTGTTAAATTAATTTTTCAGCTAGAAAATAAAGAGTGTACCGCAGATATTGTAACAAGAAACAAAAGTAAATATAACTGAATAAAAGCTCCTCAGCGAAGAGTTCCTTGAACTTTCTCCAGTTGGTGCTAAGCTTGGCAGTATTCCAGATGCTGTACTTATCCAGCTCCAGAGTGTAGATGACAGGGAGATGATCCGATGGAAGCTCGTTGAATGCCTCCATGCAATAGGTACAAGGCATATTGCTGGTGATCGCAAAGTCAAGGATGTTATCTATATGAGTCGGATCGCCTGGGGCTACAATTTCAAGGTTCCTCTCGTCGGCCCAGCGTTTAAGCCGGGAGAGTTCGCATGAGAGCAGTTCCAGGCAGGGTGCTTGGCATTGAAGTCACCAGCGACTATTGCATGGGGCGAGATCTTGAAGAGAGACTGCAGGTCAGAAAGAACGGAGTTGACAGGAGCAGACGGATGAAGGTAAGTAGACACAATGGTGATCTCCGGATTGTTCTGCAAGGCAAGTTGAACGATGGTGGCCTCCCCCGCCCTCATGGGGGGGGGGGGAGGCGGGAATGCGGCAAGCCGCGACGAACATAAATTGCTGTGCCACCAGCGGGGTGATTGCTAACTAGAGGCCTGTCGTCATTGTATAAGTCATAGTTAGCAATCTTGCAAGATTTCCCTGGACTGAAGTGGGTCTCTTGGACCAAGAACAAATCTAAGTTATATGCTATACAAAAGTCCCTAGCTTCATTGATTTTACCTCTAAGTCCATTGGCATTCCAGATGCCAATGGTAAGATCCTTCAAGTTCCTTGCGCGAGAAACCATGGCCGGGGGGGGGGGGCTAAGCTTGGCTAACGAGAGCAAAAACGCTCTCGTAAATTATATTTACTTTGTCTATCTCGGAAGGAGCAGACCGAAGGGCTGGTAGGGCATTCTTAAATGCCCTGTTAGTAATTTCCATTCCATATCTCTCTTCGAATCGGAAGAGGTAATTTAGAAAATCATCAGTATCAGCAACATTAGTATGAGCTCCTTGGGGTGCTGGTAATTTAGATGTGGCTTGAATAGCCTTTTTGGGCACCTCACTGCGTCCTGCTGTAGCGTTCGCATATGAGCGAAGCGGGTTGGCAAGCTTCCCAGTGGAGGTGGAGTTTGAGGGGGTTGGCGATTTAAATTTTGGAAACTTGGGGCAATTACGGTAGGAGGCAGGGTGCTCTCCTCCACAGTTAAAACATTTACAGGGGGCTTCGTAAGGTTTAGTGCAATCTTTAGTGAGATGGGGCTGCGCGCACTTTACGCAGTTGGGGGGGAGGTGACATCCATTACTGGTGTGAAAATAAGATTGACACCGGAAGCACTGGACGACCTGCCTGGGTCCTCTATATTTTTCGATTTTGACCATCATGTTAAACAAGTTAGTTAGTGAATAAAATTTTCATTAGCAGGGTTTTTAGCGATCTGCACGTAGTAAAGAGGCATATTAATGCGGTTGGACTTGGGACCCCTTGCCAACTGTGTGACGCTGATGGTCCTGAACCCCAAGCACTCCAACTCGCAAGAAATATCGGTTACGTCCGTGCAGATCGGAAGGCCACGGATAACGATTTTTAACGGCTTCTGGTCGTCCAGGAGGTAAGATTTAAACTCCACCTTCTTTTCGATGAGAAATCTCTGAATATTTATGTACTCATCACGAGTACTTACGTGCACTTTGAGAAAATCACCAGCATTAGTTTATTTGCTGGTGATGTTTTTAGCTATTTTATAAATATCAATTAACAGTTGTGACCAGTTAGTGGTCACGGCTATGAAAAAGGGGGGGGGGGGGCGGCGTTCCTTTTTAGGAGCGTCAGATTCTATGTTAACATTTTCACTGTCAGGAGCTGCAATATCAGGCTCAGAATTATTTACAGATTGAGGGGGGGGGGGTTGTTAAGAGCATGGCAGATTGCCTGCTAGCAGTATGCCTTTTAGGAGGCTGTTGAAAACCCTCGTCGTCTACACAACGAGGGTGCTTTTTAGAGCTACTAGGCACAGAATTAATATTAGCAGAATTAACAACAGGTTTAGTTTGGTCATTAACAGGCTTGATAAGAGTCTGTGAGGCAATAGGTCTGGTAGAGGGGGTAAGAGGCATTAAATAACTGCCGGAGGAAGGCCTCCGACAGGTCTCACCATAGGCAGGCATGTTGTATTCCTTGACCAGGCCATTCAGGATTTCTTCCATGTGATTCAGGTTGCCCAGTATCTCGTCTTTTCCTTGGATGTCAGTCAGAAGTCTAAGTTTGAAATTCAACTCTTTAATCGCTTGCCGGAGGGTAACGACAGCATTAGTAGGGTCTTTGGGGAGGCCGTTGATGGTATCATTAATAACAGTAGTGTCCAAGTCCATATTAGTCACAGAAGAGTCTCCACGTGGTTCATTGCTGACCTCGTGGCAAACAGTAGCCGAGTCAGGCTTAGCAGCATCGGCGGTGGGTGAGGTCCCCGCGGCGGCAGGGGGAGAAAGCAGCATTTCCGGTCAGAGCAGGAGCGGGAGAAAAACAGGTCCTTCACGTTCGGCGGCTCGGAGGGGAATGGACAGAGAAATAATGAGATAAATATACTTGCGTTTTTTAAAATATTTTTTATGCGAAAAAGGAAGAATATAGCACACATTTTGTAACAAGAATCATAAGTAAATATATCAGATATATGAGCATCTCTTTAAAATGGAAAGATATTAATCTTTACATATTTTTTAAAATATGACACAGCAAATAAGGATGCGCGTCCGCGACAGGATTCGAACCTGCAATCTTCTGATTCGAAGTCAGACGCTTTATCCTTTAGGCCACGCTGACAGAGATTTAGCGAGATAGATTGAAATGAAATGGAAAATATATTTTCGTCTGTTAAATAAATTTACGAGCTAGAAAACAAAAAGTATATCGTAGATATTGTAACATGACCCAAAAGTTAATACAACAGGGTAAAAATTATCTGTATCAAAAGGAAACTTATTAATCTCTACATATTGTTAAAAACATGTCAACGCTTATAGACACAAGCGTCCGCGACAGGTTTCGAACCTGCGATCTTCTGATTACAAGTCAGACGCCTTATCCGTTAGGCCACGCGGACAGAGAAATCATGAGATAAATATACTTGCGTTTTTTAAATTATTTTTCTATCGAAAAAGAAAGAATATATCGCGCATTTTGTAACAAGAATCATAAGTAAATATAACAGATATATAAGCATCTCTTTAAATTGGAAAGATATTAATCTTTATATATTTTTAAAAATATGACACAACAAATAAGGAAACGCGTCCGCGACAGGATTCGAACCTGCAATCTTTTGATTCGAAGTCAGACGCCTTATCCGTTAGGCCACGCGGACAGAGATTTAGCGAGATAGTTGGAAATGAAATGGAAAATACATTTTCTTCTGTTAAATTAATTTTCCAGCTAGAAAACAAAGAGTATATCGTAGATATTGTAACACGATCCAAAAGTTTATACAACAGGGGAAAAATTATCTGTACCAAAATGAAACTTATTAATCTCTACTTATTGTTAAAAACATGTCACCGCATATAGAGACACAAGCGTCCGCGACAGTATTAAAACCTTCAATCTTCTGATTCGAAGTCAGACGCTTTATCCGTTAAGCCACGCGAACAAAGAATTAGCGTGATAAATAGAAATGAAATTGAAAATATATTTGCGTCTCTAAAAGTAATTATCCAGCTAAAAAACATAGAGTACATCGTAGATTTTGTAACAAGAACCATAAGTACATATAACAGGTAAATAAAAATCTCTATCAAATGGAAAGGTTTTATATATTTAATTGTTCATTAGAATATGGCACAGCAAATAGAATTAAGCGTCTACGACAGGATTCGAACCTTAGATCTTCTTAATTTTCAAGCTAGAAAGCAAATAATATATCGAACATGACACATGTATAAATACAACAGATAAATAAGCTTGTCTGTTAAATGGAAATGTGTTGAACTTTACTCATTGTTAAAAACTTTACTCATAGTTAAAACTTTTCTCATTGTTAAATTAATTTTCCAGCTAGAAAATAAAGAGTGTACCGCAGATATTGTAACAAGAAACAAAAGTAAATATAACAGAGTAAAAAGCATCTGTATCCGAAGAAGAGGTATTAAATTCTATTTATTGGTAAAAACATGGTACGCATATAGAGACGCAAGCGTCCGCGACAGGATTCGAACCTGCAATCTTCTCATTCGAAGTCAGACAGACGCCTTATCCGTTAGGCCACGCGGACAGAGAAATCATGAGATAAATATACTTGCGTTTTTAAAATATTTTTCCATCGAAAAAGAAAGAATATATCACACATTTTGTAACAAGAATCATAAGTAAATATAACAGATATATAAGCATCTCTTGAAAATGGAAAGATATTAATCTTTATATATTTTTAAAAATATGACTCAGCAAATAAGGAAACGCGTCCGCGACAGGATTCGAACCTGCAATTTTCTGATTCGAAGTCAGACGCCTTATCCGTTAGGCCACGCGGACAGAGAAATAATGAGATAAATATACTTGCGTTTTTTGAAATATTTTTCCTGCGAAAAAGAAAGAATATATCACAGATTTTGTAACAAGAATCATAAGTAAATATAACTGATATATGAGCATCTCTTTAAAATGGAAAGATATTAATATTTACATATTTTTTAAAATATGACACAGCAAATAAGGATACGCATCCGCGACAGGACTCGAATCTGCAATCTTCTGATTCGAAGTCAGACGCCTTATCCGTTAGGCCACGCGGACAGAGATTTTGCGAGATAGATTGAAATGAAATGGAAAATATATTTTCGTCTGTTAAATAAATTTTCGAGCTAGAACATAAAGAGTATATCGTAGATATTGTAGCAAGACCCAAAATTTAATACAACAGGGTAAAAGTTATCTGTATCGAAAGGAAATTTTTAATCTCCACTTATTGCTAAAAACAAGTTAATGCATATAGACACAAGCGTCCGCGACAGGATTCGAACCTGCAATCTTCTGATTCGGAGTCAGACGCCTTATCCGTTAGGCCACGCGGACAGAGAAATCATGAGATAAATATACTTGCGATTTTTAAAATATTTTTAAATCGAAAAAGAAAGAATATATCACACATTTTGTAACAAGAATCATAAGTAAATATAACAGATATATGGGCATCTCTTTAAAATTTAAAGATATTAACATTTACATATTTTTTAAAATATGACACAGCAAATAAGGATACGCGTCCGCGACAGGATTCGAACCTGCAATCTTCTGATTCGAAGTCAGACGCCTTATCCGTTAGGCCACAACATATGACACAGCAAATAAGGAAACGCGTCCGCGACAGGATTCGAACCTGCAATCTTCTGATTCGAAGTCAGACGCCTTATCCGTTAGGCCACGCGGACAGAGGTTTAGCGAGATAGTTGGAAATGAAATAGAAAATACATTTTCTTCTGTTAAATTAATTTTCCAGCTAGAAAACAAAGAGTATATCTTAGATATTTTAACACGATCCAAAATTTTATACAACAGGGTAAAAATTATCTGTACCAAAAAGAAACTTATTAATCTCTACTTATTGTTAAAAACATGTCACCGCATATAGAGACACAAGCGTCCGCGACAGGATTCGAACCTGCAATCTTCTAATTCGAAGTCAGACGCCTTATCCTTTAGGCCACGCGGACAGAGATTTAGCGAGATAGATTGAAATGAAATGGAAATTATATTTTCGTCTGTTAAATAAATTTTCGACCTAGAAAACAAAGAGTATATAGTAGATATTGTAACAAGACCCAAAATTGATACAACAGAGTAAAAAATATCTGTATCAAAAGGAAACTTGTTAATCTCTGTTTATTGTTAAAAACATATCAACGCATATAGACACAAGCCTCCGCGACAGGATTCGAACCTGCAATCTTCTGATTCGAAGTGAGACGCCTTATCCGTTAGGCCACGCGGACAGACATTAAGCGAGATAGATGGAAATGAAATGGAAAATATATTTTCGTCTGTCAAATAAATTTTTGAGCTAGAAAACAAAGAGTATATCGTAGATATTGTAGCAAGATCCAAAAGATAATACAACAGGGTAAAAATTATCTAAATCAAAAGGAAACTTATTAATCTCTACTTATTGTTAAAAACATGTCAACGCATATAGAAACAAGCGTCCGCGACAGGATTCGAACCTGCAATCTTCTGATTACAAGTCAGACGCCTTATCCGTTAGGCCACGCGGACAGAGAAATCATGAGATAAATATGCTTGCGTTCTTTAAATTATTTTTCTATCGAAAAAGAAAGAATATATCGCGCATTTTGTAACAAGAATCATAAGTAAATATAACAGCATATAAAGCATCTCTTTAAATTGGAAAGATATTAATCTTTATGTATTTTTAAATATATGACACAACAAATAAGGAAACGCGTCCGCGACAGGATTCGAACCTGCAATCTTTTGATTCGAAGTCAGACGCCTTATCCGTTAGGCCACGCGGACAGAGATTTAGCGAGATAGTTGGAAATGAAATGGAAAATACATTTTCTTCTGTTAAATTAATTTTCCAGCTAGAAAACAAAGAGTATATCGTAGATATTGTAACACGATCCAAAAGTTTGTACAACAGGGGAAAAATTATCTGTACCAAAAAGAAACTTATTAATCTCTATTTATTGTTAAAAACATGTCACCGCATATAGAGACACAAGCGTCCGCGACAGGATTCGAACCTTCAATCTTCTGATTCGAAGTCAGACGCCTTATCCGTTAAGCCACGCGAACAAAGAATTAGCGTGATAAATAGAAATGAAATTGAAAATATATTTGCCTCTGTTAAAGTAATTATCCAGCTAGAAAACATAGAGTACATCGTAGATTTTGTAACAAGAACCATAAGTACATATAACAGGTAAATAAAAATTTCTATCAAAAGGAAAGGTTTTTTATATTTAATTGTTCATCACAATATGGCACAGCAAAAAGAATTAAGCGTCTACGACAGGATTCGAACCTTAGATTTTCTCAATTTTCCAGCTAGAAAACAAAGAATATATCGAACATGAAACATATATAAATACAACAGATAAATAAGCTTGTCTGTTAAATTTAAATGTGTTGAACTTTACTCATTGTTAAAAACTTTACGCATTGTTAAAACTTTTCTCATTGTTAAATTAATTTTCCAGCTAGAGAATAAAGAGTGTATCGCAGATATTGTAACAAGAAACAAAAGTAAATATAACAGAGTAAAAAGCATCTGTATCAGAAGAAGAGGTATTAAATTCTATTTATTGGTAAAAACATGGTACGCATATAGAGACGCAAGCGTCCGCGACAGGATTAGATCCTGCAATCTTCTGATTCGAAGTCAGACGCCTTATCCGTTAGGCCACGCGGACAGAGAAATCATGAGATAAATATACTTGCGTTTTTAAAATATTTTTCCATCGAAAAAGAAAGAATATAACACACATTTTTAACAAGAATCATAAGTAAATATAACAGATATATAAGCATCTCTTTAAAATGGAAAGATATTAATCTTTATATATTTTTAAAAATATGACACAGCAAATAAGGAAACGCGTCCGCGACAGGATTCGAACCTGCAATCTTCTGATTCGAAGTCAGACGCCTTATCCGTTAGGCCACGCGGACAGAGGTTTAGCGAGATAGTTGCAAATGAAATGGAAAATACATTTTCTTCTGTTAAATTAATTTTCCAGCTAGAAAACAAAGAGTATATCTTAGATATTTTAACACGATCCAAAAGTTTATACAACAAGGTAAAAATTATCTGTACCAAAAAGAAACTTATTAATCTCTACTTATTGTTAAAAACATGTCACCGCATATAGAGACACAAGCGTCCGCGACAGGATTCAAACCTGCAATCTTCTGATTCGAAGTCAGACGCTTTATCCGTTAGGCCACGCGGACAGGGTTTAGCGAGATATATGGAAATGAAATGGAAAGTATATTTTCGCCTGTTACATTAATTTTCCAGCTAGAAAACAAAGAGTATATCGTAGATATTCTAACAAGTTCCAAAAGTTTATACAACAGAGTAAAAATTATCTGTATCAAAAAGAAATTTATTAATCTCTACTTATTGTTAAAAACATGTCAACGCATATAGACATAATCGTCCGCGACAGGATTCGAACCTGCAATCTTCTGATTCAAAGTCAGACGCCTTGTCCGTTAGGCCACGCGGACAGAGAAATCATGAGATAAATATACGTGCGTTTTTAAAATATTTTTCCATCGAAAAAGAAAGAATATATCACACATTTTGTAACAAGAATCATAAGTAAATATAACAGATATATAAGCATCACTTTAAAATGGAAAGATATTAATCTTTATATATTTTTTAAAATATGACACAGCAAATAAGGAAACGCGTCCGGGACAGGATTCAAACCTGCAATCTTCTGATTCAAATTCTGACGCTTTATCCGTTAGGCCACGCGGACAGAGATTTAGCGAGATAGTTGGAAATGAAATGGAAAATACATTTTCTTCTGTTAAATTAATTTTCCAGCTAGAAAACAAAGAGAATATCTTAGATATTATAACACGATCCAAAAGTTTATACAACAGGGTAAAAATTATCTGTACCAAAACGAAACTTATTAATCTCTACTTATTGTTAAAAACATGTCACCGCAAATAGAAACACAAGCGTCTGCGACAGGATTCGAACCTGCAATCTCCTGCTTCGAAGTCAGACGACTTATCCGTTAAGCCACGCGAACAAAGGATTAGCGTGATAAATAGAAATGAAGTTGAAAATATATTTGCCTCTGTAAAAGTAATTTTCCAGCTAGAAAACATTGAGTACATCGTAGATTTTGTAACAAGAACCATAAGTACATATAACAGGTAAATAAAAATTTCTATCAAATGGAAAGGTTTTATATATTTAATTGCTCCTCTGAATATGGCACAGCAAAAAGAATTAAGCGTCTATGACAGGATTCGAACCTTAGATTTTCTCAATTTTCCAGCTAGAAAACAAAGAATATATCGAACATGAAACATATATAAATACAACAGATAAATAAGCTTGTCTGTTAAATTTAAATGTGTTGAACTTTACTCATTGTTAAAAACTTTACTCATTGTTAAAACTTTTCTCATTGTTAAATTAATTTTCCAGCTAGAAAATAAAGAGTGTACCGCAGATATTGTAACAAGAAACAAAAGTAAATATAACAGAATAAAAGCTCCTCAGCGAAGAGTTCCTTGAACTTTCTCCAGTTGGTGCTAAGCTTGGCAGTATTCCAGATGCTGTACTTATCCAGCTCCAGAGTGTAGATGACAGGGAGATGATCCGATGGAAGCTCGTTGAATGCCTCCATGCAATAGGTATAAGGCATATTGCTGGTGATCGCAAAGTCAAGGATGTTATCCATATGAGTCGGATCGCCTGGGGCTACAATTTCAAGGTTCCTCTCGTCGGCCCAGCGTTTAAGCCGGGAGAGTTCGCATGAGAGCAGTTCCAGGCAGGGTGCTTGGCATTGAAGTCACCAGCGACTATTGCATTGGGCGAGATCTTGAAGAGAGACTGCAGGTCAGAAAGAACGGAGTTGACAGGAGCAGACGGATGAAGGTAAGTAGACACAATGGTGATCTCCGGATTGTTCTGCAAGGCAAGTTGAACGATGGTGGCCTCCCCCGCCCTCATGGGGGGTGGGAGGCGGGAATGCGGCAAGCCGCGACGAACATAAATTGCTGTGCCACCAGCGGGGTGATTGCTAACTAGAGGCCTGTCGTCATTGTATAAGTCATAGTTAGCAATCTTGCAAGATTTCCCTGGACTGAAGTGGGTCTCTTGGACCAAAAACAAATCTAAGTTATATGCTATACAAAAGTCCCTAGCTTCATTGATTTTACCTCTAAGTCCATTGGCATTCCAGATGCCAATGGTAAGATCCTTCAAGTTGCTTGCGCGAGAAACCATGGCCGGGGGGGGGCTAAGCTTGGCTAACGAGAGCAAAAACGCTCTCGTAAATTATATTTACTTTGTCTATCTCGGTAGGAGCAGACCGAAGGGCTGGTAGGGCATTCTTAAATGCCCTGTTAGTAATTTCCATTCCATATCTCTCTTCGAATCTGAAGAGGTAATTTAGAAAATCATCAGTATCAGCAACATTAGTATGAGCTCCTTGGGGTGCTGGTAATTTAGATGTGGCTTGAATAGCCTTTTTGGGCGCTTCACTGCGTCCTGCTGTAGCGTTCGCATATGAGCGAAGCGGGTTGGCAAGCTTCCCAGTGGAGGTGGAGTTTGAGGGGGTTGGCGATTTAAATTTTGGAAACTTGGGGCAATTACGGTAGGAGGCAGGGTGCTCTCCTCCACAGTTAAAACATTTACAGGGGGCTTCGTAAGGTTTAGTGCAATCTTTAGTGAGATGGGGCTGCGCGCACTTTACGCAGTTGGGGGGGAGGTGACATCCATTACTGGTGTGAAAATAAGATTGACACCGGAAGCACTGGACGACCTGCCTGGGTCCTCTATATTTTTCGATTTTGACCATCATGTTAAACAAGTTAGTTAGTGAATAAAATTTTCATTCGCAGGGTTTTTAGCGATCTGCACGTAGTAATGAGGCATATTAATGCGGTTGGACTTGGGGCCCCTTGCCAACTGTGTGACCCTGATGGTCCTGAACCCCAAGCACTCCAACTCGCAAGAAATATCGGTTACGTCCGTGCAGATCGGAAGGCCACGGATAACGATTTTTAACGGCTTCTGGTCGTCCAGGAGGTAAGATTTAAACTCCACCTTCTTTTCGATGAGAAATCTCTGAATATTTATGTACTCATCACGAGTACTTACGTGCACTTTGAGAAAATCACCAGCATTAGTTAATTTGCTGGTGATGTTTTTAGCTATTTTATTAATATCAATTAACAGTTGTGACCAGTTAGTGGTCACGGCTATGAAAAAGGGGGGGGGGGGCGGCGTTCCTTTTTAGGAGTGTCAGATTCTATGTTAACATTTTCACTGTCAGGAGCTGCAATATCAGGCTCAGAATTATTTACAGATTGAAGGGGGGGGTTGTTAAGAGCATGGCAGATTGCCTGCTAGCAGTATGCCTTTTAGGAGGCTGTTGAAAACCCTCGTCGTCTACACAACGAGGGTGCTTTTTAGAGCTACTAGGCACAGAATTAATATTAGCAGAATTAACAACAGGTTTAGTTTGGTCATTAACAGGCTTGATAAGAGTCTGTGAGGCAATAGGTCTAGTAGAGGGGGTAAGAGGCATTAAATAACTGCCGGAGGAAGGCCTCCGACAGGTCTCACCATAGGCAGGCATGTTGTATTCCTTGACCAGGCCATTCAGGATTCCTTCCATGTGATTCAGGTTGCCCAGGATCTCGTCTTTTCCTTGGATGTCAGTCAGAAGTCTAAGTTTGAAATTCAACTCTTTAATCGCTTGCCGGAGGGTAACGACAGCATTAGCAGGGTCTTTGGGGAGGCCGTTGATGGTATCATTAATAACAGTAGTGTCCAAGTCCATATTAGTCACAGAAGAGTCTCCACGTGGTTCATTGCTGACCTCGTGGCAAACAGTAGCCGAGTCAGGCTTAGCAGCATCGGCGGTGGGTGAGGTCCCCGCGGCGGCAGGGGGAGAAAGCAGCATTTCCGGTCAGAGCAGGAGCGGGAGAAAAACAGGTCCTTCACGTTCGGAGGCTCGAAGGGGAATGGACAGAGAAATAATGAGATAAATATACTTGCGTTTTTTAAAATATTTTTTATGCGAAAAAGGAAGAATATAGCACACATTTTGTAACAAGAATCATAAGTAAATATATCAGATATATGAGCATCTCTTTAAAATGGAAAGATATTAATCTTTACATATTTTTTAAAATATGACACAGCAAATAAGGATGCGCGTCCGCGACAGGATTCGAACCTGCAATCTTCTGATTCGAAGTCAGACGCCTTATCCTTTAGGCCACGCGGACAGAGATTTAGCGAGATAGATTGAAATGAAATGGAAAATATATTTTCGTCTGTTAAATAAATTTTCGAGCTAGAAAACAAAAAGTATATCGTAGATATTGTAACATGACCCAAAAGTTAATACAACAGGGTAAAAATTATCTGTATCAAAAGGAAACTTATTAATCTCTACATATTGTTAAAAACATGTCAACGCTTATAGACACAAGCGTCCGCGACAGGTTTCGAACCTGCAATCTTCTGATTACAAGTCAGACGCCTTATCCGTTAGGCCACGCGGACAGAGAAATCATGAGATAAATATACTTGCGTTTTTTAAATTATTTTTCTATCGAAAAAGAAAGAATATATCGCGCATTTTGTAACAAGAATCATAAGTAAATATAACAGATATATAAGCATCTCTTTAAATTGGAAAGATATTAATCTTTATATATTTTTAAAAATATGACACAACAAATAAGAAAACGCGTCCGCGACAGGATTCGAACCTGCAATCTTTTGATTCGAAGTCAGACGCCTTATCCGTTAGGCCACGCGGACAGAGATTTAGCGAGTTAGTTGGAAATGAAATGGAAAATACATTTTTTTCTGTTAAATTAATTTTCCAGCTAGAAAACAAAGAGTATATCGTAGATATTTAACACGATCCAAAAGTTTATACAACAGGGGAAAAATTATCTGTACCAAAATGAAACTTATTAATCTCTACTTATTGTTAAAAACATGTCACCGCATATAGAGACACAAGCGTCCGCGACAGTATTAAAACCTTCAATCTTCTGATTCGAAGTCAGACGCTTTATCCGTTAAGCCACGCGAACAAAGAATTAGCGTGATAAATAGAAATGAAATTGAAAATATATTTGCGTCTCTAAAAGTAATTATCCAGCTAGAAAACATAGAGTACATCGTAGATTTTGTAACAAGAACCATAAGTACATATAACAGGTAAATAAAAATCTCTATCAAATGGAAAGGTTTTATATATTTAATTGTTCATTAGAATATGGCACAGCAAATAGAATTCAGCGTCTACGACAGGATTCGAACCTTAGATCTTCTTAATTTTCAAGCTAGAAAACAAATAATATATCGAACATGACACATCTATATAATAAAAGGCAATGTCTGTCTGTCTTATACACTATACGTTTCGCGACCTCGCGTCGGAGAGCTACGAAATTTGGCAATCGGAGACCCTGGGGGGTGGGAAGGGGACACGTAAAAACCGATTTTTAAAATTTTAATTATTTTTTTTGTTATTTAATGTTTTATGCGATTTCGACCGTTTTTTGCCATTTTTGCCCTTTTTTCTCCACGATTCAGACATCGTAGAAAAAAACAAATTACACCATCGGAAAGAGCAGAGAATTTCGAGTAAAAATATATCAATTTCAAATCTGAATTTCGATTTCTAATATTTTTTAAAGATTTTAAAACAAAAGTCATTTTTTGCTCAAGAAAACGATTTTTGGTTTTTAAATTCTCGCATCGTGAAAAGTACTCATAATTTCGACTAATAATTTACATTTTCAGAAAGGTCAAACATCTGGCATTCTTACAAGTCCAATCTGGTCCAGAAATAATGAAAATTGCCTTCAGGATGGCAATTTTAAAGACGCCATGATTTTAAATTTGTCGGCTACCAGCTCAGTTCCTCAACTGCATTTTCCCCCCATCCGCATTAGTTTCTTCCCCGTCTCCATGGAGACCGCGCTTTCGGTTTTAACTGAATTACGAGCATAAGTGTTGTATACATCGGGCGAAATTATTATATTTATATGATATTTTAAATGGATATTTTTAAATGGATATTTTAAATAATTTAAATGATTGAATTATGGTGGTTTGAATTGTGGTGATGTATTTGAAATTATTATATTTATGGATTGGTGGAACGATATGGTTGATTTTTTTATTTTAAATGGATATTTTAATTTATGGATATTTTAATTTATAGATATTTTAAATGGATATTTTAATTTTATGGCTATTTTAAATGATGGAACGATGGAACGAGGATGGTGGAATTAAGAGCCTAGCATATGGTCGTTATAAATTTAAATTAGCGCGCGGGAAGTTAGCGCGCGAGAATTGCACTCGGTAGGCCTGGGTTCGATTCCCGCCACTGATGCGGAGTACGATCACCTTAAACATATGGGTCGATAATTCCTTCCGAGAGGTTGGTGGCAGGGAAAGGAGGGTACGGTCTCTGTGGATGCCTCCCCCACTGGGTCCTGGTCCAAATTGGGTGAATAAAAAGAAAGTTATGGAGATTGTCGCGGAGGGCGCGGTAGCCCAGTGGTTAGCGTGCGGGAATTTCACTCGGTAGGCCCGGGTTCGATTCCCTCCACTGACAAAACTGCTGCCGTGTTCACGCGGAGTACGATCACGTTAAACATGTGGGTCCGTAAGTCCTTCCGAGAGGTTGGTGGTAGAGGAAGGAGGGTACGCACCCTGTGGATGACTTTCCCACTGGGTTCCGGTCTAAATTGGGTGAATAAAAAGAAGGTTATGGAGATTGTCGCGGAGGGCGCGGTAGCCCAGTGGTTGGCGCGCGGGAATTGCACTCGGTAGGCCCGGGTTCGATTCCCTCCACTGACAAAACTGCTGCCGTGTTCACGCGGAGTACGATCACGTTAAACATGTGGGTCCGTAAGTCCTTCCGAGAGGTTGGTGGTAGAGGAAGGAGGGTACGCACCCTGTGGATGACTTTCCCACTGGGTTCCGGTCTAAATTGGGTGAATAAAAAGAAGGTTATGGAGATTGTCGCGGAGGGCGCGGTAGCCCAGTGGTTAGCGCGCGGGATTTGCACTAGGTAGGTCCGGGTTCGATTCCCGCCAATGCCAAAACTGCCGCCGTGTTCAGGCGGAGTACGATCACGTTAAACATGCGGGACCGTAAGTCCTTCCGAGAGGTTGGTGGTAGGGGAAGGAGGGTACGGTCCCTGTGGATGCCTCCCCCACTGAGTTCCTGTCTAAATTGGGTGGCACTTCCTGGTAGGTCGTTCCTTCTGGTAGGTGGCGCCAGCGAGTGTGCCACGGTTATAATTTGCCACGGTCAGAATTTTCAAGGGTAGCGAACAGGCTGGTCGCCAAAGGCGGCTAGTGTATAAATACAACAGATAAATAAGCTTGTCTGTTAAATGGAAATGTGTTGAACTTTACTCATTGTTAAAAACTTTACTCATTGTTAAAACTTTTCTCATTGTTAAATTAATTTTCCAGCTAGAAAATAAAGAGTGTACCGCAGATATTGTAACAAGAAACAAAAGTAAATATAACAGAGTAAAAAGCATCTGTATCCGAAGAAGAGGTATTAAATTCTATTTATTGGTAAAAACATGGTACGCATATAGAGACGCAAGCGTCCGCGACAGGATTCGAACCTGCAATCTTCTGATTCGAAGTCAGACGCCTTATCCGTTAGGCCACGCGGACAGAGAAATCATGAGATAAATATACTTGCGTTTTTAAAATATTTTTCCATCGAAAAAGAAAGAATATATCACACATTTTGTAACAAGAATCATAAGTAAATATAACAGATATATAAGCATCTCTTGAAAATGGAAAGATATTAATCTTTATATATTTTTAAAAATATGACACAGCAAATAAGGAAACGCGTCCGCGACAGGATTCGAACCTGCAATTTTCTGATTCGAAGTCAGACGCCTTATCCGTTAGGCCACGCGGACAGAGAAATAATGAGATAAATATACTTGCGTTTTTTGAAATATTTTTCCTGCGAAAAAGAAAGAATATATCACATATTTTGTAACAAGAATCATAAGTAAATATAACTGATATATGAGCATCTCTTTAAAATGGAAAGATATTAATATTTACATATTTTTTAAAATATGACACAGCAAATAAGGATACGCGTCAGGATTCGAATCTGCAATCTTCTGACTTGAAGTCAGACGTCTTATCCGTTAGGCCACGCGGACAGAGAAATAATGAGATAAATATACTTGCGTTTTTTAAAATATTTTTCCTGCGAAAAAGAAAAAATATATCAAACATTTTGTAACAAGAATCATAAGAAAATATAACAGATATATGAGCATCTCTTTAAAATGGAAATATATTAATAGTTACATATTTTTTAAAATATGACACAGCAAATAAGGATACGCGTCCGCGACAGGACTCGAATCTGCAATCTTCTGATTCGAAGTCAGACGCCTTATCCGTTAGGCCACGCGGACAGAGAAATAATGAGATAAATATACTTGCGTTTTTTGAAATATTTTTCCTGCGAAAAAGAAAGAATATATCACAGATTTTGTAACAAGAATCATAAGTAAATATAACTGATATATGAGCATCTCTTTAAAATGGAAAGATATTAATATTTACATATTTTTTAAAATATGACACAGCAAATAAGGATACGCATCCGCGACAGGACTCGAATCTGCAATCTTCTGATTCGAAGTCAGACGCCTTATCCGTTAGGCCACGCGGACAGAGATTTTGCGAGATAGATTGAAATGAAATGGAAAATATATTTTCGTCTGTTAAATAAATTTTCGAGCTAGAACATAAAGAGTATATCGTAGATATTGTAGCAAGACCCAAAATTTAATACAACAGGGTAAAAGTTATCTGTATCGAAAGGAAACATTTTAATCTCCACTTATTGCTAAAAACAAGTTAATGCATATAGACACAAGCGTCCGCGACAGGATTCGAACCTGCAATCTTCTGATTCGAAGTCAGACGCCTTATCCGTTAGGCCACGCGGACAGAGAAATCATGAGATAAATATACTTGCGATTTTTAAAATATTTTTAAATCGAAAAAGAAAGAATATATCACACATTTTGTAACAAGAATCATAAGTAAATATAACAGATATATGGGCATCTCTTTAAAATTTAAAGATATTAACATTTACATATTTTTTAAAATATGACACAGCAAATAAGGATACGCGTCCGCGACAGGATTCGAACCTGCAATCTTCTGATTCGAAGTCAGACGCCTTATCCGTTAGGCCACAACATATGACACAGCAAATAAGGAAACGCGTCCGCGACAGGATTCGAACCTGCAATCTTCTGATTCGAAGTCAGACGCCTTATCTGTTAGGCCACGCGGACAGAGGTTTAGCGAGATAGTTGGAAATGAAATAGAAAATACATTTTCTTCTGTTAAATTAATTTTCCAGCTAGAAAACAAAGAGTATATCTTAGATATTTTAACACGATCCAAAATTTTATACAACAGGGTAAAAATTATCTGTACCAAAAAGAAACTTATTAATCTCTACTTATTGTTAAAAACATGTCACCGCATATAGAGACACAAGCGTCCGCGACAGGATTCGAACCTGCAATCTTCTGATTCGAAGTCAGACGCCTTATCCTTTAGGCCACGCGGACAGAGATTTAGCGAGATAGATTGAAATGAAATGGAAATTATATTTTCGTCTGTTAAATAAATTTTCGACCTAGAAAACAAAGAGTATATAGTAGATATTGTAACAAGACCCAAAATTGATACAACAGAGTAAAAAATATCTGTATCAAAAGGAAACTTGTTAATCTCTGTTTATTGTTAAAAACATATCAACGCATATAGACACAAGCCTCCGCGACAGGATTCGAACCTGCAATCTTCTGATTCGAAGTGAGACGCCTTATCCGTTAGGCCACGCGGTCAGACATTAAGCGAGATAGATGGAAATGAAATGGAAAATATATTTTCGTCTGTCAAATAAATTTTTGAGCTAGAAAACAAAGAGTATATCGTAGATATTGTAGCAAGATCCAAAAGATAATACAACAGGGTAAAAATTATCTAAATCAAAAGGAAACTTATTAATCTCTACTTATTGTTAAAAACATGTCAACGCATATAGAAACAAGCGTCCGCGACAGGATTCGAACCTGCAATCTTCTGATTACAAGTCAGACGCCTTATCCGTTAGGCCACGCGGACAGAGAAATCATAAGATAAATATGCTTGCGTTCTTTAAATTATTTTTCTATCGAAAAAGAAAGAATATATCGCGCATTTTGTAACAAGAATCATAAGTAAATATAACAGCATATAAAGCATCTCTTTAAATTGGAAAGATATTAATCTTTATGTATTTTTAAATATATGACACAACAAATAAGGAAACGCGTCCGCGACAGGATTCGAACCTGCAATCTTTTGATTCGAAGTCAGACGCCTTATCCGTTAGGCCACGCGGACAGAGATTTAGCGAGATAGTTGGAAATGAAATGGAAAATACATTTTCTTCTGTTAAATTAATTTTCCAGCTAGAAAACAAAGAGTATATCGTAGATATTGTAACACGATCCAAAAGTTTGTACAACAGGGGAAAAATTATCTGTACCAAAAAGAAACTTATTAATCTCTATTTATTGTTAAAAACATGTCACCGCATATAGAGACACAAGCGTCCGCGACAGGATTCGAACCTTCAATCTTCTGATTCGAAGTCAGACGCCTTATCCGTTAAGCCACGCGAACAAAGAATTAGCGTGATAAATAGAAATGAAATTGAAAATATATTTGCCTCTGTTAAAGTAATTATCCAGCTAGAAAACATAGAGTACATCGTAGATTTTGTAACAAGAACCATAAGTACATATAACAGGTAAATAAAAATTTCTATCAAAAGGAAAGGTTTTTTATATTTAATTGTTCATCACAATATGGCACAGCAAAAAGAATTAAGCGTCTACGACAGGATTCGAACCTTAGATTTTCTCAATTTTCCAGCTAGAAAACAAAGAATATATCGAACATGAAACATATATAAATACAACAGATAAATAAGCTTGTCTGTTAAATTTAAATGTGTTGAACTTTACTCATTGTTAAAAACTTTACGCATTGTTAAAACTTTTCTCATTGTTAAATTAATTTTCCAGCTAGAGAATAAAGAGTGTATCGCAGATATTGTAACAAGAAACAAAAGTAAATATAACAGAGTAAAAAGCATCTGTATCAGAAGAAGAGGTATTAAATTCTATTTATTGGTAAAAACATGGTACGCATATAGAGACGCAAGCGTCCGCGACAGGATTAGATCCTGCAATCTTCTGATTCGAAGTCAGACGCCTTATCCGTTAGGCCACGCGGACAGAGAAATCATGAGATAAATATACTTGCGTTTTTAAAATATTTTTCCATCGAAAAAGAAAGAATATAACACACATTTTTAACAAGAATCATAAGTAAATATAACAGATATATAAGCATCTCTTTAAAATGGAAAGATATTAATCTTTATATATTTTTAAAAATATGACACAGCAAATAAGGAAACGCGTCCGCGACAGGATTCGAACCTGCAATCTTCTGATTCGAAGTCAGACGCCTTATCCGTTAGGCCACGCGGACAGAGGTTTAGCGAGATAGTTGCAAATGAAATGGAAAATACATTTTCTTCTGTTAAATTAATTTTCCAGCTAGAAAACAAAGAGTATATCTTAGATATTTTAACACGATCCAAAAGTTTATACAACAAGGTAAAAATTATCTGTACCAAAAAGAAACTTATTAATCTCTACTTATTGTTAAAAACATGTCACCGCATATAGAGACACAAGCGTCCGCGACAGGATTCAAACCTGCAATCTTCTGATTCGAAGTCAGACGCTTTATCCGTTAGGCCACGCGGACAGGGTTTAGCGAGATATATGGAAATGAAATGGAAAGTATATTTTCGCCTGTTACATTAATTTTCCAGCTAGAAAACAAAGAGTATATCGTAGATATTCTAACAAGTTCCAAAAGTTTATACAACAGAGTAAAAATTATCTGTATCAAAAAGAAATTTATTAATCTCTACTTATTGTTAAAAACATGTCAACGCATATAGACACAATCGTCCGCGACAGGATTCGAACCTGCAATCTTCTGATTCAAAGTCAGACGCCTTATCCGTTAGGCCACGCGGACAGAGAAATCATGAGATAAATATACGTGCGTTTTTAAAATATTTTTCCATCGAAAAAGAAAGAATATATCACACATTTTGTAACAAGAATCATAAGTAAATATAACAGATATATAAGCATCACTTTAAAATGGAAAGATATTAATCTTTATATATTTTTTAAAATATGACACAGCAAATAAGGAAACGCGTCCGGGACAGGATTCAAACCTGCAATCTTCTGATTCAAATTCTGACGCTTTATCCGTTAGGCCACGCGGACAGAGATTTAGCGAGATAGTTGGAAATGAAATGGAAAATACATTTTCTTCTGTTAAATTAATTTTCCAGCTAGAAAACAAAGAGAATATCTTAGATATTATAACACGATCCAAAAGTTTATACAACAGGGTAAAAATTATCTGTACCAAAACGAAACTTATTAATCTCTACTTATTGTTAAAAACATGTCACCGCAAATAGAAACACAAGCGTCTGCGACAGGATTCGAACCTGCAATCTCCTGCTTCGAAGTCAGACGACTTATCCGTTAAGCCACGCGAACAAAGGATTAGCGTGATAAATAGAAATGAAGTTGAAAATATATTTGCCTCTGTAAAAGTAATTTTCCAGCTAGAAAACATTGAGTACATCGTAGATTTTGTAACAAGAACCATAAGTACATATAACAGGTAAATAAAAATTTCTATCAAATGGAAAGGTTTTATATATTTAATTGCTCCTCTGAATATGGCACAGCAAAAAGAATTAAGCGTCTATGACAGGATTCGAACCTTAGATTTTCTCAATTTTCCAGCTAGAAAACAAAGAATATATCGAACATGAAACATATATAAATACAACAGATAAATAAGCTTGTCTGTTAAATTTAAATGTGTTGAACTTTACTCATTGTTAAAAACTTTACTCATTGTTAAAACTTTTCTCATTGTTAAATTAATTTTCCAGCTAGAAAATAAAGAGTGTACCGCAGATATTGTAACAAGAAACAAAAGTAAATATAACAGAATAAAAGCTCCTCAGCGAAGAGTTCCTTGAACTTTCTCCAGTTGGTGCTAAGCTTGGCAGTATTCCAGATGCTGTACTTATCCAGCTCCAGAGTGTAGATGACAGGGAGATGATCCGATGGAAGCTCGTTGAATGCCTCCATGCAATAGGTATAAGGCATATTGCTGGTGATCGCAAAGTCAAGGATGTTATCCATATGAGTCGGATCGCCTGGGGCTACAATTTCAAGGTTCCTCTCGTCGGCCCAGCGTTTAAGCCGGGAGAGTTCGCATGAGAGCAGTTCCAGGCAGGGTGCTTGGCATTGAAGTCACCAGCGACTATTGCATTGGGCGAGATCTTGAAGAGAGACTGCAGGTCAGAAAGAACGGAGTTGACAGGAGCAGACGGATGAAGGTAAGTAGACACAATGGTGATCTCCGGATTGTTCTGCAAGGCAAGTTGAACGATGGTGGCCTCCCCCGCCCTCATGGGGGGTGGGAGGCGGGAATGCGGCAAGCCGCGACGAACATAAATTGCTGTGCCACCAGCGGGGTGATTGCTAACTAGAGGCCTGTCGTCATTGTATAAGTCATAGTTAGCAATCTTGCAAGATTTCCCTGGACTGAAGTGGGTCTCTTGGACCAAAAACAAATCTAAGTTATATGCTATACAAAAGTCCCTAGCTTCATTGATTTTACCTCTAAGTCCATTGGCATTCCAGATGCCAATGGTAAGATCCTTCAAGTTGCTTGCGCGAGAAACCATGGCCGGGGGGGGCTAAGCTTGGCTAACGAGAGCAAAAACGCTCTCGTAAATTATATTTACTTTGTCTATCTCGGTAGGAGCAGACCGAAGGGCTGGTAGGGCATTCTTAAATGCCCTGTTAGTAATTTCCATTCCATATCTCTCTTCGAATCTGAAGAGGTAATTTAGAAAATCATCAGTATCAGCAACATTAGTATGAGCTCCTTGGGGTGCTGGTAATTTAGATGTGGCTTGAATAGCCTTTTTGGGCGCTTCACTGCGTCCTGCTGTAGCGTTCGCATATGAGCGAAGCGGGTTGGCAAGCTTCCCAGTGGAGGTGGAGTTTGAGGGGGTTGGCGATTTAAATTTTGGAAACTTGGGGCAATTACGGTAGGAGGCAGGGTGCTCTCCTCCACAGTTAAAACATTTACAGGGGGCTTCGTAAGGTTTAGTGCAATCTTTAGTGAGATGGGGCTGCGCGCACTTTACGCAGTTGGGGGGGAGGTGACATCCATTACTGGTGTGAAAATAAGATTGACACCGGAAGCACTGGACGACCTGCCTGGGTCCTCTATATTTTTCGATTTTGACCATCATGTTAAACAAGTTAGTTAGTGAATAAAATTTTCATTCGCAGGGTTTTTAGCGATCTGCACGTAGTAATGAGGCATATTAATGCGGTTGGACTTGGGGCCCCTTGCCAACTGTGTGACCCTGATGGTCCTGAACCCCAAGCACTCCAACTCGCAAGAAATATCGGTTACGTCCGTGCAGATCGGAAGGCCACGGATAACGATTTTTAACGGCTTCTGGTCGTCCAGGAGGTAAGATTTAAACTCCACCTTCTTTTCGATGAGAAATCTCTGAATATTTATGTACTCATCACGAGTACTTACGTGCACTTTGAGAAAATCACCAGCATTAGTTAATTTGCTGGTGATGTTTTTAGCTATTTTATTAATATCAATTAACAGTTGTGACCAGTTAGTGGTCACGGCTATGAAAAAGGGGGGGGGGGGCGGCGTTCCTTTTTAGGAGTGTCAGATTCTATGTTAACATTTTCACTGTCAGGAGCTGCAATATCAGGCTCAGAATTATTTACAGATTGAAGGGGGGGGGTTGTTAAGAGCATGGCAGATTGCCTGCTAGCAGTATGCCTTTTAGGAGGCTGTTGAAAACCCTCGTCGTCTACACAACGAGGGTGCTTTTTAGAGCTACTAGGCACAGAATTAATATTAGCAGAATTAACAACAGGTTTAGTTTGGTCATTAACAGGCTTGATAAGAGTCTGTGAGGCAATAGGTCTAGTAGAGGGGGTAAGAGGCATTAAATAACTGCCGGAGGAAGGCCTCCGACAGGTCTCACCATAGGCAGGCATGTTGTATTCCTTGACCAGGCCATTCAGGATTCCTTCCATGTGATTCAGGTTGCCCAGGATCTCGTCTTTTCCTTGGATGTCAGTCAGAAGTCTAAGTTTGAAATTCAACTCTTTAATCGCTTGCCGGAGGGTAACGACAGCATTAGCAGGGTCTTTGGGGAGGCCGTTGATGGTATCATTAATAACAGTAGTGTCCAAGTCCATATTAGTCACAGAAGAGTCTCCACGTGGTTCATTGCTGACCTCGTGGCAAACAGTAGCCGAGTCAGGCTTAGCAGCATCGGCGGTGGGTGAGGTCCCCGCGGCGGCAGGGGGAGAAAGCAGCATTTCCGGTCAGAGCAGGAGCGGGAGAAAAACAGGTCCTTCACGTTCGGAGGCTCGGAGGGGAATGGACAGAGAAATAATGAGATAAATATACTTGCGTTTTTTAAAATATTTTTTATGCGAAAAAGGAAGAATATAGCACACATTTTGTAACAAGAATCATAAGTAAATATATCAGATATATGAGCATCTCTTTAAAATGGAAAGATATTAATCTTTACATATTTTTTAAAATATGACACAGCAAATAAGGATGCGCGTCCGCGACAGGATTCGAACCTGCAATCTTCTGATTCGAAGTCAGACGCCTTATCCTTTAGGCCACGCGGACAGAGATTTAGCGAGATAGATTGAAATGAAATGGAAAATATATTTTCGTCTGTTAAATAAATTTTCGAGCTAGAAAACAAAAAGTATATCGTAGATATTGTAACATGACCCAAAAGTTAATACAACAGGGTAAAAATTATCTGTATCAAAAGGAAACTTATTAATCTCTACATATTGTTAAAAACATGTCAACGCTTATAGACACAAGCGTCCGCGACAGGTTTCGAACCTGCAATCTTCTGATTACAAGTCAGACGCCTTATCCGTTAGGCCACGCGGACAGAGAAATCATGAGATAAATATACTTGCGTTTTTTAAATTATTTTTCTATCGAAAAAGAAAGAATATATCGCGCATTTTGTAACAAGAATCATAAGTAAATATAACAGATATATAAGCATCTCTTTAAATTGGAAAGATATTAATCTTTATATATTTTTAAAAATATGACACAACAAATAAGAAAACGCGTCCGCGACAGGATTCGAACCTGCAATCTTTTGATTCGAAGTCAGACGCCTTATCCGTTAGGCCACGCGGACAGAGATTTAGCGAGTTAGTTGGAAATGAAATGGAAAATACATTTTCTTCTGTTAAATTAATTTTCCAGCTAGAAAACAAAGAGTATATCGTAGATATTTAACACGATCCAAAAGTTTATACAACAGGGGAAAAATTATCTGTACCAAAATGAAACTTATTAATCTCTACTTATTGTTAAAAACATGTCACCGCATATAGAGACACAAGCGTCCGCGACAGTATTAAAACCTTCAATCTTCTGATTCGAAGTCAGACGCTTTATCCGTTAAGCCACGCGAACAAAGAATTAGCGTGATAAATAGAAATGAAATTGAAAATATATTTGCGTCTCTAAAAGTAATTATCCAGCTAGAAAACATAGAGTACATCGTAGATTTTGTAACAAGAACCATAAGTACATATAACAGGTAAATAAAAATCTCTATCAAATGGAAAGGTTTTATATATTTAATTGTTCATTAGAATATGGCACAGCAAATAGAATTCAGCGTCTACGACAGGATTCGAACCTTAGATCTTCTTAATTTTCAAGCTAGAAAACAAATAATATATCGAACATGACACATCTATATAATAAAAGGCAATGTCTGTCTGTCTTATACACTATACGTTTCGCGACCTCGCGTCGGAGAGCTACGAAATTTGGCAATCGGAGACCCTGGGGGGTGGGAAGGGGACACGTAAAAACCGATTTTTAAAATTTTAATTATTTTTTTTGTTATTTAATGTTTTATGCGATTTCGACCGTTTTTTGCCATTTTTGCCCTTTTTTCTCCACGATTCAGACATCGTAGAAAAAAACAAATTACACCATCGGAAAGAGCAGAGAATTTCGAGTAAAAATATATCAATTTCAAATCTGAATTTCGATTTCTAATATTTTTTAAAGATTTTAAAACAAAAGTCATTTTTTGCTCAAGAAAACGATTTTTGGTTTTTAAATTCTCGCATCGTGAAAAGTACTCATAATTTCGACTAATAATTTACATTTTCAGAAAGGTCAAACATCTGGCATTCTTACAAGTCCAATCTGGTCCAGAAATAATGAAAATTGCCTTCAGGATGGCAATTTTAAAGACGCCATGATTTTAAATTTGTCGGCTACCAGCTCAGTTCCTCAACTGCATTTTCCCCCCATCCGCATTAGTTTCTTCCCCGTCTCCATGGAGACCGCGCTTTCGGTTTTAACTGAATTACGAGCATAAGTGTTGTATACATCGGGCGAAATTATTATATTTATATGATATTTTAAATGGATATTTTTAAATGGATATTTTAAATAATTTAAATGATTGAATTATGGTGGTTTGAATTGTGGTGATGTATTTGAAATTATTATATTTATGGATTGGTGGAACGATATGGTTGATTTTTTTATTTTAAATGGATATTTTAATTTATGGATATTTTAATTTATAGATATTTTAAATGGATATTTTAATTTTATGGCTATTTTAAATGATGGAACGATGGAACGAGGATGGTGGAATTAAGAGCCTAGCATATGGTCGTTATAAATTTAAATTAGCGCGCGGGAAGTTAGCGCGCGAGAATTGCACTCGGTAGGCCTGGGTTCGATTCCCGCCACTGATGCGGAGTACGATCACCTTAAACATATGGGTCGATAATTCCTTCCGAGAGGTTGGTGGCAGGGAAAGGAGGGTACGGTCTCTGTGGATGCCTCCCCCACTGGGTCCTGGTCCAAATTGGGTGAATAAAAAGAAAGTTATGGAGATTGTCGCGGAGGGCGCGGTAGCCCAGTGGTTAGCGTGCGGGAATTTCACTCGGTAGGCCCGGGTTCGATTCCCTCCACTGACAAAACTGCTGCCGTGTTCACGCGGAGTACGATCACGTTAAACATGTGGGTCCGTAAGTCCTTCCGAGAGGTTGGTGGTAGAGGAAGGAGGGTACGCACCCTGTGGATGACTTTCCCACTGGGTTCCGGTCTAAATTGGGTGAATAAAAAGAAGGTTATGGAGATTGTCGCGGAGGGCGCGGTAGCCCAGTGGTTGGCGCGCGGGAATTGCACTCGGTAGGCCCGGGTTCGATTCCCTCCACTGACAAAACTGCTGCCGTGTTCACGCGGAGTACGATCACGTTAAACATGTGGGTCCGTAAGTCCTTCCGAGAGGTTGGTGGTAGAGGAAGGAGGGTACGCACCCTGTGGATGACTTTCCCACTGGGTTCCGGTCTAAATTGGGTGAATAAAAAGAAGGTTATGGAGATTGTCGCGGAGGGCGCGGTAGCCCAGTGGTTAGCGCGCGGGATTTGCACTAGGTAGGTCCGGGTTCGATTCCCGCCAATGCCAAAACTGCCGCCGTGTTCAGGCGGAGTACGATCACGTTAAACATGCGGGACCGTAAGTCCTTCCGAGAGGTTGGTGGTAGGGGAAGGAGGGTACGGTCCCTGTGGATGCCTCCCCCACTGAGTTCCTGTCTAAATTGGGTGGCACTTCCTGGTAGGTCGTTCCTTCTGGTAGGTGGCGCCAGCGAGTGTGCCACGGTTAGAATTTGCCACGGTCAGAATTTTCAAGGGTAGCGAACAGGCTGGTCGCCAAAGGCGGCTAGTGTATAAATACAACAGATAAATAAGCTTGTCTGTTAAATGGAAATGTGTTGAACTTTACTCATTGTTAAAAACTTTACTCATTGTTAAAACTTTTCTCATTGTTAAATTAATTTTCCAGCTAGAAAATAAAGAGTGTACCGCAGATATTGTAACAAGAAACAAAAGTAAATATAACAGAGTAAAAAGCATCTGTATCCGAAGAAGAGGTATTAAATTCTATTTATTGGTAAAAACATGGTACGCATATAGAGACGCAAGCGTCCGCGACAGGATTCGAACCTGCAATCTTCTGATTCGAAGTCAGACGCCTTATCCGTTAGGCCACGCGGACAGAGAAATCATGAGATAAATATACTTGCGTTTTTAAAATATTTTTCCATCGAAAAAGAAAGAATATATCACACATTTTGTAACAAGAATCATAAGTAAATATAACAGATATATAAGCATCTCTTGAAAATGGAAAGATATTAATCTTTATATATTTTTAAAAATATGACACAGCAAATAAGGAAACGCGTCCGCGACAGGATTCGAACCTGCAATTTTCTGATTCGAAGTCAGACGCCTTATCCGTTAGGCCACGCGGACAGAGAAATAATGAGATAAATATACTTGCGTTTTTTGAAATATTTTTCCTGCGAAAAAGAAAGAATATATCACATATTTTGTAACAAGAATCATAAGTAAATATAACTGATATATGAGCATCTCTTTAAAATGGAAAGATATTAATATTTACATATTTTTTAAAATATGACACAGCAAATAAGGATACGCGTCAGGATTCGAATCTGCAATCTTCTGATTTGAAGTCAGACGTCTTATCCGTTAGGCCACGCGGACAGAGAAATAATGAGATAAATATACTTGCGTTTTTTAAAATATTTTTCCTGCGAAAAAGAAAAAATATATCAAACATTTTGTAACAAGAATCATAAGAAAATATAACAGATATATGAGCATCTCTTTAAAATGGAAATATATTAATAGTTACATATTTTTTAAAATATGACACAGCAAATAAGGATACGCGTCCGCGACAGGACTCGAATCTGCAATCTTCTGATTCGAAGTCAGACGCCTTATCCGTTAGGCCACGCGGACAGAGAAATAATGAGATAAATATACTTGCGTTTTTTGAAATATTTTTCCTGCGAAAAAGAAAGAATATATCACAGATTTTGTAACAAGAATCATAAGTAAATATAACTGATATATGAGCATCTCTTTAAAATGGAAAGATATTAATATTTACATATTTTTTAAAATATGACACAGCAAATAAGGATACGCATCCGCGACAGGACTCGAATCTGCAATCTTCTGATTCGAAGTCAGACGCCTTATCCGTTAGGCCACGCGGACAGAGATTTTGCGAGATAGATTGAAATGAAATGGAAAATATATTTTCGTCTGTTAAATAAATTTTCGAGCTAGAACATAAAGAGTATATCGTAGATATTGTAGCAAGACCCAAAATTTAATACAACAGGGTAAAAGTTATCTGTATCGAAAGGAAACTTTTTAATCTCCACTTATTGCTAAAAACAAGTTAATGCATATAGACACAAGCGTCCGCGACAGGATTCGAACCTGCAATCTTCTGATTCGAAGTCAGACGCCTTATCCGTTAGGCCACGCGGACAGAGAAATCATGAGATAAATATACTTGCGATTTTTAAAATATTTTTAAATCGAAAAAGAAAGAATATATCACACATTTTGTAACAAGAATCATAAGTAAATATAACAGATATATGGGCATCTCTTTAAAATTTAAAGATATTAACATTTACATATTTTTTAAAATATGACACAGCAAATAAGGATACGCGTCCGCGACAGGATTCGAACCTGCAATCTTCTGATTCGAAGTCAGACGCCTTATCCGTTAGGCCACAACATATGACACAGCAAATAAGGAAACGCGTCCGCGACAGGATTCGAACCTGCAATCTTCTGATTCGAAGTCAGACGCCTTATCCGTTAGGCCACGCGGACAGAGGTTTAGCGAGATAGTTGGAAATGAAATAGAAAATACATTTTCTTCTGTTAAATTAATTTTCCAGCTAGAAAACAAAGAGTATATCTTAGATATTTTAACACGATCCAAAATTTTATACAACAGGGTAAAAATTATCTGTACCAAAAAGAAACTTATTAATCTCTACTTATTGTTAAAAACATGTCACCGCATATAGAGACACAAGCGTCCGCGACAGGATTCGAACCTGCAATCTTCTGATTCGAAGTCAGACGCCTTATCCTTTAGGCCACGCGGACAGAGATTTAGCGAGATAGATTGAAATGAAATGGAAATTATATTTTCGTCTGTTAAATAAATTTTCGACCTAGAAAACAAAGAGTATATAGTAGATATTGTAACAAGACCCAAAATTGATACAACAGAGTAAAAAATATCTGTATCAAAAGGAAACTTGTTAATCTCTGTTTATTGTTAAAAACATATCAACGCATATAGACACAAGCCTCCGCGACAGGATTCGAACCTGCAATCTTCTGATTCGAAGTGAGACGCCTTATCCGTTAGGCCACGCGGACAGACATTAAGCGAGATAGATGGAAATGAAATGGAAAATATATTTTCGTCTGTCAAATAAATTTTTGAGCTAGAAAACAAAGAGTATATCGTAGATATTGTAGCAAGATCCAAAAGATAATACAACAGGGTAAAAATTATCTAAATCAAAAGGAAACTTATTAATCTCTACTTATTGTTAAAAACATGTCAACGCATATAGAAACAAGCGTCCGCGACAGGATTCGAACCTGCAATCTTCTGATTACAAGTCAGACGCCTTATCCGTTAGGCCACGCGGACAGAGAAATCATGAGATAAATATGCTTGCGTTCTTTAAATTATTTTTCTATCGAAAAAGAAAGAATATATCGCGCATTTTGTAACAAGAATCATAAGTAAATATAACAGCATATAAAGCATCTCTTTAAATTGGAAAGATATTAATCTTTATGTATTTTTAAATATATGACACAACAAATAAGGAAACGCGTCCGCGACAGGATTCGAACCTGCAATCTTTTGATTCGAAGTCAGACGCCTTATCCGTTAGGCCACGCGGACAGAGATTTAGCGAGATAGTTGGAAATGAAATGGAAAATACATTTTCTTCTGTTAAATTAATTTTCCAGCTAGAAAACAAAGAGTATATCGTAGATATTGTAACACGATCCAAAAGTTTGTACAACAGGGGAAAAATTATCTGTACCAAAAAGAAATTTATTAATCTCTATTTATTGTTAAAAACATGTCACCGCATATAGAGACACAAGCGTCCGCGACAGGATTCGAACCTTCAATCTTCTGATTCGAAGTCAGACGCCTTATCCGTTAAGCCACGCGAACAAAGAATTAGCGTGATAAATAGAAATGAAATTGAAAATATATTTGCCTCTGTTAAAGTAATTATCCAGCTAGAAAACATAGAGTACATCGTAGATTTTGTAACAAGAACCATAAGTACATATAACAGGTAAATAAAAATTTCTATCAAAAGGAAAGGTTTTTTATATTTAATTGTTCATCACAATATGGCACAGCAAAAAGAATTAAGCGTCTACGACAGGATTCGAACCTTAGATTTTCTCAATTTTCCAGCTAGAAAACAAAGAATATATCGAACATGAAACATATATAAATACAACAGATAAATAAGCTTGTCTGTTAAATTTAAATGTGTTGAACTTTACTCATTGTTAAAAACTTTACGCATTGTTAAAACTTTTCTCATTGTTAAATTAATTTTCCAGCTAGAGAATAAAGAGTGTATCGCAGATATTGTAACAAGAAACAAAAGTAAATATAACAGAGTAAAAAGCATCTGTATCAGAAGAAGAGGTATTAAATTCTATTTATTGGTAAAAACATGGTACGCATATAGAGACGCAAGCGTCCGCGACAGGATTAGATCCTGCAATCTTCTGATTCGAAGTCAGACGCCTTATCCGTTAGGCCACGCGGACAGAGAAATCATGAGATAAATATACTTGCGTTTTTAAAATATTTTTCCATCGAAAAAGAAAGAATATAACACACATTTTTAACAAGAATCATAAGTAAATATAACAGATATATAAGCATCTCTTTAAAATGGAAAGATATTAATCTTTATATATTTTTAAAAATATGACACAGCAAATAAGGAAACGCGTCCGCGACAGGATTCGAACCTGCAATCTTCTGATTCGAAGTCAGACGCCTTATCCGTTAGGCCACGCGGACAGAGGTTTAGCGAGATAGTTGCAAATGAAATGGAAAATACATTTTCTTCTGTTAAATTAATTTTCCAGCTAGAAAACAAAGAGTATATCTTAGATATTTTAACACGATCCAAAAGTTTATACAACAAGGTAAAAATTATCTGTACCAAAAAGAAACTTATTAATCTCTACTTATTGTTAAAAACATGTCACCGCATATAGAGACACAAGCGTCCGCGACAGGATTCAAACCTGCAATCTTCTGATTCGAAGTCAGACGCTTTATCCGTTAGGCCACGCGGACAGGGTTTAGCGAGATATATGGAAATGAAATGGAAAGTATATTTTCGCCTGTTACATTAATTTTCCAGCTAGAAAACAAAGAGTATATCGTAGATATTCTAACAAGTTCCAAAAGTTTATACAACAGAGTAAAAATTATCTGTATCAAAAAGAAATTTATTAATCTCTACTTATTGTTAAAAACATGTCAACGCATATAGACACAATCGTCCGCGACAGGATTCGAACCTGCAATCTACTGATTCAAAGTCAGACGCCTTATCCGTTAGGCCACGCGGACAGAGAAATCATGAGATAAATATACGTGCGTTTTTAAAATATTTTTCCATCGAAAAAGAAAGAATATATCACACATTTTGTAACAAGAATCATAAGTAAATATAACAGATATATAAGCATCACTTTAAAATGGAAAGATATTAATCTTTATATATTTTTTAAAATATGACACAGCAAATAAGGAAACGCGTCCGGGACAGGATTCAAACCTGCAATCTTCTGATTCAAATTCTGACGCTTTATCCGTTAGGCCACGCGGACAGAGATTTAGCGAGATAGTTGGAAATGAAATGGAAAATACATTTTCTTCTGTTAAATTAATTTTCCAGCTAGAAAACAAAGAGAATATCTTAGATATTATAACACGATCCAAAAGTTTATACAACAGGGTAAAAATTATCTGTACCAAAACGAAACTTATTAATCTCTACTTATTGTTAAAAACATGTCACCGCAAATAGAAACACAAGCGTCTGCGACAGGATTCGAACCTGCAATCTCCTGCTTCGAAGTCAGACGACTTATCCGTTAAGCCACGCGAACAAAGGATTAGCGTGATAAATAGAAATGAAGTTGAAAATATATTTGCCTCTGTAAAAGTAATTTTCCAGCTAGAAAACATTGAGTACATCGTAGATTTTGTAACAAGAACCATAAGTACATATAACAGGTAAATAAAAATTTCTATCAAATGGAAAGGTTTTATATATTTAATTGCTCCTCTGAATATGGCACAGCAAAAAGAATTAAGCGTCTATGACAGGATTCGAACCTTAGATTTTCTCAATTTTCCAGCTAGAAAACAAAGAATATATCGAACATGAAACATATATAAATACAACAGATAAATAAGCTTGTCTGTTAAATTTAAATGTGTTGAACTTTACTCATTGTTAAAAACTTTACTCATTGTTAAAACTTTTCTCATTGTTAAATTAATTTTCCAGCTAGAAAATAAAGAGTGTACCGCAGATATTGTAACAAGAAACAAAAGTAAATATAACAGAATAAAAGCTCCTCAGCGAAGAGTTCCTTGAACTTTCTCCAGTTGGTGCTAAGCTTGGCAGTATTCCAGATGCTGTACTTATCCAGCTCCAGAGTGTAGATGACAGGGAGATGATCCGATGGAAGCTCGTTGAATGCCTCCATGCAATAGGTATAAGGCATATTGCTGGTGATCGCAAAGTCAAGGATGTTATCCATATGAGTCGGATCGCCTGGGGCTACAATTTCAAGGTTCCTCTCGTCGGCCCAGCGTTTAAGCCGGGAGAGTTCGCATGAGAGCAGTTCCAGGCAGGGTGCTTGGCATTGAAGTCACCAGCGACTATTGCATTGGGCGAGATCTTGAAGAGAGACTGCAGGTCAGAAAGAACGGAGTTGACAGGAGCAGACGGATGAAGGTAAGTAGACACAATGGTGATCTCCGGATTGTTCTGCAAGGCAAGTTGAACGATGGTGGCCTCCCCCGCCCTCATGGGGGGTGGGAGGCGGGAATGCGGCAAGCCGCGACGAACATAAATTGCTGTGCCACCAGCGGGGTGATTGCTAACTAGAGGCCTGTCGTCATTGTATAAGTCATAGTTAGCAATCTTGCAAGATTTCCCTGGACTGAAGTGGGTCTCTTGGACCAAAAACAAATCTAAGTTATATGCTATACAAAAGTCCCTAGCTTCATTGATTTTACCTCTAAGTCCATTGGCATTCCAGATGCCAATGGTAAGATCCTTCAAGTTGCTTGCGCGAGAAACCATGGCCGGGGGGGGGGCTAAGCTTGGCTAACGAGAGCAAAAACGCTCTCGTAAATTATATTTACTTTGTCTATCTCGGTAGGAGCAGACCGAAGGGCTGGTAGGGCATTCTTAAATGCCCTGTTAGTAATTTCCATTCCATATCTCTCTTCGAATCTGAAGAGGTAATTTAGAAAATCATCAGTATCAGCAACATTAGTATGAGCTCCTTGGGGTGCTGGTAATTTAGATGTGGCTTGAATAGCCTTTTTGGGCGCTTCACTGCGTCCTGCTGTAGCGTTCGCATATGAGCGAAGCGGGTTGGCAAGCTTCCCAGTGGAGGTGGAGTTTGAGGGGGTTGGCGATTTAAATTTTGGAAACTTGGGGCAATTACGGTAGGAGGCAGGGTGCTCTCCTCCACAGTTAAAACATTTACAGGGGGCTTCGTAAGGTTTAGTGCAATCTTTAGTGAGATGGGGCTGCGCGCACTTTACGCAGTTGGGGGGGAGGTGACATCCATTACTGGTGTGAAAATAAGATTGACACCGGAAGCACTGGACGACCTGCCTGGGTCCTCTATATTTTTCGATTTTGACCATCATGTTAAACAAGTTAGTTAGTGAATAAAATTTTCATTCGCAGGGTTTTTAGCGATCTGCACGTAGTAATGAGGCATATTAATGCGGTTGGACTTGGGGCCCCTTGCCAACTGTGTGACCCTGATGGTCCTGAACCCCAAGCACTCCAACTCGCAAGAAATATCGGTTACGTCCGTGCAGATCGGAAGGCCACGGATAACGATTTTTAACGGCTTCTGGTCGTCCAGGAGGTAAGATTTAAACTCCACCTTCTTTTCGATGAGAAATCTCTGAATATTTATGTACTCATCACGAGTACTTACGTGCACTTTGAGAAAATCACCAGCATTAGTTAATTTGCTGGTGATGTTTTTAGCTATTTTATTAATATCAATTAACAGTTGTGACCAGTTAGTGGTCACGGCTATGAAAAAGGGGGGGGGGGGCGGCGTTCCTTTTTAGGAGTGTCAGATTCTATGTTAACATTTTCACTGTCAGGAGCTGCAATATCAGGCTCAGAATTATTTACAGATTGAAGGGGGGGGGGTTGTTAAGAGCATGGCAGATTGCCTGCTAGCAGTATGCCTTTTAGGAGGCTGTTGAAAACCCTCGTCGTCTACACAACGAGGGTGCTTTTTAGAGCTACTAGGCACAGAATTAATATTAGCAGAATTAACAACAGGTTTAGTTTGGTCATTAACAGGCTTGATAAGAGTCTGTGAGGCAATAGGTCTAGTAGAGGGGGTAAGAGGCATTAAATAACTGCCGGAGGAAGGCCTCCGACAGGTCTCACCATAGGCAGGCATGTTGTATTCCTTGACCAGGCCATTCAGGATTCCTTCCATGTGATTCAGGTTGCCCAGGATCTCGTCTTTTCCTTGGATGTCAGTCAGAAGTCTAAGTTTGAAATTCAACTCTTTAATCGCTTGCCGGAGGGTAACGACAGCATTAGCAGGGTCTTTGGGGAGGCCGTTGATGGTATCATTAATAACAGTAGTGTCCAAGTCCATATTAGTCACAGAAGAGTCTCCACGTGGTTCATTGCTGACCTCGTGGCAAACAGTAGCCGAGTCAGGCTTAGCAGCATCGGCGGTGGGTGAGGTCCCCGCGGCGGCAGGGGGAGAAAGCAGCATTTCCGGTCAGAGCAGGAGCGGGAGAAAAACAGGTCCTTCACGTTCGGAGGCTCGGAGGGGAATGGACAGAGAAATAATGAGATAAATATACTTGCGTTTTTTAAAATATTTTTTATGCGAAAAAGGAAGAATATAGCACACATTTTGTAACAAGAATCATAAGTAAATATATCAGATATATGAGCATCTCTTTAAAATGGAAAGATATTAATCTTTACATATTTTTTAAAATATGACACAGCAAATAAGGATGCGCGTCCGCGACAGGATTCGAACCTGCAATCTTCTGATTCGAAGTCAGACGCCTTATCCTTTAGGCCACGCGGACAGAGATTTAGCGAGATAGATTGAAATGAAATGGAAAATATATTTTCGTCTGTTAAATAAATTTTCGAGCTAGAAAACAAAAAGTATATCGTAGATATTGTAACATGACCCAAAAGTTAATACAACAGGGTAAAAATTATCTGTATCAAAAGGAAACTTATTAATCTCTACATATTGTTAAAAACATGTCAACGCTTATAGACACAAGCGTCCGCGACAGGTTTCGAACCTGCAATCTTCTGATTCGAAGTCAGACGCCTTATCCGTTAAGCCACGCGAACAAAGAATTAGCGTGATAAATAGAAATGAAATTGAAAATATATTTGCCTCTGTTAAAGTAATTATCCAGCTAGAAAACATAGAGTACATCGTAGATTTTGTAACAAGAACCATAAGTACATATAACAGGTAAATAAAAATTTCTATCAAAAGGAAAGGTTTTTTATATTTAATTGTTCATCACAATATGGCACAGCAAAAAGAATTAAGCGTCTACGACAGGATTCGAACCTTAGATTTTCTCAATTTTCCAGCTAGAAAACAAAGAATATATCGAACATGAAACATATATAAATACAACAGATAAATAAGCTTGTCTGTTAAATTTAAATGTGTTGAACTTTACTCATTGTTAAAAACTTTACGCATTGTTAAAACTTTTCTCATTGTTAAATTAATTTTCCAGCTAGAGAATAAAGAGTGTATCGCAGATATTGTAACAAGAAACAAAAGTAAATATAACAGAGTAAAAAGCATCTGTATCAGAAGAAGAGGTATTAAATTCTATTTATTGGTAAAAACATGGTACGCATATAGAGACGCAAGCGTCCGCGACAGGATTAGATCCTGCAATCTTCTGATTCGAAGTCAGACGCCTTATCCGTTAGGCCACGCGGACAGAGAAATCATGAGATAAATATACTTGCGTTTTTAAAATATTTTTCCATCGAAAAAGAAAGAATATAACACACATTTTTAACAAGAATCATAAGTAAATATAATAGATATATAAGCATCTCTTTAAAATGGAAAGATATTAATCTTTATATATTTTTAAAAATATGACACAGCAAATAAGGAAACGCGTCCGCGACAGGATTCGAACCTGCAATCTTCTGATTCGAAGTCAGACGCCTTATCCGTTAGGCCACGCGGACAGAGGTTTAGCGAGATAGTTGCAAATGAAATGGAAAATACATTTTCTTCTGTTAAATTAATTTTCCAGCTAGAAAACAAAGAGTATATCTTAGATATTTTAACACGATCCAAAAGTTTATACAGCAAGGTAAAAATTATCTGTACCAAAAAGAAACTTATTAATCTCTACTTATTGTTAAAAACATGTCACCGCATATAGAGACACAAGCGTCCGCGACAGGATTCAAACCTGCAATCTTCTGATTCGAAGTCAGACGCTTTATCCGTTAGGCCACGCGGACAGGGTTTAGCGAGATATATGGAAATGAAATGGAAAGTATATTTTCGCCTGTTACATTAATTTTCCAGCTAGAAAACAAAGAGTATATCGTAGATATTCTAACAAGTTCCAAAAGTTTATACAACAGAGTAAAAATTATCTGTATCAAAAAGAAATTTATTAATCTCTACTTATTGTTAAAAACATGTCAACGCATATAGACACAATCGTCCGCGACAGGATTAGAAACTGCAATCTTCTGATTCGAAGTCAGACGCCTTATCCGTTAGGCCACAACATATGACACAGCAAATAAGGAAACGCGTCCGCGACAGGATTCGAACCTGCAATCTTCTGATTCGAAGTCAGACGCCTTATCCGTTAGGCCACGCGAACAGAGGTTTAGCGAGATAGTTGGAAATGAAATAGAAAATACATTTTCTTCTGTTAAATTAATTTTCCAGCTAGAAAACAAAGAGTATATCTTAGATATTTTAACACGATCCAAAATTTTATACAACAGGGTAAAAATTATCTGTACCAAAAAGAAACTTATTAATCTCTTCTTATTGTTAAAAACATGTCACTGCATATAGAGACACAAGCGTCCGCGACAGGATTCGAACCTGCAATCTTCTGATTCGAAGTCAGACGCCTTATCCTTTAGGCCACGCGGACAGAGATTTAGCGAGATAGATTGAAATGAAATGGAAATTATATTTTCGTCTGTTAAATAAATTTTCGACCTAGAAAACAAAGAGTATATAGTAGATATTGTAACAAGACCCAAAATTGATACAACAGAGTAAAAAATATCTGTATCAAAAGGAAACTTGTTAATCTCTGTTTATTGTTAAAAACATATCAACGCATATAGACACAAGCGTCCGCGACAGGATTCGAACCTGCAATCTTCTGATTCGAAGTGAGACGCCTTATCCGTTAGGCCACGCGGACAGAGAAATCATGAGATAAATATACTTGCGTTTTTAAAATATTTTTCCATCGAAAAAGAAAGAATATATCACACGTTTTGTAACAAGAATCATAAGTAAATATAAGAGATATATAAACATCTCTTTAAAATGGAAAGATATTAATCTTTATATATTTTTAAAAATATGACACAGCAAATAAAGAAACGCGTCCGCGACAGGATTCGAACCTGCAATCTTTTGATTCGAAGTTAGACGCCTTATCCGTTAGGCCACGCGGACAGACATTAAGCGAGATAGATGGAAATGAAATGGAAAATATATTTTCGTCTGTTAAATAAATTTTTGAGCTAGAAAACAAAGAGTATATCGTAGATATTGTAGCAAGATCCAAAAGATAGTACAACAGGGTAAAAATTATCTAAATCAAAAGAAAACTTATTAATCTCTACTTATTGTTAAAAACATGTCAACGCATATAGAAACAAGCGTCCGCGACAGGATTCGAACCTGCAATCTTCTGATTCGAAGTCAGACGCCTTATCCGTTAGGCCACGCGGACAGAGATTTTGCGAGATAGTTGGAAATGAAATGGAAAATACATTTTCTTCTGTTAAATTAATTTTTCAGCTAGAAAACAAAGAGTATATCGTAGATATTGTAACACGATTCAAAAGTTTATACAACAGGGGAAAAATTATCTGTACCAAAAAGAAACTTATTAATCTCTACTTATTGTTAAAAATATATCACCGCATATAGAGACACAAGCGTCCGCGACAGGATTCGAACCTTCAATCTTCTGATTCGAAGTCAGACGACTTATCCGTTAAGGCACGCGAACAAAGAATTAGCGTGATAAATAGAAATGAAATTGAAAATATATTTGCCTCTGTAAAAGTAATTTTAAAGCTAGAAATCATAGAGTACATCGTAGAATTTGTAACAAGAACCATAAGTACATATAACAGGTAAATAAAAATCTCTATCAAATGGAAAGGTTTTATATATTTAATTGTTCATTAGAATATGGCACAGCAAATAGAATTAAGCGTCTACGATAGGATTCGAAACTTAGATCTTCTTAATTTTCCAGATAGAAAACAAAGAATATATCGAACATGAAACATATATAAATACAACAGATAAATAAGCTTGTCTGTAAAATGGAAATGTGTTGAACTTTACTCATTGTTAAAAACTTTACTCATTGTTAAAACTTTTTTCATTGTTAAATTAATTTTCCAGCTAGAAAATAAAGAGTGTACCGCAGATATTGTAACAAGAAACAAAAGTAAATATATTAGAGTAAAAAGCATCTGTATCAGAAGAAGAGGTATTAAATTCTATTTATTGGTAAAAACATGGTACGCATATAGAGACGCAAGCGTCCGCGACAGGATTCGAACCTGCAATCTTCTGATTCGAAGTCAGACGCCTTATCCGTTAGGCCACGCGGACAGAGAAATAATCTCAAGGTCTCAAGGACGGGGTTAGTGGAGTACCCAGGAGAGGAAATGCTTCCTCACTTTAAACTCCAGAGGAAAAGGAAAAAAGAAATGAAAAAGGAAGTAGTAAAGTTTCATTCAATCAACTAAAAGTAGCTGTGAACTAAGAGGTGCTTGGGGGGGGGGGTAGGACCTAGGTCCTAACCCTTCCCCAAGTCTTCAGAAGACTGAATGTTGGGGCCCAAGCGGGCTCCCAACAGAGTAGGAAAAGAGGGGGATATACTGGGTGCGCCCCGGGAGACGCAGGGCCTTGAGCTTGAGATGTGCCTAGTAGCAGAAAGGGGGAAGGGCTTGCCAACAATTCGCGCAATCCCAAAAGCAAGGGAGAAGTACAGCTGCTAGAGTCCGCAACTAAAAAGGAGAGCAGATAAAACTAAGATGGCCGGAATCGCTTTTTAGGGCGGAAGAAAATGTCTCTCACCGATCGAGCAGGTAACGACCGGGGGCGCTTTCGCGTGCACGGCCGACCTGGCAGATAGTGCGGGACATTGTCCAACGTAGGATTATTAACGCTTCTCAGACCTCGATGAAAATTTAGATAGAGTGTTTTGACATATTCCAAAAAAGGCCTAATTCTGAGGTCTTTATGCAGGACTTCTAGTTGGACGTAGTTCGGCAGATTAGCAAACATACGCAGTGCGTTATTTTGGATGACTTGAAGCTTCTTAAGGTGAGTCTCGGCCGCGGTACCCCAAATTGGGACACCGTACGTCATGATGGGACGTATATAGGACTTGTATAGCAATAACTTATTCTGAATGGACAGGCGGCTATTTCTAGCCAAAAGGGGGCGAAGCGGGGCAAGTGAAGACTTCACTTTCTTACAAGTTTCAGAAATGTGAAGTTTCCACGTCAATTTGGAATCAAAGTACACACCAAGGTACTTCCACGACCCAGGCCGTGCCCCTTGCCGACGAGGGCTTAAACACCAAGGTACTTGTAACTATTTTGCCAGGGAATGGGATGAATGTTTAATATCAAATTAGTGGGATGGGTTTGCCGGGGGGGGGGGGAAATGTGACAGCAGCACACTTACCGACGTTGACTTTTATTCGCCATTTAATCAACCATTGTGTCAGCTTGTCCAGATAGCTTTGTAGAATGCTGTGCACGACATGTGTCTGTTTGTGATGAGTGATCAGGGCAGTGTCATCGGCATAGAGGCCAAGGGCGACACCAGGGGAGCGAGGAAGAAAATTAATGTAAAGGTTGAACAGTTTGGGTCCAACAAGGGAACCTTGCGGGACCCCGCTAAGAACATTCCTGGGAGAGGATATGATGTCGGAAACACGGACGGCAAAACTTCGACCAGTGAGATAGGAATGAAAAATATGGATAAGATTTGGAGGGAAGGAGCGTTTGATAAGTTTAAATAGGAGCCAATTTATCCACACCTTATCAAACGCCTTCTGGAGATCCAGAAAAACAATGGACGAGCCTTCGCGTTTGCTACGCGCCTCATGGACGAGCCTTCGCGTTTGCTACGCGCCTCATGGACGAGCTCCACGACCCGCAGCAACTGGTGCTGTGTGGAATGTTTCTTCCTGAACCCATATTGTTCAGGAATAACTATATTCCTCAGGTCGCAGAACTCGTCCATGCGACGCATAAGAACAAACGCGAAAAGCTTCGAAAGACCAGAAAGAAGAGAAATCGGACGGTAGTTGACCGCAAGCGAATGGTCAAGAAATGGCTTGGGGAGGGGAGCAACAATGGCTACCTTCCAAGCCCCAGAGAAATAATTATGACGTAAGAGGAGGTTGAAGAGCTTTACTATATAATTATATAGTAAAGAAGGCAGGCTCTTCAACATCGTGGAGGTGATAAGATCCTTCCCAGGAGCTTTGTTCTTCTTGAGTTTTTGAATACGGGGCTGCAGTTCTTCCCAAGTGACATCAGTCAGTGTATAATGGATAGATGTAGTGATGAACTGTTCAACCTTGGAGTCCACGAACGCAACCGACCTAGGATCGATTACGTCGTGGTGTGGTTCAAACTGACTTCTAAGACTGTCTGCGAGCAGCTCAGCCTTCTGTGTGTGAGTAGTCGCCCTGAAGTTGGGACCTTCAAGGGTCGGAATGTGTGTTGTGCCTACGATAACGTGAGGTTGCCCTCCAAATGTTGTTGTCTTTAGTCGTTAGGGACTCAACATAGGTGTTCCATCGTGCACTGCTGTGAGCTTTGATCTTAGCTCTCACCTGTGACCGAACGAAGTTCAGCTCACGTTTGATGGCTGGGTCTCTGCTGGCCTGCCAGTCTCTACGCAGATAGTTGCGTTCTCTGATCATCTCCCTGATGTCCTGTGGAAGTCTGTGGTGGTCAACCTTGTTGCTTTTGGGCCTAGAGGATGCAGAGTAGGCATTTCGTATCATTGACTCGAGATTTCCCAACTCTGCATCCAGTTGGTCCACAGTGTTGGCAACGGGGGGGGAGCTCCTCAGCGAAGAGTTCCTTGAACTTTCTCCAGTTGGTGCTAAGCTTGGCAGTATTCCAGATGCTGTACTTATCCAGCTCCAGAGTGTAGATGACAGGGAGATGATCCGATGGAAGCTCGTTGAATGCCTCCATGCAATAGGTATAAGGCATATTGCTGGTGACCGCAAAGTCATGGACGTTATCCATATGAGTCGGATCGCCTGGGACTACAATTTCAAGGTTCCTCTCGTCGGCCCAGCGTTTAAGCCGGACACCGCGAGAGTTCGCATGAGGGCAGTTCCAGGCAGGGTGCTTGGCATTGAAGTCACCAGCGACTATTGCATGGGGCGAGATCTTGAAGAGAGACTGCAGGTCAGAAAGAACGGAGTTGACAGGAGTGAACGGATGAAGGTACGTAGACACAATGGTGATCTCCGGATTGTTCTGCAAGGCAAGTTGAACGATAGTGGCCTCCCCCGCCCTCATGGGGGGGAGGTGGGAATGCGGCAAGCCGCGACGAACATAAATTGCTGTGCCACCAGCGGGGTGATTGCTAACTAGAGGCCTGTCGTCATTGTATATGTCATAGTTAGCAATCTTGCAAGATTTCCCTGGACTGAAGTGGGTCTCTTGGACCAAAAACAAATCTAAGTTATATGCTATACAAAAGTCCCTAGCTTCATTGATTTTACCTCTAAGTCCATTGGCATTCCAGATGCCAATGGTAAGATCCTTCAAGTTGCTTGCGCGAGAAACCATGGCCGGGGGGGGGCTAAGCTTGGCTAACGAGAGCAAAAACGCTCTCGTAAATTATATTTACTTTGTCTATCTCGGTAGGAGCAGACCGAAGGGCTGGTAGGGCATTCTTAAATGCCCTGTTAGTAATTTCCATTCCATATCTCTCTTCGAATCTGAAGAGGTAATTTAGAAAATCATCAGTATCAGCAACATTAGTATATAAATAAACATATATAAATACAACAGATAAATAAGCTTGTCTGTTAAATGGAAATGTGTTGAACTTTACTCATTGTTAAAAACTTTACTCATTGTTAAAACTTTTCTCATTGTTAAATTAATTTTCCAGCTAGAAAATAAAGAGTGTACCGCAGATATTGTAACAAGAAACAAAAGTAAATATATTAGAGTAAAAAGCATCTGTATCAGAAGAAGAGGTATTAAATTCTATTTATTGGTAAAAACATGGTACGCATATAGAGACGCAAGCGTCCGCGACAGGATTCGAACCTGCAATCTTCTGATTCGAAGTCAGACGCCTTATCCGTTAGGCCACGCGGACAGAGAAATAATCTCAAGGTCTCAAGGACGGGGTTAGTGGAGTACCCAGGAGAGGAAATGCTTCCTCCCTTTAAACTCCAGAGGAAAAGGAAAAAAGAAATGAAAAAGGAAGTAGTAAAGTTTCATTCAATCAACTAAAAGTAGCTGTGAACTAAGAGGTGCTTGGGGGGGGGGGTAGGACCTAGGTCCTAACCCTTCCCCAAGTCTTCAGAAGACTGAATGTTGGGGCCCAAGCGGGCTCCCAACAGAGTAGGAAAAGAGGGGGATAGACTGGGTGCGCCCCGGGAGACGCAGGGCCTTGAGCTTGAGATGTGCCTAGTAGCAGAAAGGGGGAAGGGCTTGCCAACAATTCGCGCAATCCCAAAAGCAAGGGAGAAGTACAGCTGCTAGAGTCCGCAACTAAAAAGGAGAGCAGATAAAACTAAGATGGCCGGAATCGCTTTTTAGGGCGGAAGAAAATGTCTCTCACCGATCGAGCAGGTAACGACCGGGGGCGCTTTCGCGTGCACGGCCGACCTGGCAGATAGTGCGGGACATTGTCCAACGTAGGATTATTAACGCTTCTCAGACCTCGATGAAAATTTAGAGAGAGTGTTTTGACATATTCCAAAAAAGGCCTAATTCTGAGGTCTTTATGCAGGACTTCTAGTTGGACGTAGTTCGGCAGATTAGCAAACATACGCAGTGCGTTATTTTGGATGACTTGAAGCTTCTTAAGGTGAGTCTCGGCCGCGGTACCCCAAATTGGGACACCGTACGTCATGATGGGACGTATATAGGACTTGTATAGCAATAACTTATTCTGAATGGACAGGCGGCTATTTCTAGCCAAAAGGGGGCGAAGCGGGGCAAGTGAAGACTTCACTTTCTTACAAGTTTCAGAAATGTGAAGTTTCCACGTCAATTTGGAATCAAAGTACACACCAAGGTACTTCCACGACCCAGGCCGTGCCCCTTGCCGACGAGGGCTTAAACACCAAGGTACTTGTAACTATTTTGCCAGGGAATGGGATGAATGTTTAATATCAAATTAGTGGGATGGGTTTGCCGGGGGGGGGGAAATGTGACAGCAGCACACTTACCGACGTTGACTTTTATTCGCCATTTAATCAACCATTGTGTCAGCTTGTCCAGATAGCTTTGTAGAATGCTGTGCACGACATGTGTCTGTTTGTGATGAGTGATCAGGGCAGTGTTATCGGCATAGAGGCCAAGGGCGACACCAGGGGAGCGAGGAAGAAAATTAATGTAAAGGTTGAACAGTTTGGGTCCAACAAGGGAACCTTGCGGGACCCCGCTAAGAACATTCCTGGGAGAGGATATGATGTCGGAAACACGGACGGCAAAACTTCGACCAGTGAGATAGGAATGAAAAATATGGATAAGATTTGGAGGGAAGGAGCGTTTGATAAGTTTAAATAGGAGTCAATTTATCCACACCTTATCAAACGCCTTCTGGAGATCCAGAAAAACAATGGACGAGCCTTCGCGTTTGCTACGCGCCTCATGGACGAGCCTTCGCGTTTGCTACGCGCCTCATGGACGAGCTCCACGACCCGCAGCAACTGGTGCTGTGTGGAATGTTTCTTCCTGAACCCATATTGTTCAGGAATAACTATATTCCTCAGGTCGCAGAACTCGTCCATGTGACGCATAAGAACAAACGCGAAAAGCTTCGAAAGACCAGAAAGAAGAGAAATCGGACGGTAGTTGACCGCAAGCGAATGGTCAAGAAATGGCTTGGGGAGGGGAGCAACAATGGCTACCTTCCAAGCCCCAGAGAAATAATTATGACGTAAGAGGAGGTTGAAGAGCTTTACTATATAATTATATAGTAAAGAAGGCAGGCTCTTCAACATCGTGGAGGTGATAAGATCCTTCCCAGGAGCTTTGTTCTTCTTGAGTTTTTGAATACGGGGCTGCAGTTCTTCCCAAGTGACATCAGTCAGTGTATAAGGGATAGATGTAGTGATGAACTGTTCAACCTTGGAGTCCACGAACGCAACCGACCTAGGATCGATTACGTCGTGGTGTGGTTCAAACTGACTTCTAAGACTGTCTGCGAGCAGCTCAGCCTTCTGTGTGTGAGTAGTCGCCCTGAAGTTGGGACCTTCAAGGGTCGGAATGTGTGTTGTGCCTACGATAACGTGAGGTTGCCCTCCAAATGTTGTTGTCTTTAGTCGTTAGGGACTCAACATAGGTGTTCCATCGTGCACTGCTGTGAGCTTTGATCTTAGCTCTCACCTGTGACCGAACGAAGTTCAGCTCACGTTTGATGGCTGGGTCTCTGCTGGCCTGCCAGTCTCTACGCAGATAGTTGCGTTCTCTGATCATCTCCCTGATGTCCTGTGGAAGTCTGTGGTGGTCAACCTTGTTGCTTTTGGGCCTAGAGGATGCAGAGTAGGCATTTCGTATCATTGACTCGAGATTTCCCAACTCTGCATCCAGTTGGTCCACAGTGTTGGCAACGGGGGGGGAGCTCCTCAGCGAAGAGTTCCTTGAACTTTCTCCAGTTGGTGCTAAGCTTGGCAGTATTCCAGATGCTGTACTTATCCAGCTCCAGAGTGTAGATGACAGGGAGATGATCCGATGGAAGCTCGTTGAATGCCTCCATGCAATAGGTATAAGGCATATTGCTGGTGACCGCAAAGTCATGGACGTTATCCATATGAGTCGGATCGCCTGGGACTACAATTTCAAGGTTCCTCTCGTCGGCCCAGCGTTTAAGCCGGACACCGCGAGAGTTCGCATGAGGGCAGTTCCAGGCAGGGTGCTTGGCATTGAAGTCACCAGCGACTATTGCATGGGGCGAGATCTTGAAGAGAGACTGCAGGTCAGAAAGAACGGAGTTGACAGGAGTGAACGGATGAAGGTACGTAGACACAATGGTGATCTCCGGATTGTTCTGCAAGGCAAGTTGAACGATGGTGGCCTCCCCCGCCCTCATGGGGGGGAGGTGGGAATGCGGCAAGCCGCGACGAACATAAATTGCTGTGCCACCAGCGGGGTGATTGCTAACTAGAGGCCTGTCGTCATTGTATATGTCATAGTTAGCAATCTTGCAAGATTTCCCTGGACTGAAGTGGGTCTCTTGGACCAAAAACAAATCTAAGTTATATGCTATACAAAAGTCCCTAGCTTCATTGATTTTACCTCTAAGTCCATTGGCATTCCAGATGCCAATGGTAAGATCCTTCAAGTTGCTTGCGCGAGAAACCATGGCCGGGGGGGGGCTAAGCTTGGCTAACGAGAGCAAAAACGCTCTCGTAAATTATATTTACTTTGTCTATCTCGGTAGGAGCAGACCGAAGGGCTGGTAGGGCATTCTTAAATGCCCTGTTAGTAATTTCCATTCCATATCTCTCTTCGAATCTGAAGAGGTAATTTAGAAAATCATCAGTATCAGCAACATTAGTATGAGCTCCTTGGGGTGCTGGTAATTTAGATGTGGCTTGAATAGTTTTTTTGGGCGCTTCACTGCGTCCTGCTGTAGCGTTCGCATATGAGCGAAGCGGGTTGGCAAGCTTCCCAGTGGAGGTGGAGTTTGAGGGGGGGGGGGAATTAAATTTCGGAAACTTGGGGCAATTACGGTAGGAGGCAGGGTGCTCTCCTCCACAGTTAAAACATTTACAAGGGTCTTCGTAAGGTTTAGTGCAATCTTTAGTGAGATGGGTCTGCGCGCACTTTACGCAGTTGGGGGGGAGGTGACATCCATTACTGGTGTGAAAATAAGATTGACACCGGAAGCACTGGACGACCTGAATCGGTCCTCTATATTTTTCTATTTTGACCATCATGTTAAACAAGTTAGTTAGTGAATAAAATTTTCCTTAGCAGGGTTTTTAGCGATCTGCACGTAGTAAAGAGGCATATCAATGCGGTTGGACTTGGGGCCCCTTGCCAACTGCGTGACGCTGATGGGCCTGAACCCCAAGCACTCCAACTCGCTAGAAATATCGGTTACGTCCGTGCAGATCGGAAAGCCACGGATAACGATTTTTAACGGCTTCTGGTCTTCCAGGAGGTAAGATTTAAACTCCACCTTCTTTTCGATGAGAAATCTCTGAATATTTATGTACTCATCACGAGTACTTACGTGCACTTTGAGAAAATCACCAGCATTAGTTAATTTGCTGGTGATGTTTTTAGCTATTTTATTAATATCAATTAACAGTTGTGACCAGTTAGTGGTCACGGCTATGAAAAAGGGGGGGGGGGCGGCGTTCCTTTTTAGGAGCGTCAGATTCTATGTTAACATTTTCACTGTCAGGAGCTGCAATATCAGGCCCAGAATTATTTAGAGATTGAGGGGGGGGGGTTGTTAAGAGCATGACAGATTGCCTGCTAGCAGTATGCCTTTTAGGAGGCTGTTGAAAACCCTCGTCGTCTACACAACGAGGGTGCTTTTTAGAGCTACTAGGCACAGAATTAATATTAGCAGAATTAACAACAGGTTTAGATTGGTCATTAACAGGCTTGCTAAGAGTCTGTGAGGCAATAGGTCTGGTAGAGGGGGTAAGAGGCATTAAATAACTGCCGGAGGAAGGCCTCCGACAGGTCTCACCATAGGCAGGCATGTTGTATTCCTTGACCAGGCCATTCAGGATTCCTTCCATGTGATTCAGGTTGCCCAGGATCTCGTCTTTTCCTTGGATGTCAGTCAGAAGTCTAAGTTTGAAATTCAACTCTTTAATCGCTTGCCGGAGGGTAACGACAGCATTAGCAGGGTCTTTGGGGAGGCCGTTGATGGTATCATTAATAACAGTAGTGTCCAAGTCCATATTAGTCACAGAAGAGTCTCCACGTGGTTCATTGCTGACCTCGTGGCAACAGTAGCCGAGTCAGGCTTAGCAGCATCGGCGGTGGGTGACGCCCCCGCGGCGGCAGGGAGAGAAAGCAGCATTTCCGGTCAGAGCAGGAGCGGGAGAAAAACAGGTCCTTCACGTTTGGCGGCTCGGAGGGGAATGGACAGAGAAATAATGAGATAAATATAATTGCGTTTTTTAAAATATTTTTTATGCGAAAAAGGAAGAATATAGCACACATTTTGTAACAAGAACCATAAGTAAATATATCAGATATATGAGCATCTCTTTAAAATGGAAAGATATTAATCTTTACATATTTTTTAAAATATGACACAGCAAATAAGGATGCGCGTCCGCGACAGGATTCGAACCTGCAATCTTCTGATTCGAAGACAGACGCCTTATCCTTTAGGGCACGCGGACAGAGATTTAGCGAGATAGATTGAAATGAAATGGAAAATATATTTTCGTCTGTTAAATAAATTTTCGAGCTAGAAAACAAAAAGTATATCGTAGATATTGTAACATGACCCAAAAGTTAATACAACAGGGTAAAAATTATCTGTATCAGAAGGAAACTTATTAATCTCTACATATTGTTAAAAACATGTCAACGCTTATAGACACAAGCGTCCGCGACAGGATTCGAACCTGCAATCTTCTGATTACAAGTCAGACGCCTTATCCGTTAGGCCACGCGGACAGAGAAATCATGAGATAAATATGCTTGCGTTCTTTAAATTATTTTTCTATCGCAAAAGAAAAAATATATCGCGCATTTTGTAACAAGAATCATAAGTAAATATAACAGCATATAAAGCATCTCTTTAAATTGGAAATATATTAATCTTTATGTATTTTTAAATATATGACACAACAAATAAGGAAACGCGTCCGCGACAGGATTCGAACCTGCAATCTTTTGATTCGAAGTCAGACGCCTTATCCGTTAGGCCACGCGGACAGAGATTTAGCGAGATAGTTGGAAATGAAATGGAAAATACATTTTCTTCTGTTAAATTAATTTTCCAGCTAGAAAACAAAGAGTATATCGTAGATATTGTAACACGATCCAAAAGTTTGTACAACAGGGGAAAAGTTATCTGTACCAAAAAGAAACTTATTAATCTCTACTTATTGTTAAAAACATGTCACCGCATATAGAGACACAAGCGTCCGCGAGAGTATTCGAACCTTTAATCTTCTGATTCGAAGTCAGACGCCTTATCCGTTAAGCCACGCGAACAAAGAATTAGCGTGATAAATAGAAATGAAATTGAAAATATATTTGCCTCTGTTAAAGTAATTATCCAGCTAGAAAACATAGAGTACATCGTAGATTTTGTAACAAGAACCATAAGTACATATAACAGGTAAATAAAAATTTCTATCAAAAGGAAAGGTTTTTTATATTTAATTGTTCATCACAATATGGCACAGCAAAAAGAATTAAGCGTCTACGACAGGATTCGAACCTTAGATTTTCTCAATTTTCCAGCTAGAAAACAAAGAATATATCGAACATGAAACATATATAAATACAACAGATAAATAAGCTTGTCTGTTAAATTTAAATGTGTTGAACTTTACTCATTGTTAAAAACTTTACTCATTGTTAAAACTTTTCTCATTGTTAAATTAATTTTCCAGCTAGAGAATAAAGAGTGTACCGCAGATATTGTAACAAGAAACAAAAGTAAATATAACAGAGTAAAAAGCATCTGTATCAGAAGAAGAGGTATTAAATTCTATTTATTGGTAAAAACATGGTACGCATATAGAGACGCAAGCGTCCGCGACAGGATTAGATCCTGCAATCTTCTGATTCGAAGTCAGACGCCTTATCCGTTAGGCCACGCGGACAGAGAAATCATGAGATAAATATACTTGCGTTTTTAAAATATTTTTCCATCGAAAAAGAAAGAATATAACACACATTTTTAACAAGAATCATAAGTAAATATAACAGATATATAAGCATCTCTTTAAAATGGAAAGATATTAATCTTTATATATTTTTAAAAATATGACACAGCAAATAAGGAAACGCGTCCGCGACAGGATTCGAACCTGCAATCTTCTGATTCGAAGTCAGACGCCTTATCCGTTAGGCCACGCGGACAGAGGTTTAGCGAGATAGTTGGAAATGAAATGGAAAATACATTTTCTTCTGTTAAATTAATTTTCCAGCTAGAAAACAAAGAGTATATCTTAGATATTTTAACACGATCCAAAAGTTTATACAACAAGGTAAAAATTATCTGTACCAAAAAGAAACTTATTAGTCTCTACTTATTGTTAAAAACATGTCACCGCATATAGAGACACAAGCGTCCGCGACAGGATTCAAACCTGCAATCTTCTGATTCGAAGTCAGACGCTTTATCCGTTAGGCCACGCGGACAGGGTTTAGCGAGATATATGGAAATGAAATGGAAAGTATATTTTCGCCTGTTACATTAATTTTCCAGCTAGAAAACAAAGAGTATATCGTAGATATTCTAACAAGTTCCAAAAGTTTATACAACAGAGTAAAAATTATCTGTATCAAAAAGAAAATTATTAATCTCTACTTATTGTTAAAAACATGTCAACGCATATAGACACAATGGTCCGCGACAGGATTCGAACCTGCAATCTTCTGATTCAAAGTCAGACGCCTTATCCGTTAGGCCACGCGGACAGAGAAATCATGAGATAAATATACGTGCGTTTTTAAAATATTTTTCCATCGAAAAAGAAAGAATATATCACACATTTTGTAACAAGAATCATAAGTAAATATAACAGATATATAAGCATCACTTTAAAATGGAAAGATATTAATCTTTATATATTTTTAAAAATATGACACAGCAAATAAGGAAACGCGTCCGGGACAGGATTCAAACCTGCAATCTTCTGATTCAAATTCTGACGCTCTATCCGTTAGGCCACGCGGACAGAGATTTAGCGAGATAGATTGAAATGAAATGGAAAATATATTTTCGTCTGTTAAATAAATTTTCGAGCTAGAAAACAAAGAGTATATCGTAGATATTGTAACAAGACCCAAAAGTTAATACAACAGGGTAAAAATTATCTGTATCAAAAGGAAACTTATTAATCTCTACTTATTTTTAAAAACATTTCAACGCATATAGACACAAGCGTCCGCGACAGGATTCGAACCTGCAATCTTCTGATTCGAAGTCAGACGCCTTCTCCGTTAAGCCACGCGAACAAAGGATTAGCGTGATAAATAGAAATGAAATTGAAAATATATTTGCCTCTGTAAAAGTAATTTTCCAGCTAGAAAACATAGAGAACATCGTAGATTTTGTAACACAAACCATAAGTACATATAACAGGTAAATAAAAATCTCTATCAAATGGAAAGGTTTTATATATTTAATTGTTCATCAGAATATGGCACAGCAAAAAGAATTAAGCGTCTACGACAGGATTCGAACCTTAGATTTTCTCAATTTTCCTGCTAGAAAACAAAGAATATATCGAACATGAAACATATATATATACAACAGATAAATAAGCTTGTCTGTTAAATTTAAATGTGTTGAACTTTACTCATTGTTAAAAACTTTACTCATTGTTAAAACTTTTCTCATTGTTAAATTAATTTTCCAGCAAGAGAATAAAGAGTGTACCGCAGATATTGTAACAAGAAACAAAAGTAAATATAACAGAGTAAAAAGCATCTGTATCAGAAGAAGAGGTATTAAATTCTATTTATTGGAAAAACATGGTACGCAAATAGAGACGCAAGCGTCCGCGACAGGATTCGAACCTGCAATCTTCTGATTCGAAGTCAGACGCCTTATCCGTTAGGTCACGCGGACAGAGAAATGATGAGATAAATATACTTGCGTTTTTTGAAATATTTTTCCTGCAAAAAAGAAAGAATATATCACATATTTTGTAACAAGGATCATAAGTAAATAAAACTGATATATGAGCATCTCTTTAAAATGGAAAGATATTAATATTTATATATTTTTTAAAATATGACACAGCAAATAAGGATACGCGTACGCGACAGGATTCGAACCTGCAATCTTCTGATTCGAAGTCAGACGCCTTATCCGTTAGGCCACGCGGACAGAGAAATAATGAGATAAATATACTTGCGTTTTTTAAAATATTTTTCCTGCGAAAAAAAAGAATATATCACACATTTTGTAACAAGAATCATAAGTAAATATAACAGATATATGAGCATCTCTTTAAAATAGAAAGACATTAATATTTACATATTTTTTAAAATTTGACACAGCAAATAAGGATACGCGTCCGCGACAGTATTCGAGCCTGCAGTCTTCTGATTCGAAGCCAGACGCCTTATCCGTTAGGCCACGCGGACAGAGATTTAGCGAGATATATGGAAATGAAATGGAAAGTATATTTTCGCCTGTTACATTAATTTTCCAGCTAGAAAACAAAGAGTATATCGTAGATATTCTAACAAGTTCCAAAAGTTTATACAACAGGGTAAAAATTATCTGTATCAAAAGGAAACTTATTAATCTCTACTTATTGTTAAAAACATGTCAACGCATATAGACACAATCGTCCGCGACAGGATTCGAACCTGCAATCTTCTGATTCGAAGTCAGACGCCTTATCCGTTAGGCCACGCGGACAGAGAAATCACGAGATAAATATACTTGCGTTTTTAAAATATTTTTCCATCGAAAAAGAAAGAATATATCACACATTTTGTAACAAGAATCATAAGTAAATATAACAGATATATGAGCATCTCTTTAAAATAGAAAGATATTAATATTTACATATTTTTTAAAATATGACACAGCAAATAAGGATACGCGTCCGCGACAGTATTCGAGCCTGCAGTCTTCTGATTCGAAGCCAGACGCCTTATCCGTTAAGCCACGCGAACAAAGGATTAGCGTGATAAATAGAAATGAAATTTAAAATATATTTGCCTCTGTAAAAGTAATTTTAGAGCTAGAAATCATTGAGTACATCGAAGATTTTGTAACAAGAACCATAAGTACATATAACAGGTAAATAAAAATTTCTATCAAAAGGAAAGGTTTTTTATATTTAATTGTTCATCAGAATATGGCACAGCAAAAAGAATTAAGCGTCTACGACAGAATTCGAACCTTAGATTTTCTCAATTTTCCAGCTAGAAAACAAAGAATATATCGAACATGAAACATATATATATACAACAGATAAATAAGCTTGTCTGTTAAATTTAAATGTGTTGAACTTTACTCATTGTTAAAAACTTTACTCATTGTTAAAACTTTTCTCATTGTTAATTAATTTTCCAGCTAGAGAATAAAGAGTGTACAGCAGATATTGTAACAAGAAACAAAAGTAAATATTACAGAGTAAAAAGCATCTGTATCAGAAGAAGAGGCATTAAATTCTATTTATTGGTAAAAACATGGTACGCAAATAGAGACGCAAGCGTCCGCGACAGGATTCGAACCTGCAATCTTCTGATTCGAAGTCAGACGCCTTATCCGTTAGGTCACGCGGACAGAGAAATGATGAGATAAATATACTTGCGTTTTTTGAAATATTTTTCCTGCAAAAAAGAAAGAATATATCACATATTTTGTAACAAGGATCATAAGTAAATAAAACTGATATATGAGCATCTCTTTAAAATGGAAAGATATTAATATTTATATATTTTTTAAAATATGACACAGCAAATAAGGATACGCGTACGCGACAGGATTCGAACCTGCAATCTTCTGATTCGAAGTCAGACGCCTTACCCGTTAGGCCACGCGGACAGAGAAATCATGAGATAAATATACTTGCGTTTTTAAAATATTTTTCCATCGAAAAAGAAAGAATATAACACACATTTTTAACAAGAATCATAAGTAAATATAACAGATATATAAGCATCTCTTTAAAATGGAAAGATATTAATCTTTATATTTTTTTAAAAATATGACACAGCAAATAAGGAAACGCGTCCGCGACAGGATTCGAACCTGCAATCTTCTGATTCGAAGTCAGACGCCTTATCCGTTAGGCCACGCGGAGAGAGGTTTAGCGAGATAGTTGGAAATGAAAGGGAAAATACATTTTCTTCTGTTAAATTAATTTTCCAGCTAGAAAACAAAGAGTATATCTTAGATATTTTAACACGATCCAAAAGTTTATACAACAAGGTAAAAATTATCTGTACCAAAAAGAAACTTATTAATCTCTACTTATTGTTAAAAACATGTCACCGCATATAGAGACACAAGTGTCCGCGACAGGATTCGAACCTGCAATCTTCTGATTCGAAGTCAGACGCCTTATCCGTTAGGCCACGCGGACAGAGAAATGATGAGATAAATATACTTGCGTTTTTTGAAATACTTTTCCTGCAAAAAAAAAAGAATATATCACATATTTTGTAACAAGACTCATAAGTAAATATAACTGATATATGAGCATCTCTTTAAAATGGAAAGATATTAATATTTACATATTGTTTAATATGTGACACAGCAAATAAGGATACGCGTCAGCGACAGGATTCGAACCTGCAATCTTCTGATTCGAAGTCAGACGCCTTATCCGTTAGGCCACGCGGACAGAGAAATGATGAGATAAATATACTTGCGTTTTTTGAAATACTTTTCCTGCAAAAAAAAAGGATATATCACATATTTTGTAACAAGAATCATAAATAAATATAACAGATATATGAGCATCTCTTTAAAATAGAAAGATATTTATATTTACATATTTTTTTAAATATGACACAGCAAATAAGGATACGCGTCCGCGACAGTATTCGAGCCTGCAGTCTTCTGATTCGAAGCCAGACGCCTTATCCGTTAGGCCACGAGGACAGAGATTTAGACAGATATATAGAAATGAAATGGAAAATATATTTTCGCCTGTTACATTAATTTTCCAGCTAGAAAACAAAGAGTATATCTTAAAAATTGTAACACGATCCAAAAGTTTATACAACAGGGTAAAAATTATCTGTACCAAAAAGAAACTTATTAATCTCTACTTATTGTTAAAAACATGTCACCGCATATAGAGACACAAGCGTCCGCGACAGGATTCGAACCTGCAATCTTCTGATTCGAAGTCAGTCGCCTTATCCATTAGGCCACGCGGACAGCGGTTTAGCTAGATAGTTGGAAATGAAATGGACAATACATTTTCTTCTGTTAAATTAATTTTCCAGCTAGAAAACAAAGAGTATATCTTAGATATTGTAACACGATCCAAAAGTTTATACAACAGGGTAAAAATTATCTGTACCAAAAAGAATCTTATTAATCTCTACTTATTGTTAAAAACATGTCACCGCATATAGAGACACAAGCGTCCGCGACAGGATTCGAAAATGCAATCTTCTGATTCGAAGTCAGACGCCTTATCCTTTAGGTCACGCGGACAGAGATTTAACGAGATAGATTGAAATGAAATGGAAAATATATTTTCGTCTGTTAAATAATTTTTCGACCTAGAAAACAAAGAGTATATCGTAGATATTGTAACAAGACCCAAAATTAATACAACAGAGTAGAAAATATCTCTATCAAAAGGAAACTTATTAATCTCTGTTTATTGTTAAAAACATATAAACGCATATAGATACAAGCGTCCGCGACAGGATTCGAACTTGCAATCTTCTGATTCGAAGTGAAACGCCTTATCCCTTAGGCCACGCGGACAGAGAAATCATGAGATAAATATATATGCGTTTTTAAAATATTTTTCCATCGAAAAAGAAAGAATATATCACACGTTTTGTAACAAGAATCATAAGTAAATATAACAGATATATGAGCATCTCTTTAAAATGGAAAGATAAAATTATTTACATATTTTTTAAAATATGACACAGCAAATAAAGATACGCGTCCGCGACAGGATTCGAACCTGCAATCTTCTGATTCGAAGTCAGACGCCTTATCCGTTAGGCCACGCGAACAGAGAAATGATGAGATAAATATACTTGCGTTTTTAAAATATTTTTCCATCGAAAAAGAAAGAATATATCACACATTTTGTAACAAGAATCATAAGTAAATATAACAGATATATAAGCATCTCTTTAAAATGGAAAGATATTAATATTTACATATTTTTTAAAATATGACACAACAAATAAGGATACGCGTCCGCGACAGGATTCGAACCTGCAATCTTCTGATTCGAAGTCAGACGCCTTATACGTTAGGCCACGCGGACAGAGAAATAATGAGATAAATATACTTGCGTTTTTAAAATATTTTTCCATCATAAAAGAAAGAATATATCACACATTTTGTAACAAGAATCATAAGTAAATATAACAGATATATGAGCATCTCTTTAAAATGGAAAGATATTAATCTTTATATATTTTTAAAAATATGACACAGCAAATAAGGAAACGCGTCCGGGACCGGATTTAAACCTGCAATCTTCTGAATCGAAGTCAGACGCCTTATCCGTTAGACCACGCGGACAGTGATTTAGCGAGATAGATGGAAATGAAATGGAAAATATATTTTCGTCTATTAAATTAATTTTCCAGCTAGAATATAAAGAAAATATCGAACATGAACCATATATAAATACAACAGACAAATAAGTATGTCTGTTAAATGCAAATGTGTTAAACTTTACTCATTGTTAAAAACATTGTACCGCATATAAAGATGTTAGCGTCCGCGACAGGATTTGAACCTGCAATCTTTTGATTCCAAGTCAGCCGTCTCATCCTTCAGGCCTCGCGGACAGAGAAATCATGAGATAAATATACTTGCGTTTTTTAAAATATTTTTCCTGCGAAAAAGGAAGAATATATCACACATTTTGTAACAAGAATCATAAGTAAATATAACAGATATATACGCATCTCTTTAAAATGGAAAAATATTAATCTTTATATATTTTTAAAAATTTGACACAGCAAATAAGGAAACGCGTCCGCGACAGGATTCGAACCTGCAATCTTCTGATTCGAAGTCAGACGCCTTCTCCGTTAAGCCACGCGAACAAAGGATTAGCGTGATAAATAGAAATGAAATTGAAAATATATTTGCCTCTGTAAAAGTATTTTCCAGCTAGAAAACATTGAGTACATCGTAGATTTTGTAACAAGAACCATAAGTACATATAACAGGTAAATAAAAATTTTTATCAAAAGGAAAGGTTTTATATATTTAATTGTTCATCAGAATATGGCACAGCAAAAAGAATTAAGCGTCTACGACAGGATTCGAACCTTAGATTTTCTCAATATTCCAGCTAGAAAACAAAGAATATATCGAACATGAAACATATAACAATACAACAGATAAATAAGCTTGTCTGTTAAATTTAAATGTGTTGAACTTTACTCATTGTTAAAAACTTTACTCATTGTTAAAACTTTTCTCATAGTTAAATTAATTTTCCAGGTAGAGAATAAAGAGTGTACCGCAGATATTGTAACAAGAAACAAAAGTAAATATAACAGAGTAAAAAGCATCTGTATCAGAAGAAGAGGTATTAAATTATATTTATTGGTAAAAACATGGTACGCATATAGAGACGCAAGCTTCCGCGACAGGATTCGAACCTGCAAACTTCTGATTCGAAGTCAGACGCCTTATCCGTTAGGCCACGCGGACAGAGAAATGATGAGATAAATATACTTGCGTTTTTTGAAATATTTTTCCTGCAAAAAAGAAAGAATATATCACATATTTTGTAACAAGAATCATAAGTAAATATAGCTGATATATGAGCATCTCTTTAAATTGGAAAGATATTAATATTTACATATTTTTTAAAATATGACACAGCAAATAAGGATACGCGTCCGCGACAGGATTCGAACCTGCAATCTTCTGATTCGAAGTCAGACGCCTTATCCGTTAGGCCACGCGGACAGAGAATTAATGAGATAAATATACTTGAGTTTTTTAAAATATTTTTCCTGCGAAAAAGAAAGAATATATCACACATTTTGTAACAAGAATCATAAGTAAATATAACAGATATATGAGCATCTCTTTAAAATAGAAAGATATTAATATTTACATATTTTTTAAAATATGACACAGCAAATAAGGATACGCGTCCGAGACAGTATTCGAGCAGGCAGTCTTCTGATTCGAAGCCAGACGCCTTATCCGTTAGGCCACGCGGACAGAGATTTAGCGAGATATATGGAAATGAAATGGAAAATATATTTTCGCCTGTTACATTAATTTTCCAGGTAGAAAACAAAGAGTATATCGTAGATATTCTAACAAGTTCCAAATGTTTATACAACAGGATAAAAATTATCTGTATCAAAAGGAAACTTATTAATCTCTATTTATTGTTAAAAACATGTCACCGCATATAGAGACACAACCGTCCGCGACAGGATTCGAACCTGCAATCTTCTGATTCGAAGTCAGAAGCCTTATCCGTTAGGCCACGCGGACAGAGAAATAATGAGATAAATATACTTGGATTCAAGGATTCAAGGAGTTTCCAAATTACGGAGTACCCAGGCAGCCGCAGGCTGCCTTTAAACTTCAAACATAAGGGGGGCGGGGGATAGTAACAAAAGAAGACTTTTACATAAACGAAGGTTCAATAAAGAAACGGGCAGAGCTCATCGAAACCTGTTGTGACAAGTCACAGCAGGAATCGGACGAGTCGCATAATTTGGAAAATGAGGATTTAAATTTCCTCGAAAGAAGAGAAGGGGGCTGGTCGAGCAGTGCTCCGAAGAGCACCGGCCTTGAATCGATGAAAATCTGCGTGCGCAACACGCTGAACAAGAATAACCTAACAGAAAACCCGACTTGCCCAAACAAACTAAGCAAGGAGGGGCTGACCAACAGAGTCAACGGGGAGGCCGCTTAAGGCGGCATACAAAATACTTATACGGTCAAGATAATCTTCAGCTGCTCTTAAAAGGGGGATGACTTTAGTGTAACATTCATGTATATGATTAGGGTGAAAATAGCTCCTGTAACCACACAGCATACCTATAATTTCTTGATTTAAGTCATTTTTCTCTTTTAATTCATAGGAATTTGATGGGTTTGGATTTTTAGTTTTCATTACCGGTTGTGAGGGAAGCTCAGGAAAATCTTCTGGGTTATTTTGAAAAGCCTTTGCATAAGAAATATTTTTATTTATATATTTTGATTTAAATTTATTGTTTAGATTTTGATTAGTATTCACAGGGAGCCTAGGCTTGGGTTTCGGGAATTTCAGGCAGCCACGATAACTGGCAGGGTGGACGCAACCACAGTTGGCGCACGTGCAGGGGGTACATTTAGATTTTAAGCATTCGTAAGATTTATGGGGGCCTGCGCATTTTACGCTTTTAGGGGGGAGGAAACATTGATTTGATGAATGATGAAAGGTTTGGCAGGAAAAACACTGGCTCGCTTGAGCTCTACCTCTATATCTCTCGATTTTGATTTCTAAGCCTAACATAATTTTTATTTGATATATTTGGACCGACTCTGGAGTTTTGGGGCACTGCACATAGAACAGGGGCATTAATTTTTTATTTGTTTTTGGGCCTTTATACAATTGAGTTACATTACGATATTTTATTTTATTATGGGAAAGTTCCGCCTTAATTGCTTCTATATCAGTTGGCACGGGGAGACCCCTAATAACAACCTTAAGCGGTTTTTCTTCGTTAAGCAAGAAAGTCCTATAAAAAAGTTTTTCATCATTTAATTTGCGTTGAATTGCAATATATTCCTCTCTAGAGCTAACTTGAAGTTTAACTAGTTCTCCTCTCAGGTTACCATAAATATACTTGCGTTTTTTAAAATAATTTTCCTGCGAAAAAGAAAGAATATATTACACATTTTGTAACAAGAATCATAAGTAAATATAACAGATATATGAGCATCTCTTTAAAATGGAAAATATCAATATTTACATATTTTTTAAAATATGACACAGCAAATAAGGTTACGCGTCCGCGACAGGATTCGAACCTGCAATCTTCTGATTCGAAGTCAGACGCCTTATCCTTTAGGCCACGCGGACAGAGATTTAGCGAGATAGATTGAAATGAAATGGAAAATATATTTTCGTCTGTTAAATAAATTTTCGAGCTAGAAAACAAAGAGTATATCGTAGATATTGTAACAAGACCCAAAAGTTAATACAACAGGGTAAAAATTATCTGTATCAAAAGGAAACTTATTAATCTCTACTTATTTTTAAAAACATTTCAACGCATATAGACACAAGCTTCCGCGACAGGATTCGAACCTGCAATCTTTTGATTCGAAGTCAGACGCCTTTTCCGTTAGGCCACGCGGACAGAGAAATCATGAGATAAATATACTTGCGTTTTTTAAAATATTTTTCCATCGAAAAAGAAAGAATATATCACACATTTTGTAACAAGAATCATAAGTAAATATAACAGATACATACGCATCTCTTTAAAATATAAAAATATTAATCTTTATATATTTTTAAAAATATGACACAGCAAATAAGGAAACGCGTCCGCGACAGGATTCGAACCTGCAATCTTCTGATTCGAAGTCAGACGCCTTCTCCGTTAAGCCACGCGAACAAAGAATTAGCGTGATAAATAGAAATGAAATTGAAAATATATTTGCCTCTGTAAAAGTAATTTTCCAGCTAGAAAACATAGAGAACATCGTAGATTTTGTAACACAAACCATAAGTACATATAACAGGTAAATAAAAATCTCTATCAAATGGAAAGGTTTTATATATTTAATTGTTCATCAGAATATGACACAGCAAAAAGAATTTAGCGTCTACGACAGGATTCGAACCTTTGATTTTGTCAATTTTCCAGCTAGAAAACAAAGAATATATCGAACATGAAACATATATAAATACAACAGATAAATAAGCTTGTCTGTTAAATTTAAATGTGTTGAACTTTACTCATTGTCAAAAACTGTACTCATTGTTAAAACTTTTCTCATTGTTAAATTAATTTTCCAGCAAGAGAATAAAGAGTGTACCGCAGATATTGTAACAAGAAACAAAAGTAAATATAACAGAGTAAAAAGCATCTGTATCAGAAGAAGAGGTATTAAATTCGATTTATTGGTAAAAACATGGTACGCATATAGAGACGCAAGCGTCCGCGACAGGATTCGAACCTGCAATCTTCTGACTCGAAGTCAGACGCCTTATCCGTTAGGTCACGCGGACAGAGAAATGATGAGATAAATATACTTGCGATTTTTGAAATATTTTTCCTGCAAAAAAGAAAGAATATATCACATATTTTGTAACAAGGATCATAAGTAAATATAACTGATATATGAGCATCTCTTTAAAATGGAAAGATATTAATATTTACATATTTTTTAAAATATGACACAGCAAATAAGGATACGCGTCAGCGACAGGATTCGAACCTGCAATCTTCTGATTTGAAGTCAGACGCCTTATCCGTTAGGCCACGCGGACAGAGAATTAATGAGATAAATATACTTGAGTTTTTTAAAATATTTTTCCTGCGAAAAAGAAAGAATATATCACACATTTTGTAACAAGAATCATAAGTAAATATAACAGATATATGAGCATCTCTTTAAAATGGAAAGATATTAATATTTATATATTTTTTAAAATATGACACAGCAAATAAGGATACGCGTCCGCGACAGGATTCGAACCTGCAATCATCTGATTCGAAGTCAGACGCCTTATCCGTTAGGCCACGCGGACAGAGAAATAATGAGATAAATATACTTGCGTTTTTTAAAATATTTTTCCTGCGAAAAAAAAGAATATATCACACATTTTGTAACAAGAATCATAAGTAAATATAACAGATATATGAGCATCTCTTTAAAATAGAAAGATATTAATATTTACATATTTTTTTAAATATGACACAGCAAATAAGGATACGCGTCCGCGACAGTATTCGAGCTTGCAGTCTTCTGATTCGAAGCCAGACGCCTTATCCGTTAGGCCACGCGGATAGTGATTTAGCGAGATATATGGAAATGAAATGGAAAGTATATTTTCGCCTGTTACATTAATTTTCCAGCTAGAAAACAAAGAGTATATCGTAGATATTCTAACAAGTTCCAAAAGTTTATACAACAGGGTAAAAATTATCTGTATCAAAAGGAAACTTATTAATCTCTACTTATTGTTAAAAACATGTCAACCCATATAGACACAATCGTCCGCGACAGGATTCGAACCTGCAATCTTCTGATTCGAAGTCAGACGCCTTATCCGTTAGGCCACGCGGACAGAGAAATCATGAGATAAATATACTTGCGTTTTTAAAATATTTTTCCATCGAAAAAGAAAGAATATATCACACATTTTGTAACAAGAATCATAAGTAAATATAACAGATATATAAGCATCTCTGTAAAATGGAAAGATATTAATCTTTATATATTTTTAAAAATATGACACAGCAAATAAGGAAACGCGTCCGGGACAGGATTCAAACCTGCAATCTTATGATTCAAAGTCAGACGCTTTATCCGTTAGGCCACGCGGACAGTGATTTAGCGAGATAGTTGGAAATAAAATGGAAAATACATTTTCTTCTGTTGAATAAATTTTCCAGCTAGAAAACAAAGAGCATATCTTAGATATTGTAACACGATCCAAAAGTTTATACAACAGGGTAAAAATTACCTGTACCAAACAGAAACTTATTAATCTCTACTTATTGTTAAAAACATGTCACCGCATATAGAGACACAAGCGTCCGCGACAGGATTCGAACCTGCAATCTCCTGATTCGAAGTCAGACGACTTATCCGTTAAGCCACGCGAACAAAGGATTTGCGTGATAAATAGAAATGAAATTTAAAATATATTTGCCTCTGTAAAAGTAATTTTCCAGCTAGAAAACATTGAGTACATCGTAGATTTTGTAACAAGAACCATAAGTATATATAACAGGTAAATAAAAATTTCTATCAAAAGGAAAGGTTTTATATATTTAATTGTTAATCAGAATATGGCACAGCAAAAAGAATTAAGCGTCTACGACAGGATTCGAACCTTAGATTTTCTCAATTTTCCAGCTAGAAAACAAAGAATATATCGAACATGAAACATATATAACTACAACAGATAAATAAGCTTGTCTGTTAAATTTAAATGTGCTGAACTTTACTCATTGTTAAAAACTTTACTCATTGTTAAAACTTTTCTCATTGTTAAATTAATTTTCCAGCTAGAGAATAAAGAGTGTACCGCAGATATTGTAACAAGAAACAAAAGTAAATATAACAGAGTAAAAAGCATCTGTATCAGAAGAAGAGGTATTAAATTATATTTATTGGTAAAAACATGGTACGCATATAGAGACGCAAGCTTCCGCGACAGGATTCGAACCTGCAATCTTCTGATTCGAAGTCAGACGCCTTATCCGTTAGGCCACGCGGACAGAGAAATGATGAGATAAATATACTTGCGTTTTTTGAAATATTTTTCCTGCAAAAAAGAAAGAATATATCACATATTTTGTAACAAGAATCATAAGTAAATATAGCTGATATATGAGCATCTCTTTAAATTGGAAAGATATTAATATTTACATATTTTTTAAAATATGACACAGCAAATAAGGATACGCGTCCGCGACAGGATTCGAACCTGCAATCTTCTGATTCGAAGTCAGACGCCTTATCCGTTAGGCCACGCGGACAGAGAATTAATGAGATAAATATACTTGAGTTTTTTAAAATATTTTTCCTGCGAAAAAGAAAGAATATATCACACATTTTGTAACAAGAATCATAAGTAAATATAACAGATATATGAGCATCTCTTTAAAATAGAAAGATATTAATATTTACATATTTTTTAAAATATGACACAGCAAATAAGGATACGCGTCCGAGACAGTATTCGAGCAGGCAGTCTTCTGATTCGAAGCCAGACGCCTTATCCGTTAGGCCACGCGGACAGAGATTTAGCGAGATATATGGAAATGAAATGGAAAATATATTTTCGCCTGTTACATTAATTTTCCAGGTAGAAAACAAAGAGTATATCGTAGATATTCTAACAAGTTCCAAATGTTTATACAACAGGATAAAAATTATCTGTATCAAAAGGAAACTTATTAATCTCTATTTATTGTTAAAAACATGTCACCGCATATAGAGACACAACCGTCCGCGACAGGATTCGAACCTGCAATCTTCTGATTCGAAGTCAGAAGCCTTATCCGTTAGGCCACGCGGACAGAGAAATAATGAGATAAATATACTTGGATTCAAGGATTCAAGGAGTTTCCAAATTACGGAGTACCCAGACAGCCGCAGGCTGCCTTTAAACTTCAAACATAAGGGGGGCGGGGGATAGTAACAAAAGAAGACTTTTACATAAACGAAGGTTCAATAAAGAAACGGGCAGAGCTCATCGAAACCTGTTGTGACAAGTCACAGCAGGAATCGGACGAGTCGCATAATTTGGAAAATGAGGATTTAAATTTCCTCGAAAGAAGAGAAGGGGGCTGGTCGAGCAGTGCTCCGAAGAGCACCGGCCTTGAATCGATGAAAATCTGCGTGCGCAACACGCTGAACAAGAATAACCTAACAGAAAACCCGACTTGCCCAAACAAACTAAGCAAGGAGGGGCTGACCAACAGAGTCAACGGGGAGGCCGTTTAAGGCGGCATACAAAATACTTATACGGTCAAGATAATCTTCAGCTGCTCTTAAAAGGGGGATGACTTTAGTGTAACATTCATGTATATGATTAGGGTGAAAATAGCTCCTGTAACCACACAGCATACCTATAATTTCTTGATTTAAGTCATTTTTCTCTTTTAATTCATAGGAATTTGATGGGTTTGGATTTTTAGTTTTCATTACCGGTTGTGAGGGAAGCTCAGGAAAATCTTCTGGGTTATTTTGAAAAGCCTTTGCATAAGAAATATTTTTATTTATATATTTTGATTTAAATTTATTGCTTAGATTTTGATTAGTATTCACAGGGAGCCTAGGCTTGGGTTTCGGGAATTTCAGGCAGCCACGATAACTGGCAGGGTGGACGCAACCACAGTTGGCGCACGTGCAGGGGGTACATTTAGATTTTAAGCATTCGTAAGATTTATGGGGGCCTGCGCATTTTACGCTTTTAGGGGGGAGGAAACATTGATTTGATGAATGATGAAAGGTTTGGCAGGAAAAACACTGGCTCGCTTGAGCTCTACCTCTATATCTCTCGATTTTGATTTCTAAGCCTAACATAATTTTTATTTGATATATTTGGACCGACTCTGGAGTTTTGGGGCACTGCACATAGAACAGGGGCATTAATTTTTTATTTGTTTTTGGGCCTTTATACAATTGAGTTACATTACGATATTTTATTTTATTATGGGAAAGTTCCGCCTTAATTGCTTCTATATCAGTTGGCACGGGGAGACCCCTAATAACAACCTTAAGCGGTTTTTCTTCGTTAAGCAAGAAAGTCCTATAAAAAAGTTTTTCATCATTTAATTTGCGTTGAATTGCAATATATTCCTCTCTAGAGCTAACTTGAAGTTTAACTAGTTCTCCTCTCAGGTTACCATAAATATACTTGCGTTTTTTAAAATAATTTTCCTGCGAAAAAGAAAGAATATATTACACATTTTGTAACAAGAATCATAAGTAAATATAACAGATATATGAGCATCTCTTTAAAATGGAAAATATCAATATTTACATATTTTTTAAAATATGACACAGCAAATAAGGTTACGCGTCCGCGACAGGATTCGAACCTGCAATCTTCTGATTCGAAGTCAGACGCCTTATCCTTTAGGCCACGCGGACAGAGATTTAGCGAGATAGTTTGAAATGAAATGGAAAATATATTTTCGTCTGTTAAATAAATTTTCGAGCTAGAAAACAAAGAGTATATCGTAGATATTGTAACAAGACCCAAAAGTTAATACAACAGGGTAAAAATTATCTGTATCAAAAGGAAACTTATTAATCTCTACTTATTTTTAAAAACATTTCAACGCATATAGACACAAGCTTCCGTGACAGGATTCGAACCTGCAATCTTTTGATTCGAAGTCAGACGCCTTTTCCGTTAGGCCACGCGGACAGAGAAATCATGAGATAAATATACTTGCGTTTTTTAAAATATTTTTCCATCGAAAAAGAAAGAATATATCACACATTTTGTAACAAGAATCATAAGTAAATATAACAGATACATACGCATCTCTTTAAAATATAAAAATATTAATCTTTATATATTTTTAAAAATATGACACAGCAAATAAGGAAACGCGTCCGCGACAGGATTCGAACCTGCAATCTTCTTATTCGAAGTCAGACGCCTTCTCCGTTAAGCCACGCGAACAAAGAATTAGCGTGATAAATAGAAATGAAATTGAAAATATATTTGCCTCTGTAAAAGTAATTTTCCAGCTAGAAAACATAGAGAACATCGTAGATTTTGTAACACAAACCATAAGTACATATAACAGGTAAATAAAAATCTCTATCAAATGGAAAGGTTTTATATATTTAATTGTTCATCAGAATATGACACAGCAAAAAGAATTTAGCGTCTACGACAGGATTCGAACCTTTGATTTTGTCAATTTTCCAGCTAGAAAACAAAGAATATATCGAACATGAAACATATATAAATACAACAGATAAATAAGCTTGTCTGTTAAATTTAAATGTGTTGAACTTTACTCATTGTCAAAAACTGTACTCATTGTTAAAACTTTTCTCATTGTTAAATTAATTTTCCAGCAAGAGAATAAAGAGTGTACCGCAGATATTGTAACAAGAAACAAAAGTAAATATAACAGAGTAAAAAGCATCTGTATCAGAAGAAGAGGTATTAAATTCGATTTATTGGTAAAAACATGGTACGCATATAGAGACGCAAGCGTCCGCGACAGGATTCGAACCTGCAATCTTCTGACTCGAAGTCAGACGCCTTATCCGTTAGGTCACGCGGACAGAGAAATGATGAGATAAATATACTTGCGTTTTTTGAAATATTTTTCCTGCAAAAAAGAAAGAATATATCACATATTTTGTAACAAGGATCATAAGTAAATATAACTGATATATGAGCATCTCTTTAAAATGGAAAGATATTAATATTTACATATTTTTTAAAATATGACACAGCAAATAAGGATACGCGTCAGCGACAGGATTCGAACCTGCAATCTTCTGATTTGAAGTCAGACGCCTTATCCGTTAGGCCACGCGGACAGAGAATTAATGAGATAAATATACTTGAGTTTTTTAAAATATTTTTCCTGCGAAAAAGAAAGAATATATCACACATTTTGTAACAAGAATCATAAGTAAATATAACAGATATATGAGCATCTCTTTAAAATGGAAAGATATTAATATTTATATATTTTTTAAAATATGACACAGCAAATAAGGATACGCGTCCGCGACAGGATTCGAACCTGCAATCATCTGATTCGAAGTCAGACGCCTTATCCGTTAGGCCACGCGGACAGAGAAATAATGAGATAAATATACTTGCGTTTTTTAAAATATTTTTCCTGCGAAAAAAAAGAATATATCACACATTTTGTAACAAGAATCATAAGTAAATATAACAGATATATGAGCATCTCTTTAAAATAGAAAGATATTAATATTTACATATTTTTTTAAATATGACACAGCAAATAAGGATACGCGTCCGCGACAGTATTCGAGCTTGCAGTCTTCTGATTCGAAGCCAGACGCCTTATCCGTTAGGCCACGCGGATAGTGATTTAGCGAGATATATGGAAATGAAATGGAAAGTATATTTTCGCCTGTTACATTAATTTTCCAGCTAGAAAACAAAGAGTATATCGTAGATATTCTAACAAGTTCCAAAAGTTTATACAACAGGGTAAAAATTATCTGTATCAAAAGGAAACTTATTAATCTCTACTTATTGTTAAAAACATGTCAACCCATATAGACACAATCGTCCGCGACAGGATTCGAACCTGCAATCTTCTGATTCGAAGTCAGACGCCTTATCCGTTAGGCCACGCGGACAGAGAAATCATGAGATAAATATACTTGCGTTTTTAAAATATTTTTCCATCGAAAAAGAAAGAATATATCACACATTTTGTAACAAGAATCATAAGTAAATATAACAGATATATAAGCATCTCTGTAAAATGGAAAGATATTAATCTTTATATATTTTTAAAAATATGACACAGCAAATAAGGAAACGCGTCCGGGACAGGATTCAAACCTGCAATCTTATGATTCAAAGTCAGACGCTTTATCCGTTAGGCCACGCGGACAGTGATTTAGCGAGATAGTTGGAAATAAAATGGAAAATACATTTTCTTCTGTTGAATAAATTTTCCAGCTAGAAAACAAAGAGCATATCTTAGATATTGTAACACGATCCAAAAGTTTATACAACAGGGTAAAAATTACCTGTACCAAACAGAAACTTATTAATCTCTACTTATTGTTAAAAACATGTCACCGCATATAGAGACACAAGCGTCCGCGACAGGATTCGAACCTGCAATCTCCTGATTCGAAGTCAGACGACTTATCCGTTAAGCCACGCGAACAAAGGATTTGCGTGATAAATAGAAATGAAATTTAAAATATATTTGCCTCTGTAAAAGTAATTTTCCAGCTAGAAAACATTGAGTACATCGTAGATTTTGTAACAAGAACCATAAGTATATATAACAGGTAAATAAAAATTTCTATCAAAAGGAAAGGTTTTATATATTTAATTGTTAATCAGAATATGGCACAGCAAAAAGAATTAAGCGTCTACGACAGGATTCGAACCTTAGATTTTCTCAATTTTCCAGCTAGAAAACAAAGAATATATCGAACATGAAACATATATAACTACAACAGATAAATAAGCTTGTCTGTTAAATTTAAATGTGCTGAACTTTACTCATTGTTAAAAACTTTACTCATTGTTAAAACTTTTCTCATTGTTAAATTAATTTTCCAGCTAGAGAATAAAGAGTGTACCGCAGATATTGTAACAAGAAACAAAAGTAAATATAACAGAGTAAAAAGCATCTGTATCAGAAGAAGAGGTATTAAATTCTATTTATTGGTTAAAACATGGCACGCATATAGAGACACAAGCGTCCGCGACAGGATTCGAACCTGCAATCTTCTGATTCGAAGTCAGACGCCTTATCCGTTAGGCCAAGCGGACAGAGAAATCTTGAGATAAATATACTTGCGTTTTTAAAATATTTTTCCATCGAAAAAGAAAGAATATAACACACATTTTGTAACAAGAATCATAAGTAAATATAACAGATATATAAGCATCTCTTTAAAATGGAAAGATATTAATCTTTATATATTTTTAAAAATATGACACAGCAAATAAGGAAACGCGTCCGCCACAGGATCTGAACCTGCAATCATCTGATTCGAAGTCAGACGCCTTATCCGTTAGGCCACGCGGACAGAGGTTTAGCGAGATAGTTGGAAATGAAATGGAAAATACATTTTCTTCTGTTAAATTAATTTTCCAGCTAGAAAACAAAGAGTATATCTTAGATATTGTAACACGATCCAAAAGTTTATACAACAGGGTAAAAATTATCTGTACCAAAAAGAAACTTATTAATCTCTACTTATTGTTAAAAACATGTCACCGCATATAGAGACACAAGCGTCCGCGACAGGATTCGAACCTGCAATCTTCTGATTCGAAGTCAGACGCCTTATCCGTTAGGCCACGCGGACAGGGTTTAGCGAGATAGTTGGAAATGAAATGGAAAATACATTTTCTTCTGTTAAATAAATTTTCGACCTAGAAAACAAAGAGTATATCGTAGATATTGTAACAAGACCCAAAATTAATACAACAGAGTAAAAAATATCTGTAACAAAAGGAAACTTAATTATCTCTACTTATTGTTAAAACATGTCAACGCATATAGATACAAGCGTCCGCCACAGGATTCGAACCTGTAGTCTTCTGCTTCGAAGTCAGACGCCTTATCCTTTAAGCCACGCGAACAAAGAATTAGCGTGATAAATAGAAATGAAATTGAAAATATATTTGCCTCTGTAAAAGTAATTTTCCAGCTAGAAAACATTGAGTACATCGTAGATTTTGTAACAAGAACCATAAGTACATATAACAGGTAAATAAAAATTTCTATCAAAAGGAAAGGTTTTATATTTTTAATTGTTCATCAGAATATGGCACAGCAAAAAGAATTAAGCGTCTACGACAGGATTCGAACCTTAGATTTTCTCAATTTTCCAGCTAGAAATCAAAGAATATATCGAACATGAAACATATATAAATACAACAGATAAATAAGCTTGTCTGTTAAATTTAAATGTGTTGAACTTTACTCATTGTTAAAAACTTTACTCATTGTTAAAACTTTTCTCATTGTTAAATTAATTTTCCAGCTAGAGAATAAAGAGTGTACCGCAGATATTGTAACAAGAAACAAAAGTAAATATAACAGAGTAAAAAGCATCTGTATCAGAAGAAGAGGTATTAAATTCTATTTATTGTTAAAAACATGGTACGCATATAGAGACGCAAGCGTCCGCGACAGGATTCGAACCTGCAATCTTCTGATTCGAAGTCAGACGCCTTATCCGTTAGGTCACGCGGACAGAGAAATGATGAGATAAATATACTTGCGTTTTTTGAAATATTTTTCCTGCAAAAAAGAAAGAATATATCACATATTTTGTAACAACAATCATAAGTAAATATAACTGATATATAAGCATCTCTTTAAAATGGAAAGATATTAATATTTACATATTTTTTAAAATATGACACAGCAAATAAGGATACGCGTCCGCGACAGGATTCGAACCTGCAATCTTCTGATTCGAAGTCAGACGCCTTATCCGTTAGGCCACGCGGACAGAGAATTAATGAGATAAATATACTTGCGTTTTTTAAAATATTTTTCCTGCGAAAAAGAAAGAATATATCACACATTTTGTAACAAGAATCATAAGTAAATATAACAGATATATGAGCATCTCTTTAAAATAGAAAGATATTAATATTTCCATATTTTTTAAAATATGACACAGCAAATAAGGATACGCGTCCGAGACAGTATTCGAGCCGGCAGTCTTCTAATTCGAAGCCAGACGCCTTATCCGTTAGGCCACGCGGACAGAGATTTAGCGAGATATATGGAAATGAAATGGAAAATATATTTTCGCCTGTTACATTAATTTTCCAGCTAGAAAACAAAGAGTATATCGTAGATATTCTAACAAGTTCCAAATGTTTATACAACAGGGTAAAAATTATCTGTATCAAAATGAAACTTATTAATCTCTATTTATTGTTAAAAACATGTCACCGCATATAGAGACACAACCGTCCGCGACAGGATTCGAACCTGCAATCTTCTGATTCGAAGTCAGACGCCTTATCCGTTAGGCCACGCGGACAGAGAAATAATGAGATAAATATACTTGGATTCAAGGATTCAAAGAGTTTCCAAATTACGGAGTACCCAGGCAGCGCAGGCTACCTTTCAACTTCAAACATAAGGGGGGCGGGGGATAGTAACAAAAGAAGACTTTTACATAAACGAAGGTTCAATAAAGAAACGGGCAGAGCTCATCGAAACCTGTTGTGACAAGTCACAGTAGGAATCGGACGAGTCGCATAATTTGGAAAATGAGGATTTAAATTTCCTCGAAAGAAGAGAAGGGGGGTGGTCGAGCAGTGCTCCGAAGAGCACCGGCCTTGAATCGATGAAAATCTGCGTGCGCACGCTGAACAAGAATAACCTAACAGAAAACTCGACTTGCCCAAACAAACTAAGCAAGGAGGGGCTGACCTACAGAGTCAACGGGGAGGCCGTTTAAGGCGGCATACAAAATACTTATACGGTCAAGATAATCTTCAGCTGCTCTTAAAAGGGGGATGACTTTAGTGTAACATTCATGTATATGTTTAGGGTGAAAATAGCTCCTGTAACCACACAGCATACCTATAATTTCTTGATTTAAGTCATTTTTCGCTTTTAATTCATAGGAATTTGATGGGTTTGGATTTTTAGTTTTCATTACCGGTTGTGAGGGAAGCTCAGGAAAATCTTCTGGGTTATTTTGAAAAGCCTTTGCATAAGAAATATTTTTATTTATATATTTTGATTTAAATTTATTGTTTAGATTTTGATTAGTATTCACAGGGAGCCTATGCTTGGGTTTCGGGAATTTCAGGCAGCCACGATAACTGGCACGGTGGACGCCACCACAGTTGGCGATCGTGCAGGGGGTACATTTAGATTTTAAGCATTCGTAAGATTTATGGGGGCCTGCGCATTTTACGCATTTAGGGGGGAGGAAACATTGATTTGATGAATGATGAAAGGTTTGGCAGGAAAAACACTGGCTCGCTTGAGCTCTACCTCTATATCTCTCGATTTTGATTTCTAAGCCTAACATAATTTTTATTTGATATATTTGGACCGATTCTGGAGTTTTGGGGCACTGCACATAGAACAGGGGCATTAATTTTTTTATTTGTTTTTGGGCCTTTATACAATTGAGTTACATTACGATATTTTATTTTATTATGGGAAAGTTCCGCCTTAATTGCTTCTATATCAGTTGGCACGGGGAGACCCCTAATAACTACCTTAAGCGGTTTTTCTTCGTTAAGCAAGAAAGTCCTATAAAAAAGTTTTCATCATTTAATTTGCGTTGAATTGCAATATATTCCTCTCTAGAGCTAACTTGAAGTTTAACTAGTTCTCCTCTCAGGTTACCAAAAATATACTTGCGTTTTTTAATATAATTTTCCTGCGAAAAAGAAAGAATATATTACACATTTTGTAACAAGAATCATAAGTAAATATAACAGATATATGAGCATCTCTTTAAAATGGAAAATATCAATATTTACATATTTTTTAAAATATGACACAGCAAATAAGGTTACGCGTCCGCGACAGGATTCGAACCTGCAATCTTCTGATTCGAAGTCAGACGCCTTATCCTTTAGGCCACGCGGACAGAGATTTAGCGAGATAGATTGAAATGAAATGGAAAATATATTTTCGTCTGTTAAATAAATTTTCGAGCTAGAAAACAAAGAGTATATCGTAGATATTGTAACGAGACCCAAAAGTTAATACAACAGGGAAAAATTATCTGTATCAAAAGGAAACTTATTAATCTCTTCTTATTTTTAAAAACATTTCAACGCATATAGACACAAGCGTCCGCGACAGGATTCGAACCTGCAATCTTTTGATTCGAAGTCAGACGCCTTTTCCGTTAGGCCACGCGGACAGAGAAATCATGAGATAAATATACTTGCGTTTTTTAAAATATTTTTCCATCGAAAAAGAAAGAATATATCACACATTTTGTAACAAGAATCATAAGTAAATATAACAGAAACATACGCATCTCTTTAAAATATAAAAATATTAATCTTTATATATTTTTAAAAATATGACACAGCAAATAAGGAAACGCGTCCGCGACAGGATTCGAACCTGCAATCTTCTGATTCGAAGTCAGACGCCTTCTCCGTTAAGCCACGCGAACAAAGAATTAGCGTGATAAATAGAAATGAAATTGAAAATATATTTGCCTCTGTAGAAGTAATTTTCCAGCTATAAAACACAGAGAACATCGTAGATTTTGTAACACAAACCATAATACATATAACAGGTAAATAGGAATCTCTATCAAATGGAAAGGTTTTATATATTTAATTGTTCATCAGAATATGGCACAGCAAAAAGAATTTAGCGTCTACGACAGGATTCGAACCTTAGATTTTGTCAATTTTCCAGCTAGAAAACAAAGAATATATCGAACATGAAACATATATAAATACAACAGATAAATAAGCTTGTCTGTTAATTTTAAATGTGTTGAACTTTACTCATTGTTAAAAACTGTACTCATTGTTAAAACTTTTCTCATTGTTAAATTAATTTTCCAGCAAGAGAATAAAGAGTGTACCGCAGATTTTGTAAAAAGAAACAAAAGTAAATATAACAGAGTAAAAAGCATCTGTATCAGAAGAAGAGGTATTAAATTCTATTTATTGGTAAAAACATGGTACGCATATAGAGACGCAAGCGTCCGCGACAGGATTCGAACCTGCAATCTTCGGATTCGAAGTCAGACGCCTTATCCGTTAGGTCACGCGGACAGAGAAATGATGAGATAAATATACTTGCGTTTTTTGAAATATTTTTCCTGCAAAAAAGAAAGAATATACCAAATATTTTGTAACAAGGATCATAAGTAAATATAACTGATATATGAGCATCTCTTTAAAATGCAAAGATATTAATATTTACATATTTTTTAAAATATGACACAGCAAATAAGGATACGCGTCCGCGACAGGATTCGAACCTGCAATCTTCTGATTCGAAGTCAGACGCCTTATCCGTTAGGCCACTCGGACAGAGAATTAATGAGATAAATATACTTGAGTTTTTAAAAATATTTTTCCTGCGAAAAAGAAAGAATATATCACACATTTTGTAACAAGAATCATAAGTAAATATAACAGATATATGAGCATCTCTTTAAAATGGAAAGATATTAATATTTATATATTTTTTAAAATATGACACAGCAAATAAGGATACGCGTCCGCGACAGGATTCGAACCTGCAATCTTCTGATTTGAAGTCAGACGCCTTATCCGTTAGGCCACGCGGACAGAGAAATAATGAGATAAATATACTTGCGTTTTTTAAAATATTTTTCCTGCGAAAAAAAAGAATATATCACACATTTTGTAACAAGAATCATAAGTAAATATAACAGATATATGAGCATCTCTTTAAAATAGAAAGATATTAATATTTACATATTTTTTAAAATATGACACAGCAAATAAGGATACGCGTCCGCGACAGTATTCGAGCTTGCAGTCTTCTGATTCGAAGCCAGACGCCTTATCCGTTAGGCCACGCGGACAGAGATTTAGCGAGATATATGGAAATGAAATGGAAAGTATATTTTCGCCTGTTACATTAATTTTCCAGCTAGAAAACAAAGAGTATATTGTAGATATTCTAACGAGTTCCAAAAGTTTATACAACAGGGTAAAAATTATCTGTATCAAAAGGAAACTTATTAATCTCTACTTATTGTTAAAAACATGTCAACCCATATAGACACAATCGTCCGCGACAGGATTCGAACCTGCAATCTTCTGATGCGAAGTCAGACGCCTTATCCGTTAGGCCACGCGGACAGAGAAATCTTGAGATAAATATACTTGCGTTTTTAAAATATTTTTCCATCGAAAAAGAAAGAATATATCACACATTTTGTAACAAGAATCATAAGTAAATATAACAGAAACATACGCATCTCTTTAAAATATAAAAATATTAATCTTTATATATTTTTAAAAATATGACACAGCAAATAAGGAAACGCGTCCGCGACAGGATTCGAACCTGCAATCTTCTGATTCGAAGTCAGACGCCTTCTCCGTTAAGCCACGCGAACAAAGAATTAGCGTGATAAATAGAAATGAAATTGAAAATATATTTGCCTCTGTAGAAGTAATTTTCCAGCTATAAAACACAGAGAACATCGTAGATTTTGTAACACAAACCATAATACATATAACAGGTAAATAGGAATCTCTATCAAATGGAAAGGTTTTATATATTTAATTGTTCATCAGAATATGGCACAGCAAAAAGAATTTAGCGTCTACGACAGGATTCGAACCTTAGATTTTGTCAATTTTCCAGCTAGAAAACAAAGAATATATCGAACATGAAACATATATAAATACAACAGATAAATAAGCTTGTCTGTTAATTTTAAATGTGTTGAACTTTACTCATTGTTAAAAACTGTACTCATTGTTAAAACTTTTCTCATTGTTAAATTAATTTTCCAGCAAGAGAATAAAGAGTGTACCGCAGATTTTGTAACAAGAAACAAAAGTAAATATAACAGAGTAAAAAGCATCTGTATCAGAAGAAGAGGTATTAAATTCTATTTATTGGTAAAAACATGGTACGCATATAGAGACGCAAGCGTCCGCGACAGGATTCGAACCTGCAATCTTCTGATTCGAAGTCAGACGAATTATCCGTTAGGTCACGCGGACAGAGAAATGATGAGATAAATATACTTGCGTTTTTTGAAATATTTTTCCTGCAAAAAAGAAAGAATATACCAAATATTTTGTAACAAGGATCATAAGTAAATATAACTGATATATGAGCATCTCTTTAAAATGCAAAGATATTAATATTTACATATTTTTTAAAATATGACACAGCAAATAAGGATACGCGTCCGCGACAGGATTCGAACCTGCAATCTTCTGATTCGAAGTCAGACGCCTTATCCGTTAGGCCACGCGGACAGAGAATTAATGAGATAAATATACTTGAGTTTTTAAAAATAATTTTCCTGCGAAAAAGAAAGAATATATCACACATTTTGTAACAAGAATCATAAGTAAATATAACAGATATATGAGCATCTCTTTAAAATGGAAAGATATTAATATTTATATATTTTTTAAAATATGACACAGCAAATAAGGATACGCGTCCGCGACAGGATTCGAACCTGCAATCTTCTGATTTGAAGTCAGACGCCTTATCCGTTAGGCCACGCGGACAGAGAAATAATGAGATAAATATACTTGCGTTTTTTAAAATATTTTTCCTGCGAAAAAAAAGAATATATCACACATTTTGTAACAAGAATCATAAGTAAATATAACAGATATATGAGCATCTCTTTAAAATAGAAAGATATTAATATTTACATATTTTTTAAAATATGACACAGCAAATAAGGATACGCGTCCGCGACAGTATTCGAGCTTGCAGTCTTCTGATTCGAAGCCAGACGCCTTATCCGTTAGGCCACGCGGACAGAGATTTAGCGAGATATATGGAAATGAAATGGAAAGTATATTTTCGCCTGTTACATTAATTTTCCAGCTAGAAAACAAAGAGTATATCGTAGATATTCTAACGAGTTCCAAAAGTTTATACAACAGGGTAAAAATTATCTGTATCAAAAGGAAACTTATTAATCTCTACTTATTGTTAAAAACATGTCAACCCATATAGACACAATCGTCCGCGACAGGATTCGAACCTGCAATCTTCTGATGCGAAGTCAGACGCCTTATCCGTTAGGCCACGCGGACAGAGAAATCTTGAGATAAATATACTTGCGTTTTTAAAATATTTTTCCATCGAAAAAGAAAGAATATATCACACATTTTGTAACAAGAATCATAAGTAAATATAACAGAAACATACGCATCTCTTTAAAATATAAAAATATTAATCTTTATATATTTTTAAAAATATGACACAGCAAATAAGGAAACGCGTCCGCGACAGGATTCGAACCTGCAATCTTCTGATTCGAAGTCAGACGCCTTCTCCGTTAAGCCACGCGAACAAAGAATTAGCGTGATAAATAGAAATGAAATTGAAAATATATTTGCCTCTGTAAAAGTAATTTTCCAGCTGGAAAACACAGAGAACATCGTAGATTTTGTAACACAAACCATAAGTACATATAACAGGTAAATAGGAATCTCTATCAAATGGAAAGATTTTATATATTTAATTGTTCATCAGAATATGGCACAGCAAAAAGAATTTAGCGTCTACGACAGGATTCGAACCTTAGATTTTGTCAATTTTCCAGCTAGAAAACAAAGAATATATCGAACATGAAACATATATAAATACAACAGATAAATAAGCTTGTCTGTTAAATTTAAATGTGTTGAACTTTACTCATTGTTAAAAACTGTACTCATTGTTAAAACTTTTCTCATTGTTAAATTAATTTTCCAGCAAGAGAATAAAGAGTGTACCGCAGATTTTGTAACAAGAAACAAAAGTAAATATAACAGAGTAAAAAGCATCTGTATCAGAAGAAGAGGTATTAAATTCTATTTATTGGTAAAAACATGGTACGCATATAGAGACGCAAGCGTCCGCGACAGGATTCGAACCTGCAATCTTCTGATTCGAAGTCAGACGCCTTATCCGTTAGGTCACGCGGACAGAGAAATGATGAGATAAATATACTTGCGTTTTTTGAAATATTTTTCCTGCAAAAAAGAAAGAATATATCAAATATTTTGTAACAAGGATCATAAGTAAATATAACTGATATATGAGCATCTCTTTAAAATGCAAAGATATTAATATTTACATATTTTTTAAAATATGACACAGCAAATAAGGATACGCGTCCGCGACAGGATTCGAACCTGCAATCTTCTGATTCGAAGTCAGACGCCTTATCCGTTAGGCCACGCGGACAGAGAATTATTGAGATAAATATACTTGAGTTTTTAAAAATATTTTTCCTGCGAAAAAGAAAGAATATATCACACATTTTGTAACAAGAATCATAAGTAAATATAACAGATATATGAGCATCTCTTTAAAATGGAAAGATATTAATATTTATATATTTTTTTAAATATGACACAGCAAATAAGGATACGCGTCCGCGACAGGATTCGAACCTGCAATCTTCTGATTCGAAGTCAGACGCCTTATCCGTTAGGCCATGCGGACAGAGAAATAATGAGATAAATATACTTGCGTTTTTTAAAATATTTTTCCTGCGAAAAAAAAGAATATATCACACATTTTGTAACAAGAATCATAAGTAAATATAACAGATATATGAGCATCTCTTTAAAATAGAAAGATATTAATATTTACATATTTTTTAAAATATGACACAGCAAATAAGGATACGCGTCCGCGACAGTATTCGAGCTTGCAGTCTTCTGATTCGAAGCCAGACGCCTTATCCGTTAGGATACGCGGACAGAGATTTAGCGAGATATATGGAAATGAAATGGAAAGTATATTTTCGCCTGTTACATTAATTTTCCAGCTAGAAAAAAAAGAGTATATCGTAGATATTCTAACGAGTTCCAAAAGTTTATACAACAGGGTAAAAATTATCTGTATCAAAAGGAAACTTATTAATCTCTACTTATTGTTAAAAACATGTCAACCCATATAGACACAATCGTCCGCGACAGGATTCGAACCTGCAATCTTCTGATGCGAAGTCAGACGCCTTATCCGTTAGGCCACGCGGACAGAGAAATCTTGAGATAAATATACTTGCGTTTTTAAAATATTTTTCCATCGAAAAAGAAAGAATATATCACACATTTTGTAACAAGAATCATAAGTAAATATAACAGAAACATACGCATCTCTTTAAAATATAAAAATATTAATCTTTATATATTTTTAAAAATATGACACAGCAAATAAGGAAACGCGTCCGCGACAGGATTCGAACCTGCAATCTTCTGATTCGAAGTCAGACGCCTTCTCCGTTAAGCCACGCGAACAAAGAATTAGCGTGATAAATAGAAATGAAATTGAAAATATATTTGCCTCTGTAGAAGTAATTTTCCAGCTATAAAACACAGAGAACATCGTAGATTTTGTAACACAAACCATAATACATATAACAGGTAAATAGGAATCTCTATCAAATGGAAAGGTTTTATATATTTAATTGTTCATCAGAATATGGCACAGCAAAAAGAATTTAGCGTCTACGACAGGATTCGAACCTTAGATTTTGTCAATTTTCCAGCTAGAAAACAAAGAATATATCGAACATGAAACATATATAAATACAACAGATAAATAAGCTTGTCTGTTAATTTTAAATGTGTTGAACTTTACTCATTGTTAAAAACTGTACTCATTGTTAAAACTTTTCTCATTGTTAAATTAATTTTCCAGCAAGAGAATAAAGAGTGTACCGCAGATTTTGTAACAAGAAACAAAAGTAAATATAACAGAGTAAAAAGCATCTGTATCAGAAGAAGAGGTATTAAATTCTATTTATTGGTAAAAACATGGTACGCATATAGAGACGCAAGCGTCCGCGACAGGATTCGAACCTGCAATCTTCTGATTCGAAGTCAGACGAATTATCCGTTAGGTCACGCGGACAGAGAAATGATGAGATAAATATACTTGCGTTTTTTGAAATATTTTTCCTGCAAAAAAGAAAGAATATACCAAATATTTTGTAACAAGGATCATAAGTAAATATAACTGATATATGAGCATCTCTTTAAAATGCAAAGATATTAATATTTACATATTTTTTAAAATATGACACAGCAAATAAGGATACGCGTCCGCGACAGGATTCGAACCTGCAATCTTCTGATTCGAAGTCAGACGCCTTATCCGTTAGGCCACGCGGACAGAGAATTAATGAGATAAATATACTTGAGTTTTTAAAAATAATTTTCCTGCGAAAAAGAAAGAATATATCACACATTTTGTAACAAGAATCATAAGTAAATATAACAGATATATGAGCATCTCTTTAAAATGGAAAGATATTAATATTTATATATTTTTTAAAATATGACACAGCAAATAAGGATACGCGTCCGCGACAGGATTCGAACCTGCAATCTTCTGATTTGAAGTCAGACGCCTTATCCGTTAGGCCACGCGGACAGAGAAATAATGAGATAAATATACTTGCGTTTTTTAAAATATTTTTCCTGCGAAAAAAAAGAATATATCACACATTTTGTAACAAGAATCATAAGTAAATATAACAGATATATGAGCATCTCTTTAAAATAGAAAGATATTAATATTTACATATTTTTTAAAATATGACACAGCAAATAAGGATACGCGTCCGCGACAGTATTCGAGCTTGCAGTCTTCTGATTCGAAGCCAGACGCCTTATCCGTTAGGCCACGCGGACAGAGATTTAGCGAGATATATGGAAATGAAATGGAAAGTATATTTTCGCCTGTTACATTAATTTTCCAGCTAGAAAACAAAGAGTATATCGTAGATATTCTAACGAGTTCCAAAAGTTTATACAACAGGGTAAAAATTATCTGTATCAAAAGGAAACTTATTAATCTCTACTTATTGTTAAAAACATGTCAACCCATATAGACACAATCGTCCGCGACAGGATTCGAACCTGCAATCTTCTGATGCGAAGTCAGACGCCTTATCCGTTAGGCCACGCGGACAGAGAAATTTTGAGATAAATATACTTGCGTTTTTAAAATATTTTTCCATCGAAAAAGAAAGAATATATCACACATTTTGTAACAAGAATCATAAGTAAATATAACAGAAACATACGCATCTCTTTAAAATATAAAAATATTAATCTTTATATATTTTTAAAAATATGACACAGCAAATAAGGAAACGCGTCCGCGACAGGATTCGAACCTGCAATCTTCTGATTCGAAGTCAGACGCCTTCTCCGTTAAGCCACGCGAACAAAGAATTAGCGTGATAAATAGAAATGAAATTGAAAATATATTTGCCTCTGTAAAAGTAATTTTCCAGCTGGAAAACACAGAGAACATCGTAGATTTTGTAACACAAACCATAAGTACATATAACAGGTAAATAGGAATCTCTATCAAATGGAAAGATTTTATATATTTAATTGTTCATCAGAATATGGCACAGCAAAAAGAATTTAGCGTCTACGACAGGATTCGAACCTTAGATTTTGTCAATTTTCCAGCTAGAAAACAAAGAATATATCGAACATGAAACATATATAAATACAACAGATAAATAAGCTTGTCTGTTAAATTTAAATGTGTTGAACTTTACTCATTGTTAAAAACTGTACTCATTGTTAAAACTTTTCTCATTGTTAAATTAATTTTCCAGCAAGAGAATAAAGAGTGTACCGCAGATTTTGTAACAAGAAACAAAAGTAAATATAACAGAGTAAAAAGCATCTGTATCAGAAGAAGAGGTATTAAATTCTATTTATTGGTAAAAACATGGTACGCATATAGAGACGCAAGCGTCCGCGACAGGATTCGAACCTGCAATCTTCTGATTCGAAGTCAGACGCCTTATCCGTTAGGTCACGCGGACAGAGAAATGATGAGATAAATATACTTGCGTTTTTTGAAATATTTTTCCTGCAAAAAAGAAAGAATATATCAAATATTTTGTAACAAGGATCATAAGTAAATATAACTGATATATGAGCATCTCTTTAAAATGCAAAGATATTAATATTTACATATTTTTTAAAATATGACACAGCAAATAAGGATACGCGTCCGCGACAGGATTCGAACCTGCAATCTTCTGATTCGAAGTCAGACGCCTTATCCGTTAGGCCACGCGGACAGAGAATTAATGAGATAAATATACTTGAGTTTTTAAAAATATTTTTCCTGCGAAAAAGAAAGAATATATCACACATTTTGTAACAAGAATCATAAGTAAATATAACAGATATATGAGCATCTCTTTAAAATGGAAAGATATTAATATTTATATATTTTTTTAAATATGACACAGCAAATAAGGATACGCGTCCGCGACAGGATTCGAACCTGCAATCTTCTGATTCGAAGTCAGACGCCTTATCCGTTAGGCCACGCGGACAGAGAAATAATGAGATAAATATACTTTCGTTTTTTAAAATATTTTTCCTGCGAAAAAAAAGAATATATCACACATTTTGTAACAAGAATCATAAGTAAATATAACAGATATATGAGCATCTCTTTAAAATAGAAAGATATTAATATTTACATATTTTTTAAAATATGACACAGCAAATAAGGATACGCGTCCGCGACAGTATTCGAGCTTGCAGTCTTCTGATTCGAAGCCAGACGCCTTATCCGTTAGGATACGCGGACAGAGATTTAGCGAGATATATGGAAATGAAATGGAAAGTATATTTTCGCCTGTTACATTAATTTTCCAGCTAGAAAAAAAAGAGTATATCGTAGATATTCTAACGAGTTCCAAAAGTTTATACAACAGGGTAAAAATTATCTGTATCAAAAGGAAACTTATTAATCTCTACTTATTGTTAAAAACATGTCAACCCATATAGACACAATCGTCCGCGACAGGATTCGAACCTGCAATCTTCTGATGCGAAGTCAGACGCCTTATCCGTTAGGCCACGCGGACAGAGAAATCTTGAGATAAATATACTTGCGTTTTTAAAATATTTTTCCATCGAAAAAGAAAGAATATATCACACATTTTGTAACAAGAATCATAAGTAAATATAACAGAAACATACGCATCTCTTTAAAATATAAAAATATTAATCTTTATATATTTTTAAAAATATGACACAGCAAATAAGGAAACGCGTCCGCGACAGGATTCGAACCTGCAATCTTCTGATTCGAAGTCAGACGCCTTCTCCGTTAAGCCACGCGAACAAAGAATTAGCGTGATAAATAGAAATGAAATTGAAAATATATTTGCCTCTGTAGAAGTAATTTTCCAGCTATAAAACACAGAGAACATCGTAGATTTTGTAACACAAACCATAATACATATAACAGGTAAATAGGAATCTCTATCAAATGGAAAGGTTTTATATATTTAATTGTTCATCAGAATATGGCACAGCAAAAAGAATTTAGCGTCTACGACAGGATTCGAACCTTAGATTTTGTCAATTTTCCAGCTAGAAAACAAAGAATATATCGAACATGAAACATATATAAATACAACAGATAAATAAGCTTGTCTGTTAATTTTAAATGTGTTGAACTTTACTCATTGTTAAAAACTGTACTCATTGTTAAAACTTTTCTCATTGTTAAATTAATTTTCCAGCAAGAGAATAAAGAGTGTACCGCAGATTTTGTAACAAGAAACAAAAGTAAATATAACAGAGTAAAAAGCATCTGTATCAGAAGAAGAGGTATTAAATTCTATTTATTGGTAAAAACATGGTACGCATATAGAGACGCAAGCGTCCGCGACAGGATTCGAACCTGCAATCTTCTGATTCGAAGTCAGACGAATTATCCGTTAGGTCACGCGGACAGAGAAATGATGAGATAAATATACTTGCGTTTTTTGAAATATTTTTCCTGCAAAAAAGAAAGAATATACCAAATATTTTGTAACAAGGATCATAAGTAAATATAACTGATATATGAGCATCTCTTTAAAATGCAAAGATATTAATATTTACATATTTTTTAAAATATGACACAGCAAATAAGGATACGCGTCCGCGACAGGATTCGAACCTGCAATCTTCTGATTCGAAGTCAGACGCCTTATCCGTTAGGCCACGCGGACAGAGAATTAATGAGATAAATATACTTGAGTTTTTAAAAATAATTTTCCTGCGAAAAAGAAAGAATATATCACACATTTTGTAACAAGAATCATAAGTAAATATAACAGATATATGAGCATCTCTTTAAAATGGAAAGATATTAATATTTATATATTTTTTAAAATATGACACAGCAAATAAGGATACGCGTCCGCGACAGGATTCGAACCTGCAATCTTCTGATTCGAAGTCAGACGCCTTATCCGTTAGGCCACGCGGACAGAGAAATAATGAGATAAATATACTTGCGTTTTTTAAAATATTTTTCCTGCGAAAAAAAAGAATATATCACACATTTTGTAACAAGAATCATAAGTAAATATAACAGATATATGAGCATCTCTTTAAAATAGAAAGATATTAATATTTACATATTTTTTAAAATATGACACAGCAAATAAGGATACGCGTCCGCGACAGTATTCGAGCTTGCAGTCTTCTGAATCGAAGCCAGACGCCTTATCCGTTAGGCCACGCGGACAGAGATTTAGCGAGATATATGGAAATGAAATGGAAAGTATATTTTCGCCTGTTACATTAATTTTCCAGCTAGAAAACAAAGAGTATATCGTAGATATTCTAACGAGTTCCAAAAGTTTATACAACAGGGTAAAAATTATCTGTATCAAAAGGAAATTAATTAATCTCTACTTATTGTTAAAAACATGTCAACCCATATAGACACAATCGTCCGCGATAGGATTCGAACCTGCAATCTTCTGATGCGAAGTCAGACGCCTTATCCGTTAGGCCACGCGGACAGAGAAATCTTGAGATAAATATACTTGCGTTTTTAAAATATTTTTCCATCGAAAAAGAAAGAATATATCACACATTTTGTAACAAGAATCATAAGTAAATATAACAGATATATAAGCATCTCTTTTAAATGGAAAGATATTAATCTTTATATATTTTTTAAAATATAACACAGCAAATAAGGAAACGCGTCCGGGACAGGATTCAAACCTGCAATCTTATGATTCAAAGTCAGACGCTTTATCCGTTAGGCCACGCGGACAGTGATTTAGCGAGATAGTTGGAAATGAAATGGAAAATACATTTTCTTCTGTTGAATTAATTTTCCAGCTAGAAAACAAAGAGAATATCTTAGATATTGTAACACGATCCAAAGGTTTATACAACAGGGTAAAAATTATCTGTACCAAAAAGAAACTTGTTAATCTCTACTTATTGTTAAAAACATGTCACCGCATATAGAGACACAAGCGTCCGCGACAGGATTCGAACCTGCAATCTCCTGATTCGAAGTCAGACGACTTATCCGTTAAGCTACGCGAACAAAGGATTAGCGTGATAAATAGAAATGAAATTTAAAATATATTTGCCTCTGTAAAAGTAATTTTCCAGCTAGAAAACATTGAGTACATCGTAGATTTTGTAACAAGAACCATAAGTACATATAACAGGTAAATAAAAATTTCTATCAAAAGGAAAGATTTTATATATTTAATTGTTAATCAGAATATGGCACAGCAAAAAGAATTAAGCGTCTACGACAGGATTCGAACCTTAGATTTTCTCAATTTTCCAGCTAGAAAACAAAGAATATATCGAACATGAAACATATATAAATACAACAGCTAAATAAGCTTGTCTGTTAAATTTAAATGTGCTGAACTTTACTCATTGTTAAAAACTTTACTCATTGTTAAAACTTTTCTCATTGTTAAATTAATTTTCCAGCTAGAGAATAAAGAGTGTACCGCAGATATTGTAACAAGAAACAAAAGTAAATATAACAGAGTAAAAAGCATCTGTATCAGAAGAAGAGGTATTAAATTCTATTTTTTGGTAAAAACATGGTACGCATATAGAGACACAAGCGTCCGCGACAGGATTCGAACCTGCAATCTTCTGATTCGAAGTCAGACGCCTTATCCGTTAGGCCACGCGGACAGAGAAATCTTGAGATAAATATACTTGCGTTTTTAAAATAATTTTCCATCGAAAAAGAAAGAATATAACACACATTTTGTAACAAGAATCATAAGTAAATATAACAGATATATAAGCATCTCTTTAAGATGGAAAGATATTAATCTTTATATATTTTTAAAAATATGACACAGCAAATAAGGAAACGCGTCCGCCACAGGATCTGAACCTGCAATCTTCTGATTCGAAGTCAGACGCCTTATCCGTTAGGCCACGCGGACAGAGGTTTTACGTGATAGTTGGAAATGAAATGGAAAATACATTTTCTTCTGTTAAATTAATTTTCCAGCTAGAAAACAAAGAGTATATCTTAGATATTTTAACACGATCCAAAAGTTTATACAACAGGGTAAAAATTATCTGTACCAAAAGGAAACTTATTAATCTTTACTTATTGTTAAAAACATGTCACCGCATATAGAGACACAAGCGTCCGCGACAGGATTCGAACCTGCAATCTTCGGATTCGAAGTCAGACGCCTTATCCTTTAGGCCACGCGGACAGAGATTTAGCGAGATAGATTGAAATGAAATGGAAAATATATTTTCGTCTGTTAAATAAATTTTCGACCTAGAAAACAAAGAGTATATCGTAGATATTGTAACAAGACCCAAAATTAATACAACAGAGTAAAAAATATCTGTATCAAAAGGAAACTTAATTATCTCTACTTATTTTTAAAACATGTCAACGCATATAGATACAAGCGTCTGCGACAGGATTCGAACCTGTAGTCTTCTGATTCGAAGTCAGACGCCTTCTCCGTTAAGCCACGCGAACAAAGAATTAGCGTGATAAATAGAAATGAAATTGAAAATATATTTGCCTCTGTAAAAGTAATTTTCCAGCTAGAAAACATAGAGAACATCGTAGATTTTGTTACACAAACCATAAGTACATATAACAGGTAAATAAGAATCTCTATCAAATGGAAAGGTTTTATATTTTTAATTGTTCATCAGAATATGGCACAGCAAAAAGAATTTAGCGTCTACGACAGGATTCGAACCTTAGATTTTGTAAATTTTCCAGCTAGAAAAGAAAGAATATGTCGAACATGAAACATATATAAATACAACAGATAAATAAGCTTGTCTGTTAAATTTAAATGTGTTGAACTTTACTCATTGTTAAAAACTGTACTCATTGTTAAAACTTTTCTCATTGTTAAATTAATTTTCCAGCAAGAGAATAAAGAGTGTACCGCAGATTTTGTAACAAGAAACAAAAGTAAATATAACAGAGTAAAAAGCATCTGTATCAGAAGAAGAGGTATTAAATTCTATTTTTTGGTAAAAACATGGTACGCATATAGAGACGCAAGCGTCCGCGACAGGATTCGAACCTGCAATCTTCTGATTCGAAGTCAGACGCCTTATCCGTTAGGTCACGCGGCCAGAGAAATGATGAGATAAATATACTTGCGTTTTTTGAAATATTTTTCCTGCAAAAAAGAAAGAATATATCACATATTTTGTAACAAGGATCATAAGTAAATATAACTGATATATGAGCATCTCTTTAAAATGCAAAGATATTAATATTTACATATTTTTTAAAATATGACACAGCAAATAAGGATACGCGTCCGCGACAGGATTCGAATCTGCAATCTTCTGATTCGAAGTCAGACGCCTTATCCGTTAGGCCACGCGGACAGAGAATTAATGAGATAAATATACTTGAGTATTTAAAAATATTTTTCCTGCGAAAAAGAAAGAATATATCACACATTTTGTAACAAGAATCATAAGTAAATATAACAGATATATGAGCATCTCTTTAAAATGGAAAGATATTAATATTTATATATTTTTTAAAATATGACACAGCAAATAAGGATACGCGTCCGCGACAGGATTCGAACCTGCAATCTTCTGATTCGAAGTCAGACGCCTTATCCGTTAGGCCACGCGGACAGAGAAATAATGAGATAAATATACTTGCGTTTTTAAAAATATTTTTCCTGCGAAAAAAAAGAATATATCACACATTTTGTAACAAGAATCATAAGTAAATACAACAGATATATGAGCATCTCTTTAAAATAGAAAGATATTAATATTTACATATTTTTAAAATATGACACAGCAAATAAGGATACGCGTCCGCGACAGTATTCGAGCTTGCAGTCTTCTGATTCGAAGCCAGACGCCTTATCCGTTAGGCCACGCGGACAGAGATTTAGCGAGATATATGGAAATGAAATGGAAAGTATATTTTCGCCTGTTACATTAATTTTCCAGCTAGAAAACAAAGAGTATATCGTAGATATTCTAACGAGTTCCAAAAGTTTATACAACAGGGTAAAAATTATCTGTATCAAAAGGAAACTTATTAATCTCTACTTATTTTTAAAAACATGTCAACCCATATAGACACAATCGTCCGCGACAGGATTCGAACCTGCAATCTTCTGATGCGAAGTCAGACGCCTTATCCGTTAGGCCACGCGGACAGAGAAATCTTGAGATAAATATACTTGCGTTTTTAAAATATTTTTCCATCGAAAAAGAAAGAATATATCACACATTTTGTAACAAGAATCATAAGTAAATATAACAGATATATAAGCATCTCTTTAAAATGGAAAGATATTAATCTTTATATATTTTTAAAAATATAACACAGCAAATAAGGAAACGCGTCCGGGACAGGATTCAATCCTGCAATCTTATGATTCAAAGTCAGACGCTTTATCCGTTAGGCCACGCGGACAGTGATTTAGCGAGATAGTTGGAAATGAAATGGAAAATACATTTTCTTCTGTTGAATTAATTTTCCAGCTAGAAAACAAAGAGAATATCTTAGATATTGTAACACGATCCAAAGGTTTATACAACAGGGTAAAAATTATCTGTACCAAAAAGAAACTTGTTAATCTCTACTTATTGTTAAAAACATGTCACCGCATATAGAGACACAAGCGTCCGCGACAGGATTCGAACCTGCAATCTCCTGATTCGAAGTCAGACGACTTATCCGTTAAGCCACGCGAACAAAGGATTAGCGTGATAAATAGAAATGAAATTTAAAATATATTTGCCTCTGTAAAAGTAATTTTCCAGCTAGAAAACATTGAGTACATCGTAGATTTTGTAACAAGAACCATAAGTACATATAACAGGTAAATAAAAATTTCTATCAAAAGGAAAGATTTTATATATTTAATTGTTAATCAGAATATGGCACAGCAAAAAGAATTAAGCGTCTACGACAGGATTCGAACCTTAGATTTTCTCAATTTTCCAGCTAGAAAACAAAGAATATATCGAACATGAAACATATATATACAACAGCTAAATAAGCTTGTCTGTTAAATTTAAATGTGCTGAACTTTACTCATTGTTAAAAACTTTACTCATTGTTAAAACTTTTCTCATTGTTAAATTAATTTTCCAGCTAGAGAATAAAGAGTGTACCTCAGATATTGTAACAAGAAACAAAAGTAAATATAACAGAGTAAAAAGCATCTGTATCAGAAGAAGAGGTATTAAATTCTATTTTTTGGTAAAAACATGGTACGCATATAGAGACACAAGCGTCCGCGACAGGATTCGAACCTGCAATCTTCTGATTCGAAGTCAGACGCCTTATCCGTTAGGCCACGCGGACAGAGAAATCTTGAGATAAATATACTTGAGTTTTTAAAATATTTTTCCATCGAAAAAGAAAGAATATAACACACATTTTGTAACAAGAATCATAAGTAAATATAACAGAAACATACGCATCTCTTTAAAATATAAAAATATTAATCTTTATATATTTTTAAAAATATGACACAGCAAATAAGGAAACGCGTCCGCGACAGGATTCGAACCTGCAATCTTCCGATTCGAAGTCAGACGCCTTCTCCGTTAAGCCACGCGAACAAAGAATTAGCGTGATAAATAGAAATGAAATTGAAAATATATTTGCCTCTGTAGAAGTAATTTTCCAGCTATAAAACACAGAGAACATCGTAGATTTTGTAACACAAACCATAATACATATAACAGGTAAATAGGAATCTCTATCAAATGGAAAGGTTTTATATATTTAATTGTTCATCAGAATATGGCACAGCAAAAAGAATTTAGCGTCTACGACAGGATTCGAACCTTAGATTTTGTCAATTTTCCAGCTAGAAAACAAAGAATATATCGAACATGAAACATATATAAATACAACAGATAAATAAGCTTGTCTGTTAATTTTAAATGTGTTGAACTTTACTCATTGTTAAAAACTGTACTCATTGTTAAAACTTTTCTCATTGTTAAATTAATTTTCCAGCAAGAGAATAAAGAGTGTACCGCAGATTTTGTAACAAGAAACAAAAGTAAATATAACAGAGTAAAAAGCATCTGTATCAGAAGAAGAGGTATTAAATTCTATTTATTGGTAAAAACATGGTACGCATATAGAGACGCAAGCGTCCGCGACAGGATTCGAACCTGCAATCTTCTGATTCGAAGTCAGACGAATTATCCGTTAGGTCACGCGGACAGAGAAATGATGAGATAAATATACTTGCGTTTTTTGAAATATTTTTCCTGCAAAAAAGAAAGAATATACCAAATATTTTGTAACAAGGATCATAAGTAAATATAACTGATATATGAGCATCTCTTTAAAATGCAAAGATATTAATATTTACATATTTTTTAAAATATGACACAGCAAATAAGGATACGCGTCCGCGACAGGATTCGAACCTGCAATCTTCTGATTCGAAGTCAGACGCCTTATCCGTTAGGCCACGCGGACAGAGAATTAATGAGATAAATATACTTGAGTTTTTAAAAATAATTTTCCTGCGAAAAAGAAAGAATATATCACACATTTTGTAACAAGAATCATAAGTAAATATAACAGATATATGAGCATCTCTTTAAAATGGAAAGATATTAATATTTATATATTTTTTAAAATATGACACAGCAAATAAGGATACGCGTCCGCGACAGGATTCGAACCTGCAATCTTCTGATTCGAAGTCAGACGCCTTATCCGTTAGGCCACGCGGACAGAGAAATAATGAGATAAATATACTTGCGTTTTTTAAAATATTTTTCCTGCGAAAAAAAAGAATATATCACACATTTTGTAACAAGAATCATAAGTAAATATAACAGATATATGAGCATCTCTTTAAAATAGAAAGATATTAATATTTACATATTTTTTAAAATATGACACAGCAAATAAGGATACGCGTCCGCGACAGTATTCGAGCTTGCAGTCTTCTGAATCGAAGCCAGACGCCTTATCCGTTAGGCCACGCGGACAGAGATTTAGCGAGATATATGGAAATGAAATGGAAAGTATATTTTCGCCTGTTACATTAATTTTCCAGCTAGAAAACAAAGAGTATATCGTAGATATTCTAACGAGTTCCAAAAGTTTATACAACAGGGTAAAAATTATCTGTATCAAAAGGAAATTAATTAATCTCTACTTATTGTTAAAAACATGTCAACCCATATAGACACAATCGTCCGCGATAGGATTCGAACCTGCAATCTTCTGATGCGAAGTCAGACGCCTTATCCGTTAGGCCACGCGGACAGAGAAATCTTGAGATAAATATACTTGCGTTTTTAAAATATTTTTCCATCGAAAAAGAAAGAATATATCACACATTTTGTAACAAGAATCATAAGTAAATATAACAGATATATAAGCATCTCTTTTAAATGGAAAGATATTAATCTTTATATATTTTTTAAAATATAACACAGCAAATAAGGAAACGCGTCCGGGACAGGATTCAAACCTGCAATCTTATGATTCAAAGTCAGACGCTTTATCCGTTAGGCCACGCGGACAGTGATTTAGCGAGATAGTTGGAAATGAAATGGAAAATACATTTTCTTCTGTTGAATTAATTTTCCAGCTAGAAAACAAAGAGAATATCTTAGATATTGTAACACGATCCAAAGGTTTATACAACAGGGTAAAAATTATCTGTACCAAAAAGAAACTTGTTAATCTCTACTTATTGTTAAAAACATGTCACCGCATATAGAGACACAAGCGTCCGCGACAGGATTCGAACCTGCAATCTCCTGATTCGAAGTCAGACGACTTATCCGTTAAGCTACGCGAACAAAGGATTAGCGTGATAAATAGAAATGAAATTTAAAATATATTTGCCTCTGTAAAAGTAATTTTCCAGCTAGAAAACATTGAGTACATCGTAGATTTTGTAACAAGAACCATAAGTACATATAACAGGTAAATAAAAATTTCTATCAAAAGGAAAGATTTTATATATTTAATTGTTAATCAGAATATGGCACAGCAAAAAGAATTAAGCGTCTACGACAGGATTCGAACCTTAGATTTTCTCAATTTTCCAGCTAGAAAACAAAGAATATATCGAACATGAAACATATATAAATACAACAGCTAAATAAGCTTGTCTGTTAAATTTAAATGTGCTGAACTTTACTCATTGTTAAAAACTTTACTCATTGTTAAAACTTTTCTCATTGTTAAATTAATTTTCCAGCTAGAGAATAAAGAGTGTACCGCAGATATTGTAACAAGAAACAAAAGTAAATATAACAGAGTAAAAAGCATCTGTATCAGAAGAAGAGGTATTAAATTCTATTTTTTGGTAAAAACATGGTACGCATATAGAGACACAAGCGTCCGCGACAGGATTCGAACCTGCAATCTTCTGATTCGAAGTCAGACGCCTTATCCGTTAGGCCACGCGGACAGAGAAATCTTGAGATAAATATACTTGCGTTTTTAAAATAATTTTCCATCGAAAAAGAAAGAATATAACACACATTTTGTAACAAGAATCATAAGTAAATATAACAGATATATAAGCATCTCTTTAAGATGGAAAGATATTAATCTTTATATATTTTTAAAAATATGACACAGCAAATAAGGAAACGCGTCCGCCACAGGATCTGAACCTGCAATCTTCTGATTCGAAGTCAGACGCCTTATCCGTTAGGCCACGCGGACAGAGGTTTTACGTGATAGTTGGAAATGAAATGGAAAATACATTTTCTTCTGTTAAATTAATTTTCCAGCTAGAAAACAAAGAGTATATCTTAGATATTTTAACACGATCCAAAAGTTTATACAACAGGGTAAAAATTATCTGTACCAAAAGGAAACTTATTAATCTTTACTTATTGTTAAAAACATGTCACCGCATATAGAGACACAAGCGTCCGCGACAGGATTCGAACCTGCAATCTTCGGATTCGAAGTCAGACGCCTTATCCTTTAGGCCACGCGGACAGAGATTTAGCGAGATAGATTGAAATGAAATGGAAAATATATTTTCGTCTGTTAAATAAATTTTCGACCTAGAAAACAAAGAGTATATCGTAGATATTGTAACAAGACCCAAAATTAATACAACAGAGTAAAAAATATCTGTATCAAAAGGAAACTTAATTATCTCTACTTATTTTTAAAACATGTCAACGCATATAGATACAAGCGTCTGCGACAGGATTCGAACCTGTAGTCTTCTGATTCGAAGTCAGACGCCTTCTCCGTTAAGCCACGCGAACAAAGAATTAGCGTGATAAATAGAAATGAAATTGAAAATATATTTGCCTCTGTAAAAGTAATTTTCCAGCTAGAAAACATAGAGAACATCGTAGATTTTGTTACACAAACCATAAGTACATATAACAGGTAAATAAGAATCTCTATCAAATGGAAAGGTTTTATATTTTTAATTGTTCATCAGAATATGGCACAGCAAAAAGAATTTAGCGTCTACGACAGGATTCGAACCTTAGATTTTGTAAATTTTCCAGCTAGAAAAGAAAGAATATGTCGAACATGAAACATATATAAATACAACAGATAAATAAGCTTGTCTGTTAAATTTAAATGTGTTGAACTTTACTCATTGTTAAAAACTGTACTCATTGTTAAAACTTTTCTCATTGTTAAATTAATTTTCCAGCAAGAGAATAAAGAGTGTACCGCAGATTTTGTAACAAGAAACAAAAGTAAATATAACAGAGTAAAAAGCATCTGTATCAGAAGAAGAGGTATTAAATTCTAATTTTTGGTAAAAACATGGTACGCATATAGAGACGCAAGCGTCCGCGACAGGATTCGAACCTGCAATCTTCTGATTCGAAGTCAGACGCCTTATCCGTTAGGTCACGCGGCCAGAGAAATGATGAGATAAATATACTTGCGTTTTTTGAAATATTTTTCCTGCAAAAAAGAAAGAATATATCACATATTTTGTAACAAGGATCATAAGTAAATATAACTGATATATGAGCATCTCTTTAAAATGCAAAGATATTAATATTTACATATTTTTTAAAATATGACACAGCAAATAAGGATACGCGTCCGCGACAGGATTCGAATCTGCAATCTTCTGATTCGAAGTCAGACGCCTTATCCGTTAGGCCACGCGGACAGAGAATTAATGAGATAAATATACTTGAGTATTTAAAAATATTTTTCCTGCGAAAAAGAAAGAATATATCACACATTTTGTAACAAGAATCATAAGTAAATATAACAGATATATGAGCATCTCTTTAAAATGGAAAGATATTAATATTTATATATTTTTTAAAATATGACACAGCAAATAAGGATACGCGTCCGCGACAGGATTCGAACCTGCAATCTTCTGATTCGAAGTCAGACGCCTTATCCGTTAGGCCACGCGGACAGAGAAATAATGAGATAAATATACTTGCGTTTTTAAAAATATTTTTCCTGCGAAAAAAAAGAATATATCACACATTTTGTAACAAGAATCATAAGTAAATACAACAGATATATGAGCATCTCTTTAAAATAGAAAGATATTAATATTTACATATTTTTAAAATATGACACAGCAAATAAGGATACGCGTCCGCGACAGTATTCGAGCTTGCAGTCTTCTGATTCGAAGCCAGACGCCTTATCCGTTAGGCCACGCGGACAGAGATTTAGCGAGATATATGGAAATGAAATGGAAAGTATATTTTCGCCTGTTACATTAATTTTCCAGCTAGAAAACAAAGAGTATATCGTAGATATTCTAACGAGTTCCAAAAGTTTATACAACAGGGTAAAAATTATCTGTATCAAAAGGAAACTTATTAATCTCTACTTATTTTTAAAAACATGTCAACCCATATAGACACAATCGTCCGCGACAGGATTCGAACCTGCAATCTTCTGATGCGAAGTCAGACGCCTTATCCGTTAGGCCACGCGGACAGAGAAATCTTGAGATAAATATACTTGCGTTTTTAAAATATTTTTCCATCGAAAAAGAAAGAATATATCACACATTTTGTAACAAGAATCATAAGTAAATATAACAGATATATAAGCATCTCTTTAAAATGGAAAGATATTAATCTTTATATATTTTTAAAAATATAACACAGCAAATAAGGAAACGCGTCCGGGACAGGATTCAATCCTGCAATCTTATGATTCAAAGTCAGACGCTTTATCCGTTAGGCCACGCGGACAGTGATTTAGCGAGATAGTTGGAAATGAAATGGAAAATACATTTTCTTCTGTTGAATTAATTTTCCAGCTAGAAAACAAAGAGAATATCTTAGATATTGTAACACGATCCAAAGGTTTATACAACAGGGTAAAAATTATCTGTACCAAAAAGAAACTTGTTAATCTCTACTTATTGTTAAAAACATGTCACCGCATATAGAGACACAAGCGTCCGCGACAGGATTCGAACCTGCAATCTCCTGATTCGAAGTCAGACGACTTATCCGTTAAGCCACGCGAACAAAGGATTAGCGTGATAAATAGAAATGAAATTTAAAATATATTTGCCTCTGTAAAAGTAATTTTCCAGCTAGAAAACATTGAGTACATCGTAGATTTTGTAACAAGAACCATAAGTACATATAACAGGTAAATAAAAATTTCTATCAAAAGGAAAGATTTTATATATTTAATTGTTAATCAGAATATGGCACAGCAAAAAGAATTAAGCGTCTACGACAGGATTCGAACCTTAGATTTTCTCAATTTTCCAGCTAGAAAACAAAGAATATATCGAACATGAAACATATATATACAACAGCTAAATAAGCTTGTCTGTTAAATTTAAATGTGCTGAACTTTACTCATTGTTAAAAACTTTACTCATTGTTAAAACTTTTCTCATTGTTAAATTAATTTTCCAGCTAGAGAATAAAGAGTGTACCTCAGATATTGTAACAAGAAACAAAAGTAAATATAACAGAGTAAAAAGCATCTGTATCAGAAGAAGAGGTATTAAATTCTATTTTTTGGTAAAAACATGGTACGCATATAGAGACACAAGCGCCCGCGACAGGATTCGAACCTGCAATCTTCTGATTCGAAGTCAGACGCCTTATCCGTTAGGCCACGCGGACAGAGAAATCTTGAGATAAATATACTTGAGTTTTTAAAATATTTTTCCATCGAAAAAGAAAGAATATAACACACATTTTGTAACAAGAATCATAAGTAAATATAACAGATATATAAGCATCTCTTTAAAATGGAAAGATATTAATCTTTATATATTTTTAAAAATATGACACAGCAAATAAGGAAACGCGTCCGCCACAGGATCTGAACCTGCAATCTTCTGATTCGAAGTCAGACGCCTTATCCGTTAGGCCACGCGGACAGAGGTTTTACGAGATAGTTGGAAATGAAATGGAAAATACATTTTCTTCTGTTAAATTAATTTTCCAGCTAGAAAACAAAGAGTATATCTTAGATATTTTAACACGATCCAAAAGTTTATACAACAGGGTAAAAATTATCTGTACCAAAAAGAAACTTATTAATCTCTACTTATTGTTAAAAACATGTCACCGCATATAGAGACACAAGCGTCCGCGACAGGATTCGAACCTGCAATCTTCGGATTCGAAGTCAGACGCCTTATCCTTTAGGCCACGCGGACAGAGATTTAGCGAGATAGATTGAAATGAAATGGAAAATATATTTTCGTCTGTTAAATAAATTTTCGACCTAGAAAACAAAGAGTATATCGTAGATATTGTAACAAGACCCAAAATTAATACAACAGAGTAAAAAATATCTGTATCAAAAGGAAACTTAATTATCTCTACTTATTGTTAAAACATGTCAACGCATATAGATACAAGCGTCTGCGACAGGATTCGAACCTGTAGTCTTCTGTTTCGAAGTCAGACGCCTTATCCTTTAAGCCACGCGAACAAAGAATTAGCGTGATAAATAGAAATGAAATTGAAAATATATTTGCCTCTGTAAAAGTAATTTTCCAGCTAGAAAACATTGAGTACATCGTAGATTTTGTAACAAGAACCATAAGTACATATAACAGGTAAATAAAAATTTCTATCAAAAGGAAAGGTTTTATATATTTAATTGTTCATCAGAATATGGCACAGCAAAAAGAATTAAGCGTCTACGACAGGATTCGAACCTTAGATTTTCTCAATTTTCCAGCTAGAAATCAAAGAATATATCGAACATGAAACATATATAAATACAACAGATAAATAAGCTTGTCTGTTAAATTTAAATGTGTTGACCTTTACTCATTGTTAAAAACTTTACTCATTGTTAAAACTTTTCTCATTGTTAAATTAATTTTCCAGCTAGAGAATAAAGAGTGTACCGCAGATATTGTAACAAGAAACAAAACTAAATATAACAGAGTAAAAAGCATCTGTATCAGAAGAAGAGGTATTAAATTCTATTTATTGGTAAAAACATGGTACGCATATAGAGACGCAAGCGTCCGCGACAGGATTCGAACCTGCAATCTTCTGATTCGAAGTCAGACGCCTTATCCGTTAGGCCACGCGGACAGAGAATTAATGAGATAAATATACTTGAGTTTTTAAAATATTTTTCCTGCGAAAAAGAAAGAATATATCACACATTTTGTAACAAGAATCATAAGTAAATATAACAGATATATGAGCATCTCTTTAAAATGGAAAGATATTAATATTTATATATTTTTTAAAATATGACACAGCAAATAAGGATACGCGTCCGCGACAGGATTCGAACCTGCAATCTTCTGATTCGAAGTCAGACGCCTTATCCGTTAGGCCACGCGGACAGAGAAATAATGAGATAAATATACTTGCGTTTTTTAAAATATTTTTCCTGTGAAAAAAAAGAATATATCACACATTTTGTAACAAGAATCATAAGTAAATATAACAGATATATGAGCATCTCTTTAAAATAGAAAGATATTAATATTTACATATTTTTTAAAATATGACACAGCAAATAAGGATACGCGTCCGCGACAGTATTCGAGCTTGCAGTCTTCTGATTCGAAGCCAGACGCCTTATCCGTTAGGCCACGCGGACAGAGATTTAGCGAGATATATGGAAATGAAATGGAAAGTATATTTTCGCCTGTTACATTAATTTTCCAGCTAGAAAACAAAGAGTATATCGTAGATATTCTAACAAGTTCCAAAAGTTTATACAACAGGGTAAAAATTATCTGTATCAAAAGGAAACTTATTAATCTCTACTTATTGTTAAAAACATGTCAACCCATATAGACACAATCGTCCGCGACAGGATTCGAACCTGCAATCTTCTGATGCGAAGTCAGACGCCTTATCCGTTAGGCCACGCGGACAGAGAAATCTTGAGATAAATATACTTGCGTTTTTAAAATATTTTTTCATCGAAAAAGAAAGAATATATCACACATTTTGTAACAAGAATCATAAGTAAATATAACAGATATATAAGCATCTCTTTAAAATGGAAAGATATTAATCTTTATATATTTTTAAAAATATAACACAGCAAATAAGGAAACGCGTCCGGGACAGGATTCAAACCTGCAATCTTATGATTCAAAGTCAGACGCTTTATCCGTTAGGCCACGCGGACAGTGATTTAGCGAGATAGTTGGAAATGAAATGGAAAATACATTTTCTTCTGTTGAATTAATTTTCCAGCTAGAAAACAAAGAGAATATCTTAGATATTGTAACACGATCCAAAGGTTTATACAACAGGGTAAAAATTATCTGTACCAAAAAGAAACTTGTTAATCTCTACTTATTGTTAAAAACATGTCACCGCATATAGAGACACAAGCGTCCGCGACAGGATTCGAACCTGCAATCTCCTGATTCGAAGTCAGACGACTTATCCGTTAAGCCACGCGAACAAAGGATTAGCGTGATAAATAGAAATGAAATTTAAAATATATTTGCCTCTGTAAAAGTAATTTTCCAGCTAGAAAACATTGAGTACATCGTAGATTTTGTAACAAGAACCATAAGTACATATAACAGGTAAATAAAAATTTCTATCAAAAGGAAAGATTTTATATATTTAATTGTTAATCAGAATATGGCACAGCAAAAAGAATTAAGCGTCTACGACAGGATTCGAACCTTAGATTTTCTCAATTTTCCAGCTAGAAAACAAAGAATATATCGAACATGAAACATATATATACAACAGCTAAATAAGCTTGTCTGTTAAATTTAAATGTGCTGAACTTTACTCATTGTTAAAAACTTTACTCATTGTTAAAACTTTTCTCATTGTTAAATTAATTTTCCAGCTAGAGAATAAAGAGTGTACCGCAGATATTGTAACAAGAAACAAAAGTAAATATAACAGAGTAAAAAGCATCTGTATCAGAAGAAGAGGTATTAAATTCTATTTTTTGGTAAAAACATGGTACGCATATAGAGACACAAGCGTCCGCGACAGGATTCGAACCTGCAATCTTCTGATTCGAAGTCAGACGCCTTATCCGTTAGGCCACGCGGACAGAGAAATCTTGAGATAAATATACTTGAGTTTTTAAAATATTTTTCCATCGAAAAAGAAAGAATATAACACACATTTTGTAACAAGAATCATAAGTAAATATAACAGATATATAAGCATCTCTTTAAAATGGAAAGATATTAATCTTTATATATTTTTAAAAATATGACACAGCAAATAAGGAAACGCGTCCGCCACAGGATCTGAACCTGCAATCTTCTGATTCGAAGTCAGACGCCTTATCCGTTAGGCCACGCGGACAGAGGTTTTACGAGATAGTTGGCAATGAAATGGAAAATACATTTTCTTCTGTTAAATTAATTTTCCAGCTAGAAAACAAAGAGTATATCTTAGATATTTTAACACGATCCAAAAGTTTATACAACAGGGTAAAAATTATCTGTACCAAAAAGAAACTTATTAATCTCTACTTATTGTTAAAAACATGTCACCGCATATAGAGACACAAGCGTCCGCGACAGGATTCGAACCTGCAATCTTCGGATTCGAAGTCAGACGCCTTATCCTTTAGGCCACGCGGACAGAGATTTAGCGAGATAGATTGAAATGAAATGGAAAATATATTTTCGTCTGTTAAATAAATTTTCGACCTAGAAAACAAAGAGTATATCGTAGATATTGTAACAAGACCCAAAATTAATACAACAGAGTAAAAAATATCTGTATCAAAAGGAAACTTAATTATCTCTACTTATTGTTAAAACATGTCAACGCATATAGATACAAGCGTCTGCGACAGGATTCGAACCTGTAGTCTTCTGTTTCGAAGTCAGACGCCTTATCCTTTAAGCCACGCGAACAAAGAATTAGCGTGATAAATAGAAATGAAATTGAAAATATATTTGCCTCTGTAAAAGTAATTTTCCAGCTAGAAAACATTGAGTACATCGTAGATTTTGTAACAAGAACCATAAGTACATATAACAGGTAAATAAAAATTTCTATCAAAAGGAAAGGTTTTATATATTTAATTGTTCATCAGAATATGGCACAGCAAAAAGAATTAAGCGTCTACGACAGGATTCGAACCTTAGATTTTCTCAATTTTCCAGCTAGAAATCAAAGAATATATCGAACATGAAACATATATAAATACAACAGATAAATAAGCTTGTCTGTTAAATTTAAATGTGTTGACCTTTACTCATTGTTAAAAACTTTACTCATTGTTAAAACTTTTCTCATTGTTAAATTAATTTTCCAGCTAGAGAATAAAGAGTGTACCGCAGATATTGTAACAAGAAACAAAACTAAATATAACAGAGTAAAAAGCATCTGTATCAGAAGAAGAGGTATTAAATTCTATTTATTGGTAAAAACATGGTACGCATATAGAGACGCAAGCGTCCGCGACAGGATTCGAACCTGCAATCTTCTGATTCGAAGTCAGACGCCTTATCCGTTAGGCCACGCGGACAGAGAATTAATGAGATAAATATACTTGAGTTTTTAAAAATATTTTTCCTGCGAAAAAGAAAGAATATATCACACATTTTGTAACAAGAATCATAAGTAAATATAAGAGATATATGAGCATCTCTTTAAAATGGAAAGATATTAATATTTATATATTTTTAAAAATATGACACAGCAAATAAGGATACGCGTCCGCGACAGGATTCGAACCTGCAATCTTCTGATTCGAAGTCAGACGCCTTATCCGTTAGGCCACGCGGACAGAGAAATAATGAGATAAATATACTTGCGTTTTTTAAAATATTTTTCCTGTGAAAAAAAAGAATATATCACACATTTTGTAACAAGAATCATAAGTAAATATAACAGATATATGAGCATCTCTTTAAAATAGAAAGATATTAATATTTACATATTTTTTAAAATATGACACAGCAAATAAGGATACGCGTCCGCGACAGTATTCGAGCTTGCAGTCTTCTGATTCGAAGCCAGACGCCTTATCCGTTAGGCCACGCGGACAGAGATTTAGCGAGATATATGGAAATGAAATGGAAAGTATATTTTCGCCTGTTACATTAATTTTCCAGCTAGAAAACAAAGAGTATATCGTAGATATTCTAACAAGTTCCAAAAGTTTATACAACAGGGTAAAAATTATCTGTATCAAAAGGAAACTTATTAATCTCTACTTATTGTTAAAAACATGTCAACCCATATAGACACAATCGTCCGCGACAGGATTCGAACCTGCAATCTTCTGATGCGAAGTCAGACGCCTTATCCGTTAGGCCACGCGGACAGAGAAATCTTGAGATAAATATACTTGCGTTTTTAAAATATTTTTCCATCGAAAAAGAAAGAATATATCACACATTTTGTAACAAGAATCATAAGTAAATATAACAGATATATAAGCATCTCTTTAAAATGGAAAGATATTAATCTTTATATATTTTTAAAAATATAACACAGCAAATAAGGAAACGCGTCCGGGACAGGATTCAAACCTGCAATCTTATGATTCAAAGTCAGACGCTTTATCCGTTAGGCCACGCGGACAGTGATTTAGCGAGATAGTTGGAAATGAAATGGAAAATACATTTTCTTCTGTTGAATTAATTTTCCAGCTAGAAAACAAAGAGAATATCTTAGATATTGTAACACGATCCAAAGGTTTATACAACAGGGTAAAAATTATCTGTACCAAAAAGAAACTTGTTAATCTCTACTTATTGTTAAAAACATGTCACCGCATATAGAGACACAAGCGTCCGCGACAGGATTCGAACCTGCAATCTCCTGATTCGAAGTCAGACGACTTATCCGTTAAGCCACGCGAACAAAGGATTAGCGTGATAAATAGAAATGAAATTTAAAATATATTTGCCTCTGTAAAAGTAATTTTCCAGCTAGAAAACATTGAGTACATCGTAGATTTTGTAACAAGAACCATAAGTACATATAACAGGTAAATAAAAATTTCTATCAAAAGGAAAGATTTTATATATTTAATTGTTAATCAGAATATGGCACAGCAAAAAGAATTAAGCGTCTACGACAGGATTCGAACCTTAGATTTTCTCAATTTTCCAGCTAGAAAACAAAGAATATATCGAACATGAAACATATATATACAACAGCTAAATAAGCTTGTCTGTTAAATTTAAATGTGCTGAACTTTACTCATTGTTAAAAACTTTACTCATTGTTAAAACTTTTCTCATTGTTAAATTAATTTTCCAGCTAGAGAATAAAGAGTGTACCGCAGATATTGTAACAAGAAACAAAAGTAAATATAACAGAGTAAAAAGCATCTGTATCAGAAGAAGAGGTATTAAATTCTATTTTTTGGTAAAAACATGGTACGCATATAGAGACACAAGCGTCCGCGACAGGATTCGAACCTGCAATCTTCTGATTCGAAGTCAGACGCCTTATCCGTTAGGCCACGCGGACAGAGAAATCTTGAGATAAATATACTTGAGTTTTTAAAATATTTTTCCATCGAAAAAGAAAGAATATAACACACATTTTGTAACAAGAATCATAAGTAAATATAACAGATATATAAGCATCTCTTTAAAATGGAAAGATATTAATCTTTATATATTTTTAAAAATATGACACAGCAAATAAGGAAACGCGTCCGCCACAGGATCTGAACCTGCAATCTTCTGATTCGAAGTCAGACGCCTTATCCGTTAGGCCACGCGGACAGAGGTTTTACGAGATAGTTGGAAATGAAATGGAAAATACATTTTCTTCTGTTAAATTAATTTTCCAGCTAGAAAACAAAGAGTATATCTTAGATATTTTAACACGATCCAAAAGTTTATACAACAGGGTAAAAATTATCTGTACCAAAAAGAAACTTATTAATCTCTACTTATTGTTAAAAACATGTCACCGCATATAGAGACACAAGCGTCCGCGACAGGATTCGAACCTGCAATCTTCGGATTCGAAGTCAGACGCCTTATCCTTTAGGCCACGCGGACAGAGATTTAGCGAGATAGATTGAAATGAAATGGAAAATATATTTTCGTCTGTTAAATAAATTTTCGACCTAGAAAACAAAGAGTATATCGTAGATATTGTAACAAGACCCAAAATTAATACAACAGAGTAAAAAATATCTGTATCAAAAGGAAACTTAATTATCTCTACTTATTGTTAAAACATGTCAACGCATATAGATACAAGCGTCTGCGACAGGATTCGAACCTGTAGTCTTCTGTTTCGAAGTCAGACGCCTTATCCTTTAAGCCACGCGAACAAAGAATTAGCGTGATAAATAGAAATGAAATTGAAAATATATTTGCCTCTGTAAAAGTAATTTTCCAGCTAGAAAACATTGAGTACATCGTAGATTTTGTAACAAGAACCATAAGTACATATAACAGGTAAATAAAAATTTCTATCAAAAGGAAAGGTTTTATATATTTAATTGTTCATCAGAATATCGCACAGCAAAAAGAATTAAGCGTCTACGACAGGATTCGAACCTTAGATTTTCTCAATTTTCCAGCTAGAAATCAAAGAATATATCGAAATTGAAACATATATAAATACAACAGATAAATAAGCTTGTCTGTTAAATTTAAATGTGTTGACCTTTACTCATTGTTAAAAACTTTACTCATTGTTAAAACTTTTCTCATTGTTAAATTAATTTTCCAGCTAGAGAATAAAGAGTGTACCGCAGATATTGTAACAAGAAACAAAACTAAATATAACAGAGTAAAAAGCATCTGTATCAGAAGAAGAGGTATTAAATTCTATTTATTGGTAAAAACATGGTACGCATATAGAGACGCAAGCGTCCGCGACAGGATTCGAACCTGCAATCTTCTGATTCGAAGTCAGACGCCTTATCCGTTAGGCCACGCGGACAGAGAATTAATGAGATAAATATACTTGAGTTTTTAAAAATATTTTTCCTGCGAAAAAGAAAGAATATATCACACATTTTGTAACAAGAATCATAAGTAAATATAACAGATATATGAGCATCTCTTTAAAATGGAAAGATATTAATATTTATATATTTTTTAAAATATGACACAGCAAATAAGGATACGCGTCCGCGACAGGATTCGAACCTGCAATCTTCTGATTCGAAGTCAGACGCCTTATCCGTTAGGCCACGCGGACAGAGAAATAATGAGATAAATATACTTGCGTTTTTTAAAATATTTTTTCTGTGAAAAAAAAGAATATATCACACATTTTGTAACAAGAATCATAAGTAAATATAACAGATATATGAGCATCTCTTTAAAATAGAAAGATATTAATATTTACATATTTTTTAAAATATGACACAGCAAATAAGGATACGCGTCCGAGACAGTATTCGAGCCGGCAGTCTTCTGATTCGAAGCCAGACGCCTTATCCGTTAGGCCACGCGGACAGAGATTTAGCGAGATATATGGAAATGAAATGGAAAATATATTTTCGCCTGTTACATTAATTTTCCAGCTAGAAAACAAAGAGTATATCGTAGATATTCTAACAAGTTCCAAATGTTTATACAACAGGGAAAAAATTATCTGTATCAAAATGAAACTTATTAATCTCTATTTATTGTTAAAAACATGTCACCGCATATAGAGACACAACCGTCCGCGACAGGATTCGAACCTGCAATCTTCTGATTCGAAGTCAGACGCCTTATCCGTTAGGCCACGCGGACAGAGAAATAATGAGATAAATATACTTGGATTCAAGGATTCAAAGAGTTTCCAAATTACGGAGTGCCCAGGCAGCGCAGGCTGCCTTTCAACTTCAAACATAAGGGGGGCGGGGGATAGTAACAAAAGAAGACTTTTACATAAACGAAGGTTCAATAAAGAAACGGGCAGAGCTCATCGAAACCTGTTGTGACAAGTCACAGCAGGAATCGGACGAGTCGCATAATTTGGAAAATGAGGATTTAAATTTCCTCGAAAGAAGAGAAGGGGGGTGGTCGAGCAGTGCTCCGAAGAGCACCGGCCTTGAATCGATGAAAATCTGCGTGCGCAACACGCTGAACAAGAATAACCTAACAGAAAACCCGACTTGCCCAAACAAACTAAGCAAGGAGGGGCTGACCTACAGAGTCAACGGGGAGGCCGTTTAAGGCGGCATACAAAATACTTATACGGTCAAGATAATCTTCAGCTGCTCTTAAAAGGGGGATGACTTTAGTGTAACATTCATGTATATGTTTAGGGTGAAAATAGCTCCTGTAACCACACAGCATACCTATAATTTCTTGATTTAAGTCATTTTTCGCTTTTAATTCATAGGAATTTGATGGGTTTGGATTTTTAGTTTTCATTACCGGTTGTGAGGGAAGCTCTGGAAAATCTTCTGGGTTATTTTGAAAAGCCTTTGCATAAGAAATATTTTTATTTATATATTTTGATTTAAATTTATTGTTTAGATTTTGATTAGTATTCACAGGGAGCCTAGGCTTGGGTTTCGGGAATTTCAGGCAGCCACGATAACTGGCAGGGTGGACGCCACCACAGTTGGCGCTCATGCAGGGGGTACATTTAGATTTTAAGCATTCGTAAGATTTATGGGGGCCTGCGCATTTTACGCATTTAGGGGGGAGGAAACATTGATTTGATGAATGATGAAAAGTTTGGCAGGAAAAACACTGGCTCGCTTGAGCTCTACCTCTATATCTCTCGATTTTGACTTCTAAGCCTAACATAATTTTTATTTGATATATTTGGACCGATTCTGGAGTTTTGGGGCACTGCACATAGAACAGGGGCATTAATTTTTTATTTGTTTTTGGGCCTTTATACAATTGAGTTACATTACGATATTTTATTTTATTATGGGAAAGTTCCGCCTTAATTGCTTCTATAGCAGTTGGCACGGGGAGACCCCTAATAACTACCTTAAGCGGTTTTTCTTCGTTAAGGGGGCATAGGACCTTTAAACAGTCGAAATTCATTGAAAATAGAGCTATGTTTACTATTTTTAATTTCAACCAGGTGTATCCCAGATGTTCAAATTTTTTTCTCTAAACATATAGAAAACATTTCTTACTACACAAATTTTACTGAAGTCATATAATTATATGTACATTTTATATTGTTTTTTAAAATTTATACAATTTTGACAGACATAATGGTGTATGTAGCAGCCGCGCGCAGGATATTTCAAGTAATATTATACTTATGGACTTCAATTTGATAATAATATATTTATAACTATTACATCTTTAATTTGTACACACTTTTTAAATTTTTGAAATAAATTTAATATTTTTAAAATTTAAACAAAATGAAATTTTCATTTTCAGTGTTAAAAAACATGAAATAAACCTCTTCACAATTCTTTTTTTACTATTTATGGTGAATTTTCGAAGTACAAATTATATATATGGATGAAACAAGTAAGTCCAAAAAATTTGAAAATGATTGGTTAAATATATTTTAAGATATGTTGCGCGCAAGGGCTAAAATCACATATCTGAGAAAAACAGCTTTAAAGTTTAAAAATTCATTCAGTGTTACTTATTATCTTATTTTACACCTTAAAATGCCTTTAGTTCATAAATAGCACCTTCCTATGTCTGTTATGTAAGAAAAATCAAAAATTTTCTGCCTTTTAGGGGCTACTTGAGCTCTATATGTTGCTTCGGAAACTCGAACGGACGTTTCGCGCAGTAGTTTCTTGTTAGTCAGATGAAGCACGTTTACTAAATTTTTACTTATTTATGAGGAATTTTTATCTATAAATTATGTATATAGATGAAACAAGTAAGAGCAAAAAATTTGAAAGTGATTGGTTACATATATTTTAAAATATATTGCGCGCAAGTATTAAAATCACATATCTGAGAAAAACAGCTTTATAATTTAAAAATGCTTCAATGTTACTTATTATCTTATTTTGTACCTTAAAATGCCTTTGGTTCATAATTAGCACCTTCCTATGTCTGTTATGTAAGAAAAATAAAAAAATTTCTGCCTTTTAGGGGCTACTTGAGCTCTATAGGTTGCTTCGGAAACTCGAACAGACGTTTCGCGCAGTCGTTTCTTGTTAGTCAGATGAAGAACGTTTACTAAATTTTTACTTATTTATGAGGATTTTTTATCTATAAATTATGTATATAGATGAAACAAGTAAGAGCAAAAAAATTGAAAGTGATTGGTTACATATATTTTAAAATATATTGCGCGCAAGTGTTAAAATCACATATCTGAGAAAAACAGCTTTAGAATTTTAAAATGCTTCAATGTTACTTATTATCTTATTTTGTACCAAAATGCCTTTAGTTCATAATTAGCACCTTCCTATGTCTGTTATGTAAGAAAAATCAAAAATTTTCTTCCTTTTAGGGGCTACTTGAGCTCTATTTGTTGCTTCGGAAAATCGAACAGACATTTCGCGCAGTCGTTTCTTGTTAGTCAGATGAAGAACGTTTACTAAATTTTTACATATTTATGAGGAATTTTTATCTATAAATTATGTATATAGATGAAACAAGTAAGAGCAAAAAATTTGAAAGTGATTGGTTACATATATTTTAAAATATATTGCACGCAATTGTTAAAATCACATATCTGAGAAAAACAGTTTTAAAATTTAAAAATACTTCAATGTTACTTATTATCTTACTTTGTACCTTAAAATGCCTTTGGTTCATAATTAGCACCTTCCTATGTCTATTATGTAAGAAAAATCAAAAATTTTCTTCCTTTTAGGGGCTACTTGAGCTCTATATGTTGCTTCGGAAACTCGAACAGACGTTTCGTGCAGTCGTTTCTTGTCAGTCAGATGAAGAACCTTTACTAAATTTTTACTTATTTATGAGGATTTTTTATCTATAAATTATGTATATAGATGAAACAAGTAAGAGCAAAAAATTTGAAAGTGATTGGTTACATATATTTTAAAATATATTGCGCGCAAGAGTTAAAATCACATATCTGAGAAACCCGCTTTTAAGTTTAAAAATATATTCACAGTTATATTCAGTATATATTCAGAGTTATCGCAGTTCGGCTAATTAATGTTTGGCTGTAGTTTATAATACATCCTGCGTTATATCTAATGTAGCATCAAAATGCACCAGACGCATAAGTAATTCCTTCCTCTTCCTCTTGTCGTTGAAAATCAAATGTTTTCTGCCTTTTACGAGCTTTTCGAACTTCATATGTACTGCTAGAGGCTCGAAAATCTGCTTCGTGTATCTTTTTCTTATCACTCTGGGTTTTCAGCTTTCTCAAACGAGCTCCCATTCTTTTTTAAATGTGACCTGTGCATTCAAGTTTTTCAACCGCTATTTCATTTCCATATGGTTTGCTATTCGATATTTGTGAAAATGTTTTCGTATCACCATCACCAATATAAAATTTGTACCGAACACCATGGTCTTCAATTGATCTGTTGAATATGCGTAACATTCCATTTTTCCGGCCACTACCCAAATGGTTTTTTGAACACACTATTTTATGATTCTTTTTCCACTTTTCCTATAAACCCTGTCCTATACATCGCATAGAAAACACAGCTCTTCTGTTTATTTCTGGAATATTTTTCTTAACACCAAGCATTTTTGTATTTTTCACAGACTTTAGTTCATCACAGCTATCACAATATACAAGAAATGTGGATGGTAAACCCATTGAAGATTTTTCAAGTATATTTATTGTTCCATGACATATTTTACAGCACAAAACATTTGTAAGCTCCTTGAAAAGTACTGATATATTAACCATTCTATATTCATGTTCTTCAGATGAAATATACGACTTATCAACTGAAAGTTCATCTTTTGAGCTGAACAGTTTTTTACTTGAAGCACTTAGCTTAGGCATAGAATCAACATTTTGCCGTTCGAACACTTTCGGATTGTTTTTAATTACATACATATTTCCTTGAAAACGCCTTCTTTTCGTTCTTTTACCAGAACGAGATTTAGTTGCCGGTGTATCCATTATTAGAAAGCAAAAAGCAAAAAGTTTATATTAAAAAATTGCACCAAAAAGTCTTGTACGTTGAAGTTTACACAAATAAATATGCAAACGTGAAGAAGCTTGTAATGTATACTTATAAAATAGATTAACTGTATTTTAGTTCAAAGTTCTTATGCTTAAACAACATAAATGCAGAAAATCGATCGTAAAAAGTAAGAAAATATAATGAAAAGAAATTGCGAAACTCAGAAGAAATTCTCCACGTTGTAAACAAGTTAACAGCGCTAGAATATAAACAAACTGGGCTGAGCAGTTCAGTAGAGGTGAGTAGTTGCCTTCCTACTGCTGTAGAAATAATTAAATAAATAATTAAGACATGGTGGTGGAAAAAGTATGAGATTTACGTGACACATCAGCAAACTGCAAACATAAACAAACAGTGATGTCCCTTTAAAAATGGCGGCGATGGCTGACATGAAAAAATTTTCAAAAGTGTATGTTGCATAAAAGCTCATAACTTTCGAAATAATGCGAATTTTTGAATGCGGTTTTTTGCACAGTGTTCAGAAATGTTCAAATATTCAAAATAAAATAAAATTGAAAAATCGATTTTTTGAAGGTTTAAAGGTCCTATGCCCCCTTAAGCAAGAAAGTCCTATAAAAAAGTTTTTCATCATTTAATTTGCGTTGAATTGCAATATATTCCTCTCTAGAGCTAACTTGAAGTTTAACTAGTTCTCCTCTCAGGTTACCATAAATATACTTGCGTTTTTTAAAATATGTTTCCTGCGAAAAAGAAAGAATATATTACACATTTTGTAACAAGAATCATAAGTAAATATAACAGATATATGAGCATCTCATTAAAATGGAAAATATCAATATTTACATATTTTTTAAAATATGACACAGCAAATAAGGTTACGCGTCCGCGACAGGATTCGAACCTGCAATCTTCTGATTCGAAGTCAGACGCCTTTTTCGTTAGGCCACGCGGACAGAGAAATCATGAGATAAATATACTTGCGTTTTTTAAAATATTTTTCCATCGAAAAAGAAAGAATATATCACACATTTTGTAACAAGAATCATAAGTAAATATAACAGAAACATACGCATCTCTTTAAAATATAAAAATATTAATCTTTATATATTTTTAAAAATATGACACAGCAAATAAGGAAACGCGTCCTCGACAGGATTCGAACCTGCAATCTTCTGATTCGAAGTCAGACGCCTTCTCCGTTAAGCCACGCGAACAAAGAATTAGCGTGATAAATAGAAATGAAATTGAAAATATATTTGCCTCTGTAAAAGTAATTTTCCAGCTAGAAAACATAGAGAACATCGTAGATTTTGTAACACAAACCAAAAGTACATATAACAGGTAAATAAGAATCTCTATCAAATGGAAAGGTTTTATATATTTAATTGTTCATCAGAATATGGCACAGCAAAAAGAATTTAGCGTCTACGACAGGATTCGAACCTTAGATTTTGTCAATTTTCCAGCTAGAAAACAAAGAATATATCGAACATGAAACATATATAAATACAACAGATAAATGAGCTTGTCTGTTAAATTTAAATGTGTTGAACTTTACTCATTGTTAAAAACTTTACTCATTGTTAAAACTTTTCTCATTGTTAAATTAATTTTCCAGCTAGAGAATAAAGAGTGTACCGCAGATATTGTAACAAGAAACAAAAGTAAATATAATAGAGTAAAAAGCATCTGTATCAGAAGAAGAGGTATTAAATTCTATTTATTGGTAAAAACATGGTACGCATATAGAGACGCAAGCGTCCGCGACAGGATTCGAACCTGCAATCTTCTGATTCGAAGTCAGACGCCTTATCCGTTAGGCCACGCAGACAGAGAAATGATGAGATAAATATACTTGCGTTTTTTGAAATATTTTTCCTGCAAAAAAGAAAGAATATATCACATATTTTGTAACAAGGATCATAAGTAAATATAACTGATATATGAGCATCTCTTTAAAATGCAAAGATATTAATATTTACATATTTTTTAAAATATGACACAGCAAATAAGGATACGCGTCCGCGACAGGATTAGAATCTGCAATCTTCTGATTCGAAGTCAGACGCCTTATCCGTTAGGCCACGCGGACAGAGAATTAATGAGATAAATATACTTGAGTTTTTAAAAATATTTTTCCTGCGAAAAAGAAAGAATATATCACACATTTTGTAACAAGAATCATAAGTAAATATAACAGATATATGAGCATCTCTTTAAAATGGAAATATATTAATATTTATATATTTTTTAAAATATGACACAGCAAATAAGGATACGCGTCCGCGACAGGATTCGAACCTGCAATCTTCTGATTCGAAGTCAGACGCCTTATCCGTTAGGCCACGCGGACAGAGAAATAATGAGATAAATATACTTGCGTTTTTTAAAATATTTTTCCTGTGAAAAAAAAGAATATATCACACATTTTGTAACAAGAATCATAAGTAAATATAACAGATATATGAGCATCTCTTTAAAATAGAAAGATATTAATATTTACATATTTTTTAAAATATGACACAGCAAATAAGGATACGCGTCCGCGACAGTATTCGAGCTTGCAGTCTTCTGATTCGAAGCCAGACGCCTTATCCGTTAGGCCACGCGGACAGAGATTTAGCGAGATATATGGAAATGAAATGGAAAGTATATTTTCGCCTGTTACATTAATTTTCCAGCTAGAAAACAAAGAGTATATCGTAGATATTCTAACAAGTTCCAAAAGTTTATACAACAGGGTAAAAATTATCTGTATCAAAAGGAAACTTATTAATCTCTACTTATTGTTAAAAACATGTCAACCCATATAGACACAATCGTCCGCGACAGGATTCGAACCTGCAATCTTCTGATGCGAAGTCAGACGCCTTATCCGTTAGGCCACGTTTTTAAAATATTTTTCCATCGAAAAAGAAAGAATATATCACACATTTTGTAACAAGAATCATAAGTAAATATAACAGATATATAAGCATCTCTTTAAAATGGAAAGATATTAATCTTTATATATTTTTAAAAATATAACACAGCAAATAAGGAAACGCGTCCGGGACAGGATTCAAACCTGCAATCTTATGATTCGAAGTCAGACGACTTATCCGTTAAGCCACGCGAACAAAGGATTAGCGTGATAAATAGAAATGAAATTTAAAATATATTTGCCTCTGTAAAAGTAATTTTCCAGCTAGAAAACATTGAGTACATCGTAGATTTTGTAACAAGAACCATAAGTACATATAACAGGTAAATAAAAATTTCTATCAAAAGGAAAGATTTTATATATTTAATTGTTAATCAGAATATGGCACAGCAAAAAGAATTAAGCGTCTACGACAGGATTCGAACCTTAGATTTTCTCAATTTTTTAGCTGGAAAACAAAGAATATATCGAACATGAAACATATATAAATACAACAGCTAAATAAGCTTGTCTGTTAAATTTAAATGTGCTGAACTTTACTCATTGTTAAAAACTTTACTCATTGTTAAAACTTTTCTCATTGTTAAATTAATTTTCCAACTAGAGAATAAAGAGTGTACCGCAGATATTGTAACAAGAAACAAAAGTAAATATAACAGAGTAAAAAGCTTCTGTATCAGAAGAAGAGGTATTAAATTCTATTTTTTGGTAAAAACATGGTACGCATATAGAGAAACAAGCGTCCGCGACAGGATTCGATCCTGCAATCTTCTGATTCGAAGTCAGACGCCTTATCCGTTAGGCCACGCGGACAGAGAAATCTTGAGATAAATATACTTGCGTTTTTAAAATATTTTTCCATCGAAAAAGAAAGAATATAACTCACATTTTGTAACAAGAATCATAAGTAAATATAACAGATATATAAGCATCTCTTTAAAATGGAAAGATATTAATCTTTATATATTTTTAAAAATATGACACAGCAAATAAGGAAACGCGTCCGCCACAGGATCTGAACCTGCAATCTTCTGATTCGAAGTCAGACGCCTTATCCGTCAGGCCACGCGGACAGAGGTTTTACGAGATAGTTGGAAATGAAATGGAAAATACATTTTCTTCTGTTAAATTAATTTTCCAGCTAGAAAACAAAGAGTATATCTTAGATATTTTAACACGATCCAAAAGTTTATACAACAGGGTAAAAATTATCTGTACCAAAAAGAAACTTATTAATCTCTACTTATCCGTTAGGCCACGCGGACAGAGAAATAATGAGATAAATATACTTGGATTCAAGGATTCAAAGAGTTTCCAAATTACGGAGTACCCAGGCAGCGCAGGCTGCCTTTCAACTTCAAACATAAGGGGGGCGGGGGATAGTAACAAAAGAAGACTTTTACATAAACGAAGGTTCAATAAAGAAACGGGCAGAGCTCATCGAAACCTGTTGTGACAAGTCACAGCAGGAATCGGACGAGTCGCATAATTTGGAAAATGAGGATTTAAATTTCCTCGAAAGAAGAGAAGGGGGGTGGTCGAGCAGTGCTCCGAAGAGCACCGGCCTTGAATCGATGAAAATCTGCGTGCGCAACACGCTGAACAAGAATAACCTAACAGAAAACCCGACTTGCCCAAACAAACTAAGCAAGGAGGGGCTGACCTACAGAGTCAACGGGGAGCCCGTTTAAGGCGGCATACAAAATACTTATACGGTCAAGATAATCTTCAGCTGCTCTTAAAAGGGGGATGACTTTAGTGTAACATTCATGTATATGTTTAGGGTGAAAATAGCTCCTGTAACCACACAGCATACCTATAATTTCTTGATTTAAGTCATTTTTCGCTTTTAATTCATAGGAATTTGATGGGTTTGGATTTTTAATTTTCATTACCGGTTGTGAGGGAAGCTCAGGAAAATCTTCTGGGTTATTTTGAAAAGCCTTTGCATAAGAAATATTTTTATTTATATATTTTGATTTAAATTTATTGTTTAGATTTTGATTAGTATTCACAGGGAGCCTAGGCTTGGGTTTCGGGAATTTCAGGCAGCCACGATAAATGGCAGGGTGGACGCCACCACAGTTGGCGCTCGTGCAGGGGGTACATTTAGATTTTAAGCATTCGTAAGATTTATGGGGGCCTGCGCATTTTACGCATTTAGGGGGGAGGAAACATTGATTTGATGAATGATGATTCTGGAGTTTTGGGGCACTGCACATAGAACAGGGGCATTAATTTTTTATTTGTTTTTGGGCCTTTAAACAATTGAGTTACATTACGATATTTTATTTTATTATGGGAAAGTTCCGCCTTAATTGCTTCTATAGCAGTTGGCACGGGGAGACCCCTAATAACTACCTTAAGCGGTTTTTCTTCGTTAAGCAAGAAAGTCCTATAAAAAAGTTTTTCATCATTTAATTTGCGTTGAATTGCAATATATTCCTCTCTAGAGCTAACTTGAAGTTTAACTAGTTCTCCTCTCAGGTTACCATAAATATACTTGCGTTTTTTAAAATAATTTTCCTGCGAAAAAGAAAGAATATATTACACATTTTGTAACAAGAATCATAAGTAAATATAACAGATATATGAGCATCTCTTTAAAATGGAAAATATCAATATTTACATATTTTTTAAAATATGACACAGCAAATAAGGTTACGCGTCCGCGACAGGATTCGAACCTGCAATCTTCTGATTCGAAGTCAGACGCCTTATCCTTTAGGCCACGCGGACAGAGATTTAGCGAGATAGATTGAAATGAAATGGAAAATATATTTTCGTCTGTTAAATAAATTTTCGACCTAGAAAACAAAGAGTATATCGTAGATATTATAACAAGACCCAAAATTAATACAACAGAGTAAAAAATATCTGTATCAAAAGGAAACTTAATTATCTCTACTTATTGTTAAAACATGTCAACGCATATAGATACAAGCGTCTGCGACAGGATTCGAACCTGTAGTCTTCTGATTCGAAGTCAGACGCCTTATCCTTTAAGCCACGCGAACAAAGAATTAGCGTGATAAATAGAAATGAAATTGAAAATATATTTGCCTCTGTAAAAGTAATTTTCCAGCTAGAAAACATTGAGTACAACGTAGATTTTGTAACAAGAACCATAAGTACATATAACAGGTAAATAAAAATTTCTATCAAAAGGAAAGGTTTTATATATTTAATTGTTCATCAGAATATGGCACAGCAAAAAGAATTAAGCGTCTACGACAGGATTCGAAACTTAGATTTTCTCAATTTTCCAGCTAGAAATCAAAGAATATATCGAACATGAAACATATAAATACAACAGATAAATAAGCTTGTCTGTTAAATTTAAATGTGTTGACCTTTACTCATTGTTAAAAACTTTACTCATTGTTAAAACTTTTCTCATTGTTAAATTAATTTTCCAGCTAGAGAATAAAGAGTGTACCGCAGATATTGTAACAAGAAACAAAAGTAAATATAACAGAGTAAAAAGCATCTGTATCAGAAGAAGAGGTATTAAATTCTATTTATTGGTAAAAACATGGTACGCATATAGAGACGCAAGCGTCCGCGACAGGATTCGAACCTGCAATCTTCTGATTCGAAGTCAGACGACAGGATTCGAACCTTAGATTTTCTCAATTTTTTAGCTGGAAAACAAAGAATATATCGAACATGAAACATATATAAATACAACAGATAAATAAGCTTGTCTGTTAAATTTAAATGTGTTGAACTTTACTCATTGTTAAAAACTTTACTCATTGTTAAAACTTTTCTCATTGTTAAATTAATTTTCCAGCTAGAGAATAAAGAGTGTACCGCAGATATTGTAACAAGAAACAAAAGTAAATATAACAGAGTAAAAAGCATCAGAAGAAGATGTATTAAATTCTATTTATTGGTAAAAACATGGTACGCATATATAGACGCAAGCGTCCGCGACAGGATTAAAACCTGCAATCTTCTGATTCGAAGTCAGACGCCTTATCCGTTAGGCCACGCGGACAGAGAAATGATGAGATAAATATACTTGCTTTATTGAAATATTTTTCCTGCAAAAAAGAAAGAATATATCACATATTTTGTAACAAGAATCATAAGTAAATATAACTCATATATGAGCATCTCTTTAAAATGGAAAGATATTAATATTTACATATTTTTTAAAATATGACACAGCAAATAAGGATACGCGTCCGCGACAGGATTCGAACCTGCAATCTTCTGATTCGAAGTCAGACGCCTTATCCGTTAGGCCACGCGGAGAGAGAAATAATGAGATAAATATACTTGGATTCAAGGATTCAAGGAGTTTCCAAATTACGGAGTACCCAGGCAGCCGCAGGCTGCCTTTAAACTTCAAACATAAGGGGGGCGGGGATAGTAACAAAAGAAGACTTTTACATAAACGAAGGTTCAATAAAGAAACGGGCAGAGCTCATCGAAACCTGTTGTGACAAGTCACAGCAGGAATCGGACGAGTCGCATAATTTGGAAAATGAGGATTTAAATTTCCTCGAAAGAAGAGAAGGGGGGTGGTCGAGCAGAGCTCCGAAGAGCACCGGCCTTGAATCGATGAAAAGCTGCGTGCGCAACACGCTGAACAAGAATAACCTAACAGAAAACCCGACTAGCCCAAACAAATTAAGCAAGGAGGGGCTGACCATCAGAGTCAACGGGGAGGCCGTTTTAGGCGGCATACAAAATACTTATACGGTCAAGATAATCTTCAGCTGCTCTTAAAAGGGGGATGACTTTAGTGTAACATTCATGTATATGTTTAGGGTGAAAATAGCTCCTGTAACCACACAGCATACCTATAATTTCTTGATTTAAGTCATTTTTCTCTTTTAATTCATAGGAATTTGATGGGTTTGGATTTTTAGTTTTCATTACTGGTTGTGAGGGAAGCTCAGGAAAATCTTCTGGGTTATTTTGAAAAGCCTTTGCATAAGAAATATTTTTATTTATATATTTTGATTTAAATTTATTGTTTAGATTTTGATTAGTATTCACAGGGAGCCTAAGCTTGGGTTTCGGGAATTTCAGGCAGCCACGATAACTGGCAGGGTGGACGCCACCACAGTTGGCGCACGTGCAGGGGGTACATTTAGATTTTAAGCATTGGTAAGATTTATGGGGGCCTGCGCATTTTACGCATTTAGGGGGGGAGGAAACATTGATTTGATGAATGATGAAAGGTTTGGCAGGAAAAATACTGGCTCGCTTGAGCTCTACCTCTATATCTCTCGATTTTGACTTCTAAGCCTAACATAATTTTTATTTGATATATTTGGACCGATTCTGGAGTTTTGGGGCACTGCACATAGAACAGGGGCATTAATTTTTTATTTGTTTTTTGGCCTTTATACAATTGAGTTACATTACGATATTTTATTTTATTATGGGAAAGTTCCGCCTTAATTGCTTCTATATCAGTTGGCACGGGGACACCCCTGATAACTACCTTAAGCGGTTTTTCTTCGTTAAGCAAGAAAGTCCTATAAAAAAGTTTTTCATCATTTAATTTGCGTTGAATTGCAATATATTCCTCTCTAGAGCTAACTTGAAGTTTAAATAGTTCTCCTCTCAGGTTACCATAAATATACTTGCGTTTTTTAAAATAATTTTCCTGCGAAAAAGAAAGAATATATCACACATTTTGTAACAAGAATCATAAGTAAATATAACAGATATATGAGCATCTCTTTAAAATGGAAAATATCAATATTTACATATTTTTTAAAATATGACACAGCAAATAAGGTTACGCGTCCGCGACAGGATTCGAACTTGCAATCTTCTGATTCGAAGTCAGACGCCTTATCTTTTAGCCCACGCGGACAGAGATTTAGCGAGATAGATTGAAATGAAATGGAAAATATATTTTCGTCTGTTAAATAAATTTTCGAGCTAGAAAACAATGAGTATATCGTAGATATTGTAACAAGACCCAAAAGTTAATGCAACAGGGTAAAAATTATCTGTATCAAAAGGAAACTTATTAATCTCTACTTATTTTTAAAAACATTTCAACGCATATAGACACAAGCGTCCGCGACAGGATTCGAACCTGCAATCTTTTGATTCGAAGTCAGACGCCTTATCCGTTAGGCCACGCGGACAGAGAAATCATGAGATAAATATACTTGCGTTTTTTAAAATATTTTTCCATCGAAAAATAAAGAATATATCACACATTTTGTAAAAAGAATCATAAGTAAATATAACAGATACATACGCATCTCTTTAAAATTTAAAAATCTTAATCTTTATATATTTTTAAAAATGTGACGCATCAAATAAGGAAACGCGTCCGAGACAGTATTCGAGCCGGCAGTCTTCTGATTCGAAGCCAGACGCCTTATCCGTTAGGCAACGCGGACAGAGATTTAGCGAGATATATGGAAATGAAATGGAAAATATATTTTCGCCTGTTACATTAATTTTCCAGCTAGAAAACAAAGAGTATATCGTAGATATTCTAACAAGTTCCAAATGTTTATACAACAGGGTAAAAATTATCTGTATCAAAAGGAAACTTATTAATCTCTATTTATTGTTAAAAATATGTCACCGCATATAGAGACACAACCGTCCGCGACAGGATTCGAACCTGCAATCTTCTGATTCGAAGTCAGACGCCTTATCCGTTAGGCCACGAGGACAGAGAAATAATGAGATAAATATACTTGGATTCAAGGATTCAAGGAGTTTCCAAATTACGGAGTACCCAGGCAGCCGCAGGCTGCCTTTAAACTTCAAACATAAGGGGGGCGGGGATAGTAACAAAAGAAGACTTTTACATAAACGAAGGTTCAATAAAGAAACGGGCAGAGCTCATCGAAACCTGTTGTGACAAGTCACAGCAGGAATCGGACGAGTCGCATAATTTGGAAAATGAGGATTTAAATTTCCTCGAAAGAAGAGAAGGGGGGTGGTCGAGCTCAGCTCCGAAGAGCAACGGCCTTGAATCGATGAAAAGCTGCGTGCGCAACACGCTGAACAAGAATAACCTAACAGAAAACCCGACTAGCCCAAACAAATTAAGCAAGGAGGGGCTGACCAACAGAGTCAACGGGGAGGCCGTTTAAGGCGGCATACAAAATACTTATACGGTCAAGATAATCTTCAGCTGCTCTTAAAAGGGGGATGACTTTAGTGTAACATTCATGTATATGTTTAGGGTGAAAATAGCTCCTGTAACCACACAGCATACCTATAATTTCTTGATTTAAGTCATTTTTCTCTTTTAATTCATAGGAATTTGATGGGTTTGGATTTTTAGTTTTCATTACTGGTTGTGAGGGAAGCTCAGGAAAATCTTCTGGGTTATTTTGAAAAGCCTTTGCATAAGAAATATTTTTATTTATATATTTTGATTTAAATTTATTGTTTAGATTTTGATTAGTATTCACAGGGAGCCTAGGCTTGGGTTTCGGGAATTTCAGGCAGCCACGATAACTGGCAGGGTGGACGCCACCACAGTTGGCGCACGTGCAGGGGGTACATTTAGATTTTAAGCATTGGTAAGATTTATGGGGGCCTGCGCATTTTACGCATTTAGGGGGGGAGGAAGCATTGATTTGATGAATGATGAAAGGTTTGGCAGGAAAAATACTGGCTCGCTTGAGCTCTACCTCTATATCTCTCGATTTTGACTTCTAAGCCTAACATAATTTTTATTTGATATATTTGGACCGATTCTGGAGTTTTGGGGCACTGCACATAGAACAGGGGCATTAATTTTTTATTTGTTTTTGGGCCTTTATACAATTGAGTTACATTACGATATTTTATTTTATTATGGGAAAGTTCCGCCTTAATTGCTTCTATATCAGTTGGCACGGGGACACCCCTGATAACTACCTTAAGCGGTTTTTCTTCGTTAAGCAAGAAAGTCCTATAAAAAAGTTTTTCATCATTTAATTTGCGTTGAATTGCAATATATTCCTCTCTAGAGCTAACTTGAAGTTTAAATAGTTCTCCTCTCAGGTTACCATAAATATACTTGCGTTTTTTAAAATAATTTTCCTGCGAAAAAGAAAGAATATATCACACATTTTGTAACAAGAATCATAAGTAAATATAACAGATATATGAGCATCTCTTTAAAATGGAAAATATCAATATTTACATATTTTTTAAAATATGACACAGCAAATAAGGTTACGCGTCCGCGACAGGATTCGAACCTGCGATCTTCTGATTCGAAGTCAGACGCCTTATCCTTTAAGTCACGCGGACAGAGATTTAGCGAAATAGATTGAAATGAAATGGAAAATATATTTTCGTCTGTTAAATAAATTTTCGAGCTAGAAAACTGTTGTGATACAACCATTCAAAAAACTTAATTAAAGAATAATAAAATCAATTGAACGATCATATCTCAACACCTGATTGGGTCGGACACTCACATACAATTAAAATGAAAGGGAATTAATTAAATAGTTAATTTTAATGGAATGGGATCGTATAATGGGGAATAGAATTTTGAATATAAAACAATGCGTTGTGTTAATTTAGATATTAAACCATACTTGTATGTGAGCGCCTTAAAATTCTTACCTGCAACTTGTATTCATTTACTAAAATTTTCTTTATCAAATGATGCGAAGAACAGAATTATTCATTTTTGTAACTATTAGTCATAACCAATTTATCAGTCATTATCAGTCATTAAAATTTAATGTAGTTTTCAAGTTCCTTAGTTATTTATTATTGTCTAATCATCTAAAGTCAAAATCACTTTAACCACAGAATTTTTTCTTGAAATTTAATATATATATGAAGATTATCAACCTTTAATAAAAAATGTTGATGAGCAAGATCACCAGCTGTTGAAAATTTCCTTTCTGAGAATTTTTTAAGAAATGATCATAAATAAAATCTGCCTTGTAGCCTATTACTTCACAGACCAAACACATTTAACCATCTCTTCTACTTCTGTAATAGACTCATAAAAAAAAAAAAAGATAATAACCACATCATTTTCTCAGTCATAGAAAATTCACTAAAATATGATTTTCCTCTTCATTTTAGAATAATCCACTAAAGGCAGGTGAAAGAAGGTTATAATAATTATGTCGAATCAATTATTAACATGTCGATCACTCCACAATTCAAATCTGCATACCAATAGACAATAGATGAATTTCACTGAAATTGTCCACAGAGGCAAAACGCTGCCGTCAAATTGAGAAAATAAATAAGATTTATTTAACTTGATTCAACTTGTTTATTAATTAGTAACCAATGAAATATTTGATGCAGTAATCAATTACAAGAAATCCACTTAAAAGGAAAACCTCTGTCTTTACATTTTTTTTGCAAAATATAATTTTGCACAGGAAATTTTTATAACTTGATTCACAATAATGTTATCAAAGAATTAATCCATGAATAGATATCAATTGTAAAAAAATTTACTTGAGAAAAGCAAGTTCCTGTGTTCACACTTTCTATACATTCCACAGTAAATCAGATTTGATTCATGACATATGCCCAAAAAAAAAAACAAATATAATTTATATTTTTTTTAGACGTAAAAATATTAATTTCATCTTCAGTGCTTAAAACTTAATGAATAAAAAGAAATGGCAAAGCAAAGGGCCAAGGCCCCTTTGCCAACGAAAAATACAGTACACCTTCACATGCAAGAAATTTCAGAGAGAAGAGAATGAGTCCGCACTTTTTACACCCAGAAAGAATTCCCGCCTAACCTGGCACACTGTGATTGGCTGAAGCCACACACACCGTTGCCATGCCAGATAAACCAAACTTCTGTTCAACCAGGGAGGTCAAGTGAGACAGAAGAAAACAAGTTTCCGTGTCTCGCCTGAAACGAGATCTACCAATTGTCGAAAACGGGTGTCATTCTACCGCAGTATGAAAGTGGATGTCATACACCATACAAGAGAATATGAATACTGCAGCACACTATAATTAAAATTAATAAAAGAGACAATTGGTCTATTAATGAAAATATAAAATAAAAGCAATTTTGAATAGAATAATTTGGAATAATAAATTAAGTAAAATAAAATATTTAATGATTTATAAAAGAAAATGTTAATTTGGAATAATAAAATAAAGTGTTGTGACGTGTCACAACAAAAACAAAGAGTATATCGTAGATATTGTAACAAGACCCAAAAGTTAATACAACAGGGTAAATATTATCTGTATCAAAGGGAAACTTATTAATCTCTACTTATTTTTAAAAACATTTCAACGCATATAGACACAAGCGTCCGTGACAGGATTCGAACCTGCAATCTTTTGATTCGAAGTCAGACGCCTTATCCGTTAGGCCACGCGGACAGAGAAATCATGAGATAAATATACTTGCGTTTTTTAAAATATTTTTCCATCGAAAAAGAAAGAATATATCACACATTTTGTAACAAGAATCATAAGTAAATATAACAGATATATAAGCATCTCTTTAAAATGGAAAATTGTTAATCTTTATATATTTTTTAAAATATGACACAGCAAATAAGGAAAAACGTCCGCGACAGGATTCGAACCTGCAATCTTCTGATTCGAAGTCAGACGCCTTCTCCGTTAAGCCACGCGAACAAAGAATTAGCGTGATAGATAGAAATAAAATTGAAAATATATTTGCCTCTGTAAAAGTAATTTTCCAGCTAGAAAACATAGAGGACATCGTAGATTTTGTAACAAAAACCATAAGTATATATAACAGGTAAATAAAAATTTCTATCAATTGGAAAGGTTTTATATATTTAATTGTTCATCAGAATATGGCACAGCAAAAAGAATTAAGCGTCTACCACAGGATTCGAACCTTAGATTTTCTCAATTTTCCAGCTAGAAAACAAAGAATATATCGAACATGAAACATATATAAATACAACAGATAAATAAGCTTGTCTGTTAAATTTAAATGTGTTGAACTTTACTCATTGTTAAAAACTTTACTCATTGTTAAAACTTTTCTCATTGTTAAATTAATTTTCCAGCTAGAGAATAAAGAGTGTACCGCAGATATTGTAACAAGAAACAAAAGTAAATATAACAGAGTAAAAAGCATCTGTATCAGAAGAAGAGGTATTAAATTCTATTTATTGGTAAAAACATGGTACGCATATAGAGACGCAAGCGTCCGCGACAGGATTCGAACCTGCAATCTTCTGATTCGAAGTCAGACGCCTTATCCGTTAGGCCACGCAGACAGAGAAATGATGAGATAAATATACTTGCGTTTTTTGAAATATTTTTCCTGCAAAAAAGAAAGAATATATCACATATTTTGTAACAAGGATCATAAGTAAATATAACTGATATATGAGCATCTCTTTAAAATGCAAAGATATTAATATTTACATATTTTTTAAAATATGACACAGCAAATAAGGATACGCGTCCGCGACAGGATTAGAATCTGCAATCTTCTGATTCGAAGTCAGACGCCTTATCCGTTAGGCCACGCGGACAGAGAATTAATGAGATAAATATTCTTGAGTTTTTAAAAATATTTTTCCTGCGAAAAAGAAAGAATATATCACACATTTTGTAACAAGAATCATAAGTAAATATAACAGATATATGAGCATCTCTTTAAAATAGAAAGATATTAATATTTACATATTTTTTAAAATATGACACAGCAAATAAGGATACGCGTCCGCGACAGTATTCGAGCTTGCAGTCTTCTGATTCGAAGCCAGACGCCTTATCCGTTAGGCCACGCGGACAGAGATTTAGCGAGATATATGGAAATGAAATGGAAAGTATATTTTCGCCTGTTACATTAATTTTCCAGCTAGAAAACAAAGAGTATATCGTAGATATTCTAACAAGTTCCAAAAGTTTATACAACAGGGTAAAAATTATCTGTATCAAAAGGAAACTTATTAATCTCTACTTATTGTTAAAAACATGTCAACCCATATAGACACAATCGTCCGCGACAGGATTCGAACCTGCAATCTTCTGATGCGAAGTCAGACGCCTTATCCGTTAGGCCACGCGGACAGAGAAATCTTGAGATAAATATACTTGCGTTTTTAAAATATTTTTCCATCGAAAATAAAGAATATATCACACATTTTGTAACAAGAATCATAAGTAAATATAACAGATATATAAGCATCTCTTTAAAATGGAAAGATATTAATCTTTATATATTTTTAAAAATATAACACAGCAAATAAGGAAACGCGTCCGGGACAGGATTCAAACCTGCAATCTTATGATTCAAAGTCAGACGCTTTATCCGTTAGGCCACGCGGACAGTGATTTAGCGAGATAGTTGGAAATGAAATGGAAAATACATTTTCTTCTGTTGAATTAATTTTCCAGCTAGAAAACAAAGAGAATATCTTAGATATTGTAACACGATCCAAAGGTTTATACAACAGGGTAAAAATTATCTGTATCAAAAGGAAACTTATTAATCTCTACTTATTGTTAAAAACATGTCAACCCATATAGACACAATCGTCCGCGACAGGATTCGAACCTGCAATCTCCTGATTCGAAGTCAGACGACTTATCCGTTAAGCCACGCGAACAAAGGATTAGCGTGATAAATAGAAATGAAATTTAAAATATATTTGCCTCTGTAAAAGTAATTTTCCAGCTAGAAAACATTGAGTACATCGTAGATTTTGTAACAAGAACCATAAGTACATATAACAGGTAAATAAAAATTTCTATCAAAAGGAAAGATTTTATATATTTAATTGTTAATCAGAATATGGCACAGCAAAAAGAATTAAGCGTCTACGACAGGATTCGAACCTTAGATTTTCTCAATTTTTTAGCTAGAAAACAAAGAATATATCGAACATGAAACATATATAAATACAACAGCTAAATAAGCTTGTCTGTTAAATTTAAATGTGCTGAACTTTACTCATTGTTAAAAACTTTACTCATTGTTAAAACTTTTCTCATTGTTAAATTAATTTTCCAGCTAGAGAATAAAGAGTGTACCGCAGATATTTTAACAAGAAACAAAAGTAAATATAACAGAGTAAAAAGCTTCTGTATCAGAAGAAGAGGTATTAAATTCTATTTTTTGGTAAAAACATGGTACGCATATAGAGAAACAAGCGTCCGCGACAGGATTCGAACCTGCAATCTTCTGATTCGAAGTCAGACGCCTTATCCGTTAGGCCACGCGGACAGAGAAATCTTGAGATAAATATACTTGCGTTTTTAAAATATTTTTCCATCGAAAAAGAAAGAATATAACTCACATTTTGTAACAAGAATCATAAGTAAATATAACAGATATATAAGCATCTCTTTAAAATGGAAAGATATTAATCTTTATATATTTTTAAAAATATGACACAGCAAATAAGGAAACGCGTCCGCCACAGGATCTGAACCTGCAATCTTCTGATTCGAAGTCAGACGCCTTATCCGTTAGGCCACGCGGACAGAGGTTTTACGAGATAGTTGGAAATGAAATGGAAAATACATTTTCTTCTGTTGAATTAATTTTCCAGCTAGAAAACAAAGAGAATATCTTAGATATTGTAACACGATCCAAAGGTTTATACAACAGGGTAAAAATTATCTGTACCAAAAAGAAACTTGTTAATCTCTACTTATTGTTAAAAACATGTCACCGCATATAGAGACACAAGCGTCCGCGACAGGATTCGAACCTGCAATCTCCTGATTCGAAGTCAGACGACTTATCCGTTAAGCCACGCGAACAAAGGATTAGCGTGATAAATAGAAATGAAATTTAAAATATATTTGCCTCTGTAAAAGTAATTTTCCAGCTAGAAAACATTGAGTACATCGTAGATTTTGTAACAAGAACCATAAGTACATATAACAGGTAAATAAAAATTTCTATCAAAAGGAAAGATTTTATATATTTAATTGTTAATCAGAATATGGCACAGCAAAAAGAATTAAGCGTCTACGACAGGATTCGAACCTTAGATTTTCTCAATTTTTTAGCTAGAAAACAAAGAATATATCGAACATGAAACATATATAAATACAACAGCTAAATAAGCTTGTCTGTTAAATTTAAATGTGCTGAACTTTACTCATTGTTAAAAACTTTACTCATTGTTAAAACTTTTCTCATTGTTAAATTAATTTTCCAGCTAGAGAATAAAGAGTGTACCGCAGATATTGTAACAAGAAACAAAAGTAAATATAACAGAGTAAAAAGCTTCTGTATCAGAAGAAGAGGTATTAAATTCTATTTTTTGGTAAAAACATGGTACGCATATAGAGAAACAAGCGTCCGCGACAGGATTCGAACCTGCAATCTTCTGATTCGAAGTCAGACGCCTTATCCGTTAGGCCACGCGGACAGAGAAATCTTGAGATAAATATACTTGCGTTTTTAAAATATTTTTCCATCGAAAAAGAAAGATATAACTCACATTTTGTAACAAGAATCATAAGTAAATATAACAGATATATAAGCATCTCTTTAAAATGGAAAGATATTAATCTTTATATATTTTTAAAAATATGACACAGCAAATAAGGAAACGCGTCCGCCACAGGATCTGAACCTGCAATCTTCTGATTCGAAGTCAGACGCCTTATCCGTTAGGCCACGCGGACAGAGGTTTTACGAGATAGTTGGAAATGAAATGGAAAATACATTTTCTTCTGTTAAATTAATTTTCCAGCTAGAAAACAAAGAGTATATCTTAGATATTTTAACACGATCCAAAAGTTTATACAACAGGGTAAAAATTATCTGTACCAAAAAGAAACTTATTAATCTCTACTTATTGTTAAAAACATGTCACCGCATATAGAGACACAAGCGTCTGCGACAGGATTCGAACCTGCAATCTTCGGATTCGAAGTCAGACGCCTTATCCTTTAGGCCAGGCGGACAGAGATTTAGCGAGATAGATTGAAATGAAATGGAAAATATATTTTCTTCTGTTAAATAAATTTTCGACCTAGAAAACAAAGAGTATATCGTAGATATTGTAACAAGACCCAAAATTAATACAACAGAGTAAAAAATATCTGTATCAAAAGGAAACTTAATTATCTCTACTTATTGTTAAAACATGTCAACGCATATAGATACAAGCGTCTGCGACAGGATTCGAACCTGTAGTCTTCTGATTCGAAGTCAGACGCCTTATCCTTTAAGCCACGCGAACAAAGAATTAGCGTGATAAATAGAAATGAAATTGAAAATATATTTGCCTCTGTAAAAGTAATTTTATAGCTAGAAAACATTGAGTACATCGTAGATTTTGTAACAAGAACCATAAGTACATATAACAGGTAAATAAAAATTTCTATCAAAAGGAAAGATTTTATATATTTAATTGTTAATCAGAATATGGCACAGCAAAAAGAATTAAGCGTCTACGACAGGATTCGAACCTTAGATTTTCTCAATTTTTTAGCTAGAAAACAAAGAATATATCGAACATGAAACATATATAAATACAACAGCTAAATAAGCTTGTCTGTTAAATTTAAATGTGCTGAACTTTACTCATTGTTAAAAACTTTACTCATTGTTAAAACTTTTCTCATTGTTAAATTAATTTTCCAGCTAGAGAATAAAGAGTGTACCGCAGATATTTTAACAAGAAACAAAAGTAAATATAACAGAGTAAAAAGCTTCTGTATCAGAAGAAGAGGTATTAAATTCTATTTTTTGGTAAAAACATGGTACGCATATAGAGAAACAAGCGTCCGCGACAGGATTCGAACCTGCAATCTTCTGATTCGAAGTCAGACGCCTTATCCGTTAGGCCACGCGGACAGAGAAATCTTGAGATAAATATACTTGCGTTTTTAAAATATTTTTCCATCGAAAAAGAAAGAATATAACTCACATTTTGTAACAAGAATCATAAGTAAATATAACAGATATATAAGCATCTCTTTAAAATGGAAAGATATTAATCTTTATATATTTTTAAAAATATGACACAGCAAATAAGGAAACGCGTCCGCCACAGGATCTGAACCTGCAATCTTCTGATTCGAAGTCAGACGCCTTATCCGTTAGGCCACGCGGACAGAGGTTTTACGAGATAGTTGGAAATGAAATGGAAAATACATTTTCTTCTGTTGAATTAATTTTCCAGCTAGAAAACAAAGAGAATATCTTAGATATTGTAACACGATCCAAAGGTTTATACAACAGGGTAAAAATTATCTGTACCAAAAAGAAACTTGTTAATCTCTACTTATTGTTAAAAACATGTCACCGCATATAGAGACACAAGCGTCCGCGACAGGATTCGAACCTGCAATCTCCTGATTCGAAGTCAGACGACTTATCCGTTAAGCCACGCGAACAAAGGATTAGCGTGATAAATAGAAATGAAATTTAAAATATATTTGCCTCTGTAAAAGTAATTTTCCAGCTAGAAAACATTGAGTACATCGTAGATTTTGTAACAAGAACCATAAGTACATATAACAGGTAAATAAAAATTTCTATCAAAAGGAAAGATTTTATATATTTAATTGTTAATCAGAATATGGCACAGCAAAAAGAATTAAGCGTCTACGACAGGATTCGAACCTTAGATTTTCTCAATTTTTTAGCTAGAAAACAAAGAATATATCGAACATGAAACATATATAAATACAACAGCTAAATAAGCTTGTCTGTTAAATTTAAATGTGCTGAACTTTACTCATTGTTAAAAACTTTACTCATTGTTAAAACTTTTCTCATTGTTAAATTAATTTTCCAGCTAGAGAATAAAGAGTGTACCGCAGATATTGTAACAAGAAACAAAAGTAAATATAACAGAGTAAAAAGCTTCTGTATCAGAAGAAGAGGTATTAAATTCTATTTTTTGGTAAAAACATGGTACGCATATAGAGAAACAAGCGTCCGCGACAGGATTCGAACCTGCAATCTTCTGATTCGAAGTCAGACGCCTTATCCGTTAGGCCACGCGGACAGAGAAATCTTGAGATAAATATACTTGCGTTTTTAAAATATTTTTCCATCGAAAAAGAAAGATATAACTCACATTTTGTAACAAGAATCATAAGTAAATATAACAGATATATAAGCATCTCTTTAAAATGGAAAGATATTAATCTTTATATATTTTTAAAAATATGACACAGCAAATAAGGAAACGCGTCCGCCACAGGATCTGAACCTGCAATCTTCTGATTCGAAGTCAGACGCCTTATCCGTTAGGCCACGCGGACAGAGGTTTTACGAGATAGTTGGAAATGAAATGGAAAATACATTTTCTTCTGTTAAATTAATTTTCCAGCTAGAAAACAAAGAGTATATCTTAGATATTTTAACACGATCCAAAAGTTTATACAACAGGGTAAAAATTATCTGTACCAAAAAGAAACTTATTAATCTCTACTTATTGTTAAAAACATGTCACCGCATATAGAGACACAAGCGTCTGCGACAGGATTCGAACCTGCAATCTTCGGATTCGAAGTCAGACGCCTTATCCTTTAGGCCAGGCGGACAGAGATTTAGCGAGATAGATTGAAATGAAATGGAAAATATATTTTCTTCTGTTAAATAAATTTTCGACCTAGAAAACAAAGAGTATATCGTAGATATTGTAACAAGACCCAAAATTAATACAACAGAGTAAAAAATATCTGTATCAAAAGGAAACTTAATTATCTCTACTTATTGTTAAAACATGTCAACGCATATAGATACAAGCGTCTGCGACAGGATTCGAACCTGTAGTCTTCTGATTCGAAGTCAGACGCCTTATCCTTTAAGCCACGCGAACAAAGAATTAGCGTGATAAATAGAAATGAAATTGAAAATATATTTGCCTCTGTAAAAGTAATTTTATAGCTAGAAAACATTGAGTACATCGTAGATTTTGTAACAAGAACCATAAGTACATATAACAGGTAAATAAAAATTTCTATCAAAAGGAAAGATTTTATATATTTAATTGTTAATCAGAATATGGCACAGCAAAAAGAATTAAGCGTCTACGACAGGATTCGAACCTTAGATTTTCTCAATTTTTTAGCTAGAAAACAAAGAATATATCGAACATGAAACATATATAAATACAACAGCTAAATAAGCTTGTCTGTTAAATTTAAATGTGCTGAACTTTACTCATTGTTAAAAACTTTACTCATTGTTAAAACTTTTCTCATTGTTAAATTAATTTTCCAGCTAGAGAATAAAGAGTGTACCGCAGATATTTTAACAAGAAACAAAAGTAAATATAACAGAGTAAAAAGCTTCTGTATCAGAAGAAGAGGTATTAAATTCTATTTTTTGGTAAAAACATGGTACGCATATAGAGAAACAAGCGTCCGCGACAGGATTCGAACCTGCAATCTTCTGATTCGAAGTCAGACGCCTTATCCGTTAGGCCACGCGGACAGAGAAATCTTGAGATAAATATACTTGCGTTTTTAAAATATTTTTCCATCGAAAAAGAAAGAATATAACTCACATTTTGTAACAAGAATCATAAGTAAATATAACAGATATATAAGCATCTCTTTAAAATGGAAAGATATTAATCTTTATATATTTTTAAAAATATGACACAGCAAATAAGGAAACGCGTCCGCCACAGGATCTGAACCTGCAATCTTCTGATTCGAAGTCAGACGCCTTATCCGTTAGGCCACGCGGACAGAGGTTTTACGAGATAGTTGGAAATGAAATGGAAAATACATTTTCTTCTGTTGAATTAATTTTCCAGCTAGAAAACAAAGAGAATATCTTAGATATTGTAACACGATCCAAAGGTTTATACAACAGGGTAAAAATTATCTGTACCAAAAAGAAACTTGTTAATCTCTACTTATTGTTAAAAACATGTCACCGCATATAGAGACACAAGCGTCCGCGACAGGATTCGAACCTGCAATCTCCTGATTCGAAGTCAGACGACTTATCCGTTAAGCCACGCGAACAAAGGATTAGCGTGATAAATAGAAATGAAATTTAAAATATATTTGCCTCTGTAAAAGTAATTTTCCAGCTAGAAAACATTGAGTACATCGTAGATTTTGTAACAAGAACCATAAGTACATATAACAGGTAAATAAAAATTTCTATCAAAAGGAAAGATTTTATATATTTAATTGTTAATCAGAATATGGCACAGCAAAAAGAATTAAGCGTCTACGACAGGATTCGAACCTTAGATTTTCTCAATTTTTTAGCTAGAAAACAAAGAATATATCGAACATGAAACATATATAAATACAACAGCTAAATAAGCTTGTCTGTTAAATTTAAATGTGCTGAACTTTACTCATTGTTAAAAACTTTACTCATTGTTAAAACTTTTCTCATTGTTAAATTAATTTTCCAGCTAGAGAATAAAGAGTGTACCGCAGATATTGTAACAAGAAACAAAAGTAAATATAACAGAGTAAAAAGCTTCTGTATCAGAAGAAGAGGTATTAAATTCTATTTTTTGGTAAAAACATGGTACGCATATAGAGAAACAAGCGTCCGCGACAGGATTCGAACCTGCAATCTTCTGATTCGAAGTCAGACGCCTTATCCGTTAGGCCACGCGGACAGAGAAATCTTGAGATAAATATACTTGCGTTTTTAAAATATTTTTCCATCGAAAAAGAAAGATATAACTCACATTTTGTAACAAGAATCATAAGTAAATATAACAGATATATAAGCATCTCTTTAAAATGGAAAGATATTAATCTTTATATATTTTTAAAAATATGACACAGCAAATAAGGAAACGCGTCCGCCACAGGATCTGAACCTGCAATCTTCTGATTCGAAGTCAGACGCCTTATCCGTTAGGCCACGCGGACAGAGGTTTTACGAGATAGTTGGAAATGAAATGGAAAATACATTTTCTTCTGTTAAATTAATTTTCCAGCTAGAAAACAAAGAGTATATCTTAGATATTTTAACACGATCCAAAAGTTTATACAACAGGGTAAAAATTATCTGTACCAAAAAGAAACTTATTAATCTCTACTTATTGTTAAAAACATGTCACCGCATATAGAGACACAAGCGTCTGCGACAGGATTCGAACCTGCAATCTTCGGATTCGAAGTCAGACGCCTTATCCTTTAGGCCAGGCGGACAGAGATTTAGCGAGATAGATTGAAATGAAATGGAAAATATATTTTCTTCTGTTAAATAAATTTTCGACCTAGAAAACAAAGAGTATATCGTAGATATTGTAACAAGACCCAAAATTAATACAACAGAGTAAAAAATATCTGTATCAAAAGGAAACTTAATTATCTCTACTTATTGTTAAAACATGTCAACGCATATAGATACAAGCGTCTGCGACAGGATTCGAACCTGTAGTCTTCTGATTCGAAGTCAGACGCCTTATCCTTTAAGCCACGCGAACAAAGAATTAGCGTGATAAATAGAAATGAAATTGAAAATATATTTGCCTCTGTAAAAGTAATTTTATAGCTAGAAAACATTGAGTACATCGTAGATTTTGTAACAAGAACCATAAGTACATATAACAGGTAAATAAAAATTTCTATCAAAAGGAAAGGTTTTATATATTTAATTGTTCATCAGAATATGGCACAGCAAAAAGAATTAAGCGTCTACGACAGGATTCGAACCTTAGATTTTCTCAATTTTTTAGCTAGAAAACAAAGAATATATCGAACATGAAACATATATAAATACAACAGCTAAATAAGCTTGTCTGTTAAATTTAAATGTGCTGAACTTTACTCATTGTTAAAAACTTTACTCATTGTTAAAACTTTTCTCATTGTTAAATTAATTTTCCAGCTAGAGAATAAAGAGTGTACCGCAGATATTTTAACAAGAAACAAAAGTAAATATAACAGAGTAAAAAGCTTCTGTATCAGAAGAAGAGGTATTAAATTCTATTTTTTGGTAAAAACATGGTACGCATATAGAGAAACAAGCGTCCGCGACAGGATTCGAACCTGCAATCTTCTGATTCGAAGTCAGACGCCTTATCCGTTAGGCCACGCGGACAGAGAAATCTTGAGATAAATATACTTGCGTTTTTAAAATATTTTTCCATCGAAAAAGAAAGAATATAACTCACATTTTGTAACAAGAATCATAAGTAAATATAACAGATATATAAGCATCTCTTTAAAATGGAAAGATATTAATCTTTATATATTTTTAAAAATATGACACAGCAAATAAGGAAACGCGTCCGCCACAGGATCTGAACCTGCAATCTTCTGATTCGAAGTCAGACGCCTTATCCGTTAGGCCACGCGGACAGAGGTTTTACGAGATAGTTGGAAATGAAATGGAAAATACATTTTCTTCTGTTGAATTAATTTTCCAGCTAGAAAACAAAGAGAATATCTTAGATATTGTAACACGATCCAAAGGTTTATACAACAGGGTAAAAATTATCTGTACCAAAAAGAAACTTGTTAATCTCTACTTATTGTTAAAAACATGTCACCGCATATAGAGACACAAGCGTCCGCGACAGGATTCGAACCTGCAATCTCCTGATTCGAAGTCAGACGACTTATCCGTTAAGCCACGCGAACAAAGGATTAGCGTGATAAATAGAAATGAAATTTAAAATATATTTGCCTCTGTAAAAGTAATTTTCCAGCTAGAAAACATTGAGTACATCGTAGATTTTGTAACAAGAACCATAAGTACATATAACAGGTAAATAAAAATTTCTATCAAAAGGAAAGATTTTATATATTTAATTGTTAATCAGAATATGGCACAGCAAAAAGAATTAAGCGTCTACGACAGGATTCGAACCTTAGATTTTCTCAATTTTTTAGCTAGAAAACAAAGAATATATCGAACATGAAACATATATAAATACAACAGCTAAATAAGCTTGTCTGTTAAATTTAAATGTGCTGAACTTTACTCATTGTTAAAAACTTTACTCATTGTTAAAACTTTTCTCATTGTTAAATTAATTTTCCAGCTAGAGAATAAAGAGTGTACCGCAGATATTGTAACAAGAAACAAAAGTAAATATAACAGAGTAAAAAGCTTCTGTATCAGAAGAAGAGGTATTAAATTCTATTTTTTGGTAAAAACATGGTACGCATATAGAGAAACAAGCGTCCGCGACAGGATTCGAACCTGCAATCTTCTGATTCGAAGTCAGACGCCTTATCCGTTAGGCCACGCGGACAGAGAAATCTTGAGATAAATATACTTGCGTTTTTAAAATATTTTTCCATCGAAAAAGAAAGATATAACTCACATTTTGTAACAAGAATCATAAGTAAATATAACAGATATATAAGCATCTCTTTAAAATGGAAAGATATTAATCTTTATATATTTTTAAAAATATGACACAGCAAATAAGGAAACGCGTCCGCCACAGGATCTGAACCTGCAATCTTCTGATTCGAAGTCAGACGCCTTATCCGTTAGGCCACGCGGACAGAGGTTTTACGAGATAGTTGGAAATGAAATGGAAAATACATTTTCTTCTGTTAAATTAATTTTCCAGCTAGAAAACAAAGAGTATATCTTAGATATTTTAACACGATCCAAAAGTTTATACAACAGGGTAAAAATTATCTGTACCAAAAAGAAACTTATTAATCTCTACTTATTGTTAAAAACATGTCACCGCATATAGAGACACAAGCGTCTGCGACAGGATTCGAACCTGCAATCTTCGGATTCGAAGTCAGACGCCTTATCCTTTAGGCCAGGCGGACAGAGATTTAGCGAGATAGATTGAAATGAAATGGAAAATATATTTTCTTCTGTTAAATAAATTTTCGACCTAGAAAACAAAGAGTATATCGTAGATATTGTAACAAGACCCAAAATTAATACAACAGAGTAAAAAATATCTGTATCAAAAGGAAACTTAATTATCTCTACTTATTGTTAAAACATGTCAACGCATATAGATACAAGCGTCTGCGACAGGATTCGAACCTGTAGTCTTCTGATTCGAAGTCAGACGCCTTATCCTTTAAGCCACGCGAACAAAGAATTAGCGTGATAAATAGAAATGAAATTGAAAATATATTTGCCTCTGTAAAAGTAATTTTATAGCTAGAAAACATTGAGTACATCGTAGATTTTGTAACAAGAACCATAAGTACATATAACAGGTAAATAAAAATTTCTATCAAAAGGAAAGGTTTTATATATTTAATTGTTCATCAGAATATGGCACAGCAAAAAGAATTAAGCGTCTACGACAGGATTCGAACCTTAGATTTTCTCAATTTTCCAGCTAGAAATCAAAGAATATATCGAACATGAAACATATATAAATACAACAGATAAATAAGCTTGTCTGTTATATTTAAATGTGTTGACCTTTACTCATTGTTAAAAACTTTACTCATTGTTAAAACTTTTCTCATTGTTAAATTAATTTTCCAGCTAGAGAATAAAGAGTGTACCGCAGATATTGTAACAAGAAACAAAAGTAAATATAACAGAGTAAAAAGCATCTGTATCAGAAGAAGAGGTATTAAATTCTATTTATTGGTAAAAACATGGTACGCATATAGAGACGCAAGCGTCCGCGACAGGATTCGAACCTGCAATCTTCTGATTCGAAGTCAGACGCCTTATCCGTTAGGCCACGCGGACAGAGAATTAATGAGATAAATATACTTGCGTTTTTTAAAATATTTTTTCTGCGAAAAAGAAAGAATATATCACACATTTTGTAACAAGAATCATAAGTAAATATAACAGATATATGAGCATCTCTTTAAAATAGAAAGATATTAATATTTACATATTTTTTAAAATATGACACAGCAAATAAGGATACGCGTCCGAGACAGTATTCGAGCCGGCAGTCTACTTATTCGAAGCCAGACGCCTTATCCGTTAGGCCACGCGGACAGAGATTTAGCGAGATATATGGAAATGAAATGGAAAATATATTTTCGCCTGTTACATTAATTTTCCAGCTAGAAAACAAAGAGTATATCGTAGATATTCTAACAAGTTCCAAATGTTTATACAACAGGGTAAAAATTATCTGTATCAAAATGAAACTTATTAATCTCTATTTATTGTTAAAAACATGTCACCGCATATAGAGACACAACCGTCCGCGACAGGATTCGAACCTGCAATCTTCTGATTCGAAGTCAGACGCCTTATCCGTTAGGCCACGCGGACAGAGAAATAATGAGATAAATATACTTGGATTCAAGGATTCAAAGAGTTTCCAAATTACGGAGTACCCAGGCAGCGCAGGCTGCCTTTCAACTTCAAACATAAGGGGGGCGGGGGATAGTAACAAAAGAAGACTTTTACATAAACGAAGGTTCAATAAAGAAACGGGCAGAGCTCATCGAAACCTGTTGTAACAAGTCACAGCAGGAATCGGACGAGTCGTATAATTTGGAAAATGAGGATTTAAATTTCCTCGAAAGAAGAGAAGGGGGGTGGTCGAGCAGTGCTCCGAAGAGCACCGGCCTTGAATCGATGAAAATCTGCGTGCGCAACACGCTGAACAAGAATAACCTAACAGAAAACCCGACTTGCCCAAACAAACTAAGCAAGGAGGGGCTGACCTACAGAGTCAACGGGGAGCCCGTTTAAGGCGGCATACAAAATACTTATACGGTCAAGATAATCTTCAGCTGCTCTTAAAAGGGGGATGACTTTAGTGTAACATTCATGTATATGTTTAGGGTGAAAATAGCTCCTGTAACCACACAGCATACCTATAATTTCTTGATTTAAGTCATTTTTCGCTTTTAATTCATAGGAATTTGATGGGTTTGGATTTTTAATTTTCATTACCGGTTGTGAGGGAAGCTCAGGAAAATCTTCTGGGTTATTTTGAAAAGCCTTTGCATAAGAAATATTTTTATTTATATATTTTGATTTAAATTTATTGTTTAGATTTTGATTAGTATTCACAGGGAGCCTAGGCTTGGGTTTCGGGAATTTCAGGCAGCCACGATAAATGGCAGGGTGGACGCCACCACAGTTGGCGCTCGTGCAGGGGGTACATTAAGATTTTAAGCATTCGTAAGATTTATGGGGGCCTGCGCATTTTACGCATTTAGGGGGGAGGAAACATTGATTTGATGAATGATGAAAGGTTTGGCAGGAAAAACACTGGCTCGCTTGAGCTCTACCTCTATATCTCTCGATTTTGACTTCTAAGCCTAACATAATTTTTATTTGATATATTTGGACCGATTCTGGAGTTTTGGGGCACTGCACATAGAACAGGGGCATTAATTTTTTATTTGTTTTTGGGCCTTTATACAATTGAGTTACATTACGATATTTTATTTTATTATGGGAAAGTTCCGCCTTAATTGCTTCTATAGCAGTTGGCACGGGGAGACCCCTAATAACTACCTTAAGCGGTTTTTCTTCGTTAAGCAAGAAAGTCCTATAAAAAAGTTTTTCATCATTTAATTTGCGTTGAATTGCAATATATTCCTCTCTAGAGCTAACTTGAAGTTTAACTAGTTCTCCTCTCAGGTTACCATAAATATACTTGCGTTTTTTAAAATAATTTTCCTGCGAAAAAGAAAGAATATATTACACATTTTGTAACAAGAATCATAAGTAAATATAACAGATATATGAGCATCTCTTTAAAATGGAAAATATCAATATTTACATATTTTTTAAAATATGACACAGCAAATAAGGTTACGCGTCCGCGACAGGATTCGATCCTGCAATCTTCTGATTCGAAGTCAGACGCCTTATCCTTTAGGCCACGCGGACAGAGATTTAGCGAGATAGATTGAAATGAAATGGAAAATATATTTTCGTCTGTTAAATAAATTTTCGAGCTAGAAAACAAAGAGTATATCTTAGATATTGTAACAAGACCCAAAAGTTAATACAACAGGGTAAAAATTATCTGTATCAAAAGGAAACTTATTAATCTCTACTTATATTTAAAAACATTTCAACGCATATAGACACAAGCGTCCGCGACAGGATTCGAACCTGCACTCTTTTGATTCGAAGTCAGACGCCTTTTCCGTTAGGCCACGCGGACAGAGAAATCATGAGATAAATATACTTGCGTTTTTTAAAATATTTTTCCATCGAAAAAGAAAGAATATATCACACATTTTGTAACAAGAATCATATTTAAATATAACAGAAACATACGCATCTCTTTAAAATATAAAAATATTAATCTTTATATATTTTTAAAAATATGACACAGCAAATAAGGAAACGCGTCCGCGACAGGATTCGAACCTGCAATCTTCTGATTCGAAGTCAGACGCCTTCTCCGTTAAGCCACGCGAACAAAGAATTAGCGTGATAAATAGAAATGAAATTGAAAATATATTTGCCTCTGTAAAAGTAATTTTCCAGCTAGAAAACATAGAGAACATCGTAGATTTTGTAACACAAACCATAAGTACATATAACAGGTAAATAAGAATCTCTATCAAATGGAAAGGTTTTATATATTTAATTGTTCATCAGAATATGGCACAGCAAAAAGAATTTAGCGTCTACGACAGGATTCGAACCTTAGATTTTGTCAATTTTCCAGCTAGAAAACAAAGAATATATCGAACATGAAACATATATAAATACAACAGATAAATAAGCTTGTCTGTTAAATTTAAATGTGTTGAACTTTACTCATTGTTAAAAACTGTACTCATTGTTAAAACTTTTCTCATTGTTAAATTAATTTTCCAGCAAGAGAATAAAGAGTGTACCGCAGATTTTGTAACAAGAAACAAATGTAAATATAACAGAGTAAAAAGCATCTGTATCAGAAGAAGAGGTATTAAATTCTATTTATTGGTAAAAACATGGTACGCATATAGAGACGCAAGCGTCCGCGACAGGATTCGAACCTGCAATCTTCTGATTCGAAGTCAGACGCCTTATCCGTTAGGTCACGCGGACAGAGAAATGATGAGATAAATATACTTGCGTTTTTTGAAATATTTTTCCTGCAAAAAAGAAAGAATATATCACATATTTTGTAACAAGGATCATAAGTAAATATAACTGATATATGAGCATCTCTTTAAAATGCAAAGATATTAATATTTACATATTTTTTAAAATATGACACAGCAAATAAGGATACGCGTCCGCGACAGGATTCGAATCTGCAATCTTCTGATTCGAAGTCAGACGCCTTATCCGTTAGGCCACGCGGACAGAGAATTAATGAGATAAATATACTTGAGTTTTTAAAAATATTTTTCCTGCGAAAAAGAAAGAATATATCACACATTTTGTAACAAGAATCATAAGTAAATATAACAGATATATGAGCATCTCTTTAAAATGGAAAGATATTAATATTTATATATTTTTTAAAATATGACACAGCAAATAAGGATACGCGTCCGCGACAGGATTCGAACCTGCAATCTTCTGATTCGAAGTCAGACGCCTTATCCGTTAGGCCACGCGGACAGAGAAATAATGAGATAAATATACTTGCGTTTTTTAAAATATTTTTCCTGCGAAAAAAAAGAATATATCACACATTTTGTAACAAGAATCATAAGTAAATATAACAGATATATGAGCATCTCTTTAAAATAGAAAGATATTAATATTTACATATTTTTTAAAATATGACACAGCAAATAAGGATACGCGTCCGCGACAGTATTCGAGCTTGCAGTCTTCTGATTCGAAGCCAGACGCCTTATCCGTTAGGCCACGCGGACAGAGATTTAGCGAGATATATGGAAATGAAATGGAAAGTATATTTTCGCCTGTTACATTAATTTTCCAGCTAGAAAACAAAGAGTATATCGTAGATATTCTAACAAGTTCCAAAAGTTTATACAACAGGGTAAAAATTATCTGTATCAAAAGGAAACTTATTAATCTCTACTTATTGTTAAAAACATGTCAACCCATATAGACACAATCGTCCGCGACAGGATTCGAACCTGCAATCTTCTGATGCGAAGTCAGACGCCTTATCCGTTAGGCCACGCGGACAGAGAAATCTTGAGATAAATATACTTGCGTTTTTAAAATATTTTTCCATCGAAAAAGAAAGAATATATCACACATTTTGTAACAAGAATCATAAGTAAATATAACAGATATATAAGCATCTCTTTAAAATGGAAAGATATTAATCTTTATATATTTTTAAAAATATAACACAGCAAATAAGGAAACGCGTCCGGGAAGGATTCAAACCTGCAATCTTATGATTCAAAGTCAGACGCTTTATCCGTTAGGCCACGCGGACAGTGATTTAGCGAGATAGTTGGAAATGAAATGGAAAATACATTTTCTTCTGTTGAATTAATTTTCCAGCTAGAAAACAAAGAGAATATCTTAGATATTGTAACACGATCCAAAGGTTTATACAACAGGGTAAAAATTATCTGTACCAAAAAGAAACTTGTTAATCTCTACTTATTGTTAAAAACATGTCACCGCATATAGAGACACAAGCGTCCGCGACAGGATTCGAACCTGCAATCTCCTGATTCGAAGTCAGACGACTTATCCGTTAAGCCACGCGAACAAAGGATTAGCGTGATAAATAGAAATGAAATTTAAAATATATTTGCCTCTGTAAAAGTAATTTTCCAGCTAGAAAACATTGAGTGCATCGTAGATTTTGTAACAAGAACCATAAGTACATATAACAGGTAAATAAAAATTTCTATCAAAAGGAAAGATTTTATATATTTAATTGTTAATCAGAATATGGCACAGCAAAAAGAATTAAGCGTCTACGACAGGATTCGAACCTTAGATTTTCTCAATTTTCCAGCTAGAAAACAAAGAATATATCGAACATGAAACATATATAAATACAACAGCTAAATAAGCTTGTCTGTTAAATTTAAATGTGCTGAACTTTACTCATTGTTAAAAACTTTACTCATTGTTAAAACTTTTCTCATTGTTAAATTAATTTTCCAGCTAGAGAATAAAGAGTGTACCGCAGATATTGTAACAAGAAACAAAAGTAAATATAACAGAGTAAAAAGCATCTGTATCAGAAGAAGAGGTATTAAATTCTATTTTTTGGTAAAAACATGGTACGCATATAGAGACACAAGCGTCCGCGACAGGATTCGAACCTGCAATCTTTTGATTCGAAGTCAGACGCCTTATCCGTTAGGCCACGCGGACAGAGAAATCTTGAGATAAATATACTTGCGTTTTTAAAATATTTTTCCATCGAAAAAGAAAGAATATAACACACATTTTGTAACAAGAATCATAAGTAAATATAACAGATATATAAGCATCTCTTTAAAATGGAAAGATATTAATCTTTATATATTTTTAAAAATATGACACAGCAAATAAGGAAACGCGTCCGCCACAGGATCTGAACCTGCAATCTTCTGATTCGAAGTCAGACGCCTTATCCGTTAGGCCACGCGGACAGAGGTTTTACGAGATAGTTGGAAATGAAATGGAAAATACATTTTCTTCTGTTAAATTAATTTTCCAGCTAGAAAACAAAGAGTATATCTTAGATATTTTAACACGATCCAAAAGTTTATACAACAGGGTAAAAATTATCTGTACCAAAAAGAAACTTATTAATCTCTACTTATTGTTAAAAACATGTCACCGCATATAGAGACACAAGCGTCCGCGACAGGATTCGAACCTGCAATCTTCGGATTCGAAGTCAGACGCCTTATCCTTTAGGCCACGCGGACAGAGATTTAGCGAGATAGATTAAAATGAAATGGAAAATATATTTTCGTCTGTTAAATAAATTTTCGACCTAGAAAACAAAGAGTATATCGTAGATATTATAACAAGACCCAAAATTAATACAACAGAGTAAAAAATATCTGTATCAAAAGGAAACTTAATTATCTCTACTTATTGTTAAAACATGTCAACGCATATAGATACAAGCGTCTGCGACAGGATTCGAACCTGTAGTCTTCTGATTCGAAGTCAGACGCCTTATCCTTTAAGCCACGCGAACAAAGAATTAGCGTGATAAATAGAAATGAAATTGAAAATATATTTGCCTCTGTAAAAGTAATTTTCCAGCTAGAAAACATTGAGTACATCGTAGATTTTATAACAAGAACCATAAGTACATATAACAGGTAAATAAAAATTTCTATCAAAAGGAAAGGTTTTATATATTTAATTGTTCATCAGAATATGGCACAGCAAAAAGAATTAAGCGTCTACGACAGGATTCGAACCTTAGATTTTCTCAATTTTCCAGCTTGAAATCAAAGAATATATCGAACATGAAACATATAAATACAACAGATAAATAAGCTTGTCTGTTAAATTTAAATGTGTTGACCTTTACTCATTGTTAAAAACTTTACTCATTGTTAAAACTTTTCTCATTGTTAAATTAATTTTCCAGCTAGAGAATAAAGAGTGTACCGCAGATATTGTAACAAGAAACAAAAGTAAATATAACAGAGTAAAAAGCATCTGTATCAGAAGAAGAGGTATTAAATTCTATTTATTGGTAAAAACATGGTACGCATATAGAGACGCAAGCGTCCGCGACAGGATTCGAACCTGCAATCTTCTGATTCGAAGTCAGACGCCTTATCCGTTAGGCCACGCGGACAGAGAATTAATGAGATAAATATACTTGCGTTTTTTAAAATATTTTTTCTGCGAAAAAGAAAGAATATATCACACATTTTGTAACAAGAATCATAAGTAAATATAACAGATATATGAGCATCTCTTTAAAATAGAAAGATATTAATATTTACATATTTTTTAAAATATGACACAGCAAATAAGGATACGCGTCCGAGACAGTATTCGAGCCGGCAGTCTACTTATTCGAAGCCAGACGCCTTATCCGTTAGGCCACGCGGACAGAGATTTAGCGAGATATATGGAAATGAAATGGAAAATATATTTTCGCCTGTTACATTAATTTTCCAGCTAGAAAACAAAGAGTATATCGTAGATATTCTAACAAGTTCCAAATGTTTATACAACAGGGTAAAAATTATCTGTATCAAAATGAAACTTATTAATCTCTATTTATTGTTAAAAACATGTCACCGCATATAGAGACACAACCGTCCGCGACAGGATTCGAACCTGCAATCTTCTGATTCGAAGTCAGACGCCTTATCCGTTAGGCCACGCGGACAGAGAAATAATGAGATAAATATACTTGGATTCAAGGATTCAAAGAGTTTCCAAATTACGGAGTACCCAGGCAGCGCAGGCTGCCTTTCAACTTCAAACATAAGGGGGGCGGGGGATAGTAACAAAAGAAGACTTTTACATAAACGAAGGTTCAATAAAGAAACGGGCAGAGCTCATCGAAACCTGTTGTGACAAGTCACAGCAGGAATCGGACGAGTCGTATAATTTGGAAAATGAGGATTTAAATTTCCTCGAAAGAAGAGAAGGGGGGTGGTCGAGCAGTGCTCCGAAGAGCACCGGCCTTGAATCGATGAAAATCTGCGTGCGCAACACGCTGAACAAGAATAACCTAACAGAAAACCCGACTTGCCCAAACAAACTAAGCAAGGAGGGGCTGACCTACAGAGTCAACGGGGAGCCCGTTTAAGGCGGCATACAAAATACTTATACGGTCAAGATAATCTTCAGCTGCTCTTAAAAGGGGGATGACTTTAGTGTAACATTCATGTATATGTTTAGGGTGAAAATAGCTCCTGTAACCACACAGCATACCTATAATTTCTTGATTTAAGTCATTTTTCGCTTTTAATTCATAGGAATTTGATGGGTTTGGATTTTTAATTTTCATTACCGGTTGTGAGGGAAGCTCAGGAAAATCTTCTGGGTTATTTTGAAAAGCCTTTGCATAAGAAATATTTTTATTTATATATTTTGATTTAAATTTATTGTTTAGATTTTGATTAGTATTCACAGGGAGCCTAGGCTTGGGTTTCGGGAATTTCAGGCAGCCACGATAAATGGCAGGGTGGACGCCACCACAGTTGGCGCTCGTGCAGGGGGTACATTAAGATTTTAAGCATTCGTAAGATTTATGGGGGCCTGCGCATTTTACGCATTTAGGGGGGAGGAAACATTGATTTGATGAATGATGAAAGGTTTGGCAGGAAAAACACTGGCTCGCTTGAGCTCTACCTCTATATCTCTCGATTTTGACTTCTAAGCCTAACATAATTTTTATTTGATATATTTGGACCGATTCTGGAGTTTTGGGGCACTGCACATAGAACAGGGGCATTAATTTTTTATTTGTTTTTGGGCCTTTATACAATTGAGTTACATTACGATATTTTATTTTATTATGGGAAAGTTCCGCCTTAATTGCTTCTATAGCAGTTGGCACGGGGAGACCCCTAATAACTACCTTAAGCGGTTTTTCTTCGTTAAGCAAGAAAGTCCTATAAAAAAGTTTTTCATCATTTAATTTGCGTTGAATTGCAATATATTCCTCTCTAGAGCTAACTTGAAGTTTAACTAGTTCTCCTCTCAGGTTACCATAAATATACTTGCGTTTTTTAAAATAATTTTCCTGCGAAAAAGAAAGAATATATTACACATTTTGTAACAAGAATCATAAGTAAATATAACAAATATATGAGCATCTCTTTAAAATGGAAAATATCAATATTTACATATTTTTTAAAATATGACACAGCAAATAAGGTTACGCGTCCGCGACAGGATTCGAACCTGCAATCTTCTGATTCGAAGTCAGACGCCTTATCCTTTAGGCCACGCGGACAGAGATTTAGCGAGATAGATTGAAATGAAATGGAAAATATATTTTCGTCTGTTAAATAAATTTTCGAGCTAGAAAACAAAGAGTATATCTTAGATATTGTAACAAGACCCAAAAGTTAATACAACAGGGTAAAAATTATCTGTATCAAAAGGAAACTTATTAATCTCTACTTATATTTAAAAACATTTCAACGCATATAGAGACGCAAGCGTCCGCGACAGGATTCGAACCTGCAATCTTCTGATTCGAAGTCAGACGCCTTATCCGTTAGGCCACGCGGACAGAGAATTAATGAGATAAATATACTTGCGTTTTTTAAAATATTTTTTCTGCGAAAAAGAAAGAATATATCACACATTTTGTAACAAGAATCATAAGTAAATATAACAGATATATGAGCATCTCTTTAAAATAGAAAGATATTAATATTTACATATTTTTTAAAATATGACACAGCAAATAAGGATACGCGTCCGAGACAGTATTCGAGCCGGCAGTCTACTTATTCGAAGCCAGACGCCTTATCCGTTAGGCCACGCGGACAGAGATTTAGCGAGATATATGGAAATGAAATGGAAAATATATTTTCGCCTGTTACATTAATTTTCCAGCTAGAAAACAAAGAGTATATCGTAGATATTCTAACAAGTTCCAAATGTTTATACAACAGGGTAAAAATTATCTGTATCAAAATGAAACTTATTAATCTCTATTTATTGTTAAAAACATGTCACCGCATATAGAGACACAACCGTCCGCGACAGGATTCGAACCTGCAATCTTCTGATTCGAAGTCAGACGCCTTATCCGTTAGGCCACGCGGACAGAGAAATAATGAGATAAATATACTTGGATTCAAGGATTCAAAGAGTTTCCAAATTACGGAGTACCCAGGCAGCGCAGGCTGCCTTTCAACTTCAAACATAAGGGGGGCGGGGGATAGTAACAAAAGAAGACTTTTACATAAACGAAGGTTCAATAAAGAAACGGGCAGAGCTCATCGAAACCTGTTGTGACAAGTCACAGCAGGAATCGGACGAGTCGTATAATTTGGAAAATGAGGATTTAAATTTCCTCGAAAGAAGAGAAGGGGGGTGGTCGAGCAGTGCTCCGAAGAGCACCGGCCTTGAATCGATGAAAATCTGCGTGCGCAACACGCTGAACAAGAATAACCTAACAGAAAACCCGACTTGCCCAAACAAACTAAGCAAGGAGGGGCTGACCTACAGAGTCAACGGGGAGCCCGTTTAAGGCGGCATACAAAATACTTATACGGTCAAGATAATCTTCAGCTGCTCTTAAAAGGGGGATGACTTTAGTGTAACATTCATGTATATGTTTAGGGTGAAAATAGCTCCTGTAACCACACAGCATACCTATAATTTCTTGATTTAAGTCATTTTTCGCTTTTAATTCATAGGAATTTGATGGGTTTGGATTTTTAATTTTCATTACCGGTTGTGAGGGAAGCTCAGGAAAATCTTCTGGGTTATTTTGAAAAGCCTTTGCATAAGAAATATTTTTATTTATATATTTTGATTTAAATTTATTGTTTAGATTTTGATTAGTATTCACAGGGAGCCTAGGCTTGGGTTTCGGGAATTTCAGGCAGCCACGATAAATGGCAGGGTGGACGCCACCACAGTTGGCGCTCGTGCAGGGGGTACATTAAGATTTTAAGCATTCGTAAGATTTATGGGGGCCTGCGCATTTTACGCATTTAGGGGGGAGGAAACATTGATTTGATGAATGATGAAAGGTTTGGCAGGAAAAACACTGGCTCGCTTGAGCTCTACCTCTATATCTCTCGATTTTGACTTCTAAGCCTAACATAATTTTTATTTGATATATTTGGACCGATTCTGGAGTTTTGGGGCACTGCACATAGAACAGGGGCATTAATTTTTTATTTGTTTTTGGGCCTTTATACAATTGAGTTACATTACGATATTTTATTTTATTATGGGAAAGTTCCGCCTTAATTGCTTCTATAGCAGTTGGCACGGGGAGACCCCTAATAACTACCTTAAGCGGTTTTTCTTCGTTAAGCAAGAAAGTCCTATAAAAAAGTTTTTCATCATTTAATTTGCGTTGAATTGCAATATATTCCTCTCTAGAGCTAACTTGAAGTTTAACTAGTTCTCCTCTCAGGTTACCATAAATATACTTGCGTTTTTTAAAATAATTTTCCTGCGAAAAAGAAAGAATATATTACACATTTTGTAACAAGAATCATAAGTAAATATAACAGATATATGAGCATCTCTTTAAAATGGAAAATATCAATATTTACATATTTTTTAAAATATGACACAGCAAATAAGGTTACGCGTCCGCGACAGGATTCGAACCTGCAATCTTCTGATTCGAAGTCAGACGCCTTATCCTTTAGGCCACGCGGACAGAGATTTAGCGAGATAGATTGAAATGAAATGGAAAATATATTTTCGTCTGTTAAATAAATTTTCGAGCTAGAAAACAAAGAGTATATCTTAGATATTGTAACAAGACCCAAAAGTTAATACAACAGGGTAAAAATTATCTGTATCAAAAGGAAACTTATTAATCTCTACTTATATTTAAAAACATTTCAACGCATATAGACACAAGCGTCCGCGACAGGATTCGAACCTGCACTCTTTTGATTCGAAGTCAGACGCCTTTTCCGTTAGGCCACGCGGACAGAGAAATCATGAGATAAATATACTTGCGTTTTTTAAAATATTTTTCCATCGAAAAAGAAAGAATATATCACACATTTTGTAACAAGAATCATATTTAAATATAACAGAAACATACGCATCTCTTTAAAATATAAAAATATTAATCTTTATATATTTTTAAAAATATGACACAGCAAATAAGGAAACGCGTCCGCGACAGGATTCGAACCTGCAATCTTCTGATTCGAAGTCAGACGCCTTCTCCGTTAAGCCACGCGAACAAAGAATTAGCGTGATAAATAGAAATGAAATTGAAAATATATTTGCCTCTGTAAAAGTAATTTTCCAGCTAGAAAACATAGAGAACATCGTAGATTTTGTAACACAAACCATAAGTACATATAACAGGTAAATAAGAATCTCTATCAAATGGAAAGGTTTTATATATTTAATTGTTCATCAGAATATGGCACAGCAAAAAGAATTTAGCGTCTACGACAGGATTCGAACCTTAGATTTTGTCAATTTTCCAGCTAGAAAACAAAGAATATATCGAACATGAAACATATATAAATACAACAGATAAATAAGCTTGTCTGTTAAATTTAAATGTGTTGAACTTTACTCATTGTTAAAAACTGTACTCATTGTTAAAACTTTTCTCATTGTTAAATTAATTTTCCAGCAAGAGAATAAAGAGTGTACCGCAGATTTTGTAACAAGAAACAAAAGTAAATATAACAGAGTAAAAAGCATCTGTATCAGAAGAAGAGGTATTAAATTCTATTTATTGGTAAAAACATGGTACGCATATAGAGACGCAAGCGTCCGCGACAGGATTCGAACCTGCAATCTTCTGATTCGAAGTCAGACGCCTTATCCGTTAGGTCACGCGGACAGAGAAATGATGAGATAAATATACTTGCGTTTTTTGAAATATTTTTCCTGCAAAAAAGAAAGAATATATCACATATTTTGTAACAAGGATCATAAGTAAATATAACTGATATATGAGCATCTCTTTAAAATGCAAAGATATTAATATTTACATATTTTTTAAAATATGACACAGCAAATAAGGATACGCGTCCGCGACAGGATTCGAATCTGCAATCTTCTGATTCGAAGTCAGACGCCTTATCCGTTAGGCCACGCGGACAGAGAATTAATGAGATAAATATACTTGCGTTTTTTAAAATATTTTTCCTGCGAAAAAAAAGAATATATCACACATTTTGTAACAAGAATCATAAGTAAATATAACAGATATATGAGCATCTCTTTAAAATAGAAAGATATTAATATTTACATATTTTTTAAAATATGACACAGCAAATAAGGATACGCGTCCGCGACAGTATTCGAGCTTGCAGTCTTCTGATTCGAAGCCAGACGCCTTATCCGTTAGGCCACGCGGACAGAGATTTAGCGAGATATATGGAAATGAAATGGAAAGTATATTTTCGCCTGTTACATTAATTTTCCAGCTAGAAAACAAAGAGTATATCGTAGATATTCTAACAAGTTCCAAAAGTTTATACAACAGGGTAAAAATTATCTGTATCAAAAGGAAACTTATTAATCTCTACTTATTGTTAAAAACATGTCAACCCATATAGACACAATCGTCCGCGACAGGATTCGAACCTGCAATCTTCTGATGCGAAGTCAGACGCCTTATCCGTTAGGCCACGCGGACAGAGAAATCTTGAGATAAATATACTTGCGTTTTTAAAATATTTTTCCATCGAAAAAGAAAGAATATATCACACATTTTGTAACAAGAATCATAAGTAAATATAACAGATATATAAGCATCTCTTTAAAATGGAAAGATATTAATCTTTATATATTTTTAAAAATATAACACAGCAAATAAGGAAACGCGTCCGGGAAGGATTCAAACCTGCAATCTTATGATTCAAAGTCAGACGCTTTATCCGTTAGGCCACGCGGACAGTGATTTAGCGAGATAGTTGGAAATGAAATGGAAAATACATTTTCTTCTGTTGAATTAATTTTCCAGCTAGAAAACAAAGAGAATATCTTAGATATTGTAACACGATCCAAAGGTTTATACAACAGGGTAAAAATTATCTGTACCAAAAAGAAACTTGTTAATCTCTACTTATTGTTAAAAACATGTCACCGCATATAGAGACACAAGCGTCCGCGACAGGATTCGAACCTGCAATCTCCTGATTCGAAGTCAGACGACTTATCCGTTAAGCCACGCGAACAAAGGATTAGCGTGATAAATAGAAATGAAATTTAAAATATATTTGCCTCTGTAAAAGTAATTTTCCAGCTAGAAAACATTGAGTGCATCGTAGATTTTGTAACAAGAACCATAAGTACATATAACAGGTAAATAAAAATTTCTATCAAAAGGAAAGATTTTATATATTTAATTGTTAATCAGAATATGGCACAGCAAAAAGAATTAAGCGTCTACGACAGGATTCGAACCTTAGATTTTCTCAATTTTCCAGCTAGAAAACAAAGAATATATCGAACATGAAACATATATAAATACAACAGCTAAATAAGCTTGTCTGTTAAATTTAAATGTGCTGAACTTTACTCATTGTTAAAAACTTTACTCATTGTTAAAACTTTTCTCATTGTTAAATTAATTTTCCAGCTAGAGAATAAAGAGTGTACCGCAGATATTGTAACAAGAAACAAAAGTAAATATAACAGAGTAAAAAGCATCTGTATCAGAAGAAGAGGTATTAAATTCTATTTTTTGGTAAAAACATGGTACGCATATAGAGACACAAGCGTCCGCGACAGGATTCGAACCTGCAATCTTTTGATTCGAAGTCAGACGCCTTATCCGTTAGGCCACGCGGACAGAGAAATCTTGAGATAAATATACTTGCGTTTTTAAAATATTTTTCCATCGAAAAAGAAAGAATATAACACACATTTTGTAACAAGAATCATAAGTAAATATAACAGATATATAAGCATCTCTTTAAAATGGAAAGATATTAATCTTTATATATTTTTAAAAATATGACACAGCAAATAAGGAAACGCGTCCGCCACAGGATCTGAACCTGCAATCTTCTGATTCGAAGTCAGACGCCTTATCCGTTAGGCCACGCGGACAGAGGTTTTACGAGATAGTTGGAAATGAAATGGAAAATACATTTTCTTCTGTTAAATTAATTTTCCAGCTAGAAAACAAAGAGTATATCTTAGATATTTTAACACGATCCAAAAGTTTATACAACAGGGTAAAAATTATCTGTACCAAAAAGAAACTTATTAATCTCTACTTATTGTTAAAAACATGTCACCGCATATAGAGACACAAGCGTCCGCGACAGGATTCGAACCTACAATCTTCGGATTCGAAGTCAGACGCCTTATCCTTTAGGCCACGCGGACAGAGATTTAGCGAGATAGATTAAAATGAAATGGAAAATATATTTTCGTCTGTTAAATAAATTTTCGACCTAGAAAACAAAGAGTATATCGTAGATATTATAACAAGACCCAAAATTAATACAACAGAGTAAAAAATATCTGTATCAAAAGGAAACTTAATTATCTCTACTTATTGTTAAAACATGTCAACGCATATAGATACAAGCGTCTGCGACAGGATTCGAACCTGTAGTCTTCTGATTCGAAGTCAGACGCCTTATCCTTTAAGCCACGCGAACAAAGAATTAGCGTGATAAATAGAAATGAAATTGAAAATATATTTGCCTCTGTAAAAGTAATTTTCCAGCTAGAAAACATTGAGTACATCGTAGATTTTATAACAAGAACCATAAGTACATATAACAGGTAAATAAAAATTTCTATCAAAAGGAAAGGTTTTATATATTTAATTGTTCATCAGAATATGGCACAGCAAAAAGAATTAAGCGTCTACGACAGGATTCGAACCTTAGATTTTCTCAATTTTCCAGCTAGAAATCAAAGAATATATCGAACATGAAACATATAAATACAACAGATAAATAAGCTTGTCTGTTAAATTTAAATGTGTTGACCTTTACTCATTGTTAAAAACTTTACTCATTGTTAAAACTTTTCTCATTGTTAAATTAATTTTCCAGCTAGAGAATAAAGAGTGTACCGCAGATATTGTAACAAGAAACAAAAGTAAATATAACAGAGTAAAAAGCATCTGTATCAGAAGAAGAGGTATTAAATTCTATTTATTGGTAAAAACATGGTACGCATATAGAGACGCAAGCGTCCGCGACAGGATTCGAACCTGCAATCTTCTGATTCGAAGTCAGACGCCTTATCCGTTAGGCCACGCGGACAGAGAATTAATGAGATAAATATACTTGCGTTTTTTAAAATATTTTTTCTGCGAAAAAGAAAGAATATATCACACATTTTGTAACAAGAATCATAAGTAAATATAACAGATATATGAGCATCTCTTTAAAATAGAAAGATATTAATATTTACATATTTTTTAAAATATGACACAGCAAATAAGGATACGCGTCCGAGACAGTATTCGAGCCGGCAGTCTACTTATTCGAAGCCAGACGCCTTATCCGTTAGGCCACGCGGACAGAGATTTAGCGAGATATATGGAAATGAAATGGAAAATATATTTTCGCCTGTTACATTAATTTTCCAGCTAGAAAACAAAGAGTATATCGTAGATATTCTAACAAGTTCCAAATGTTTATACAACAGGGTAAAAATTATCTGTATCAAAATGAAACTTATTAATCTCTATTTATTGTTAAAAACATGTCACCGCATATAGAGACACAACCGTCCGCGACAGGATTCGAACCTGCAATCTTCTGATTCGAAGTCAGACGCCTTATCCGTTAGGCCACGCGGACAGAGAAATAATGAGATAAATATACTTGGATTCAAGGATTCAAAGAGTTTCCAAATTACGGAGTACCCAGGCAGCGCAGGCTGCCTTTCAACTTCAAACATAAGGGGGGCGGGGGATAGTAACAAAAGAAGACTTTTACATAAACGAAGGTTCAATAAAGAAACGGGCAGAGCTCATCGAAACCTGTTGTGACAAGTCACAGCAGGAATCGGACGAGTCGTATAATTTGAAAAATGAGGATTTAAATTTCCTCGAAAGAAGAGAAGGGGGGTGGTCGAGCAGTGCTCCGAAGAGCACCGGCCTTGAATCGATGAAAATCTGCGTGCGCAACACGCTGAACAAGAATAACCTAACAGAAAACCCGACTTGCCCAAACAAACTAAGCAAGGAGGGGCTGACCTACAGAGTCAACGGGGAGCCCGTTTAAGGCGGCATACAAAATACTTATACGGTCAAGATAATCTTCAGCTGCTCTTAAAAGGGGGGTGACTTTAGTGTAACATTCATGTATATGTTTAGGGTGAAAATAGCTCCTGTAACCACACAGCATACCTATAATTTCTTGATTTAAGTCATTTTTCGCTTTTAATTCATAGGAATTTGATGGGTTTGGATTTTTAATTTTCATTACCGGTTGTGAGGGAAGCTCAGGAAAATCTTCTGGGTTATTTTGAAAAGCCTTTGCATAAGAAATATTTTTATTTATATATTTTGATTTAAATTTATTGTTTAGATTTTGATTAGTATTCACAGGGAGCCTAGGCTTGGGTTTCGGGAATTTCAGGCAGCCACGATAAATGGCAGGGTGGACGCCACCACAGTTGGCGCTCGTGCAGGGGGTACATTAAGATTTTAAGCATTCGTAAGATTTATGGGGGCCTGCGCATTTTACGCATTTAGGGGGGAGGAAACATTGATTTGATGAATGATGAAAGGTTTGGCAGGAAAAACACTGGCTCGCTTGAGCTCTACCTCTATATCTCTCGATTTTGACTTCTAAGCCTAACATAATTTTTATTTGATATATTTGGACCGATTCTGGAGTTTTGGGGCACTGCACATAGAACAGGGGCATTAAATTTTTATTTGTTTTTGGGCCTTTATACAATTGAGTTACATTACGATATTTTATTTTATTATGGGAAAGTTCCGCCTTAATTGCTTCTATAGCAGTTGGCACGGGGAGACCCCTAATAACTACCTTAAGCGGTTTTTCTTCGTTAAGCAAGAAAGTCCTATAAAAAAGTTTTTCATCATTTAATTTGCGTTGAATTGCAATATATTCCTCTCTAGAGCTAACTTGAAGTTTAACTAGTTCTCCTCTCAGGTTACCATAAATATACTTGCGTTTTTTAAAATAATTTTCCTGCGAAAAAGAAAGAATATATTACACATTTTGTAACAAGAATCATAAGTAAATATAACAGATATATGAGCATCTCTTTAAAATGGAAAATATCAATATTTACATATTTTTTAAAATATGACACAGCAAATAAGGTTACGCGTCCGCGACAGGATTCGAACCTGCAATCTTCTGATTCGAAGTCAGACGCCTTATCCTTTAGGCCACGCGGACAGAGATTTAGCGAGATAGATTGAAATGAAATGGAAAATATATTTTCGTCTGTTAAATAAATTTTCGAGCTAGAAAACAAAGAGTATATCTTAGATATTGTAACAAGACCCAAAAGTTAATACAACAGGGTAAAAATTATCTGTATCAAAAGGAAACTTATTAATCTCTACTTATATTTAAAAACATTTCAACGCATATAGACACAAGCGTCCGCGACAGGATTCGAACCTGCACTCTTTTGATTCGAAGTCAGACGCCTTTTCCGTTAGGCCACGCGGACAGAGAAATCATGAGATAAATATACTTGCGTTTTTTAAAATATTTTTCCATCGAAAAAGAAAGAATATATCACACATTTTGTAACAAGAATCATATTTAAATATAACAGAAACATACGCATCTCTTTAAAATATAAAAATATTAATCTTTATATATTTTTAAAAATATGACACAGCAAATAAGGAAACGCGTCCGCGACAGGATTCGAACCTGCAATCTTCTGATTCGAAGTCAGACGCCTTCTCCGTTAAGCCACGCGAACAAAGAATTAGCGTGATAAATAGAAATGAAATTGAAAATATATTTGCCTCTGTAAAAGTAATTTTCCAGCTAGAAAACATAGAGAACATCGTAGATTTTGTAACACAAACCATAAGTACATATAACAGGTAAATAAGAATCTCTATCAAATGGAAAGGTTTTATATATTTAATTGTTCATCAGAATATGGCACAGCAAAAAGAATTTAGCGTCTACGACAGGATTCGAACCTTAGATTTTGTCAATTTTCCAGCTAGAAAACAAAGAATATATCGAACATGAAACATATATAAATACAACAGATAAATAAGCTTGTCTGTTAAATTTAAATGTGTTGAACTTTACTCATTGTTAAAAACTGTACTCATTGTTAAAACTTTTCTCATTGTTAAATTAATTTTCCAGCAAGAGAATAAAGAGTGTACCGCAGATTTTGTAACAAGAAACAAAAGTAAATATAACAGAGTAAAAAGCATCTGTATCAGAAGAAGAGGTATTAAATTCTATTTATTGGTAAAAACATGGTACGCATATAGAGACGCAAGCGTCCGCGACAGGATTCGAACCTGCAATCTTCTGATTCGAAGTCAGACGCCTTATCCGTTAGGTCACGCGGACAGAGAAATGATGAGATAAATATACTTGCGTTTTTTGAAATATTTTTCCTGCAAAAAAGAAAGAATATATCACATATTTTGTAACAAGGATCATAAGTAAATATAACTGATATATGAGCATCTCTTTAAAATGCAAAGATATTAATATTTACATATTTTTTAAAATATGACACAGCAAATAAGGATACGCGTCCGCGACAGGATTCGAATCTGCAATCTTCTGATTCGAAGTCAGACGCCTTATCCGTTAGGCCACGCGGACAGAGAATTAATGAGATAAATATACTTGAGTTTTTAAAAATATTTTTCCTGCGAAAAAGAAAGAATATATCACACATTTTGTAACAAGAATCATAAGTAAATATAACAGATATATGAGCATCTCTTTAAAATGGAAAGATATTAATATTTATATATTTTTTAAAATATGACACAGCAAATAAGGATACGCGTCCGCGACAGGATTCGAACCTGCAATCTTCTGATTCGAAGTCAGACGCCTTATCCGTTAGGCCACGCGGACAGAGAAATAATGAGATAAATATACTTGCGTTTTTTAAAATATTTTTCCTGCGAAAAAAAAGAATATATCACACATTTTGTAACAAGAATCATAAGTAAATATAACAGATATATGAGCATCTCTTTAAAATAGAAAGATATTAATATTTACATATTTTTTAAAATATGACACAGCAAATAAGGATACGCGTCCGCGACAGTATTCGAGCTTGCAGTCTTCTGATTCGAAGCCAGACGCCTTATCCGTTAGGCCACGCGGACAGAGATTTAGCGAGATATATGGAAATGAAATGGAAAGTATATTTTCGCCTGTTACATTAATTTTCCAGCTAGAAAACAAAGAGTATATCGTAGATATTCTAACAAGTTCCAAAAGTTTATACAACAGGGTAAAAATTATCTGTATCAAAAGGAAACTTATTAATCTCTACTTATTGTTAAAAACATGTCAACCCATATAGACACAATCGTCCGCGACAGGATTCGAACCTGCAATCTTCTGATGCGAAGTCAGACGCCTTATCCGTTAGGCCACGCGGACAGAGAAATCTTGAGATAAATATACTTGCGTTTTTAAAATATTTTTCCATCGAAAAAGAAAGAATATATCACACATTTTGTAACAAGAATCATAAGTAAATATAACAGATATATAAGCATCTCTTTAAAATGGAAAGATATTAATCTTTATATATTTTTAAAAATATAACACAGCAAATAAGGAAACGCGTCCGGGACAGGATTCAAACCTGCAATCTTATGATTCAAAGTCAGACGCTTTATCCGTTAGGCCACGCGGACAGTGATTTAGCGAGATAGTTGGAAATGAAATGGAAAATACATTTTCTTCTGTTGAATTAATTTTCCAGCTAGAAAACAAAGAGAATATCTTAGATATTGTAACACGATCCAAAGGTTTATACAACAGGGTAAAAATTATCTGTACCAAAAAGAAACTTGTTAATCTCTACTTATTGTTAAAAACATGTCACCGCATATAGAGACACAAGCGTCCGCGACAGGATTCGAACCTGCAATCTCCTGATTCGAAGTCAGACGACTTATCCGTTAAGCCACGCGAACAAAGGATTAGCGTGATAAATAGAAATGAAATTTAAAATATATTTGCCTCTGTAAAAGTAATTTTCCAGCTAGAAAACATTGAGTGCATCGTAGATTTTGTAACAAGAACCATAAGTACATATAACAGGTAAATAAAAATTTCTATCAAAAGGAAAGATTTTATATATTTAATTGTTAATCAGAATATGGCACAGCAAAAAGAATTAAGCGTCTACGACAGGATTCGAACCTTAGATTTTCTCAATTTTCCAGCTAGAAAACAAAGAATATATCGAACATGAAACATATATAAATACAACAGCTAAATAAGCTTGTCTGTTAAATTTAAATGTGCTGAACTTTACTCATTGTTAAAAACTTTACTCATTGTTAAAACTTTTCTCATTGTTAAATTAATTTTCCAGCTAGAGAATAAAGAGTGTACCGCAGATATTGTAACAAGAAACAAAAGTAAATATAACAGAGTAAAAAGCATCTGTATCAGAAGAAGAGGTATTAAATTCTATTTTTTGGTAAAAACATGGTACGCATATAGAGACACAAGCGTCCGCGACAGGATTCGAACCTGCAATCTTTTGATTCGAAGTCAGACGCCTTATCCGTTAGGCCACGCGGACAGAGAAATCTTGAGATAAATATACTTGCGTTTTTAAAATATTTTTCCATCGAAAAAGAAAGAATATAACACACATTTTGTAACAAGAATCATAAGTAAATATAACAGATATATAAGCATCTCTTTAAAATGGAAAGATATTAATCTTTATATATTTTTAAAAATATGACACAGCAAATAAGGAAACGCGTCCGCCACAGGATCTGAACCTGCAATCTTCTGATTCGAAGTCAGACGCCTTATCCGTTAGGCCACGCGGACAGAGGTTTTACGAGATAGATTGAAATGAAATGGAAAATACATTTTCGTCTGTTAAATAAATTTTCGAGCTAGAAAACAATGAGTATATCGTAGATATTGTAACAAGACCCAAAAGTTAATGCAACAGGGTAAAAATTATCTGTATCAAAAGGAAACTTATTAATCTCTACTTATTTTTAAAAACATTTCAACGCATATAGACACAAGCGTCCGCGACAGGATTCGAACCTGCAATCTTTTGATTCGAAGTCAGACGCCTTATCCGTTAGGCCACGCGGACAGAGAAATCATGAGATAAATATACTTGCGTTTTTTAAAATATTTTTCCATCGAAAAAGAAAGAATATATCACACATTTTGTAACAAGAATCATAAGTAAATATAACAGATACATACGCATCTCTTTAAAATTTAAAAATCTTAATCTTTATATATTTTTAAAAATATGACGCAGCAAATAAGGAAACGCGTCCGAGACAGTATTCGAGCCGGCAGTCTTCTGATTCGAAGCCAGACGCCTTATCCGTTAGGCAACGCGGACAGAGATTTAGCGAGATATATGGAAATGAAATGGAAAATATATTTTCGCCTGTTACATTAATTTTCCAGCTAGAAAACAAAGAGTATATCGTAGATATTCTAACAAGTTCCAAATGTTTATACAACAGGGTAAAAATTATCTGTATCAAAAGGAAACTTATTAATCTCTATTTATTGTTAAAAACATGTCCCCGCATATAGAGACACAACCGTCCGCGACAGGATTCGAACCTGCAATTTTCTGATTCGAAGTCAGACGCCTTATCCGTTAGGCCACGCGGACAGAGAAATAATGAGATAAATATACTTGGATTCAAGGATTCAAGGAGTTTCCAAATTACGGAGTACCCAGGCAGCCGCAGGCTGCCTTTAAACTTCAAACATAAGGGGGGCGGGTATAGTAACAAAAGAAGACTTTTACATAAACGAAGGTTCAATAAAGAAACGGGCAGAGCTCATCGAAACCTGTTGTGAGAAGTCACAGCAGGAATCGGACGAGTCGCTTAATTTGGAAAATGAGGATTTAAATTTCCTCGAAAGAAGAGAAGGGGGGTGGTCGAGCAGAGCTCCGAAGAGCACCGGCCTTGAATCGATGAAAAGCTGCGTGCGCAACACGCTGAACAAGAATAACCTAACAGAAAACCCGACTTTCCCAAACAAATTAAGCAAGGAGGGGCTGACCAACAGAGTCAACGGGGAGGCCGTTTAAGGCGGCATACAAAATACTTATACGGTCAAGATAATCTTCAGCTGCTCTTAAAAGGGGGATGACTTTAGTGTAACATTCATGTATATGTTTAATATGTTTAGGGTGAAAATAGCTCCTGTAACCACACAGCATACCTATAATTTCTTGATTTAAGTCATTTTTCTCTTTTAATTCATAGGAATTTGATGAGTTTGGATTTTTAGTTTTCATTACCGGTTGTGAGGGAAGCTCAGGAAAATCTTCTGTATTATTTTGAAAAGCCTTTGCATAAGAAATATTTTTATTTATATATTTTGATTTAAATTTATTGTTTAGATTTTGATTAGTATTCACAGGGAGCCTAGGCTTGGGTTTCGGGAATTTCGGGCAGCCACGATAACTGGCAGGGTGGGCTCCACCACAGTTGGCGCACATGCAGGGGGTACATTTAGATTTTAAGCATTCGTAAGATTTATGGGGGCCTGCGCATTTTACGCATTTAGGTGGGAGGAAACTTTGATTTGATGAATGATGAAAGTTTTGGCAGGAAAAACACTGGCTCGCTTGAGCTCTACCTCAATATCTCTCGATTTTGACTTCTAAGCCTAACATAATTTTTATTTTATATATTTGGACCTATTCTAGAATTTTGGGGCACTGCACATAGAACAGGGGCATTAATTTTTTATTTGTTTTTGGGCCTTTATACAATTGAGTTACATTACGATATTTTATTTTATTATGGGAAAGTTCCGCCTTAATTGCTTCTATATCAGTTGGCACGGGGAGACCCCTAATAACTACCTTAAGCGGTTTTTCTTCGTTAAGCAAGAAAGTCCTATAAAAAACTTTTTCATCATTTAATTTGCGTTGAATTGCAATATATTCCTCTCTAGAGCTAACTTGAAGTTTAACTAGTTCTCCTCTCAGGTTACCATAAATATACTTGCGTTTTTTAAAATATTTTTCCTGCGAAAAAGAAAGAATATATCACACATTTTGTAACAAGAATCATAAGTAAATATAACAGATATATGAGCATCTCTTTAAAATGGAAAATATCAATATTTACATATTTTTTTAAATATGACACAGCAAATAAGGTTACGCGTCCGCGACAGGATTCGAACCTGCGATCTTCTGATTCGAAGTCAGACGCCTTATCCTTTAAGTCACGCGGACAGTGATTTAGCGAAATAGATTGAAATGAAATGGAAAATATATTTTCGTCTGTTAAATAAATTTTCGAGCTAGAAAACTGTTGTGATACAACCATTCAAAAAACTTAATTAAAGAATAATAAAATCAATTGAACGATCATATCTCAACACCTGATTGGGTCGGACACTCACATACAATTAAAATAAAAGGGAATTAATTAAATAGTTAATTTTAATGGAATGGGATCGTATAATGGGGAATAGAATTTTGAATATAAAACAATGCGTTGTGTTAATTTAGATATTAAACCATACTTGTATGTGAGCGCCTTAAAATTCTTACCTGCAACTTGTATTCATTTACTAAAATTTTCTTTATCAAATGATGCGAAGAACAGAATTATTCATTTTTGTAACTATTAGTCATAACCAATTTATCAGTCATTATCAGTCATTAAAATTTAATGTAGTTTTCAAGTTCCTTAGTTATTTATTATTGTCTAATCATCTAAAGTCAAAATCACTTTAACCACAGCATTTTTTCTTGAAATTGAATATATATATGAAGATTATCAACCTTTAATAAAAAATGTTGATGAGCAAGATCACCAGCTGTTGAAAATTTCCTTTCTGAGAATTTTTTAAGAAATGATCATAAATAAAATCTGCCTTGTAGCCTATTACTTCACAGACCAAACACATTTAACCATCTCTTCTACTTCTGTAATAGACTCATAAAAAAAAAAAAGATAATAACCACATCGTTTTCTCAGTCATAGAAAATTCACTAAAATATGATTTTCCTCTTCATTTTAGAATAATCCACTAAAGGCAGGTGAAAGAAGGTTATAATAATTATGTCGAATCAATTATTAACATGTCGATCACTCCACAATTCAAATCTGCATACCAATAGACAATAGATGAATTTCACTGAAATTGTCCACAGAGGCAAAACGCTGCCGTCAAATTGAGAAAATAAATAAGATTTATTTAACTTGATTCAACTTGTTTATTAATTAGTAACCTATGAAATATTTGATGCAGTAATCAATTACAAGAAATCCACTTAAAAGGAAAACCTCTGTCTTTACATTTTTTTTGCAAAATATAATTTTGCACAGGAAATTTTTATAACTTGATTCACAATAATGTTATCAAAGAATTAATCCATGAATAGATATCAATTGTAAAAAAATTTACTTGAGAAAAGCAAGTTCCTGTGTTCACACTTTCTATACATTCCACAGTAAATCAGATTTGATTCATGACATATGCCCAAAAAAAAACAAATATAATTTATATTTTTTTTAGACGTAAAAATATTAATTTCATCTTCAGTGCTTAAAACTTAATGAATAAAAAGAAATGGCAAAGCAAAGGGCCAAGGCCCCTTTGCCAACGAAAAATACAGTACACCTTCACATGCAAGAAATTTCAGAGAGAAGAGAATGAGTCCGCACTTTTTACACCCAGAAAGAATTCCCGCCTAACCTGGCACACTGTGATTGGCTGAAGCCACACACACCGTTGCCATGCCAGATAAACCAAACTTCTGTTCAACCAGGGAGGTCAAGTGAGACAGAAGAAAACAAGTTTCCGTGTCTCGCCTGAAACGAGATCTACCAATTGTCGAAAACGGGTGTCATTCTACCGCAGTATGAAAGTGGATGTCATACACCATACAAGAGAATATGAATACTGCAGCACACTATAATTAAAATTAATAAAAGAGACAATTGGTCTATTAATGAAAATATAAAATAAAAGCAATTTTGAATAGAATAATTTGGAATAATAAATTAAGTAAAATAAAATATTTAATGACTTATAAAAGAAAATGTTAATTTGGAATAATAAAATAAAGTGTTGTGACGTGTCACAACAAAAACAAAGAGTATATCGTAGATATTGTAACAAGACCCAAAAGTTAATACAACAGGGTAAATATTATCTGTATCAAAGGGAAACTTATTAATCTCTACTTATTTTTAAAAACATTTCAACGCATATAGACACAAGCGTCCGTGACAGGATTCGAACCTGCAATCTTTTGATTCGAAGTCAGACGCCTTATCCGTTAGGCCACGCGGACAGAGAAATCATGAGATAAATATACTTGCGTTTTTTAAAATATTTTTCCATCGAAAAAGAAAGAATATATCACACATTTTGTAACAAGAATCATAAGTAAATATAACAGATATATAAGCATCTCTTTAAAATGGAAAATTGTTAATCTTTATATATTTTTAAAAATATGACACAGCAAATAAGGAAAAGCGTCCGCGACAGGATTCGAACCTGCAATCTTCTGATTCGAAGTCAGACGCCTTCTCCGTTAAGCCACGCGAACAAAGAATTAGCGTGATAGATAGAAATAAAATTGAAAATATATTTGCCTCTGTAAAAGTAATTTTCCAGCTAGAAAACATAGAGGACATCGTAGATTTTGTAACAAAAACCATAAGTATATATAACAGGTAAATAAAAATTTCTATCAATTGGAAAGGTTTTATATATTTAATTGTTCATCAGAATATGGCACAGCAAAAAGAATTAAGCGTCTACCACAGGATTCGAACCTTAGATTTTCTCAATTTTCCAGCTAGAAAACAAAGAATATATCGAACATGAAACATATATAAATACAACAGATAAATAAGCTTGTCTGTTAAATTTAAATGTGTTGAACTTTACTCATTGTTAAAAACTTTACTCATTGTTAAAACTTTTCTCATTGTTAAATTAATTTTCCAGCTAGAGAATAAAGAGTGTACCGCAGATATTGTAACAGGAAACAAAAGTAAATATAACAGTAAAAAGCATCTGTATCAGAAGAAGAGGTACTAAATTCTATTTATTGGTAAAAACATGGCACGCATATAGAGACGCAAGCGTCCGCGACATGATTCGAACCTGCAATCTTCTGATTCTAAGTCAGACGCCTTATCCGTTAGGCCACGCGGACAGAGAAATAATGAGATAAATATACTTGCGTTTTTTGAAATACTTTTCTTGCGAAAAAGAAAGAATATATCACATATTTTGTAACAAGAATCATAAGTAAATGTAACAGATATATGAGCATCTCTTTAAAATGGAAAGATATAATTATTTACATATTTTTTAAAATATGACACAGCAAATAAGGATACGCGTCCGCGACAGGAATCGAACCTGCCATCTTCTGATGCGAAGTCAAACGCCTTATCCTTTAGGCCACGCGGACAGAGATTTAGCGAGATAGATTGAAATGAAATGGAAAATATATTTTCGTCTGTTAAATAAATTTTCGAGCTAGAAAACAAAGAGTATATCGTAGATATTTTAACAAGACTCAAAAGTTAATACAACAGGGTAAAAATTATCTGTATCAAAAGGAAACTTATTAATCTCTACTTATTGTTAAAAACATGTCAACGCATATAGACACAATCGTCCGCGACAGGATTCGAACCTGCAATCTTCTGACTCGCAGTCAGACGCCTTATCCGTTAGGTCACGCGGACAGAGAAATCATGAGATAAATATACTTGCGTTTTTAAATATTCTTCCTTCGAAAAAGAAAGAATATATCACACATTTTGTAACAAGAATCATAAGTAAATATAACAGATATATAAGCATCTCTTTAAAATGGAAAGATATTAATCTTTATATATTTTTAAAAATATGACACAGCAAATAAGGAAACGCGTCCGCCACAGGATTCGAACCTGCAATCTTCTGAATCGAAGTCGGACGCCTTATCCGTTAGGCCACGCGGACAGTGATTTAGCGAGATAGATGGAAATGAAATGGAAAATATATTTTCGTCTGTTAAATTAATTTTCCAGCTAGAATATTAAGAAAATATCGATCATGAACCATATATAAATACAACAGACAAATAAGTATGTCTGTTAAATGGAAATGTGTTAAACTTTACTCATTGTTAAAAACATTGTACCGCATATAAAGATGTTAGCGTCCGCGACAGGATTCGAACCTGCAGTCTTCTGATTCGAAGTCAGACGCCTTATGCATTAGGCCACGCGGACAGAGACCTAATGAAATAAATAGAAATGAAATTGAAAGCATACTTGCTTCTTTTTAAATATTTTTCCAGCAGAAAAGAAAGAATATATCACATATATTGTAATATGAGAAAGCTGATAGAAGTAAGAGTACGCGACAGGATTCGAACCTGCAATCTTCTGATTCGAAGTCAAACGCCTTATCCGTTAGGCCACGCGGACAGAGAATTAATGAGATAAATATACTTGCGTTTTTTAAAATATTTTTCCTGCGAAAAAGAAAGAATATATCACACATTTTGTAACAAGAATCATAAGTAAATATAACAGATATATGAGCATCTCTTTAAAATGGAAAGATATTTGTTATGGAAAAATTTTTTGTATTACGAAATATTAACACAAACTTCCAATACTGCAGAACACTTTTATTTTAACTTACAACTAGAGCCCAAGGCTCACCTAGTTCTCAGATATATTCATAGAATACTAAAAAAAATTTTTAAAATTGGTTTTCTAAAAAAAAACACGAGAGACTTTTTCTTTGTTGCCACAGCGTGAACAGTAATATTTTTCCATCTCGTTCAGTCCACGGTGACAAAATTAACCAATGAATTCAAATAATCATTTTGCTTTCAACATAATAAACTGAAACTCATGAAGTGGATTTCATATCCTCCCACCTTGAGATGTGGAAGTTCCACAACTCAACAACTATATTAGAGATTCAGCTTTTCGGGAATTTTGACAGTCCGCCCTAGCCTTGTTTTGTTTTGAACAACTGCACAGTCGATGGAGTTGTCGCCAGAACCTTTAGGAATAGCATCCTTCATAGAGGCGATTTTTGCAGAGAATGTATTTTTTCCCAGTGGAAAAGATGAATCGTTAGAAGAAATCTCCAAAGGGAAGACGCTCTGAATCGGACGTAGAACTTCTCCACGAGAAGTTTTAAGTTTGCTGAGTCGACACACACCATCTTTCCCTGGTAGAATTTCTGTCACTTTTCCCAGTGGCCAGTCAATTCGGTTAGCGTTGTCACTTTTTATGAGGACAATATCTCCGGGGGCCATCTTCGAAGTTTTAATCTTTTCGGACCTCCTTATCAAAGATCCAAGATATTCGGACCTGAACCTTTTCCTAATGTCCTTCTGCAAAGCTATCCTGTATCTGATGCGATGGTTGAGACTTTTATGATCAGCAGCATCACAGTCTGGAACACCAGAGAGCTTGATATCCTGAAGAAACATGGCAGGGGTAAGTGGAACAAATTCTGAGTCGCATTCGTCGATGTAAGTCAAAGGCCGTGAGTTGATAACAGATTCACAATCACAAATAACAGTTACCAATTCTTCGAATGTCAAACTTGCTCTTCCAAGTATTCTTCTCAAAAGACTTTTAAGAATACCAATTAGCCTCTCCCACCATCCACCCCACCAGGGTGAAGAAGAGGGACTAAACTTCCCCTAATTGGATGAAGAACATTGTCGTTACAGATGCGGTCCCAGTCTAAACTTCTAAGCAAATTGGAAGCTCCGACGAAATTAGTACCATTATCACAATATAGGGTTTCACATCGACCTCTCCGAGCTATAAATCGCCGAATAGCTAGCAAAAAGCTTTCGGTCGATAGTGATGAAACAAGCTCTAAGTGAATAGCTCTATATACAGCGCAAGTAAAAATGCATACCCACGCTTTCTTTCCATCCTTCAAAAATAAAGGTCCTGCCAAGTCAGTTCCACAGATTTCGAACACGTTTGCCTGTCGTTTTCGATCTTCAGGCAAAGGAGCAGATACAGCATCACAACATTTAGAAGAAAATCTTTTGCAAGAGACACACTTTGAGATAACAGAACGTACTGTTTTTCTTCCTCTCAAAATCCAAAAATGTTCTCTCAAAATATTAAGCAAAATTTGAGTTCCAGCATGACTATTTTTGATATGATGAGAAAATATTAGTCTTTTGACAACTTCATGATTGGACGGGAGAACAGCTGGTTCCCTAAAATATTCTGTATCCTGACGGAAAACTATTTTCGTCTTGAGCCGTATTATCCCATCGGTATCCTTATGCGCACTCAACGCTTTTAGTTTTTCATCATGCTCGTTCACAAAAGATTCAGACTGGACCAATTTTATCACTTGTTTCTCTGCTGCCCGGTATTCTTCAACATCCAGATCTCCCGTTTTTCTTAGCTGAACATCGCATCTACAGCTATTTACAAATCTCAAAATCCATCCCACTAACTTTACAATGTTTTCATATTTTGAAAAACGCTGATAAAACCAGCCTGCAGATGAATCTTGATTTACAGATACCAAAACTAATATTGAGCTTTTCTTTTTCTCTTTTAGTATCTCATCTTCATCAAGCTCATATTCATTGCATGGTCCTTTGTCTTCAAACAAAGTAAGCCATTTTGGCCCCTCCCACCATCTGGTTTTCATTAAAATACTTGCTTTGCATCCTCGGGAGGGCAAATCTGCTGGATTTTCAAATCCAGAAATATGACGCCAAGAAAAAACTTGGCTGATATTCCGTATTTCTTGAACTCTGTTATTGACGAAGATAGACCAATTTTCATCCTTAATGATCCAAGTAAGAACGGTAGTGGAATCACTCCAATAAAAACATCTAATATCCGTCCATCCAAGAGCATCTAACACAGATTTCGTTAATCTTGCTCCCACCAATGCAGCAAGAAGCTCTAATCTTGGAATTGTCGCAACTTTTAGAGGAGATATTCGGGATCTCGAGGCTAAAAAATGCACCATTCCACATTCTCCTTCTTGTACAAGATACGTAACGGCAGCATATGCATCCCTACTTGCGTCACAAAAAGTATGAATGGAGAAGTTCTTCATATTTTCTAAAGTAACGTTGATCCAGCGAGGAACAGTAACGTTCTCCAATACTTTTAGTTCCCTAAACCATTGCAAAAATTCTTGTCGAAGGGATCCAGTGACTTCTTCGTCCCATCCCAACGATAATTTCCAGGTTTTTTGTAGCATAATCTTGGGACAAAGCATTACAGGTGAGACAAATCCAAATGGATCAAACACTTTGTGAGTAACAGATAGTATTGTACGTTTAGTGATGTGGTCGACATTTACTTCTTTCAACCAGCTGATATTTAGCGAAAAACAGTCTTCAGTTTTATTCCATTGAAGGCCTAGCAGATCAGCTTTATTGGATCCTCCATCTTCTGTTAGTGAAGATTCCCAATCCCGCAGAATGAAACCACCTTTTTTTAATAGCTCATTAGAAACACTTATCAATCGCTGCAAATCTAATTCATTGTGGACGCTAGTTACAAGATTGTCTACATAAAAACTCTTTAAAAGACAACTAGTTAAAAATGATCAACGTCAGCATTCTGTTCAAGATGATACTTCAATACAGCTCCTAATAGAAATGGACTGCTGCGAACGCCAAAAACTACTCTGGTATGACGAAAAAACCTGTAGTCTTTGCAAGCCTTATTTGTCCACCATAGAAAACTCAAAAATTCTCTGTCTTCTCTACAGAGGCTAATTTGCAAAAAGGCTTTCTTTATGTCTGCGATTACACCAATCTTCTTTTCTCGAAACCGCAGCAGAATATCAGGAATGAACTCAATCAAGTTTGGACCACTATGTAAGGAGTAATTTAGTGACGGATGTCCCTTTAATCGAGCAGATGCATCAAAAACCGGCCGAATTGGAGTTGTCTTACTAACTTTGATAACAGGTCTGTGAGGTAGATAATAAGCAGGTAAATATTTATCTTCAACTGGTACTTCTTCGATAATCCCTTCACGCAGCCATTCGAAAAATATGTTCTCATAACTATCGTACAAATTTTCCTGTAATAACTTCTTGGTTGTGGTGTCTAACCTTCTTTTAGCTTGTTCAAAATTGTCCGTTAAAGGTACACAATTATCCAACCAAGGCAATTGAACTTCATTGCGATTATGTTCGTTGTACCTAACAGTTTGAAGAAAATTTTCAGTAGTCAAATCCTCTTGATCTTTCTTAGAGAGCTTTTCAATAGGATCCTTGATTCCAATAGAATCCAGCTTCCAGAAGTCCGAAATGTCAAATTCTTTAACGTAAAGTGAAATCACTAATATGGCATTGCTTGTAGTAACTTCACTATCAGGAACTTTCCCTAACAAAGTCCACCTAAGCAAAGTTTCAATGGCCACTAATCCGCTTGATAAAACCCTACGCTGACCAGTTAAAATTTTTCCAAAAAGATCAGCTCCTATAAGTACTTGTACGGGTTGTGGCTTTTCTCCAACATCACTTAATGTTATATCCCTTTCTTGAAGCTCTTTTAACCAAGGCCCTGAATTCACAGGTGATACATCATTACAAATAGCTACCTGATCCAATGCTTCAAAGTTACACGCGAAATTGTTCTTAATATTTTTCAACCTAATTCTGTAACATGTATGTACAAATTCTTTAGATTTAATCCCGCCAAACAATGAATGCACTAGAGTTTCTTTCTTTACAGGAGCGTATCCCATTTCTTCAGCAAGACTCTTTACAATATAAGACTTTTGCGAGCCGGTGTCCAGAACAATTCGCACGATATTTTCCTTTTTATCTGATATGAGCTTGCACTTTAGAGTCTGTAAAAACACTTTAGGACCCACACTCAGGTTGGACAAGTTGACCTCGTTGACAACTTCAGCTTCTTCTGTCTTTTTGAAATCACTTTTCCTTGACTCGTTTGTTTCGCACATCAAGGGAACATGTTTCTTCCCGCAAATTAAGCATCTCAAAAATGAACGACATTTTCGGACGGGGTGACCGGGAGCCAAACAGGCAAAACAACAATTTTTCTCCCTTAAAATCTTTTGTTTTTCACATAAACTCATTCTTTGTGCAGAAAAACAGTCTGCACTAGGATGAGTTTTCTCGCAAAACACACACGACTTTTTGGTTTCTTGAGTATGTGGATTGGTAAAAAGACCGGAGGCTGTGGGTATTTTATTCTGTTTTACTCTTGGATCAAATTTCTTATTTCTAAATTCAATATTGTCCTTCTTTTTGTTTAAGCCGAAACCTTGCATCGCCAAACAAATCCTTTCCTCGGATTCTACTTCAGATTTTAGGAATTTTAGTAAGCTACTAAGCCTTTCTTGCGGTTCACCACTATGGTTGAAATCAGGACTTCTTTGTCTTTGCCATGCTCTTAGTATATCTTCCGGTAAGCATGACTCAACCAAAGGGTGAAGTAGAGCAGCGCTTTTATCCGTTGTTACACCAAGTGTCTCTAATGCCCTGATCTGAGACTCCAAATGGTTATACAGCGCACATAAATTAGCAGTAGAACTTTGTGAAGCGTTTTGCAAAACCAATTTTAAAAGCTCGCGGACATAGAATTCTATAAGTAAATCAGTCCGACCAAAACGCGATTTTAAAGATTCAACAGCTTTGCCGTAGTTGGCACCGGTTGGCGGAAAACTTTCCACAACCTCCCTAGCGCGCGATCCGCTAACGGTTGCTTGCACTAAATATTGAAATTTATTTTCTGGTGCTATATGAACATCATTATGAACATGTTCGAACTGGCTCCAAAATGGCAACCAGTCCTTTAAATCTCCCGAAAAATGACGTAATTCCAACTTAGGTAAGTGAAATTTCTTTTTTACACTACCTGACTCTGGAGATTGATCATCTTGAGTATCTACAGCCGAGTTTAATCTCGCCAATTCCAATTCAGGTTGTCTTTGTCTTTCTCTTTCTTCATCTTGGCGCTTTCTCTCTTCTTCTTCGAGTTCTTTAATTTTAGCCTCCTCTTCTTTTTTCTGCCTTTCAGAAACAGTTGTGGCTAATACGGTTGAAACAAAGTCCGGATCTTCTTCATATTCTTTACTGTTCAAAATTACCTCTTTCAGAGTAGATATGGTAACCTTCAACGGTAAGTCCTCGTTAATCTCTTGACACAAATAAATAAAGTCTTCTTTCTTGAAGCCTTTAACAGATTTAAACATATTGACGCTTACAAGGTACTGTCGCGGACTCCAGATGTTATGGAAATTTTTTGTATTACGAAATATTAACACAAACTTCCAATACTGCAGAACACTTTTATTTTAACTTACAACTAGAGCCCAAGGCTCACCTAGTTCTCAGATATATTCATAGAATACTAAAAAAATTTTTTAAAATTGGTTTTCTAAAAAAAAAACACGAGAGACTTTATTCTTTGTTGCCACAGCGTGAACAGTAATATTTTTCCATCTCGTTCAGTCCACGGTGACAAAATTAAACAATGAATTCAAATAATCATTTTGCTTTCAACATAATAAACTGAAACTCATGAAGTGGATTTCATAATATTAATATTTACATATTTTTTAAAATATGACACAGCAAATAAGGATACGCGTCCGCGACAGGATTCGAACCTGCAATCTTCTGATTAGAAGTCAGACGCCTTATCCGTTAGGCCACGCGGACAGAGAAATAATGAGATAAATATACTTGCGTTTTTTTAAATATTTTTCCTGCGAAAAAAAAGAATATATCACACATTTTGTAACAAGAATCATAAGTAAATATAACAGATATATGAGCATCTCTTTAAAATGGAAAGATATTAATATTTACATATTTTTTAAAATATGACACAGCAAATAAGGATACGCGTCCGCGACAGGATTCGAACCTGCAATCTTCTGATTCGAAGTCAGACGCCTTATCCGTTAGGCCACGCGGACAGAGAAATAATGAGATAAATATACTTGCGTTTTTTAAAATATTTTTACTGCGAAAAAAAAGAATATATCACACATTTTGTAACAAGAATCATAAGTAAATATAACAGATATATGAGCATCTCTTTAAAATGGAAAAATATTAATCTTTATATATTTTTAAAAATATGACACACCAAATAAGGAAACGCGTCCGCGACAAGATTCGAACCTGCAATCTTCTGATTCGCAGGCAGACGCCTGCTCCTTTAAGCCACGCGAACAAAGAATTAGCGTGATAAATAGAAATGAAATTGAAAATATATTTGCCTCTGTAAAAGTAATTTTCCAGCTAGAAAACATAGAGAACTTCGTAGATTTTGTAACAAAAACCATAAGTACATATAACAGGTAAATAAAAATCTCTATCAAATGGAAAGGTTTTATATATTTAATTGTTCATCAGAATATGGCACAGCAAAAAGAATTAAGCGTCTACGACAGGATTCGAACCTTAGATTTTCTCAATTTTCCAGCTAGAAAACAAAGAATATATCGAACATGAAACATATATAAATACAACAGATAAATAAGCTTGTCTGTTAAATTTAAATGTGCTGAACTTTACTCATTGTTAAAAACTTTACTCATTGTTAAAACTTTTCTCATTGTTAAATTAATTTTCCAGCTAGAGAATAAAGAGTGTACCGCAGATATTGTAACAAGAAACAAAAGTAAATATAACAGAGTAAAAAGCATCTGTATCAGAAGAAGAGGTATTAAATTCTATTTATTGGTAAAAACATGGTACGCATATAGAGACGCAAGCGTCCGCGACAGGATTCGAACCTGCAATCTTCTGATTCGAAGTCAGACGCCTTATCCGTTAGGCCACGCGGACATAGAAATGTTGAGATAAATAAACTTGCGTTTTTTTAAATATTTTTCCTGCAAAAAAGAAAAAATATATCACATATTTTGTAACAAGAATCATAAGTAAATATAACACATATATGAGCATCTCTTTAAAATGGAAAGATATTAATATTTACATATTTTTTAAAATATGACACAGCAAATAAGTATACGCGTCCGCGACAGGATTCGAACTTGCAATCTTCCGATTCGAAGTCAGACGCCTTATCAGTTAGGCCACGGGGACAGAGAATTAATGAGATAAATATACTTGCACTTTTTAAAATATTTTTCCTGCGAAAAAGAAAGAATATATCACACATTTTGTAACAAGAATCATAAGTAAATATAATAGATATATGAGCATCTCTTTAAAATAGAAAGATATTAATATTTTCATATTTTTTAAAATATGACACAGCAAATAAGGATACGCGTCCGTGACAGTATTCGAGCCGGCAGTCTTCTGATTCGAAGCCAGACGCCTTATCCGTTAGGCCACGCGGACAGAGATGTAGCGAGATATATGGAAATGAAATGGAAAATATATTTTCGCCTGTTACATTAATTTTCCAGCTAGAAAAAAAGAGTATATCGTAGATATTCTAACAAGTTCCAAATGTTTATACAACAGGGTAAAAATTATCTGTATCAAAAGGAAACTTATTAATCTCTATTTATTGTTAAAAACATGTCACCGCATATAGAGACACAACCGTCCGCGACAGGATTCGAACCTGCAATCTTCTGATTCGAAGTCAGACGCCTTATCCGTTAGGCCACGCGGACAGAGAAGTAATGAGATAAATATACTTGGATTCAAGGATTCAAGGAGTTTCCAAAATACGGAGTACCCAGGCAGCCGCAGGCTGCCTTTAAACTTCAAACATAAGGGGGGCGGGGGATAGTAACAAAAGAAGACTTTTACATAAACGAAGGTTCAATAAAGAAACGGGCAGAGCTCATCGAAACCTGTTGTGACAAGTCACAACAGGAATCGGACAAGTCGCATAATTTGGAAAATGAGGATTTAAATTTCCTCGAAAGAAGAGAAGGGGGGTGGTCGAGCAGTGCTCCGAAGAGCACCGGCCTTGAATCGATGAAAAGCTGCGTGCGCAACACGCTGAACAAGAATAACCTAACAGAAAACCCGACTTGCCCAAACAAACTAAGCAAGGAGGGGCTGACCTACAGAGTCAACGGGGAGGCCGTTTAAGGCGGCATACAAAATACTTATACGGTCAAGATAATCTTCAGCTGCTCTTAAAAGGGGGATGACTTTTGTGTAACATTCATGTATATGTTTAGGGGGAAAATAGCTCCTGTAACCACACAGCATACCTATAATTTCTTGATTTAAGTCATTTTTCTCTTTTAATTCTTAGGAATTTGATGGGTTTGGATTTTTAGTTTTCATTACCGGTTGTGAGGGAAGCTCAGGAAAATCTTCTGGGTTATTTTGAAAAGCCTTTGCATAAGAAATATTTTTATTTATATATTTTGATTTAAATTTATTGTTTAGATTTTGATTAGTATTCACAGAGAGCCTGGGCTTGGGTTTCGGGAATTTCGGGCAGCCACGTTAACTGGCAGGGTGGACGCCACCACAGTTAGCGCACGTGCAGGGGGTACATTTAGATTTTAAGCATTCGTAAGATTTATAGGGGCCTGCGCATTTTACGCATTTAGGGGGAGGAAACATTGATTTGATGAATGATGAAAGGTTTGGCAGGAAAAACACTGGCTCGCTTGAGCTCTACCTCTATATCTCTCGATTTTGACTTCTAAGCCTAACATAATTTTTATTTGATATATTTGGACCGATTCTGGAGTTTTGGGGCACTGCACATATAACAGGGGCATTAATTTTTTATTTGTTTTTGGGCCTTTATACAATTGAGTTAAATTACGATATTTTATTTTATTATGGGAAAGTTCCGCCTTAATTGCTTCTATATCAGTTGGCACGGGGAGACCCCTAATTACTACCTTAAGCGGTTTTTCTTCGCTAAGCAAGAAAGTCCTATAAAAAACTTTTTCATCATTTAATTTGCGTTTAATTGCAATATATTCCTCTCTAGAGCTAACTTGAAATTTAACTAGTTCTCCTCTCAAGTTACCATAAATATACTTGCGTTTTTTAAAATAATTTTCCTGCGAAAAAGAAAGAATATATCACACATTTTGTAACAAGAATCATAAGTAAATATAACAGATATATAAGCATCTCTTTAAAATGGAAAAATATTAATCTTTATATATTTTTAAAAATATGACACAGCAAATAAGGAAACGCGTCCGCGACAAGATTCGAACCTGCAATCTTCTGATTCGAAGTCAGACGCCTCCTCCGTTAAGCCACGCGAACAAAGAATTAGCGTGATAAATAGAAATGAAATTGAAAATATATTTGCCTCTGTAAAAGTAATTTTCCAGCTAGAAAACATAGAGAACATCGTAGATTTTGTAACACAAACCATAAGTACATATAACAGGTAAATAAAAATCTCTATCAAATGGAAAGATTTTATATATTTAATTGTTCATCAGAATATGGCACAGCAAAAAGAATTAAGCGTCTACGACAGGATTCGAACCTTAGATTTTCTCAATTTTCCAGCTAGAAAACAAAGAATATATCGAACATGAAACATATATAAATACAACAAATAAATAAGCTTGTCTGTTAAATTTAAATGTGTTGAACTTTACTCATTGTTAAAAACTTTACTCATTGTTAAAACTTTTCTCATTGTTAAATTAATTTTCCAGCTAGAGAATATAGAGTGTACCGCAGATATTGTAACAAGAAACAAAAGTAAATATAACAGAGTAAAAAGCATCTGTATCAGAAGAAGAGGTATTAAATTCTATTTATTGGTAAAAACATGGTACGCATATAGAGACACAACCGTCCGCGACAGGATTCGAACCTGCAATCTTCTGATTCGAAGTCAGACGCCTTATCCGTTAGGCCACACGGACATAGAAATGATGAGATAAATATACTTGCGTTTTTTGAAATATTTTTCCTGCAAAAAAGAAAGAATATATCACATATTTTGTAACAAGAATCATAAGTAAATATAACTGATATATGAGCATCTCTTTAAAATGGAAAGATATTAATATTTACATATTTTTTAAAATATGACACAGCAAATAAGGATAAGCGTCCGCGACAGGATTCGAACCTGCAATCTTCTGATTCGAAGTCAGACGCCTTATCCGTTAGGCCACGCGGACAGAGAATTAATGAGATAAATATACTTGCGTTTTTTGAAATATTTTTCCTGCAAAAAAGAAAGAATATATCACATATTTTGTAACAAGAATCATAAGTAAATATAACTGATATATGAGCATCTCTTTAAAATAGAAAGATATTAATATTTACATATTTTTTAAAATATGACACAGCAAATAAGGATAAGCGTCCGCGACAGTATTCGAGCCGGCAGTCTTATGATTCGAAGCCAGACGCCTTATCCGTTAGGCCACGCGGCCTAACGGATCTCTGTCCGCGAGGACGCGGACAGAGATTTAGCGAGATATATGGAAATGAAATGGAAAATATATTTTCGATTGTTACATTAATTTTCCAGCTAGAAAACAAAGAGTATATCGTAGATATTCTAACAAGTTCCAAATGTTTATACAACAGGGTAAAAATTATCTGTATCAAAAGGGAACTTATTAATCTCTATTTATTGTTAAAAACATGTCACCGCATATAGAGACACAACCGTCCGCGACAGGATTCGAACCTGCAATCTTCTGATTCGAAGTCAGACGCCTTATCCGTTAGGCCACGCGGACATAGAAATGATGAGATAAATATACTTGCGTTTTTTGAAATATTTTCCTGCAAAAAAGAAAGAATATATCACATATTTTGTAACAAGAATCATAAGTAAATATAACTGATATATGAGCATCTCTTTAAAATGGAAAGACATTAATATTTACATATTTTTTAAAATATGACACAGCAAATAAGGATACGCGTCCGCGACAGTATTCGAGCCTGCAGTCTTCTGATTCGAAACCAGACGCCTTATCCGTTAGGCCACGCGGACAGAGATTTAGCGAGATATATGGAAATGAAATGGAAAATATATTTTCGCCTGTTACATTAATTTTCTAGCTAGAAAACAAAGAGTATATCTTAGATATTCTAACAAGTTCCAAAAGTTTATACAACAGGGTAAAAATCATATGTATCAAAAGGAAACTTATTAATCTCTATTTATTGTTAAAAACATGTCACCGCATATAGAGACACAACCGTCCGTGACAGGATTCGAACCTGCAATCTTCTGATTCGAAGTCAGACGCCTTATCCGTTAGGCCACGCGAACAGAGAAATAATGAGATAAATATACTTGGATTCAAGGATTCAAGGAGTTTCCAAATAACGGAGTACCCAGGCAGCCGCAGGCTGCCTTTAAACTTCAAACATAAGGGGGGCGGGGGATAGTAACAAAAGAAGACTTTTACAGAAACGAAGGTTCAATAAAGAAACCGGCAGAGCTCATCGAAACCTGTCGTGACAAGTCACAGCATTAATCGGACGAGTCGCATAATTTGGAAAATGAGGATTTAAATTTCCTCGAAAGAAGAGAAGGGTGGTGGTCGAGCAGTGCTCCGAAGAGCACCGGCCTTGAATCGATGAAAAGCTGCGTGCGCAACACGCTGAACAAGAATAACCTAACAGAAAACCCGGCTTGCCCAAACAAACTAAGCAAGGAGGGGCTGACCTACAGAGTCAACGGGGAGGCCGTTTAAGGCGGCATACAAAATACTTATACGGTCAAGATAATCTTCAGCTGCTCTTAAAAGAGGGATGGCTTTAGTGTAACATTCATGTATATGTTTAGGGGGAAAATAGCTCCTGTAACCACGCAGCATACCTATAATTTCTTGATTTAAGCCATTTTTCTCTTTTAATTCATAGGAATTTGATGGGTTTGGATTTTTAGTTTTCATTACCGGTTGTGAGGGAAGCTCAGGAAAATCTTCTGGGTTATTTTGAAAAGCCTTTGCATAAGAAATATTTTTATTTATATATTTTGATTTAAATTTATTGTTTAGATTTTGATTAGTATTCACAGGGAGCCTAGGCTTGGGTTTCGGGAATTTCAGGCAGCCACGATAACTGGCAGGGTGGACGCCACCACAGTTGGCGCACGTGCAGGGGGTACATTTAGATTTTAAGCATTGGTAAGATTTATGGGGGCCTGCGCATTTTACGCATTTAGGGGGGGAGGAAACATTGATTTGATGAATGATGAAAGGTTTGGCTGGAAAAATACTGGCTCGCTTGAGCTCTACCTCTATGTCTCTCGATTTTGACTTCTAAGCCTAACATAATTTTTATTTGATATATTTGGACCGATTCTGGAGTTTTGGGGCACTGCACATAGAACAGGGGCATTAATTTTTTATTTGTTTTTGGGCCTTTATACAATTGAGTTACATTACGATATTTTATTTTATTATGGGAAAGTTCCGCCTTAATTGCTTCTATATCAGTTGGCACGGGGAGACCCCTAATAACTACCTTAAGCGGTTTTTCTTCGTTAAGCAAGAAAGTCCTATAAAAAACTTTTTCATCATTTAATTTGCGTTGAATTGCAATATATTCCTCTCTAGAACTAACTTGAAGTTTAACTAGTTCTCCTCTCAAGTTACCATAAATATACTTGCGTTTTTTAAAATGATTTTCCTGCGAAAAAGAAAGAATATATCACACGTTTTGTAACAAGAATCATAAGTAAATATAACAGATATATGAGCATCTCTTTAAAATGGAAAATATCAATATTTACATATTTTTTAAAATATGACACAGCAAATAAGGTTACGCGTCCGCGACAGGATTCGAACCTGCAATCTTCTGATTCGAAGTCAGACGCCTTATCCGTTAGGCCACGCGGACAGAGAAATCATGAGATAAATATTCTTGCGTTTTTTAAAATATTTTTCCATCGAAAAAGAAAGAATATATCACACATTTTGTAACAAGAATCATAAGTAAATATAACAGATATATACGCATCTCTTTAAAATGGAAAAATATTAATCTTTATATATTTTTAAAAATTTGACACAGCAAATAAGGAAACGCGTCCGCGACTGGATTCGAACCTGCAACTTCTGATTCGAAGTCAGACGCCTTCTCCGTTAAGCCACGCGAACAAAGAATTAGCGTGATAAATAGAAATGAAATTGAAAATATATTTGCCTCTGTAAAAGTAATTTTCCAGCTAGAAAACATAGAGAACATCGTAGATTTTGTAACACAAACCATAAGTACATATAACAGGTAAATAAAAATCTCTATTAAATGGAAAGGTTTTATATATTTAATTGTTCATCAGAATATGGCACAGCAAAAAGAATTAAGCGTCTACGACAGGATTCGAACCTTAGATTTTCTCAATTTTCCAGCTAGAAAACAAAGAATATATCGAACATGAAACATATATAAATACAACAAATAAATAAGCTTGTCTGTTAAATTTAAATGTGTTGAACTTTACTCATTGTTAAAAGCTTTACTCATTGTTAAAACTTTTCTCATTGTTAAATTAATTTTCCAGCTAGAGAATATAGAGTGTACCGCAGATATTGTAACAAGAAACAAAAGTAAATATAACAGAGTAAAAAGCATCTGTATCAGAAGAAGAGGTATTAAATTCTATTTATTGGTAAAAACATGGTACGCATATAGAGACGCAAGCGTCCGCGACAGGATTCGAACCTGCAATCTTCTGATTCGAAGTCAGACGCCTTATCCGTTAGGCCACGCGGACATAGAAATGATGAGATAAATATACTTGCGTTTTTTGAAATATTTTCCTGCAAAAAAGAAAGAATATATCACATATTTTGTAACAAGAATCATAAGTAAATATAACTGATATATGAGCATCTCTTTAAAATGGAAAGATATTAATATTTACATATTTTTTAAAATATGACACAGCAAATAAGGATACGCGTCCGCGACAGTATTCGAGCCTGCAGTCTTCTGATTCGAAGCCAGACGCCTTATCCGTTAGGCCACGCGGACAGAGATTTAGCGAGATATATGGAAATGAAATGGAAAATATATTTTCGCCTGTTACATTAATTTTCCAGCTAGAAAACAAAGAGTATATCTTAGATATTCTAACAAGTTCCAAAAGTTTATACAACAGGGTAAAAATTATATGTATCAAAAGGAAAATTATTAATCTCTATTTATTGTTAAAAACATGTCACCGCATATAGAGACACAACCGTCCGCGACAGGATTCGAACCTGCAATCTTCTGATTCGAAGTCAGACGCCTTATCCGTTAGGCCACGCGAACAGAGAAATAATGAGATAAATATACTTGGATTCAAGGATTCAAGGAGTTTCCAAATTACGGAGTACCCAGGCAGCCGCAGGCTGCCTTTAAACTTCAAACATAAGGGGGGCGGGGGATAGTAACAAAAGAAGACTTTTACATAAACGAAGGTTCAATAAAGAAACGGGCAGAGCTCATCCAAACCTGTCGTGACATGTCACAGCAGGAATCGGACGAGTCGCATAATTTGGAAAATGAGGATTTAAATTTCCTCGAAAGAAGAGAAGGGGGGTGGTCGAGCAGTGCTCCGAAGAGCACCGGCCTTGAATCGATGAAAAGCTGCGTGCGCAACACGCTGAACAAGAATAACCTAACAGAAAACCCGACTTGCCCAAACAAACTAAGCAAGGAGGGGCTGACCTACAGAGTCAACGGGGAGGCCGTTTAAGGCGGCATACAAAATACTTATACGGTCAAGATAATCTTCAGCTGCTCTTAAAAGGGGGATGACTTTTGTGTAACATTCATGTATATGTTTAGGGGGAAAATAGCTCCTGTAACCACACAGCATACCTATAATTTCTTGATTTAAGTCATTTTTCTCTTTTAATTCTTAGGAATTTGATGGGTTTGGATTTTTAGTTTTCCTTACCGGTTGTGAGGGAAGCTCAGGAAAATCTTCTGGGTTATTTTGAAAAGCCTTTGCATAAGAAATATTTTTATTTATATATTTTGATTTAAATTTATTGTTTAGATTTTGATTAGTATTCACAGGGAGCCTAGGCTTGGGTTTCGGGAATTTCGGGCAGCCACGTTAACTGGCAGGGTGGACGCCACCACAGTTGGCGCACGTGCAGGGGGTACTTTTAGATTTTAAGCATTCGTAAGATTTATGGGGGCCTGCGCATTTTACGCATTTAGGGGGAGGAAACATTGATTTGATGAATGATGAAAGGTTTGGCAGGAAAAACACTGGCTCGCTTGAGCTCTACCTCTATATCTCTCGATTTTGACTTCTAGGATTAACATAATTTTTATTTGATATATTTGGACCAATTCTGGAGTTTTGGGGCACTGCACATATAACAGGGGCATTAATTTCTTATTTGTTTTTGGGCCTTTATACAATTGAGTTACATTACGATATTTTATTTTATTATGGGAAAGTCCCGCCTTAATTGCTGCTATATCAGTTGGCACGGGGAGACCCCTAATTACTACCTTAAGCGGTTTTTCTTCGTTAAGCAAGAAAGTCCTATAAAAAACTTTTTCATCATTTAATTTGCGTTTAATTGCAATATATTCCTCTCTAGAGCTAACTTGAAGTTTAACTAGTTCTCCTCTCAATGTTACCATAAATATACTTGCGTTTATTAAAATAATTTTCCTGCGAAAAAGAAAGAATATATCACACATTTTGTAACAAGAATCATAAGTAAATATAACAGATATATAAGCATCTCTTTAAAATGGAAAAATATTAATCTTTATATATTTTTAAAAATATGACACAACAAATAAGGAAACGCGTCCGCGACAGTATTCGAGCCTGCAGTCTTCTGATTCGAAGCCAGACGCCTTATCCGTTAGGCCACGCGGACAGAGATTTAGCGAGATATATGGAAATGAAATGGAAAATATATTTTCGCTTGTTACATTAATTTTCCAGCTAGAAAACAAAGAGTATATCGTAGATATTCTAACAAGTTCCAAAAGTTTATACAACAGGGTAAAAATTATCTGTATCAAAATGAAACTTATTAATCTCTATTTATTGTTAAAAACATGTCACCGCATATAGAGACACAACCGTCCGCGACAGGATTCGAACCTGCAATCTTCTGATTCGAAGTCAGACGCCTTATCCGTTAGGCCACGCGGACAGAGAAATCATGAGATAAATATACATGCGTTTTTTAAAATATTTTTCCATCGAAAAAGAAAGAATATATCACACATTTTGTAACAAGAATCATAAGTAAATATAACAGATATATACGCATCTCTTTAAAATGGAAAAATATTAATCTTTATATATTTTTAAAAATTTGACACAGCAAATAAGGAAACGCGTCCGCGACTGGATTCGAACCTGCAACTTCTGATTCGAAGTCAGACGCCTTCTCCGTTAAGCCACGCGAACAAAGAATTAGCGTGATAAATAGAAATGAAATTGAAAATATATTTGCCTCTGTAAAAGTAATTTTCCAGCTAGAAAACATAGAGAACATCGTAGATTTTGTAACACAAACCATAAGTACATTTAACAGGTAAATAAAAATCTCTATCAAATGGAAAGGTTTTATATATTTAATTGTTCATCAGAATATGGCACAGCAAAAAGAATTAAGCGTCTACGACAGGATTCGAACCTTAGATTTTCTCAATTTTCCAGCTAGAAAACAAAGAATATATCGAACATGAAACATATATAAATACAACAAATAAATAAGCTTGTCTGTTAAATTTAAATGTGTTGAACTTTACTCATTGTTAAAAACTTTACTCATTGTTAAAACTTTTCTCATTGTTAAATTAATTTTCCAGCTAGAGAATATAGAGTGTACCGCAGATATTGTAACAAGAAACAAAAGTAAATATAACAGAGTAAAAAGCATCTGTATCAGAAGAAGAGGTATTAAATTCTATTTATTGGTAAAAACATGGTACGCATATAGAGACGCAAGCGTCCGCGACAGGATTCGAACCTGCAATCTTCTGATTCGAAGTCAGACGCCCTATCCGTTAGGCCACGCGGACATAGAAATGATGAGATAAATATACTTGCGTTTTTTGAAATATTTTTCCTGCAAAAAAGAAAGAATATATCACATATTTTGTAACAAGAATCATAAGTAAATATAACTGATATATGAGCATCTCTTTAAAATGGAAAGATATTAATATTTACATATTTTTTAAAATATGACACAGCAAAAAAGGATGCGCGTTCGCGACAGTATTCGAGCCTGCAGTCTTCTGATTCGAAGCCAGACGCCTTATCCGTTAGGCCACGCGGACAGAGATTTAGCTATATATGGAAATGAAATGGAAAATATATTTTCGCCTGTTACATTAATTTTCCAGCTAGAAAACAAAGAGTATATCTTAGATATTCTAACAAGTTCCAAAAGTTTATACAACAGGGTAAAAATTATCTGTATCAAAAGGAAACTTATTAATCTCTATTTATTGTTAAAAACATGTCACCGCATATAGACACACAACCGTCCGCGACAGGATTCGAACCTGCAATCTTCTGATTCGAAGTCAGACGCCTTATCCGTTAGGCCACGCGAACAGAGAAATAATGAGATAAATATACTTGGATTCAAGGATTCAAAGAGTTTCCAAATTACGGAGTACCCAGGCAGCCGCAGGCTGCCTTTAAACTTCAAACATAAGGGGGGCGGGGGATAGTAACAAAAGAAGACTTTTACATAAACGAAGGTTCAATAAAGAAACGGGCAGAGCTCATCGAAACCTGTTGTGACAAGTCACAGCAGGAATCGGACGAGTCGCATAATTTGGAAAATGAGGATTAAAATTTCCTCGAAAGAAGAGAAGGGGGGTGGTCGAGCAGTGCTCCGAAGAGCACCGGCCTTGAATCGATGAAAAGCTGCGTGCGCAACACGCTGAACAAGAATAACCTAACAGAAAACCCGACTTGCCCAAACAAATTAAGCAAGGAGGGGCTGACCTACAGAGTCAACGGGGAGGCCGTTTAAGGCGGCATACAAAATACTTATACGGTCAAGATAATCTTCAGCTGCTCTTAAAAGGGGGATGACTTTTGTGTAACATTCATGTATATGTTTAGGGGGAAAATAGCTCCTGTAACCACACAGCATACCTATAATTTCTTGATTTAAGTCATTTTTCTCTTTTAATTCTTAGGAATTTGATGGGTTTGGATTTTTAGTTTTCATTACTGGTTGTGAGGGAAGCTCAGGAAAATCTTCTGGGTTATTTTGAAAAGCCTTTGCATAAGAAATATTTTTATTTATATATTTTGATTTAAATTTATTGTTTAGATTTTGATTAGTATTCACAGGGAGCCTAGGCTTGGGTTTCGGGAATTTCGGGCAGCCACGTTAACTAGCAGGGTGGACGCCACCACAGTTGGCGCACGTGCAGGGGGTACATTTAGATTTTAAGCATTCGTAAGATTTATGGGGGCCGCATTTACGCATTTACGGGGAGGAAACATTGATTTGATGAATGATGAAATGTTTGGCAGGAAAAACACTGGCTCGCTTGAGCTCTACCTCTATATCTCTCGATTTTGACTTCTAAGCCTAACATAATTTTTATTTGATATATTTGGACCGATTCTGGAGTTTTGGGGCACTGCACATATAACAGGGGCATTAATTTCTTATTTGTTTTTGGGCCTTTATACAATTGAGTTACATTGCGATATTTTATTTTATTATGGGAAAGTCCCGCCTTAATTGCTTCTATATCAGTTGGCACGGGGAGACCCCTAATTACTACCTTAAGCGGTTTTTCTTCGTTAAGCAAGAAAGTCCTATAAAAAACTTTATCATCATTTAATTTGCGTTTAATTGCAATATATTCCTCTCTAGAGCTAACTTGAAGTTTAACTAGTTCTCCTTTCAATGTTACCATAAATATACTTGCGTTTTTTAAAATAATTTTCTTGCGAAAAAGAAAGATTATATCACACATTTTGTAACAAGAATCATAAGTAAATATAACAGATATATAAGCATCTCTTTAAAATGGAAAAATATTAATCTTTATATATTTTTAAAAATATGACACAGCAAATAAGGAAACGCGTCCACGACAAGATTCGAACCTGCAATCTTCTGATTCGAAGTCAGACGCCTTCTCCGTTAAGCCACGCGAACAAAGAATTAGCGTGATAAATAGAAATGAAATTGAAAATATATTTGCCTCTGTAAAAGTAATTTTCCAGCTAGAAAACATAGAGATCATCGTAGATTTTGTAACAAAAACCATAAGTACATATAACAGGTAAATAAAAATCTCTATCAAATGGAAAGGTTTTATATATTTAATTGTTCATCAGAATATGGCACAGCAAAAAGAATTAAGCGTCTACGACAGGATTCGAACATTAGATTTTCTCAATTTTCCAGCTAGAAAACAAAGAATATATCGAACATGAAACATATATAAATACAACAGATAAATAAGCTTGTCTGTTAAATTTAAATGTGCTGAACTTTACTCATTGTTAAAAACTTTACTCATTGTTAAAACTTTTCTCATTGTTAAATTAATTTTCCAGCTGGAGAATAAAGAGTGTACCGCAGATATTGTAACAAGAAACAAAAGTAAATATAACAGAGTAAAAAGCATCTGTATCAGAAGAAGAGGTATTAAATTCTATTTATTGGTAAAAACATGGTACGCATATAGAGACGCAAGCGTCCGCGACAGGATTCGAACCTGCAATCTTCTGATTCGAAGTCAGACGCCTTATCCGTTAGGCCACGCGGACATAGAAAAGATGAGATAAATATATTTGCGTTTTTTGAAATATTTTTCCTGCAAAAAAGAAAGAATATATCACATATTTTGTAACAAGAATCATAAGTAAATATAACTGATATATGAGCATCTCTTTAAAATGGAAAGATATTAAAATTTACATATTTTTTAAAATATGACACAGCAAATAAGGATACGCGTTCGCGACAGGATTCGAACCTGCAATCTTCTGATTCGAAGTCAGACGCCTTATCCGTTAGTCCACGCGGACAGAGAATTAATGAGATAAATATACTTGCGTTTTTTAAAATATTTTTCCTGCGAAAAAGAAAGAATATATCACACATTTTGTAACAAGAATCATAAGTAAATATAATTGATATATGAGCATCTCTTTAAAATAGAAAGATATTAATATTTACATATTTTTTAAAATATGACACAGCAAATAAGGATACGCGTCCGCGACAATATTCGAGCCTGCAGTCTTCTGATTCGAAGCCAGACGCCTTATCCGTTAGGCCACGCGGACAGAGATTTAGCGAGATATATGGAAATGAAATGGAAAATATATTTTCGCCTGTTACATTAATTTTCCAGCTAGAAAACAAAGAGTATATCGTAGATATTCTAACAAGTTCCAAAAGTTTATACAACAGGGTAAAAATTATCTGTATCAAAATGAAACTTATTAATCTCTATTTATTGTTAAAAACATGTCACCGCATATAGAGACACAACCGTCCGCGACAGGATTCGAACCTGCAATCTTCTGATTCGAAGTCAGACGCCTTATCCGTTAGGCCACGCGCACAGAGAAATCATGAGATAAATATACATGCGTTTTTTAAAATATTTTTCCATCGAAAAAGAAAGAATATATCACACATTTTGTAACAAGAATCATAAGTAAATATAACAGATATATACGCATCTCTTTAAAATGGAAAAATATTAATCTTTATATATTTTTAAAAATTTGACACAGCAAATAAGGAAACGCGTCCGCGACTGGATTCGAACCTGCAACTTCTGATTCGAAGTCAGACGCCTTCTCCGTTAAGCCACGCGAACAAAGAATTAGCGTGATAAATAGAAATGAAATTGAAAATATATTTGCCTCTGTAAAAGTAATTTTCCAGCTAGAAAACATAGAGAACATCGTAGATTTTGTAACACAAACCATAAGTACATTTAACAGGTAAATAAAAATCTCTATCAAATGGAAAGATTTTATATATTTAATTGTTTATCAGAATATGGCACAGCAAAAAGAATTAAGCGTCTACGACAGGATTCGAACCTTAGATTTTCTCAATTTTCCAGCTAGAAAACAAAGAATATATCGAACATGAAACATATATAAATACAACAAATAAATAAGCTTAACTGTTAAATTTAAATGTGTTGAACTTTACTCATTGTTAAAAACTTTACTCATTGTTAAAACTTTTCTCATTGTTAAATTAATTTTCCAGCTAGAGAATATAGAGTGTACCGCAGATATTGTAACAAGAAACAAAAGTAAATATAACAGAGTAAAAAGCATCTGTATCAGAAGAAGAGGTATTAAATTCTATTTATTGGTAAAAACATGGTACGCATATAGAGACGCAAGCGTCCGCGACAGGATTCGAACCTGCAATCTTCTGATTCGAAGTCAGACGCCTTATCCGTTAGGCCACGCGGACATAGAAATGATGAGATAAATATACTTGCGTTTTTTGAAATATTTTTCCTGCAAAAAAGAAAGAATATGTCACATATTTTGTAACAAGAATCATAAGTAAATATAACTGATATATGAGCATCTCTTTAAAATGGAAAGATATTAATATTTACATATTTTTTCAAATATGACACAGCAAATAAGGATGCGCGTCCGCGACAGTATTCGAGCCTGCAGTCTTCTGATTCGAAGCCAGACGCCTTATCCGTTAGGCCACGCGGACAGAGATTTAGCGAGATAAATGGAAATGAAATGGAAAATATATTTTCGCCTGTTACATTAATTTTCCAGCTAGAAAACAAAGAGTATATCTTAGATATTCTAACAAGTTCCAAAAGTTTATACAACAGGGTAAAAATTATCTGTATCAAAAGGAAACTTATTAATCTCTATTTATTGTTAAAAACATGTCACCGCATATAGACACACAACCTTCCGCGACAGGATTCGAACCTGCAATCTTCTGATTCGAAGTCAGACGCCTTATCCGTTAGGCCACGCGGACAGAGAATTAATGAGATAAATATACTTGCGTTTTTTAAAATATTTTTCCTGCGAAAAAAAAAGAATATATCACACATTTTGTAACAAGAATCATAAGTAAATATAATAGATATATGAGCATCTTTTTAAAATAGAAAGATATTAATATTTACATATTTTTTAAAATATGACACAGCAAATAAGGATAAGCGTCCGCGACAGTATTCGAGCCGGCAGTCTTCTGATTCGAAGCCAGACGCCTTATCCGTTAGGCCACGCGGCCTAACGGATCTCTGTCCGCGAGGACGCGGACAGAGATTTAGCGAGATATATGGAAATGAAATGGAAAATATATTTTCGCCTGTTACATTAATTTGCCAGCTAGAAAACAAAGAGTATATCGTAGATATTCTAACAAGTTCCAAATGTTTATACAACAGGGTAAAAATTATCTGTATCAAAAAGAAACTTATTAATCTCTATTTATTGTTAAAAACATGTCACCGCATATAGAGACACAACCGTCCGCGACAGGATTCGAACCTGCAATCTTCTGATTCGAAGTCAGACGCCTTATCCGTTAGGCCACGCGGACAGAGAAATAATGAGATAAATATACTTGGATTCAAGGATTCAAGGAGTTTCCAAATAACGGAGTACCCAGGCAGCCGCAGGCTGCCTTTAAACTTCAAACATAAGGGGGGCGGGGGATAGTAACAAAAGAAGACTTTTACATAAACGAAGGTTCAATAAAGAAACGGGCAGAGCTCATCGAAACCTGTCGTGACAAGTCACAGCATTAATCGGACGAGTCGCATAATTTGGAAAATGAGGATTTAATTTCCTCGAAAGAAGAGAAGGGGGGTGGTCGAGCAGTGCTCCGAAGAGCACCGGCCTTGAATCGATGAAAAGCTGCGTGCGCAACACGCTGAACAAGAATAACCTAACAGAAAACCCGACTTGCCCAAACAAACTAAGCAAGGAGGGGCTGACCTACAGAGTCAACGGGGAGGCCGTTTAAGGCGGCATACAAAATACTTATACGGTCAAGATAATCTTCAGCTGCTCTTAAAAGGGGGATGGCTTTAGTGTAACATTCATGTATATGTTTAGGGGGAAAATAGCTCCTGTAACCACGCAGCATACCTATAATTTCTTGATTTAAGCCATTTTTCTCTTTTAATTCATAGGAATTTGATGGGTTTGGATTTTTAGTTTTCATTACCGGTTGTGAGGGAAGCTCAGGAAAATCTTCTGGGTTATTTTGAAAAGCCTTTGCATAAGAAATATTTTTATTTATATATTTTGATTTAAATTTATTGTTTAGATTTTGATTAGTATTCACAGGGAGCCTAGGCTTGGGTTTCGGGAATTTCAGGCAGCCACGATAACTGGCAGGGTGGACGCCACCACAGTTGGCGCACGTGCAGGGGGTGCATTTAGATTTTAAGCATTCGTAAGATTTATGGGGGCCTGCGCATTTTACGCATTTAGGGGGGAGGAAACATTGATTTGATGAGTGATGAAAGGTTTGGCAGGAAAAACACTGGCTCGCTTGAGCTCTACCTCTATATCTCTCGATTTTGACTTCTAAGCCTAACATAATTTTTATTTGATATATTTGGACCGATTCTGGAGTTTTGGGGCACTGCACATAGAATAGGGGCATTAATTTTTTATTTGTTTTTGGGCCTTTATACAATTGAGTTACATTACGATATTTTATTTTATTATGGGAAAGTTCCGCCTTAATTGCTTCTATATCAGTTGGCACGGGGAGACCCCTAATAACTACCTTAAGCGGTTTTTCTTCGTTAAGCAAGAAAGTCCTATAAAAAACTTTTTCATCATTTAATTTGCGTTGAATTGCAATATATTCCTCTCTAGAACTAACTTGAAGTTTAACTAGTTCTCCTCTCAGGTTACCATAAATATACTTGCGTTTTTTAAAATGATTTTCCTGCGAAAAAGAAAGAATATATCACACGTTTTGTAACAAGAATCATAAGTAAATATAACAGATATATGAGCATCTCTTTAAAATTGGAAAATATCAATATTTACATATTTTTTAAAATATGACACAGCAAATAAGGTTACGCGTCCGCGACAGGATTCGAACCTGAAATCTTCTGATTCGAAGTCAGACGCCTTATCCTTTACGCCACGCGGACAGAGATTTAGCGAGATAGATTGAAATGAAATGGAAAATATATTTTCGTCTGTTAAATAAATTTTCGAGCTAGAAAACAAAGAGTATATCGCAGATATTTTAACAAGACCCAAAATTTAATACAACAGGGTAAAAATTATCTGTATCAAAAGGAAACTTATTAATCTCTACTTATTTTTAAAAACATTTCAAAGCATATAGACACAAGCGTCCGCGACAGGATTCGAACCTGCAATCTTTTGATTCGAAGTCAGACGCCTTATCCGTTAGGCCACGCGGACAGAGAAATCATGAGATAAATATACTTGCGTTTTTTAAAATATTTTTCCGTCGAAAAAGAAAGAATATATCACACATTTTGTAACAAGAATCATAAGTAAATATAACAGATATATACGCATCTCTTTAAAATGGAAAAATATTAATCTTTATATATTTTTAAAAATATGACACAGCAAATAAGGAAACGCGTCCGCGACAGGATTCGAACCTGCAATCTTCTGATTCGAAGTCAGACGCCTTCTCCGTTAAGCCACGCGAACAAATAATTAGCGTGATAAATAGAAATGAAATTGAAAATATATTTGCCTCTGTAAAAGTAATTTTCCAGCTAGAAAACATAGAGAACATCGTAGATTTTGTAACACAAACCATAAGTACATATAACAGGTAAATAAAAATCTCTATCAAATGGAAAGGTTTTATATATTTAATTGTTCATCAGAATATGGCACAGCAAAAAGAATTAAGCGTCTACGACAGGTTTCGAACCTTAGATTTTCTCAATTTTCCAGCTAGAAAACAAAGAATATATCAAAAATGAAACATATATAAATACAACAGATAAATAAGCTTGTCTGTTAAATTTAAATGTGTTGAACTTTACTCATTGTTAAAAACTTTACTCATTGTTAAAACTTTTCTCATTGTCAAATTAATTTTCCAGCTAGAGAATATAGAGTGTACCGCAGATATTGTAACAAGAAACAAAAGTAAATATAACAGAGTAAAAAGCATCTGTATCAGAAGAAGAGGTATTAAATTCTATTTATTGGTAAAAACAGGGTACGCATATAGAGACGCAAGCGTCCGCGACAGGATTCGAACCTGCAATCTTCTGATTCGAAGTCTGACGCCTCATCCGTTAGGCCACGCGGACAGAGAAATGATGAGATAAATATACTTGCGTTTTTTGAAATATTTTTCCTGCAAAAAAGAAAGAATATATCACATATTTTGTAACAAGAATCATAAGTAAATATAACAGATATATGAGCATCTCTTTAAAATGGAAAGATATTAATATTTACATATTTTTTTAAAATATGACACAGCAAACAAGGATACGCGTCCGCGACAGGATTCGAACCTGCAATCTTCTGATTCGAAGTCAGACGCCTTATCCGTTAGGCCACGCGGACAGAGAAATAATGAGATAAATATACTTGCGTTTTTTAAAATATTTTTCCTGCGAAAAAGAAAGAATATATCACACATTTTGTAACAAGAATCATAAGTAAATATAACAGATATATGAGCATCTCTTTAAAATGGAAAATATCAATATTTACATATTTTTTAAAATATGACAGAGCAAATAAGGTTACGCGTCCGCGACAGGATTCGAACCTGCGATCTTCTGATTCGAAGTCAGATGCCTTATCCTTTAGGCCACGCGGACAGAGATTTAGCGAAATAGATTGAAGTGAAATGGAAAATATATTTTCTACAGTTAAATTAATTTTCCAGCTAGAAAACAAAGAGAATATCGTAGATATTGTAACACGTTCCAAAAGTTAATACAACAGGGTAAAAATTATCTGTATCAAAAGGAAACTTATTAATCTCTACTTATTTTTAAAAACATTTCAACGCATATAGACACAATCGTCCGCGACAGGATTCGAACCTGCAATCTTTTGATTCGAAGTCAGACGCCTTATCCGTTAGGCCACGCGGACGGAGAAATCATGAGATAAATATACTTGCGTTTTTTAAAATATTTTCCATCGAAAAAGAAAGAATATATCACACATTTTGTAACAAGAATCATAAGTAAATATAACAGATATATACGCATCTCTTTAAAATGGAAAAATATTAATCTTTATATATTTTTAAAAATATGACACAGCAAATAAGGAAACGCGTCCGCGACAGGATTCGAACCTGCAATCTTCTGATTCGAAGTCAGACGCCTTCTCCGTTAAGCCACGCGAACAAAGAATTAGCGTGATAAATAGAAATGAAATTGAAAATATATTTGAGAGAGAAATAATGAGATAAATTTACTTGCGTTTTTTGAAATATTTTTCCTGCTAAAAAGAAAGAATATGTCACACATTTTGTAACAAAAATCATAAGTAAATATAACAGATATATGAGCATCTCTTTAAAATGGAAAGATATTAATATTTACATATTTTTAAAAATATGACACAGCAAATAAGGATACGCGTCCGCGACAGGATTCGAACCTGCAATCTTCTGATTCGAAGTCAGACGCCTTATCCGTAAGGCCACGCGCACAGAGAAGTAATGATATAAATATACTTGCGTTTTTTAAAATATTTTTCCTGCGAAAAATAAAGAATATATCACACATTTTCTCAAGGTCTCAAGGACGGGGTTAGTGGAGTACCCAGGAGAGGAAAGGCTTCCTCCCTTTAAACTCCAGAAGAAAAGGAAAAAAGAAATGAAAAATGAAGTAGTAAAATGTCATTAAATCAACTAAGAGGTAGCTGAGAACTAAGAGATGCTTGGGGGGGGGGCAGAACCTAGGTCCTACCCTTCCCCAAGTCTTCAGAAGACTGAATGTTGGGGCCCAAGCGGGCTCCCAACAGCGTAGGAAAAGAGGGGGATAGCAGAAAAGAGGAAAGGGCTTGCCAACAAATCGCGCAATCCCAAAAACAAAGGAGAAGTACAGCTGCTAGAGTCTGCAACTAAAAAGGAGAGCAGATAAAACTATGATGGACGGAACCGCTTTTTAGGGCAGAAGAAGATGTCTCTCACCGATCGAGCAGGTAACGACCGGGGGCGCTTTCGCGTGCCCGGCCGACCTGGCCGATATTGCGGGACATTGTCCAACGTAGGATTATTAACGCTTCTCAGACCTCGGTGAAAATTTAGAGAAAGTTTTTTGACATGTTCCAAAAAAGGCCTAGTTCTGAGGTCTCTGTGCAAAACTTCTAGTTGGACGTAGTTCGGCAGATTAGCAAACATACGCAGTGCGTTATTTTGGATGACTTGAAGCTTCTTAAGGTGAGTCTCAGCCGCGGTACCCCAGATAGGGACGCCGTACGTCATGATGGGACGTATATAGGACTTGTATAGATAAAACTAATTATGAATGGACAGGCGACTATTTCTAGCCAAAAGGGGGCTAGGCTGGGCAAGTGCAGACTCCACTTTCTTACTAATTTCAGAAATGTGAAGTTTCCACGTCAATTTGGAATCAAGGTGTACACCAAGGTACTTGTAACTATTTTGCCAGGGAATGGGCTGGTTGTTTAAAATCAAATTAGTGGAAGGGGTTTGCCGGGGGGGGGGGGAGGTGACAGCAGCACACTTACCGACGTTGACTTTGATACGTCATTTGATCAGACATTATGTCAGCTTGTCCAGATAACTTTGTAAAATACTGTGCACGACATGTGTCTGTTTGTGATGAGTGATCAGGGCAGTGTCATCGGCATATAAGCCAAGGGAGACACCGGGGGAACGTGGAAGATCGTTAATGTAAAGGTTGAACAGTTTGGGTCCAACAAGGGAGCCTTGCGGGACTCCGCTGAGAACATTCCTGGGAGAGGATATGATGTCGGAAACACGTACGGCAAAACTTCGACCTGTGAGATATGAATGAAAAATATGGATAAGATTTGGAGGGAAGGAGCGTTTGATAAGCTTAAATAGGAGCCCATTTTTCCACACCTTATCAAACGCCTTCTGTACATCCAGAAAAACAATGGACGCGCTTTCGCGCTTGCTACGCGCCTCATGAACGAGCTCCACGACCCGCAGCAACTGGTGCTGTGTGGAATGTTTCTTCCTGAACCCATATTGTTCAGGAATAACTATTTTCCTCAGGTCGCAGAACTCGTCCATGCGACGCAGTAAGACAAACTCGAAAAGCTTCGAAAGACCAGAGAGAAGAGAAATCGGAGGGTAGTTGACCGCAAGCGAATGGTCAAGACCTGGCTTGGGGAGGGGAGCAACAATGGCTACCTTCCAAGCCCCAGGGAAATAGTTGTGACGTAAGGAGAGGTTGAAGAGCTTTACTATATAATTATATAGTAAAGAAGGCAGGATCTTCAACATCGTGGAGGTGATGAGATCCTTCCCAGGAGCTTTGTTCTTCTTGAGTTTTTGAATACGGGGCTGCAGCTCTTTCCAAGTGACATCAGTCAGTGTATAAGGAATAGGTGTTGTGATGAACTGTTCAACCTTGGCGTCCACGAACGCAACCGTCCTAGGATCGATTACGTCGTGGTGTGGTTCAAACGGGCTTCTAAGACTGTCTGCAAGCAGCTCAGCCTTCTGTGTGTGAGAAGTTGCCCTGAAGTTGGGACCTTCAAGGGTCGGAATGTGTGTTTTGTGCCTACGATAACGTGAGGTTGCCCTCCAAATGGTGTTGTGTTTAGTCGTTAGGGACTCAACATAGGTGTTCCATCGTGCACTGCTATGAGCTTTGATCTTGGCTCTCACCTGAGACCGTACAAAGTTCAGCTCACGTTTGATGGCAGGGTCTTTGCTGGCCTGCCAGTCTCTACGCAGATGGTTGCGTGTTCTGATCATCTCCTGTATGTCCTGTGGAAGTTTATGATGGTCAACCTTGTTGCTCTTGGGCCAGGAGGATGAAGAGTAGGCATTTCGTATCATTGACTCGAGATTTCCCACCTCTGCATCCAGTTGGTCCGCAGTATTGGCAACGGGGGGGGAGCTCCTTAGTAAGGAGTTCCTTAAACCTCTTCCAGTTTGTGCTGAGCTTTGCAGAATTCCGGATGCTGTAGTTATCCAGCTCCAGGGTGTAGATAACTGGGAGATGATCAGATGGAAGCTCGTTGAATGCCTCCATGCAATAGGTGTAAGGCATATTGCTGGTGACCGCAAAGTCAAGGACATTATCCAGATGTGTTGGATCACCTGGAGCTACTATCTCGAGGTTCCTCTCGTCGGCCCAGCGTTTAAGCCGGGAGCCGCGAGAGTTCGCATGAGGGCAGTTCCAGGCAGGGTGCTTGGCATTGAAGTCACCAGCGACTATTGCATGGGGCGAGATCTTGAAGAGAGACTGCAGGTCAGAGAGGACGGAGTTGACAGGAGCAAACGGATGAAGGTATGCAGACACAATGGTGATCTCCGGGTTGTTCGGCAAGGCGATTTGAACAATGGTGGCCTCCCCCACCCTCATGGGGGGGAGGCGGGAATGCGGCAAGCCGCGACGAACATAGATTGCTGTGCCACCTGCGGGGTGATTGCTAACTAGAGGCCTGTCGTCATTGTATAAGTCAGAGTTAGCAATCTTGCCAGATTTCCCTGGACTGAAGTGGGTCTCTTGGACCAAAAACAAATCTAAGTTATATGCTATACAAAAGTCCCTAGCTTCATTGATTTTACCTCTAAGTCCATTGGCATTCCAAATGCCAATGGTAAGATCCTTCAAGTTCCTTGCGCGAGAAACCATGGCCGAGGGGGGGGTCTAAGCTTGTCCGACGAGAGCAAAAACGCTCTCGTAAATTATATTTACTTTGCCTATCTCGGTAGGAGCAGACCGAAGGGCGGGTAGGGCATTCTTAAATGCCCTGCTAGTAATTTCCATTCCATATCTCTCTTCAAAACGGAAGAGGTAATTTAGAAAATCATCAGTATCAGCTACATTAGTGTAAGCTCCTTGGGGTGCTGGTAATTTAGGTGTGGCTTGAATAGCCTTTTTGGGCGCCTCACTGCGTCCTGCTTTAGCGTTCGCATATGAGCGAAGCGGGTTGGCAAGTTTCCCAGTGAAGGTGGAATTTGAGGGGAGGGGATTTAAATTTTGGAAACTTGGGGCAATTACGGTAGGAGGCAGGGTGCTCTCCTCCACAGTTAAAACATTTACAGGGGGCTTCGTAAGGTTTAGTGCAATCTTTAGTGAGATGGGGCTGCGCGCACTTTACGCAGTTGGGGGGGAGGTGACATCCATTACTGGTGTGAAAATAAGATTGACACCGGAAGCACTGGACGACCTGCCTGGGTCCTCTATATTTTTCTATTTTGATCATCATATTGAAAAGACTGGTTAAGGTGTAAATTTTTTCATTTGAAAGATTTTTGGCGATCTGCACATAGTAGAGCGGCATATTAATGCGATTGGACTTGGGGCCCCTTGCCAACTGCGTGACGCTGATGGGCCTAAGCCCCAAGCACTCCAACTCTCTAGAAATATCCGATACGTCTGTGCAGATCGGGGGGCCACGGATTACGACTTTTAAAGGCTTCTGGTCGTCCAGGAGGTACGATTTAAATTCCACCTTCTTTTCTATGAGGAATCTCTGAATATTAATATAGTCATCTCGAGTATTGACGTGCACTTTAAGGAAGTCACCAGCATTAGTTAGCTTGCTGGTGAGATTCTTGGCAATTTTAGTTAAATCTGCTAATAATTGTGACCAGTTAGTGGTCACGGCTATGAAGAAGGGGGGGGGGCGGCGTTCCTTTTTAGGAGCGTCTACTTCACTATTTAAATTAACATTTTCATTTTCAAGAGCCGATACATCTGGCTCAGCATTATTTACATTTTGGGGGAGGGGGGGGGTTATTGAGATGCATGGCTGAATGTCTGCTGGCAGTATGCCTTTTAGGAGGCTGTTGAAAACCCTCGTCGTCTATACAACGAGGGTGCTTTTTAGAGCTACTAGGCACAGAAATATTACTATTAACAGAATTAACTACATTATGAGAATTATCAATAACAGGCTTGTTATGAGTCTGAGAGGCAGTGGGTCCGGTAGAGGGGGTAGAAGGCATCAAATAACTGCCGGGAAGGCCTCCGACAGGTCTCACCATATGCAGGCAGGTTGTAGTTCTCTACAAGACGGTTCAGGAGTCCTTCCAGTTGTTTGAGGTTGCCCAGGATCTCGTCATTGCCTTGAACATCAGACAGAAGTCTCAGTTGAAAGGTGAGATCTTTAATCGACTTTCGGAGAAAAGTGACAGCAGTGGCAGGGTCGTTGTAAAATCCGTTGAGAGAATCATTAGTAATTTCAGTGTCCAGGTCCATATTAGCAACAGGAGAGTCACCACGTGGTTCGTTGCCGAAGTCGTGGTGTACCGCCGGAACAGGCTTGTCGGTGCCGGCAGAAGGTGGGGTCCCTGCGGCAGCAGGAGGAGAAAGCAGCATTTCCAATTCGGAGCGGGAGCAGTGGTAAAACAGGTCCTACCAGTACGGCGGCTCGGAGGGGGAAATGTATCACACATTTTGTAACAAGAATCATAAGTAAATATAACAGATATATGAGCATCTCTTTAAAAAGGAAAGATATTAATATTTACGTATTTTTTAAAATATGACACAGCAAATAAGGATACGCGTCCGCGACAGGATTCGAACCTGCAATCTTCTGATTCGAAGTCAGACGCCTTATCCGTTAGGCCACGCGGACAGAGAATTAATGAGATAAATATACTTGCGTTTTTAAAAATATTTTTCGAAGTCATATTATTCGAAGTCAGTCTCTGTCCGCGTGGCCTTATCCGTTAGGCCACGCGGGCAGAGATTTAGCGAGATAGATGGAAATGAAATGGAAAATATATTTTCGTCTGTTAAATAAATTTTCGAGCTAGAAAACAAAGAGTATATCGGAGATATTGTAACAAAACCCAATAGTTAATACAACAGGGTAAAAATTATCTGTATGAAAAGGAAACTTATTAATCTCTACTTATTGTTAAAAACATGCCAACGCATATAGACACAAGCGTCCGCGACAGGATTCGAACCTGCAATCTTCTGATTCGAAGTCAGACGCCATTTCCGTTCGGCCACGCGGACAGAGATTTAACGAGATAGATGGAAATGAAATGGAAAATATATTTTCGTCTGTTAAATTAATTTTCCATCTAGAATATAAAGAATATATCGAACATGAACCATATATAAATACAACAGCAAATAAGCATGTCTGTTGATTTTAAATGTGTTAAACTTTACTCATTGTTAAAAACATTGTACCGCATATAATGATGTTAGCGTCTGCGACAGGATTCGAACCTGCAATCTTCTGATTCGAAGTCAGACGCCTTATCCGTTAGGCCACGCGGACAGAGACCTAATGAAATAAATAGAACTGAAATTGAAAGCGTACTTGCTTTTTTAAAATATTTCTCCAGCAGAAAAGAAAGAATATATCACATATATTGTAATATGAGAAAGCTGATAGAAGTAAGAGTACGCGACAAGATTCGAACCTGCAATCTCCTGATTCCAAGTCAGCCGCCTTATCCTTCAGGCCTCGCGGACAGATAGATAGTGAGATAAATAGAAATGAAATTGAAAATATATTTGCGTCTGTTAAATTAATTTTCCAGCTTGAAAATAAAGAGTATACCGCAGAAATTGTAACAAGAATCAAAAGTAAATATAACAGAGTTAAAAGCATCTGTATCAAAAGGAGAGGTATTAAACTCTACTTATTGTTAAAAATATTGTACCGCATATAAAGATGTAAGCGTCCGCGACAGGATTCGAAACTGCAATCTTCTGATTCGAATTCAGACGCCTTATCCGTTAGGCTACGCAGACAGGGAAATCATGAGATAAATATACTTGCGTTTTTGAAAATATTTTTCCAGCGAAAAAGAAAGAATATATCACACATTTTATAACAATAATCATAAGTAAATATAGCAGATATATAAGCAACTCTTTAAAATGGAAAGTCTCAAGGTCTTAAGGATGGGGTTTTACGGAGTGCCCAGGAGGGGAAGAATTCCCCCCTTTAAACTCCTAGCGAAAAGGAAAAAAGAAGTACTACAAGAGAGAAGCATGAGTGGAGGTTTAAAAACTAAAGTTCGCTTGGGGGGGGGGGACGACCGAGATCGTCCCTTCCCCAAGTCTTACAGAAAGAGGAGAATGCTAAGGCCCAAGCAGGCACCCAGCGAGAGAAAGGAGGAAAGAGGAGAGATAGAGGTGCGCCAGGGGCGCAGGGCCTTGAGCTTGAGAACAGGGGGGGGGGGTAACAAACACCTAACCACAGAGTAAAAAAGGTTCATCGATAACACGCGAGTTCCCAAATGCCAGGGAGGGGTACGGAGTTAACTAGAGTTCAAGGAAAAACGATAGAGGGGTAGAGCAGATATAAAACAATGCTAGATGGGCCGACCCGGCTTGGGGCGGAAGAATGCATTTTTCGGGCGTCGCCACAGCAGTGCCCTGGGGCGCTTGAGCGCCTTCGGATGTGCTGGGTTGTACCTCGGAATGCTATCTAGCGTGGTATTATTTACTCTACTGAGAGCTTTGTTTCTCTTCAGTTCTTGAATATAGGGGGTGATGTCAGAAAGTTCTACCTTTCTGAGCGTGTTTGCAGATAAAGTGGAGATGAATTGTTCAACCATGGGATCCACCAATGCAACCGTCCGAGGATCAATTACATCGTGGTGAGGTTCAAACTGTCTTCTAAGACTGTCTGCGAGCTGTTCAGCCTTTTGTGTGTTCAAGATAGCCCTGCAATTTGGACCGTTAAGGGCAGGAATGAATGTTTTGTGCCTACGAATACGTGAGGTTGCCATCCGAATGGTGTTGTCCTGAGTCCTTAGGGACTCTACGTAAGTGTGCCATCGTGCACTAGTGAAGGCCTTAATCCGTGAGCTAACTTGCGCTTTAAGGAAGTTTAGCTCACGTTTAACGTCGGGGTCTCTACTGGCCTGCCATTCCTTACGGAGCCTGTTCCTGTCTCTGATCATATCTTGTATACCCGGAGGAAGCTTGTAATAATTGACCTTGGCGGTCCTGGGCTTCGAGGATGCAGAGTAGGCCTCTTGGAGCACATTTCCGAGCTTTTCCACCTCCGCATCCGCGAGGTCCGTTGTCCAGTTCGACGTAGTGGGGAGGGGGGACGGGTTTTTCGTGAGCAGATTTTTAAAAGTTATCCAGCTAGTTTTCAGTTTAGCTGGGGTAACTAGGGAGAAATGATTCTGTTCAAGGGTATACAAGATGGGGAGATGATCAGAGGGGAGTTCGTTACTTACTTCCATGTGATAAGTATAGGGGATGTTGCTGGTGATGGCTAAATCAATTATACTATTAAGGTGGGTGGGGTCACCTGGGGCTATAACGTCAAAGTTATTCTCGTCGGTCCAGCGCTTTAGCGCTAGGCCGCGAGGATTCGATGACGCACACCCCCAGGCTTGATGCTTAGAGTTGAAATCACCAGCAACTATCATATGGGGGGAAATTTTGAAGAGGGTTTTGAGGTCAACAATGGTCAGGCCAGTATTAGTATACCTTGGAGGCAAGTAAATGGACGCAATGGTCATAGCAGGGTTGTTTGGTAGGTTCACCTGAACCACCGTAGCTTCACCAGACTGAAGGGGGGGAGGGGATCCGACAGTGCGGAAGATTACTTCTCACGTAGATTGCTGTGCCGCCGCCGGTGCGATTGCCAATACGAGGCCTGTCGTCATTGTATAAGTCGTAGTTGGCAATCTTGCAGAGATTCCCTGGATTGAAGTGGGTTTCTAGAACCAAAAACAGATCTAAGTTATAAGCTGTACAGAAGTGCCTAGCCTCATGGATTTTACCTCTAAGTCCATTGGCATTCCAGATGCCAATGGTAAGATCCTTAAAGTTCCTTTGCTGAAAACCCATAGCCTTAAAAGGGGGGGGTAATTAGTGCAGATGAGGGCGCTTACGCCCTCTAGAAGAATTTGAATTTTGTCCACCTCGGTTAGAGCAGACCGAAGGTGGGGGAGGGCCGTCTTAACGACCTTACTAATGGTGGCAGTACCATACTGCTCACCGAATCGAAAAATCAAATTTAGAAGATCATCTTGGATGATGTCGGGTTTTTTAATGTTTGCTCCGCTAGGGTCCGACGTTTTAGAAGTGACCTCTTGGGTCTTTTTGAGTGCCTCGTGACGTCCATCCGTAGCAGCAACATAAGAGCGCTGAGGGTCGACGAACCTTTGACCGAAACTGTAGTAGCTTGGTCGAGAGGGGGAGGGGCGGTACTTAGGGAACTTTGGGCAGTTCCTGTATGAAGCTGGGTGTGCGCCGCCACAGTTGACGCACACGCAAGGGGTTTCTGGAGCTTTAGTGCACTCGCTGGTTATATGGGCTTGGGCGCACTTAACGCAGCGAGCGGGTAAATGGCACGAGGCGCTGGCATGTCCAAATGACTGACATCGGTAGCACTGGCTGACCTGTTTACGTCCCCTGTACCTCTCGACCTTGATTTCAGTGTACATGAGATTAGATAACCTGTAAATATTAGAATTATCAGGGGTTTTTGGAAGCTGCACGTAGAACAGCGCCATATACACCTTGTTTGTCTTAGGACCGCGTGCCAATTGCGTTACGCTTTTCGGCCTCAGCCCCAAGATCTCCAATTCGGATTTTATCTGCACTGTTTGCGTGCAGATCGGTAGGCCCCTGATAACAACCTTCAGCGGCTTTTCATCGTTTAGAAGATTATATTTGTACTCCAGCTTCTTGTCATTCAAATGTCTCTGGATACCTATATACTCCTCCCCCGTGTTCACGTTTACTTTGAGGAAATCGCCAGTGTTTGATAATTTGGAAGACATGCTGGGAGCAATTTCCTTGAGGTCCTGCAGCATAAGGTGGTAGTGGGTAGTCACTACTATGAAGAAGGGGGGCGGGCGGCGCTCCTTTTTTGGAGCGTCGATCACCATCTCATCATAATCTTCTGCGTCAGGAGCAGGAACATCAATATTGTCCGTAACAGAGTTTGTTACACTTCCGTTTGAAGTTGAGGAGGGGGGGTTGCTTAGAAGAGTTGCACTCTGTAAACTGGCTGTGTGACGCTTGGGAGGAGCTTCAAAACCTTCCTCATCAATAAGCTTGTGCTTTTTTACCTTATCATTACTTTTTGAGGTAGTATTTCCACATTTTTGATTTTGGCTAGCATTAGCATTAACAGTAATTCTGGGGCTATTTCCATTAAGGTTTTGGTTTTGGATAACTCCTAACTGGCCGTTTGGTAAAGCATCAGAAATCACAGGCTGAGAAACAATCAAGGGGAAGGAAGGAATAGCTGCCAGAGATGGTCTCCTACAAGTCTCATCATATTGAGGAAGTCCATGGTCCGAGATGAGCTTGTCCAGATGTTTCTTCAGAATCGTGAGCTTGGCTTTCAGCTTCAGGGTCTCTTCAGGGTCGTTGCATCTTCGCAAGTTCATGTCAAGGATGTTGTAATCGCCCCTCATGTAGCTGACTTGTTCCTTGATTTGCGTCAGAGTCGGGGTGGGTCCATTTCCACGTGTTGTCGCAACAGCATTATTCACGTTCCCTTGGCACGCTGGCGTTGAAGGGTGCGGCACTAGCGGGATGTCCGCGGTTCCTTTCATCCCTCAGACAAGGGCAGGCAGGTGGCTGGAAGGTCACGGAAGAACAGTAGGGAGGTCGAGCAAGTCACGGCGAGCAGGTCGAACAGCAGGTCGATCAGTAGGCTTAGCAGGAGCTCGGAGAAATCGTGCACACAGTTCGACGACTAAGCTTCGAGTTAAAATGGAAAGATATTAATCTTTACATATTTTTAAAAATATGACACTGCAAATAAAGATACGCGTCCGCGACAGGATTCGATCCTGCAATCTTTTGATTCGAAGTCAGACGCCTTATCCGTTAGGCCACGCGGACAGAGGTTTAGCGACATAGATGGAAATGAAATGGAAAATATATTTTCGTCTGTTAAATTAATTTTCCAGCTAAAAAACAAAGAGTATATCGTAGGTATTGTAACACGATTCAAAAGTTAATACAACAGGGTAAAAAGCATCTGTATCAAAAGGAAAGGTATTAATCTTTACTTTTTGTTAAAACCATGTTACCGCATATACAGACACAAGCGTCCGCGACAGGATTCGAACCTGCAATCTTCTGATTCGAAGTCAGACGCCTTATCCGTTAGGCCACGCTAACAAACAATTATCGAGATAGATAAAAATGAAATTGAAATTATGTTTGCATCTGTTAAATTAATTTTCCAGCTAGAAATAAAAGAGTATATCGTAGATATTTTAACAAGAACCATAAGTAAATATAACAGGGTAAAAAATATCTGTATCAAATGGAAAGATTTTAATCTTTACTTATTGCTAAAATCAAGGTACCGCATATAGTGACAAAAGCCTCTGGGACAGGATTCGAACCTGCAATCTTTTGATTCGATATCAGACGCCTTATCCGTTAGGTCACGCGGGCAAAGAGTTAGATAGATGGATAGAAATGAAATTGAAAATATATTTACGTGTGTAAAAATAATTTTCCCCCAAAAAAATAAGAATATATCACGGATTTTTTAACAAGTACCAGAAGTACATTTAACAGTAAATAGCACAGGTAATAGAAACAAGCATCTACGACAGGATTTGAACCTTAGATCTTCTTTATTTTCCAGCTAGAAAACAAAGAATATATCGAACATGAACCATATATAAATACAACAGACAAATAAGCATGTCTGTTAAATGGAAATGTGTTAAACTTTACTCATTGTTAAAAACATTGTACCGCACATAAAGGTGTAAGCGTCCGCTACAGGATTCGAACCTGCAATCTTCTGACTCGAAGTCAGAAGCCTTATCCGTTAGGCCACGCGGACATATATTTAGCGAGATAGATGGAAATGAAATGGAAAATATATTTTCGTCTGTTAAATTAATTTTCCAGCTAGAAAACTAAGAGTATATCATAGATATTGTAACAAGATCCAAAAATTAATACAACAGGGTAAAAATTATCTGTATCAAAAGGAAACTTATTAATCTTTACTTATTGTTAAAAACATGTCACCGCATATAAAGACACAAGCGTCCGCGACAGGATTCGAACCTGCGATCTTCTGATTCCAAGTCAGCCGCCTCATCCTTCAGGCCTCGCGGACAGAGAGATAGTGAGATAAATAGAAATGAAATTGAAAATATATTTGCGTCTGTTAAATTATTTTCCATCTAGAAAATAAAGAGTATACCGCAGATTTTGTAACAAGAACCAAAAGTAAATATAACGGAGTAAAAAGCATCTGTTTCAATAGGAGAGGTATTGAACTCTTCTTATTGTTAAAAACATTGTACCGCATATAAGGATGTAAGCGTCCGTGACAGGATTCAAACCTGCAATCTTCTGATTCGAAGTCAGAAGCCTTATCCGTTAGGCCACGCGGACAGAGAAATCATGAGATAAATATACTTGCGTTTTTTAAAATATTTTTCCAGCGAAAAAGAAAGAATATTTCACTCATTTTGTAACAAGAATCATAAGTAAATATAACAGATATATGAGCATCTCTTTAAAATGGAAATGCATTAATCTTTACATAATTTTAAAAATATGACACACCAAATAATGATACGCGTCCGCGACAGGATTCGAGCCTGCAATCTTCTGATTCGTAGTCAGACGATAGCGAGATAGATGGAAATGAAATGGAAAATATATTTTCTTCTGTTAAGTGGACTCAGTACCCTTCATTTGGCGAAAAATGACGAAAATACCGATTTTCAAATGTTTTGCTTAAATTATACCTTGACATCCCTAGTATATCCTGACAAAGTTTCGTGAAGATCCGAGAACTATAAATATATTAAAAAGGCTTTTGACTGCAACTGTGTCCCTTTAAATACCACGCCCACTTCTCTGTTTACGCTCTGTTTACGCTCTGTTTACATGGCATCTGCAACTGAATACTCCCTGTTTTACAAAATATTTCTACTAGGAAGAAGATGAAAGTGCTTAATCGTAATTTTAATTGATAAAGAAACGTTGTTTACTTTTTCCGATCTGCTTTCGTTCGTTTATATCGTGCATAAACTGTGGAACTCAAAATGCAAACGAAAGCTTGCACAGTGTGACGTGGGCAAAATATCCTAAAGAAACATTTGTACATAAAAAACGTGTAAAACTCTGGGTAATGGAAGCTGTGTGTGAATATAATAAAGGTACACTGCGCTGCATAAAAGAAGCACAGAATGCCTTAGGTGTATCTTTAGGAAAGTGCTCCTTGAATCTCGGTGTTGCGCTCGATTTTCGAAAATAAATGTTTCGACAAAAACGACGAAGTGCAAAATATCAACTTGCACGTAAACTGGTTAAAAAAGGAATTTTAAAAAGAGACATATCAGTTAAAAAGAAGGAAGATGTAACATACAGTGCTGGGTATCTTTAAAAGAAAGTTAAGAAATAATGGTAGTTATGCGGAAATGATATGCATAAGTTTACGAAATATTGTGTATTTTTATGATATGAATATATTTTCAAATGTTGTATTTCCTTTATAATATAAACATCATCATATTTATAGTTAAGCTATATCCTAATGAAATGAGTCAAATGTATTTCATGGTGTGAAAATAATAATGAATTTGGTGAAATCAATTTTTATTTATATTTTTTCTCGATTATCTTTTCAATGTGTGACAACTAAAGTTTCGGCTAATGGTCACTTATATAAAATAAATATAGTTAAATTCAATGAAACAGCAACAGTTTTAAAGGTAAGTGTATAATAAATAATTTAAAATAACATTTAAAGTAATTTAAAATGGATTTGGAATAATTTTTCAAAGTTAAAACCTTTAAAGTGCTTTTTCTCAGTTCGTGTTTTTTCAGTATATCAATATGTTCAAAATGCTAAAACTTTAATATATATTTCTCAATTGACTTGATTTTTTTTCTGGATGCTCATTATATAGTACAGTCAATAGGTATGGAAAAAGGGGCTTGCCTTGCAAAAGGTGGAGTAGAAGATTTTATTTTTTGTATTTGTATGTATTGCTGCCAACATGAAAAAACCAAGTTATCCAACATGGCCGACCTCGGGAGAAATTTTGGCAGCCAAAAAACTATGAAATTTTACGACTTTTTTTAATTTTTTCGAAATATCTCAGAAACGATCGACTTTTGCGATTCTTTCTCAATATAAAATTTAAAGATAATTAAATTTCCTACAATTTTCACAATTACAACTTTTTTATAACACGAATACTAAGTGCGCTACAGATTTTTGAAAGTTAACATTTTTTTCTCAATTTGATAAAACTCAAATAAAAATCGGTTTTATTTTACTCTTAATTTCTATTTACTTCTCCTCCAAATGCGCAACACTTATTTTGCTTATATTGTTGATGCGTAAAATATTGGATGCATGAAAAGGTGTCGGAGGATGGGGAGGGAGAGGGGAAACGTCGCCAGTTGGGGGTGGCCTTGAGGAATGGCGGCTGCTTCACAGCTGAAAGCGAGATAAGCCATATTACTCACAACCTGCACCAATAATGCCTGTCTAATGGGTATTGCTGCAAAATTTAGACAAGCCTTGTGTGTGCTCGAATGTAAGGGACCCACAGCAAAATCATGGGTTCAATATTTTCGTATGATAACACTCCTCAAACAGTTCACCGAGGCTGAGCGTATAGGCAACTGGAAACTTCCTTTTGACTCCATTCAAAAAGCACTACCATTTTCCCATGCAGCTGGCCATTTCTTATACGCCAAAAGTGCGCATCTCTACCTTCAAGACATGTTGAAACTAGAACAATTAATGGACCCAACTGAATTTCACGACTTCTCCACAAAAAGAAAATTCACCATAAGACGCTCCAATAAGTACTGGTGTGGAATTTCATCTGACCAGACCATTGAACAGACACTTATGAGGAATATGAAAGCCTGTGGAGGAGTTACACGTGGAAGAGGATTTTCAGACGGTGTTTTAGCAGAATGGACTTTGGCAATGATATTCATGCAAAATGTTTGTGATGAAATTGAACAATTCTGTGATGTACATTATGAAACATGACAATGGTCGCTCATGGAAATTTTAAAAAGGTGACCTTCAAGAGGAAAGACAAAATTGTAACCCTTGAATCGGTTGTCAGCAGTATTAAAGCAGGAACCCTCAAAGTAATTGTTATTGATCCGCTGACACTTTTCCAAAGATTGTGTCTTTCGAAACAGTCTGATGAAGACTTAAAAATGTTTTTTACTTATGAACTTGGACCCTACCCGATATCACTTTTCTCCGAAGAAGGCATACGGAAAGGTACAAAGTCTTCATTATACATGGCTTTCACCCCAGTCGATTGCAAAGAAATTGCAGGGAAGAAACAGTTTGCTATTATAGATAGAGGATGCCTCCTACACAAAGTTATTTGGCCTCAAAATACTTCCTTTGCTAATATAACTAAGCATTATTCTTCATTTCTTAAGAGACATTCTGGATCGCGAGTAGTGGTTGTATTCGATGGGTATCCTGCACGTACTGGCACCAAAAGATCTGAGCGATTGCATCATATGAGGATGCACCATTTCCCTGAAGTAATCTTTGAAGCGAATGCGTTCAACCAAGTCTCCCAAGAAATATTTTTGGCAAATAATCAAAACAAGAGTCGTCTGATCGAACTTCTGAAAGCTAATTTTGAAGAGTGTGATATTGAAGTCAAGCATGCTCAAGAGGACGCTGACTTACTGATCGTCAACACTGCCATTTCGAAGGCAAAATAACTTGAAAATGTGATCGTAGTTGGGGAGGATATCGATCTACTAGTTCTGATGACAGGGTTAGGCCAGTCATTCAGCAACTTATTCTTTCTTAAGCCGAGGAGAGGGAATGCTGGCAATGTGTTATTTTCAACTATATCATTTAAGTTCGACCCAGGCAATATCCTGGTCATCCATGCATTTAGTGGATGTGATTCCACATAAGCCATCTTTAGTCAAGGCAAAATTAAATTGTGCAAGATTGTCAACAAATCGCCTGAAGTGAAGAAAGTCACTAAAACATTCATGGACCCACTCAGCAGTCACGATGATATAGCTGCAGCTGGAGAAGAAATTCTGAAAACATTATACACAGGCGACATCCATTCTGACCAATCCTTGAACACTTTGCGATTTAATCTGTTTGCAAAATCAGTCTCCAACAGAAAAATAAATCTCGCACGACTACCACCTACGTGCGATGCCGCACGCTACCATTCCTACAGGTGCTACTACCAAGTTCAAAGCTGGTTAGGCAATGGCACCAACCCGGAGGAATGGGGTTGGGCATGCAGCATGGAAGATCTATTGCCTGTTGACACAAAAAGAAATTCAGCATCTGAGAATCTTCTGAAGAGTGATGTGTCTTGCGCTTGCAAGAAAGGGTGTAGTGGACCCTGCTTTTGTCGCAAGGCAGGTTTGAAATGCTCCAGCAAGTGCAAGCACTGTAGTGACATGGGGTGTGACAATGTCGTACCAATTTCATCTTTGGATGATACTGAAGAGGAAGATGACTTACTCCACCAGCTCTTGAAACCACTGCAATACGTGGATGAACAACTTGAGGATGACAACTTCCTTCCACCTCCGACGGTTGCTGAACCCGAAGAAGCACACACATCTTCAAAACGTCTTCGAAGAAGATAAATATGTATGTTTTCAGTCTTACTTATTAATTTCCTGTCCTTAATTGTTTCAAACCTGTATGAATCTTCTTGTAATTTGTATATAAATGTTAAATTTCTGCAATTTGTGTTTTTGAAGATAATTATTTGTTTTTGTACTTTAAACAAGTTTGGGCATTTGTGGAGATTATTTAAATTTAATTTGGTGCTTTGGTATATATATATATTATTATTCATTATGTTGATGTATTATACCTAGAAAATTAGTTGAATTACAACACACACGTCATGAATTTTTGCTTATTAATGCTTTATTATTATTTCGCTTATTATCACTCCCATATTTATTCGTTCACATTCAAATATCGCTTCTGTGTAGGTAGAACATCAGAATAAAATGTATTGTGAAGTATAATATATGTTGCAGTTGTACAATATGAACATGTGCTGTTATTGGGGTCTGATCGAGTCGTGAGGGGGAAAATGTGAGGGGGAGAATTGTGTCTGCGGGATCAGGTGGGCAAGGGGTGTTAATGCGTTTTTTTACTAAGTTGAGAAAAAATGGCAGATTTTAAGAAGTTGTAGTGCGATTACTATTCGTGCTATAAAATAGTTGTAATAGTAAAAATTGTAGGAAATTTAATTATCTTTAAATTTTATATTGAGAAAAAATCGCAAAAGTCGATCGTTTCTGAGATATTTTGAAAAAACCAAACAAAGTCATAAAATTTCGTGGTTTTTCGGCCGCCAAAAGTTCTCCCGGGGTCGGCCATGTTGGATAACTCGGTTTTTTCATGTTGGCATCAATATATACATATGCAAAAAAAAAATCTTCTACTCCACCTTTTGCAAGGTACAATGTATCTACGGACTGGACTAATAGTGCATTTTATGGAAAAAAGGATCGGATTTGAAATAAAATCAAAAGTTTTTTTAAAAAAAATAGATATGTACAAAAAACTCAATCTTTTGTTGAATATTTACATATGTATCAATATTTTATTTTTTTCTTCCGAACTAATTAACTTTTTAAAAATCCGATCCTTAAAGTTATAGAAGACACTTCAAAGAACCTTATAAAAAAAAGGGTTGCAAAAAGTTAGAAATTGTAGGAGAAGATAAGTTTTAAAAATTATTTAAATTTAAAAAAAAAATTAAATTTTTCAAATTGTATCAGTAGAATTGTCTTTTTTCTTGATAAAATAACTTTCCTTGAAAAAATCATTTAATAATATTCAAAAAGAGTATTGTAAAGTGCTTAAAAAAATTGTTCAAAGAGTACCGAGTCCCCTTAAATTAATTTTCCAGCTAGAAAACAAAGAGTATATCATAGATATTGTAACACGATCCAAAATTTATACAACAGGGTAAAAATTATCTGTACCAAAAAGAAACTTATTAATCTCTACTTATTGTTAAAAACATGTCACCGCATATAGAGACACAAGCGTCCGCGACAGGATTCGAACCTGCAATCTTCTGATTCGAAGTCAGACGACTTATCCGTTAAGCCACGCGAACAAAGAATTAGCGAAATAAACAGAAATGAAATTGAAAATATATTTGCCTCTGTAAAAGTAATTTTCCAGCTAGAAAACATAGAGTATATCGTAGATTTTGTAACAAGAACCATAAGTACATATAACAGGTAAATAAAAATCTCTATCAAATGGAAAGGTTTTATATATTTAATTGTTCATCAGAATATGGCACAGCAAATAGAAATAAGTGTTTACGACAGGATTCGAACCTTAGATCTTCTTAATTTTCCAGCTAGAAAACAAAGTATATATCGAACCTGAAACATATATAAATACAACAGATAAATAAGCTTGTCTGTTAAATGGAAATGTGTTGAAATTTACTCATTGTTAAAAACTTTACTTATTGTTAAAACTTTTCTCATTGTTAAATTAATTTTCCAGATAGAAAATAAAGAGTATACCGCAGATATTGTAACAAGAAACAAAAGTAAATATAACAGAGTAAAAAGCATCTGTATCAAAAGAAGAGGTATTAAGTTCTATTTATTGGTAAAAACATGGTACCGCATATAGAGACGCAAGCGTCCGCGACAGGATTCGAACCTGCAATCTTCTGATTCGAAGTCAGACGCCTTATCCGTTAGGCCACGCGGGCAGGGAAATAATGAGATAAATATACTTGCGTTTTTTAAAATATTTTTCCTGCCAAAAAAAAAGAATATACCACACATTTCGTAACAAAAATCATAAGTAAATATAACAGATATATGAGCATCTCTTTAAAATGCAAATATATTAATATTTACATATTTTTTAAAATATGACACAGCAAATAAGGATACGCGTCCGCGACAGGATTCGAACCTGCAATCTTCTGATTCGAAGTCAGACGCCTTATCCGTTAGGCCACGCGTACAGAGACCAAATGAAATAAATAGAACTGAAATTGAAAGCGTACTTGCTTCTTTTAAAATATTTTTCCAGCAAAAAAGAAAGAATATATCACACATTTTGTAACAAGAATCATAAGTGAATATAACAGATATATGAGCATCTCTTTAAAATGGAGAGATATTAATATTTACATATTTTTAAAAATATGACACAGCAAATAAGTATACGCGTCCGCGACAAGATTCGAACCTGTAATCTTCTGATTCGAAGTCAGACGCCTTATCCATTAGGCCACGCAGACAGTGATTTAGCGAGATAGATAAAAATGAAATTGAAAATACATTTGCTTCTCATAAATTAATTTTCCAGTTAGAAGAAAAAGAGTATAACGTAGATATTTTAACAAGAACCATAAGTAAATATAACAGGATAAAAACATCTGTATCAAAAGGAAAAGTATTAATCGTTACTTATTGCTAAAATCATGGTACCGCATAGAGTAACAAAAGCCTCCGCGACAGGATTCGAACCTGCAGTCTTCTGATTCGAAGTCAGACGCCTTATCTTTTAGGCCACGCGGACAGAGATTTAGCGAGATAGATGGAAGTGAAATGGAAAATATATTTTCGTCTGTTAAATTAATTTTCCAGCTAGAAAACAAAGAGTATATCGTAGGTATTGTAACAAGATTCAAAAGTTAATATAACAGGGTAAATAACATCTGTATCAAAAGGAAAGGTACTAATCTTTATTTATTGCTAAAATCATGGTACCACATATAGTGACGAAAGCCTCGCGACAGGATTCGAACCTGCAATCTTTTGATTCGATATCAGACGCCATATTCTTTAGGCCTCGAGGACAGAGAGTTAGATAGATAGGTAGAAATGAAATTGAAAATATATTTGCGTGTGTAAAAATAATTTTCCAGCCCAAAAAAAAAAATTTAATTTTCCAGCTAGAAAACAAAGAGTATATCGTAGATATTGTAACAAGATCCAAAAGTTAATGTAACAGGTTAAAATTTATCTGTATCAAAAGGAAACTTATTAATCTCTACTTATTGTTAAAAAAATGTCACCGCATGTAGAGACACAAGCGTCGGCGACAGGATTCGAACCTGCAATCTTCTGATTCGAAGACAGACGCCTTATCCCTTAAGTCGCGCGAACAAAGAATTAGCGAGATCGATAAAAATGAAATTGAAAATATATTTGCGTCTGTTAAATTAATTTTCCAGCTAGAAAAAAAGAGTATATCGTAGATATTTTAACAAGAACCAAGAAGTAAATATAACAAGGTAAAACATATCTGTATCAAATGGAAAGGTATTAATCTTTATTTATTTCTGAAATCATGGTACCGCATATAGTGACGAAAGGCTCCGCGACAGGATTCGAACCTGCAATCTTTTGATTCGATATCAGACGTCTTATCATTTAGGCCACGCGGACAGAGAGTTAGATAGATAGATAGAAATGAAATTGAAAATATATTTGCGTGTGTAAAAATAATTTTCCAGCCAAAAAAAAAAAAGTATATGTCACATATATTGTAATTAGTACCAGAAGTAAATGTAACAGTTAAATAAAAATCTCTATCAAATGGAAAGATTTTTTATATTTAATTGTTCTTCAGAATATGGCGCAGCAAATGGAAATAAGCGTCTACAACAGGATTCACACATTTTGTAACAAGAATCATAAGTAAATATAACAGATATATAAGCATCTCTTTAAAAATATATTAATCTTTACATATTTTTAAAAATATGACGCAGCAAATAACGATACGCGTCCGCGACAGGATTCGAACCTAAAATCTTCTGATTCGAAGTCAGACGCCTTATCCGTTAGGCCACGCGGACAGAGGTTTAGCGAGACAGATGGAAATGAAATTTAAAATATATTTGCATCTTTAAAATTAATTTTCCAGCTGGAAATAAAGGAGTATATCGTAGATATTTTAACAAGAACCATAAGTAAATATAACAGGGTAAAAAATATCTGTATCATATGGAAAGGTATTAATCTTTACTTATTGCTAAAATCATGGTACCGCATATAGTGACGAAAGCCTCCGCGACAGGATTCGAACCTGCAATCTTTTGATTCGATATCAGACGCCTTATCCGTTAGGCCACGCGAACAGAGAGTTAGATAGATAGATAGAAATGAAATTGAAAATATATTTGCGTGTGTAAAAATCATTTTCCAGCCAAAATAAAATATATATATATATCACAGAGTTTGTAACATGTACCAGATGTAAATGTTACAGGTAAATAAGAATCTCTATCAAATGGAAATGTTTTAAATATTTTATAGTTCTTCAGAATATGGCACAGCAAATCGAAATAAGTGTCTACGACAGGATTCGAACTTTAGATCTTCTTAATTTTCCAGCTAGAAAACAAAGAATATATCGAACATGAACCATATATAAATACTACAGATAAATAAGCATGTCTGTCACTACGCGCGGAAAAATCTACTAAATACATAGGTGTAACAATAGATTGCCACCTAACCTGGAAACAGCACGTAACGAACTTAATCAAAAAAGCGTATATAACTACAGGAGCCTTATACCCAATGATAGGAAACGGAAATTTCAGTCATCAAAACAAACTGCTAATTTAGAAATCGGTCATCCGCCCGGGAATGCTGTATGCAGCACCCGTATGGGGATTTGCCTGTAAATCTACAATAGACCTCCTAGAGACAAAACAAAACAAAACCTTACGGATTATCAGAAAAGCCCCCAGGTACTTAAGAAACTCGGTAATTAGGAATGACTTCAAAATAAAAACTGTTAGAACCCAAATTAAAAAGCTATCGCTTAAATTTTACAAAAATTTGCCATCCGTTCCAAACGAACTGTTTGTTATTCAGTCTGCATGACTATAATCATCGCAAGGCCAAATCTCGTAAGAGACCCCGCGCTGTTCTAAACATCGATAATCGGAATTAAAAGTTCCCAACTCAAACATCTGATTTTAAATAAAACTCGCGACTAATGTTCTAAACTCTAAGCTGCCAAAATGCTAGATAACCCTTAGATCTGCATCAACCTCCCAAACTGCTTAAAGTCTAAATGTGCAACAAACTGCCACACTAGGAGCTAGGACAAATAATAAAATGTTGTAAATAAAAACCTCGAACCTCCAATTAGGGTCATAGCCTTAATGTCACAGTTTGACAATAAGAACCACATATTGAAACTGGAGATTAAAGGCGCTTCGCGCCTGGTGCTCTGTCCTGTACGACACTCTACGTCATGTCTGTCAAATGGAAATGTGTTAAACTTTACTCATTGTTAAAAAAAGTCGAGTGTCGTACAGGTCAGAGCACAAGGCGCGAAGCGTCTTTAATCTCCAGTTTCAATATGTAGTTCTTATCGTCAAACTGTGACATTAATTCAGTGACCCTAATTGGAGGTTCGAGGTTTTTATTTACTACTTTTTATTATTTGTCCTAGCTCCTAGTGTGGCAGTTTGTTGCACATTTAGAGTTTAAACAATTTGGGGGGTTGATGCAGATCTAAGGGTTACCTAGCGTTTTGGAAGTTTGGAGTTTAGAATATTTTTTTATAAAAAATATTCGCGAGTTTTATTTAAAATTAGATGTTTGAGTTGGGAACTTTTAATTCCGATTATCGATGTTTAGAACAGCGGGGGGTCTCTTACGAGATTTGGCCTTGAGATGATTATAGTCATGCAGACTGAATAACAGTTCGTTTGGAACGGATGGCAAATTTTTGTAAAATTTAAGCGATAGCTTTTTAATTTGGGCTCTAACAGTTTTTATTTTGAAGTCATTCCCAATTACCGAGTTTCTTAAGTACCTGGGAGCTTTCCTGATGATCCGTAGAGTTCTGTTTTGTTTCCTCTCTAGGAGGTCTATTGTAGTTTTACAGGCATATCCCCATACGGGTGCTGCATACAGCATTCCCGGGCGGATGTCCGATTTATAAATTAGCAGTTTGTTTTGATGACTGAGATTTCCGTTTTCTATCATTGGGTATAAGGGTCTTGTAGTTAAATACGCCTTTTTGATTATTTTCGTTACGTGCTGTTTCCAGGTTATGTGGATATCTATCGTTACACCTAGGTATTTAGTAGATTTTTCCGCGCGTAGGGCATGGTTGTTTATGTACAGTGGCGGCGGAGGTTTCTGTTTCCTCGAGAAATAAATCCAATGATATTTATTGGGGTTTAATTTTATTCACCATTTTTCCAGCCAAGTTTGGAGTATGTCGAATTGTTTTTGTAGCTGTCTGTGCATTACTGAGACATAGGGGTGTTTTGCAAGTATCGCTCTGTCGTCTGAATAGAGTGCCAGCTCTGTGTTTGGAGTCCTGGGGATATCGTTCAGGTTTATGTTACAGAGTGTCGGGCCCAGGATAGAACCTTGCGGTACACTACTTTTAATGAGCTTGGGTGTAGATAAGTTAACTCCTACTCTGACTTGAAAGGGTCTGTTATTTAAGTATGAGATTAAAAGTTTGACAAGAGCGTCAGGGACTTTTAAAGTGATCAATTTGTTCGCTAATCCACAGTGCCACACTTTATCAAAGGCTTTTTGTATGTCCAGAAAAATCGCAGCTGTGGGTGTCTTGTTATTGAGACCAGAAGATATGTACTCTACCACTCTCAGCAATTGATGAGTGGTGGAGTGCTTTGACCGAAATCCAAACTGCTCCGGAATGATAATGTCATTGTCACTAAGGTGCGTGTTCAGTCTCTTAAGAATTATTTTCTCAGTAATTTCACAAAGTGTCGGTAGCAAGCTAATTGGTCTGTAGTTGGCTGGAATTGTGGCATACTCACCTGGCTTAGGGATTGTTATGATTAGCGCTTCCTTCCATTCTTTGGGAAAATAGTTTAGTTTTAATATTTTATTTATTAAGATAGTCAAGTAACATATTACGTTTAGGGGTAGGTTTTTAACCGCAATATTTCTGATTTTGTCGTGCCCTGGGCTTTTACGGATTTTGATAATTTCTACTATCTCCTGCGGGGTGGCTGGGTTAATCTCAGCCGTTACCGGGGAATTTCTGAAGTTATTTAAAGTTTGTCTAACCATTCTTAGGGTGTTCTGACACATTATATCGTGGTTTGATTGGAATTGTTTTTCATAATGGCTTGCGAACGTCTCGGCTTTTTCCTCGTCTGAGTACGCGATTTTAGCGCCATCTATTAGAGGCGGGAGCTAAATTTGAGGTTTCCTGAGTCTTTTTGCGAATTGCCAGAGCGATACGCCTTCTGGGCTAAGGGATTCGATTAGTTCTGTATACTGTTGCTGCTTTTCTGCGACAATTTTTCCCCTGACTTTGCACGTGAGTCTGTTAAGCTCCCTTTTGAGGGCGTGGTCTCTATTAGCCTGCCATGTCTTACGTATTTGTGGCGATTAGATTTAAAATATTATTAAAGTTAACTTTAAATTATTCATTAATTTAGTATTTATTTATTTTGAAATTACCGTAAATTCATATATAGTGGAATTAACATTAAACGTACATTGCTCGTTGTTGTGCCGCAATAAACCCTCCAATTATTTTACCTTTTGTGTAAGTCCTGAAAAGAATTATTAATTAATATAAACAGATTAGACTATTTAAACTTAAACAATATCATTTATTAACAACATCAATTTATCAATAACATCAATTTTCATTATTTATTTTTAGCGAGGGGACATATGCGACCAGAATTATTAGATTTACGATAGTGTCTAGGACCTGTGAGAGCACATGCCTTCCAGTTTATTCTTGGGCTTATCATCTCTCAAAGGCTTGCATCAGTCTTATACTGCCATAACTCTGTGGTGTGTGGCTCCTCCTCGTATTTTTAATGCACTCGCCATTTGATCTACCTCCATCGGCCATATCGGGGGGGGGGGGTAGCTCCGCCCTTCTTCCCCTTGGTGCTCATTGGTTCTTCTCAACCCAATGGCATCATTTCACATTTAGTATGGCCCAGCTCAGCCCCTCTGGTATTGCACCCCTAAATTTATTGTATTTTTGACCTTAAAGTTCACGTTGTCATAATCTCTGGCGCCAGTCAGACTATAGCTTTGTTTGCCGTTCTAGGCACCATAAATACTCAAATAAAAGTGTCTCATGTGAGAACAATTTCTGGTCTCACAGTATTCTAATTCTTTGCTTGACTAATTGTTTGACATGGTGGGAAAGTGTGGGCATTTTTGGAGACTCACGATGTGTTGTGGCAGAGGCAATTGCACTCTTGATTTCTGTTGTGAGTGTGTGCGTGGCAGAGTCAATATCCGCCGTGTTCAATATGTTAGGTACTGCAGAAGGTACTCGATGTTAGGTACTCGAAGAGTGCTCTTTTGAATACTTCCCAGTTGACCCTCTCTTGTCCCAAAGAGGCTGGAAGAGGTGTGTTCAGGTCGAATGTCACCAGTACCGGTGGATGATCCGAGTCGAATTCATCCAGGGTACTAATAGTGTGAGCGTAATCTATGTTTCGCGTTAGGACAAAGTCTATGAATGAGCCGTTGACGCCTGAGAAGCAGGGTGGTGTCGACGGTGCAATAATGTTAGTGTTTGTCGTGTTCAGCAGTCTGTGTAGTTGTGTACCGCGTGAATTGGCTCTCCTACAGCCCCACGCTCGGTGGTGTGCGTTGAAGTCGCCTGCGAGTATCGTGTTTGGATATCGCGAGAAAAGCAGTTCCAGTTGCGTTGCTACATCTACTCTACTCATATTTTTTACATATGTTGAGGTTAGGATAAACGAGCTAGTAGTATTAATTTTAATTTTTATACTAGTATTTTCTATACCTTGAAGATTTATGGTGTTTAGTTCCTCGTGAGGAATATTTCTTTTAATGTATATTGCTGTTCCTCCATGGGGCGTTCTAGCATTAGTATTTGAACTAAGATTATGATAGCCAGAGTAGTTGGCTATATTTAGTTTTTTACTTTCTCTAACTCTAGTTTCCTGAATTAATGAGGTGTCTACGTCATTTTCGTTTACATAAGTTCATTTATTCTTGGAGATATACCGTTCGCAATCCAAAATATTATTTTAAAGGATTATTTTTGGGACCTAGCCATGACGGGTTTGATTCTCACTGTTACTTTTAAAATCCGCGATTATTTTAAGGGCCTAAAAGACCATTACCATAGGATCGCTCTTTTTTTGTACTAACTCTGCGAACTGCATCAACAGATGTTTTATGTCGTCTAAATTGAACATGCTGATATATCCTCTGATGAGGTTAAGGATATCCTCCATCTTTTCAGCATCAGATTTATCTGTCGGTTCAGTCTCAGCTTCCATTTCCTCAGCCGCGGGTTGCACTTTTTTGTGAGTGTCCTTTTGGAACTCGATGGTCTTTTGCTTTTTTTCACCCGTTGTAACTAACAGCTGGGTTTGCGCGAGCTCTTCTTCCCTGACTCGTTTAGTTTGTTTCCAATCCTCAACCTTCCTGTCAAGTCTATCCTTTGCCTCCTTTGCCTGTCCGGCTTTATCTACTTCCGATCTCCTTTTAATGGCAGCTGTAGCTGCTCTTATTTCCTCCAGGGTCAATTTTCTGGAGGTCGATGGTTTGGGGCCCTGCTCTTGCACCGATCTGGTAGGTGCTGAAGATTGGTGTCTGTTTACCTGTGGCACTACGTGCGAGGAGCCCTGAGGGGTGCCTGGGGGTTTAGTCCGAAGGCCTTTTGCCCCCAAGGGGGTATCTGATTTTTGGAGGGAGGGGGGCATACCCCAGTGCTTTTCCTCTGTTCCAGGTGTTCTTCGGGCATTGCCTGAAGTTCGCTGGATGGTCACCATTACAGTTAGCACACGTTGCCTTCTCCGACCTAGGTCTCTGGCAGTCCCGTGTGAAGTGTTCTTCAGCACACTTAAGACACTTAGGTGGCATGCTGAAATTCTCTGAAGAGTGATTGCACTGCTGGCACCGGTAGCAAATTTTAAAGCCCAGAGCCCTGAAGGCCTCTACCTTCACAGCCAAGTACCCTAATCTTGTTAGTCCGTAAACCCTCTGCCAGTCTTCCGTAGGCCTAAGGCTGATTAAAAAGATCGGCATGGGTAATCTTGTTTTTGTGTTTCTCAGTTGAGAAACCCGGACTACATCTAATGCAATGTATATTAGCGTCATTTCTATTTCCTCAATGTGATAGTTAGTTGGTAGCCCCTTCAATTCTACCTTTTTTGGCCTTTCCGTTTTTAAGTTTAAGCTATGGAAGGCGATTTTCTCGCTAGTCAAATGGTTCTGAACAACCCTATAGGAGTCAGCGTCATTGGGTATGAGTTTAAGCATATCTCCTGAGAGTTTGCCAGATACTTTGTTGCCTGTGATTTCATTTAACTTTTTAAGGAGAGTCTGGTAGTTGTCTCTAAACTTGATGAAGAAACATTCTGATTTTGGTTCTTTTTTTTCTACCTCCATAATATTTTCTCAACCACTATTTTCAACCGCTTTAGGTTTAGGTGCACTTTTAAATTGAACAGGTTGCGCGGCGATTTCAGCATAAGATTTAGTTTTAACATTTTCATTTACAGTTACAACATTATTACTAATCTTTTCATTTACAATTACAACACCATCACTAGTAGCATTGCAGTCCATGTTATCATGGTCACTAGATTTTAAGTTTAAATTTCCATCCTGGTTTTTAGTAGGAGTTCCCTTAGTGGGAGACTCCTCTGTCCTAGACCTTTTACTTGGTTTTTCAACAGCTTCGCATTTATCAACAAGTTTAATTTCATTAATTAGTCATAATCAGATAGACTGACTAAACTGATAGAGTAATCAGTTTAGCTCTAATTACTCTATCATTATACTCCTCAACTGAGTTAAAGATCACATAAATATCACTATCACAATTCCGAAATTTACCGATGTCACAGCACAACAAAAAGGAATTCACAAATTCGAGCGAACCTAGAATCCGGGAGACTTGGTCCTTGCCCTGGCCGAGGAGTCCATACTTGAGCATATCCCGGATATGCAGGGTCAGCGCGTAGATAAGCAATCTAAAATTCACCGCATTCTTCACTTCCTGGGTCATTGCGGCAAAAAGTCCAGCGTCCGGCAGGCGTCCAAGATGAGATCATGGCATTCTTGAGAGACCGAGCATCATCTCCCGTCAGTTCACTAGCAATCTCCTTCGTCTTCTCCAAAAGGCCGTAGTCCAAATCCATCATAAAGTAAGGTCAAATCACTTAAAGTACGAAAAGCACAACCACGTGGGAAAAACACACGTTGTAATCCAAGTTCGAACAGCACAAAATGGCGAGAAACCGTAAACAGCAAAGTTGAAAATTACTTAGCCCGACGTGCTCTATCGTAACTAGATATAACACGCCCAAGCGTAAGCAAGAAAAGTCACCACAAGATAAAAGCAGCAGCTTCGCAAAATCACAACCTCACAATTCGAAGTCTGAGCTCCGAATGAGCATAATTGACAGCGATCATCGTATTCAAACTCCATAACACATTTATTATCCGATTCATCTTCTTCCGTAACTGCTCGAAGAGGAGCGCGAACAACTGTAGGGGCAAAAAACTGCTCCTTATATTTATTGTAGTCCAATACCGTTTTATCATTTCCAAAAAGCCTGCCGATCCGGTGGTTGAGCGGTCAGAGGCAAGTGTTTCCTTCTGATAGCTGGATTGCCGGGTTGTGGGTTCCAATCCCGCCAGCGGGCATGGATGTTGTATTGTCGAGGCAAAGTCAGACTTCCACCCTTGGGATGCCTCAATATAATGTGAAGCTGCAAATTTCTCCCCTTCGCCATGGATCCAGGGGTCTAGTGGACGTGGTGCATATGCGCTCATTCACCACAGGGTAATAAATAACAACAACAACAACCAAAAAGCCTTTAAAACACGTAGAGCTTCAAAAATCCATGTGAAGACTGAGACATAACACACAATCAAAAGCATCTGCATGACTATGATCATCGCAAGGCCAAATCTCGTAAGAGACCCGCGCTGTACTTAACATCGATAATCGGAATTAAAAACTCAAACATCTGAAATTAAATAAAAATCGTGATCAATGGTTTCTTACAAAAATATTATCAACTCTAAACTGACAAATTGCCAGGTAACCCTTAGATCTGCATCAACCCCCCAAACTGCTTAAGCTTTAAATGTGCAACAAACTGCCACATTAGGAGCTTGGTCAAATAATAAACAAGAAAGATCAATCATACATAAGCATTGATTATGAAACACTTTCCAACTGAAATGTAATTTCATTTAAAAATTAAAATGTGATTCATTCAGTGGTAATATCTTTTACATTATCACAGTACTACAGTATACTTAAATATTTAAAACTGTATCGAAATATAAATCATCTGATTCTTTATGCAAAATCAATGAATATTTCATTCATATAACTTGTATTCCAGACTTCAGAGCTAAATAATTTTGTATGAAAAAAATTCAGCAATTCTTATGTAATTCATCTTACAATCGCTTGAGATATTTGCATTCTGCATATGTTAAAATTAGGCTTCCTTGAAGAAATAATAAAAGTTTAGGGATCATTTAAAATCACAACTATTGTAATTGCATAGGCACGGAATTTAGATACACAGATAATACACAGATAATATATATGTGTATGTGTATGTACTCAAAGTATTGGAATCGTGCCGAAGATCGGAACTCGAATTTTCAAAGGATCTACACGTTTTGGGACTTCTAGAACACGAAAAAACTACTTTTAGATAGACGTCTGTGTGTCGAAAGGAACGTCGAAAGCCCAGACCATCCGTCTCGTCCGAGGACTTAGAGAAACCATTTGGATGGTCGGGAGACGTCTGTGTGTGTAAGGGTGTATCTGTGTATGTTTCTGTGTGTCTGTGTGGATATTACATCCACTCTAATTGAAAAACTAATGGACCGAATTTCATACAATTTGGTATGTATGTTTTTTGTGGGAAATCCTGATGTTCATTAGATTATAGTACGATTCGTAATAAAAGAATCTGCCTTCTTTGCGAAATGGCCGCAGAAATTGCCTTTATCCACTCTAGCTAAAAACTAATGAACCAAATTTAACAAAATTTGGAGTATAATATTTCAATAACCTACAAGTGATTTATATACCAAATTTAACAAAATTTTGTATATAAATCATTTGTAGGTTATTCTACTACGATTCGGCAAAAAGGAACGGGCTATTTTTGCGAAATGGCCAGCAAAAATCGTTATATATAAAAATAAAAGACTACGTGTGCTCAATTATATCAATTAAATTCCTATTTTATATGTGATTTTTGACAACAAAAAGAATAAGACTAACCCCATTACTCTAGGACTAGCCGTTCTTGAGATATTCTAGTTTTTTCGCGTTTTCGCTACGCCACCTTTGACAATAAGTCCAGCTATCAAATGAGAACCAAATTTAAGTTTAACGTGTAAATTCAATGTCATTTAAAATACTTATGTTGTGCAGATAAACTCAAATTATCATTGAATAAATAAAGAGAACGAATATGAGTCTGCAGAGAAAGACATGTGCTGTCCACATCAGAATTTTTAACAATATTACACCAATGATTTATAGAAGTGAACGGGGATTATTTCCAGGCCATTTCGAAAAAAATGTATGATCTATATTTAAAGATCCATCAAATTTTTGTCGAATAAAATGTTCAACAAATTTAAGCTGTGTACCAAATTTTAACTCTCTAGGACGTAGGAAAGTGCATTTAAAATGCCATCAATTAAATTTATCATGAAGAGTTATATAAAATTTAAAAAAAATGAAAAATTGTTATCTACCAAATTTATTTTAAAATATGAAACCACTCCCATATGCAAAACGTTTAAACAAATGGAGAGATATTTATTATATAATATCTCAATCTTTTCTTTCTGGAAGATATCCCAAAGTCAGAATTTAATTGAATTTGTTTTTTTCCCTATATAAAATAATTTTTTTAATTAAAAAACTACTTAACATATTTTACTGAATTTTTTTTTATATATTCTATGGGATAATGTGAATATTTCCTAAAAATTTCGAAGCAATTCGTGAATTTTAAATTTACTTAAAAAATGTTTGAAAAATTAGGTCCCATAGGGTTCAATGTATTTCATTTTTTCAACCCGGGTTCAATAAAAAACTAATTGGGTGATATTATTTATTTATATTCCCATAGGTCCTACAGACCGTCTGAACAACATACTAAAATTTCATTTTGATAAACTCATTTTTACGGCAGTTATCGTGCTAACGGACAGACAGACAGACAGACAGACAGACAGACAGACAGACAGAATGAACAAAGTCATAAACACTTTTCAACTTTGTTGTAAAGTGTTAAAAATAGTAAATAAAAACCTCGAACCTCCAACCACGGGTCAATGAATTAATGTCACAGTTTGATGATAAGAACAGCATAATGAGATTGGAGATTAAAGGCGCTTCGCGCCTGGTGCTCTGTCCTGTACGATATTCTCTGCATATGCGCTCCTTCACCACAGGGTAATAAATAACAACAACAACAACCAAAAAGCCTTTAAAACAAGTAGAGCTTCAAAATTCAATGTGAAGACTGAGACATAACACACAATCAAAAGCACGTGGAAGACACGTGGCGAGGAACTTTGTGAATACATGTCCTTCCTCTACCAAGTACAAAGACGAACTCTGGAAAGTTATTGTTAAAAATATGGCACAGCAAATGGAGATACGTGTCCCCGACAGGATTCGAACCTGCAATTTTATGATTCGAAGTCAGACGCCTTATCCGTTAGTTCACGGTGACAGAGAATTAGTGACATAGATAGAAATGAAATTTAAAAAATATTTGCGTCTGTTAAAGTAATTTTCCAAACAGAAACAAAGAATATATCGTAGATTTTGTAACAGAAACCAGATGTAAATATAACAGGCAAATAACCATCTCAATCAAAGGGAAAGCTATTAAATCTTTAATTGTTCTCCAGAATATGGCACAGCAAAAAGAGATACACGTCCACAACAGGATTCGAACCTGCTATCTTCTTCATTTTCCAGCCAAAAAACAAAGAATATATCGAACCATATGTAAGTACAACAGCCTCTCAATCAAATGGAAAAGTCTCAATTAAAAATATGGTACCGCATATAAAGAGGTAATCGACCACGAAAAGTTTTTAACCTGCGATCTTCTGATTCGAAGTCAGTCGCCTTATCCGTTAGGTTCCCCGGACAGAGAGCCTGTGAGATAACAGAAATTAAATTGAAAATAGATATATGTCTTTCAAAATTATTTTTCATATGGGAAAAATAATGTATCACAGATTTTATTACAACAAATATAAGGAAATATAACAGATACAATACATCTTTATCAAATGAAAAAGTATTAATCCTTACTTATTGCTAAAAATATGACACAACGAATATATACGTGTCCGCGACAGGATTCGAACCTGCAATTTTCTGATTCGAAGTCAGATGCCTTAACCGTTAGGCCACGCGGACAGAGAACATGTCAGATAAGAGAAATGATATTGATAATAAATATATGTCTGTTAAAATTATTTTTCATATGGAAAAAAGAATGTATCATAGATTTTGTTATAATAAACGTAAGGAAATATAACAGAAAAAAATGCATCTCTATAAAATGGAAAAATTATTAATCTTTACTTAGTGTTAAAAATATCTCACAGCAAATAGAGATACACATCCGCGAAAGGATTCGAACCCGCAATTTACTGATTCGAAGTCAGACGCGTTATCCGTTCGGCCACGCGAACAGAGAGCTAGTGAGATAGATATAAATGAAATTGAAAAGATATTTCCGTCTTTTAAAATAATTTTCCAGCTAGAAAAAAAGAATATATCACACATTTTGTAAGAAGAAATATAAGTCCATACAACACATAAACAAGCATCTCTGTAAAATGGAAAGTTATTAATATTTATTTATTGCTAAAAAATATTACAACAAATGGAGACATAAGTTCGCGACAGTATTCGAACCTGCAGTCTTTTGATTCGAAGTCAGATGCTTTATCCGTTAGGCCGTGAGATAAATAGGAGTGAAATTGAAAATGCGTTTATGTCTGATAAAATTATTATGCAGATGGAAAACTATTAATTTTGCCTAGATATTTTTACAACAGACATAAGTAAATAGAACAGACGAAAAAAATATCTAGATCATTTGGATAGATTATACTCTATACAAATTGTTAAAACCGTGATGCCACGAATAAAGAGATACTCGTCCGTACATAATTCGAACCTGCAATCCTCGGATTCGAAGCCGGGCGCCTTCTCCGTTTGTCTAGATTGACGGAGAAACAGTCAGTTATATAGAAAATAAATTAAATATATATCTACGTCTGTTAAAATAATTTTCGAGCAAGAAAACAAAGAATAATCGTACATTTTGTAACAAGAGCAATAAGTAATTATAACAGATAAATACATTCTCTCTCTCAGATGGAAAGATATTAATCTCTACTTATTGTAAAAAACCTGGTACAACAAATGAAGACATACATACGTCCGCGTCAGTATTCGAACCTGCAATCTTCTGATTCCAAGTCAGACGCCTTACCCGTTAGGACACACGGACGCGGAATTTGTGAGATATATGGAAATGAAATTGAAATTAGGTATATATCTGCTAAAATTTTTTTTCAGATAGAAAAAATAATGTATCATAGATTTTGTTAGAATAAATATAAAAGAATATGACATATAAATAAGCATCTCTATCAAATGGAAATTTATTAACATTTACTTATTGTGAGAAAAATGGTACAACTAACCGAGATACACGTCCGCGACACTCTTTGAAATTGCAATCTTCTGGCATGAAGTCAGGTGCGGACGCGGAACTATATAAATGAAATTGAAAATAGTCTGCTGAAATTATTTTTCAGCTAGAAAACAAAGAATATATCGTATATTTTGTAAAAGGAACCATAAGTAAATGTAACAGATAAATAAGCATCTCTATGAAATGGAAAGGTAATAATATTTACTTATTATTAAAAAACATGGTACAATAAATAGAGACACACGCCAGCTACAGGATTCGAACCTGTAATCTTCTGATACGAAGTTCGACGCTTTATCTGTGGAGCCACGCGGGCGTGGAAGATGTGAGAGAGATATAAATGAAATTGTAAATAAATATAAGTCTGCTGACATTATTTTCCAGCTAGAAAACCGAGAGTATATCGTAGATTTTTACTTTTCTTATATACATATTGTATAAGGAAAGTATTGTGACGGGGTCGAAAATTCGAATTCGAGTTTTCGACGGGAGAGCACGTTTCAAGCATCCCTGATCACTAATCAAACATTTTTGAAGTGATGTCTGTGTGTGTGTGTGAAAGTATGTGTGTGTGTGTGAAAGTATGTGTGTGTGTGTGTCAGTGAGACTTTGGAGACGATAACTGACGAACGAATGAACCGATTCGAACGAAATTTGGTACAAAAATCACAATCTGTAAGCACTGGAAGCCTATTGTTTTTATACGCAATCCAATGTTCAGAACCGCCCTAAATTTTTGAGTGAAATTTTGAAAAATTCGTCAAAAAATCAAAACTGCTAATAAAGTTACGCAAATAGACATTTCTCATGTAATTTTTCATTAGAAAACGATTGACATAAATTTTAGAACGCTAACACGAACCGTTCTCGAGATATTGCACATTTTTCAAAAAAATTATCAAAATGTCATAAAATAAAAAAAAATATTTCCTATTGAGAAGCATGTTCACTTTTCATGTGTAACACCATGCGATAAATTGGGTGACATCATTCTCGTGGATCTAGCTCGTTCCATTCATGAAAAAAGATACTTTGAGTAATACGTTTGTATTTGAACGCCAATAGTTATTTATCTGCTGTAAGAATAACATATTTTTTCGTCCATAACGCTTGGCGAAATTTTGGCCACGACTTTTTAATTGTTGCCATATTAGCAAAACTCTCGCCAAATGGATAAAAATGACGCTAAATCAATCAAAATGACAACTAATTGAAGAAAATTCAATATCTTGAAAATAATATAAATATCTACTATAAGAATAACATTTTTTTAACTGTAAAAGTAGTAAATTCACTGCATTATATAAGGAAAGACTTTTTTAATATCAGATTTTTTTAACAAGAACCATAAGTAAGTATAATAGATAAGTAAGCATCTCTATCAAATGGAAAGATATTAATATTTGTTTATTGTGAATAAAATGGTACAACAGAAAAGTTAATCATCTGCGACAGAATCCGTACCTGCAATCCTCTGATTCGAAGTCAGGCGCCTTATTCTATAGGCCGTGAGATTAATAAAAATGAAATTGGAAATACATTTATGTCTGATAAAATTATTTTGCAGATGTAAATCAATTAATTTTGCATAGATATTGCTTCAAGAAACATAAGTATATAAAACAGAAAGAAAACATTTGGATCATTATAGAAAAATTATACTCTATACATATTGTTAAACACGTTAACAGTGTTGGAAATAACATTTATGTTACTGTCATGATAACTTTCTACTAGCGTCAACAAACAATCGCTCGTGGAATATTTCCAAAATGAGCGAACTGAAATGAAAGAAATACTTTTGCGTATGGACTAATTGACTTTTTACCGATGTCTTACATACGTTTTATGAGTTTATTTTTGTATGGCAACACTAATAAAAATGTTAATGGCACTATGATTTGATGTTCGGTTTTTCTGCGGCGAATTGAGCATTGTATCTTTCGCTTTGTGTATTAAAAGATGCTAATTATTTTGAAAAGATATTCCTGTGGGATAATTTTATTTGCTTCATGTGTTTTAGTTTCGACAACTGCTAAAGCATCTGGTTGATGCACAAGAGCCCCAAATGTATTTCAATAATTGTGTTACGGTTTCTAACGTAATATATTTGATTCCCAACGTGGGGCGAAATTTTAGCAGTTGATTTTTCGAAAGCAAATTATGAATTCTTTGAAAATAAAACGCAAAGGACGTAGAATCTCCTTTACGGCTTGCCATAGCAAAATTAAACAATTTCTTCGTAAGGAAAATCCTGAATCGAAAGTACTTTTGATTTTGAAGACGCAATTGATGGATAAATTTGAACATCTGACTACCTGTCAGGATGGAATATCTAACAGGATTTTGCAAGATGAAAATTCGGAGGAAATATTTGCAACAGACTTGGAAGCAGTTGAGGAATATAGAGACAAATATTGTGCAGCCCTATCCGAAATCGAAACCACGTTGTTTGATTCTTCGCTTCCGAAAGAAGTGGCAGAAAAAAGAAAGTTCAAGCTGCCTAAAATTGAGTTAAAGAAATTTAGCGGGGAGGCAAATGATTTTCTGTCGTTTTGGAGTCAGTTCGAGAAAATACATATTGATGAAAGTTTGCCAGCTGAAGACAAATTTCAATATTTACTACAGGCATTTGTCCCGAATTCAAAGGCAGGCAGAATCATGGAACGTTTTCCTGCGACTGCTGCAAAATATCCTAAAGACGCGCAGCAGCTGAGGGAATGCTTCGAACGGGAATATTTACTTGTACAGATTTACGTACGAGAACTTTTGCCCATGGTGATGAAGAACGCTATTAGAGGACGAGCGAAAACGGAACTCCTGATCCTCTACGACGAATTGGGAGGAAAACTACGTGCATTGGAGAGCTTAGGAAGGACGCAGGAGAAGTGCGGAGACTTTCTTACGCCTCTTGTGGAATCGTCTCTTCCTGAGAATATACTTGTTGCCTGGGAGAGGAGCCGAAGCAGAACAGATTCTTCTTTGCCAGCTGATCGAACTTTAGAAAATTTAATGGGCTTTCTGAAACAGGAAGTTATGGGTGATGAGATGGTTGTGCTCGCTCGTACCAGGTTTGGAGCTAACCATGCCAAGAAATCAAAGGAGTTTAAGGAGCGTACTTACGAAATCGCATCTGTTGCAGCCTTAGTGAGCACTAATGCACAAAATTACTCAGGTAGGAAGTTTTTTAATTGTCTTTTTTGTGATAAAAAACATCCCAGTCAAGACTGTTTTTATGCCAGAAGATTAAATATTGAAGAGAAAAAGAAAGTTTTGGCGAAGAAAGGTGCTTGTTTTTTTTCTTGTTTGCGTCTGGGACACACTTCAAGAGCTTGCCAATTTAAAAACAGATGCATTAATTGCAATAGAAATCATTTTGTTTTGATGTGTCCTGACCGTGAAACAAACACAAGTGATAACAAAACAGGAGTTGACACAACTAAAATTTTAACCGATAGTTATACTGTTGAGCCTGTGTTATTAATGACTTTGATAGTTAAGATTAAGACTATAAAAGTGAAATAATGGTTAGAGCTCTTATAGATACTGGGTCTCAGCTCTCCTATTTAAGCACCAGAGTGATTAATAAGCTTAAACTGAAACCAAAACGAAAACAAAATCTTGTGCATAGCTTATTTGGGGGGAGAAAATCTAGACCATGTTTACATGAAGAATATGAAATTGAGATTCTTGATTTGCCAAATATCTGTTCTGTTAATGTTCATGTTCTATCAGAAGATAAAATATGTTGTTGTTGAAACCCAGACCGTCCGACCTACCAGAAAGGTGTAAGGTAACTGTTTGGACGGTCGGGAAGTGCCACCCAATTTAGACCGGAACCCAGTGGGGGAGGCATCCACAGGGACCGTACCCTCCTTCCCCTACCACCAACCTCTCGGAAGGACTTTCGGACCCACATGTTTAACGTGATCGTACTCCGCATGAACACGGCGGCAGTTTTGGCAGTGGCTGGAATCGAACCCGGGCCTACCGAGTGCAACTCCAGCGCTCTAACCAATGGGCAGAAGATAAAATATGTGAATTTGTTCCGAAAGCTAGAACAGTTTTAACTTTGAAGGAGTTAAAAGAAAGTAATTTGATGATACCAGATGTGAATTTCCCAGATTATGAAATTGATTTACTTTTAGGAGCTAATGTTGCTGGATCAATCATGACTAGTAATTCTAATAAATTGAATTCAGGATTAGTTGTTTTAGAAACAAAACTGAGTTATACTTTGATGGGAAAAGAATATATCTCTGATAAATGTGAAGTTATACCCGAAGCGAATGCTGCTAAGAGTAATTCATGTTGTAGTATATCTAGTGTTTTAACATTGCATTCTAAGAACTTTGTTAATCATTTGTGGGACCTTGATGTTATTGGTATAACGGATCCATGGGAAAATGCTAAAAAGAAGTTAATTTTTTCTGATTCTGTCAAGCAATTTCAAGATAATTTAACTATTCTTCCTAATGGAAGGTATGAGTTGTTGTTACCCTTCAAATACGATACTCAGTTACCAGATAATAAAGACTTAGCTTTGGAGAGGTACAAAAATATGTGTAAACGGGTAGCGAAGAAAAACTTCTTAAAATATTATGTGGAAGTGTTTAATGAATGGGAAAGATTGAAAATCATTGAAAAGGTTCCTGTTAAAGAGATAGATAAAAGTGGGCATTATTTACCCCATAGGCCCTTGATCAACTAATCGAGTTAGACTTCTAAAATTAGACCTGTGTTTGACACTTCTGCCAAAGACAGTAACGGCCCTTCCTTGAATGACTGTTTGATTAAGGGCCCTAATTTGATAGAATTGATTCCGGACATAATTAATAGATTTAGATTATATAACATTGGGCTCTCAGCAGACATAGAAAAGGCGTTTTTACAGTTGAGTATCGCACTGGAACATCGAGATTTTTTGCGATTCATCTTTCCTTCTGAATCTGAGAACGTTATTGTCTATAGACATTGTAGAGTAGTATTCGGTGTCACAACCAGTCCTTTTCTTTTAATGGCATCATTGCATCATTTGTTTGAGAATGCTGCTGTAGAATATTATGACATGGTTTTAAAGCTTCAGAATTCTTTTTATGTGGATAACTGCGTAACTGGAGTGTCTAGTCTGGAAGAGTTATTTCATTTTGTACCTCAAACTCAAAAATTGATGAAAAATGCATGTTTTAATTTGCGAGAATGGGAAGGTAATATTTTCAGTCCCTATCTATCCAATTCTACTGGTGATACTTCTCTTTCGGGAATGGTATGGAACCTAGATCAGGATATTTTAAGATGCAATGTTCCGACAAAGATAGATCCTGAACAAGATCAAACTAAGAGAACTGTTTTATCTATTGTGCAACGAATTTTTGACCCTCTTGGTTTGTTATGCCCTGCTACTCTATTACCCACGCTATTGTTACAAGATGTATGGAAGAGCAAATTACCATGGGATATTCTTTTGCCCCTTAATATACAAAAGGAATTTTCCAATTGGTGCAAGGAAATGCCGATTTTTTTCTGAATTACAAATTCCTAGACACTTGGAGACAAACGAAACTTCAGAATTGCATATTTTCGTTGATGCTTGTAAAAGATCATATGGAGCCTGTGTATTTAAAAGGTCGGTAGTCTCCGGTGAAATTAAAGTTCAGCTTGTGAGAGCCAAAGCAAGAGTCGCACCGATGAAAGACATGTCTATACCAAAGCTAGAACTAATGACCTGTTGCATAGGAACTAGATTAGCTCATTCAATAAGATTGGCATTTGATTTACCCAATATAAGTTGCACGTTTTGGAGTGATTCTATGACTGCCCTGTGGTGGATCTGAGAACATGGAGAGTGGTCCGTTTTTGTGTTCAATCGAATTAAAGAAATTCGCAAATTAACGTCTCCCGAACACTGACGACATATTCAAGGGAAAAAAGAATCCTGCAGATCTTGTTTCTCGAGGTTGCACACCACAAGAGTTGGTTAAGTCACAATGGTGGAATGGACCCCAGTGGATGTATGAAAGTTCAGAAAACTGGCCGTCCAATGAAAACTTTTGCGAAAATGAAGTCGAATTAAAAAGACGTAAGGTTAATTTGAGCAATTTGAACTTAGAATCTGAAAATCCCCCGTGGTATAATGTGAGATTTTCCAGTTTTGAGTCAATCATTCAACTTACAGCATGGGTTCAGCGTTTCACTAATAATTTAAGAAGAGAGCTAGCTCAGTGAAAGAAAATTTGGTAAACTCCCTTTTCAAGAAAAGGAAGACGCAGAGAAGTTTTTAATTAAACAGTTACAATCTTCATTTTTGTCAAAGGCTTGTGTTCCTATATTGTTGGTTTTGAGACCCAGGCCGTCCAACCTACCAGAAAGGTGTAAGGTAACTATTTGGACGGTCGGGAAGTGCCACCCAATTTAGACCGGAACCCAGTGGGGGAGGCACCCATAGAGCCCGTACCCTCCTTCCCCTACCACCAACCCCTCGGAAGGACTTAAGGACCCACATGTTTAACGTGATCGTACTCCGTATGAACACGGTGGCAGTGTGCAAATACAGCGCGCAAACCACAGGGCTACCGCGCCCGAAATGTGCCAACAGCGCGCGGTGTTCCCAGGTAGTCACCCACCCAAGTACTAACCCCGCCCGATGCTGCCTGACTTCGGTGATCTAACGAGAACCGGTTTTTTCAGCATGGTACGGCCGTTGGCCCTTGTGTTCCTATGTGTAACACTTTCACGGATGAAGACGGAGTTTTCCGAGTTAAAACGCAGATTACCGAACGCATTGATAATCTTTATTTTATATCTCCTATATTGTTACCTGATAAATGTATACTGACTAAACGGATAATTGAACATTATCATGAACTAAGTTATCATGCAGGAACTCAGATTCTGTTAAGTATTTTACGAGAAAAGTTCTGGATTGTCAATGGAAGGAGAACTGTTTGTAGTATTGTAAATAAATGTATGAAGTGTAAACGCTTCAAAGCAAAAGCTCTACTTTCAGATCCAGTGTCATTGCCTGCTGATCAGGTCAAAGATGTCTGCGTTTCCGAAATAATTGGCATAGGTTTGACTGGATCCCCTATACATTGCGTGGAGATAAAACATGGATATTTTAATTTACATGCGCGATTTACAGAGCTGTGCACTTAGAGTTAGTGACATCTTTAAATACCGATACTTTTCTTCTCGTTTTTCGCCGTTTTGTTGCTAGAAGAGGCCGACCGAGAATAATCTACTCGGACAATGGAACAAACTTTAAAGGAGCATACAATAGCTTATGTGAAATTGATTGGCACAAAGGTTTGAACGAAGCTGACTTGTATCTTATCTCCTGGAGATTCAATCCACCTACCGCTGCCTGGTGCTGTTGATGGTTGGAGAGGTTAATCAGAACCTTAAAAGGACTTTAGGAAGAGCTGTTTTATCTTATGAAGGGCTGAACACAATCTTGTGCGATTGCGAATGTATCATAAACTCCCGTCCGCTGACCTATCTGTCTGAAGACGCAGACGATTTATGTCCGCTTACACCGGCTACTTTTTTACTTGAAAACTCAAAATCCAAAGTAACCGATGTTGATCAATTCGATGCGAAGCACTGTCGCAAAGGAATAAGATACCGAATGAAACTATTAGAAGAATTGAGAAGATGTTTTCGACAAGAATATCTTAGTCAGCTGATTCAGAGACAGATTCAAAAAGTTCAGCATCCCAGAGTAAAGTTAAGGGAAACAGTGTTGATTGGAAATGGCTGTAAAAAACATTTAAATTGGCCACTTGCTAAGGTAATACAGTTGATACCTGGCAAGGATGGGTGTAAGTACGCACTGTTAAACTAAAAACTCTAAATAGTGTTCTGACGAGACCTATCCAAAGAATTTATCCCCTTGAGTTACATTCTAACGATTCTTTAGATTGTTTCTTGCAGGTTACGAAGGAGGTTACCCCTGCATCAAATACTCTGAACGAGGAGGGTCCCAAATCTGAACAGCCTGTAACTTCTACACTCTTGCCTCGTGTTTCTCGAACTGGTCGTGTCATCAAGAACCCCCCAGAAAGTGGATCTTCACAATGCTATTGAGCCGGCCGTCCAAATAGTTGCTCAAGTCCCCAGGATGAGTCGGACGGTCTGGGCCTTCAACAATGCTATTGAGGTTTTGAGTCCTCCAGGGTCGACTCAAAAGGTGGGAGAATGTTGGATTAATATTTATGTTACTGTCATGATATCTTCCTACTAGCGTCAGCAAACAATCGCTCGTGGAGTATTTACAAAATGAGCGAACTGAAATGAAAGAAATACTTTTGCGTATGGACTAATTGAATTTTTACCGATGTCTTACACACGTCTTAAGAGTTTATTTTTGTATGGCAACACTAATAAAAATCTGATGTGGGCAGCACATGACTTTCCCTGCAGACTTATATCCACGTTCTCTTTATTTTAATTAAATTTAATTCACGTTTAATTCAATTTTCGTTCTCATTTGATAACTGGACTTATTTTCAAAGTTGGCGTAGAGAAAATATGAAAAAATCAAAATATCTCGAGAACGGCTAGTCCTAGTGTAATAGGGTTGATCTTATTCCTTTCTTTGTTAAAATTTACGTATTAAACAAGCATTTAATGGATATATTTGATTATACGTAGTTTTTTATTTTAGATTTTGGCGATTTTTGCAGGCCATTTTGCAAAAAAAGGCAGATTATTTTTTACTGAATCCTACCAAAATCTAATCAGCACTAAGGTGACCCACAAGTGACTTATACCAAATTTTGTGAAATTTGGTCCATTAGTTTTTCAGCTAGAATGGATACAAGCTTTTGCGGGCCATTTTGCGAAAAAAGGCGGGTTCTTTTATTACGAATCGTATCAAAAACAAATCAGCACCAGACTCACCCACAAGGGACTTACCTAACAAATTTTATGAAATTAGGTCGATTAGTTTTTCAATTAGAGTGGATACAAAATCTGCACAGACAGACAGACAGACAGACACACAGACTCACAGACACACACACAGACGTCACGCTAAAAATGGTTTTTTCGTATTCTAGAGGTCTTGAAACGTGTAGATCCGTCGAAAACTCGAGTTGCGATTTTCGGCATGATTCCAATACTTTCCCTATACATTACCATGTATTGCAGGGAAAGTAAAAATGTTAATGGCACTATGATTTGATGTTCGGTTTGCTGCGGCAAATTAAGCATTCTATCTTTCGTTTTGTGTATTAAAAGATGCTAATTATTTTGAAAATATATTCCTGAGTGATAATTTTATTTGCTTCATGTGTTTTATTTTCGACAACTGCTAAAGCATCTGGTTGATGCACAAGAGCCCCAAATTTATTTCAATAATTGTGTTACGGTTTCTGACAGAGTTCGAACCTGCAAACCTCTGATTCGAACTCAGACGTTTTATTCTATAAGCCGTGGGGTTAATAAAAATGAAATTGAAAATACATTTATGTCTGATAAAATTATTTTGCAGATGGAAATCAATTAATTTTGCATAGATATTGCTTCAAGTTTCTGTTTTATAAGTATATAAAACAGAAAAAGAAAATATTCGGATCATATAGATAAATTATATTCTATACATATTGTTAAACACGTGGACAGAGTTCGAACCTGCAAACCTCAGATTCGAAGTCAGACGACTTATTCTATAGGCCGTGAGATTAATAAAAATGAAATTGAAAATAAATTTATGTCTGATAAAATTATTTTGCAGATGGAAATCAATTAATTTTGCATAGTTATTGCTTCACGAAACATAAGTATATAAAACAGAGAAAGAAAATATTTGGATCATATAGATAAATTATACTCTATACATACTGTTAAACACGTGGACAGACTTCGAACTTGCAAACCTCTGATTCGAAGTCAGACGCCTTATCCTACATGTCGTGAGATTAATAGAAGTGAAACTGAAAATACATTTGTGTTTGATAAAATAATTTTGCAGATGGAAATCAATTAATTTTTCATAGATATTGTTCAACGTGGCCTAGCGGATAATTTGCGAGATTGTTGAAAATGACATTGAAAATATTTTTACGTCTGCTAAAATAATTGTCCAGCTAGAAAACAAAGAATAATCGTAGATTTTGTAACAAGAAACATAATTAAATATAAAAGATATATACAGAACATACAGACGCCTTATCCGTTGGACCGCCCGGACGCGGAATGTGAGAAAGATAGAAATGAAATTAAAAAATCTGATGTGGGCTGCACATGACTTTCCCTGCAGACGTATATTAACGTTATCTTTATTTTAAATAAATTTATTTCACTTTTAATTCAATTTTCGTTCTCATTCGGTAACCGGACTTATTTTCAAAGATGGCGCAGAGAAAATACGGAAACTAAAATATCTCGAGAACAGCTAGTCCTAGTGTAATGGGGTTGGTCTTATTATTTTTTTCGTTAAAAATTACGTATTAAACGAGTATTTAATGGATATATTTGAGTATACCTAGTTCTTTAGTTTAGATTTTGACGATTTTTGCGGGCCATTTTGCCAAAAAAGGCAAGTTTTTTTTTTCGAATCGTACCAAAATCTAATCAGCACCAGAGTAACCCACAAGTGACTCATCTACCGAATTTTGTGAAATTCGGTTCAGTAGCTTTTCAGTTAGAGTGGATACAATATCTGCACAGACAGACAGACACACAGACAGACAGACAGACACACAGACACACACACAGACGTCACGCTAAAAATGGTTTTTTCGTATTCTACAGGTCTCGAAACGTGTAGATCCGTCGAAAACTCGAGTTACGATTTTCGACATGATTCCAATACTTTCCCTATACATTACCATGTATTGCAGGGAAAGTAAAATATATATATGTCAGATAAACGCATTTTTCAGATTGAAAAAATAATATATCATAGATTTTGTTCCAACAAATATAAAGAAATACAACAGATAAATAAGCATCTCTATCAAATGGAAAGGTATTAATATTTACTTATTATTTAGAAAATGGTATAACAAACCGAGATACACGTCCCCAACAGTATTCGAAATTGCAATCTTCTGTTATGAAGTCACACGTCTTATCCGTTATGCCAAGTTGACGGCTAATGTTGCAAATCAGCCGTCAGATAGATATACATGAAATTGAAAATATATTTATGTCTGCTCAGATAATTTTCCAGCTAGAAAACAAAAGAATTTTCGTATATTATTTAACAAGAACCTTAAGTAAGTATAACAGATAAATAAGAATCTCTCTCAAATAGAAATTCATTAATCTTTCCTTATTGTAAAAATACGGTACAACAAATAGAAATACACGCCGCGAAAGGATTCGAATCTGCAATCTTTTGATTCGAAGTCAGGCTCCTTATCCGTTAGGCCACGCGAACGCGGAATTTGTGAGGTAGATAGAAATGAAATTATAAATATATATATGATTGCTAAAATTATTTTTCAGATAAGAATGCATCATAGATTTTGTTCCAACAAATATAAGGAAATAAAACAGAAGAATAAGAATCATTATCAAATGGAAAGGTATTAAAATTTACTTATTGTTAAAAAATGGCACATCTAAAACGTTATTGAAAATGTACAAAATGTGTTAGTCACGAAATTATTACCTTTTTATAGGGACCAATATAGATTTCTTATTACCGCTCAATATTAAATGAATATGAATGAATAAATCACATTGTAATAGGTATTTCATGCTTCAGAGTGTTTTTGCTTTTAAAAATTCACAAATTGAATAACAATTTTTGTGGATTTAATTTGAAGTTTGACTTATATATAATAAGAAAGTGATATAATTTAAAAAATTTTCTTGAATATAACAAATCTCTCAAAATTTTCAGTGCTTCAGATATTTACAATTCCGAATATAAATTATAAAATTTTTGTTTTGGGTCATGCAAGTTTCTTTAACACTGCCATGTGCAATGTCTGAAAATTTCCAGCTTTTGCAAAACTCATTTCCCAAAAAATCTGGTTGCAACACGAATTGCATTTTATCAGTCCTAATAATGAAGTGATTTCACCACCTATATTGGTGACATATTTAGTTTGTGACATTAAAGATGAGGATAAGCATTTCGAGAAGAAACTCTTAGTTTGCGAGATTGTACATGGTGTCAAAAATTAATATATGCGATCTCTTTCATTGCAGAGCTGCAAATCATACAAACGAACTTGAATAATATAGATCAAAAACTATTTAGAAGCATTCAATGCAGTTCCCTCATAAATGGTAAGATTAAAAGGATTCTCATATTGCATCAAAAGTGACAAAATAATACAGAATGTAAACAGCATTTAAATTATTGGAATATGCATGTCCTTTTTACGGGTTTTTAACTGATATTTGGGAGAAAGAGCATATAAAACTGTTTTGTTTATTATTTTAATAAAATGAAATTTTATTTTGTAAAGTCCATTGCACCATGCGAAAAACCTTTACATTATCGACACAATTTTGCGAAAGTACAAAGAAAAATACATCAGGATATTGCCTAAGTTATGACAGTGAATTTCGAGGAAAGAAAACAAAATTTTCAATAAATTGACATTGATCATAAAATCTAGTATGTTTTAAAACTAAACAGGTATGGTCGTCCATATGGTAGAGATGTTTGATGGTTCTCAACCATTTTATCATTTCTTCAAACGAAGATTCGTATGCATAACATGTTCAAGTAAATCAAGCTTATAGAAGTAACGGATTGATGATAATCTGGCACGTAAAGACATTTTGAGTAATTTGATAGACGAGCATAAATTCTAAAAATTCTGAATGGAATGTACGCCTTTTTCTTGATTGGACATTAATTTGAACATAAGATAGGATGTGATAATGTATATAACACATTTCCTCTCATCATTGGAACAACATATATGCTAATATAACTTGGAACGTGCGAAGAACTCATCTTGAAGACACGTTTAATTATTCTTCTGAGTACTTATTGGCTTAGAAATTAATTATCAAGAGTAATGAAAGCTACAAAATTTAAAGAAAATATAAAGCAAAAAAACTTAGGATGCTAATGTTGGAAACCAAAATAAACATAAAGAACTACTATTATTAATTACAATAATTATCCTTCTCATTAATTATTTCAGCGGAGGGACCATGTGAGACCAGTATGAAAATACCTAAAATGTGGTTAGGTCCAGATATAATATTTGAGGAACACATACCTTCAAGTCTGGCTTGGACATTATTAGCAGCACGTACTTCATATCGTCCTTATTACTAGCATTAACTCGTAGTTTAATGCATGGACACGTAAATTCGTCGATCATATTGTACTGCTGATTCAAACACTCGCACTTATGTCATTCTCGTAGTCATATCTGTATTTGCCAAGTCATGCGTATATATCCTTAACTGAGTATCATCATCGTTATATCATCATCGTTATATCATCATGTCGCACCAGTATATCAACGAGTGTCTGCTCAAGTGCCATTCTTAAATCACAGGTTGTGGCTCTTTTCCCTCGTTGGTGTTACTCCACCTTTGCTTTGATTGGCAGTCTTCACAGGGACGCCTCAAGCATCTTCTCCATTGAACAGCCTTTTTATCCAATGTCGTTACTTCACATTTTCTTAAGAGTTCTACCCCTCTTCTGTCCTGACACCCCTAAATTTATGATTTTCTGACCTCTGGGTTCACGTGCTGTAAACCTCGGCGGCATTCAGAATGGAAGTATTGTTTGCCGTTTCAGACACAATTAATTATGTACATAAAACTGTCTCACCAAAGCAAGTGTGTGATCTATTTCTGGTCTCACAGCTAAAAACGGTATCTTTCCCACCAACTTTAATATTTGAATTCAGTCTTACAGTAAACAGAATGAGAAATGGATAAATTTAGCGGTTATAGAATCAACCCTAAAGACTTACGTTCTACACAGAATCGGCATCAAACCATCAACACAGATAAAAATAGTTTTGTATTATTTGACCTTGTTCCTGTTAATCTTAAATAATAAAGGTATATTCTATATATCTCTTCACATTTGGAAAACTTTTAATAGATGCAATTGCTTTTCATATTTTATTAATTTACGAGGTAGATTATAAGATATTTTATATTAAATTGATCAGAAATCAATTCCAATTTTCAAGTCATTTTGTTTTTCCTTTTAGGAAATACGTGTTGCATCCATAGTTGAACTCCACAGCAATCTGCAATTTGTGATAACAGGGTACCTTGCATCTTTCTAGATTGTGTATTGAAATGTTCAGAGATGAATTAATGTAAATAAAGACACAGATAGCTGTTTTAAAAAATTTCTACTATTAACCGACTTCTTCCTAAACATATATAAATTTTATTTTCTGAGGGAAAAAATAAAAAATGTATATGAAAGTGTGTACGTAAATTTTTTCCTGACACCAATACGAAAGTTACTGATGAGTTTTGAAATTTTACGAGATGCCTACAAATGAAAGTACTTCATTTTATTATTGTATTTTTATTTATAAATTAAAATTCATTTAAATATTTAAACTTCTATATTTATAAATGTTTCCATTATACTTTATAAAATGCAAAATTACCGCAAATTTATGCACTGTCTTTGATGTGCTTAGACCAACTTTCGCGGTATGATATCCGCAGCAGTATACTTTAATTAATAAGGCGTACAATTTTGCCCAAAAAATTCAGAGATGTGGTCTGTACAGTCTCTGATCTGAGACTAGTTTCCATACAATCATATCGCGCATCTTAACTACATTAACCAAATCACAATCTGGACACATTGCTAAGAGTAAAGCAGTACAGATGTTGTCAACGGATCATATCTAGAAGCCAGTCTGAGACCATACTGACCTTCCGTGCATCTCCCCACCTAAGACACTTCCCAGTTAGTTAGATTGCTAAGAGCAAGATAGGAATAGATACGGCATGTCAGATTCGTATCCAGATACAAATCTCCTCACACCTTCCGTGTATCAGCTCAACCTTATCTCCGTACAATTTAAATAGATGAAAAACAGCCAGGCAGTTGATCCTAAGGATTCCTCTAAGCATTGCGCCATATGTCATAGCTCATGATACAGATTTGAGAAACCGCCATTACCACATTATTTTATCATGTTCATAGAAAATGCAGAAATCTCTGAAAGATCTATGAACATGCCCTGGGAAAGATACCGGTGGAATATCTTTCTTCACCCTCAGAATGAGTTATCGCTAAGTGCCTATGGATATAGTAACTTTGCGATATCCAATTCGTTAAGTTCCCGTATAATAGAAATTGCAGGGTTATTTCAAATAATATCAATGCACAATGATATCTACGTTAAACGCTCAGAGGAATACTCGAATCCAATGTAAAAATACGTGTCTTTAAATATATAACATCTGTTCTCCACTAATTAATATTTCTGGAAGATAAACTTTTTTAATTTGTTGATTTCAAAAGACATTTTTATTGTAAAAGAAATAAAATACTTGATTGCATTTTGTTCTTGACTGGATGTTTTATAATTAAAAGACAATCATAAAACTGCAGATATAACTCAATTTATAATAAAAACGAGAATATTATTTGAAGCCCTTCAAAACGTTCCCTTCAAACAGCCAGATGAATAAGTGTCTCGTAATCTATATAGTTTTATAAAATTTGTTCAAAGAGTATCATTTTTGTCAAATCACTAGAAAAGAGCTGTTAAAACAGAGACAATGACCTAATCAAAAATTGATATGTCATACAAATATAGTGTGAGACCAGAAATTGTTCTCACATGAGCCATTTTTATTTGAGTATTTATGGTGCCCAGAACGGCTAACAAAGATATAGTCTAGCTGGCGCCGGGGTTTACGACAACGTGAACTTTTAGGTCAAATGCTATAAATTTAGGTGTGCCAGACCACAGGGGCTGAGAGGGGCTGTGAAGTGATGTCATTGGGTTCAGAAGAACCAGTGAGCGCCAAGGGGAAGAAGGGCGGAGCTACCCCCCCCCCCGCCGCCGAAGGAACCACAAGTAAAAATAAGATTTACGAAAGGAGCGAAGTGAATATGACCTAGCAGACATGACTTAGGAGTTGCAGTTAGAGTACGAGTATTTACACTATCATGACTTAAGAGGAAAGAAATCAGAGTTCGGAGCCACACACCCCAGAGTTGTGGACGAAATACACGAGTTTCAGTTATAGGCAAAATGAGAGTGCAGTAGCATACGAAAGACAACGAGGAGCAGAAATTGAGATCAGACATGAAAGAAAATAATCACGAATTTTGACTTAAAGTACGAGTAGATCTTGAGTGTCCCGTAAAGGACTCTATGTGCGAGTGCATTAGTAGTACGAGGAGGAGCCACACACCACAGAATTATGGCAGTATAAGACTGATGCAAGCGAGATGATGAGCCCAAGACTAAACTTGAAGGTATGTGCTCACAATAACAGGTCCTAGACAACAACGGTAAAACTAAGTCGCATATCTCCCCTCGCTAAAATAATCAAATGAAAATTGATAATAAGTGAAAATTGATATTTATGAAAATTGGTGCTTTTGATAAATTGATGTTGTTAATAAAGGATATTATTTAAGTTTTAAAATAGTCTAATCTTTACATATTAATTAATAATTCTTTTCAGGACTTACACATAAGTTAAATAATTGGTGGGTTATTGCTTAAATACAACGCACTTTTAATCATTAAAATTAAAGATAAACATTTAATATTAATATAGTTTAAACCTAAACTTATAGACTTAACATAAATATAATTTTATATGCCACATATAGCTCTAGTTTGTTTAAAATTATTCTATTAATATAAATTGTGTTATTCAATTGAATTTATTACATTACAAATAGGGATGCAGAAATCACGGAAATTTTGAGAAGCAATAATAAAACCTGGAATTTTGAGGAATAAACCTAGAATTTTAGAAGCATTGAGAATTTTGATGGGAATAAACTTGTTTACGAGTTTTTTCCATGTTCTGGCTATTCCGGCACCTTACTCAGTTTAAACAATAATGATGGATGGCCATTTAGACAAATTTACTAAATATTTGTAATAATTTAAATTTAAAGTCTATTAAAATAACATATTTAAAAATTTGAATTTACAAAATTGTTATTGAAAAGGAGCAAAATTTGTTAGTCATCAAATGAAATTAATACATTTTTATAGGGACCAATTTAGATTTCTTATTATCGTTCAATATTTAATGAATATGAATGAATAAATCACATTGTAATAGGTATTTCATCGTTCGGAGTGTTTTTGCTTTTAAAAATTCTCAAATTGAATAACAATTTTTGAGGAATTAATTTGAAGTTTTACTTATATATAATAAGAATGTCATATAATATATATATTTTTCTTGAATCTAACAAATCTCTTAAAATTTTCCATGCTTCATATGTTTACAATTCCGAATGTAAAATATACATTTCTGCTTTGGGTCATGCAAGTTTCTTTAACACTGCAATGTGCAATGTCTGAAAATTTCCAGCTTAAGCAAAACTCACTTCCCAAAAAATTTGGTTTCAACACTCATTGCAGTTTATCAATCTTAATAATGAAGTGATTTCACCACCTATATTGTTGACATATTTATTTTGTGACATTAAAGATGAGTAAAAGCATTTCGAGAAGAAAGTGTTAGTTTGCGAGATTGTACATGGAGTCAAAAATTAATATATACGATATCTTTCATTGCAGAGCTGCAACTCATGAAAACGAACTTTAATATAGATCAATAACTATTTAGAAGCATTCCATATACTTCCCTCATAAATAGTGAGATAAAAAGGATTCTCATATTTCATCAAAATTGACAAAATAGTTCAGAATGCAAATAGTATTTAAAATATTGGAATAAGCATGTCCTTTTCACGGGTTTTTAACTGATATTTGGAAGAAACGATCATATAAAACTGTTTTGTTTATTATTTTAATAAAATAAAATTTTGTTTTGCAAAATTCATTTCACCATGGGAAAAACCTTTATATTATCGACATAATTTGATGAAAATATAAACAAAAATACATCAGGATATTGCCTAAGTTATGACAGTGAATTTCGAGGAAAGAAAACAAAATTTTCAATAATTTAACATTGATCATAAAATCCAGTATTTTTAAAAACTAAACATGTATGGTCGTCCATATGGCAGAGATGCTTGATGTTTCTAAACCATTTTATCATTTCTTCAAACGAAGATTCTTATGCATAATATGTTCAAGAAAATCAAGCTTATAGAAGTAACGGATTGATGATAATCAGGCAGGTAAGGACATTTTGAGTAATTTGCTAGACGGGCATAAATTCTAAAAATTCTGAATGGGATGTACGACTTTTTCTTGACTGAACATTAATCTGGACATCAAATGGGGTGTGATAATGTATGTAATACATTTCCTCTCGTCATTGGAACAACATATATGCTAATATAACTTGAACGTGCGAAGAACTCATCTTGAAGACACGTTTAATTATTCTTCAGAGTACTTATTGGCTTAGAAATTAATTATGAAGAGTAATGAAAGCTACAAAATTTAAAGAAAATACAAAGCAAAAAAACTTAGGATGCTAATGTTGGAAACCAAAATAAACATAAAGAACTACTATTATTAATTACAATAATATTCCAATAATATCCACACCAAATTATTGAGAGAATTAAAAAAATGCCATTGTCGACCCAAACCGTTCAACGTCGCATTGAAGATATGGCAAAAAATGGATATATGGCATTGAAGATATGGCAAACGCACAGGTCAAAAATGATTTGTCATCTAGTGACGTAATTAGCATTGCACTCGATGAAAAATCTCATACTCAGTGATAAACAATGGTTTTTAAGACTTTTGTTCTTAATAGACATAATGAACCATTATAATGATTACAACGTACAACTCCAAGGAAATAACCACACAATTTTGAAAATGTACGAGGAATGGAGGAGTTTTTGTTCGAAATTAATATTATTTGAAACTGACATAAAAACTACAATATTTCGTTTCTTTCTTTTACTAAAAAGCCAACATGAGAAAGGAAATAGCGATGAAAGCAATTAAATATGCTGGAAAGTTGTATTTTGAACATTAAAAGTGAATTTGAAAGTAGATTTCAAAGTTTTAAGAAGCACGGAGAAATGTTTACATTTATAATAAAGCCTGACGAAATAGAGGAAAATGTTTTAGATTTGCAGTATTTTGAATATCGGAAAATTAACAATTTCAGTTTTGAAATGATTGATTTTAAAAGTTCGACGTTGTGGACGGACAAATTCAAGACATTGCGAAAAGATTTAGAAAACACGGAAGATAATCATCTTCTCGTGACATCATTGTGTTGGATATCACTTCCAACGAAGTTTTCTGAAAACAAATTGGCTTTGCCAGTTTATCCGCGTTCGGTTCTACTTATAAATGTGAGCAAATATTTTCACATATGAAATTTATTTTTAGTAAGAACAGGAGCAGATTAACTACCGAAAATTCAGACGCTTGTATTCGCCTTAAGGTTACTAAGTATGAACCAGACTTGGCAAAATTGGCATCACAAATTTAGCACCAACGAAGCAATTTATAACGAAGAGAACGCTTATAAATAAAGTTCATAAATTATTAATGAGCTAAAATTGTGTAATTATATTTGTTTTTATAATAATTAGAATTATTTTTTTTATGTTCAGTTTAAAAAGAGTTTAAAAGCATATTGTAATAATTTTCTCAATAAAATTTATCTTATTATTCACTAACGGACAGTTTTAAAATGAAAATACCCATTGACCCGAAACGTCTTCTTAGTAGTTACATTTTGGTTGATTTTGAACAGCAGCCAAAAAACGTTGCCGACGCCTGTTCTAGAGTATTTTTTCTGCAGTCGATGGTAATCAACAGGTTCGTTTTATCATCAATATGGCTCAGAAAGACAACCAGTACCAACGGAAAAAAATATGATGTGGGCAGCACATGACTTTCCTTATATAATGCAATGAATTTACTACTTTTACAGTAAAGAAAAATATGTTATTCTTATAGAAGATACTTATATTCCTTCCAAGATATTGAATTTTCGTCAATTAATCGTCATTTTCATTGATTTAGCGTCATTTTTATCCTTTTGGCGAGGCGAGATTTTCATTAATTTGGCAACATTTAAAAAGTCGCCAAGTTGACGACATTCCGCCAAATTCGTCACCAAAATCACCAAGCCTTATGGACGGATAAATAAGTTATTCTTATAGCAGATAAATGATTATTGGCGTTCAAATACAAAAGTATTACTCAAAGTATCTTTTCTCATGAATGGAACGAGCTAAATCAACGAGAATGATGTCACCCAATTTATCGCATGATATTACATATGAAAAGTGAACATGTTTCTCAACAGGTAGTATGTTTTTTAATTTATGGGATATTTTGATAAATTTATTTGAAAAATGCGCAATATCTCGAGAAATGATCGTGCTAGCGTTCTAAAGTTTATGTCAATCGTTTTCTAAGGAAAAATTACATAAATGCCTATTTGCGTAACTTTATTAAAGGTTTTAATTTTTGATGATTTTTTCAAAATTTCACTCGAAAATTTAGGGGATTCTGAACATTCAATGGCGTTTAAAGACAATAGGCTTCCAGAATTCACAGATTGTAATTTTTGTCCCAAATTTCGTTCGAATCGGTCCATCCGTTCGTCAGTTATCGTCTCCACAGTCTCACTGACACACACACACACACACAGACATCATCTCAAAAACGTCTGATACCTGTTCAGGGATGCTTGAAACGTGCTCTCCCATCGAAAACTTGAATTCGAATTTTCAACCCCCGTCACAATACTTTCCTTATACATTATATGTATATAAGGAAAGTAATAAGGAAATATTTTTTAGCCTATTTCTCGTCCTATCTATATGCGAGTGTCCGGGCCGTAAGTAATGAAAAGCATCGTTCTCTGTGTACCCAAACCCGCCAGCAGTCTACTGCCGCATGCAAGAGTTCTTAACGATTCGCCCTTATTCTGGTGGAAAATGTGCAGTAACAAAAATGTGTTAGAAACTTATTGAGTCTATTGAAAACAGCGGTTTTAAATGATCCTGGATGATTTCAAAACTTGAAAGACATCATTATTACTTTTCTTATATACATAATGTATAAGGAAAGTATTGTGATGGGGTCGAAAATTCGAATTCGAGTTTTCGACGGGAGAGCACGTTTCAAGCATCCCTGATCACGAATCAAACATTTTGGAAGTGATGTCTGTGTGTGTGTCAGTGAGTCTGTGGAGACGATAACTGACGAACGAATGGACCGATTCGAACGAAATTAGGTAAAAAAATCACAATCCGTAAACACTGAAAGCTTATTGTTTTTAAACGTAATCGAATGTTCAGAACCCCCCTAAATTTTCGAGTGAAATTATGAAAAAATCGTCAAAAAATAAAAACCGCTAATAAAGTTACGAAAATAGACATTTCTTATGTAATTTTTCATTAGAAAACGATTAACATAAATTTTAGAACGCTAACATGAACCGTTCTCGAGATATTGCACATGTTTCAAAAAATTATCTAAAAGTCATATAAAATAAAAAAATATATATTTCCTATTGAGAAACATGTTCACTTTTCATATGTAATACCATGCGATACATTGGGTGACATCATTCTCGTGGATCTAGCTCGTTCCATTCATGAGAAAAAATACTTCGAGTAATACTTTTGTATTTGAACGCCAATAGTCATTTATCTGCAATAAGAATAACTTATTTCTCCGTCATTAAAGCTTGGCGAGATTTTGGCGACGAATTTGGCGGAATGTCGCCAACTTGGCAACTTTTTGAAATGATGTTAAATTAACGAAAAACTCGCCAAATAGATAAAAATGACGCTAAATTAATGACGACTCATTGATGATGACGACATGGAAAATGACGACTCATTGACGAAAATTCAATATCTTGGAAAGAATATAAGTATCTACTATAAGAAAAACCTATTTTTTTTACTGTAAGTAGTAAATCCATTGTATTATATAAGGAAAGTCATGTGTTGCCCACATCAGATTTTTTTTACATAGATTTTGTCAGGAAAATATCTGCCAGGCTGAAAAAATTGCAATAATCCGTTTTGTAAACACCTTACAACATCATAGTTGAAAAGTACTTATGACTTTATTCATTCTGTCTTTCTGTCTGCCTGCCCGTTTGCACGACAACTGTCGTAAAATTGTTTTTATCAAAATGAAATTTTGGTATGTTGTTGAGACGGTCTGTGGAACATATGGGAATGTAAATGAATAATATCATCCAATTACATTTGGATTGAACACGGGTTGAAAAAATGAAATGCATTGAACACTGTGGGACCTAATTTTTCAAACATTTTTTAAGCGAATTTAAAATTCACAAATTGCTTCGAAAGTTTTAGGAAATATTCAAATTATCCCATAAAATATATAAAAAGTATTTCAACAAAATATGTTTGGTAGTTTTTAAATAAAAATTAAAATAATAATTACACCCATATTAAATGAAGAGATCACGTGATCCACTACAAAATAAAATATAGCATCCATCTTTTTTCCCAGTGTCAAAATCGTGATTTTTAAAGTTCTTTTCTTTTTATATTTAGTGTTGCATCCATCCTGAAACCGCATTATTTTTACGTAATTTCTGTACATTTATATTCTGCGCAAATGTAACTACAATATTGAGTTTAACTGATCATCAAACTTTGATTATTTCTACAACGAAGCCTAATTTTAACGTATGCAGAATGTAAACACATCAAGCTGTAAGATGAGTTGTATAAGAATTGCTGAATATTTTTAATGCAAAATAATTTAACTCTGAAGTCTGGAATATAGCTGATATGAATGAAATATTCATTGATTTTACTTAGAGAAGCAGACGATTTTGTAGCATTGCCTTTTTCGATAAAATTGTAAGCAAGGAATTAGAAAGTATTTTTACCTCCATGGTTTTAAGTTTTTAAGTAAAATAAATTATTGCAGTATTGTGATAATTTTAAAAATATCACCGCTGAATGAAAGGAATATAATAAAAGTGTATGAATGAAATATTCACAGGTTTACACAGAGTACCAGGCGATTTATATTTCGATGACGTCACTTGAATAAAGTTCATTTTTTCGATGAAGTTTTAAGTTTTAAAATAGAATAAATTAGCGTAGTATTGTGATAATTTAAAAATATCGCCGCTGAATGTATCATTTTTTAGTGATGTATAAATAAAATTGCATTGCAGTTGGAAAGTGTTTTTCTTTGATCTTTCTTGTTTACCCAGTGGGGGAGGCATCCACGGTCCCTGTGGATGCCTCCCCCACTGGGTTCCGGTCTAAATTGGGTGGCACTTCCCGGCTGTCCAAACGGTTTCCTTACACCTTTCTGGTAGGTCGGACGGTCTGGGTCTCAACAACAACAACAACGTTGCTCCAGTTTTCCTTAGTTTCTTCTATGGTTTGTTTTTGAAACTATTAAAAACAGGCAAACGATACTGGCTAAAGGTTAATTTAACACTTAAATAAGGTAAACAAGAAAGATCAAAGAAAAACACTTTCCAACTGCAATGCAATTTTATTTAAACATCACTAAAAAATGATACATTCAGTGGCGATATTTTTAAATTATCACAATACTACGCTAATTTATTCTATTTTAAAACTTAAAACTTCATCGAAAAAATGAACTTTATTCAAATGACAAGTATAAGCACAAATAAAATGATAATGCAGCATACAACTGTTTCGAGCATACTTTGGATCCCCTTCCTCAGTGAAAGAGAGCCAACGAACCCAAAGTCCAAAAGAGGAATGACGAAGGGGATCCAACGTATCCTCGAAACAGCTGTATGCTGCATTATCATTTTATTTGTGATTATACACGCTGCTCAAGTTTTCCTTCTCCTTTCAAAGTGTATTTTACTCATGGAAAAAACTGTTTTAAACCCCTGATTTCTATGCATCAATTCAACTTGTCAACTGCTTCTAGATTCATGAATTGTGATGATCAAGAGAGTATCAATAAGTCATGAGAAAATGGTGTAAGTCAGGAAATTTGGCAATTTATTTCGTCCTAAATTTGAACTTTTAAGAACCAAATTTTTCTGTAGTTTGACTAAATGAAGTATTGAACATTTTTTAATTTGACTTTTTTCAATAGAGGGGCTATACAAAAAGTTAATTTTCTTAACTTTTTACAAAAATATGGCACAGCATTTGAATTACTATTTTATAACTTCCTACCTTATTTATACCATTTTTGCAATTGAAACTATGGGTCTACAGTCTACTGTTGAAAAGAACCTTCCACTGTTTACTTTCTATATGGGACACCCTATATATGTCAAGATCAATAGCTGTTGTATTACCGTCATCAATTTTATTAAATACTAGCAGAATACCCGTTCTTCGTACGGAGTATATAACATAAAGAAACTTAAAATTCGCAATCATGCGCAAATTCCTATAGTATACTAAATGACATTATTAATCAAAATATTCTGTTAAAATATTTAATTTAATGCTCCTAAAAAGAAGTTTAAGAATCTCTGTTCTCGCTATACAAACTTATCTTCACGGGCAGATCTGAAGAATAAAACCCCTAGCCCCGTTTGTAAACACATTTACAAAAAATATTAAATTGAATCAATATATGCAAAATAAAAGAGTTAAAATTGTATGGGACCCGTACTACTTATATTCGCCAATATTAGAAGATATACCCTGTAATAGTAGATTGCACGCATAAATTGAAAATATCAATAAACTCGTAATTTTTAAACCTGAAAAATGTAATTGTTTTCAATATATGCCAAAATGAAAGCTGCATAATGAATGAAAGCCAAAATGAATAATCCATAGATTTACGATCCAAATTCTGAAGATCTTTATATGTACTTCAAAGTTTAATATAACACCTAAACTATATAATTTATAATATTTACACGTAAAAAAGAGCTTTTATTTTAAACCAAAATATTACAACCGTGGAATTAGATAGATTCCCTGCACACAGTCATCTATATCAACACAATCAAATAGAAATTTTTATAATATTAATGTATTTGTTGGTGCATTTGCTGAGACAGATACCTTCGAGCTTCTGATGGTGTGGTTGCTCTTTCTCTTTACCCTCAATAAGGAGACTACTTTAACCTTCGAATCTGGTTGATACCGTTGCTAATTTATTTGTTTTATGTTGTGTTTGAAAACGAAATTTTTACATTTCAGTGGATGCTTACAGTAATGTAAGCCGCTCTTTTGGAGTTTAATGTGTCATTTAGAATGAATTTTGATAACGTTTTGAAATTTCAATTTAAAGTTTAATGCAATGTTGTTAAGACCTTGCTGCCCCAACCGGGAATCGAGCCACGGATCTTCGTACCGGCCTGCCAACACTCTACCGTTGAGCTACTGGGACGGAATTTCAGACTCTTATCGTCGAAGTGGGCTCTGCATTCTCCACCCTCTAATGTCAGATTGGCGAGCAACTGAAAATCTGACTGACCACCTCCTGCTAATTATACCTGATGTTAGTTTCCTAATGCTACTTTTATTTTCCAAGTTAGCTTCTCGTGGTCTTTGTTCTCCCGATTTGAAACCTGGGCTCAATATACCAGAGTCCACTACATCCATGCTATTCGTACTATAGCCACTTCCAGATCTTCGACATATTTACACTAACTTATAGGGTTGATGTGCTCCGGCGCCAGTGTAAAGAACTTTGCTACCCCAACCGGAAATTAAAACAAGGATATTTGTACTGCCTAGCCGATTCTCTACCGCTGAGCTACTGAGACGGAACTGCTCTTACCGTCCAAGTGAACTGTGCAAATTTAAAAGTCGCGCCGTAACAAATCAGGACTGTGTGGCGGTAGCATTAGACGGGGTCTGAATGTATAAGTGAAAGTATTCCTGTTATATCTTGTATAAGTTCAGAATTAACATTTATTTCCTATATGAAATGCACAAGCTCTTGGTTATAATTATAGTTTCCAATTTCGTTGTACACAGAGTACCACAAAGAGAACACAGAGAACATGAATACAGCAATTTGAGCCAGAGTCTGCTGGCTGCAGTTGAATCGACTGCAGAGCATGTGCAGAAGAAGGAAGATCCGGGGCAGAGTGTAACTGTAAATGACTGTGTCTTCGGACAGCTGGTTGCGCTGTCGAAATGCTTGCCGCCTCTTTTGGAACTCAGACTGTAAAAGAAAACAAAGGATTGTAAATCGCATAGAAAAATCTGATATGTTCAACACATAGTTTTCATTGCATATAAATGTTCACTATATTCACTACATATTTACATATAAATAGTTCGTTACACTACATATTCACTGCATATAAGATAACAGTCATATTAAATACATAATTACTGAGTATTGCTTTAACATTTTCAACATAATTATTTTATATAGATTTCTCGATTTCCGAAATTTTATTTTTGCAATAAATCCTTGCTTCCTCTGGTCCGATATGCCTAAAAATCAGTATGCCTGTGATAGTTACCAATAGAAATAATCATACCAAATTTCCACGTACTTAATTTCTTAATCGTAAAATGTCTATATCGTCATTCATATTTCAAATCTAAGCGTCACTTCTTATCTAATGGGCCTCTCCCCATTTCTCTGAGTTCTCCAATTCACCTAAGCTGCAGTCTTAGGTTATTCGGGTATCACCATTGTAAAAGATCTCTTGTATCAGTACGGAATCAAGTCATCAATATCTAACTTACCTATCGACATTATTAATCGGTGAGTTGCTACTGATACGATTATTTTTCTTTCTATATTTTATACTGCCAGCGAATACTCGTTCTTCGCACGGGTCAATTAGAATTAGGTGATTGTAAGTCCTAGACATTTGCCAAACCAGCACATGCGTCAAATGTTGAAAGAAATATGCTACCATATATATATTTTTAAACTTTTAAATGCTTAAACACACTTTCGACCTCTGCTCAGCCGTACAATGCATGATGCCCTAAATAAGCGCTGACTTATATATATATATATATATATATATATATATATATATATATATATATATATATTGTACATCATGTCGGCCAGGAAAGAATATGAATTCCGTTCATGCTATTAAGAGTTCGCCCTGCGGTGTGCGGTGTGGAATTATCTTGCTGAAACACCGTGCCAGGGATGACCTGCACCAGTGACCGAACCACAGGTTTGAAGGTTTCGGCTACCGGGAGCATTACGCCATGGCATTAAAAGCTTTAACCGAAAAGTTGGGGGTCGTTACTCCACCCCGCTGTCACTTTATGATTACTCTTTTAACATCCTTACGGGTATATAGGTACTTGTCTTTTTTTTAGAGTTTATTTAGTTATACACATGTATATAGCAGCATGGCGCTTTACCATTTTATATATAATGATCTTTTAACATTTTGTTGGGAATTTGGCTTTTTTAAGTCATTTTATTTATATATATATATATATATATATATATATATATATATATATATATACATATATATATACATATATATATACATATATATATATAATATTACCCTGGTAGAATTTCGACTTGTTCATTCCGGTGCTTCTAGATAATTAAGCTGTTGAGGTTGATCGTGTATACACGTGGTGGAAGAAGAAGGGTTCATGCCGCATGGTAATACAATTTTTCTTAATGTATCCTATTTTCATTTTTTGATGCCTGTAGTTTGGGTTGAAGTATTTATATAGTAATGTACTATTGCTCTATCTGAAACAGGCATGTGTTTGGGTTAGTTAGAGTTAAATACTCAGACCTGAGGAGGAATTTAACTCTGACTAATCATCGAATTTGGGCTGGTGCTGTTCTCTTCTCTTATTGGCATTATGGCCGTGAATTTGCTTCTATGGTGATGTTAATATTACTTGATTATTTTTTTTTATTATTACATATTTCTAATATATATCCATATACTTGTCTGCTGCATTATGCGCGTATTGTATATTGGTTTCTTATTTTCTGTCTAGTTGTTTACGAATTTTTGTGGTAACATTCATTTTTAATTAGTTAGAATTGATATATACATATATATATACATATATATATATATATATATACATATATACATATATATATATATATATATATATATATATACATATATATATATATATATACACACACATATATATATATATATATATATATAAAATATAAATATATAGAAATGGAATTATCAGAAATAAATGTGTTATAGTAACATTTGCGCAAAGCAGCAAGAGGCACCATACACCATATATTGAAAAAATTAAAAGATAAAAAGTGAATAAACATTGAAAAAATGAAGGAAGGCTTAGCAAAAAGCTTACTTTATGGCGGTAAGGGGTTGTGACCTTACTCCCCAGTTCAACGAGCTCGTCATAAACGCCGCGGCCTTTTCACTCCTGGTCGCCAGCTTTGGCTCAAGCCAACCTCCGGAGTGATAATAAAAATCATCACGAGACCAGGATAGAAACGAGGACGAGAGCAATAACACTGAGTCAGCAGTTCTGTTGGCTATTTTTGTTGTGTTATTGCTCTCGTCCTCGTTTCTATCCTGGTCTCGTGATGATTTTTATTATCACTCCGGAGGTTGGCTTGAGCCAAAGCTGGCGACCAGGAGTGAAAAGGCCGCGGCGTTTATGACGAGCTCGTTGAACTGGGGAGTAAAGTCACAACCCCTTACCGCCATAAAATAAGCTTTTTGCTAAGCCTTCCTTCATTTTTTCAATGTTTATTCACTTTTTATCTTTTAATTTTTTCAATATATATATATATATACACACATATATATATATATATATATATATATATATATATATATATATATAAATTAAAATAACAAATGCAAAACTGCAGGAGTGTGAATCAGTAACCACAGTATCAAACTGCGAGCAATATAAAAGCGTGTAGTGAATAGCAAAAAGCAACGAGGAAGGGCCGGAAAAGTAGAGCACGGAGAGGCTAGGACAAGAAAAATATATTAAAGAATAGTATATCTGCCAGAAACGTCTTCAGGGGCACATTCTAGACAGACATACTAAAATCCGTTGTTTCTATGATTGCATAAAAACACGTGGTTAAAATATTATGCAATCTGTGCCCAACAACGGAATAACGAGAATAACAGAAAAAAACCAAATAGGATAAAATTCAATTATAAAACATAAAATACCACATAAACATGAAATATAAAATACCACATAAACATGAAATATAAAATACCACATAGACATGAACATGAAAAATATAGCGCACAAATATACAAGCTTGCAAAAAAGAGCAACTCACATGTCGAAAGGTGAATAATCTTCAAATGAGTCCACCACATGCTACAGTCTGAACGCTCACCTCACTTAATACCACGTGGGAATAAACCAGACCAGAGGAAGTGGAAGTAGCAGTACATACTTTCGGAGAGATAAACCCAAGAGTTTAGAAACTGACCGAGATGTGACCACGATTATCGAAAACATTGAAAGAATGGATAACACTGTTTTTTGGAGCCGTAGCCTGTTTTTTGTTTTATTTGCCTTTTAGATATCCGCCTTAACGGCTTTATGAGCGTTTTAAACTTTTTTCTTTACCCGCCGAGGCGGTGTTTTTTAAAAAAAAATTTACGTTTTTAGTGTAATCGAAATTACTGTTTTTTAATATTTTTACATTTTTATTTTTGCCCGCCGGGGCGGTGTTTATTTTATGGTGTTACCACGACTTTAGAATACTGTACTTATACTGTATATACCACTGCTGTAAATCATCCGAAAATCTCTAATCTTCCACATAGGCAAGACTACAGCGGAAACAAGTACCTTGATTTTTGATGAAGGAAGTTCCATTTGCTCTGACAACTTGAAGATTTCGACGGCGCTAGGGTAGGCACAAGCCTTGAAACTACTGTCCAATTCGCTGCTTTCCAAGTAAACGGGCTTGGGCTTCGCAAGTTTAGAGGATGAAACACCTAAGTAAATAAATACCAAATTTAAATATACGATCATTAATAAAATATATATATATAGTACATGTACACATAAAATACTTATATAATTATATATACATATATAATATAATATATATATACGTATATATATACATATATATATACATATACATGGTGTCCCAAAAATATTAGCTTTGACTTTTATTCCTTAAATATTGACCTTAGACATATATAATAAATTACAAAATTGCGTAAGAAAAGGTATAAAATTTTATGAAATCGATTAAAATTTTCATAGGAATTAAATTTTAAGAAATACAAAATTTAAATTTTTATACGGCTCCCGTACAAAAACATTTCCAATGAGTAAAATGTGTCCCATACACTAATAAGGTGATATACAAAATTTCAGCATTTTATTATGAAAAGTCCCAGAGATATGAAAAGTTGAAAATGCTGACTTAAACCACTTCTCCATGCATCGACATGGGGTCTCAGATGGGAAAAATCATGTCGGTAGATCGCGTTTAAAGAGTCATACACAAATTACGAAAACAAAAACTATAATTATAAAAATAAATAATAATTTTGCTATATATTGGTACAAAAGTATCTACACTGTGCAAAGATAATAACTTTACACAAAGATTACAAAGCTTGTTCAAAATGTTTTCCATCCATGCCAATACAGCATTCGCCTAATAACACTTCTGTGCATTCGATCAAGTTCTTGTTCGGTGATGTCACGACAACCATCTTGAATGCGTTGTTGCAATTCTACTTTAATTAAGGAAAGTGACAGATAAACAGTTGTGCGTAAACGACCCCACAAATAAAAATCCATAAGCGTTAAATCAGGCAATCTAGGGGAAAATTCGACTGACCCATGCAAGCCAATCCACTTGTCTGAAAACTCGTTATTTAACCAGTCTTAAAGTAGTATGGTGAGCTGGAGATCCATCCTGTTGAAACCATACATGTGGAAGTACTGTTAGGGGCAGTTCATCCATAAAATCAGGAATAACCGCATTCAGAATCCCATTAACATAGCTGTCACCCGTCAACTTACTATCATACAGTATGGACCCAAGCAAACGATTTCAGAAAATACTACACCATACATTCACAAAAAATTGCTTCTGATGATGGATATCACGTACCACGAATGGATTTGTGTCAGTCCAGAAGTGTTCATTTTGAGTCTTTATGCATCCATCTTGTTTAAAACAGCATTCGTCGGTCCAAATTAAGTTTGTCAGGAAAGAGGATTTGCATCTTCCTGATTTAGAGCAGAATTACAAAAATTTTGACGACGTTGATACTCTGTTGGTTCCTGTACTTACACACCATGATTGTTAAACGGATGCCATTTATTCCGTCTCAGTATTTTTCACACTGTTGCACGTGGTATGTTCATTTCTGAAGCAGCGGTCCGAACACTACTATGTGGATGACTGAGAAAGTAAGCCAAAATATCACTTTCTACATCAGTTGAGTGAAGTCTGGGCCTATCTAGTCCACCTATACGATGTACTTTTCCTATTTCACGCCCTCGTTGCACCAATCTATATAAATAAAAATGAAAATCTGTCTGTCTGTCTGTCTGTCTGTCTGTCTGTCTGTCTGTCTGTCTGTCTGTCTGTTTGTCACACCATCACGGGAGAACGGCTGAACCGAATTTGATGAAATTTTGTGGGTAGCCCAGAAATAGCCCCACTTAAAATTATATCCATGTTTTGAGTTTCTACGACCAGTGGTTCTCGAGATATTAGCAAAAAACGAAATTTTCGTTTGTCTCATCGTCACGGAAAAACGGCTGAACCGAATTTAATGAAATTTGGTGAATAGCCTTGAAATATCCCCCCATAAATTTTGTCCAAGTTTCGAGTTTCTAAGACCTGGGGTTGTCGAGATATTAATGAAAAACGGAACTTTTTCCTAGGAGTTCTACTCCCTAACTCCGTGGTTTATCCAAACGAAAAGCTTGAAAATCGTTTGAAAGTGAATTAAAATTTAATCTCTGAGTTTGATGGGAGATTTTTTGCGTTAATTAGTCACTTTCTGAAAACATGAATTGTTTGAAACATGATTTAAAGGGGAAATCTATCTCCATGGTTCATGGTTTATTTAAAACAAGCTTTTACGGAACAATGAGAAGTATAGAGAAATCAAAATCGTTATTTAATTTCGCAGTTTATGTTATAAGACATGACATATTTAACATGTTATAAGATTCTATCTTATATCATGTTACTCAGAAACGCAATTAAATTAAATCTGCCTGTTAATTTTAATAATTATTTTTTCGATTTGAATAATAAATAAATGGATATAAAAATATATTTTAGAAAAGAACGATTTGATTTTTCTTATAGCATTTTTGACTGGATAATATCAATTACGGTCTTCAGGTTTAAAAATTATTATTATTTATATTTTCGGGGATTATTGATTCAAGGATTATTGATATTTTCAAGTTATTATGCAATTATTTTATTATGACAAAAATTGTTTAAACTCATGTATTGTATGTTGTACGAATCTTCTACAAATACACGTGTATATCTTTTAATCTACGAGAATATAAGTAGTACAGGTATATTGACATATGTTTTGATATATATTGGCATATATTGGAATCAATTACGACCTTCTGGTATAAAGAGTACGGATATTATTGATGTTTTCAATTTATTACGTCATCTCTTTTATTTGGCAAATATTTTTGAGACGCATATTGTAATACGGGTAATCTTCTACTAACACATTGGCATATTTTCTGATCTGCGACAATATAATTAGTACGGGGTTGCATATATTCATTCAATTCCTATTTTTTCTTCTGTAAATTTGCTTACAAAAGGGGGCAGGATGTTTTATTCTTCAGATCTGATCGTGAAGATAATTTTGCATAGTGGGAACATATATTCTTAAACTTCTCTTTAGGAGCAATAAATTTAATATTTTAACAGAATTTGCACATGATTGCGAACTTTAAGTTTCTTTAAATTATACACTCCCTACGAATAACGGGTGTGCTGTTAGTGGTTAATAAATTTTAACATTTTAGGAGGATATATCATGTTGCTCGGCATCGCAATTAAATTAAATGTGTTTGTTAATGTTTTTATTATTTTTTTTTCGATTTAAATAATAAATAAATGGATAAATGGATATAAAAGTATATCTTATGAATGGACGGTTTGATTTTTCTTTTAATTATATTAATTGCTAACTGCGTACATCAATTTCTTTTATTTTGGCAAAGAGTTTTCAAGCTTATATCGTATTTAGCTACTAAACTCATATATTGTGTTTAGCCAATAAATTCATATAGCCGATAGTTGAAACAGAAAAAGAGTAGAGCGGGTATATCTTCTAATACAACTGTAGTGTTTTCATTTAGTATATTGAAACGGGATAAGAATGTTTCATTCAGATCTGCAAATTCAAAGCTACGAATTTGGAGGGATATCGCTAATTTGACAACTTTTCTTAAACTTTGCCAAATTGACGGAAATGTCGCCAAATTGATATAAACGACACACAAACAGCTGCCATAAACCTTCGGGTTGGTCGTGTGGCTTGGGTCTTCTACATATCAATGAAACTTTTTTTTGTTTTGTTAGAAGAGAGTACTGAAATGATGTTTGGTTAGCATTTATCTGTCAGACCAACCATCCTACTTAGTAATACATTTAGCGAATTTTTAAAATGTCACCAAATTGATAAAAATGTTTTCAAATCTATAAAAATATCTTGAAATTGATAAAATTGCGCTACATAAATGATATTAATTGTTTTTTGTTAGGGGATAGTATTGTGATGATATTTCGTCAATTTGTCGCAAAGTGGAACTGTCAGTTCTACAGTCCCACTTGGCGATAAATTTGGCGATTTTTTAAAATGTCGCTAATTTGACGAAACTGTCGCCAAATGTTCCATAGAAATATAACTATTTAGACGATAATTTTTCTACCAATTTATTTGAAGCAAATGATATCATGTCGCTTAGCAACGGATTTAAATCCAATGTGTTTATGCGGTAGACGATTTTTATTAAATCCTTTCCGATTTGAATAATGAAGATATGTATATAAAATAAATTTCATAGCCATTTCATTTTGGACTGGATAATATCAATTATACTCTTCAGGTTTAAACATTATTATTATTGATATTTTCCGGAATTATTGATTCAGGGGTTATTGATATTTTCCGGAATTATTGATTCAGGGATTATTGATATTTTTAAGTTATTACACCATTGTTTTATTGCGGCAAAAATTGCTGACACACGCATATTGTACGTTGTACGAGTAATCTTCTAGGAATGCACGGGTATATCTTCTAACCTACGAGAATATAAGTAGTACAGGTATATTGGCATATATTTTGACATATATTGGCATATATATTGGAATCAAGTACAGTCTTCTGGTATGAAGATTAAGGGGATTAATTATATATTCAATTTATTACGTCGTCTGTTGTATTTTACCAAAAAAGATTTGTGGCTCATATTGCAAAACGGGTAATCTTCTACTAATAATCGGACTTTATAAGTAGTACGTGTATATCTTCCCATATAATTTTAGCACTTTAATTTTGACATATATTGGAATAAATGACTGTCTTCAGATTTAAAGTTTACGGGTTTATTGGTATTTTCAATTTATACATGTAATCTACTAATACAGGTTATATTTTCTAATATTCGCGTATATAATTAGTACGGGTCCCATACAATTTTAACGCTTTTATTTTGCATATATTGATTCAATTCCATTTTTTTTTTTTTATTTGCTTACATAAGGGGTCCAAGATGTTTTATTCTTCAGATATGTCCATGAAGATAATTTTATATAGCGAGAACAGAGATTCTTAAACTTCTTTTTAGGAGCATTATATTAAATATTTTAACAGAATATTTTGATTAAACATGTCATTTAGTATACTATAAGAATTTGGGCATGATTATGAATTTCAAGTTTCTTTATATTATATACTCCGTACGAAGAACGGGTATGCTGCTAGTCTATATAAATAAAAATGAAAATCTGTCTGTGTGTCTGTCTGTCTGTCTGTCTGTCTGTCTGTCTGTTTGTCCCGTCATCACGGGAGAACGGCTGAACCGAATTTGATGAAATTTTGTGGGTAGCCTAGAAATAGCCCCACTTAAAATTTAGTCTATAGTTGGAACTTCTACGACCAGTGGTTCTCGAGATATTAGTAAAAAACGAAACTTTCGTTTGTCTCATCATCACAAGAGAACGGCTAAACCGAATTTAATGAAATTTTGTGGGTGGCCTTGAAAAATATCCCCCCATAAATTTTGCCCAAGTTTCGAGTTTCTAAGACCAGGGGTTGTTGAGATATTAATGAAAAACGGAACTTTTTTTATAGGAGTTCTACTCTCCAACTCCGTGGTTTATCCAAACGGAAAGGATAAAAATCGTTTGTTTAAAACGTCAAAGGGAATTAAAACTTTATTTTTGAGTTTGATGCGGGATTTTTGCATTAAATAGTCACTATCTGAAAGCATAAATTGTATGACACATGAATTTAAATGGAAAAATCTACCTCCATGTTTTATATTTCACACGCTTTTACTCAACGATTAGAAGTATAAAGAAATTAAAATGGTTATTTAATTTCGCATTTTATGAGGAAGATTCTATCTTATATAATGTTGCTCGACAAAGGAATGGAATTAAATGTGTTTGTTAATGATTATTATTATTTTTTCGATTTGAATAATAAATAAATGGATATTAAAATATATCTTATAAATGATCGGTTTGATTTTTTTAAATTATATTAATTGCGAACTGCATACATCACTTTCATGTATTTTATCAAAGAGGTTTTAAGCTTATATATTGTGTTTAGCTAATAAACTTATATACTGTTTACCCAATAAATTCATTTATCCAATTGTTTAAACAGAAAAAGAGTAGAATGGGTAATCTTCTAATAATATTTTTGTGTTTTCATTTAGTATATACAAACTGGATCACGATATTTTATTCAGATCTGCGAATTTAGAGCTACGAATTCGGCTGAATATCGCTAACTTTGTAACTTTTCTTAAACTTTACCAAATTAGTGGAAATGTCTCCAAATTGATAAAAGTGACGCAAATCAATGAAATTAAATTTGTTTTGTTAAAAGTACTGAAATGGTGTTTCGTTAGCATTTGTCTGTCAGTCCAACAGCCCTACTTAGTAACCCATTTAGCGAATTTTTAAAATGTCACCAAATTGATAAAAATATTTATAAATCCATAAAAATATTTTGAAATTGATAAATTGCCCTAAATAAACGAAATTGTGTTTTTTTTAGGGGATAATATTTTGATGATGGTTCGTCAATTTATCGCCAAGTGGGACTGTCAGTTCTACAGTCCCACTTGGCGATAAATTTGGCGATTTTTTAAAATGTCGCCAAACCTTCATTAGAGATATTCAGACGATATTTTGACCACCAATTTATTTGAAGCAAATCATAACATGTCGCTTAACAACGGATTTAAATTTAACGTGTTTATGAGGAAGAAGATTTTTATTAAATCTTTTCCGATTTTAATGATGAAGATATGTATATAAAATAAATTTCATTGCCATCGTATTTTTGACTGGATAATATCAATTACGATCTTCATGTTTAAACATTATTATTATTGATGTTTTCGGGGATTATTGATTCAGAGATTATTGATATTTTCAATTTCTTATGGCATTGTTTTATTGCGGCAAAAATTGTTGAAACTCATATATTGTACGTTGTACGAGTAATCTTCTACAAATGCACGGGTATATCTTCTAATGTAAGAGAATATAAGTAGTACATGTAAATTGGCATATATTGGAATCAAGCCTTCCGGTATGAAGATCACGGGGATTATTGATATTTTTAATTTATTAAGTAATCTGTTATATATTGGCAAAAATTTTTCAAACTAAATATTATAATACGGGTAATCTTTTACTAACACTAGGACATATCTTCTAATCTATGACATTATAAGTAGTACGGGTTTATCTTTCCATATAATTTTAGCACTTTCACTTGGGCACATGTTGGAATTAATTACTGCCTACTGGTTTAAAGATTACGGATTTATTGATATTTTCAATGTATACATGTAATGTCATAATACAGGTTATATCTTCTAATATTCGCGTATATAAGTAGTACGGGTCCCATACAATACGCTATTATTTTGCATACATTGATTCAATTCCATACTTTTTATAAATTTGCTTGCAAAAAAGGCCAGGATATTTTATTCTTCAGATCTACCCGTGAAGATAATTTTGTATAGTGAGAACAGAGATCCTGAGGTTTCTTTTTAGGAGCATTGTATTAAATATTTTAACAGAATATTTTGATTAAGCATGTCATTTAGTATACTATAGGAATTTGCACATGATTATGAATTTTAAGTTTATTTATATGATATACTCCGTACGAAGAACGGGTATGCTGCTTGTCTATATAAATAAAAATGAAAATCTGTCTGTCTGTCTGTCTGTTTGTCACACCATCACGGGAGAACGGCTGAACCGAATTTGATGAAATTTTGTGGGTAGCCCAGAAATAGCTCCACTTAAAATTATATCCGTGTTTTGAGTTTCTACGACCAGTGGTTCTCGAGATATTAGTAAAAAACGAAATTTTCGTTTGTCTCATCATCACGGAAAAACGGCTGAACCGAATTTAATGAAATTTGGTGAATAGCCTTGAAATATCCCCCCATAAATTTTGTCCAAGTTTCGAGTTTCTAAGACCTGGGGTTGTCGAGATATTAATGAAAAACGGAACTTTTTCCTAGGAGTTCTACTCCCTAACTCCGTGGTTTATCCAAACGAAAAGCTAGAAAATCGTTTGAAAGTGAATTAAAATTTAATCTCTGAGTTTGATGGGAGATTTTTTGCGTTAATTAGTCACTTTCTGAAAACATGAATTGTTTGAAACATGATTTAAAGGGGAAATCTATCTCCATGGTTCATGGTTTATTTAAAACAAGCTTTTACGGAACAATGAGAAGTATAGAGAAATCAAAATCGTTATTTAATTTCGCAGTTTATGTTATAAGACATGACATATTTAACATGTTATAAGATTCTATCTTATATCATGTTACTCAGAAACGCAATTAAATTAAATCTGTCTGTTAATTTTAATAATTATTTTTTCGATTTGAATAATAAATAAATGGATATAAAAATATATTTTAGAAAAGAACGATTTGATTTTTCTTATAGCATTTTTGACTGGATAATATCAATTACGGTCTTCAGGTTTAAAAATTATTATTATTTATATTTTCGGGGATTATTGATTCAAGGATTATTGATATTTTCAAGTTATTATGCAATTATTTTATTATGACAAAAAATGTTTAAACTCATATATTGTATGTTGTACGAATCTTCTACAAATACGCGTGTATATCTTTTAATCTACGTGAATATAAGTAGTACAGGTATATTGACATATGTTTTGATATATATTGGCATATATTGGAATCAATTACGACCTTCTGGTATAAAGAGTACGGATATTATTGATGTTTTCAATTTATTACGTCATCTCTTTTATTTTGGCAAATATTTTTGAGACGCATATTGTAATACGGGTAATCTTGTACTAACACATTGGCATATTTTCTGATCTGCGACAATATAATTAGTACGGGGTTGCATATATTCATTCAATTCCTATTTTTTCTTCTGTAAATTTGCTTACAAAGGGGGGCAGGATGTTTTATTCTTCAGATCTGATCGTGAAGATAATTTTGCATAGTGAGAACATATATTCTTAAACTTCTCTTTAGGAGCAATAAATTTAATATTTTAACAGAATTTGCACATGATTGCGAACTTTAAGTTTCTTTAAATTATACACTCCGTGCGAATAACGGGTGTGCTGTTAGTGGTTGATAAATTTTAACATTTTAGGAGGATATATCATGTTGCTCGGCATCGCAATTAAATTAAATGTGTTTGTTAATGTTTTTATTATTTTTTTTCGATTTAAATAATAAATAAATGGATATAAAAGTATATCTTATGAGTGGACGGTTTGATTTTTCTTTTAATTATATTAATTGCTGACCGCGTACATCAATTTCATTTATTTTGGCAAAGAGTTTTCAAGCTTATATCGTATTTAGCTACTAAACTCATATATTGTGTTTAGCCAATAAATTCATATAGCCGATTGTTGAAACAGAAAAAGAGTAGAGCGGGTATATCTTCTAATACAATTGTAGTGTTTTCATTTAGTATATTGAAACGGGATAAGAATGTTTTATTCAGATCTGCAAATTCAGAGCTACGAATTTGGAGGGATATCGCTAATTTGACATCTTTTCTTAAACTTTGCCAAATTGACGGAAATGTCGCCAAATTGATATAAACGACACACAAACAGCTGCCATAAACCTTCGGGTTGGTCGTGTGGCTTGGGTCTTCTACATATCAATGAAATTTTTTTTTGTTTTGTTAGAAGAGAGTACTGAAATGATGTTTGGTTAGCATTTATCTGTCAGACCAACCATCCTACTTAGTAATACATTTAGCGAATTTTTAAAATGTCACCAAATTGATAAAAATGTTTTCAAATCTATAAAAATATCTTGAAATTGATAAAATTGCGCTACATAAATGATTTTAATTGTTTTTTGTTAGGGGATAGTATTGTGATGATATTTCGCCAATTTGTCGCAAAGTGGAACTGTCAGTTCTACAGTCCCACTTGACGATAAATTTGGCGATTTTTTAAAATGTCGCTAATTTGACGAAACTGTCGCCAAATGTTCCATAGAAATATAACTATTTAGACGATATTTTTTCTACCAATTTATTTGAAGCAAATGATATCATGTCGCTTAGCAACGGATTTAAATCCAATGTGTTTATGCGGCAGGCGATTTTTATTAAATCCTTTCCGATTTGAATAATGAAGATATGTATATAAAATAAATTTCATTGCCATTTCATTTTGGACTGGATAATATCAATTATACTCTTCAGGTTTAAACATTATTATTATTGATATTTTCCGGAATTATTGATTCAGGGATTATTGATATTTTTAAGTTATTGCGCCATTGTTTTATTGCGGCAAAAATTGCTGACACACGCATATTGTACGTTGTACGAGTAATCTTCTAGGAATGCACGGGTATATCTTCTAACCTACGAGAATATAAGTAGTACAGGTATATTGGCATATATTTTGACATATATTGGCATATATATTGGAATCAAGAACAGTCTTCTGGTATGAAGATTAAGGGGATTAATTATATATTCAATTTATTACGTCGTCTGTTGTATTTTACCAAAAAACATTTGAGACTCATATTGCAATATGTGGGTAATCTTCTACTAATAATCGGACATTATAAGTAGTACGTGTATATCTTCCCATATAATTTTAGCACTTTAATTTTGACATATATTAGAATAAATGACTGTCTTCAGATTTAAAGATTACGGGTTTATTGGTATTTTCAATTTATGCATGTAATCTACTAATACAGGTTATATTTTCTAATATTCGCGTATATAATTAGTACGGGTCCCATACAATTTTAACGCTTTTATTTTGCATATATTGATTCAATTCCATATTTTTTTTTATATTTGATTACATAAGGGGTCCAAGATGTTTTATTCTTCAGATATGTCCATGAAGATAATTTTATATAGCGAGAACAGAGATTCTTAAACTTCTTTTTAGGAGCATTATATTAAATATTTTAACAGAATATTTTGATTAAACATGTCATTTAGTATACTATAAGAATTTGGGCATGATTATGAATTTCAAGTTTCTTTATATTATATACTCCGTACGAAGAACGGGTATGCTGCTAGTGGGTAATAATATAATTTACTGGGTTACATAAGGTTATTAATATGTATTTTATGAAATTTACTTTTTTATAAGATAATCTATAAATTCTAAATAACCGATTAATTATGATATTGCAAAATCTATATAAATAAAAATGAAAATTTGTCTGTCTGTCTGTCTGTTTGTCCCATCATCACGGGAGAACGGCTGAACCGAATTTTATGAAATTTTGTGGGTAGCCTAGAAATAGCCCCACTTAAAATTTAGTCCGTGTTTTGAGTTTCTACGACCAGTGGTTCTCGAGATATTAGTAAAAAACGAAATTTTCGTTTGTCTCATCATCACGGAAAAACGGCTGAACCGAATTTAATGAAATTTTGTGGATAGCTTAAAAAAAGCCCCCCATAAATTTTGTCCAAGTTTCGAGTTTCCAAGACCAGGGGTTGTCGAGATATTAATGAAAAACGGAACTTTTTCCTAGGAGTTCCACTCTCCAACTCCGTGGTTTATGCAAACGGAAAGGATGAAAATCGTTTGTTTAAAACGCCAAAATGAAATAAAACTTTATTTCCGAGTTTGGTACAGGATTTTTGCATTAATTAGTCACTATAGGAAAGCATGAATTGTTTGAAACATGAATTTAAATGGAAAAATCTACCTCCATGGTTCCTCTTTCAAAAGCTTTTACTCAACGATGAAAAGTATAAAGAAATCAAAATGGCTATTTAATTTCGCATTTTACGAGGAAGATTCTATTTTATATCATGTTGCTCGGCAACGGAATGAAATTAAATGTGTTGTTAATATTTATTGTTATTTTTTCTATTTGAATAATATATAAATGGATGTAAAAATATATTTTATAAATGAACGGTTTGATTGTTCTTTTAATTATATAAAATTATATAAATTGCGGACTGCGTACAGCACTTTCATTTATTTTAGCAAAGAGGTTTCAAGCTCATACATTGTGTTTAGCTAATAAACTCATATATTGTGTTTACCCAATAAATTCATTTAGCCGATTGTTGAAGCAGAAAAAGAGTAGAACGGGTATATGTATCTTCTAATACAATTTTAGTGTTTTCATTTATTATATACAAACAGTATATGAATATTTTATTCTTCAGATTTGCAAATTTAGAGCTACGAATTTAGCGGAATATCTCTAAATAACTTGGAAACTTTTCTTAAACTTTACCAAATTAGCGGAAATGTCTCCAAATTGATAAAAATGACCCAAATCAATGAAATTAAATTTGTTTTTTTAGAATAGAGTACTAAAATGATGTTTCGGTAGCATTTGTCAGTCAGTTCATACGTTCACATTTAACGAATTTTTTTAATATCACCAAATTGATAAAAATATTTGTAAATCCATAAAAATATCATGGAATTGATAAAATTGCGCTTAATAAATGAAATTAATTGTGTTTTATTAGGGGATAGTATTGTGATAATGTTTCGTCAATTTATCGCAAAATGGGACTATCAGTTAGTTCTACAGTCCCATTTGGCGATAAATTTAACGATTTTTTAAGTTGTCGCTAAATTGACGAAAATGTCGCCAAACCTTCCATGGAGATAGCATTATTCAGACGATATGATTTCCATCAATTTATTTGAAGCAAATTATATCATGTCGCTTAGCAACGGATCCAATGTGTTATGTGCCATACGATGTTTATTAAATCTTTTCCGATTTGAATAATAAAGATATGTATATAAACTAAATTGCATTGACATTGCATTTTTGACTGGATAATATCAATTACGGTCTTCAGGTTTAAACATTATTATCATTGATATTTTCGGGGACTGTCGATTCAGGGATTATTGATATTTTCAAGTTATTATGCCATTGTTTATTTATGAAGAAAATTGTTGAAACTCATATATAGTATGTTGTACGAGTAATCTTCTACAAATGCACGGATATATCTTCTAATTTACGAGAATATAAGTAGTACAGGTATATTGGCATATATTTTGATATATATTGGCATATATTGAAATCAATTACGACCTTCTGGTATAAAGATTACGGGGATTATTGATATTTTCAATTTATTACGTCATCTCTTTTATTTTGGCAAATATTTTTGAGACTCATATTGTAATACGGGTAATGTTCTACTAATACACTGGCATATTTTCTAATCTGCGACAATACAAGTAGTACGGGGTTGCATATATTGATTCAATTTCTTTTTTTTTTTGTAAATTTGCTTACAAAAGGGGCCAGGATGTTTTATTCTTCAGATCTGCCCTTGAAGATAATTTTGCATAGTGAGAACATATATTCTTAAACTTCTCTTTAGAAGCAATAAATTTAACATATTAACAGAATTTTCACATGATTGCGAATTATAAGTTTCTTTATATTATATATTCCGTACGAAGAACGGGTATACTGCTAGTAAGGAAATAAATCTCCCAGAAGGATGTCGAGAATTGAGAAAAGTACGTTGATATTCCCGTGCAGTTTCATTAGCATTGCAATTGTATAAACGGTATAGCATAAGCATTTCAAAAAGTTTTTCGAAAGCCTGATATTTTCGATTCATGTTGGGAATTGTCTAGATCAGTGGTTCCCAAACTTTCCGGTCCGCGGACCCCCTCAGAGAAAAAAAAATTTTCGCCGACTCTTAAAAACCATATTTCAAGGGCGTGCTTCTATTAGATATGTACGGCAAGCATAATTTAGAGTGAACAGTGATGCTGCTTTCTTGCAATTAGCTCAGTAATATTTGGTTTAATGTCCGATAATTTTAGTCTTAAATCACTTTCAACTTCAAGTCTATTTCTCAACTTAGATTTTAAATATGTCAGGGGCGAGAAATCTGTTTCGCACAAGTAAGTTGTGGGAAAGGGAGTTGAGCACTTAAGAGCCTTTCTTGCGAGTTCAGAATAGTCAGCTATTACTGATAACCAAAAGTCAGCTAATTGTACTTGTGAGAACATTAATTTTAGAGAACAATCCGATGAAAGATCCGCCAAAAAATCTTCTTCTTGTGGTGTAAGAGAGTGGTTGGTTGGTAGTTCACTAGCAAATGGATTCAATATCCATTGGTTTCGGGAAAATATTCATCTAGCTGTAAAAGCAGTTGTTCCAAGTATAATTTAGTAATATTAATTATTTCCGGTGGAACATTTTCTTCTGAACTCTGTATATATTCTGCCATGGACGGAAATTGTTCGAAGATCTCGGTGTCCAATCTCTGAATCCACATCTTTAATTTTTTTTTCATCCCCTTGATTTTGTCCTGAACTTGAAAAATGGTGACGCTAGATTCCTTGCAGGCTTAAATTAAGTCCATTTAGATAGTTAAAGATGCCAGCCAGATATGACAACTTAAAAATCCAATTAGTTTCATGGAATCTATCTTTAAGGTCAAAGTTAGATTCAAATAAAAATAATTTTACTTCTTCCCTCAATTCAAACATTCTGGTTAATAGTTTTCCACGAGAAAGCCACCTTACATCCCAGTGCATTAACAATTGTTTGTGATCGCAGCCTATTTCCGCACATAATATGGCAAACAATCGAGAATTTAAAGGACGTGCTTTAATATAATTTACAATTCTAACTACCTCATCAAAACATTCCTTCAATTCTTGTGGCATTTTTTTTTGTTGCTAACGCTTCTCTGTGAATACAGCAGTGAACCCACTCAATATATGTTGCTATAGCTTTTAATTTAGTTACCAATCCACTCTTCCTTCCACACATCGCTCTTACTCCGTCAGTGCTGATACCTACACATTTATTCCAATCAATGTCATTCTCAACCATAAACTTGTTCACAATGTTAAACAGTTCTTCTGAAGTTGTGCGTGATGGTAGATTTACACAAAAGAGAAAATTCTCATATAATTTTTTTTTCATAATCATAGCTTATAAAAGCAATCAAATTTGCATTATTGATAATGTCAGTGCTTTCATCTAACTGGATTGCAAATAATGTGCAATGCTTTTTATTCTGTTGCGAAGTTCTTCTTTCACATTTTGGGCCATCTCATCTATCCGTCTCTTTACTGTATTGTTAGATAAGGAAATTAAATTCAAAGACTTACTAGCTTTTTCGTCCAGAACTGCTGAGACCATCAATTGAGCTGCTGGTTTTATAATTTCTTCACCAATGGTATGTGGCTTTCCCTTTTCAGAGATGAAGAGAGACCTCATATGACGCATGAACAGCATTTTCATTATGACCACCACTGGCTTTATACAGCATTGTTTGGTTGCCACGCAACTCGTCTGCTTTTAATTGAAAAAAATCAACAGATTTTTTAACAACCTCGGAGTGTCTTGTATGTAAATGTCGAGAGAGTTTTGCAGGTTTCATGCTTTCATTAGATAAAACTTTGTAACTAATAACACACTGCGGAGATAACACTTCTCCCTTTTCAATGGAAATAAACCCGAAGTTTATATATGAATCACAATATTTATGAACCTTTTTTACGTTAGCATTCACAATTTTGGCACTGGAACAACTATCTACTTTCGGACTTGTTACTTCATTATTCGCGATACGACTAGAACCAACAACATTTTCAGTTTTCAAAGGACGCTTTAAAGCACCTAATTTTAGCCAACGATACATTTTATCAAATAATTAACAAATATCTGCAGGGTTGAAAGTACGTTAGTGAAGTACGTCACGTAACATAGCTAGTAGCTATGCTACGTGACTGTTTGAAACTATAACCTATCAGTTTGAAATTAATTTCATGAATGTATTTAATTCAAAGTTATTTAGAAAAAAAGTTCATTATTAATTTATTTAAAAAAATAAAATTATAAAAAAGAGTGGAGAAAAATAATGAATTTTATTTTTTTAAGCTAACTATTTATTAGTTAAATATTGCGTGTTGTTCGCGGACCCCCTAAAACCTCGTCGCGAACCCCCAGGGGTCCGGGGACCCCAGTTTGGGAACCACTGGTCTAGATCAATATCAATTTACCAACATTGTGTCATGGATAGTTTTGAATATAATAATTACTCTACAAAAAGTTATAACTTCAATAAATGTAAGAATAAAAATTACAGAACCTGCCCATCTGCTTCTAACACTCAAATACGAACCAAAATATCCATATGTCTTTCTGTAAAATTTTAAATTGGATTTATAAGTTATCATGTAACATTTATAATTTATCTTATATAGGACAAACTAGTAATCCAATTCATCTACGTCTGAATGTTCACAGAGATCATGTCAAAAAATATAATCTCAATAATAACTTTCTTCCTACTTCTAATAAAATAGAATATAAACACTTTGTGAAACACAGTTCTGAAAATATAACTATACATATATTGGATATAAAAACTAATAGAGCTGGCAGGATTTTTTTTAAAACTTCTATATTAAATCAAATTGTACTCTTTTTCTATATGGATTAAATCAATTATATCTAAATGGTAATATTGTAAAAAAATAACTTTGTAGATAATAAATATTCTATTTTTAATCACTTTTTTTATAATCCCCATTTAAATAATAGAAACTCTGTTAAACTCAAAAGATTTAAACTTTGCAAAGGAAGCTCCAAACATCATGATTATAAAGCTGAGAAAGTTTACATCATCAATTTAATACTACTTATCAATGGAAATTCATAAAATCTTGGGTATTTGCGGTTAAGAAAAAACATTTAAATAACGTTTATGCCATTTTTTTTAAATAAATCTAACTAATGAACTGTTTAATCATATTTTCTATGATTTGCTCATTACTAGATCAAAGTAGTTAAAATTAAAACTTAATCAATTTCATAATAATAATAGTTCTTCTAATTCTTATTGTGTAATTTCTTTTAAATATCCAATTTATAATTCTATAAATTTTAGGAATTTATTTAATAAGTTCAAACATTTATTACCTATTAAGGATTGGAATATTTCTAAGACTTTTAAATACAACAAGCCTATTATAAGATCTATTTTTAATTACAATGAAATTTCACAATCTCTCTCTATAGATAAAGATTACATGTCAAATGTAGATAATGAATGTATTTGCAAAATTAACAATTATGCTAAATATATTAATCCACACTTGTGGCATATAGTTACAGGCGACTTAGCCATAGTTATAGACGATGCTTTAAGAATCATAATGCCTTTTGGTACAAAATTCAGGTTACAATCTTATAATAACTCTTTTAAAGTTTTAAAGTCAATAAATCTTAACCTAGATAAATATATTTATAAATTAGTTTCTAAACATGCTCAGCCTTTAGAGGCATTTAATATGTGGAAATTTGTTTTATTAAAATTTATTGAAAATACCATTTGTAGCATTAATTTGTCTAGATCTATACATAATATTGATAATATAAAACACTCTATTAATGATTTAGAATCTTTTGTTATTACTTATGTTGATAAAGTCTCTAATAAATATGCTATTATATGTAAAAAATTCTACATACAATTTCTGTTAGATTATTTAAAGAATAATAAACTATTTAAACTGAACAAACTGAAAATTATCTAAAAATAAACTAACAAACTGAAAATTATCATTATGTATAGTGATTTAAATATTAATTATAAATATTTGAAATTTCCATATATTATGCTTATTCCTAAATTTTATAAAAATCCTATTAAATTTAAAACTGTAACTAGTGGTCATAATTCTTATTCTACTACTGCGATTAAAAATTATTACTAAATTATTTAAATGTACTAAAGGATAGTTTACATTATTCCAGTAATAACTACCTTATTCTAAATAATAGTAAAGAATTAAAGAATAAATTAACATCACTAGGTTAACTAATTGGATTTCAATCTCTTGATTAAAATATTTTTAATAATATTAAGATCTCTGATCTTTGTGATGTAATTTTAGCTCTATATAATGCTTATATTACTAATCAATCTACTAATACTATATTTACCAATTTTACTAAACTTCTCCAATTTGTTCTTTTCAATAATTATATATTTCAAGGTAATAAGTTATACAAGTCTCAGGGGTTCCACAAGGTGGCTGTAGTAGCAGCATGTTAGCTAATTTATACCTTTATCATTATGAAAAATCTTTTACTTCAACAGATTATAAAATTTACAGATATGTTGATGATCTGATTTGTTTAGTATTTACTGATAACTATGTCATAGATATAGATTTCTATCCAGATAATTTGGAATTAATTACTAATGAAGCCACTATTAGTAACAATATGAATTTTTTGGATTTAAATCTAATTATTGAACCTACTAATGGGATAGTTACTAATTTATATCATAAAAAAGACTATTTTAAATTTAACATTAATAAAATAGTACTATTTAATTCCTGCAACTCGATTCAAATGTTTAGAAATATTATACTTAATCAACTTTTTAGAAATTATAGATTACCAGATAAAAAATTTCATGCTATGCACCTAAAAATTACCAGTAAATAATAGAAATATCCAGCATATGTAGTAAATGGTATAGTTAAAAAGTTTGGACTAGTTGAATATTCTTAAAATTCTTTCCGTAGTATCTTATATTAGCCAAACATCAACATTCTCTTGAATAAGCATTACAATGTATTTACATCCCCTTATACTTTAGCCTCTATGTATTCTATTATATTACACGCCCCTTTATTTTGTAGCTTTTACTGTAGAATATATCAAATTTTTTGCCTTTTCTGAATACTGTAACGTATTTATCACGATTGGCAACAGTATATCTCTACTTTTATCTTTAGCGATTGGTAATATTGGTCTCTTCATTTATTGCTTGAATGGATCGGACATTTGCAGTGTATTTCAGGTATTCTTGTTTCCTATATAATTTTTCAGTCTTTACGCTTGTCATCCAAGTGTAGTAAGAGTTTATAGATATAATGTATCTCTTATTTCAGAAAGAAGCATATTTTGTGTTCATTTTGATTAAATAATTGGACTTGAAAAAAAAAATTTCGAAATGAATAACTTTTTAGGTTTAGTGCTTATCCACGTGTATAGCTTTAATGCTTCGATATTTTTTGTTTTTCTATTTTCGAATCCACACCATTGATATTTGTTGATTATCTTTAGCTTGAGGACTAGAAATATGCATTTTATTTTCCTCATGATTGATGATTTTTCATTTAATACTTATTTTTAATTTTAGGTATATTTTAAGTTACGGTTTTTTGAGTTACAACTTTTCTCTATCCTATCCTTGGACTTTCCTGTTTTATATATATATATATATATATGTGTGTGTGTGTGTGTGTGTGTGTGTGTTTACTAGAAAATTTCTAGTAAACTGTAATACCAAGTTTCGAGATTTTGATATCAACCTATGTTTTCAGACTTACTGAACACGTTTTTTAGAGTGATGTCCGTATGTTTGTCTGTCTACCGTCTGATGTCTGTCGTTCATCGTCTGGTGTCTGTCTATGGTCAATTTCTTGTGCACACAATAGCTGCCACAGATATTAATTCATTTTTATGAAACTATATATCCGACTTTGTTATCAAAAAATCTAAAACAAAATAGAAGTTTTTTTTTTTTTTAAATTCGAGGGAAAACTTCAAAATCTATTCGAAATCATATATTTTCTTAATATGGCTGTGACATAACTATGGATAACAGGGATTATTTATGGCTCAATGACCGCAAAGCTTAACAGTTTCAGTCATTGCAGTGAAAAATAGCCACGATACCATTTTTGTGTTTGTAACGTAATTTGACCTCTCGGGAAGGCGCGAGTTCAACCCCCCCCCCCCGCCCTCGGAAATATATTGTCAATTCTGGTATCAATTAAAATAATTTTTTAACTTTCCTTATATACATAATGCATAAGGAAAGTATTGTGACGGGATCGAAAATTCGAATACGAGTTTTCGACGGGAGAGCACGTTTCAAGCATCCCTGATCACGAATCAAACATTTTTGAAATGTGTGTGTCTATCTGAAAGTATATGTGTGTGTGTGTGTGTCAGTGAGTCTGTGGAGACGATAACTGACGAACGAATAGACCGATTCAAACGAAATTTGGTACAAAAATCAGAATCCGTAAACTCTGGAATCCTATTATTTTTATACGCAATCGAATGTTCATAACCCCCCTAAATTTTCGAGTGAAATTTGAAAAAATCGTCAAAAAATCAAAACTTCTAATAAAGTTACGCAAATAAACATTTCTTATGTAATTTTTCATTAAAAAACGATTGACATAAATTTTAGAACGCTAACATGAACCGTTCTCGAGATATTGCATATTTTTCAAAACAATTATCAAAAAATCATATAAAATAAAAAAAAAATATTTCCTATTGAGAAACATGTTCACTTTTCATATGTAATACCATGCGATAAATTGGGTGACATCATTCTCCTGGATCTAGCTCGTTTTAGTCATGAAAAAAGATACTTTGAGTACTACTTTTGTATTTGAACGCCAATAGTCATTTATCTTCTGTAAGAATAACTGATTTCTTCGTCCATAACGCTTGGCGAGATTTTGGCGACGAATTTGGTGGAAAGTCGCCAATTTGGCGACTTTTTAAAATGTTGCTAAATTAACGAAAAACTCGCCAAATGGAAAAATATGATTCTAAATCAATGACGACTCATTGATGATGACGACATGGAAAATGACGACTCATTGACGAAAATGCAATATCTTGGAAAGAATATAAATAACTGCTATAAAATAATCTATTTTTTTTTTACTGTAAAAGTAGTGAATTCATTGCATTATATAAGGAAAGTCATGTGCTGCCCACATCAGATTTTTTTTCATGCTGTAATTGGAATCATTTGGGCTAACGATACAATGTTTTTTCAAATTTCCTCTTGCAAAATTGGGGGTGGGGTGGGGGGTGAGGGGGGATTCACAAGTTACTTAAAAATGAATTGTGGTATGAAAAAGTCGCGTTGAGACATACTCCAGCTAATTTACAGTGCATACAGCATATGATTTTCCTTGCAAACGTAAATAATTTTTCTGTTCTTCCGTTTCCTATTAAATCTCATTAAATGCAGTTTGAATGCACAAAATAATGTTTAAAATTACATGGAATTAACAGATTTTAAATAAGTCCCTTTTCTCTTGCTAAATTTAATTGTTCTACATGCACTACTATATACAGGGTTTCTATAAAAGGTTTTAAGTACCTCAACAAATTCGGAATAAAATGCCCCTGAGTATGCACATTTGAACTATCTATAGTAAAGTGACAATGCCCGATCAAATGCAAGTAATTGCAGCACCCCCTAGTGGAGAACATAAGAATTTAGGAACACGGCAACAAAACGAGATAAACGAAAGATGTAAATTCCAAAGTTGTAGCGCACTGTCTAATTGGTAGGAATCATCACTAAATCGGCTACAGATATTTACTCATACCGATATCTCCGAGTCAATCCAAACCGCTTAACTTTCTTCCGAAAAAAGTTTAGCAACTGATTGCTATGCACCTGCTAAGTCGGCGAAGCACATAGGGCTAAAGGTAGGTGAAAATAATTTAATTTAGAGTATATCGTGCCCACCGTGTAGGCCAACCCGGAATTTATAAGTGACTTGAGCGGCCAATTTACCCGCTAAGTGACTGCTGGTTAACAAATGCCGCGCTGTGGCCAAAGCGCCCTGCTGCAAAGCGTCCTGCGCAACTGATCAAAGACGCTTATTTAGGGCTTACGCGTCTGGTTCAATTGCTTGAAAACGTAATTGCTAAAATGCGGACGGGTAGCGTCAAGGCTTTTCGATAAATCTTAATGAAGTTAATTAATCCCTGCTTTAAATCCAAGACAACGCAGGTACCTTTCCTAGTAATAAAAATCTGATATGGGCAGCACATGACTTTCCCTGCAGACTTATTTAAATCCACGTTCTCTTTATTTTAATTAAATTTAATTCACTCTTAATTCAATTTTCGTTCTCATTTGGTAACTGGAATTATTTTCAAAGGTGGCGTAGAGAAAACACGAAAAAACTTAAATATCTCGAGAATGGCTAGTCCTAGTGTAATGGGGTTGATCTTATTCTTTTCTTCGTTAAAAATTACGTATAAAACAAGCATTTAATGGATATATTTGAGCATACGTAGTTTTTTATTTTAGATTTTGACAATTTTTGAGGGCCATTTTACAAAAAAAGGCAGGTTATTTTTTTTTCGAATCACACCAAAATCAAATCAGCACCAGGGTGATCTACAAGCGACTTATATACCGAATTTTGCGAAATTCGGTCTATTAGTTTTTTAGCTAGAGAGGATGCAGTCTTTCGCGGGTCATTTCGCAAAAAATAGTGGGTTCTTTTATCCTGAATTGTATCCAAAACTAATCAGCACCAGATTCGCCCACAAGTACCTTACCTACCGAATTTTATGACATTCGGTCCATTAGTTTTTTAGTTAGAGTGGATACAAAATCTGCACAGACAGACAGACACACAAACACACATACAGACGTTACGCTAAAAATAGATTTTTCGTATTCTAGATGTCTCGAAACGTATAGATCCGTCGAAAACTCGAGTTGTGATTTTCGGCATGATTCCAATACTTTCCCTATACATTACCATGTATTGCAGGAAAAGTAAAAATCTGATGTGGGCAGCACATAACTATCCCTGCAGACTTATATTCACATCCTCTTAATTTAAATTAAATTTATTTTACTTTTAATTCAATTTTCGTTCTCATTCGGTAACCGGACTTATTTTCAAAGGTGGCGTAGAGAAAATACGAAAAACTAAAATATCTCGAAAACGGCTAGTCCTAGTGTAATGGGGTTGGTCTTATTCTTTTCGTCGTTAAAAAATACGTATTAAACGAGCATTTATTGGAAATATTTGAGTATACCTAGTTCTTTAGTTCAGATTTTGACGATTTTTGCGGGCCATTTTGCAAAAACAGGCAGGTTATTTTTTTCCGAATCGTAGCAAAATCTAGTCAGCACCAGAGTAACCCAGAAGTGACTCATCTACCGAATTTTGTGAAATTCGGTCCATTAGTTTCTTAGTTAAATTGGATACAATCTTTTGCGGGCCATTTCGCAAAAATAGGCGGGTTATTTTATTCCGAATCATACCCAAAACTAATCAGTACCAGACTCGTCCGCAAGTGACTTACCTACCAAATTTTGTGAAATTCGGTCCATTAGTTTTTTAGTTACAGTGGATACAAAATCTGCACAGGCAGAAAGACTGACAGACACACAGACACACACACAGACGTCACGGTAAAAATGGTTTTTTCGTATTCTAGAGGTCTCGAAACGTGTAGATCCGTTGAAAACTCGAGTTGTGATTTCCGGTATGATTCCAATACTTTCCCTATACATTACCATGTATTGCAGGGAAAGTAAAAACAGTTGCATGCACAGTAATGTAGCGTAGATACTGTTCAAAATGCCCTTCACCATCAATAATGCACATTGGGATTTAAGAAAAAATATTATACTATAATTTCCTATAGCTAATGACTGCATATCTAGCAACCGGTAAAGTATGACAGATATTAGTAGTTGCTTTCTATATCCACGTTCTGTGCTTTACTAATGCCGATTCCTGCTCATCAGACAACAGCTCTACCGAGGTTCTTTAATATAAGGTTGAGCAATCAGCCCGGTAACCAATTAAAAAGTCATCAGCCTGATGTCGGTTTCGTCATTCTTGACGCCATAGACCAGAGAGGGCTTTAAAAGTCGTTAACAAAACAGAGCAAGATTTCCCTTCATAACAATTAAAAATTGTTTGTTAATTTTGAAATAGCAATATCCCGACATAAACAACTTACGCAGAGATTTTTAGTTGTACTGTCCACACTTTCCTCAGTGACGTTCAAAGAGATTCAGAAAGCCCCAGAACAAAATGCGCGAATTTGCTATTCCCGTGACATCACCTGAGCAGATCCATGTAAAAAAATTGAGTCAGTCATGCCCGGCATAAACCCCCTTCCCCGAGCTTTATTGCAACAACGTAATTAAAAATTTTTCTTCTATCTTGCTTTGTTGGCGAGTTCGTGTTCCTTACTTTTTTACTTTCCCTGCAATACATGGTAATGTATAGGAAAAGTATTGGAATCATGTCGAAAATCGCAACTCGAGTTTTCGACGGATCTACACGTTTCGAGACCTCTAGAATACGAAAAACCGTTTTTAGCGTGACGTCTGTGTGTCTGTCTGTCTGTGCAGATTTTGTATCCACTCGATCTAAAAAACTAATACACCGAATTTCTCAAATTTTTGTAGGTAAGTCACTTGTGGGCGAGTGTGGTGCTGATTAGTTTTGGGTACGATTCGGGATAAAAGAACCCGCCTTTTTTTTTGCGAAATGGCCCGCAAAAGCTTATATCCACTCTAGTTAAAAAACTAATGGACCGAATTTCACAAAATTCGGTAGATGAGTCACGTATAAGTCACCCTGGTGCTGATTAGATTTTGGTATGATTCAGAAAAAAATAACCTGCCCTTTTTGTAGAATAGCCCGCAAAAATTGTCAAAATCTAAACTAAAAAGCTACGTATGCTCAAATATATCCATTAAATACTTGTTTAATACGTAATTTTTAGAGAAGAAAAGAAAAAGTCCAACCCCATTACACTAGGACTAGCCGTTCTCGAGATATTTTAGTTTTTCGTATTTTCCATACGCCACCTTTGAATATAAGTCCGGTTACCGAATGAGAACGAAAATTGAATTAAAAGTGAAATAAATTTAATTAAAATAAAGAGAACGTGTATATAAGTCTGCAGGGAAAGTCATGTGCTGCCCACATCAGATTTTTAATTCTCCGCTAGGAGCGCTACATACGTTTTTACTCCATCGGACCTAGTTGTTTTATAATAGCTATACTTCAAATATGTACATTCAGGAAACTTTTAGTTAGAAGTTGTTGGGGGGGGGGGGCGGTATTAATTATTAAGAACTCCGTATACGCAAAAGGGATACACACTTTTATGTATCCAATTTACACCTTTGAGAATACCCAAGATAGATTTTTAAAATTCGGTGAATTTTAGGTTAACTGTTTGTAATATAACCTATGCAATTGAATTATTTGAAATGGTTTGGATATAGAATGTTTAAAAAAAATTTATTTGCATGAAATTCACTGGACAGTTTCATCCAGTTGAAACTATCGATAAAACTTTTTTTTTACCCAAACTGCGAGTTAAAATATTTTAGATGTAATTGGAGAAAAGCGAGAATAGCTCCTCCTTGACGGCTTTAATGTCAAAATATTTATAAGGACGTATCTCTAGAACGCCATATCCGATTTTGATGAAATTTGCTTTCTAACTAGAGGTCAATAGGTAGATGGGTTTTTTTAACACTTTCCAACATAACTGAAAAGTGTTTATGACTTTATTCATTCTGTCTGTCTGTCTGTTTGTCTGTTTGTTTGCCCATCTGTCCGTTCGCACGATAACTGCAGTAAAAATGACTATCAAAATGAAATTTTAGTGTGTAGGACATATGGGAATATAAATGAATAATATCCCCCAATTAGTTTTGGATTGAACCCGGGTTGAAAAAGTAAAACTGAACCGTATGGGACCTAATTTTTCAAAAATATTTTAAGCGAAATTAAAATTAACAAATTGCTGCGACAATTTTAGGAAATATTCAAATTAACCCTTAAAACTTCAGCAAAATATGTTCCGTAGTTTTTAAATAAAAATTAAAATAATAATTACATCTATATCATATAAAGATATCACGCGACCCACTTCAAAATAAAATATGGCATCCATCTTTTTTCCCAGCGTAGAAATTGTTATTTTTAAAATTCTTTTAAATTCATATTTAGTGTTGCATCCGCCCTAAAACCGGTTTATTTTTGCGTATTTTCTGTACATGTATATTCTGCGCCAACGTAATTAAATTATTTTTTAGTTTAAATGATCATCAAACTTTGATTATTTCTACAAGGAAGCCTAATTTTAATGGATGCAGAATGTAAACAAGTGATTGTAAGATGAGTTGTATAAGAATTGCTGAATTTTTTTCACGCAAAATTATTTAGCTCTGGAGTCTGGAATAAAAGTGATATGAATGAAATATTCATTGCTTTTACATAGAGATCCAGACGATTTATATTTCGATGGTTGAATAAAGTTCTTTTTTTTTTGGATGAAGTTTTAAGTTTTCAAATATAATAAATTATTGTAGTACTGTGATAGTTTAAAATATATCAGCGCTGAATGTATCGCATTTTAGAGACGTTTAAATAAAATTACATTTCAGTTGGAAAAGGTTTTATGATCAATGCTTTATGCATGATTGATCTTTCTTGTTTTTTTCTAAATCGAACAATTTTTACTGAAATTAACGTCTTTCGGCGGAATTCAAAGGTATTTAGGTGGAATTCGGGTGGGTGAAGTGGGGTGAGGCATAAAAAGAATCTCCACTCTTTCTACACACCCTATTGAGGCAATGCTATCGGCAATGCATTAGGTCCTCAGCACGTGAGTGAAGACTCACAAAGGTTCCCGCTCACACAAAATCGGAGGGTTGGACAGTTGGTGCTGTTTGTCCAAGGAGTGGTAAATAATCCTATAATTCTGTCATTGCCTCTAAGTTTTTTAAATAGCCCATATTGGAGCGTAGCTTCCTTCTTGAGTTACTTCAATGTCAAAATGTTTGTAAAAGCATCCCTTTAGAACGGCCAATCATACTTCGATCAAAATTTGACCTCTAATTGTAGTAGATAACTTGTTTTTACAAGAGCATTCGAAATATGTCCTGTGTTGTAGGAATAATAATCGTCAGAAAATACTGCATTCCTGTAACTCCTTATTGACCCGGTTTTCGTTGATCGACTATTGAAAAAAAAAGAAAAGAAAAGAATGGGCTTCATAGAATAAAAGCTAGTTTGGGCGCCTTTCCTGCCCTACAATAATGACTGAAAATTAAATCTGTCAAGTACCGATAATTTAAAAATATGAAAGAAATGTTAATAGTCTCAATTTTTACTTTCCTTATATACATAATGTATAAGGAAAGTACTGTGACGGGGTCGAAAATTCGAATTCGGGTTTTCGATGGGAGAGCACGTTTCAAGCATCCCTGATCGCGAATCGAACATTTTGGAACTGATGTCTGTGTGTGTGTGTGTGTGTGTGTGTGTGTGTGTGTGTGTGTGTCAGTGAGCCTGTGGAGACGATTACTGACGAACGAATGGACCGATTCGAACGAAAAATTACAATCCGTAAACACTGAAAGCCTATTGTTTTTATAAGCAATCGAATGTTCAGAACCCCCCTAAATTTTCGAGTGAAATTTTTAAAAAATCATCAAAAAGTCAAAACCTGTAATAAAGTTACGCAAATAGACATTTCTTATGTAAATTTTCATTAGAAAACGATTGACATAAGTTTTAGAACTGTAACATGAACCGTTTTCGAGATATTGCACATTTTTCAAAAAAATTATCAAAAAATCATATAAAATAAAAAAAAATATTTCCTATTGAGAAACATGTCCGCTTTTCTTATGTAATACCATGCGATAAATTTAATGACATCATTTTCGTGGATCTAGCTCGTTCCATTCATGAAAAAAGATACTTTGAGTAATGCTTTTGTATTTGAACTCCAATAGTCATTTATCTTCTGTAAAAATAACTTCTTTTTCCGTCCATAACGCTTGGCGAAATTTTGGCGACGAATTTGGTGGAATGTCGCCAACTTGGCGACTTTTTTAAATGTTGTTAAATTAACGAAAAACTCGCCAAATGGATAAAAATGACGCTAAATCAATGAAAATGACGACCCACTAACAAAAATTCAATATCTTGGAAAGAATATAAGTATCTACTATACGAATAACCTACTTTCTTTTACTGTAAAAGTAGTAAATTCATTGCATTATATAAGGACATTTTTACTTTCCTTATATTTTTCCTTATATTTTTACAAATCATGTGCTGCGCACATCAAATTTTTTAACATGTCTATTCAACAAAAGTTTATCAGCTAATTCACTCAAAAGTTAATTTGCTGCTTCACTCAGTTGCAGACCGGTGAGAATTTTGGTCCTCAATTTATCTATCGCCTGAACCAGTATTATATCCATAATCTATTTTGTAATTTTCACAATTTTATCATCATTTCGATCAAGTTATCATAGCGATTTTTAAGTACTCTTAACACAATATGCATTCACACAGAGACCAGGTTACAGATGACACTATCATTAGGCTCTGCGGTCATTTACCTCTAAGTTTTAAGATCTTAACAATGTCCTTCCAAACTATCTATTAATCAAGGGCGAGGTTATCAAACTTGATCCATAAAATTGATTTTTGGGTGGGGTTCATATTATGCATTTAAAAAAAAATTCAGATCATATTACCATATTTTCATTTTCTTGGAATATTGCATGTCAGTTCTTCATTCGTTTGTTATGCATTCCATTTTAACTTAAATTTTTGTTGGATCAAATATTTTCAATATGATCAATTTCTGTGTAGCGAAATAGAACATTTTCGCTGCAACAGTAGTGTACGTAAACCGGAAGTATTTTAATATGGTTAAAACATTGATGGCTGAATATCAACGGATGTCTAGATATTAATGTTCTCTGAACAAGAGTGGACCATTTTTATTTTCCTTATATACATAATGTATAAGGAAAGTATTGTGACGGGGTCGAAAATTCGAATTCGAGTTTTCGACGGGAGAGCACGTTTCAAGCATCCCTGATCACGAATCGAACATTTTTGAGGTGATGTCTGTGTGTGAAAGTATATGTGTGTGTGTGTGTCAGTGAGTCCGTAGAGACGATATCTCACGAACGAATAGAGCGATTCGAATGAAATTTGGTACAAAAATCACAATCCGTGAATATTGGAAACCTATTGTTTTTAAACGTAATCGAATGTTAAGAACCCCCTAAATTTTCTAGTGAAATTTTGAAAAAATCATCAAAAAATCAAAAGCTTTAATAAAGTTGCGCAAATAGACATTTCTTATGTAATTTTTCCTTAGAAACGATTGACATAAACTTTAGAACGTAAGCATGAACCCTTTTCGAGATATTGCACACTTTTTACATAAATTAATCAAAAAATCCCATAAATTAAAAAATATATATTAACTGTTGAGAAACCTCTTCACTTTTTATATGTCATATCATGCGATAAATTTGGTAACATCATTCTCGTGGATCTAGCTCGTTCCATTCATAAGAAAAGATACTTTGAATAATACTTTTGTATTTGAACACCAATAGTCTTTTATAATACTTTTTGTGCTGATATTGATATATTTAACTTGACCCCTGCCTGTTTTAAAAAAGCCTGTTTCAATGCGCTTGATATGTTTACTAATTAGTATTCTTGTATCCTATGTTCTGTACTTTTTAATTTCTTGTGTGGCTACTGTAACTGGATTTCATCTGTAGTTGCCACGTTAATTGAATAAATAAATAAATAAATAAATAAATAAATTATCTGCTATATAAGAATAACTTTTTTCTCCGTTTATACCTCTTGGCGATATTTTGGCGACGAATTTGGTGGAATGTCGCCAACTTGGCGACTTTTTTAAATACTGCCTAATTAACGAAAATCTTGCCAAATGGATAAAAATGACGCTAAATCAATGAAAATAATGACTAATTGACGATCATTCAATATCGTGGAAAGAATACAAGTATCTACTATGAGAAAAACCTATTTTTTTACTTTAAAAGTAGTAAATTCATTGCATTATATAAGGAAAGTCATGTGTTGCCCACATCAGATTTTTTTGTCATCCGAACACAAGTAAAAGTCTTCTCTAAACTCAAATCGAACGCTGTTGTTTATGGTCTCTGTGAGAGAGTCTTTGAACATAAAATCAGCAGAACAATGTTTTTAACGATGAATTGCACATTTAACGCTTTTCCTGATGGCAACATGCAAAACCATTTCAAAATACCCAATTAACTTATATTTCACGTAGCTATAAATTGACAAATATCAATACGGATAGCTTCCGCAATAAGCAGTATCTATATATATAAAGAAGAAAAGTATGTATGTATGTATGTATGATCCAACATCACAGAAGAACGGCTGAACCGAATTTGATGAAATTTGGTGGATAGTCTTGAAATAGCCCCCCCCCACCTAAAATTTAGTCTATATGCTTTAAAATAGCCCCTCATAAATTTTCTCCAAGTTTTGAGTTTCTATGATCAGAGGTTATTGAGATATTAATGGGAAACGAAACTTTTTCCTAGGAGTTCTACTCTCTAACTCCATGATTCCCAACGAAAAAGGTTGGAAATCTTTGGTTTAAAACGTGAAAGTCAATTAAATCTCTGAGTTTTGTGGGAGTTTATTGAACTTATTAGTCACTTTTGAAAATCGCAGGTTTGAAATATGAATTTAAATAGAAACGCTATCACAATGGTTTATTTTTCATAGGCTTACTTAACAAATTTTATTAATTTCAATAACAAATAACTGAATATAAAAATATCTATCTATCTATATAAAGAAGAAAAGTATGTATGTGTGATCCAATGAATCTGATTGGCCAAAGAGTAGTCAATTACAAAGTCAATTACAGAGACAAAACAAAACAAAACCCTAAGGATTATAGGGAAAGCCCCTAGATACTTAAGAAACGCGGTAATTAGGAAAGACTTCAAAATAAAAACAGTTAGAGCCCAAATTAAAAAGCTAGCGCTTAAATTCTACAAAAATCTGCCATCTGTTCCAAATGAACTACTATTCAATCTGCATGACTGCAGATTGAACATGACATCGCAAGGCCAAATCACGTAAGAGACCCCGCTCGGTACTTAATATTGAAAATCGGAATTAGGTAAGTCCCACCTCAAATAGTTGAAATTAAATAAAAACCGCGATCAATGCTTTTTAAAAAAAAAAAATGTTCTTAAACCTTAAACTGCCAAATTGCTAGGAAATCCTTCGATGCATCAACTCCCCAAAATTACTCAAACTCTAAATGTGCAACAAACTGCCACACTAGGAGCTAGGTCAAATAATAAAAACATTAAATCCAAAACCTCGAACCTCCAACTATGGACCAATGAAATAATGTCACTATAATGAAATAATGTCACACCTAGAGATTGGAGATTAAAGGCACTTCGCGCCTAGTGCTCTGTTTTGGACGAAACCCTTTGTTCTTTCACAGTGGAAAAACAATGTACAAGATTTATGGCCCTATATGTGTCCAGTGTAATTTTTATCATAGTTTTGTATGCTAAATCCCGAGCAAAGCCGGGTAATCGCTGCTAGTAGTCTATTTTATAAGAAATATTCATCAATGTTCGTTAATTTAACATCGTTGTTGCAATTCTGACAATATTTTTGTCAATTCAGGACGAAATATCAAATTTGCGATATATATTTGAAAAGCTTGTAGTATTTCATAAACGGTTCATTCTAGCATTCTAAAGTTTATGTCATTCATTATGTGAAGAAAAATTACATAAGATATAATTATTTATGTAACAATATTGATTTTTAATGATTCTATTTCAAATTTTCATTCGAAAATTTGGGGTCTTCCAGACATTTAATTGCGTTTAAAATCAGTAGGGTTCCAGTATTCATCAATTGTAAAATGTGTACCAAATTTCATTCGAAACGCTCTATTTCTTCGTGAGATGTTGCATACACAGACACACACACACACACACTAACATGCACACAAACATACATACACACTCACACAGACACATCACCTCAATAACACTCGATTCGAGTTTAGGGATGTTAGAAACGTGCTCTTCCGTTGGAAATTCGAATTCGAATTTTCGATCCCTCGCAATACTTTTCCTACACTATGATCCGCATATAGGGAAAGTAAAAATCTAATGTGGGCATCACATAACTTTCCCTATATAATACAATGCATTTGCTTCCTTCACGGGTGAAAAAATAATGTATAAGATCTACCGAACAATATTACTTTCCTTATATACATAATGTATAAGGAAAGTATTGTGACGGGGTAAAAATTCGAATTCGAGATTTCGACGGGAGAGCACTTTTCAAGCATCCCTGATCACGAATCGAACATTTTTGAGGTGATGTCTGTGTGTGTGAAAGTATGTGTGTGTGTGTGTGTGTGAAAGTATACATGTGTGTGTGTGAGAGAGCATGTGTGTGTGTGTGAAAGTATGTGTGTGTGTGTGTGTGTGAAAGTATGTGTGTGTCACTGAGTCTGTGGAGACGATATCTCACGAACGGAGCGATTCGAATGAAATTTGGTACAAAAATCACAATCCATGAATACTGGAAGCCTATTACATTAAAACACAATCGAATGTTCAGACACCCCCCCCCCCCAAATTTTCGAGTTAAATTTTGAAAAAATCATCAAAAAATGAAAACCTTTAATAAAGTTACGCGAATAGGCATTTTTTATGTAATTTTTCTTTAGAAAACGATAAACAAACTTTAGAACGCTAGCATGAACCGTTCTCGAGATATTGCACATTTTTCAAATAAATTTGTAAAAAATTCCGATAAATGAAGAAAATATTAACTGTTAAGAAACATATTCACTCTTCATATGTAATATCATACGATAAATTTGGTGACATCATTCTCGTGGATCTTACTCGTTCCATTCACTTGAAAAAATACTTTGAGTGATACTTTTGTATTTGAACGCCAATAGTCATTATCTGCTGTAAGAATAACTTATTCCTCCGTCCATAACGCTTGGCCAGATTTTGGCGACAAATTTCGCGGAATGTCGCCAACTTGGCGATATTTTTAAATGTTGCCAAATTATCGAAAATCTCGCCAAATTGATAGAAATGACTCTAAATCTATAAAAATGACGACTCATTGAAGAAAATTCAATATCTTGGAAAGAATATAAGTATCTTCTATATAAATAAAATTGAAAATCTGTCTGTCTGTCTGTCTGTCTGTCTGTCTGTTTGTCCCATCATCACGGGAGAACGGCTGAACCGAATTTGATGAAATTTGGTGGGTAGCCTAGAAATAGCCCCACTTAAAATTTAATCTATGTTTGGAGTTTCTACGACCAGTGGTTCTCGAGATATTAATAAAAAACGAAATTTTTGTTTGTCTCATCATCACAGAAAAACGGCTGAACCGAATTTAATGAAATTTTGTGAATAGCCTTGAAATAGCACCCCATAAATTTAGTCCAAATTTCGAGTTTCTAAGACCAGGGGTTGTCGAGATATTAATGAAAAACGGAACTTTTTCCTAAGATTTCTACTCTCCAACTCCGTGGTTTATTCAAACGGAAAGGATCAAAATCGTTTGTTTAAAACGTCGAAAGGAAATAAAACTTTATTTCCGAGTTTGGTGCAGGATTTTTGCATTAAATAGTCACTATCGGAAAACACGAATTGTTTGAAACATGAATTTAAATGGAAAAATCTACCTCCATGGTTATCTTTCACAAGCTATTACTCAACGATGAAAAGTATAAAGAAATCAAAATGGCTATTTAATTTCGCATTTTATGAGGAAGATTCTATCTTATATCATGTTGCTCGGCAACGGAATGAAATTAAATGTGTTGTTAATATATATTATTATTTTTTCTATTTGAATAATAAATAAATAGATGTAAAAATATATTTTTTAAATGAAAGGTTTGGTTGTTCTTTTAATTATATAAATTGCGGACTGCGTACATAACTTTCATTTATTTTAGCAAAGAGGTTTCCAGCTCATATATTGTGTTTAGCTAATAAACTCATATATTGTGTTTACCCAATAAATTCATTTAGCCGATTGTTGAAGCAGAAAAAGAGTGGAACGGCTGTATCTTATAATACAATTTTAGAGCTTTCATTTAGTATGTACAAACGGGATCAGGATATTTTATTCTTCAGATCTGCAAATTTAGAGCTACGAGTTTAGCAGAATATCTCTAAATAACTTGGTAACTTTTCTTAAACTTTACCAAATTAGCGGAAATGTTTCCAAATTTATAAAAATGACGCAAATCAATGATTTGTTTTTTTAGAATAGAGTATTGAAATGATGCTTCGGTAGCATTTGTCGGTCAGTTCATCCATCCTACATAGTAACACATATAACGAATTTTTTTAATATCACCAAATTGATAAAATTATTTGTAAATCCATAAAAATATCATGGAATTGATAAAATTGCGCTTAATAAATGGAATTAATTATGTTTTGTTAGGGGATAGTATTGTGATGATGTTCCGTCAATTTGTCACAAAATGGGATTATCAGTTCTACAGTCCCACTTGGCGATAAATTTGGGGATTTTTTAAGTTATCGCTAAATTGACAAAAATGTCGCCAAACCTTCAATGGAGATAGCATTACTCAGACGATATGATTTCCATCAATTTATTTTAAGCAAATTATATCATGCCGCTTAGCAACGGATCCAATGCGTTATGTGCTATACGATTTTTATTAAATATTTTTCGATTCGAATAATAAAGATATGTATATAAGATAAATTTCATTGACATTGCACTTTTGACTGGATAATATCAATTACGGTCTTCAGGTTTAAACATTATTATCATTGATATTTTCAGGGACTGTTGATTCAGGGATTATTGATATTTTCAAGTTATTATGCCATTGTTTATTTATGACGAAAATTGATGAAACTCATATATAGTACGTTGTAGGAGTAATCTACAAATGCACGGATATATCGTCTAATCTACGAGAATATAAGTAGTACAGGTTTATTGGCATATATTTTGATATATATTGGCATATATTGGAATCAATTACGACCTTCTGGTATAAAGATTGCGGGGATTAGTGATATTTTCAATTTATTACGTCATCTCTTTTATTTTGGTAAATATTTTTGAGACTCATATTGTAATACGGGTAATCTTCTACTAACACACTGGCATATTTTCTAATCTGCGACAATATAAGTAGTACGAGGTTACATATATTGATTCAATTACTTTTTTTTTGTAAATTTGCTTACAAAAGGGGCCAGGATGTTTTATTCTTCAGATCTGCCCGTGAATATGATTTTGCATAGTGAGAACAGATATTCTTAAACTTCTCTTTAGGAGCAATAAATTTAATATTTTAACGGAATTTGCACATGAATGCGAATTATAAGTTTCTTTATATTATATATTTCGTGCGAAGAACGGGTATGCTGCTAGTCTACTATAAGAATAACATTTTTTGAACTGTAAAAGTAGTAAATTTATTGCATTATATAAGGAAAATCATGTGCTGCTCACATCAGATTTTTTTTAATGTTGAAATGTACATTTGACGCTTTTTCGGATGACAACATGTAAAACTAGATATTTCGAAGTACCCAATTAACAAATATTTCACGCAATTCTAAATTGTCAATTATCAGTATTGATAGTATCATCAATAAGTAACAGAATCCATATCTTAAAACATTTGAATAATTAATTCATCAATTTGACGTCATTTTCCTTAGCTTAGTGTCATTTCTTGCGATTTCAACAATATTTTCGTCAATCTGGACAGAAATATCGCCAAATTGGCGTTATTTCACTAAATGAGTCCTCATGTTTTTCAAGTGTATCGCCAAGCGTTACAGACAAATGGAGGGAAGCGTATTTCTTATATATAAATAACTGTAGGCCAATGGTTAGGCGTCAAACTACAAAACTGTTACACAAAGAATCTTCTCTCGCGAATGGAACGACATGGATCAACGACAATAATGTCGACAAATTTATGGCATAATATTACATATGGAAATGAACATATTTCACAATAGTTAATGATTTTTTTTTTTCATTTTATACGATTTTGTTGAAAAATTAATTTTAAAATTATTTAATATCTCGATAACTTCCCATGTTAGCTTTCGGAAGTTTATGTCAATCGATTTCTAATGAAAAATTTCATAAAAAATGATTAATTACATAACATTATTGAAAGTTATGATTTTTTATGATTTTTTTTCAACATTCTATCCAAAAATTTGGGAGTTTTCTGAACATTCGATTTCGTTTAAAATCAATATGCTTACATTATTCACTGATTGTAATTTTCGTACCAAATTTCATTCGAAACGCTCCATTCGTTCATGAAATATTCGAAGTCGAATTTTCGACCCCGTCACATTACTTTCCCTATAGCCCATACTATACATATATGGAAAGTAAAAATTGGAGTATCAACATTAAAACAGACATTCCAAGATTTTTAATTTTGCTGTCTCTGGGGAGGGATAGTATGAGGTGGTCTCTCAGAGGGGTTTTACTGTACGTACTATAAAAACAGAACCCTTAATGACCAGCACGAATCCAAGTGCTTACTTCCCAAATTATTTGACTAATCGTATTCACACCTCACTATTATGAACACACAGGGACACTTTTCTAAAAGTGTTGGAAATATCGTCAGGAATTCTTTAAATGAGATGTACTAGTATCATCCGCAGAAGTAGTTGAAAACTTTGGTGAGAACGTTCTTTCTATATTCACAGAGGATGCTCTGGATTTTTAATTACTTTCCCCAACCTATTCACCAAATGAAATTTTCTTTCGCCAAATAGAGTTTTTTTCACCAAATTTTAGTTTGAGATTCCACTTGAAACATTTATTTTGATTTACAAATTCTCACATTCCAGAGATCATTGTTTTGGAAAAGACAAATAGTATAGTGGTACACATTACGATTATTATACCACGATTTTTGATTTTGACGATGGCAGACGTCATAATCGCCAATAGTTTAGCCAAATCTTTTTTTTCAATCGCCAAATTCAGTTTTTTTATTTATTTATTATTTTTTTCTCACAAAATGCGATAATGGCGATTGGAAACGACCTGTATTAATATGAGAAAGTGCAACTTGACACGAGCTTCACTATCGGCACTGTTTTGTTATTTCTATTGATACCTTGATAAGAGACATAATCGCATTTTCTATTCGAGTTTCATCTAGAAAAAGATAGCTCTCTACCTTGAAGTCGCTGATATTATTGTGTGTTCATACTATAAGAGATCATAGAACTCTTAAAATATTAAAAAATGTAAAATATATCATTATATTCAACATTTTGGAGCTTTTAAAGTGAACATTATAAAAACACATTTTACTTTCCCTGCAATACATGGTAATGTATAGGGAAAGTATTGGAATCATGCCGAAAATCGCAACTCGAGTTTTCGACGGATCTACACGTTTCGAGACCTCTAGAATACGAAAAAACCATTTTTAGCGTGACGTCTGTGTGTGTGTTCGTGTGTCTGTGTGTCTGTCTGTCTGTGCAGATGTTGTATCCACTCTAACGAAAAAACTAATGGACCGAATTTCACAAAATTTGGTAGGTAAGTCACTTGTGAGTGAGTCTGGTGCTGATTAGTTTTGGGTACGATTCGGGATAAAAGAAACCGCCTTTTTTTGCGAAATGGCCCGCAAAAGCTTGTATCCACTCAAACTGAAAAACAAATGGACCGAATTTCACAAAATTCGGCAGATGAGTCACTTGTGGGTTACCCTGGTGCTGATTAGATTTTGGTACGATTCGGAAAAAAATGACCTGCCTTTTTTTGCAAAATGGCCCGCAAAAATCGTCCAAATCTAAACTAAAGAACTGGGTATACTCAAATATATCCATTAAATGCTGATTTAATACGCAATTTTTAACGACGAAAAGAATAAGACCAACCCCATTAGACTAGGACTAGCCGTTTTTGAGATATTTTAGTTTTTCGTTCTTTCCCTAAGCCACCTTTGAAAATAAGCCCGGTTACCGAATGAGAACGAAAATTGAATTAAAAAAGTGAATTAAATTTAATTAAAATATAGAGAACGTGAATATAAATCTGCATGGAAAGGCATGTGCTGCCCACATCAGATTTTTTTCATTCTAGTGATGAATCTATATTTCCTTTTAATGAAAAAAATTTTTTTTTTAAATTTAATGCAAAGAAATATTTTTATAGAATTAAAAACTATGACTCATTCATTGAACTGCAACTTCGTTATATTTATTTGATTTTGGTCTTATTTTCAAATTTTTTGACTTGATTTTCTTGTATATTTAAAAAGGAATATCTAGCTTTTACCATGGTTTATTGTATAGTGCCTTTTTGTACATCAAATAGCATGAACGACTGGCTGTATAAGTCTTCGTCAGGAGAATTGAATTGAAGCAGAGATTTTTCAGAAAAAATTTGTATACGTGTATAATTTCGGCACAAATTAGACTGTCAAGATGCCTAGGTTGAAGTGTGAACATTTTAAATCTATCTTGTTCTTAATAATTAAGAAGTTGTTGACTTTTCAAAGAAAGGTTATATGCTAGTATAATTTCGGCACAAATTAAACTGTTAAACTTTATTATGATCAATTAATTGATCAAGAAAGAACCATCACTGCTAGTTGACACAATCAAACATGACAAATATTGGCTGTGGATTATATACTTTATATATAGCAGTATAAATTTAAAAATTTCATTAAAAATGTCATATTGATAACTATAAAAAAAGTTTATGTTTGTTTACATCTTATTGTATGCAAATTCAAATCAGATTTAAATTTACAACAACCCTGAGAGAAGCTGGAATTTCTATCTAGCAATGTATCTATCTATCTATCTATCAAGATATCAAATTCACATCGTCTACGGTCTTATAAACCTAGCTGTTACCGCTAGATGGCGGTACATAACATATTTTGTAGATGTATAGTGGATTCCACTTCTTAATAATAGAAAAGTGGGAAATGAACGGGCATTTTAGATAAAGGTGGCTATGTCTGTACTGTTGGGCCAAACGGTCACAATCATAGCATGTTACCCTTCATTTTAGGCTTGAAAAAAATTATTTCGATTGGTACCAAGATAGACAATGTACCTCTTGGGGGGGGGGGGGGGGGGATAACTTGTTCCCACTTCCGAAGGGGCTATTGACGTCATGAACACAAAATTTGCATCGCAGCTATTTTTCACTAGAATAATTAAAACTGTTAAATTTTGTCATCACTGAGATGTCCAATTTTGTCCTATGCTGCCATGTTAAAGAAATTTAAAATTTCAGATCAATTCCGAAGTTTTCTCTCGAATTTAAAAAAAATGCTGTTTAGTTCTAAATTTTTTCTTAACAAAGCCGTATATAAAGTTTCTTGAAACATCCGTTAATATATGTAGCAGCTACGATAGCTGCTACATATATTAACAGTACAGAAGAAATTGACCACAGAAAGACAGACGGACATCACTTTAAAAATAGTCAAAGCGCATCAGGAGGTCCTAAAACATATATTGGAATCAAGTTTTCTCATATTTACAATGTCAGCAATGCAAGATTTACTCGAAACATGCTACACATGTAATCCGAACCTGATATTTTAATTACCGAGCTGAATTTCAATCTAAAAAATCTAATTACCGAGCTGAATTTCAATAAATAAAAAAAAATATACAAAATGCGAACTTATCAGACACAAACATGCGAAGTCTGTAGAATGACAAATGCCGTAATTCTAGAGTCTGCCATTTTATAGATCTGGCTAATCATGAGTAGGCGATTCTTTAGGATGAAAGTTGAGAAGTTTATGTCATAAATTAAAATAAAAAAGTAGAATTAAAATAAAATGATATTAAATAATAGAATCAGACTTCATCCGATCTTCTCATCCGATCTTTACAGACTTCATCCGATCTTCTCATACATTTAGATTTAATATTATTCGGATTAACTTATAACGATTTAAATTACATTTAATCACTAGTCTATAGATTACAAAATTCTAGCAAAAGTTTGTCCACGATGCTATAGTAGCTGTATGGGATTTTTAACAAGTTCCATTTATATCTAACCATCTTCATCGTTTCTTGAAAAAATCGGCAGTGGCTGCAGTCCGATGGAGCCGACATAGTTTTGCGTGAATAACATTTTGTAAAATAAAACTTCAAAGATCAGTAAGTTTATTAATTTTTCCAGGCTCACTTGTTTCGTTTACAGGTTTTCAAAGCGTTACAAATTAATCGCTAATTGTTTATAGCAGTTAGCGATTAATTTGTAACAGCATAAACTTGTCGTAACGTCGTAAACTTTTCGCAAACTTTTAGATTTCGACCCGATTTCATCTGGATACTCAGATCACAGACGTCAAAATAGCGAATTATTTTACTAACTTGCTTTTCGGTATATAAATTAAATTTATGCAATATATCTGACGAGATTTTACATTCAAATTAATCGATAAACTTATCTAGCGGCACATAAATACATGTGTGCATGTGTGTGTGTGTGTATGTGTGTGTGTGTGTGTGTGTGGAAAAGATATTTCACGACCGAATGGAGCGATACCAACAATATTTAGTACAAAAATTACAATCCATGAATACTGGAAGCCTATTGTTTTCAAACGCAATCGAATGTTTAGAACCCCGCTAAATTTTCGAGTGAACTTTTGATAAAACCATCAAAAATTAAAACCTTCGATAAAGTTGCGCAAATAGTCATGTCTTATGTAATTTTTCATTCGAAAACGATTGACATAAACTTTAGAACGCTAGCGTGAACCATTCTTGAGATATGGCACTTATTTCAAATAAATTTTTCAAAAAACCACATTAAAAAAAATATTAATTATTGTGAATATATTAACTATATTGAAACTACTGTGAAAAATATTAACTATATGTTCACTTTTCATATTGTCAATAACATTTTCAATAACATATCATTTTCAATAACATATCATTTTCAATAATCATATTTCCAATAACATGCGATAAATTTGGTCACGTTATTCTCGTGGATCTAGCTCGTTCCATTCATGAGAAAAAATACTTTGGATAATACTTTTGTAGTTGGACGCCAATAGTCATTTATCTGCTATAAGAATAACTTACTTCTCCATTCTTAACACTTGGCGAGATTTTGGCGGAATGTCGCCAACTTGGCGACTTTTTAAAATATTGCCAAATAAACGAAAATATCGCAAAATTGATAAAAATGACGTTAAATCAATGTAAATGAAGACTAATTGACGAAAATTCAATATCTTGGAAAGAATATAAAAATGTACGCTATAAGAATAACCTTACTATAAGAATAACCTATTTTTCCGTCCGTAATGTTTGTATAAAATTTTGGTGATGAATTTTTTGAAATATCTCCAACTTGGTGATTTTTTAAATGTTGCCAAATTGACGAAAATGTCACCCAATTGATAGGAATTCGACAAATTAGTGAAACTGACGCTGAATTAATAAAATGACGACTAATTAATGAAAGTTCAATATATTGGAAAGAACATAAGAATCTATATAAATAAAATTGAAAATCTGTCTGTCTGTCTGTCTGTCTGTTTGTCCCATCATCACGGGAGAACGGCTGAACCGAATTTGCTCAAATTTTGTGGGTAGCCTAGAAATAGGCCCACTTAAAATTTAGTTCATATTTTGAGTTTCTACGACTAGTGGTTCTCGAGATATTAATAAAAATCGAAATTTTCGTTTGTCTCATCATCACGGGAAAACGGCTCAACCGCATTTAATGAAATTTTGTGGATAGCCTTGAAATAGTCCCCATAAATTTTAACTAAGTTTCGAGTTTCTAAGACCAGGGGTTGTCGAGATATTAATGAAAAACGGAACATTTTCTTAGGAGATCTACTCTTAAACTCCGTGGTTTATCCAAACGGAAAGGATGAAAATCGTTTGTTTAAAACGCCAAAATGAAATAAAACTTTATTTCCGAGTTTGTTGCAGGATTTTTGCATTAATTAGTCCCTATAGGAAAACATGAATTGTTTGAAATATGAATTTAAATGGAAAAATCTACCTCCATGGTTCATCTTTCACAAGCTTTTACTCAACGATGTAAAGTATAAAGAAATCAAAATGGCTATTTAATTTCGTATTTTATGAGGAAGATTCTATCTTATATCCTGTTGCTCGGCAACGGAATGAAATTAAATGTGTTGTTAATATTTATTATTATTTTTTCGATTTGTATAATAAATAAATGGATGTAAAAATATATTTTATAAATGAACGGTTTGATTGTTCTTTTAATTATATATATTGCGGACTGCATACATCACTTTCATTTATTTTAGCAAAGAGGTTTCAAGCTCATATATTGTGTTTAGCTAATAAACTCGTATATTGTGTTTACTCAATAAATGCATTTAGCCGATTGTTGAAGCAGAAAAAGAGTAGAACGGGTGTATGTATCTTCTAATACAATTTTAGCGTTTTCATTTAGTATATACAAACAGGATCAGGATATTTTATTCTTCAGATCTGCAAATTCAGATCTACGAATTTAGAGGAATATCTCTAAGTAACTTGGTAACATTTCTTAAACTTTACCAAATTAGTGGAAATGTCTCCAAATTGATAAAAATGACCCAAATCAATGAAATTAAATTTGGTTTTTTTAGAAGTACTGAAATGATGTTTCTGTAGCATTTGTCGGTCAGTCCATCCATCCTACTTAGTAACACATTTAAGGAATTTTTTTAATATCACCAAATTGGTAAAAATATTTCTAAATCCATAAAAATATCATGAAATTGATAAAACCGCGCTTAATAAATGAAATTAATTATGTTTTGTTAGGGGATAGTATTGTGATGATGTTTCGTCAATTTGTCGCAAAATGGGACTATCAGTTCTACAGTCCCACTTGGCGATAATTTTGGCGATTTTTTAAGTTATAGCTAAATTGACGAAAATGTCGCCAAACTTTCCATGGAGATTGCATTATTCAGATGATATGATTTCCATCAATTTACTTAAAGCAAATGATATCATGTCGCTTAGCAACGGATCCAATATGTTATGCGGCATACGATTTTTATTAAATCTTTTCCGATTTGAATAATAAAAATATGTATATGAAATAAATTTCATTGACATTGAATTTTTGACTGGATAATATCAGTTACGGTCTTCAGTTTTAAACATCATTATTATTGATATTTTCGAGGACTGTTGATTCAAGGATTACTGATATTTTCAAATTATTATGGAATTGTTTTATTATGACGAAAATTGTTGAAACTCATATATAGTACGTTGTACGAGTAATCTTCTACAAATGCATGGGTATATCTTCTAATCTACGAGAATATAAGTAGTGCAGGTATATTGGCATATATTTTGATATATATTGGCATATATTGCAATCAATTACGACCTTCTGATATTAAGATTACGGGGATTTTTGATACTTTCAATTTTTTACGTCATTTCTTTTATTTTGGCAAATATTTTTGAGACTCATATTGCAATACGGGTAAGCTTCTACTAACACACTGGCATATTTTCACTATAAGTAGTACGGGGTTCATATATTGATTCAATTCCTTTTGTTTTGTAAATTTGCTTACAAAGGGAGCCAGGATGTTTTATTCTTCAGATCTGCCCGTTGTTGTTTATGCTCTTCTCTCCGTTCATCTGTAACATTTGATGATGTATTTGGCGAACTTGGTGAATTATCTAGCAAAGTATCACCAACTTGGCGATATTTCGCTCTCAGATTGACGAAAATTTCTTCAAAATTGAAAAAATGACGCTAAATTAATGAAAATGACACCTAATTGATGAATTAATTATTAAAATATTATAATATATGGACTATATCGCTTATTGAGGATTCTATCAATATTGCAGTTATGTGAAATATAAGTTATTTGGGTATTTTGAAATAGTATTACATGTTGTCATCCGAAAATCGCCAAATGTACAATTCAACGTTAAAAACATAGCACCGTGGACCTTATACATTATTTTTTGACTGTAAATGGAGTAAATTCATTGCATTATATAAGGAAAGTCATGTGTTGCCTACATCAGATTTTTTAATTTTAGTTTTAGACTAGCAGCATACCCGTTCTTCGTACGGAGTATAAAATATAAAGAAACTTATAATTCAGAATCATATGCAAATTATGTTAAAATATTAAATTTATTGCTCCTAAAGAGAAGTTTATGAATATCTGTTCTCATCATGCAAAATTATCGTCATGGGCAGATCTGAAGAATAAAACATCCTGGCCCCTTTCGAAAGCAAATATACTATGAAATTGAATCAATATACTCAAAATAACAGTGCTAAAATTGTATGGGACCCGTAGTATTTATATACTCGAATATTAGAAAATATAACCTGTATTAGTAGATTACATGTATAAATTGAAAATATCAATAAACCCGCAATTGATTCCAATATATGCCAGAATGAAAGCACTAAAATTATATGGGAATATATATATATATATATATATATATATATATATATATATATATATATATATATCCCCATACTACTTATATTGTCGCAGATTAGAAAATATGCCTGTATGTTAGTAGAAGATTACCCTTATTACAATATTAGGCTAAAAAATCTTTGCCGAAATAAAACAGATGACATTATAAATTGAAAATTTCAATTATCCCCGTAATCTTTATACCAGGAGGTCGTAATTGATTCTAATATATGCCAATATATATCAAAATATATGCCTATATACCTGTACTACTTATATTCTCGTAGATTAGAAGATAACACGTGCATTTATAGAAGATTACTCGTACAACGTACAATATGTGAGTTTCAACAATTTTTGTCATAATAAAACAATGGTATAATAATTTGAAAATATCAATTATCCCTGAATCAATAATCCCCGAAAATATCAATAATAATAATGTGTAACCTGAAGAGCGTAATCGATATTATTTAGTCAAAAATGCAATGCCAATGAAATTTATTTTATATACATATCTTTATTATTCAAACCGGAAAAGATTTAATTAAAATCGTATGCCACATAACACATTGGATTTACATCCATTGCTAAATGACATGATATCAGTTGCTTCAAATAAATTGAAGGAAATCCTATCGTCTGAATAATGCTATCTCCATGAAAGGTTTGGCGATATTTTCTTCAATTTAGCGATAACTTAAAAAATCGCCAAATTTATCGCCAAGTGGGACTGTAAAACTGATAGTCCCATTTTGCGACAAATTGACGAAACATCATAATATTATCCCCTAACAAAACACAATTAATTTCATTTATTAAGCGCAATTGTATCAATTCCATTACATTTTTATAGATTTACAAACATTTTTATCAATTTGGTGATATTTTAAAAATTCGATAAATGTGTTACTAAGTAGGATGGATAGACTAATCCACAAATGCTACCGAAACATCATTTCAGTACTGTCTTCTAAAAAAACCAATTTAATTTCATTGATTTGCGTCATTTTTAGCAATTTGGCGACATTTCCGTCAATTTGGCCAAGTTTAAGAAAAGTTGCCAAGTTAGCGATATTCCGCCAAATTCGTAGCTCTGAAATTGCAGATCTGAAGAATAAAACATCCTGATCCCGTTTGTATATACTAAATGCAAACACTAAAATTTTATTAGAAGATATACCCTTTCTACTCTTTTTCTGTTTCAACAATCGGATAAATGAATTTATTGGTAAACACAATATGAGTTTATTAGCTAAACACAATATAAAAGCTTAAAAACTCTTTGTCAAATGAAAGTGATGTACGCAGTCCGTAATTAATATAATTAAAAGAAAAATCAAACCGTTCATTTACAAAATATATTTTTACATCTATTTATTTATTATTCAAATAGAAAACATAATAACAAATATTAAGAAACACATTTAATTTAATTGCGATGCTGAGCAACATAATATAATAAAGAATCTTCCTCATAAACTGCAAAATGAAATAACCATTTTGATCTCTTCCCCATAAAATGCAAAAATAATAACCATTTTGATTTCTTTATACTTTCCATTGTTTAGTAAATGCTTGACCATGGAGTTAGATTTTCCATTTAAATTCATGTTTCAAACAATTCATGCTTTCAGATAGTGACTAATTAATGCAAAAATCCTGCACTAAGCTCAGAAATGAAGTTTTAATTCACGTTGACGTTTTAAACAAACGATTTTCATCCTTTCCGTTTGGATAAACCACGGAGTTAGAGAGTAGATCTCCTAGGATAAAGTTCCGTTTTTCATTAAAATCTTGACAACCCCTGGTATTAGAAACTCGAAACTTGGGCAAAATTTATGTGGGGCTATTTTAAGGCTACTCACAAAATTTCATTAAATTCGATTCAGCCGTTCTCTCGTGATGATGAGACAAACGAAATATTCGTTTTTCACTAATATCTCGAGAACCACTGGTTGTGGAAACTCCAAACATGAACTAAATTTTAAGTGGGGCTATTTCTGGGCAACCCACAAAATTTCATCAAATTCGGTTCAGCCGTTCTCCCGTGATGATGGGACAAACAGACAGACAGACAGACAGACAGACAGATTTTCAATTTTATTTATATAGACTAGCAGCATACCCGTTCTTCGTACGGAGTATATAATATAACGAAACTTATAATTCGCAATCATGTGCAAATTCTGTTAAAATATTAAATTTATTGCTCATAAAGAGAAGTTTAAGAATATCTGTTCTCACTATGCAGAATTATCTTCACGGGCAGATCTGAAGAATAAAACATCCTGACCCCTTTTGTAAGCAAATTTACAAAAAAAAAAGGAATTGAATCATTATATGCAACCCCGTACTACTTATAGTATCGTAGATTAGAAAATATGCCAGTGTGTTAGTAGAAGATTACCCGTATTACAATATGAGTCTCAAAAATATTTGCCAGAATAAAGGAGATGACGTAATAAATTGAAAATATCAATAATCCCCGTAATCTTTTACCAGAAGGTCGTAATTGATTCCAATATATGCCACTACATATCGAAATATATGCCAATATACCTGTACTACTTATATTCTCGTAGATTAGAAGATATAATGCATTTGTAGAAGATTACGTACAACGTACTATATATGAGTTTCAACAATTTTCGTCATAATAAAATAATGTCATAATAACTTGAAAATATCAATAATCCCTGAATCAAAAGTCCCCGAAAATATCAATAATAATTATGTTTAAACCTGAAGACCGTAATTGATATTATCCAGTCAAAATGCAATGTCAATGAAATTTATTTTATATACATATCTTTATTTTTCAAATAGGAAAAGATTTAATATAAAATCGTATGCCGCATAACACATTGGATCCGTTGCTAAGCGACATGATATCATTTGCTTCAAATAAATTGATGGAAATCATATATCATCTGAATAATGCAACCTCCATGGAAGATTTGGCGACATTTTAGTCAATTTAGCGATAACTTAAAAAATCCCCAAATTTATCGTCAAGTGGGACTGTAGAACAGATAGTCCCATTTTGCGACAAATTGACGAAACATCATCACAATACTATCCCCTAACAAAACACAATTATTTTCATTTATTAAGCGCGATTTTATCAATTCTATGATATTTTTATGGACTCACAAATATTTTTATCAATTTGGTGATATTAAAAAAATTCGTTAAATGTGTTACTAAGTAGGATGGATGGACTGTCCGACAAATGCTGCCGAAACATCATTTCAGTACTCTATTCTAAAAAAACAAATCATTGATTTGCGTCATTTTTATAAATTTGGAAACATTGCCGCTAATTTGGTAAAGTGTAAGAAAAGTTATCAAGTTATTTAGAGACATTCCGCTAAACTCGTAGCTCTAAATTTGCAGATCTGAAGAATAAAATATTCTGACCCCGTTTGTATATACTAAATGAAAACACTAAAATAGTATTATAAGGTACAGCCGTTCAACTCTTTTTCTGCTTCAACAATCGGCTAAATGAATTTATTGGGTAAACACAATATATGAGTTTATTAGCTAAACACAATATATGAGCTGGAAACCTCTTTGCTAAAATAAATGAAAATGATGCACGCAGTTCGCAATTTATATAATTAAAAGAACAACCAAACCTTTCATATAAAAATATATTTTTACATCCATTTATTTATTATTCAAATAGAAAAAATAATAATAAATATTAACAACACATTTAATTTCATTCCGTTGCCGAGCAACATGATACGAGTATAAGATAGAATCTTCCTCATAAAATGCGAAATTAAATAGCCATTTTGATTTCTTTATACTTTTAATCGTTGAGTAAAAGCTTGTGAAATATAACCACGGAGGTAGATTTTTCCATTTAAATTCATGTTTCAAACAAATCGTGTTTTCCGATAGTGACTAATTAATGCAAAAATCCTGCACCAAACTCGGAAATAAAGTTTTATTTCATTTCGCCGTTTTAAACAAACGATTTTCATCCTTTCCGTTTGAATAAACCACGGAGTTGAAGAGTATAACTCATAGGAAAAAGTTCCGTTTTTCATTAATATCTCGACAACCCCTGGTATTAGAAACTCGAAACTTGGGCAAAATTTATGGGGAGCTATTTTAAGGCTACTCACAAAATTTCATTAAATTCGATTCAGCCGTTCTCTCGTGATGATGAGACAAACGAAATATTCGTTTTTCACTAATATCTCGAGAACCACTGGTTATGGAAACTCCAAACATAGACTAAATTTTAAGTGGGTCTATTTCTAGGCTACCCACAAAATTTCATCAAATTCGGTTCAGCCGTTCTCCCGTGATGATGGGACAATCAGACGGACAGACAGACAGACAGACAGATTTTCAATTTTATTTATATAGATTTAATAATAATTGATTCACTTTTAATTTAATAATTAATTCACCTGTACTGGAAGGAATTTGATTATTTATCTAATAAAAATCTGACATGGTTACCACATGACTCTCCGTACAAATTTAAATTCATCTTCTTTTCATTTCTTTAACAATTCATTAAATTAAATTTAATTACACAAAATAACACTGAATTTGCATGTTTAATTCAATTTCCGTTTTTATTTGTTAGCTGGTCATATTTTCAAAGATGAAAGTCAAAACACGAATAAACTAAAATATAGTGGTTAGCCCCACAGTAATGGGGTTGATCTTATTCTTTTTATCGTCAAAATTTACGTATAAAACAAGCATTTAATTGATACACTTTAGCATACATAGCCTTTTATTTTTTATATTCACGATTTCGTAAAAATGGCGGGATCTTTTTTTCCGACTCATACCAAGATCTAATATTCAGCACTAAGATAACCCACAAGTGATTTATCTACCAAATTCTGGGAAATTTGGTGAATTTGTTTCTGAGTTGGAGTGGATAAATGCGATTTTTGCCGGACATTTCGCAAAAGAAGACTGGTTCAATTATCCCTAATGGTACCAAAATCTAATCAGCACCAAGGTCACCCACAAGTAACTTACCTAAAAACTTTATGCAATTTGGTGAATTGGTTTTTGAGTTAAAGTGATACATGCATTGCACAGTTAAACAGAAACAAAAACTTGCAGACACACACACACACAAAGCAAAGACTTACAGACACACACACACACAGACATCACGCTAAAAATAGTGCTTTCGTGTTCTGCAGGTCCCAAAACGTGTAGATCCGTTGATAACTCTAGTGACGAATTTCGACACGATTCCAATATTTTCCCTATACAACACCATGTATTGCAGGGAAAATAAAAATAAAAGCACATTGAGCAAAAAATAAGAAGGATCAATCATGCATAAAGCATTGAGTATGAAACACTTTCCAACTTCAATGCAGTTTTACTTAAACATCTCTAAAATGCGATACATTCCTCGGTAATATTTTTAAAATTATCATAATACTACATTAATTTATTTTATTTGAAAACTTAAAACTTCATCGAAAATAATGAACTTCATTCAAATGACGGCATCGAAATATAAATTGCCTGGTTTAAACATCTCTAAAATGCGACACATTCCTCGGTAATATTTTTAAAATTACCATAATACTACAATAATTTGTAATATTTGAAAATTTCATCGAAAACAAATAAATTTTATTCAAATGACGTCAACAAAATATAAATCGCCTGGTTCTCTCTATAAAAGCAGCATTTTATTCATAAACATTTTTCCATTCATTTCATTCATCACAATACTATAATAATTTATTTTATTTAAAAACTTAAGACCATGGAGGTTAAAGTAATTAAACTCTATACTTTAAACTTCATCGAAAAAATCGTCTTCTTCTCTGTGTAATATCAATGAATGTTTCTTTCATATCAGCTATATTGCAGACTCCATGAGCTAAATAATTTTGCGTTAAAGAAATGCAGTAATTCTTATACAACTCAGTCTACATCTTTTGGTGTTTACATTCTCCATTAGTGAAAATTAGGCCTCGTTGTAGAAATATTGAAATTTGGATGATTATTTAAACTCAAATATATTGTAATTGCGTTGTTTCAATATGTATATGCACAGAATTTAAGCAAAAATAAGGCGGTTTTAGGACGGATACAACACTCAATATGATTTAAAAAGAACTTTAAAAATCACGATTTTGACACAAGATGGATGCCATATTTTATCTTGAAGTGGGTCACGTGATCTCTTCATATAATGGTCACGTGATATCTTTATATAAATGGTGTAATTATTATTTTAATTTTTATTTTAAAAACTACTGGATATATTTTGCTGAAATTTTTTTTATATATTTTATGAGATAATTTGAATACTTCCTAAAGCTTTTGAAGCAATTTGTGAATTTTAAATTTGCTTAAAAAATGTTTGAAAAATTAGATCCCATACGATTCAATGTATTTCATTTTTTCAACCCGGGTTCAATCCAAAACTAATTGGGTGATATTATTTATTTATATTCCCATAGGTCTCACAGACCGTCTGAACAACGTACTAATATTTCATTTTGATAAATCAGTTTTACGGCAGTTATCATGCTAACGGACAGACAGACAGACAGAAAGAAAGAATGAACAAAGTCCTAAACACTATTCAACTATATTATAAAGTATTAAAAATGGGCCCTCAAGTATTTGCCTATTTTCATGGACTGCCATAGGCAGTTCACAATAGACATCAATATTGCTGAAAAGGGACCGACCAATAGAATCAAAATTGCAGATATATACCCTGCAAGCATAGGCCAATGAGCCTCGGATTATTTTCACCCGCTACGTGGGTAGGCCACGGATAATGATAGATACTACAAATGCTCAATTCGGACCAATAAAACCGAGTAGGTGCTACGGGGATTGTGTCCCTGTAGCACTTGCTCGGACCGCTGCGCTCTAAATATCTAAAGAATTTAAATGAATTATATATAATATCTTTCCAAAAAATAGTAAACAGCAAAGTAGTAGGCGTTTAATTGCATTTGTCATCAAAAATTACATGAAAAAGAACCACATTCTTAAGAAAAGCTAAACACAAAATGAGTCCAGTTACCAAATGAGAACGAAAATTGAATTATAAGTGAATTAAATTTAATTAAAATAAAGAAAATGCGTATATAAGTCTGCAGGGAAAGTCATGTGCTGCCCACATCAGATTTTTACTGTCCCTGCAATACATGTTAAGTGTATAATCAAAGTCTTGAATTGTGCCGAAAATCGCAACTCGAGTTTTGATGGACGTTTTGGGACCTCTAAAATACGAAAAAAGAATTTTAGCGTAACGTCTGTGTGCGTGTCTCTGTGTGTGTATGTCTGTGTGTGTGTGTGTGTGTGTGTGTGTGCGTCTGTCTGCGAAATGTATTTATTCACACTAAATCAAGAACTAATTTTCCGAATTTCATAAAGATTGGCAGGTAAGTCACTAAGGGAGTGACCCTGATGCTTATTAGATTTTGGTGCGAATCGGAATAAAATATTCCGTTTTTTATGAAGAATAGCCCGCAAAAATTGTCTTTATCCACTCTAGCTAAAAAACTAACTGACCAAATTTCACAAAATTTGGTAGATAAGCCACTTGTAGATTACCCTGTGCTGATTAGATTTTGGTAAGATTTGGAAAAAAATAACCTGACTTATTTTGCGAAATGGCCCGCAAGAATCATCAAAATCTAAAATAAAAGACAACGTATGCTCAAATATATCCATTAAATGCTTGTTTTATGCGTACTTTTTGACTTTGAAAGAAACAAGGTCAACCCCGTTACTCTAGGACTAGCCGTTCACGAGATATTCTAGTTTTTTCGCATTTTCGCTACGCCACTTTTGAAAATAAATCCAATTACCAAATGAGAAAAAAAATTGAATTAAAAATGTCAATTCAGTGTCATTTTAAATAATTACGGGTGTTATTTTGTGCAATTAAACTCAATTTAATGAATTATTGAAGAAATAAAGAGAACGTGAATATGAGTCTGCAGGGAAATTCATGTGCTGCCCACAGCAGATTTTTACTTTCCCTGCAATACCGTTCCCTGCTGCCGTTTTTCCCTGCAATGGTCATGTATAGAGAAAGTGTTGGAATCGTGTCAAAAATTGCAACTCAAGTTTTCGACAAATCTAGATGTGTTGGGACCTATAGAACATGAAAAAAACTATTTTTAGCGTGACGTCTGTGTGTGTGTCTGTGCAGTGCAGTGTATCCACTCTAACTCAAAAAATAATGGACCGAATTTCATAAAAATTTATAGGTAAGTCGTTGTGGGTGACCCTGGTGCTGTATACATTTTGGTACGATTCGGGATAAAAAGAAACCGCCGTTTACTGCAAAATGACCCGTAACAATTTTAATATATCCCCTCGAGCTAAAAAACTAATTTTCCAAATTTCACAAAATTTGGTAAATAAGTCACTTATGGAATACTCTGGTGCTGATTAGAATTTGGTAGTATTCGGAAATGGTGAACCTGCCTGTTTTTAAGAAATGGTCCGAAAAAAATTGCCAAAATCTAAAATAAAGACCTATGTATGCTCAAATGTATCAATTAAATGCTTGTTTTATACGTTATTTCGACGAGGAAAATAATAAGACCAATTCCATTATTCTAGGACTAACCGTTCTCGGGATATTTTAGTTTTTTTATATTTTTGTTACGCCGTTTTTGAAAAAGTGTCAAATTACCAAATAAAAACAAACAGATATTGAATTAAAAGTGCAAATACAGTATTATTTTGTGCAATTAAACTCAATTTAATGAATTATTAAAGAACTGAAGAGAAAATGAATTTGACTCTGCAGGGAAGGTCATGTACTGTCCTCATCGGGTTTTTCTATTCGTACCAAAATCCGATTAGCACCCGAAAAACACATAACTTAACCTAACTGCCAAATTTCATATGTAATTATTAATTTAAAATAAATAAAAAATAAAATAAATCATTCCAGAAGCAAATTAATATAGTAAATGGCTATCTAATTGGGTTTATGTTTATCTGCGTAATTTGATAATTGATAGTTAATTTCTGATATGTGATAATCATGGCTTCATATTATGTTATAGAGAATCTTGCATTTACCTTACATACAAACCCAAGTTGCTTAAAATATTATTACAAATTAGAATCACAATTTATTCAAGTGAATTTTTGCTATCTTAGTCTCTTCTCTAATGTAACTGATAAATAATTTTATCAAAATTGAAACAGAGCAGTCAAATTCAAACATTGCGAAATCATTTTTCTTTTTAAATGGCAAAGGATACTTTGCCAGAATGTCTAGCCATTCTTTTTACTTTCCCTACAATACATGGTAATGTATAAGGAAAGTATTGGAATCATGTCGAAAATTGCAACTCGAGTTTTCGACGGATCTACACCTTTCAAGACCTCTAGAATGCGAAAAAAACATTTTTAGCGTGACGTCTGTGTGTGTCTCTGTCTGTCTGTCTGTGTGTCTGTCTTTCTGTTCAGATTTTGTATCCACTCTAACTAAAAAACTAATGGACCGAATTTCACAAAATTTGGTAGGTAAGTCACTTGTGAGCGAGTCTGGTTCTGATTAGTTTTGGGTGCGATTTGGGATAAAAAAAACCCGCCTTTTTTTGTGAAATGGCCCGCAAAAGCTTGTATCCACTCTAACTGAAAAACTAATGGACCGAATTTCACAAAATTCGGTAGATGAGTCACTTGTAGTTTACCCTGGTGCTGATTAGATTTTGGTATGATTCGGAAAAAAATAACCTTCCTTTTATTTTAAAATGGCCAACAAAAATCGTCAAAATCTAAATCAAAGAACTAGGTATACTCAAATATATCCATTAAATGCTCGTTTAATACGTAATTTTTAACGACGAAAAGAATAACACTAACCCCATTACACTAGGACTAGCCGTTCTCGAGATATTTTAGTTTTTCGTATTTTCTCTACGCCACCTTTGAAAATAAATCCGGTTATCCAATTGAGAGCGAAAATTGAATTAAGAGTGAAATAAATTTAATTTAAATAAGGAGAACGTGGATATAAGTCTGCAGGGAAAGTCATGTGCTGCCCACATCTGATTTTTTAAGTTGTTGTCACACCTGGTCTTACAAACTACAACAGAGTAGATACTGAAAGATAACTAAACAGTTACAGACAGGTGTACCCACCCTGTGACAAAAGACTCAACAAAGTAATCTTCTCTTCAGAAATCATAAAAGAAATGAGTTGACTACAATGCGGCCACACACAGAGAAATTCTTTGATTATCTTATTTGACACATTTTAATAGATACAAAGGAACACCTATGGCACCCTCAGTATCTTCTCTATCTCTATCGAAATTAAAATACTGCACAAAATTGAAAATTCATCCAAGTGTTTTCTTTTTATATATTAATCACCTTCACCTTTTTTTAAATATTGGTGAAATGATAATTGATTTTTTTTAGCTGCATATTTTATAAAAAATTAATCTGCTGCAAATTTAGCTGCATATAAATTAGCTGCATATTTTATAAAAACTTTTATAAAAAATTAATTTTGAACACGTAATATTATGAGTTTAATTTTCTGGTTACTGTTTCATATTTTAACGAGTTAGTAAAGTTAAGGTGTGATGAGATTTAAGAAAAATTGAAAAAAAAAAAAAATAATAATATCAGAGTTTTTTCTTGTACATTAAAATTATTTTAAATGTGATAATATTGGTAAGTAACAATTTGAATTAATTTTGTAATATGGTACTATAACTTTCATTGATTGTATAACAAATGTGCTTTACCAATTGTCAAATATTTTAATTTTTTTTTACTATTCGGTTAGGCCGAATATTAAAGTATTCAACCGAACCTAATATTCGGTGCATCACTAATATATATATATATATATATATATATAATTGAAGAATTTTATGATTACTTGTAATATATATATATACCCGAGAAATACCAAAGAAAATTGCTTGTAAACTGAAGGTAAAGGTAAAAAAATTGCAAATCTGAAGCCAAGTGTAGAACGATGAGCTAGGCAAGAAGTTTGGAAATTGAATAAATGGAATCTAGTGAATATAAAAGGAACAAGAAAGATCAATCATGCATAAGCATTGATTATGAAACACTTTCCAACTGAAATGCAATTTCATTTAAAAATTTCTAAAATGTGATTCATTCAGTGGTAATATATTTTACATTATCACAGTACTACAGTAATTTATTATACTTAAATATTTAAAACTGTATCGAAATATAAATCATCTGATTCTTTATGCAAAATCAATGAATATTTCATTCATATAACTTATATTCCAGACTCCAGAGCTAAATAATTTTGTGTGAAAAAAATTCAGCAATTCTTATGTAATTCATCTTACAATCGCTTGAGATATTTGCATTCTGCATATGTTAAAATTAGGCTTCCTTGAAGAAATAATAAAAGTTTAGGGATCATTTAAAATCACAACTATTGTAATTGCATAGGCACGGAATTTAGATACACAGATAATACATAGATAATATATATGTGTATGTGTATGTACTCAAAGTATTGGAATCGTGCCGAAGATCGGAACTCGAATTTTCAAAGTATCTACACGTTTTGGGACTTCTAGAACACGAAAAAACTACTTTTAGGAAGACGTCTGTGTGTGTAAGGGTGTATCTGTGTATGTTTCTGTGTGTCTGTGTGGATATTACATCCACTCTAATTGAAAAACTAATGGACCGAATTTCATACAATTTGGTAGGTATGTTTTTTGTGGGAAATCCTGATGTTCATTAGATTATAGTACGATTCGTAATAAAAGAATCTGCCTTCTTTGCGAAATGGCCGCAGAAATTGCCTTTATCCACTCTAGCTAAAAACTAATGAACCAAATTTAACAAAATTTGGAGTATAATATTTCAATAACCTACAAGTGATTTATATACCAAATTTAACAAAATTTTGTATATAAATCATTTGTAGGTTATTCTACTACGATTCGGGAAAAAGGAACGGGCTATTTTTGCGAAATGGCCAGCAAAAATCGTTATATATAAAAATAAAAGACTACGTGTGCTCAATTATATCAATTAAATTCCTATATTATATGTGATTTTTGACAACAAAAAGAATAAGACTAACCCCATTACTCTAGGACTAGCCGTTCTTGAGATATTCTAGTTTTTTCGCGTTTTCGCTACGCCACCTTTGACAATAAGTCTAGCTATCAAATGAGAACCAAATTTAAGTTTAACGTGTAAATTCAATGTCATTTAAAATACTTATGTTGTGCAGATAAACTCAAATTATCATTGAATAAATAAAGAGAACGAATATGAGTCTGCAGAGAAAGACATGTGCTGTCCACATCAGAATTTTTAACAATATTACACCAATGATTTATAGAAGTGAACGGGGATTATTTTCAGGCCATTTCGAAAAAAATGTATGATCTATATTTAAAGATCCATCAAATTTTTGTCGAATAAAATGTTCAACAAATTTAAGCTGTGTACCAAATTTTAACTCTCTAGGACGTAGGAAAGTGCATTTAAAATGCCATCAATTAAATTTATCATGAAGAGTTATATAAAATTTTAAAAAAATGAAAAATTGTTATCTACCAAATTTGTTTTAAAATATGAAGCCACTCCCATATGCAAAACGTTTAAAGTAGATGGGTTTCGTCCAGAAAAGAGCACCAGGCGCGAAGCGCCTTTAATCTCCAATCTCTAGGTGTGGTTCTTATCTTCATACTGTGACATTATTTCATTTGCCCATAGTTGGAGGTTCGAGGTTTTTGATTTACTGTTTTTATTATTTGACTTAGCTCCTAATGTGGCAGTTTGTTGCACATTTAGAGTTTGAGTAATTTTGGGGAGTTGATGCAGTTCTAAGGATTTCCTATCAATTTTGCAGTTTAAGGTTTTAAAAACATTTTTTAGAAAACATTGATCGAGTTTTAATTTAATATCAACTATTTAAGTTGGGACTTACCTAATTCCGATTTTCAATATTAAGTACCGCGCGGGGTCTCTTACGTGATTTGGCTTTGCGATGATCATAGTCATGCAGATTGAATAGTAGTTCATTTGGAACAGATGGCAGATTTTTATAGAATTTAAGCGCTAGCTTTTTAATTTGGGCTCTAACCGTTTTTATTTTGAAGTCTTTCCTAATTACCGAGTTTCTTAAGTATCTAGGAGCTTTCCTTATAATCCTTAGGATTTTGTTTTGTTTTGTCTCTAGTAAGTCTATAGTAGTTTTACAGGCATATCCCCATACGGGTGCTGCATACAGCATTCCCGGGCGGATGACCGATTTATAAATTAGGAGTTTATTTTGATAACTTAGATTTCCGTTTCCTATCATTGGGTATAAGGCTCCTGTGGCCATATACGCTTTTTTGATTAAGTTCGTTACGTGCTGTTTCCAGGTTAGGTGGGAATCTATCGTTACACCTAGGTATTTAGTAGATTTTTCCGCTTTTAGGGCATGGTTGTTTATGTACAGAGGCGGCGGAGGTTTACGTTTTCTAGAGAAATAAATCCAATGACATTTATTGGGGTTCAATTTTATTCTCCATTTTTCCAGCCATGTTTGGAGTATGTCTAAGTGTTGTTGTAGCTGTCTGTGCATTACTGAGACGTAAGGATGTTTTGCAAGTATCGCGCTGTCGTCTGCATAGAGTGCCAGCTCCGTGTCTAGGGTCCTGGGGATGTCATTTAGATATATGTTAAAGAGTGTCGGGCCCAGGATGGATCCTTGCGGTACACTACTTTTAATGAGCTTGGGTGTAGACAAGTTATCTTTTACTCTAACTTGGAAGTGTCTGTTATTTAGGTATGAGATTAAAAGTTTGACAAGTGCGTCAGGGACTTTTAGAGTGATCAATTTGTATGCTAATCCACAGTGCCACACTTTATCAAATGCTTTTTGTATGTCAAGAAAAATCGCAGCTGTGGGTGTCTTACTATTAAGTCCAGAAGATATGTACTCTACCACTCTCAGCAATTGATGAGTGGTGGAATGTTTTGGCCGAAATCCAAACTGCTCCGGAATGATAATATCATTCTCACTAAGGTGCGTGTTCAGTCTATTAAGAATTATTTTCTCAGTAATTTTACTAAGTGTCGGTAGTAAGCTGATTGGTCTGTAGTTGGCTGGAATTGTGGCATCCTCACCAGGCTTATGGATCGCTATAATTATCGCTTCCTTCCATTCTTTGGGGAAATAATTTAGTTTTAGTATTTTGTTTATTAGGGTGGTCAAGTAAAATATTATATTTAAGGGTAGGTTTTTGACCGCAATATTCCTGATTTTGTCGTGCCCTGGGCTTTTACGGTTTTTAAGGTTTTTGATGATATCAATTATCTCTTGCGGGGTGGCTGGGTTAATCTCAGCCGTGACCGGGGAGTTCCTGAAGTTGTTTAGAGTTTGCCTAACCATTCTTAGGGTATCCTGACACATTAGATCGTGGTTTGGTTCAAATTGCTTTTCGTAATGCCTAGCAAGCGCCTCTGCTTTTTCTTCGTCTGAGTACGCGATTTTAACGCCATCTATTAGTGGCGGGAGTTTAATTTGAGGTTTTCTGAGTCTTTTAGCGAATTGCCAGAGCGATACGTCTTCTGGGCTAAGGGATTCAATTAACTCTTTATACTGTTGCTGCTTTTCTGCGACAATTTTATCCCTGACTTTCCACGTGAGTCTGTTAAGCTCCCTTTTGAGGGTAGGGTCTCTATTAGCCTGCCATGTCTTACGCATTCTGTTCCTTTGCCTAACTAATTGTTTGACATGGTGGGAAAGTGTAGGCATTTTTGGGGACTCACGATGTGTTGTGGCAGAGGCAATAGCTCTCTTGATTTCTGTTGTGAGTGTGTGTGTGGCAGAGTCAATATCAGCCGTGCTCATAATGTTGGGTACTGCCAAGTGCGGCTCAAAAAGTGCTCTTTTGAAAACGTTCCAGTTCACCCTCTCTTGTCCCAAAGAGGCTGGAAGAGGTGTGTTCAGGTCGAATGTCACCAGTACCGGTAGATGATCCGAGTCGAATTCATCCAGGGTATCGATAGTGTGAGCGTATTCTATGTTTCTCGTTAGGACAAAGTCTATGAATGAGCCGTTGGCACCTGCGAAGCAGGTAAAAACGTTTAAACAAATGGAGAGATATTTATTATATAATATCTCTCTCTTTTCTTTCTGGAAGATATCCCAAAGTCAGAATTTAATTGAATTTGTTTTTTTCCCTATATTAAATAATTTTTTTAATTAAAAAACTACTTAACATATTTTACTGAATTTTTTTTTATATATTCTATGGGATAATGTGAATATTTCCTAAAAATTTCGAAGCAATTGGTGAATTTTAAATTTACTTAAAAAATGTTTGAAAAATTAGGTCCCATAGGGTTCAATGTATTTCATTTTTTCAACCCGGGTTCAATAAAAAACTAATTGGGTGATATTATTTATTTATATTCCCATAGGTCCTACAGACCGTCTGAACAACATACTAAAATTTCATTTTGATAAACTCATTTTTACGGCAGTTATCGTGCTAACGGACAGACAGACAGACAGACAGACAGACAGACAGACAGACAGACAGACAGAATGAACAAAGTCATAAACACTTTTCAACTTTGTTGTAAAGTGTTAATAAAATGAATATGAAAAGCATTTCTGAAACCATGTACGTTATCAAGGGCCGTACATGTTTCATTAATGCTGATTCTACGTTTCTGTTTACACAACTGTAAAATGTATTACAGAAATAATGTACATATATATATATATATATATATATATATATATATATATATATATATATATATATATAGAAATTAGTAATTTTTAACACTTTACAACATAGTTGAAAAGTGTTTATGACTTTGTTCATTCTGTCTGTCTGTCTGTCTGTCCGTTAGCACGATAACTGCCGTAAAAATGACTTTATCAAAATGAAATTTTAGTAAGCTTTTCAGACGGTCTGTGGGACGTATGGGAATATAAATAAATCATATCACCCAATTAGTTTTTTATTGAACCCGGGTTGAAAAATTGAAATACATTGAACCCTATGGGCCCTAATTATTCAAACATTTTTTAAGCACATTAAAAATTCACAAATTCCTTCGAAATTTTTAGGCAATATTCACATTATCTCATAAAATATACAAAAAAAAATTCAGTAAAATATGTTAGGTAGTTCTTTAATTAAAAATTATTTAATATAGGGAGAAAAACAAATTCAATTAAATTCTGACTTTTGCGATATCCTCCAGAAAGAAAAAATAGATATATTATATAATAAATATCTTTCCAAGACTTTAGTTATTTTGTATATGAGAGAGGCTTCACATTTTAAAGTAAATTTGGTAGATAACAATTTTTAACACTTTACAACAAAGTTGAAAAGTGTTTATGACTTTGTATGTATGTCTGTCTGTCTGTATGTCTGTCCGTTAGCACGATAACTGCCGTAAAAATGACTTAATCAAAATGAAATTCTAGTATGTTGTTCAGACGGTCTGTAGAACCTATGGGAATATCAATGAATAATATCACCCAATTAGTTTTGGATTGAACCCGGGTCGAAAAAATGAAATACATTGAGCCCTATGGGACCTAATTTTTCAAACATTTTTTAAGCGGATTTAAAATTCACAAATTGCTTCGAAAATTTTAGGTAATATTCAAATTGTTCCATAAAATATATAAAAAAAAATTCAGCAAAATATATTCAGTATTTTTTTAAATAAAAATTAAAATAATAATTACATCTCTTACATGAAGCGATCACGTGACCATGATATGAAATTATCACATGGCCCACTTCAAAATGATATATGGCATCCATCTTGTTTCAAAATCGTGATTTTTTTAAGTTCTTTTTAATTCATATTGAGTGTTGTATCCGTCCTAAAACTACTTTATTTTTGCTTAAATTCTGTGCATCTACATACTGAAACAACGCAATGACAATATATTTGAGTTTAAATGCTCATCTAAATTTGATTATGTCTACAACTAAGCCTATTTTTCACCTATGTAAAATGTAAACAGCAAAATATATAGAATGAGTTGTATTAGAATTCCTGTATTTTTTTAACACAAAATAATTTAGTCCATGGAGTCTGCATGGCTGATATGAATGAAATATTAATCGATTTCATAAAGAGAAGGACGATTTTTTTCGATGAAGTTTCAAGCATAGAGTTTAATTTTTTGTAGCTCCATGGTCTTAAACAAAATGTTTAAATAAAATAAATTATTATAGTATTGTGATGAATGAAATGAATGGGAGAAAGTTATGAATGAAATCCTGTTTTTATAGAGAGATCCAGGCGTGTTATTTTTTCTATGACGTCATTTGAATTAATTTCAGTTGTTTCCGATGTAGTTTTCAAATATAATAAATTATCGTAGTATTATGATAATTCTTAAACTATTACCGAGGAATGTATAACATTTTAGAGATATTTAAACCGGGCAATTTATATTTCAATGCCGTCATTTGAATGAAGTTCATTTTTTTCGATGAAGGTTTAAGTTTTCAAATATAATAAATTAATGCAGTATTGTGATAAGTTTCAAAATATTACCGAGGAATGTATGGCATTTTAGACTTGTTTAAATAAAATATCATTGAAGTTGGAAAGTGTTTCATAATCAATGCTTTAAGTATTGGGTTGCTTTAGAATGTATGTAATTTGGAGGTTTGAAAATTTACTTTTATTTCTTTTTACCTGGCTCAATATTCTTAATTTGGTAATATTTAAATAATATTTATTGGCTTTTTCATTTATTCTTTAATTAGAATATTTTTGATCTTCTAAATTAACTTTCTTTATAATATTCTTAATTAAAAATATTCCATTCCTTAAATTAATATTACTTTTGATTTGTAAATTTTAAAAATTATTTATTTATTTGATTCCCCTTAAAATTCCCTTTAATTTGATGTCCCATTTTCCCATTTTGGTTAGAAATTCCGTTTGTTCTTCTGTTTCAAGTTATTTCCATGTCTCACTGCAATTCAAAAATTTCAGTTGCGGCCATTTTCGGAATTCTGTTTTGCGGGCTTTTTACTGCGATTAATAACGCCACCTAAGCGTTTTCGCGCCTCTTTGGAATTCGTGATTTATTTTAATTGGTTCGCGTTTTTACGGATCGTCTGCTCTCGGAATTATGAGTATTATTTTGGCAATTCTAATTTCGGTAAGCGAATTTTAATTGCTGCCGTTTATCTAAACTCCGCCCTTTCTGCCGCACGTATAAATACGCGCGCAGAATTTTTCAGTTTCAGTTTTTGTTGAAATCCTTCGTCGTGTGTTAGCGCGAGAAGCGCGTTATTGATTTTCGAATGGAACTTATGTTCCACGCGAGCTTTTCAATGGAACGTTAAGTTCCTAGCATTATTTTTTTACATTGTAGTTTTAATTTAAATGATGGTTTTTCAAGTTTTTATCGCGAAATTCACGAAGTAGCTCTCCGGAAAAGTGTGTGGTGAAATTCCTTATGCGAGTTATGTGAACGGAGCGTCTGACGATGACGTCGGAGTTTTAAGAAGATCCTAGTTATCCAGAAGTAGTTGTTAGGCCTCTGCTGATGAATTTTCTCCGGATCCCAAGAAAACCAGTGTAGTTTTATACCTCTCGACTCCACTATTAGAACTTTTTGTCTCCAACCAGTGCAGCTCTAATAATTGGAACTTTCCCCCCCTGTCTGATGACCCAGCTGGTGAATATTGCTGTTATATTTAAACTCCTAATTTCTTAAATTCTCAATATTTTTAAAATGTATTTAATCAAAATTTATTCTGTAAATATAAAATTCTAAACTTTATTCTGAGAGCAAATTTCTAAACCTTCATAAATTTTTAAGAGCCTGGGTAAATTCTAAAATTCTTTAAATTTAATATTTTTGTTAATGATTTTCTGATGAAATTTAAAATAGATAGTTTTGAGTAAAGTTTTTATGCTAATTCCTTAATTTTAACTAAGTTGATAAAATTCTAAAATTCTAATGTTAATTCTTCCTGAGTTGCCTGCCTGTGAGCAGTGTTTATGTATTTGTTAATTTGAATTAATTTGAAGTTACAATTTAATAAACTAATTTTCTTTAAACTAAATATTATGTCTTCCTTTATCTCTTTTAAACACAGCAGGTTTTATTCTATCCTTCAAACACAACATAAGCATGATTGATCTTTCCTGTTCAAATTTGTTTTAAATTTTATAAAACTTTTCATGATATACTTATTTGATGGCGTTTTTAATGCACTTTCCTACGTCCTAGAGAATTAAAATTTGGTACACAGATTAAATCTGTAGAACATTTTATTCTACAGCAATTTGGTGGATCTTTAAATATATATCCTACATTTTTTTCGAAATGGCCAGCAAATAATCCCCGTTCACTTCTATAAATCATTGTTGTAATATTGTTAAAAATTCTGATGTGGACAGCACATGTCTTTTACTGCAGACTCATATTCACGTTCTCTTTATTTCTTCAATAATAATTTGAGTTTATCTGAAAAAATAACATCGATAAGTATTTTAAATGAAACCGAATTTGCACGTTAAGCTTAAATTTGATTCTCATTTGATAGATGGACTTATTGTCAAAAGTGGCGTAGCGAAAACGCAAAAAAAAAAAAAAATATCTCAAGAACGGCTAGTCCTAGAGTAATGGGGTTAGTGTAATTCTTTTTGTTATCAAAAATCACATATAAAATAGGAATTTAATTGATATAATTGAGCACACGTAGTCTTTTATTTTTATATTTAACGATTTTTACAGGCTATTTCGCAAAAACAGCAAGTTCATTTTTCCCGAATCGTACTAGAATAACCTACAAGTGATTTATACAACAAATTTTGATAAATTTGGTATATAAATCACTTGTAGGTTATTGAAATATTATACACCAAATTGTGTTAAATTTGGTCGATTAGTTTTTAGCTACAGTGGATAAAGGCAATTTCTGCCGGCCATTTCGCAAAGAAGGCAGATTCTTTTATTACGAATAGTACTATAATCAAATGAACATCAGGGTTTCCCACAAAAAACTTACATACCAATTTTTATTAAATTCGATCCATTAGTTTTTCAGTTAGAGTGGATACAATATCCTCACAGACACACAGACACACACTTACACACACAGACGTCTTCCTAAAAATAGTTTTTCGTGTTCTGGAAGTCCCAAAACGTGTAGATCCTTCGAAAATTCGAGTTCCGATCTTTGGCACGATTCCAATACTTTGAATACATACATACGCACAAACATATATTATCTGTGTATCTGTATTGTCTGTGTATCTAAATTCCGTGCCTACGCAATTACAATAGTTGTGATTTTAAATGATCCCTAAACTTTTATTATTTCATCAACGAAGCCTAATTTTAACTTATGCAGAATGCAAATATCTCAAGCGATTGTAAGGTGAGTTACATAAGAATTGCTGAATTTTTTTCACACAAAATTATTTATCTCTGGAGTCTGGAATGCAAGTTATATGAATGAAATATTCATTGATTTTGCATAGAGAATCAGATGATTTATATTTCGATACAGTTTTAAATATTTAAGTATAATAAATTACTGAAATACTGTGATAATGTAAAAGATATCACCACTGAATGTATCACATTTTAGAGACTTTTAAATGAAATTGCATTTCAGTCGGAAAGTGTTTCATAATCAATGCTTATGCATGATTAATCTTTCTTGTTTTTTACTAATTCCGTTTAGGCCGAATATTAAAGTATTCAACCGAACCAAATATTCGGTGCATCACTAATATATATATATATATATATTTATATATATATTTATATATATATTCTTATTTTCAAAATTCTAGAAAAAGTCTAACCCTCACAGTTCAGAATACTGCTGGGAACGAAAATATTGATAAAAACGGAAAATTTTTTGAAAATTATAAGCGGTAGAAAGGGGCAGAACTCTTTAATTTGCAAATATAAATATCATGGGAATTGGAAGTATTAAAGGGGAAACAGTTCATAGTCTCATGGGAGCAGATAAAGATAATATAGACAAGAAAGATCAATCATGCTTAAAGCATTGATTAAGAAACACTTTCCAACTTCAATGCAATTTTATTTAAACATGTCTAAAATGTAATACATTCCTCGGTAATATTTTAAAACTTCTCACAATACTACATTGATTTATTATAGTTGAAAACTTAAACATTCATCCAAAAAAATGAACTTCATTCAAATGACGGCATTGAAATATAAATTGCCTGGTTTAAACATCTCTAAAATGTGATATATTACTCGGTAACAATTTTAGAATTATCATAATACCACGATAATTTATTATATTTAAAAACTTCATCGAAAACAACAGAAATTCGTTCAAATGACGTCATAGAAAAAATTACACGCCTGGCTCTCTCTAAAAAAGCAGCATTTCATTCATAAATAATTTCCCATTCATGTCATTCATCACAATACAATAATAATTTATTTTATTTAAAAATTAAGACCATGGAGCTATAAGTAATTTAACTCTATGCTTAAAATTTCATCGAAAAAAATCGTCCTTCTCTCGGTAAAGTCAATGAATATTTCTTTCATATCAGCTATGCAGACTCCATGAGCTAAATTCTTTTGCATTAAAAAAATAAAGCAATTCCTATACAACTCATCCTACATATTTTGCTGTTTACATTTCACATAAGTGAAAAATAGGCTTCGTCAGAGAAATAATCAAAGTTGGATGCTCATTTAAACTCAAATATATTGTCATTGCGTTGTTTCAGTAGATGCACAGAATTTAAGCGAAAATAAAGAGGTTTTACGACGAATACAACACTCAATATGAATTATAAAGAACTTTAAAAATGACGATTTTGAGACAAGATGGATGCCGTATTATATTTTGAAGTTGGTCACGTGATCGTTTCATATCATGGTCACGTGATCGCTTCATGTAAGAGGTGTAATTATTATTTTAATTTTTATTTAAAAAACTACTAAATATATTTCGCTGAATTTTTTTTTATATATTTTATGGAACAATTTGAATATTACCTAAAATTTTCGAAGCAATTTGTGAAATTTAAATCCGCTTTAAAAATGTTTGAAAAATTTGGTCCCATTGGGTTCAATGTATTTCATTTTTTCAACCCGGGTTCAATCCAAAACTAATTGGGTGATATTATTTATTTATATTCCCATAGGTCCTACTGACCGTCTGAACAACATACTAAAATTTCATTTTGATTAAGTCATTTTTGCGGCAGTTATCGTGCTAACGGACAGATAGACAGATAGACAGACAGAATGAAAAAAGTCATAAACACTTTTCAACTTTGTTGTAAAGTTTTAACAAAGTCATAAACACTTTTCAGCTTTGTTGTAAAGTGTTAAAAATGTAAGACATAGGGTGTTCAGGACCGCCAACGAGGATGGGGTGGGGGGGCAAAAGGATGCATTACATGGACTTTGTGAACCTTAAACGGTACATAAATAAATAAAAGTCAATAACTTGCAAAATGGCTGTAGTTGGAGGGGCAGCATATTTCTTCGAAAATTCTGTCAATTCATCGAAGGGCTCCTCTCTAGAATGCTACCCCCACTTGTAGTTAGAGTCGTGCTAGGTGTACCATTTAAATTTCCGCCACTAAGGCTATATATGTATATATATATATATATATATATATATATATATATATATATATAAAACATTGAACCTTGTTGACCTCTATCCGAGAGGTGATGAGTTAGGCGAAGGATAGTACGGCATTTGTGGCCCCCGGCACCCATTGATTTCCGATGCAAATTGGGTGGCACTTTTCCTGCCGTCCAAATAAATACATACTCCTTCGGGTAGGTTGGACTGTCTGAGTAGAAGGAAATAAAAAGAAGGAACCTTATCGATCAGTTTACCATACTCACTCTTTTTCTGCTTGGTGGCCGCCAAAATCCTCCTGCCCCGGACCAGGCACCTGGGTTCACGTGATGGTGAAGTTGACCTCATCGTCCTGTTTCCTCAGTTCAACGAAAAAGATGTTGCTGGCATCCAGAGCACAGAACCATGCAGGGCTGCAGATGCTGGAAAGGTATTCTAATTTATGCGTTCGGATTCTGTTCATCGTACACCAAACCGAATTGAGCCTCTTTCAAAGAGTTGCAGCTTTTATACTCAGCCCCGCTATCTCGAATCAAAACTCTTGGCAATTTTAACACTTATTCTGCGCTTTGTTTCTATTGTGACGTGAAAGTGATAAGTCTGATGCGTAAATGGAAATATTGAGTCAGGCATTCGGTTAGATAAGAGGTGCTAAAGGTTTTTATCTTTTTTTTTCAGGTTGTGTCTGTTATTTCATTTCACCATTTGTGAACAGAATGATGCAATTTAAAGTCATAATGCTTGCCCATAGGAGTTGTTTCGGAGTTAGTAATGCAATGAGCATCCATGTTGCTTGTTGCTGGTTGAATTACTAACTACCCGTTCAAACCCATCAAGACAAAACAAGAAAGATCAATCATGCATAAAGCATTAATTATGAAACACTTTCCAACTTCAATGCAATTTTATATAAACATCTCTAAAATGCGGTACATTCCTGGGTAATATTTTAAAAATTATCACAATACTAAATTAATTTATTATATTTGAAAACTTAAAACTTCATCGAAAAAAATGAACTTCATTCAAATGACGGCATTGAAATATATATTGCCGGGTTTAAACATCTCTAAAATGCGATACATTCCTCGGTAATATTTTTTAAATTATCATGATACTAAAATAATTTATTATATTTGAAAACTTATTCGAAAACAAATGAACTTTATTCAAATGGCGTCATCGAGAGATAAATCGCCTCTATATAAAAGCAGCATTTCATTAGTAACTTTTTTAAATTCCTTTCATTAATCACAATACTATAATTGTTTATTTTATTTAAAAACTTAAAACCATGGAGGTACAAGTAATTTAACTCCATGCTTAAAACTTCATCGAAAAAATCGTCTTCTTCTCTGTGTAAGATCAATGAATGTTTCATTTATATCAGCTATATTGCAGACTCCACGAGCTAAATAATTTTGCGTCAAAGAAATGCAGCAATTCTTATACAACTCATTTTACATATTTTGGTGTTTACCTTTTCCATTAGTGAAAATTAGGCTTCGTTGTAGAAAAAATCAAAGTTTGATGATAATTTAAACTCAAATATATTGTAATTGCTTTGTTTCAGAACATTTATGCACAGAATTTAAGCAAAAATAAAGCGCTTTTAGGAAGGATACAACACTCAGTATGAATTAAAAAGAACTTTAAAAATCACGATTTTGATGCAAGATGGATGCCATATTTTATTTTGAAGTGGGTTGCGTGATATCGTCATTTAATGATCACGTGATCTCTCCATATAAAGGGTGTAATTATTATTTTAATTTTTATTTAAAAAACTACTGAATATATTTTGCTGAAAAATTTTTGATATATTTTATGGGATAATTTGAATATTTCATAAAACTTTCGAAGGAATTTGTGAATTTTAAATTCGCTTAAAACATGTTTGAAAAATTAAGTCCCATAGGGTTCAATGTATTTCATTTTTTCAACCCGAGTTCAATACAAAACTAATTGGGTGATGTTATTCATTTATATATATATATATTCCCATAGGTCCCACAGACCGTCTAAACAACATACTAAAATTTCATTCTGATAAAGTCATTTTTACGGCAGTTATCGTGCTAACGGACAGACAGACAGACAGACAGAATGAATAAAGTCATAAACACTTTTCTATATTGTAAAGTGTTAAAATCCAATTACTGTACTAGCAAGCAACAATTAATGTACTAGCAGCATGACAATTACTGTACTAGCAGCAAGACAATTACTGTGCTAGCAGCAAGAAATCTCACTATTCGCAAAACTTTTGCAAAACTCTCCACGAGTATTGCAAAGAAATCAGTTCGAACCAGGATTCGAACTGAGCCAGACATTCTCTATCTGTTAAACTACTTTGACGAAATTCGTATCTCTCATAGTGGAAATGGACACTACCCCCTCCTTCAGGTTTGAAATGAAAGTAAAACCTCCGATCTGAACGACCTTCTCGTTCTCTCCATTTTTACAAGACTAGCATCCTGAACATCGTAACATTCGTGAATGAAAATCACCGATATTAATCGTATGGTCCTCGGAAAAATCAAAACTGTGTCTTTTTTAGACATCAATGATCATTTCTTCTAATCTGTAGGATTAAGCTGTTCGGGTGCCATTGGAAAAGACTCTCAAGTCTCAACCACGAAATTTGAACCACAGATCTCAGAAACTGGCCATTCGACGCTTCATCCAAGTGATTCCTAAGCTTTACTTTCCTTGCAATATATAGTCGACTCGAGTTTCCGACGGATCTGCACGTTTTGGGACATCTAGAACACGAAAAATCTTTTTTTAGCGTGACGTCTGTGTGTGTGTGTTTGCGTGCAATGTATTTATCCACACTAACTAAAAACAAATTAGCCTAAATTGATAAAATTTAGTAAGTACCTTGTGGGTGACCCTGGTGCTTATTAGATTTTGGTAAGATTCGGGATAAAAGAACCCGCCTTTTTTGCAAAGTGGCTCTCAAAAATCGCATGTATCCACTCTAGCTAAAAGAACTAATTTATCAAATCTCACAAAATTTGATAGATAAGTCACTTGTAGGTTACCATGATGCTGATTAGATTTTGGTACGATTCGGGAATATAGAACCTGCTTTTCGTTGCGAAATGGCCCGCAAAAATCATTACAATCTGAAATAAAAGTCTGCGTATACTCAAATATATCCATTAAATGTTTTTTTTACGTAATTTTTGACGATGAAAAGAATAAGACCAACCCCATTACTCTAGCATTAGTCGTTCTCGAGACATTTTAGTTTTTTCGCCTTTTTGCAACGCCGCCTTTGAACACACGTGCAATTAACAAATAAAAACGAAAATTCAATTAAAAGCGCACATTCAGTGTAATTCAACTCAATTTAATGAATTATGAAAGAAATAAAGAGATTCAAGTCTGCAGGGAAAGTCATGTGCTGCCTACATCAGATTTTTTAACACTTTACAACATAGTTGAAAAGAGTTTATGACTTTGTTCATTCTGTCTGTCTATCCGTTAGCACGATAACTGCCGAAAAAATAACTTTATCAAAATGAAATTTTAGTATGTTGTTCAGACGATCTGTGGGACCTATGGGAATATAAATGAATGATATCACCCAATTAGTTTTGGATTGCACCCGGGTTGAAAAAATGAAATACATTGAACCCTATAGGACCTAATTTTTCAAACATTTTTTAAGCGGATTTAAAATTCACAAATTGCTTCGAAAGTTTTAGGAAATATTCAAATTATCCCACAAAATATATTAAAAAAAAATTCAGCAAAATATATTCAGTAGTTTTTTAAATAAATATTAAAATAATAATTACATCCTTCATATGAACAGATCACGTGATTATTATATGAAGAAATCAGGTGACCCACTTCAAAATAATATATGGCATGCATCTTGTGTCAAAATCGTGATTTTTAAAGTTCTTTTTAATTCATATTGAGTGCTGTATCCTTCCTAAAACCGCTTTATTTTTTCGTAAATTCTGTGCATTTACATCTTGAAACAACGCAATTACAATATAGTTGAGTTTAAATGATTATCCAACTTTGATTATTTCTACAACGAAGCCTACTTTTTACTTATGGAGGATGTAAATACCAAAAGATGTAGAATGAGTTGTATAAGAATTGCTGCATTTCTTTAACGCAAATTATTTAGCCTTTGGAGTCTGCAATATAGCTTATATGAATGAAACAATCATTGATTTTACAGAGAAGCAAACGATTTTTTGATTAAGTTTTGAGCATAGAGTTAAATTACTTGTACGTCTATGGCTTTTAGTTTTTAAATAAAATTAATTATTATGGTATTGTGATGAATGAAACGAATGGAAAAATATTTATGAACGAAATGCTGCTTTTATAGAGAGAGCCAGGTGTGTTATATTTCGATGACGTCATTTGAATAAATTTCATTTATTTTCGACTAAGTTTTCAAATATAATAAATTATTGTAGTATTGCGATAATTTTGAAAATATTACCGAGGAATGTATCGCATTTTAGAGATGTTTAAACCAGGCAATTTATATTTCAATGCCGTCATTTGAATGAAGTTCATTTTTTTTCGATGACGTTTCAAGTTTTCAAATATAATAAATTAATGTAGTATTGTGATAATTTTAAAAATATTACCGAGGAATGTATCGCATTTTAGAGATGTTTAAATAAAATTGCATTGAAATTGGAAAGTGTTTTCATTGAAATTGCAAATGCTTTATGCATGATTGATCTTTCTTGTTATTTGCTGAATTATTTCGCTAAATTATTACCCTGAATTAGTTCATCAAATTTCAAGGAACCTGTGCCTGGATGGAACATATTAGGTTCGATGGGGATCTTAATTACAAAATTGACTTATGTAAAGCAGTACAGTTAATCTATATAAAATGTAAAATATGTCTGTCTGTTTCATATACAAACTCAAGCCACAGTTTTTGAAGGATTGCGAATTTCATTATTATTTGATATATTTATTCACTGCTTCACTGCGGATAACTGAATTTATGTTCCGAGTTTCTATAGGACCCGGGGTATTGAGATACATATTAATAAAAAGAAAGATCAATCATGCATAAAGCATTGGTTATGGAACACTGCCCAACTGAAATGCAATTTTATTTAAACATATCTAAAATGCGATATATTTAGCGCTGATATTTTTTCAATTATCACAGTACTACAGAAATTTACAATACTTGAAAACTTAGAACTTCATCCAAAAAGACAATTCTACACAAAATGAACTTTATTCACATTTCGTCATCGAAATATAAATCGTCTGCCTCTCAATGCAAAATCAATGAATATTTCATTCATATCACATGTATTCCAGACTCCAGAGCTAAATAATTTTGCGTAAATAAAAATTCAGCAATTCTTATACAACTCACCTCACAATCGCTTAATTTGTTTACATTCTGCATGCGTTAAAAGTAGGCTTCGTTGTAGATATAATCAAATTTTAACGATCATTTAAAATCAAAAGTATTATAATTGCGTAGGCACGGAATTTAGATACACAGATAATACGCCCATATAAAGCGGTTTTAGGACGGATGTAACACTAAATATAAATTTAAACTGTCTTTCTTACTTTTTTACTTTCCTTGCAATACATGGTAACGTATAGGGAAAATATTAGAATCGTGCTGAAAAACGCAACTCGGATTTTCGACGGATCAACACGTTATGGGATCTCTAGAATACGAAAAAAACTATTTTTAGCGTGACGTCTGTGTGTATGTCTGTCCGTACAATATATGTATCCACTCTAACTCAAAAACTAATGGACCAAATTTTATAAAATTTAGTAGGTAAGTCACTTGTGTATGACCCTGGTGCTGATTAATTTTTGGTACGATTTGGGATAAAAAAAACGCCTTTTTTGCGAAATGGCCCGCAAAAATTTCATGTATCCACTCTAGCTGAAAAACTAACAGCTCAAATTTTACAAAATTTGCTAGATAAGTCACGTTGGGGGTAATCCTGGTGTTGATTGGATTTTGGTACGATTAGGAAAAAAATAACCTGCCTTTTTTTGCGAAATGTCCAGAAAATATCGTCAAAATCTAAAATAAAAACTATGTATCCTCAAATATAACAATTAAATGCTTGTTTTATACGTAATGTTTAAAGATGAAATGAATAAGACCAACCCTATTATTACCATAGTTTACTGAATTTTTCTTTTACATATTTTATGTGATAATTTAAATATTTCCTAAAATTTTCGAGGCAATTTGTGCATTTTAAATTCGCTTAAAAATGTTTGAAAAATTAGGTAGCATAGGGTTCAATGCATTTCACTTTCTCAACCCATGTTAAATCCGTAACTAATTAAGTGATATTATTCAGTTTCATTCCCATATGTCCCACAGACCGTCTCAACAACATACTAAAATTTCATTTTGATAAAGTCATTTTTAGGGCCGTTATCGCATCGTGCGAACGGACAGACAGACAGACAGATAGACAGAATAACCAAATGTCATAAACACTTTCAACTATGTTGGAAAGTGTTAAACAAAAAAGATCTATCTTGCAAAAAGCATTGATTACGGAAAACATTGATTAAAGCATAAAGCATTGATTATGAATTACTGAAATGCAATTTTATTTAAACATCTCTAAAATGTGATACATTCAGCGTTAATATTTTTTAAATTATAACAGTTCTACAGTCATTTATTATACTTGAAAACTTAAAACTTCGCTGAAAAAGACAATTCTAGTTACACTAAAATGAACACGCTGTTCAAATGACGTCATCGAAATATAAATCGTCAGCCTCTCAATGCAAAATCAATTAATATTTCATTCATATCAGTTATAGTCCAGACTCAGAGTTAAATAATTTTGCTTGAAAAAAATTTAGTAATCCTTATACAACTCACCTCACAATTGCTTGATTTATTTACATTCTGCATACGTTAAAATTAGGTTTCGTTGGAAAAATAACCAAACTTTAGTGAACATTTAAAATCAAAAATATTGTAATTACATTAGCATCGAATTTAGATACCCAGATAATACGCAAACCCATAGACTGTCTCAACAATATACTAAAATTTCATTTTGATAGAATCATTTCTATGGCTGTTATTGTGCCAGCAGGGAGCCAGAATGACCAAAGTCATTTAACTCTTTCCATCTATACTGGAAAGTGTTAAAAAGTCGTTTTTGCGGCAGTTATACTGCGAATGGACAAACAGACAGAATGACCCAAAGTCATAAATACTATGTTGAAAAGTGTTAAAATAAACGTAAAATTAAATCTTCCATATAAATAACTTTCATTATTCAGATGATTATTTTCCGAAACTTTATTTAAAGACAAGAAAGATCAATTATGCTTAAAACATTGATTATGAAACACTTTCCAACTTCAATGCAATTTTATTTAAACAAGTCTAAAATGCAATACATTCCTCGGTAATATTTTGAAACATATCACAATACTGCATTAATTTATTATATTTGAAAACTTAAACATTCATCGAAAAAAATGAACTTCATTCAAATGACGGCATTTAAATATAAATTGCCTGGTTTAAACATCTCTAAAATGTTATACATTCCTCGGTAATAGTTTTAGAATTATCATAATACTACGATAATTTATTATATTTGAAAACTTCATCGAAAACAACTGAAATTCATTCAAATGACGTCATAAAAAAATAACACGCCTGGCTCTCTCTATAAAAGCAGCATTCCATTCATAAATAATTTCCCATTCATGTCATTCGTCACAATACTATAATAATTTATTTTATTTAAACATTTTGTTTAAGACCATGGAGCTACAAAAAATTAAACTCTATGCGTAAAACTTCATCGAAAAAAATCGTCCTTCTCTTTATGAAATCAATTAATATTTCATTCATATCAGCCATGCAGACTCCATGGACTAAATTATTTTGTGTTAAAAAAATACAGGAATTCTAATACAACTCATTCTATATATTTTGCTGTTTACATTTTACATAGGTGAAAAACAGGCTTAGTTGTAGAAATAATCAAATTTAGATGAGCATTTAAACTCAAATATATTGTCATTGCGTTGTTTCAGTATGTAGATGCACAGAATTTAAGCAAAAATAAAGTAGACGGATACAACACTCAATATGAATTAAAAAGAACTTAAAAAAATCACGATTTTGAAACAAGATGGATGCCATATATCATTTTGAAGTGGGTCATGTGATCGTTTCATATCATGGTCACGTGATCGTTTTATATAAGAAGTGTAATTATTATTTTAATTTTTATTTAAAAAACTACTGAATATATTTCGCTGAATTTTTTTTTATATATTTTATGGAACAATTTGAATATTACCTAAAATTTTCGAAGCAATTTGTGAATTTTAAATCCGCTTAAAAAATGTTTGAAAAATTAGGTCCCATAAGGCTCAATGTATTTCATTTTTTCGACCCGGGTTCAATCCAAAACTAATTGGGTGATACTATTCATTTATATTCCCATAGGTTCTACAGACCGTCTGAACAACATACTAAAATTTCATTTTGATTAAGTCATTTTTACGGCAGTTATCGTGCTAACGGACAGACAGACAGAATGAACAAAGTCATAAACACTTTTCAACTTTGTTGTAAAGTGTTAATAAAAATGATATCATGTTGTCTAGCAACGGGATTAAATCAGTTGTATTTATTTGTCATGAGATTTTTATTTTATTTATATGATTTACATAATAAAGATATGGATATACATAAATTCTATAAATGAACTGTATTTATTTGTTTTTGTTTCCTTAAATATTTTTAAACTCTATATTTTCTATTATTTTTTTATTCTGAACTAATTTTTGAAACAGGATAAACATAATACGAGTATGTTATACTTCGAGAACTACCTGTGAAGATAATTTTGTAAAGCAAAAACAGAGATTTTAATGCTTCATCATATGTTAATTAAATATACACTGTAAAACATTCTGCAACTTTTGCTCATATTTTTCAGCTACTTTGTGGGTAATTTCTGCTGGGAATAAGAAAAGTCACAATTACAGGCGTTTATGAAAATTCCAGCTTCTTTTCTGAAATATTTAGGTAATTATCATCTGCCGAAGTGTTAATTTTGTATTTATATAGATACACTCATTGCATTAAAAATTTGCGCACCAAGAAAAAGTTGTCATAATCGAACGAAAATTTATATATATGGAGTGTAACGTTGATATAAGTAAGTGATACAACATCAAAACAAAAGGATCATTTGTTACAGGAAGAACTACAAATGAATGGTGGTACTAGTACCCTGTTGAGCCACCTCTAGCGTTAATACACGACGCGCGACGGTCTGGCATTGAGGCATACAGATCCTTTATGATGTCCTGCGTCATCTCATTCCACAGTTGTAAGCGCGCTTGTAGTTCGACCAAACTCGTAGGCTATCCAACTTGAAGTCCCAAGTAATCCCAGATATGCTCGATCGGGGACAAATCTGGGGTTTGGGCAGTCCAGGGAAAGATGGTAATGTGGCGGAGGCATTCCTGTAACATCCTTGCAGTGTGTGACCGAGCATTGTCCTGTTGAAAAATGCCTCCTGGGAGCCCTGCCATAAGTGGAAACACATGTGGCTGAATGATGTCACGAACGTACCGCTGGGCTGTCATAGTTCCGTGGATCAATAATAGAGGTGAACGGGTGTCGTATGCGACGGCACCCATCACACAAGCTGTGGGAGCGGTGTGCCGTTGTAAAGCGAAGGTAGGATTAAGGCGTTCACTACGGGGCCTTCACACACGTAGACGGTGGTCATTACTGCCCAAATTGTATCTCGATTCATCACTGAAGACAACCTGGTTCCATTCGGTTGCAGTCCAATCCCGTCGAGAGCGACACCACTCCAAACGGAGGCGACAGTGGGTCGATGTTATTGGCAGCAGACGTAATGGGCGCCGCGATACCAACTGTCCTTCAGTCAGGCGCCTCGCGATGGTATGGACAGACACAGGGGCCCGTAGTGAAGGTGCTACCTGTGTCCGGATGGCGTACAATGATGTAGTTGGAGCTGTACGTGCGTATCGGTTGATGTGACGATCTTCTCGGCTATTGGTCTGCCGAGGGCGTCCTGAGCCTGGCCGCCGTGTATGCGACCTCTTTCTTGTCCACTGGTCCCAACACCGCCTCACAGTAAAGTCAGAACGGTCAAAGTGGCGGGCTACTGACCGAGCTGACCACCCGGCTTCCATCATCCCGATAATTCTTCCCCTCTCGAACTCTGATAGCTGATCATATTTTATTCGATGGCGACGAAACGGCATCCCTAATGAAAAAGCGTCCCTCTGCAATAGATTAAATACAGGCAAAAAGCCTCTACGTACCCTTTCTTTGCGTCAGGGAGAATGAAGTTCAACGCCCTCTTGTGGCATTACGTAATGAGCAATCACGCTGTATTTCTAATCATTTACATATCTGCCTGACATATACCTTCATACCAAGTTTCGTTACTATCCCACAGTTACTTCTTGGTGCGCAAATTTTTATGGCAGCGAGTGTATATGCAGGGTGATTATAATTAAAGTTGCGATTTTAAAATGCTGTAAAGTAAGAACCACTTGTCAGAATGGCCTGATATTTGACCTGAGTATACGTGAAGCAATGGAATTTTGTTTAGCAAAAAAAATTACTTCAAAAATGTACCGATAGATGGCAATGTACGAATCCAACATGGAATTTGCTTGACGAAGAATGAAAAAATTAGCCGCTAGGTCGCGTGGAAGCACGCCTCTATTCTGGAGATATGCTAATTAAGACTGGGCATGCGCACTACACATTACAATTGTGTTAAAAACGAGCACATGCAATTCTCATTGAGTGCCTTGTCATGACTCTGTCACTGAAGGATCGTGCTTTGCTCGTACAGCTTTTCTACCAAAACACCAGAACGGTGACTGAGCGTTAACTGCTTTCAGGAGGTCCCGGACATTAAAGAGCTTAAAATCTGGTCCAATGTCTGCATTTGGCCTGCGGAAGATGATTCTTAAATTTAATGAGATTGGTTCATTGGGCGTGAAATATAGCAGAGGGAGGAAAGCAATTGTTGAGACATCGGTGGAATACGTGACTACAGCGTTGCAAGAAGAGACGACCAGTGGTGTGGGAAGCTGCAGTGCACGGGGAATTGCCCGATCGTTAGACATGCCTGTCAGTACGGTTCGTAAAATTTTACGAAACATCCTGCAAAATTAAGCATGTTCAGGAGTTGCTTCCTGCTGACCTGCCACAATGAGAAGTTTTCGCGCTACAATTTCTTGCTCGGATGGAAGTGGACAATGGATGACCATGGAACAGTTTGTGGACAGACGAAGCCCATTTCCATTTGCAAGGTGCTGTCAATGCACAAAATTGCAGAATATGGGCGAACGAGAATCCATTCCCACTACAACCATTGCCTCTTCATTCTGCAGAGATCGCTGTGTGGTGCGGGTTTACTGTAATGTTTATCATTGGCCCATTCTTTTTCGAGGAGATAGATCCTGCGGGCCCCGCTACTTGTACCGTCACTGGTCAGCGGTATGAGGCTCTTTTGCAGAACCACATCATTCCCGCTCTTCAACAGCGTCAGCGTCTGGATAGCACAACTTTCATGCAAGATGACGCTCCTCCGCACATTGCAACACCAGTGAAGCAGCTACTGAATATTCATTTCAGAAATGACAGGATTATTAGCCGTCATTTTCCAACAGTTTGGCCGCCAATTTCACCTGACCTTAATCCTTGCGACTTCTGGCTTTTGGGGCACCTCAAGAATGTTGTGTACAGTGGTCAGATTGCCAACTTGACTGACTTAAAAGCACGCGTTACGCACCACATCCACAGCATTACTTCTGATACACTCCGATCTGTTGTGGAACATGCTGTTTTGAGTTTCCAACTCGTAGCCGAGCACAGTGGACAGCATATTGAACATTTCTTGCGTATATCGTAGGTGTTTCTTTCATGTTTTCGTGATGTTTCAAGCAATTATTAAATTAAGTGATGTTGATTAAATTGTCGTTTTCTTTAGTTGATTATTGCTTTCTTTCGGCTAACAACACCCCGTGTTTGGCAAACACAGCACCATCTATCGGTACATTTCTGAAGCATTTCTTTTCCTTCGCAAACAAAATTCCATTGCTCCACGTATACTCATGTCAAATATCAGGTCATTCTGACCAGTGGTACTTATTTTATAACTTTTTAAAATCGCAACTTTAATTCTAATTGCCCTGTATATACTATATTATCATAACTATCAGGAACCTTACTCTCCATTACAGACAGATTTCCCTGAAACTTTCAGTGACATGCTTGCAAATGTTTTTCAATGTAATAAACAAAGGGTGTTACATTTTTAAACGGTTTTATTTAGGTTGGATTCTATGTTTGTTTGTTTGTTTATCTAGGTACAATCTTGAAATACCAATAGGTGGCGTGGGAGGGGGAAGCAAGCGGTGTGCAAGTGGGGCCTTTAGTGAAACACATTTCTCAACATGTACTACTTGTTATTTTATGTAGATATTTTAATGTCAAGAATTACACTTTTAAGATATATTATGAAGTTTTTATTTTAATAATGATTTTACATTTAAGAACAGAGCAAGCTGCAAACATTACATTTTTATATAAACATCATTCCATCTCGTAAACGCGAGATGGTTGCCATAAACATTTTTTATAATACTGCTGTTGCCAGATATAAAATAAAGACAATATTTTAAATAACAATTATATTTTAACACAGCCCTGTAATTGTTAATTTAAAAAATAGAAATAAAAAATAAACAAATATTACAGTTATCTTAAATATTGTTAAGAAACCAGTTTCATTCTTAAAATAAAAAACTTGTTAGTTCCAAGAGGGTTTGTCAGAATTTGTTAGTTCAGCTATTTGATGCTGAGTTGGACAGTATTTTATATCCATAATTTTTTGCTCATATTTTTCCTTTATGAAGTGAAATCTGACATCTATATGTTTACTTCTGCGATTTAGAACAAACACCCTTCCTAATTAATTCTATTGCACTTTAATTGTCAATATTCATTGTTGCTGTTATTTTCTCTCCAGTCAATTCTTCAACCAGTGCCTTCAGATATACCAACTCTTTACAACATTCAGCTGCAGATATATATTCTGCTTCGGTGCTTGAAATAGCAACTACAGGTTGTTTTCTTGATGCCCAAGAGATAGGTCCGCCACAATAATAAATAACATATCCGTAGAGTACTTCTCCGTATTGTGAGAAATGTTGGGAAAATAAACATGTTGGGTAAATAAACATGTTGGGTAAATAAACATGTTGGGTAAATAAACATGTTGGGTAAATAAACATGTTGGGTAAATAAACATGTTTGGTAAATAAACATGTTGGGTAAATAAACATAGAATATCAAATCATTGATTAAAACTAAACTGATTAATAGAATAAACGATCTGAAATTTGACTTTGACTGTAAAATAATGATACTGAAGAATGAATAATGAAAGAATGAAGCTTCGCTAATAAAACTTATCTAAATCTACGGATAATAATAATGCGAAAATATATTTATATTATTTATTTCTTTTGATTTAAAATATATTTTTATCGTATCGGGTATGCATTTAGGGTAGAAGTTTCTGAAAATTTCAAATTCATTCAAATTTTGGTTCCATCTTCAATAGGTTTAAAAATAGAAGGTTTGGCTGGAAATAAAAAATAAATTTTAACTTTTGGAATAAAAACGATTGCGATCTTCTCTGCATAGGTTTTCCGCATGACGATTTCTCGCCAAGATCAAGCTAACTAATTTTGCCGTGTACGGGAATGAATATAAATACTTCACTTCCCATTATATGTATAAAATATTCAAATTTTACCTTAAATATGTTTTATTTAATATTTCCATTCGTTTTGCTTTTGAAATATTAAAGACTGGTTTAAGAATGGTTTTTATCAACTTTTATGCAGCATTATTTTTGTTGGCGGAAGTATACATCTCACACCTTCTACTCCACTACAGGTTAGGTGTTTGTCAAGTATATAGTCACCACACTTCTTTTTTTATTGTATGAGATAAAAACTTGAGAAAATTTATTTATTTTTAGTGCATTTTTAAATAAAAGTATGGATTCTACAACTTTTTTTCTGCTTTTCAGTATGGTTCAAATTGCAAACAATGAAAATATACCAGGAAAGGCAACGATAAGGCAGATTTGAGCTTTCTTACTTCGTGTACCTTCTTATGATGGGTCCAGGACCGGTTAGAACGATATTATTCAAAATCCAAGGATTTAAAATATACTACAACAGTCAACGAAATGCCAAATTTGAGCTTTCTACCTGCTCCAGTTCTCGGGTTATTCACCCAAACTCTGTATCTTCCTATGATGGACTCAGAATGGGCTAGACCGGTGAGGGTCAAAATCCTTATATTGAAAATGCACCACAAAAGGCAACGGTAAGCTGAATTTGAGCTTTCTAATTTCTCCGGTTCTCGAGTTATAAAGTGTATATTGCTATTGCGAATCCATGAAAGGCCTAATATAAAAAGTTAAAATTTGTACTTTTCTATTAAGAAGTTGTTTCGTCTATCTTATTTGAAGCATTTCTGTTGGAAATATAGGCTCGATTGCATCAAAAGAAGAAGCAAGCAGACCTGAATACCTAAACCTAATTTTAAAATCTCCATGGACTAGATTAGGCATAACAGGAGGCATGTAAAAGCCTAATTTTTTAATTCAGTGAAATCTTCTCGACTGCTTCAAAAACATGGGATGGGATGCACAGGACTAACTCGGCATAAAGTTGACACGAGTAACAAGTTTGAGATTAAACAAGCTCCTCAAAGACTTTCACTTGCTAAGAAAGAAGAAGCTTTTAACAGATGTGAAGAAAGCGACGTGATTGAACATAATTAAGTCCTTGGGCCCCACCAACCGTTTTTGTGAAGAACAAATATAGTTCTACAAGATTCTATCTCTACTTTAGAAGACTCTTCCCCTTGACAAAAAAAGACAGCTATAAACTGATAAGAATTGATGACACTTTAGATATTCTAATTGGGAGCAACTGGTTTTCGACTATAGATCTCGAGAGTGGGTAATGGCAAGTGGAAACATATTCTAATGATCGATAGGCATCGTTTGCCACCGGACAAGAACTCTGGCACTTTAAATTGATGTCTTTTGGACTCTATAATGCACCACCAACATTTGAAAGAGTAATGGAGACTGTTCTGAAAGACTTTTGTGAATCTTGCCTCGTCTATTTGGACGATATAATTATTGTTGGGAGATCATTTGAGAAACATCTGCAGGTACTTGAAAAAATATGCAGGTACTTGAAAAATTGAAGAGCGCTAATTTAAAGTTAAATCCCTCAAATTGCAAACTATTCCAGAAATTGGTCACATATTTAGGACATATCTCTGAAAGGGGTGACTGATCCTGACGAAATCAATGCTGTCAGAGATGGTGCAGATCGCTGGATTTTCACCTTCTAAGGAGTTTACTCTATCTGTGTACCTATTATCATCGGTTTGAGAAAATAATTCTCAAGCATAACAATCCCAAGACCCCGCCAGAAAGAGATATGCCCCAAAATAAAAAATACACCCCCCATTGCAGATGACAGTATCCATAGACCGATTTCGCGCTTATTATGCGCTTATAAGCATGGAATAACCATTAACTGCAATGGCAGCAAGAAAACTTGCTATTTCCCGCATTTTTGCGAACTTCAGTGGGAACTGACAATGTCAATCCTTCCACGTAGCCGGCATAACATTTGGATTTTATGCCGGCTAAAAGTTTTGGAAGGCACTGGATTTTTTTCGAAATATCCATTACTTTTGAAAATACGGCCTTTTTCTAGAGATTTCTATGACGAGTATATAGGAAAGTCAACGTTCAGTTAGACAGAGTTGACGCAATATAAGTCAAATGAAGATACATAGTTTTTTATAGCAGATTCTGCTATTTTGTTGGTTAGTTGAACTTTAATGTTGTACCTGGCAGATGTTTTGCGATCTTGTAAGATAGTAATCTTTCCTTAGCAGTCGAGTATTTGTTGCTCGTATCATCTTTTATGATATCCCAGATGTTTTCCATAAATCTAGATTCTAATTGGGCGACCAAATAATTGAACATTGTTTCTTCACTCTTGATACCACTAATTAGAAATTGAACCTCCACTTGGTGAAACCACATCTCTGGTCTTTCAACCCAAAATGGCGGAATTTTTACACTCACCTTGCTATGGTTACCTTACACCTTCCTGGTAGGTCGGACGGTCTGGGTCTCAACAACAACAACACTCATCTTGCTAGCTTCTGCAGCTAACTGGGCAGTTTTATCGTCATCCATGTTAAAACCAAAATATGTCACAGTCCAAAGTCATCAATTGTTACTCATTCTCCATAATCTTATTCTTTTAGGTTGCATATAGACGCAAAATCTAAGTAGATAATCAGAATACAAGCAAAAGAAACTTGAGAGTCAACAAACGGTACTTATTCTAACTATTACCGTTCCCGACAGACAAAAACATATTTTTTACAAAAAATAATTTTAAAATACCAAAATACTTAAATTTTTGTCTCTTCATAAATGTTACCCTATTTCCGGCAAAATAAGTACGACGTGTTTAAATTTTTATCTATTAGGTTTGGAGATACAAGCGTCCAAAGTGTTTACATTTATCGTAACGAGCCGATTTCAACCGAATACCCAGATTAGGAATACAATCATCACAATAAATGTAATTTTTAGCAGAATGAAGTTAAAACAAAGTATGAGAAAGCATTACTAATGCACAACATACTCACACTCATAAAATTCACCTAATGAGGGCACTCCCCATGGACGCCCATAGAACATTTTCCAGGGCGGACAAACTCTAATATAAGATACAATATCGACAAGCTGCATACCTACCTATGTGAAAATGAATGTTCTGAGAGCAAATGTGTTTTGAATCCTTCGATTACTAACCAGTTAGATTTTCCATAATTAAAAATGCATTCTATGCAAGAAGGTTTTATAAAAGGAAATGGCATGTGATGCGAAGAAAATTTGAAATATAGCAGCCATTGATGTCAAATCAGAAAAATATTTATATCACCCGGTCTGATTGGCACATGGTGTGGCGAATTCCTGCATGTCATATTCGCGGCCATATTTGTTAGGTCAAAATCCCAGTTTCGATGGCTTCCATTTTCCTCTATTCGCACAGACTTGTAAGTTTCTTATTTTCTTTTCTTAACCCGATTGTGATTACATAAAGATAGCTAACCCCAAATTTATATTAAGTAACTTTTAGAAATACTTACGACTACTCGGTGGCTCGAATATAATACAATTTCCTAGAAATGAGCTTCATATAAAAAGTACTATTCTGTGTTGAGAATCACGAACGCAAAATCTTGAGTCCAACGTATTTTTCTACAGAATTTTAAAATCTATATCCCTTCAAGCGCAAAACACTGACTACTTTAAATAAAATTTCATTATTGAAGCCTTAAATGGGGTAGAGAAAGATATACATATTTGATCTCTAATATTTAACTATCCATTCAACTCGAAGGCATTTTGCTTTTAAAACCGGCCAGTAGATGTCCTTTCCGGAAGCGGAAAACTTATGATGTCACAATACCATTGTCAACGCCCAGTCACTACTACTGTCTCTGTGAAGAGACGGTAAAATTTTTAATTGAGAATTGTGAAAGTTATACAGGATTCTCTTCGGTAATGTTAAATTTAGACATTCTGCTTATTACCAATTATTATAAAAAGGGTATTGATCAATATTGTATGTGAAACTTTTTAAAAGTATCATGTCAGTGCGTCGGAAAGCAAGTTATCGGTTCTATGTTTTCAATATGGCGGTCACACTATATTAAAATCCAATATTCAATTATTATCTTATGAAAATACTTGTGTATAAACCTCATTTAAGCTAATTTTCATTGTTATTTTTCCCATACTTTTGTCTGTGTCCTTGGGACCTTCGTTTATGATTTTGGTGAGTGTTTACTCAGATTTGTTTTTTTGGCGTTTTGCATGTTGATACCGCTGTGGGAGAGGAACATTATTCGTTGATCTGGAATATTATGGTCATAAATTTGTCACAAAACAATTGTTTGATGTGTTTGTATGCAAATTGGTTATTTACATCAACTTATGTGTTTATATTTTATCACAATTTACATATTTTTTTTGCTCGCATATTAGGCCTAGATTCACTTATTTTGAATAAATTATTCATATGTATTTTTAATTAACGAGCTCAATTATTATGCTTGAACGTCAAATATCCATCAAATGTTTTCTATTGATGAAACCTGTGGTGGTTTTTAAATTCCGGGAACGCAATTCCATGATTGAGTGGGGTGTTAAAGTGTACCTAGTACTGCTAATTTATTTTAAGCAATAGGGTATATGTTTAAGTTTATTCTGATTCAAAATTAAAGACTAACGTGGAGACGGTTCCATGCTAATGTAAAGTATCATAAAATGCTACTATTTTCATAACTGTTCTGCTGCAAACTTTTGATGACAAATAAGATAATTATACAAAAATTGAGAATATTTCTAATGAAAAGAAGACATGTTATGGTTATATAAGCAGCAATGAAAGGGCTACGTTAGTATTTTGTTGAAACGTACCAGCTAAACAGCTTAAATTTCATATTTATTCCATAGCCGTGCCTGAAGGATAGGTGCTTTTCATATTTTGCATTTTCTAACAGTATTTTGGTATGTATAACAAAGTGAGTAAATGTTGCAATGGGTTTAAATTGTGTTTAATGAAATTATTCGTTTGTTCAAAGTTTTTATATATATTTTAATATTCCATCAGTAACTGATAATCTAATAATAGTAGGCTGAGATTTAAAACTTCCATATTTGAAAGTGTAAATATAGTGGTATGCAGAGCTATAGATGCATGTGCAGAGCTATGTGCACATGTGTACACTATACATACTTTATAAATTATATTCATTTGCGGATATTTCTCTGATAAAATAGAAATCTTCCTCTTTACTGCACATGCAATAATAATTTGCTTATTTTGTCATTTGGAGTCTATAATTTACAAATAATTAACATGGTGAGGCAATTTTTCTATTAATTACCTAATTTTCTTGTTATATTCTCCAAAAGTTTGCTGTTAAATTCATCTCAACATTTATGCCACACTATTTTTCAATTTTCTCCAATTTGCTTCATGAATTCCATATACTTTTATCTTGGTGATTATGTATGTAGAAACTTCAATTTGTATTGCCCTGATGGTGATCATATATGTAAAGGTAAATTCTTTAATGCATACCTTATTCCATGGTAAGTAATTGCATAAGCAATTGGGAGGGTGAGTTGTCTCTCCCAGAATTTGGCCCTGATGTGTAAGTATTAAATAAATTAAAGCAAGGAAAACAAACAAAATTATTGGTTTATGAAGAGCTAGCCAGAATGCTTGTTATTTAGCTTCAGTTGTTGATTGTAATAATTAATATGAATAAATATGATAAAATTTACTATTTTTATCAACACAAATATTAAAAAAACAGATGTTATAATACACTTTTCTACAGAAGAGTGACATTTAGCTTACAATTTGTGCTAATCTAAAATACAGCTATACAAACCGTAAACATACATATGAAGAACATTTGGCGATAAGTGGGTCGGGGAATGTCAAGACTAGCTTCTCAGTTGCTTAAGTGGAATGGGACCACAAATTTCATAATCTATATTTTTCAAAATTCTAACATTAAAGAAAAATATGTAATACAGATATTTATGTTGACCAATTTCAATAAATGATAAATCACTGGTATTTATAATACAAGTAAATTTAAATTCTTAAAATATATATATATATATATAATTAAAAATGAATCTGCATTGTGGCCGTGAATTTGCTTCTATGGTGATGTTAATATTACTTGAATTGTTTATTTTATTTTATTTTATTTTTTATTTTTACATAATTCTTATTATTACATATTTCAAATATATATATATATATTTATATATATAGCCAACAAATAATTGTGGCCCTAAAAGTTTAATAAGGATGTTTCCAGACTAGAAATTTGCATATGCATAGTTTGATATATATGCATTGCTGCTGCATTATTTTAAGTATAACATTATATATTGTAACACCTTAGAAATTTAACAAGCATACCAACCACTCCATGGCAAATGATATGCGAAACCTTAAGAAAAAGATTTACTGAATACCTGTTCAGAAACTTGCATTGGTTGACCACTTTGTACTCAAATTTGGTCTGTCGATGTTGGTTTAAGATCATGAAAAATAATTATAATTTAATGACAGGTAACAATTCAGAGAAAATAAGCTTACAAGCATTGTTCTTTAAATTATGTAATACAAATGCACTAGTTGCTATTGCTTCAAAATTCGTTTCACTGAATGCTCAGTTAGCCAGAGTTCAATAAAAGGAAAATGTAAAAATGTTGAAACAAAATTTGCTGAAACCTTGTAAGTGTATAACATTAAAATAAAGTTTTTAATAGGAAAATGGCTAAAACAAATAACTTTTGTAGCATTATATGTTTTGATGATAAAATAAGCATGTTATGCATGCATATCCAGCAAAAATGATCTATATTTGTATTTTTCCAGTTCTATCTGCTAAATTATCGAAAATTTAGAGCATGTCTGCATGCATGTACATTTATATTCTATAGTTCTGCAAACAGCTGCAAATTCTTTAAATTCACAGTTTACCAAATGTCTAATTAACCAGGTATTTTCAATTTATTGAGTTACTGAGTAAGACTTGGATTCATATTAAGAAATTGACGATTCTATGTAATAGGAATTATAATTTTTGAAATTGCTGTTTTCCAAATTATTATAATTTTTGTAATTCCTGGTTTTAGTGTATTGATTAATTTTCTTATTCTTACTAATTAGCTCTCTAATAAAAAGAGCATCCAATTCAAGATTCACCTGTCGGACACCAAACAAATCAGCAAGTTTTTTTTTTGTTCAATAAAAAATGTATTGCCTTTTTAAATTTTGAACCATGTTAGTATCTATTGTGAACTGGGAATTTTTATGACCTTTTGCAGTTTTTATTTACATATACTAACAGTATTAAACTTAGTTCATTAAGCGTAAAGAATTTTATTTCTAATACAATATATATTTTGATGTTTTTATATGAATTTTTCTTAATAAACTTGCACACTTTGCTGTGCAATGAATTAAATACAATTTTTTAAATGACATTCAAATTTTGCTTTTGTATAGTATAGTTAGCCCAAAACATGTATTTGTTTAGGGCCACACCAGTCTTCAACTTTGTGTCAAAAATTTGGACCCATTCTGCCCTTTTTTTCCCATTTGAAGATAAAAATTTATTGTACATTCTCTCACAAAGGAAACTTGAATAACATTTGTAGATTTTTGATTAGAAGGCTTTTAAGATATGCCCATGAGGCTCACAGATTCAGACTGGAAAGTGTTAATACCAAAATCAACTTTCCTATTTAAATTCATGAAAGTTATCCACGTTTTCCCAATGATGACAGATTCCAATAGTAAAATTTTGCTATTATTGAAGTGTTGATTCTGGTTCTTAGGGTTTAATTCTCAATATCGTACGATCTTCATTATTTTAACTATGTGCATATTTTTGTAATGTAACACAGATGTGAGCCATCTACTCATAGAGAGTCTTGTGAAGGTTTCTTCCTGTCACTTGTGGTTTTATTGTACAGTTGCTATGCCACTTCTTATGGGGTGTGCTAGGCAATGTCATTCCCAGCAAAATTGCTCACACTTCTCATCTGCTGATGAGCCAGCCTGATATTGTATCAAGTGCCCGATCATTTGAGAAAAAAAAAATGATTTAAGTAACTTGGCAACATCCTGGCAGGGTAAAAGAGATATGCATGGTTTATTTATGTGTCATTCTAAAATTTGATGTTTAAAATGTTGGATTAGAATTTAAGGAAGTTTTATAACTTACTCTTATGCTAATGCTATAAAAATATTACTTTATAAAAGTAGTATTTTTTGAGGTGTTTAATATTTTTATTTCCCAGTTGTAGAGTTAGTTATGTGCATATAAAAAAGATGAAAATTTTAAGTCATCCTTTATCTCTTTGAACTATTTTGTGTACTACATTTATAAAACACTGCTTATCATTGAAACATAACAATATCTAATTTATATTTTGATTCAGTCATTTCTTTCAATATCGTGTGAATAATGAAATTATATAATTAAATGATATTGAATTGTTTTTGTCTGAATAATGATTTTGATTAACTTGTTTACTCATTCATGTGAAATATTTAATATTCTGTTTCTTAGGCAGCCACGCTGGACCTGGCGCATTGCCTGTAAGAGAACCCAAACATGCAGACCATAAAATGTGTTGTGGTAGGGGATGGAGCTGTAGGAAAGACATGTCTATTGATATCTTATACAACGAATAAATTTCCATCTGAATATGTCCCTACTGTAAGTATGAAATTCTTAACCTATTTATTAATAACTTGATCAGTGTTTTTACACAATTTTCCTCTTGTATATTTTATATGCTTTAAATAATGGAAGTGCATTATGTTAACCCTTAATTGTTACTGGGGGAGGCTCCGAAAAGCAGGAAGATCCCACCATAATAGTTAAGAGTTAAATCTTAATCATTGTCAATCAAGTTCAGCTTTAGATTTTCTATTTGTGGCCATTGATCATCAAGTTCACATTTCATAATGGGCAAAATTATCATTATTAAGCAAATAGTAAGTTGCCATTTTATACATTTTAAAAAATGCATTTTGAATGAAAAACATGTAATAAAACTTCTAGGAAGCATTTAATAAAAACAGTTTCAAAATTCTAATAGATAAAATGTTTAACAATAAATCTGCCATTCTGCCATATTTAGAGTCAAAACTGAAATTGAGTTGTGCATTTACCTAGTGATCCTACACCTGTGCCAAATCTAAATTCCTTCTATAATGCAATTACTAAAATGAAAAATTGTGTTAATTTTGCATTTCATTGCAAAGGTCTTATTATTCAATTTCAAATTCACATTTTCAAATCTGTCAATCAATTTCTGTCAAATCACAACCAACTTCTATTAGAAAACTTTAGTTGTCCATCATTTTTTGGTACTTGCTTATTAGCCAAACCTCATCTAATTGTGTGATAAGACAGTAGCTTCTATTAATCACAAACATATATATCGTTAAAGTACACAGTGTAAAACATAACCATTAAAAGGGTATATTATGATTCACAGATTAAAATGAAAATTAAACAGACACCCATGTAGCAGATGTTAGCTTATGCTCTATGTTCCACGGAACACCTGTCGTTAAAACTAGGTCAATGTTTTATTTTATTAATGATTAAATAAAAATACATATTTAGGCAAAATAATGCTGAATTTTTCTTAAACTGTTGGCATCGAGCTTACAGTTAAAAAATTTAACAATATTTCAAATTCATTAATTCAGAATCATATTTCTATTCATATTTAGTTTCGAAATCTACTTACTAACATAAGACTTCTGTTACAAATTATGTTCAAAACTTCCATTTACAATGTGTTAATTTCAATTGGAGCATGTGCAAATTTACTACCTATAAATGTGAATTTTTATGATACACATGTTACTTTTCATTGCTACAAAAGTCATATTTTGCTACTATGAAAGTAGAATGAATATGATATACAAAAGTTCTTTTTCCAGCTATGAAATGGGTTACAAACAGGCTTAGTGCCAGCAGGATCAGTGATTTACTCAAGTGTTGTAACTTAAGCCATGGATTGTTGTCACTTAAGCCATTATGTCATTATGGTAAATGACAATTTCATAAAAAAATAAAGTAATATTTGGACATACGTTTCAATTATTAATAAAATGTTTGCACCATCATATTATCGTTTTACTGTGTTAAATTGAACTGCAGCATTTATTAAAGGCTTCAGAATCATTGGATTGTTAATTGTTTTATTTTTTGCTTATTATGTACACAGCTGTAAGACATGTCCAACCTTATATATTATAAAACCTGTTAGTATATATATCCTTCAATTTAAGCGGTGAATTCTTGACCATAAAAATTATTGTTATTTTAAGGAATGTTGTTATATTATAACATGCGTAAGGACAACATGAAAGTTTAAAAAAAAAAAGTTTATTTGCATAAAAACACCATGAAAAGTCACTCACCATTTTGGTAATCGACAGTGTTCAAAATTTTGATTGCTGTAACTTAAGCAGAGCCCTGTGGGTGAAGTTTTTGCTGCTTGCCACTAACTTTTCATAGACAAGAAGGCATTTTGAAAAATCACTTCCCACCGTGATCTTAATAGCATAATTAGATTCTTAGTGAGTATTTCCAGTTCTCTAACTTCAATTGCATTGAGATTTTTCAAACTGGAATTTGAATAATTTAAATATTTAGATAACTTCGACGATTGTCCAGCAAAGTCCCGGCACAGGCCACAGCAATTTCTCTTGGTGAGATTTTTGTATGTCCACCATACTATTATCGTCCCTTGATACTTAAAGAAGAAATTCTGTGCTTATTTATGTATTTTTCGATCATTTCTTTAAGAAAATAATGCTAAAGGAGTGACTGTTAGTAAATTTTAAGTTAATGGATTAGAGCTAACTTTAAAATTTTTGTTATGAATTTCTCTTTAAATTTTCATTAATATTGTCCCATATTACACTAATACCAAATATGATATCAGTTCTGCTAGATTGGCTCTAATTTTTGTAAAAAAACTGAAATGGAAGTGGCTGTGAATTCATAGACGAAAAGGCATTTTGAAAAATCATTTCCCACCGTGATCTTAATTGCATAATTAGATTCTTAGTATTTCCAGTCCTCTAGCTTCAATTGCATTGAGATTTTTCAAACTGGAATTTGAATAATTTAAATATTTAGATAACTTCGACGATTGTCCAGCAAAGTCCCGGTACAGGCCACAGCAGTTTCTCTTGGTGAGATTTTTGTATGTCCACCATACTATTATCGTCCCTTGATACTTAAAGAAGGAATTCTGTGCTTATTGTATGTATTTTTAGATCATTTCTTTAAGAAAATAATGCTAAAGGAGTGACTGTTAGTAAATTTTAAGTTATTGGATTAGAGCTAACATCAAAATTTTTGTTATGAGTTTCTCTTTAAATTTTCATTCATATTGTCTCATATTACACTAATACCAAATATATCAGTTCTGCTAGATTGGCTCAAATTTTTGAAAACAAAATAAAATGGAAGTGGCTGTGAAGATAATTTATTTCATGCTCATGTTAGTACTCAAAGTTCTAAAGTTAGCGATCATGTAATTCCTTATAATTGTCTGCTTTGTGATTATCCAAAAATTTCTTGAAAATTAAGATATGACTGCACCATACAGAAGCTTCAACATCATAAATTTTGTGAAATTTGAATTGTTGATAACCTGCTTTGAGTTTTTCCATACTCATTTCAAGGAACAATCTAAAAATGTGTTTGAAGCAATTGCTGTCTTTGTCCAAGTAGTAATGGGATCAAATCATAATTTGAGGTGTATCAATTTTCTCAAACTAGAGCCAATTTATTAAAACAAAAATCATTGTTAGATTCAATACCCCCCAAAATACTCACACATCCTTGGAAACTGAAAATTAAAAGAAACTGATGATCAAATAAAAATAAAGAGCCAGCTGAGATATAAAAGTGGGTATTGAGTCTTGGTTGTGATATGTAGTTATGAATTATTCTCGTTTCTGTTTTCTTTTATTTATTGGGGTTTGAATCCAGAGTACAAAGGAGTGTGCTGAGAATGTTGACAGTGGCAGTGATTTGGAATCCTCTTTAAACTATACACCTTTGTTTCCCTTATGTCTGTAAAACTGTAGGCTCAACAAGAAACACAATTTTTTTTTGCTGTTGATTCATTTTTAAGTGATTTTTACAACGGATAGATTGGCAATAGATCATGAATAATTTTGATATCTACATAAAATGAAAAAGCTGAAACATTTAGAAGTCACAGTAAACTTCCGATAATCCCGCACTTCAACAGTATTGAATTATTGAATTGAATATCAAACTAAAATCTGGTAGAAACTAGTGGGGAATGTTAATTTTAAGCAAAATGATAAACAATTAATGTGATATTTGTTTACACAAAACGTTACAGACTGGATTATACTGTACAGTATATGAAAACATTTAAATTAATTAAAAAATTTAAGGTAAACTTTAACAGAAATTGCATATAAAATCATTTAGTCTATTACAGTAAATATGCCTCAATACAATCTGGTGGGTGGACCTAAATGCCTTTTGAGGTGTGCTGGACTAATCAAACTTGATACAGATACATACCACCTATCAATCAACTTTTGGATAATTATTCTTTTAGATTTAAAATTTTGAAAATATTTATTTAAATGGTATTAACATAAAATAAAAGTGAAAAGTTGTGTCCAGTAAAAATTTCATTAGGAAAATATTGTGCATTAAATAATGTTGGATATGTGACAGGGTGAAGACATAACCAGGAAATCAGAAAAATGTCAGAGACTATCAACATTCAGGAAAAGTCAAGGAAATATTGGAATTTTAAAAAAATAGCTGTAAAATCAGGGAAACTGGAATTTTTGAGGTTTTTACTTTCCAATGCTGAATTTAATTATTTATTCTTAATTATCACTTTTAATTCTAATAATTGATTTTATATGCTTGTTAAAGTGATATTCATTAAAAGTAGAGCGATGCACATCGGGGAAGTTTTGAAGGTATTCTATGAAAATCGAGGAAGTGCCAGGGATATGTTTCTTTCAGATCCTGTAGTTTTTCTTTAAAATCTGTTTTACAAATTTTCAAAAGGATTTTCCTTGAAACCTTTTTCCTCCCAGTCATTCTGTGTGAAAATACTGCAAAACTCAATGCATTTTTAATAAGTTTTGTATCATGAACTATATTGAAACAAAGTGATTATAGTGAACTATATTGAATCACAGATCAAATCTGATTATGTGGAATAACCCATACCGCTCTACTCACCCTAGAGTATCAGCAGCTGTTTGAGCAGCCAGAAATCTGACTGTGTGTGGAAGTTTTGTTGACATAGTAAAACTTAATTTATTTGAAAAATTTTTGTACATAACGTGAATTAATCAAATTTTATGTCATGGTAAAGTCCAAATTTTAAATTTCTCTATGTACTGAGATATCTTAGGTCTAAGGTCGGATAATGTTAAGTCAAGGTTGAGGGGAACAGGGAAAGCCTGCAATTTGAATTCAACTCAAAATCTCGGGATGGGGGGGGGGGGGGGGACTCTTTAAAAATTCCAATTTTTCATTGAAAACATGGAAAAATTCTATTTGAACCTGGAAAAAGCCATTATTTTGTTGTCTTGAAAGAACTATTTTTAAAAGAATTTGTTTATTTTAATTGAAACCAGCATATAATTTACAAAATTTGATTTCATGTTTTTATCATCCAATTGGCTAATTTTTTATGTTAATTATTTTGTGTTACTAAATTGAAATTTATTTCATTAAATAAAATTATTACATACTATAAATGTTGTGATTCAGGCTATGGAAATTTGTGTAAATTCTTTTGGGAAACTCAGGTAATTTCATTGTCAAGTTTCAGTATGAACCTTGTAAGTCTATATTGAAAAGAATTAGTTTAAAAAAATTTGTGTAGCAAATAGGGCTTTCTGTTTGTTTGGTAGAACTTGAACAAGTTACTAGGCTGTCTTGTACATTATTTAATATTGGATATTTTGCATTTAATATTGAGTTTTTTACTACTTTCATGAAATAAATGTCTGGGTTATTAAACATGTAGCTAAGCACCCTGCTTCACTTCAGCTTCAGGTCGATAGAGACAGTCTAGCTAAAAATTTCAGTAATATAAGTAATATGTAAAATCTTTAAGTTAATCAAATGTAATGTTTAAGCATGTCTAAATATGAGTTTTGTTTACCTGTACATTTTGACATTATTATTATAATTAAATTTAACATCAACTTTATAATCATTCTGTAGTTTTTTTATTTAGGTAAGTTGTGAAAGTTTCATTGTTTGATAATTTTTGTAATACTCAAGCTGAAAATGTGATTTACTTCAAAATAAGTAGCAAAATCCTTGAACAATTGCTATATGGTTTTAATTGCATTATTTCAAGTATGTTAATTACACAAAATCATTTAATTTAGTATTTTTTAAACAAACTAAAACTATAAATATTTGTTGATACTATTGCCTAAAATAATCTGAAATGAGAATTATTCAATACTAACGGCATGAACAGTTTATTAAAAGTATAGACTGGTTAAACAGGTAAAGCCTAATAAGGAGACTGACTAACCTTAATCTACTTATTAGTAAAGCTAATAAAGGGGATATTAAACTGTTTTGCTGGACAAAAATAATTATGTTAAAAATATTAATCTTAGTATGTCACTCCCATTGCAAATAACAGCATCCATGGACCAGTTTAATGCTTATGTGCATTTTATCATGAAATAAGTTAATAATTAATCTTTTGGATGGTCCTTGCATGATTAAAGTCTCAACCTACTAACTCTCTTCTCATACTACAACAAAATATGTTAAAAATTCTGTCATTCTAAACAGAAAAACAAAACATACTGTGCTTTCCTCTTTCATGAATTACACTCTATTCTATACCGTCGCTGAAATACATGAACTGCATTTGGCTTTTCATTCTATTGTGTTTAATATTTATATTCCTTTATATTTGGTTGCACATTATCTGACATTTATTCTTACCTTCGACTGCTAGATACTATTCAGAATTCTGTCAGCTTTGTTAAGAAATTAAAAAGAAATGTCAAGTACTATGGTTTTATTTACTGTAAAGTTTCTTTAAGGAACACATAAACCATGTTTCTAACAAAAGGGTATAAATCTTCTGTTGCTGAACATTTTTGAAACTGTGATCATGTTTCTAAAATTTCTGCTGCTAGAATCTTGTACACCTAATCACATTTCTGAATTAAGCAATTTTTTTGAAGTTTCTTTATTGATTCTCAATCAAGCTTACTTACTAATCTTCCCATTAATTTCTTCCACCTGGAAATCTCTTATTTAATTCCTATTTAACCTCCTTTTAGTTTTAGTTTCTGATACCAGTTAATTTCTTCGATATATTATTATGTTTTTCCTTTCTAGTGTTTAGCTAATTTTGTTTGCAAAATTGTTTCTTTCCTTGATCTGTGAATACTAGTTTTTTTTTTCTGGATGAACGTATCTAATTTAGTTTCTAACACCAATTATTTGTTACTTAAAGAAAACTTGAGCAATGTATTTAAACACAAATAGGACAATAATGCAGCATAATTCTGTTTTGAGGATAAAAACAAGCTGTTGCTGCCAATCGTGGTTTCTATTGTAGCATTGTTGATCTTGCTATTAAAAAGTTTTCTAAACCCTCCTGTAAACTAGTTTCTGAAAAGGATTTCAACAATACTATTGTTTTACCATTTTTTCCAAAAATCAGTCGGCATATTGCTAAAATCCTTTAAAAAATTCAATTTTAATATTGTGTATTTTAATATTCTGTTTATTCCTATTAAGCTTTATTTATTTATTTCTCCTAATCTAGAAGATCCTATTGAAAATTATAGTAATTGAGCATTTACAATATTTCTTGCCTGTGTAGTATTTCTTATATTGGTCAAACTAAACGTGCTTTACGATTTCATAATAAGGAATGTGAAAACTACGTCAAAAAACAGAAATTTAATAAATTTTCAATTGCTCGACATTGCTTTTATTTTGACTACCGGTTTGAATTTACTTCTGCAAGGGTTATACAAAAATGAATGCTGAACAACAATCTATGATCCTTGCTTTTTTTTGTAAGCTTTCCATATTCAGATAAATTCTAATAATTTAGTTAGTGACTTGTCCAATATTCATTTTTGTTCACAGTTTGATGGGGTGTCCTCTAATTTGTTCCATTTTTTACCATTTCTTAGCCTCTTTGGTGTAGTTTTGGTTTATTTTAGAATTGTTGGGACATTTCTGTTACATTATGGTGCACCATAACCTTGTGTGTTAGTTCTATGTTTCAAATTGGCTGGGTTATTCTTTATTCAACTTTCTAATTGGCTGTCTCATGTGGAATCTTAATCCATGACTTGAGATATATCCTTCTGTTTCTTCTATTTGTGCCCTTTTCTTCTTTTTAACTTTGTGATTGTTAGTTGCCTAGCACAGGCCAAGTTTTAGCATATCACTAAAATATCTGTATGCTGCATTATTATTCCATTTGTACTTAAATATGTTGCTCATGTCTTCCTTATCCTTCGCACAAAGTGTTGTTTACTTATTAACATCTATGTCTTGTATTTATTTTGATAACATTAGCCTATATTTAGCTTTCAAAGCTGTTTTATTTCCTTTATTTTTTACACTGCATTTTCGTAATACTTATTCATCAGTATTTTTGTACAAACATTTAACTTGATAAAGTTATTCATTAATTCTGAAATTTGTTGTTTCTTTCAATTATTGTTATATATATATATATTTAATTCAGCAGTTTTTTATTCATTGGTATTTTTAAAGTAGTGTGATTAAATGTTATTTAAATGTATATTATAGTGTTAACTTCCAAAGCTGATTCATTCTTTCATTTTTTATGTTCTTTATTCTGCAGCAGTAGTGTAATCAAATGAATGCTATTTGGATTTTGTTGATGAGATTTCTTTATATAGTTTCTGAAACCGGTTACCTCTATTTTTGTTATATTCTTAATTCTCCAGTTTTATAAATTGACATTTTTATAGAATGTTATAGTAATTTGAATGTTTTTGAAAGTTTTTAGATAAAAGTTTGCTCATTTAGCTCCTGAAATAGGGTCCATATGCATCAGGGAAAACCTGAAACATCAGGGAAAAATACATATGTTCATCAAAAAATTGGAAATTATCAGAGTTGATCTCGTGTTGTTTTGTCTCTTACCCCGATATCTGAAATATGGAACTAAAAAAAGTTGTAATTAAGGTACAGTAAAATCCCGATAATTCGTAATGCCAAGGGACTGAGGCCTCATTATGAATTATTTAGACTTTTGATTTGAATGTGCGGGATTGCGATTTATCAAGGGTAAAAAAAGTAAAATTTCAAATTAATGGGGTTTTATTAATGCTAGAAATATACGTACAGAAAATAGTATATATATGTATACTATATATCCATGAACATAGTACGAATTATACAAATTATGTAGGTATATGCACCTATATGTACTCTAAAAACCTCCAACTTAGACTTGAAATAAAAGAACATAAAAAAATAAAGTACATATGTAGAAAAAAATTCAGTTATTTTTGTCTGATGAAGGGAATGTTCACTCACTTAATCAATGGCATTGTCCAGTGTCACAATACCCGAAAACACATTGTCGCTGACTTCTGATTAAATGCCGTATGTGATTGATGTAACCTTTCATTTCCTTTATAGAAATCGTGGGGAAGTCCTCGTCCTCGCAATCGCCATCTTTATTCGTAGGGGCCAAAATGTCCTCATCCTTCAGATTTCCTGCAACAGCCACGTCATCGTCAAAGCGAATGAAATCTTCAAATGTGATACGATTTTCTTCATTTTGAGGCATGCGATTCCAGCCTACAAGGTCTATGCCGATAATTGATGAGTTTGTTAATAAATGACGACGTATCCAGTTTTACAAAACTGTCAAACTATCCATCACTTGCTCTAAAATTTTTTATACCCAATTTCTCTGCATAGACTTTAACTTTTTTCCTTATTATTATACCTCCTACTGAAACATTTGACTGTGCATTGTAGAAACCATGCCGCTAAAGATTTTCAAGTTCAGGAAACTCACCGGTTTTTTGTCGTTTAATCTTAATCTTACTGTTTGAAGGGGCTACCGCGATGAAGTCCTTTTTTTTCTAAAATCGATGTTAGTGTAGATGGAGGAATTTGGAAGCATTTAGCTACGTCGATTTTTTTCTCACCATCTGCAACGGCTTTAATATTTTTTTTTCTTTAAGCGGAAAATAAAAGTATGTGAATCACTCGTACGGCGTGTGAATCATGTGACTTTCGACTATGGGATTCTATGGTTTGCAAACCTCTTCCCTCCCCACATTAGCAGAAGGGGGGGGGAAGAGGTTTGCTAACCATAGAATCTTCTCCCTGTTTAAGAATGGAACAGCCGAAGGTCAAATGCCTTCCCTTCAGAGCCACACTATAGGGAAGGGGGAAGTTTCATTTCAAATAAACTGGATTGTTGACATGGCATATTACGATTTATAAGACGTTTTTGTTCCTCTTGAGTGAGAAAATACTTACGAATAAGCTAGGGGACCAAAATACATTGTTATTTTACGAATTACTGCAAGTTTTCCAAGGAACCTGGAGCTCATTACAAATAAGAGGGATTTACGAAATAACGGGATGCGAATTACCAAGATTGTACAGTATAATTAAATTAGTTATTTTTTACTGTAAATGTAATTTTTTATATTTTTATTATGAAGTAATGAGTAAGATAGTAAGTAATAAGTTAGTAATATTTTAATGCATATAAAAAATGATGATCAGAATGTTTTATGTATAATTTAGTTAGGTCTTTTATTATTTCTTCTAATTGATGACAATAAATTATTTGTTTAATTATTTATTGTCATAAAAGAATGCTAAATAGTAATTGTCTTTGTTGATATATTGTTTGTGGTAAACCTGGAAATTTATGAAAATTCCTATGTAAAACTTAGAGAAGTCAGGGAATTTAGTTTCAGATATTGAGTATAAACCTTGCAAAACAGCTTGTTTTCTTCATATTTGTTATACGCAATTTCATAGTTACTTTTTACAATAATTTTGTGCCTGTTTTTACATCAACTATATAGAGTTTTTATTTGTTGAAGTAAATGTTTGAATGGTGAATTTAATTAAAACTGAAAAAAATTTTATATTCTATTCAGTTTAATATATAGGTATTTTGCAGATTTTCAATATATGGGAAAAATGTAGTACTCTTTAAAAAAAAATTTGCTGTATTCAGGTTTTTCCCATTTGTTTTGAACTATTTTATATGTTAAAACAGGTAGCCATTTATACTTCCTACTTCCCATATTATATTTTAATGAATTTGAAATTATAGGTATTCGACAACTATGCAGTTACAGTGATGATAGGTGGTGAACCTTACACACTGGGGCTGTTTGACACTGCTGGACAAGAAGATTATGATAGGCTTCGACCTCTTAGCTACCCTCAAACAGATGTCTTTCTTGTGTGTTTTTCAGTTGTATCCCCTTCTTCGTTTGAAAATGTTAAAGAAAAGGTATGCAACTTTGTATTAAGTATTTATCTTACATAGTTTGAAATAGTGAAATAGGATGTGCTGCTGTGCGAATTGCACATGAAATTAAAAACTTTTGCGCAGAAGGAATTACAGCATACACACTCTCTTGCATCCCATAAGGAGTGCAGCCAGTCACTGGAGAGAGCGGATGAAAGGCATGGATGAGAAATTTTCCATGGTATTTTTTCTGAGAAATTCTGCATTTCCTGAAAATTTCCTCAGCAGATCCTCTTTTTCTAAAATTTCCATAAGTTTTTCCAAACAGCTTCCTTTGGGACTGTCATGGCACTTCATTCCATTCTTCACGAGTTATGGACAAGTTGTAGCTAGGCGCTTTTTAAATGACAGAAATGAGTTCTACCCTATATATTCATTTTTTCTGAATATATAGGGTAGAGCAAACATTCCAATATTCCCAACTTCCTTACATTTTTTCTTTTACACTTTTTTCCGGAACTTTGTTTTTAAGTAAAAAATATTCTGATTTTTTTTTCGGCAAAATATGTCAATATCCTAAAAAAAATCATAATAGCTTAGATGGCCACACCCTTCAAATGTGATGTGCCGCATAGGTTGTCATTACCCTGTTGTACATGATTAGAAAAAATTTCTTAGAAAAGATGCAAAAGAAAAATAAATGCCATCAATGCATTTCCGAGATAAAAATTTGATCTACTAAAATTTTGGTACCAAGTTCATTTTCGATTCCATTTTTAACGATTCCTGAAATTGAGGTGAGTTAACTTTTATGTAAAGAAAAAATATAGCAACTATAAAAAACATCATTTTAGCTTCTTTAAATATTTAACTCCTTCTTTCCAGTAATTCTTACGAATTTTTAAAAAAAAAAATACAGACTATGGAAAATGCTTATTCTTTCTCCATCCATCTCCATCCTGTAATTATTGCACATTAAGACTTGCTGATCTTTATATTTTGGTTTATTATTTATTCATGCTAATTTTTTATTTATTTTGACACATTTAGTACGATTGAGCAATTCAGGGAATTCTCGTGTAGTCCTAGGAGTCAACAAATATCCTTTTTCTTTAACCCTCATCCTTTAAATAATAGTCATTAGATGGACAGATAGCTTATTTTCACATTTTGGTTCATTATTAAGGCCAATTTTTTAATTATTTTCGCATAAATTGTGAGATTGTGTACATCATTGCTGAGCATTGACTGGTACCTTTTTCCTTTTGTCTCCATCCCATCCTGTAATTATTGCACATTAAATTGACAAAACTTGCTTATCTTTATATTTTGGTTTATTATTTATGTTATTTTTTTAATTATTTTTACACAATCAGTATGATTTGCACAATTCAAGGATTTCGTATGTAGTCCTGTGAGTTTACAAGTATCCTTTTCTATCCATCTCCATCCTCTAAATATCTATATATACTAATTGCCAAGTGTCTGTCTGTCCGTCTGCCACGCCTTTTTTAGGCACTTCCCGAATAAATAACACGGGTCGATCGTTCGATAAAAACCCCTGGAAAAATCGAATTTTTCGAAAATGCTCTCTAGAGGGGGTGCTCCACCCCAAAACGTTCGAAAAGTGAAATGATAGGAAAGCATACTTTGCCATAAGATAGAGACTTCAAATTTGGTGTATGGGTAAATCGTTCGAAAGGAAGAAAGTGCACAATTTCAGATTTCCAATATTTTCTACTTAAGGGGGTGCCTCACACCAAAATGTTCGATTTACCGAATAAATGAGAAACGACTCCTTCGAAATTTGATAGAGGCTTGAAATTAGGTATATGGACTAATCATTTGATGAAAACACCCAAGACAAATATAGTTTTTCAAAAACGTTCGTTTAAGGGGGGTGCTCTAGAGGAAAACGTTCGAAAGGTGAATTGATAAGAAAACATACTTCAGGATAAGATAGATATTTGAAATTTGGTGTACGGGTAGATAGTTTGGAAGGAAGAAAGTGTTCAATTTCAGTTTTCCAATATTTTCTACTTTAGGGGGTGTCGCGCACAAAAATGTTTGATTTTCGGAATGAAGTAGAAATATCCCTTTTAGAACATGATAGAGGCTTGATATTTGATATATGGGTGAATCATTTAATAGAAAACCCAAGAAGAATCAGGTTTTTCAAAAATGTATATTTAAGGGGGGTGGGTACTCCAAAAAAACATTCGAAGGGTAAAATGATAGAAAAAGCATGCTTCGCGATGAGTTAGAGACTTCACATTTGGTATACGGATAGATAGTTGGAAAGGAAGAAAGTATTCAATTTCAGTTTTCCAACATTTGCTAATGTAGGGGGTGCCGCACACTAAAATATTCGATTTCGCGAACAACTGAAAAACGCCTCCTTTAGAGTGTGATAGAAGCTTGAAATTTAGTATATGGCCTAATCATTTGATAAAAAACCCCAAAATTATTAGTTTTTCAAAAATGATCATTTAAGGGGTTGCAACACAGAAAAACGTTCAAAATATGAAGTGATAGAAAAACATGCTCCACAATAGGATAGAGACATCAAATTTGGTGTACTGATATATAGCTTGAAAGAAAGAAAGTGCGCAAATTTCAAATTTCCAATATTTGCTAATTTAGGTAGTGATGAACGCCAATATGTTCGATTTTCGGAATGAGACACGCTTCCTTTTAAATGTGATAGAGGCGTAATATTTGATATATGGGCCAATCATCTGATAAAAAACCCAATACGAACAGAGTTTTTCAAAAATGTTCATTTATGGGTGTGTTCCAAAGAAAAACGTTTGAAAGGGGAGATGATAAAATAGTATGCTTCGTGGTGAGATAGAGACTTTAATATGATGTAATGGTAGATAGTTCGAAAGGAAGACATGCTCAATTTAAATTTCCTAATAATTTTTTCTTTAGGGGGTTTTGCACACTAAAATATTCGATTTGCCGAATAAATGTGAAACACGAATTATTAAAAAAATGACAATATTCAGGGGGTGCTTATTGTTAGACCGTTGATTTTCAACGGGTATTCGGCTAGTTAATTATTAGATTCAGTAAACTAACTTTCACATTTTGGTTAATTATTAAGGTTAATTTTTTAAGTATTTTTACGTAAATAGTGTGATTGCACTATTCAATTTGTCCAGAAGAGTTTGTTTATCTAGAAAATTTTAATATTATCTGGTGATGAAAGCAATATTATTTTTTCCCTATAATAATGCTGTACCAAAATGTATATTCTGTATTGTTAGAATTTAAGGTACATGGTTGAAAATCTAAGAAATGAAAATATACAATGAAAGACAGTGATATGCCAAACATATTTCCTAATAGTAACAATGTTTTGAGTATTTTCTTATTTTTGGTTAAACTGACATTGATATTGAGATCTGCACCTTTTATAGTAGTGTTTGTTCACAGTCGGTATTTTGAAATAATTGATATCAAATTGCACATTTTATTTATCCGAGAGTGTGACTCAAAAATATTGAATTATGATGATCCAAAAATCAATTGCTACACGAAACAGTTTATGCAACAATCATTATATACTTACCATACAATTATTTTTTTCAAAGTCAAACTCTATTCACTGTAGTGTCATCTGTTAACAATACCTGGAATCAATTTAATATCAAATTTGTTTCAGTTTCAATTTTTAAATTAAACAGTTCTACCTAGACTACAAATTAAATCCATCATATGACATTGTTCACAGAATTATGTAAAAGATTCCTTTTTGTACAGATTCCACAAACTGTGAAACTTTATATTTTTAAATTAATATTTCTCACAAAGCAAAGGATTATAAAACAAATATTGCTGTTATGTTCTGTTTATGCTGTTATTAATAAAATATTTTAACTTCAGAGAAGAAACTGTTAAAATTGAGTTACTGGTGCTTTTAAGCATAATTCAAATAAACATTCAGTAATCTATTAATTTTCTTTATTTTTGAAGTTAGTTGCTGTGTGTTTTATTAGTACTAACCGCCTTCAGGAACCGGTAATGTTTTGAAACTTTCTGTTTAAGGTTGCATTTCTTACTGTAGGAGTCATTTGTGGTTTATGTATGTTGCATATCGTCTCTTTTTTAAAAAAGCAGAGAAAGATATCTTCAGCAAAACTGTTTTGCAGCTATATAATAGGCTGACTCTTCTCATTTATTTATGCAAGTGTGCAATCTTATGTTTAAAAATTCCTTTCTTTCTATATATTTAAGAATCTATGTTTAAATTAACCCATGCACAATGTATATTTAAATATTCATATGTAATATATTGATTTTGTCAGTTCCACTGTAACTATTGTAACAATCAATACAAGATTTGGGGCTTCTTTATACTAGGAAACATTTACTAAAATTGACAAAGTAAAAGTACTTTAAAATATTTATTACTTTATGGCTGTTATATAGCAACTTCCAAAAAAATTTCTTGCTAAGAATATTCCTCTATAATTTCATTTTTATTTTGTGTAACTTACATGACGCATTTGGACAAGATGTAATTGCTGATTCAGTAAAAGATTAAATACTATCAAAATGTTAAAGCTAGAATGGTGTTTTTTGCTTATAAACAATATATACTAAATAACTAATAAACTTAATGCATACCTATTTATATTTAATTTATCAACGACAATTTCAAAAATTACAATATATTTTGTAACACGTAATTTTATCAATTTCTTATGATGTCAGTTATATTTGTAGTGTATTTTTATTCCTCGATATTGTTATATGAAATCTAAAGGTTTTTACTTATACACATGGATGTCTTATTATATATTTTTTTATTAAATCATAAAAATATAGATCTCTAGCTAGCTAATCATGTATTTCTTCTAATTTATTTTGGGGCATAAATAAGACTTCTATGTGGAATTGACCATACATGATCTAGATTTAAAAATCCTCTCCTACATATGTAAAAATCTCAAACAATCACAAAATAAATCTCTTTTCATTATTTATAAGATTATTATTCTATAAATGATCTAAATTAAAATTCCAATGTGAACTGTATATATTTAACCTGTTCAGAATCACTGTTGCTTACACATCTGCAAGGAAGTTGCTTACACATCTCCATCCTCTGACCCACTGATGCATATTCGCTATATGATGCAGACAACTGCTAGGACCCACTTATGCCTATGCAGTATGCACAACATATGATTGGGACGTTTTATTAATATTTTTAAATAACACGAGATGGCAATAGAATCCCATAATTTTTGCCAAGCTAGTTACTTGGATTATTGATCAGTACATTTGAGTTTGTTTTTGTTTTTCACAATAATGCTGACTAATTTGATTGTATAAACAAACACACATGATAGGCTGTTATAGTGGTCTGGCGATTGATCGACTCAAATATAGATTTAAAGGGGTGGTTTCTTTTGTGACATTTATTTTGTTTATTTTCACGTTGAGGGTCTTGGGTGAAACTTTTAGAAGGAGGTTAGGGCTAGAAATTCTAGGGCTAGAAAATAATATATTATGTACTACAAATTTAGTCAGACGAATTGAAATAATTGGGGTGAAAAGATTGAAACAACTTTCTGGAATTGAGATTTTACAATTGATGAATGAACCTCATAGTGATATAAATGAAGAAAGCGAGATATTTATGTGCTTTAATGAAGTTTATTAGAAATACACTGTTGTGTGTGATGATGTTGATTATTGTTGATATTTCTGGTACAAATAATTAGAATTTAAATATTGAAGATCTGCCATCTGTTCAGTTTTCTGAACTTGGGACTAAATATAAACAGTTCGGAGCCTATTTTAATGAACATTTTTTTGATCTGTAACTCTGTGATATATACAAATAAGTCAAAACAAAAAAGTTTTCAAGAATCATATATAAAACACAATGGTGGAATCAGGTCCCACAAATGCAATAGCACCCAGGTAATGTTAAATGTATTTTAAAGCAAAATTCAATTAATAAGATTTTTTTTTTTTATCACATTAGGCTTAGCATCATAAAGTGCCCTGGCCTGGAGTAGCAGATGATTTTCGCTATGTGTGGTTTCAGAGAAATGCCTTCCTTCCCTTGCCAGTCATAAACGGGTTAAAGTATAATTTAAAAAAAGGAACTGCCATAAATATCAGAATAGCATAACGTTTTGCACAGATGGCCTATAGTAAGGATATATGCCAATTGAAAGTAATTTGTTATGCCTACAAAATTTAGAAAGTTTGAATTTAGTATTTTAAATCTCCAGTTAATTAAAAATCAACTTCAGACTGTTTTGAAATTTTGTATTTGATAAAAAGGATATCATGACTTTGACTTCTTCAGTATTTCTTACGAAGCAAAATATCCGAAAATTACCCAAAATCTCAATTCAACATTTAATAATCTTTTAACTAAATCAAATTTTAAAAACATTACTTAAAACTCGATTAAAGCAATGTCTAAACCATACATTTACTGAATTTTTTGGTTGTACATCACTTGGAATTTCTGCTATGTTGCACAGGCAGTCACTCTCTTATTATTTGAGATAGCAGTTACAAAATAAATAAGACATTAAAGTATAAAACTGTTTCCCATATTCCGAATTTTGTTTTAACAGTTTACAATATAGTTTAAAAGTGTTTATAACTTTGTTCATTCTGTCTGTCTGTTTGTTCACACGATAACTACCGTAAAATTGGCTTTATCAAAATGAAATTTTAGTATGTTTTTGAGGTGGTCAGTGAGACATATGGGAATGTAAATGAATAATATCATCCAATTAGTTTTGGATTGAACACGGGTTGTAAAAATGAAATACATTGAACCCTATGGGACCTAATTGTTCAAACATTTTTTAAGTGAATTTAAAATTCACAAATTGCTTCAAAAATTTTAGAAAATATTCAAGTAATCCCATAAAATATATAAAAAAAGTTTTTGGCAAAATATGTTTGGTAATAAAAATTAAAATAATGAAGAGATCACATGACCCACTTCAAAATAAAATATGGCATCCATCTTGTGTCAAAATTGTGATTTTTAAAGTTCTTTTTAATTTATATTTAGTGTTGTATCCGTCCGAACCCCCCCCCCCCCCTCCCCCTTTTTTTTTTATCTGTGCATCTATATACTGTGCCAATGCAATTACAATATTTTTTTAATTAAATGATCATCAAACTTTGATTACTTCAACAAAATCTAATTTTCACGAATAGAGAATGTAAACACATCAAGCTGTCAGATGAGTTCTTCGTTCTTAAACCCAGACTGTTCGACCTATCAGAAAGGTATATGGTATGTGTTTGGATGGTCGGGAAGTGCCACCTAATTTATACCGGAACCCAGTGAGTGTGACGCTCACAGGGGCCTACCCTCCTTCCCCTACCACCAGCCTCTCGGCAGGACTTACGGGCCCACATGTTTAACGTGACCGTACTCCGAGTGAACATGGCAGCAGTTTTGGCAGTGGCGAGAATCGAACCCGGGCCAACCGAGTGCAGGTCCCACGCTCTAACCACTGGACTGTCTCGCCCCATAAGATGAGTTAAGAATTGCTAAATTTCTTTAACGCAAAATTATTTAGCTTTGGAGTCTGCAATATAGCTGATATGATTGAAACATTCATTGATTTTACATCAAGAAGTAGACGATTATATAGTATTGCCTTTTTCGATGAAATTTTAAGCATGGAGTTAGAAAGTACTTTTACCTCCATGGTTTTAAGTTTTTAAGTAAAATAAATTATTGTAGTATTGTGATAATTTTTAAAATATCACCGCTGAATGTATCACATTTTAGAGATGTTTAAATACAATTGCATTGCAGTTGGAAAGTGTTTCATAATCAATGCTTTATGATTGATCTTTCTTGTTATTTATTTATTTTGTGTATTAAACTATATTGTTAGTACCACATGAAAAATTAGTACTTCCCAAAGTTCACAAATAGTTGTGTTAAATTAAAAAGGACCAGTAGTGGACTGTTTGACTAGTAAATAGTCAGGCATTGGCTTTTATAAAATTTAAGTTATATTCTGTAATCTAAAATCAAATCATATTCATTTTCTTGGTAAAACAATCTAAATCTCTGATGTTCTGCATATTAATTACAATATTACATTTAACAATTTGAGTACTATAATTTTCTTTTAAATAAATTTTTAGTGGGTTCCTGAAATAACTCATCACTGCCAGAAAACACCTTTCCTCTTAGTTGGCACTCAAATTGATTTACGAGACGATGTAGTCACAGTAGAAAAATTAGCAAAAAACAAACAGAAACCTATAACTTATGAACAAGGAGAAAAACTTGCTAAAGAATTGAAAGCCGTTAAATATGTTGAATGTTCAGCCCTAACTCAGGTAAATGTCTTTTAATTTTTTCTGTCATTTTGCTTTTATTATGCTGTTATGGAGCAGGAATGCACAAACTTTTTTTATATTGGGCCAGCTAAGAAAAATATTTCTGCAGGCTGAAGTAAACAAATAATTTGGAGTAATACATTTTCAATCAAGTTAAGCAATGTATTATTTTTTAACAAGTCAGAAACAAATTTCAAATTAAGTAGGTCAGCAAATTGAAGTTTGTGCACTGCTGTTATAAGATGATTTGCATGTTGATTAGTAATACCATTCTAAGAAAGTTTTGTGTTAAAAGCTATAAAAACTGTCACTTTTAATTTTGGCTTTCAAAGGAACTTTAAGCACTTTTAAGTTCTTATTTGCATTGTATTTAAAATGTGCAAAATTTTATGTTTACATTCAGTATTACCAAGACAACTAAATCCTGATCAAACCACTATAGCAGCTCAGTTGAATCAGCAGGAAAATTTCATATTGAAAGTATTCTGATCTGTATGGTTTTTAAACCTTCAAGGAAAAAACCATAAAGTTACATAACTAGAAACAAGCTAATAGCGACAAACTGTGTCAAGTCAACAAAATATTATAACTCTTATAGACAAAATTAGAGCGTAAAAAACTATACCAGCTCACGATATTTATACACCTCGAATCTCGATGTGGTCTGTTAATTGCAAATGTTCATGCTCCATCCCCTACTTGAGAGGAAAAAATTTACAAGAATCCAGATATGAACAGGAAGATAAACTGACCTTGTCAAAAAAAAGACATTATAAATAACGACATCACAGTAAAATTTGAAGTTTTTGATCATTTTGCCAACTGGTTTCCAACAACTGAGACCTATCATACAAATCCATTCTCTTTTCAAAAATAATAACATGAAATGCTAAATATTTCACTTGAATAAAATAAATGTAGGCTAACTGTATCATTTGACTATAAAAAATGAAGTGGTAAGTTTCTAATAGGTATATAAAAACAATTGTATTAGTCAAGAAGTTTTTAAACATTTCACTGATTGATGTCTAACATATTCAACAGTGAATGCTCATTTTGCTGTTAAACAATTGAGCAAAATTCAGCAAACGAAAAATACGCTGTAGAGCAGCTTTTATTTATTCCATAGCAATATGTAAGAATAATATAAGCATTCTGTGGCATAATTGAGGTGAAAAAATGCTGGTTATATATATATATATATACTAGCAGCATACCCGTTCTTCGTACGGATATATAATTTAAAGAAACTTATAATTCACAATCATGTGCAAATTATGTTAAAATATTAAATTTATTGCTTCTAAAGAGAAGTTTAAAGAATATCTGTTCTTACTAAGCAAAATTATCTTGATTGGCAGATCTGAAGAATAAAACACTCGGGCCCCTTTTGAAAGCAAATATACAAAAAATATGAAACTAAATCAATATATACAATATAAAAGCGCTAAAATTGTATGGGACCCGTATTACTTATATACTCGAATATTAGAAGATATAACCTGTATTAGTAGATTACATGTATAAATTAAAAATATCAATAAACCTGTAATTAATTCCAATATATGCCAGAATGAAGGTACTAAAATTATATGGGAATATATATATATATATATATATATATATATATATATCCCCGTACTACTTATATTGTCGCAGATTAGAAAATATGCCTTTATGTTAGTAGAAGATTACCCGTATTACAATATGAGTCTCAAAAATCTTTGCCAAAATTAAACAGATGATGTAATAAATTGGAAATATCAATAATCCCCATAATCTTTATACCAGAAGGTCGTAATTGATTCCAATATATATAAAAATATATGCAATATACCTGTACTACTTATATCTCGTAGATTAGAAGATATACCCATGCATTTGTAGAAGATTACTCGTACAACGTACAATATATGAATTTCAACATTTTTTGCCGCAATAAAACAATGGCATAATAACTTGAAAATATCAATAATCTCTGAATCAGTAATCCTTGAAAATATCAATAATAATGTTTAAACCTGAAGACTGTAATTGATATTATCCAGTCAAAAATGCAATGTCAATGAAATTTATTTTATATACATGTCTTTATTATTCAAATCAGAAAAAAATTAATAAAAATCGTATGCCGCATAAAAACATTGGATTTGCATCCGTTGCTAAATAACATGATATTTTGCTTCAAATAAATTGACGGAAATCATATCGTCTGAATACTGCTATGTACTTGGAAGGTTTGGTGACATTTTCATCAATTTAGCGATAATTTAAAAAATCGCCAAATTTATTGCCAAGTGGGACTGTAGAACCGACAAATTGGCGAAACATCATCACAATACTATCCCCTAACAAAACACAATTAATTTCATTTATTAAGTGCAATTTTATCAATTTTGTAACTAAAAAACAAATTTAATTTCATTGATTTCCGTTGTTTTTATCAATTTGGTGACATTTCTGTCAATTTGGCAACGCTTAAGAAAAGTTGCCAAGTTAGCTATATTCCGCGAAATTCGTAGCTCTGAATTTACAGATCTGAAGAATAAAACATCCTGATCCCGTTTGTATACACTAAATGAAAACACTAAAATTGTATTAGAAGATATACCCGTTCTACTGTTTTTCTGTTTCAACAATTGGCTAAATGAATTTATTGGGTAAACACAATATATGAGCTTGAAAATTTTTTGCCAAAATAAAGAAAACTGGTGTATGTAGTCCGCAATTAATATAATTAAAGGATAAATCAAACCGTTAATTTATAAAATATATTTTTACATCCATTTATTTATTATTTAAATAGAAAAAATAAATATTAACAAACACATTTATTTTAATTGCGTTGCTGAGTAACATAATATAAGATAGAATCTTCCTCATAAAATGCATTAAATAACCATTTTGATTTCTTTATATTGTTCATTGTTAAGTAGATGCTTGTGAAAAGTAAACCATGGAGATTGATTTTCCATTTAAAATTCATGTTTCAAACAATTCATGCTTTCAGATAATGACTAATTTGCTCAAAAATCCTTCACCAAACTCAGAAATAGAGTTTTATTTCACGTTGACGTTTTTAAACAAATGATTTTCATCCTTTCCGTTTGGATAAACCCCAGAGTTAGAGAGTATAAGTCCTAGGAAAAAGTTCCGTTTTTCATTAATATATCGACAACTCCTGGTCTTAGAAACCCGAAACTTAAACAAAGCATTGCCATTATGGGGAGCTATTTCAAGGCTACTCACAAAATTTCATTAAATTCGGTTCAGTCGTTCTCCCATGATGATGAGACAGACAATCAGATTTTCAATTTTATTTATATAGATTACAGTACACATGGACCAAACTAAAAAAAGGTTTTTATCCTTTCTTTCTTCTCATATGCAAATGCAGGTTATGTTGCAGCTGTACCCATTCATTTAACTAAAAAAGCAAATATAACCATTTTACACCTAACTGCACTAAAGAGGAGCTGCCGTAAGTGCATTATTTCAGAGAACATAGTTACCAACTCTACTACCCCATAGTAGAAAGTAGGGTGACTTGCATTGCAGATAGATTTGTAACCTCTGCAGACAAATTTTCAGTTGAGAATTTTAACAAAAAATGTTGTCTAACTGTATCTTCAGAACAAATGTCTGTCACCTAATCCATCCCTAGATGATCTACAAAACACACACTAAACTATTGTACACTTTATCATTTATTTCTTTGTATCACTGCCCCAGCTTTAATTCCTTTGTCCCACAGTTTACGTTACTTTTCGTGGAAACTGATTCTCCCCCAAAGAGCGCTTATCAGCTCCTAATTGATTCTCGATATTCTCCCCTTGAAATTTCTTTAGCATCTACAAACTTGGATTTTATTAAAAAATTCACGATCTTCGATTAAAGTTTTATGAGAAGCCATACAAGTTCACAAACTTATAAATGTGCAAATGCACCTTGATTGCTAACACAGCGTATCCGCACAAACGAAAAAGAAATATTTTGCTTGCTTTACATGCAAAGCAATAGGATTTAAAGCTCATTACAACAGTTTTGTTTAATATTGGAACAGAGTTTCCAGATTATGTGAGCATTTCATGCAAACACAGAATTCTTATTGCGAATGAACATTTTCAGTTTGCCAAATTAATATTTAATTGGTTAAATATTCGTAACTGATTTCGCATTTTAATAAATTAAGAAAACAAGAATAATTCATGTACAAGAAAGTTTCTCGGATATATTGCGGATTAGATGTGAACAAACTGCATTGTATTGTCACCTCTGATAGGGGGATGAACGTATTCGAGAATGTATTCCCTCACTGCGAAGAGTAGATGAGATATTGATAAACCAAACTTCTCCAAGCAGAAGTGCCGATATTGTTACGTTATGTATTGTTATTCCACTTTGACCTACATTTATACAGTCTATAAACGATCATATGAAAAGTAGAATGATATTAGCTATAACATAGCCGTCCGTAAGGAGTGGCAGGCTCCAGAGGTGCACCACCAATACTATCTTTTTGAGGCTGGAGAAGACATATAAAATACACAAAAGAAGGATAAATGTTTGTAGAAGGTCTCATAATTATTTTGGGTGACCCTGACTAAAATTACAATAAATAAAACTGCTGCTTGAAAGAGAATAAAACTATATTCATGTCCGATAAAAGGACCGAAGAATAATCAAATAATGTAATCGTGATGATTGAAATAATTATGAAATAAGGAATTAAAAAAGAATATAAATTAATAAAAAATCAAGAATTATTAGCAATAAATGTTAATTGAAACAGAAGTTTGTATCTGACCTCCTTACCTATGAAAAGAAAAGGAATAAATTATTACAAATGGTGGGTCCATCAGTAAAAAACAGCATGAGACGGTAAAAAACACCAAGATCAGTATGAGAAAACTTAAAAACCAGGGGGGTCGCACAAGTAACATTGGAAATAATCGGTAATATTGCTAAAAATAAAATTTGAAAAATCTTGAATGATTAAATTGTGAAAAAAATGGATTTAAAATTGTCTTAGAAGCTACACTGTAAATGAAATTTTTTGTAAAACACCAGAAAGTCCTATAGTCAGGGTTCGTACACACTTTTGGAAGTCTGAAAAACCAGGGATTTACAGGGAATTTGAAAGTGGATTGAAATGTCAGGGGAATTACAGGGAAAATCTATTGTTTGTTCAAAATTTTGGAAAAATCAGGGAATTTTCAACTTGCCGACCTGCTCACAAATATGTCGATTATTACGGATTCTCCATAGTTTCTACAGGAAACTTACTCATATTGCGGAAACTTACTCATTTTCTTTATTATGGAATTTGCAGAGTTTCCTATAGAAAATTGTCTTCTGTGAAGGCCAATATAAATTAACGACCATGTGCACAGTAATGTCAATCAAATCAACGTAACAATGGGGATTTGCGACTACATAGGCGTTAATGCCAATCAAATTAATGTAACAATGGGGACTTACGTCCGCGTGCGTGTTAATGCCAATCAAATTACCGTGGCAATAATGATTTTCCGCTACGTGTGATATCTTTTATTTTTTCCTGGAAGTAATAAAAGTATGTTAAATTTCGCATAAATTGCTGAACAGTTAATTTTATAATTATTTGCGCATAAACAGTGCAATTGTTCAATTCAGTTTATGGTCTCATGAATCGCCGAGAGTCGATTAGTATCATTTTTTAAATTATTTTCACATAAATGGCACAATTGCGCAATTCATTTTATGTTCCTGTGAATCGCAGAGAGTTCAATAGTATCTTTTCTATCCATCCCCATCTTTTAAATGTTGCATATTAGATTCACTAAACTAGCTTTTTTTCATATTTTGGCTGTTATTAAAGGTTGATTTTTTGATTATTTTTTGCATATGTTCGCGTGAATCGTCGAGAGTTCATTAGTACATTTTCCCATCCATCTTCTAAATGTTGCATATTAGATTGACTAGACTAGCTTATTTTTATATTCTGGTTACTTATTAAGGTTAAGTTTTTTTTATTATTTTTGCATAATACATATTTTTCTATTTTGAAAAATAGGTGAACCTTTTGAAGGGCTATTTTCCACAAAGTGGTATTAAAATAATGATTTGGGCAAAAAATATAAAAGCAACCAATTTGGCAAGGATATATTAAAATTAATATATTCACATCTATAAATACATCACTATATTTTATTTTTTAAATATTTGTTATCATTAGTGAAAACTTGTGCTTTATTAAATAGAAATGTTTGTTTTCAATTAAAGTATTTTTAACTGTATTAAAACTTATAAATATATATATATTAATGCATAATTATATATATATGCTTAAATAATTTTATGTATATGCATTTTTGTATTATGTGAGCATATATATTTCATTTCTTAACCTGACTACTGAAAAAGTCTTAAAACTACTGATATTTTCTTTTTTCACTACTGAAATCTTCATCAGCTGAGTGGCATTACTATAATGATTTAAGCTGTTAAGTTTCATGGTCATGGAGTCATAAATAAACCCTTTAATGCATGATTTTGCAAATTTTTGTGTAATGCTGCCATAGAACATTCGAATTTCAAAAAAATTCTATCTAGTTCTAGATTTTTCAATAACAAAGCCAGATATAAAGTTTCGTGGAAATCCATCAGGATTTATGGAAGCTATCGTGTACACTAGCAATCGAAAACAGATGGACATTACTCTGAAATAGTCAAAATGTGTTCAGCAGGTCCTAAATCATGTATTGGCATCAAAATCTGGAAATAGAAAATATTTGTGAGAAAGTTAAAAATATGGAGACATTTCATCAGTGATTTGAGGTGTGGTGGTGGGGGGGGGGGGGGGGGGGAGGGTGGTCTACAGAAAAAAAAAACAATACTTTCTCTATTTTATAGTACGAGAAAGTATAAATATGGACACATTTCGTCAGTGAATTGGGGGGTGTGGGGGGATGTCGACAGAAGAAATACCTATTGATAATCATGTACAAACAGTCGAACATGCAATTAAAGATCTTGGACAAAGAAGCTTTGTAACCAAACAGGAAATAATGCCCATCTACTTACACAATAAAAGAAAAACTGGTTTCCCACAAACCAAAATTAATGGAACAACAAACAGTAGTTCAAATATTTAAACAAAAGGATAAATATAAACTTTCTTTTTCTTTTAATTTCTTTTACATGTATGTTTTTTCTTAAAATTTCTTTTGTTCCATTTTCATTTTATATTAAATAATGAGATAACTTGACTTTTTGTCATTACTTTTGCTAAAAATATTGTTTTATAGTGTATTAAGTTTATATTAAGTGTGAATTTTATCATTTTATTCAAAACTCTATTATCCGGAAAATTCTAAAATCCGAAATTGGCGAAGTCCAAATTTTCGAGGTTGTACTGTATATGCTGCTAATAAAATTGTATATAAATATGGAAATTGAGTTATTTTGAATGTTTTTTTTTTCTCGCTGTCATGTATTCACAGAAAATATCAGTTAAATCTAAAATTATTTTTGAAATTGGCGTTAAAGTAGTAGTAGCATACAGTACCTGGAATTTTGATGAAGACAACAGGGAAAACCTGGAAAACTCGGGGAATTTCATTTTGAGAAATGGGCATGAACTGTGTATAGTGAAAACATTGGTATAATTTAAATCAAGGTTAGAAAATAATTAGCGATAATAAATGTTTAAAATATTTAGGAAAAAATTATATATTTGGGAAACCTTTAAGAAATGGGAAAAAGTAGAGGCAACTGACAAAAATAAACTTTAAATTAAAGAAAATTAAGAAAAACACTAGAAATAAGTTTTTAAAATATAATACATACCAAAAATGTAAAGATAGCAATTAATAATGCTTTAAAAATTTAAATATTTTTGAATTTTTGCTTGCATTATTTTCTTTAAAAATTTTTATATTTTGTTGTGAATCATTTAAATCTCCCCTGATACTTCAGGCTATTTCTCAAACATATAATTAATGAAATCAAGGGTTATTCTTTGAATTACAATATTAAAATAATGAGAAGTACTTATAAATAGTAATTTCACGGGCATAAATTAAAATTCGATATATATGCATCTGTACTTAGATGTTTATATCTGTCATAAAATATTAATTTACTTTTCATTTTAATAAATATAATTTAAATAATCATTAAAATAATACACAAAAAATGATCAATTTTGAAAACAACCAATGAGGAACCCAAAAACTAAGACAATGTGCAAGCCTCACAAAAACTTCCAAACCCTCAATCTTTGCAGATCAGCTAGAAACATTCTGCTAACCAGGGTTGGAATGATTTTAATCAACGTGGTTTTAACCAGTGGCTTTAACCGATTAAAACGATCTGTCTTAAATGCCTCAAGTGGTTTAAACCACCTAAAAGTGGCTTTTTGTTTTTGTTTTTAATCAAAAAAAGTGAAAAAAAAAAGAAACAATTTAACACTTGCTCAAATACAAATAGCCATTTATTTCTTAATTTGCAGCAATTCAGGTTTTAGAATTAAGCATTCTGTAACAATTAACTAGTTGGCTGGATTGTTCATTTCCTAAACGATTTCTACTTTTGTCTTGAACAAAGCTAAAAGTTGAAAATAATCTTTCTACACTTGCTGATGATACAATGCATGATTGTAAGTGAATTACAAGTTCACAGAATTTAGGATCAATATATTTCTTTAGTGATAACCACCATGATATGGAATTTACATTTATGGCAAAAACTGAAAAATATGATTTTGGAAAAGGATTAGTTTGTGATTGGTATTGGATTAATATAGGTAGAAAATCTGTATTTATCTCTAACAGCAGTTGATGTATATATTCTTCCTGGATGGAGTTTAACTTCTCACCTTTGTATTTTGGATGCAGCATATATGCAGCAAAATGAACTAGGGTTAAACATTGTTCAAACCTTTTATTCAACAATGTCTCATAAGGTTTCAAATCTTGATTTTCTTGTAAATTTAGAAATTCATAAACATCAGCTATTGTGGCATTTTCAGCTTGAAGGCAATCCAGAGCTGCAGCTAAAGGCTTAAGTTGGGTAAAAAAATGCTTGGCTTCCTTATAAAGATGGATGTTATTAATGATATTGATTATATTAGCTGGAATCACACACACACACACACACACACAGTGTTCTGACTCTAGGTGCCAAATAGTCACGGCTAGTTGCCATTTTTACATCTCTAACAATAACAACTATTTTTAAATGCCCATTTTTGTTAAAGATATAAAAAAAGAATAATTCAGATTATTTTATTAAAAATTGTTTTACATTTTCTTAAAATTTAAAATAAATTGAAAAAGAAACTAAAAAAAAAAAAATAAATAGAAAAAATTGCTAATTTGTTTTTACTTGGTAAAAAGGGCATAAAAAACAACAAATTAAAATAAAAACTTCTATTTAACAATTTTCAATTATGGTCATCTTATCTTGTAGTCATTGCCCCAATACCCCTTCATTTCATGCTTGAAAATTAATTTTCCCGAGTTAAAACAGCAATTAATATAAAAGTTTTAGTTTGAAAACAAATTGCTAGAATGGAAAATACATGATTAATAAAACGGGATAAACCGATAATCACGTATAATTGCACATTTTAGTGACATTTCCATTATAATCTTTCTCATATTACTTATAAATATAAGAATGAAACGCATTTAAAATTTATATATTATAAGGTAATCTTGAGCGATATTTAGTCACTTTTTGTGGTCAATTTTGCCAAAGTATGGGATTTTATTTTAAAATCTGTTTACTATATTCATCTTAAAAGTTTTAAAAAAGGGGGGGGGGGCGGAATTTGCATATTTCTCCGGAAATCGGCAGTCAATGCAAATATCGGAGCTTCACGAAGAAATGCAGAGTTGGCAGCTAGGATTCATTATTTGCAAGTCAATAATAAGTTTTTGTTTTATAGTTGCTACTCTTTTTCTTGTCGCTTTGACAAAATATAAATCATACCCTTGAAACTCATCTACACCCTTTGGGTGAGCTAGACAGCCTGCGTAATAATAATAAAAAGTATGAATCACATTAATTTTAGGGATTGATATAAAAAATGTATAGATGCCAACCTACCAGAAAAAAAGATAGGAACACATTGCATGAGGAAAAATCGCGCACTAATACCGTTTTTCTCCATATTGCTACAAAATAGCCTTCTATTTCATTAATAATACGTTTGAAAAATAGTTTTTCTATTATATAGAAAAACTATTTTTGTTTGTAATTATTTTGTATATTATATATACAAAATAATTACAAACATTTTAAACGATGCAAACAAATTGTAACAGTGGAAAAATACTTTCAAAATAAAATGAAATATAGAGGATCGCGCACAAGTGCCGTTTATCGCGATACTGCTGCAAAATAGCCTTTCATGTCATTAAAAATACGCTTGAAAAATAGTTTTTCTGTATAATATAGTATATACGAAATAATTACAAACATTTTAGATGATGCAAACAGATTGCAGAAGTGGAAAAGTATTTTCACAATAAAACGAAATATAAAGAAGATTGCGGACAAATGCCGTTTATCGCGGTACTCGTGCAATATAGCTCTTCATTTCTTTAATAATACGTCTGAAAAATAGTTTTCTTGTATATAACAAGAAATAATCATAAAAATTTTAGTCGATGCAAATGTGTTTCTCCCACATTAATTAGAAACAGACGCAATTACGTGGAAACGGATTTTTAGATGATAAAACGGGAAAACCTCCATCTTAAAATTCCAGACTTTGTTTCTCATTTCGTGACCTACTTCCGATTTCATGACTTGTAGATACTCTTATGCAGATCTGCATACAATAAAATATGAATGTTAGGGAAAAGAAAAATCGGACTACTGTGGATCCAAATCAGATTCCCGGAACAAGACTGAAAAAACGGAACAAGTACATAAAAATCTGATCACTTGGCAGCTATAAAAACGTCATTTTCAATGTCTGATAACAAAATATTAGCTAACCAAATTTACAAGAAGCTGGAACGATTTAATCTGGAATGCAATGTGTTCTATAATAGTAAGCAATTAGATAGTAAAGATTGCAGGATTACCCCCTTTTCTTTCAAGTGCGATACGTAGATCTACGAAGGAATAAAGGGGAATAGAAACTCGTTAAATACCCGGAGTCTCGGGCATCGGAATGTCTGAGGATAAAGCAAACAAATAAATTCTTCAGACGTGCAATTTCAGGTCTTGAAGGGTGGGGGTGAGTTCAAGTACAATAAAGATCCCAATGTTTCCTTCCCTGAATAGACAGAGGGGGATTTTACTGTCTGTGTACCACCTGCAGATTTATCACTTGGGGCGTGTATAAAATGCCGCTTTTTTCTCGACTTCTGTCCAGTCTTCTACTAGGGATCATAATTTAGTCAAAGGAAAAGGGAAGACTGATATTTAACAATAGCATTGTTAGACGTCAAATTTGACGACCAGATTGAAGAATCTAGTTGTCAAATTGAAATTTCTAGTCGCAAATTACGACTAACGACCGCTAATTTTGAACACTGGCTGGAATTTCATCTTCATATTTATCAACAATCTTCATCAAAAACTCTCTATTTCTTAAAAAAGAATCAAGACATGTGATTTGACTATTCCATCTTATTTCACATGGTAATTTGGGAATAACAGATCCATCATATTCTCTTAAATAGCTCTTTGCTGCATGATGATTTCGAAAGTGTTTTTGAACTTCAATCATTTGACTCATAATTGTTTTAACGGAGTTAGATATATAATTTCCTAAAAGGTTTAGAAAATGACATGCACAGTCGTAACTGAAGTAAAAGTCACCATCAATTAATTGATCGGTTTGAAGATCTTTACACAACTTTTTCATTTTGTGTTCACTATCACTGATGAAACTTTTAACATTACAATTGTATTTCACTTTAGCTTCTTTTATAGCTTCTTTTGCTAAAGATAAACAATAGTCTGATGTTTTTTTATTGCTGCTTGGAGAGACTGATGACAAGAAAAATGATTTTGCACCTGTCGATATAGAATTCACAATAATTGGCTCGTTATGTATATTGGACAAACCATCTTGAATTAGTGTGACATTTTGGCCATCCAAATCCTTTTCGGCTAGTTTTTCTACTTTGTTGTTCACTTCAGTCAACAATTCTTCTGCTAACTTTTTCCTAGTCGGTGGTGTGTAACCTGGCCTTAAATTACTAATCATCTTTTTAAAGTAATAATTTTCTAAACAACTGAAAGGAATATTGCATGCAAAAAAAAAATTTTGCTAAATCCATATCTAATGCATCACTTTTTCCTGAAGAAGTTTTGATGAAACTACCATCAATTTTTGGTTGATGAATGGATTTCTTTGGATTAAATGATTTAATTTTATTTGTATCACTTTCGTCTTCTGATGATGCATTATGACTTCTTTTTTTGGAATCTGGTGTTTTTGATGGATGATCAATGTTTTTTGTGGTTTTGCATTTTTCATAATGAGATTTCATTCTTAGAACCTTACCACTTACAAGCTTTCCACACTGTAAACACTTCTGATTACCTATTATTTTCCCACATTCTCCTTTAACTTCTTCAAAGAACTGCCAAATAGGATCTTTCTTCCTTCCTCCACAATTAAGTTTACTCATAATTAAATATAATTCATTTTAATCTTGAAAAGAAGTATGTTCTAAAAACAATTACTAACACACACAACTAAAACTAAACACTATTATACCAGACACATTTCCCCACACATTTGGAATGTAAATAAACAATAAACAGGTGTTGCCACTTCAATTAAAGTATATATTGTTGATGATGAATTTTTTTCTTCATATTATAGTGTTGATATGTTTGAAGAATATATATATATATATATATATATATATATATATATATATACATTATTATATATATACTACAATATGATTCTTTCTTCAAATTTCTTCAAACATATCAATGCCATAATATGAAGAAAAAAGTTCATTATCATCAACAACTTATACTTAATCATATACTTTAATTGAAGTGACAACACCTGTTTATTGTTTATTTACATTCCAAATGTATATGTATATATATACTAATATTATAAAAAGCCAGTTTCATTTTGACCAGTTTAAACCAGTTTTGACCACTGGCCTGGTCAAAATAAAAAAAAAAGTGGTTTTTTGCCAACCCTGCTGCTAACGGACTTTACTGAGTTTTATTAGGAAACTCATGATTTACAGACTTTTAATAAAATCTGGCAGTTTTCCTTTTTAAGTTATTATATTCCCTTAAGTTAAGAATTTAAAAAAAAAAATTGCTTTGATGGAACGACGGTGCCTTTTGATTCCCCCATTTATTTACCTTGCACCAGCATAAAGTCTCGCTATTTTTACTTTACTGATGCAGCAGCTACTCAAATCTTTCATTTATAATTCAGTTAGTCAAATTTTAGCTGTGATTAATTACATCCACAGAAAAACATCACAATAATTCCAAAAAAAATTCTATTGCAATTCAATGTTGACAAAATCAAAACTTAACGAACTTAATGAAATTTTTATCATTGACAACAAAAATAATTGGTAGTTATTTGTGCATTACGATTTTATGATTTGTACATTATGCTGACTATCTTGCATATTTCCAATCTGCTATTTTATGATCTAAAATGAATCTGCAATGTGTGATATCACTGTAATAGAATAGTTTTCCTATGTGTTGTTGAAACGTTGAAAAGCTTCCCTTTCCATCCATGTTTAGTTTAAAATTATTTCAATTAGAAGTTGCACAACATTAATTTCTCCATATTATTATGTTTCATTATTAGATCACATTTTCATAAAATTTTCATTATTTTTGTATGTGTGATATCGTAGGTATAGTAATGTATTGTTGAACCATTCAAAAGCATCCATTTTCATCCATATTTTGTTTTAAATTATTTTAATTAAAGGATCACAACATTAATTTCTCCATATTATGTTTCTTATTATGTAACATTTTCATAAAATATCAATTACTTTTTATGTGCAATATAGCTGATATAGATTCCATTCATGTCTACTGTTATAACATCTAAAAGCATCCATTTACATCCATGTTTCAAATTATTTCAATTAAAAGATGCGCAACATTCATTTCTCCATATCATGTTTCATTATTAGGTGACATTTTCATAAAATATTATTTTATTTTATGTGTGATATGGGTATAGTATACATTCCCAATGTGTAATGAAGCATCTTATTCCAATCTATCTTACTCTTCATAGAATATTAATTTATATAAGCAGAACATTCATGTTTTTACAATTTGAATAAAAAAAGTTATTTCTTCAAAATGTGGGATTGTGCTTTTAATTTTACTTTCCCTGCAATACATGGTAATGTATAGGGAAAGTATTGGAATCATGCCGAAAATCACAACTCGAGTTTTTGACGGATCTACACGTTTCGAGACCTCTAGAATACGAAAAAACCATTTTTAGCGTGACGTCTGTGCGTGTGTGTGTCTGTCTGTCTGTGTGTCTGTCTGTCTGTCTGTGTGTCTGTCTGTCTGTGCAGATTTTGTATCCACTGTAACTAAAAAACTAATGGACCGAATTTCACAAAATTTGGTAGGTAAGTCACTTGTGGGCGGGGCTGGTGCTGATTAGTTTTGGGTACGATTCGGAATAAAAGAACCCGCATTTTTTTGCGAAATGGCCCGCAAAAGCTTGTATCCACTCTAGCTGAAAAACTAATGGACCGAATTTCACAAAATTCGGTAGATGAGTCACGTATAGGTCACTCTGGTGCTGATTAGATTTTGATACGATTCGGAAAAAAATAACCTGCCTTTTTTTGCAAAACGGCCCGCAAAAATCTTCAAAATCTAAACTAAAGAACTAGGTATACTCAGATATATCCATAAAATGCCCGTTTAATACGTAATGTTTAACGACAAAAATAATAAGACCAACCCCATTACACTAGGACTAGCCGTTCTCGAGATATTTTAGTTTTTCGTACTTTCCCTACGCCACCTTTGAAAATAAGCCCGGTTACCGAATGAGAACGAAAATTCAATAAAAGTGAAATAAATGTAATTAAAATAAAGAGAACGTGGATATAAGTCTGCAGGGAAAGTCATGTGCTGCCCACATCAGATTTTTTATTTTCTTGGCAATAATGTGTTCCAAAAGCATTTAATTTTTTCTATTTCAATTTCATCTGTTTATTCTAAATTAGAAAACAGGGGTATCTTATTTTATTGTTTTGTTTCTTTATTAAATATTTAGTGTCACTGAGAGCTTAAATCAGGATCTTAAAATATATTTAAACTAGCAACGATTACCCGATGTTGCTCTGAATTTACAATGCAAAACTCTGAAAAAAATTACACTGGAACATGTAGGGCCGTGAATCATATACATTGAATTTTCACTGTGGAAGAAGTAAATTCATTGCATTATGTAAGAAAAAAAAATCATTGCATTATATAAGCCATAGCTATTGCTTTTGGCTTGCGTACGGCACGCCCTTCGCAGCTAGGCCCTCTGGGCGGGTAGTCCTGGTAATATGTACAGTTTGAAAGGAAAACTAAAATTACTCTTAACCGCTAGGCAACAATGCAAATGGTAACAAATTAAAGGACATCCTAATTTTTTAGTCTTTACTGCAATGCTTGCTTGTAAACCACATTTTTTTTATTTTCCTCCCGGAGCTAAAACATACAAATTTTGTGAAGTTCCTACTCTTGAGCATGCCACATACAATTGGCCATTACTGAAGCAAAAACATTCTGAATTCACGTCTGCAAACTTAAGGGTTTGTCCTTGAGTTTTGTTGATGGTCATGGCAAATGCCAGTCTAACTGAGAACTGGACAGTGGTTAGAGGCAGTGAAATTATTCATTTATTTCGGATAAAAGAATGGGAGCAACTAACGAGTATTTTGTATTCAGATTTGTATGAAAAATTTATATCAAATAAAAAATAAATATTTCTGAAAAAAGTAGATTTCTGTGTTGAATAGGTGATTTTTAGTGAATTTTTTTCGAGAGTTAAGCTTAGCGAAAGGGTTAAAATCAACGATTTCCAACCTGTTTAGTTGGGAATCATGGAGTTAAAGAGTAGGAACTCATAGGAAAAAATTTTGTTTTCCATCAATATATCGACAACCCCTAGTTTTAGAAACTCAAAACTTAAACTAAATTTATGGGGAGCTATTTCAAAGCTACCCACCAAATTTCATTAAATTTGGTTCAGCCGTTCTCTCTCTGATGATGAGATAAACGAAAGTGTCGTTTTTCACTAATATCTCGAGAACCACGGGTCGTAGAAACTGGAAACTTAGACTAAATTTTAAGTGGGGCTATTTCATGACTACCCACCAAATTTCATCAAATTCGGTTCAACTGTTCTCCCATGATGGTGGATCATACAATCATACATACATACATTCATACTGTTCTTTATATATATATATAGGTAATAAAATAAAATTTAAATCTTTGATATTACTTTTCACAGCTTTAAATTCCAAACTGAACAAGCATGTTGCAATTTTTTAATGCGCTAAACTGGCCATTGAGATTGTTACCTCCGTATAGCCCATCTTAAATTACTTAATGCTTGCTCTTTTCTAATTAGATCTAAAAAAATTATTATTTTCTGAAAATTTATTATGGCAAATTTATCATTTCTGCACTACAGTGCATTTGAATTTTCTTTTTATCGAACATTTAAAAAAGTATTGTAAAATCTCAATTTTCGAAAGTAATTTAAAACTGATCTCTTTTTGACTTCTTCAGACAGTGCCATTTTCTCACAAGACCCTGATTTGTACATTATTTTTTGTCAATTTCTGGACAAATATGCAAATCTCTTGGTTAGAAATATTTGAGGCGAAATTCCCCCCCCCCCCCCCCCCCCCCTTAATGAAAAGTAGCTCACTCCGCAATCATGGTTTATATTTGGCCCAAAATTTTAAATCCATATGTTGATAAGATTTTAATGTGTTTTATTTATTTGTTAGCAATTTGGAAAAGATTCTCTGGCAATATCACAAAAATCAGCATTTGTATACAATCCTTGTTATATTTCTGTTTTACTATAAAGACATCTTAAATTTTTGCAATCTGTTTGCATCGACTGAGAATTTATTAATAATTTTATGTTTTATGTGGGAAAATTACTTCAAACATGTAGTTAATAAAATGAAGTGTTATTTTCTAGAAAAATTTATTAAAACAACTATTTAGGCACTTGAAATACAGCCATTTTGGCAGGATATATTAAAATTTAATGTATTCCCATCTATAAATATGTCGCTATAATGTTATTATCTTCAGTGTAAACTTGTGTTCTATCAAGCCTCAATAATAAGCTTCTTTCATGTTTGACCCTTTTTTATAATTTTTTTTAACTAGATCTGATCCTAATTTAATTACATATATAGTTTTAATAATATATACTTTTATTTTATTAAGTATACTTTTTATTACAAAATAAAGCTTTATGTATTGCATCATTTATGCTTAAAAATTTAATTATAATTTTCTACTACAACATCGTAGAACATTCCAATAGATTTTAGAAAAGTATTCCAAATTACGGAAAATCCCTTATACAGAAAGTCCAAAAACCCAAGCATTCCAGTAGATCCCATACTGTATAGCTTATTTGCTAAAATGCTAAGAAAAAATATTATGGCTATAAAACATGATTTCAACTACTTCCAATTGGCTTCAAGTATTACTCTTCCTGTTGATTCTCAGTATTGGCTGAGGAAATTATGTTTTTAATATTTTCTGTTTAGGCTGTTTTTTTTTTCTAGTGAAACTTTCCCAATTTTAAGAATTTTAAAAATGGAAATTCTATTCTGTGGCAAAACTTGCTATACTTAGCAAAAATACCTACACTATGAAAAAAAAATGATCTTTTATTTTGTTTGTCCCTTTGATGCCCTATGTCATCTCTCAATCACTAATTTCTACAGTGCTTTTTGGCAGTATTGCGGAAAATGGCATTTGTGCGAGATCTTTTTCTTGGAATATTTTATTTAATGTGACACTTGCATACATAGAAGAGGACTCTGGTACATATGCATGTCACTTTGTGTCGGTTCTGACAAATGAGATACTTGCTCACACAAGAGGATTCTGGTTCATACTGGCATGTGACTTTTTGTTGCCTCTGATATCACATTCAAGTATCCCATTGTGAAAATATTTTCCACTTTTGCAATCTGTGTATTAATAACGAAATGTATAGTTGCTGTGTGATGCATTTGCATCTAAAATTGTAGATTAAGATTTCTGATTTGCATCAAGAAAAAATTGCGACACATGAATTCAAGCGTGTATGCCACCGCCCTCAACCTTGTGATCCGAGCCTTAAATTTTGAAAACAAATATCAGGAATGCAGCTGGCTATGGGAGAGATCAAACGAAAGGCAGAGATGAAAATGTTCCACGGATCCACAGTGCTTTTACCGGGAACTACCACATCTGAAAACTCAGCAACTCCTCTTTAACAAAATTTTTTCTATGGCCACCTTTTTTCCTGAAAATTTCCTAAACGATTACATCCGGGATGGGCGCAACACATCATTCAAGTCATGGGTAGGTCTTTTTTTAATGACATTTAATTTTTTCTAAATGTATAGAGTAGATCACACTGGACACAAACATTCAGATTTTCCCGATTTGTTACGGTTTTTTTCCTGCTCTCTGTTCCCAGACTTGATTTTCGGTAAAAGACATTCCAATTTTTTCAGTAAAAATATTCCGATATCTCCAAAGAAATTATCATTGCTTTGGCCATGCGCATCAAGCGCAATGTGCTGCACAGGATTCACACTGCTGTGCACAGTTAATAAGCATTTCTTAGAAAATATGAAAGAAAAAGACGTCATCATTGGATTTTCAGGATAAAATTTTGGTACCAAATATAGAAAGTTGAAGACCCAGATCGTCCAACTCGTCCGAAGACTTGAGCAACTATTTGGGCAGCCAGCAAATGTATTTTTTAACAATTCCCGAAATTGATGCAAGTAAAAGTATTATAGCAACTATAAAATGTCATTTTTGGCCTTATGATTGGCCTTTTTAAGTACTTAATCTAAGCAATCAACTTTTCATTTTCTCTGGAAAATCTGATTATTTCATCTTCAAAAAAATATTCAAATCTTTAATTTTTTAAAGGAGTTTGACAGAATTCATGCATCAAAGGCATTGTTCAATGGAATCCTATACTTGGATGAAAATGGTTATCTTGGCCCGAAAATTAGACCAAACAAAAAATTCCCTTTTAATATATTTATGGGTTTTTAATGTGTTTGATTTATTAATTAGTAATTTATAAAAAATGGTTTATCACTGTCACGAAAATAATTATTTAAATAAAATTATTTGCATATTTCATTTCATTTTTAAATATTTTCAAATTTTTTAATTTGTTTATAATCACTGACATTTTTATATTTATTGAGCTTTTTATGCTAGGATATTAGCTTTCAAACATATTATTAATGAAATTGAGATATGTTTATTATAACGAAATTAAAATATTTTGATTTATTTAAAAATTTTAAATTAAAGGGCTCATTAAAAATGCATTTGGAGAGCACAAATTAGAATTTGATACATTTACACCCAAAATTGCATCCCTAATTTCAATTAAAAATTAACAATCTTAATTTTACTAAAAGTACTTAAAAATATTTTGAATAAAATTAGCATGGCAAGGTGCAAATATGAACCAGGATAATTAAAAATGTGATGCATCCTAAAATTATGCAAATTACAATATAAGTGCATACATTTTCCTATTTTTTAATGCTTTCCTTTTACATCACAAGAAAAGGGGGTTTCAACTTATTTAAAACATAAAGTTGATCATTTTCTAATAAGTCAATAAAAGCATTTAATAATATTTGTCGAAGATACTAAATGTCAATTTTGTATGCCTCTTTATTGTAATATAAAAATGTCCTTATTTTACGTGTCACTAATAACAATCTGAATTTTTTAATTTCCCCTCCAGTTTTTGTAAATCCCCCCAAAAAATTTTTGTTGAAGGGGAAATGGCCCCTGAAAATACCAAACCCCATTTCAAACCCTGAGTGGATTAAATTTAAAAGTTTGCTAATTTCGTGAATTTTAAGATATGATTTAGAATTTTTAAATATACAATTCTTTCATTATTATAAATATTTTTGAAAAAAATCTCTTGAATTGGATAACAATTACCATAATTCATATTATTGCCTCTCCCCTGTTTTGTATGATCCTGAAGGTGTTGCCACCTCTTTGAAGCGAAGAGTTGAAATCGGTTTTTCCATTCCTCACCTCTCAAATCAGTATGAATTAATTTAGCATTTAGCCCCTTTATCATGTAAGCTCCGTCTCACCAAACTATGTTTTTATCTGTCTCAGCCACTGGTGATCCAGTTAACATGTTATTTTTATTGGCATACTCAGTCAGTTGTTTTTTAATTATTTTTTCTTTTGATTTTATCTATCAAGCAGTGGTGGGGATTGACAGCACTAGATATGCCTTTAACAGCTATTAGTTTACTAATAGTAACCCTATTTCATTTTTAGGACTTTTATATAAAACATTTAGAGCATCTTGAGCATGGCACATACTAGCATCTTATAAATAATTCTTCTTTAAAAAAAATTGCTTAAAAATGATTACTTTTCAGGATTTTAACAATTTTTTTAACCAATGGACCCTTACATTTACCCAAAAATGCAGTAATCAAAACAAATTTAATTGTAATAACTCTGTGAGTTACGATATCTCCATACAGTCACATTAAAAATAACTTATCTGCATTCAGCAATGCTCAGAACAGGTAAATTTATCAATTTTCAAGTATCCAATTTTTGACCCCATTGCAGTAGTTTTCTTTTGTGTATGTTGTGTATTGTAGGGGGGGGGGGGGAATTGTACTCATCTGTTTGCTAATGAGTAGGCTTTTTTTTTTTTCATTTGTGAGTGTTTAGGAATGCAAGGGCACTTGTAGTCTTTAGACATCATTAAAAACTGCTTAAAATTGTATTAAAATGCTTCATTTTCTTAGTGATAACACTAAACATGGTTCAGAAATTCTATTAAAAATAGGAAAAATAGTTGAAAGTAGACTTGCATATGAAAATCTCATATATATCGTTAAGATTAAATTATATTTCTACAACATCATATGTATATATAATTGCATGAATGTTATTTGTCTGAAATTTGGGAAAAATTTATATTATCTTGGAGTAATTAATTTTTTTTCATCAATTCTTAAAAGGTGTTTAAAAAGTGATTAATTTTTAAATAGAAAATAGACAAGCATCCTGAAATAACATGTTAATGATAATAGAAATAATCCGCTATCATTATTATTTTTTCTATGTAGCACGATTATTAATCTACATTTTATATATTGAACTAGCAATTTTCTCATGTTTCTAAAAATTGTGGAATTTAATTAGTTTAGTTAGTACCAAGTATTGTTTAAGTGATCTAGCACTAAATGTGTTCATTTACTTCACAATTAAAACTTGAAAGCTGCAAGCTAGTTCATTATAATATGCCCAAATTTAGTATTTGTCTAGAAATTTCTTTGTACTAGTAACTCATGCTTTTCATTGCTGTACTGTGATTATAATTCGTAGATGCTATGCATTCATCTTTATTTGTTTAGCTTATTTGCTTGCTTCTGCATTTGTGTGCTCCTTGCATATATTAAAAGGTGCCTAATGTAAATCTTTTTAGTATTAAAGTTTCTTGTCAATGATTTGTATATTGAGACAGTAAATTATTTTATGCAGATTTTCCTTGTGAATGGAGTTCTATAAAAATAAAATGTACTTGCATATATAGCCACAAACAAAATTGCTGAAAGCTTTTATAAAATGGGTTATAAAATTAGATAATTCCGGGAAAACTTAAAAAAGCAAATATTTATTTTACTAAATTAGCATGTTGTGATTGCAAATACAACAAAAGATAACCCTTTCCTTGCTGCAATCTATTTTAATTTTTGAAAAATATGTGCAAATTCAGCTAATTAAGGAATGTGCATCTTTGTATAATCCTATCATTCTATGTCCCAGGCAGGGTAAGAAATTAGCGGGGGCCATGCGCGAAATGCGACCAAATTTTTATCGTTTGCGACCAAAATTTCGGAATCAGGGGCCAAATCGCGACTAGAATTAAACCACTATAATTTCCCAAAAATAACCAAGGAAAAATAAACCCCCCCTTTTTTTCTTGTATAAAACAATAAATCAATTTAAAATTAATACAATAATATAAGACAAGCTTAATATTCCTACTCGCCAGATGGCGATTAAACTTAAAAAACTGACAATTAACAAAATCCTGACTACCGGCCAAACTCTGATAGCTTAAAGAATAATCCTTCTCCTTAAACAATGCCACCTGTGGAGTAATAAAAATCTGTCAACAATCACTACGATACTGCTATGGCTCTTCCGTAGTTGTGAGGAGATCATAATTTATTGCATTTGCAACATTTCTATCTTACCCTTCCTCTTAATCAGCGATGTGTTTTGCGACATGCCGTGGCGTAGCATCTATGCATTGACCTAGACACCCCCCCCCTTTTTACACGCTGTACGAAGAAGTAACTACTCTGCTTCGAGGACTAATTTAGATCTTTGGTACTGATAGGTCTTTCATCATTTTTACACCTACTTCAAATTTAAAAGGGATGCACACAAACGGAATTGAAATCACTCGCTAAAATAAAACATGCTGCGTGAAATTCGCCCTGTCAATTTTAGGCATGTGAATTTATTTATTGGTTAAATATTCATTACAGCATGTTTTTCATAATAAAAAATTAAAAGAAGTAATCTATAAGAAAGAGTTTCGGGAATTCGATGAGGCTCGGGACCGACGCAAGCGAACTAAAATCTGGGCGTCCAGCGCGAATAAAGGACATCAACCTTCGGGAAGGGGGGAATTCTTTTCCGAGCGGAATTGCTGACATTGCAATGTTATATAGTATTATTCTACTTTTATCTACACTTTCACGGTGCATAAACGATCATATGGAAATTATGAATGTGTCTAGCATTGACTAAAATAGCGCGTTTGAAGGATACTAGCCTGAACATACTTCGTATTAATTTTAAAGCTAGATCGCGAGAATTTCACAATTTTTAAAGTCTCGATGCCCTACAGTTTTTTGTTCAGAGAAATTGTAGATTTCCTTTTATAGATTATACCCTTTTTAATCTCTCATCGATGATGCATAAAAATAAAAATACATGGATTCCTAAAATGTTTGCATAGTTGTGTTTTTAGAAGTGCTAACTGTTAACAATAATTATAAATTCAAAATTAAATCGGTTCCATTTTCAACTTATCCGCAGTCAAGAGTCGTTCATGTCCCCCCCCCCCCCCCCCCAATTTTTAAAGTCTCGATGCCCTACAGTTTTTTGTTCAGAGAAATTGTAGATTTCCTTTTATAGATTATACCCTTTTATCTCTCATCGATGATGCATAAAAATAAAAATACATGGATTCCTAAAATGTTTGCATAGTTGTGTTTTTAGAAGTGCTAACTGTTAACAATAATTATAAATTCAAAATTAAATCGGTTCCATTTTCAACTTATCCGCAGTCAAGAGTCGTTCATGTCCCCCCCAAGCTTAATATTCCTACTCGCCAGATGGCGATTAAACTTAAAAAACTGACAATTAACAAAATCCTGACTACCGGCCAAACTCTGATAGCTTAAAGAATAATCCTTCTCCTTAAACAATGCCACCTGTGGAGTAATAAAAATCTGTCAACAATCACTACGATACTGCTATGGCTCTTCCGTAGTTGTGAGGAGATCATAATTTATTGCATTTGCAACATTTCTATCTTACCCTTCCTCTTAATCAGCGATGTGTTTTGCGACATGCCGTGGCGTAGCATCTATGCATTGACCTAGACACCCCCCCTTTTTACACGCTGTACGAAGAAGTAACTACTCTGCTTCGAGGACTAATTTAGATCTTTGGTACTGATAGGTCTTTCATCATTTTTACACCTACTTCAAATTTAAAAGGGATGCACACAAACGGAATTGAAATCACTCGCTAAAATAAAACATGCTGCGTGAAATTCGCCCTGTCAATTTTAGGCATGTGAATTTATTTATTGGTTAAATATTCATTACAGCATGTTTTTCATAATAAAAAATTAAAAGAAGTAATCTATAAGAAAGAGTTTCGGGAATTCGATGAGGCTCGGGACCGGCGCAAGCGAACTAAAATCTGGGCGTCCAGCGCGAATAAAGGACATCAACCTTCGGGAAGGGGGGAATTCTTTTCCGAGCGGAATTGCTGACATTGCAATGTTATATAGTATTATTCTACTTTTATCTACACTTTCACGGTGCATAAACGATCATATGGAAATTATGAATGTGTCTAGCATTGACTAAAATAGCGCGTTTGAAGGATACTAGCCTGAACATACTTCGTATTAATTTTAAAGCTAGATCGCGAGAATTTCACAATTTTTAAAGTCTCGATGCCCTACAGTTTTTTGTTCAGAGAAATTGTAGATTTCCTTTTATAGATTATACCCTTTTTAATCTCTCATCGATGATGCATAAAAATAAAAATACATGGATTCCTAAAATGTTTGCATAGTTGTGTTTTTAGAAGTGCTAACTGTTAACAATAATTATAAATTCAAAATTAAATCGGTTCCATTTTCAACTTATCCGCAGTCAAGAGTCGTTCATGTCCCCCCCCCAATTTTTAAAGTCTCGATGCCCTACAGTTTTTTGTTCAGAGAAATTGTAGATTTCCTTTTATAGATTATACCCTTTTTAATCTCTCATCGATGATGCATAAAAATAAAAATACATGGATTCCTAAAATGTTTGCATAGTTGTGTTTTTAGAAGTGCTAACTGTTAACAATAATTATAAATTCAAAATTAAATCGGTTCCATTTTCAACTTATCCGCAGTCAAGAGTCGTTCATGTCCCCCCCCCAATTTTTAAAGTCTCGATGCCCTACAGTTTTTTGTTCAGAGAAATTGTAGATTTCCTTTTATAGATTATACCCTTTTTAATCTCTCATCGATGATGCATAAAAATAAAAATACATGGATTCCTAAAATGTTTGCATAGTTGTGTTTTTAGAAGTGCTAACTGTTAACAATAATTATAAATTCAAAATTAAATCGGTTCCATTTTCAACTTATCCGCAGTCAAGAGTCGTTCATGTCCCCCCCCCCCAATTTTTAAAGTCTCGATGCCCTACAGTTTTTTGTTCAGAGAAATTGTAGATTTCCTTTTATAGATTATACCCTTTTTAATCTCTCATCGATGATGCATAAAAATAAAAATACATGGATTCCTAAAATGTTTGCATAGTTGTGTTTTTAGAAGTGCTAACTGTTAACAATAATTATAAATTCAAAATTAAATCGGTTCCATTTTCAACTTATCCGCAGTCAAGAGTCGTTCATGTCCCCCCCCCCCAATTTTTAAAGTCTCGATGCCCTACAGTTTTTTGTTCAGAGAAATTGTAGATTTCCTTTTATAGATTATACCCTTTTTAATCTCTCATCGATGATGCATAAAAATAAAAATACATGGATTCCTAAAATGTTTGCATAGTTGTGTTTTTAGAAGTGCTAACTGTTAACAATAATTATAAATTCAAAATTAAATCGGTTCCATTTTCAACTTATCCGCAGTCAAGAGTCGTTCATGTCCCAATCCATGCCACCCAATTTAGACCGGAACCTAGTGGGGACGGCATCTACAGGGACCGTACCCTCCTTCCCCTACCACCAACCTCTCGAAAGGACTTATGTACTCACATGTTTAACGTGAAATACATCACCACAATTAAGTTTTTACAATACAACAATACATTACGCCACAATAATACATCGCAATCAATACATCACCACAATTCAATCTACCATAATTCAATCATTTAAATTTTATAATGACCATATGCTAAGCTCTTAATTCCATCATTTTCTTCCCTATTGCGTATTCAGAACCGTGACGTCCCCTCCACCTACCCTCCTCCCGGGCAAAAAAACTTCTGTGAGGAAAAAACGCCGGTGAAGAACTCCTTTAGCGGAATGCCGAGAAATTGAAATTCAGATAATCTTAAAATCCCGATCCTGTGGGCAATTTTAATTATTTCTTAACCAGATTGGACTTGTGAGAATACTAGATCTTTGAGCTTTCTAAAAATGTAAATTATTAGTCAAAATTCTTTGAACTTTTCCCGATGGGAGGATTTAAAAACGAAAGTTCGTTTTTTTTAACCGAAAGTGACTTTTGTTTTAAAATCTTTAAAAAATATTAGAATTTGTCCCTGAGATTTGAAATTGATATATTTTTACTCGCAATTGTCTGCTCTTTCTGGTGGTGTGCTTTTTTTTTTTTTGTACGACGTCTGGATCGTGGAGGAAAAGGGACAAAAAGAGGAAAAAACAGTCGAAATCCCCCCCCGGTCTCCAATTGCCAAAGTTCATAGCTTGTGTTGCAGATGGCAGTGGCTCTTCTTTCTGCCACAGGTAGTCCATGCTAGATTTCTCTATTTTTGGTTCTATCGATCCCATTCGAACAATTTTAGTGTCTGTTATTAGTTATGAACCGGGCATTGTTAATCAACTTCTTTTTTACCTCAGCTAGTATTTTATGACTTAGTGTATTAACCGCTAAAAAATTTACTCTCTGTAGCCCAGAATTTAAAGCCAGGATTTACACATTCAATTTTCCAAAAGATGTGGTTGTGCGCCTTTTTAAAATCAAAGACAAAATTAATTGCTGTTCAAATCAAACATCAAAGAATCCTTTCAAAGCAGGTGTAGTCATGCGCAATAATTTGCCACACATGTGCACAAACATCCACTGCTACCCATAGCCACATACTAGAGAAAAATGTATTTTTTTAATTGGAAAAATGTATACCAATGATTACCAAACTATAGAATTTTGCTAATCTTCTTTCTTCAGATGCTGTGAAATAAAAAAATAAAAAAGAACATGCATATTTTGTTATTGTATTTAAAGTAAATAAATATGAAAGAATTTTCCTACGGATTTGGTTCAAAGATCATTAGAAAGAATGTTCTTTTAATCTTTCTGATAATGCCAAGATGGAAACTCTGATAATATTTCCAATCGCTATGGAACCAATTTGCGTGAACATTGCTCAAAATCATTCTTCAACACAGTAATTATACTACTAATTTGAATTTTTAAAAAAACTGACATCTGACTGGGGTGCATTATCTGACTGGGGACCTGCAGGATCTCTGTAGCAAATTTCACCGCTTTCCGGCACTTCAATTTTATGCTACACACATACATAGACAAACTTTTTCTTTTATTATATATGATACACATTGAATATGCATATTATGTAGAGTCTGTATTTGTAGTATGACACATAAAGGAATGCCAAATGTTTATTACTTTATAGTTTAGACACCCTACTTTTTATAGTTCTGCAGATATATTTGAATTTACTCAGACATAAATTCCATGATTGGGAATAATATGTTGTAATTCCAGACTTTTACAGAGTTTGAAAAATACTTTATGTAAAATTTAATGTTTATATTTCTTTGTAAACATTTTTACTTTTAAAATCTACAACTGTTTATAAAGCAACACATACAATTTGTGATAATTTCAGCTTTCTCTAAATATTGCACTCATTAAATTTAAACTTTATATTAACAGAGTAACTATTTTTATGTTCTCAAGCTCATAAACGGTTATTTCTCCAAAAATTATTAGACATGATCTTGTTTCTTTAAGAATGTGTTCCATCACATAAAAAGTGAAGCATTGAAATGAACATTATCCCAAGATTAGTGTCTTTATCTGTGTATGTTTGAGATGTGATCAAGATTATATATTTGCTGCAAAGCTTGACTATAGAAAGGTATAGAGAAAACTATTAACCTCTGCTAAGTTATGTAGTCATTTATTGAACACTTAATAATTAAAAACTGAAATTAGGCTGCAATATACTAATGGTTTAAGTTCTAATCAACTGATAAATCATATTCCTGGTTTCTCGTATTCCAATAAACAGTATTCTAAATACCTATTCAAGATGAATTCTGTTACTATGTTATCCATCTAGTCAATGTACCCATAATAAGTGTATGAAAATAAACTAAGTAAATAGACCATATATTTTATAGTGTATTCAAGTTAGTGATGCCCAAATTCTAGTTGTTGATTCACCACTGTAGAGTTAGTTCTACAGGGCAATGAAAACGTATCAGTGAGTAAAATCTGTCCGATGACTAGAAATGTTTTGCTGGTAAATACTATAACTTCCTTGTTGAACAATATTTCTCAAACTTTCAACAATCACATACCCCTTAAGACATTGATCTTGCCAACGTAACCCTTTCACACATTGATAATTTCAACATATCCCGTTTTCGTGATTGATCATAATGGTGTAATTTCTTTACAGATTGGGCATATTAATTTAACTAGAACAAATTGCCCAGCGTTGCCTGGGTTCTAAATAAGCAGCCGATGCTTAATAATACATTTGAACATAATTTAAAATGGCTTTGATAAGATAATTACATGAATCAAATTGCACACAATCTCCGCAAAAACAACAAACATGATAATCACAATTGACCATATATTCAGCATACCGCTCATGAAACAGGTGATAAGACAATTCAGCTGAATTCCTCATGCAGCCCCTCTCAGCCCATTCCAAAATAAGTGGTTCCTTTTCCCATATGCTCCGACCTCGATAAAGGATCCGAGAACTTGCAACAGCCTGCGAGATTCATTCAAAAAAAAAAAATTACACACCTCGGATAAATCCCGGTCGTCCATTTTGTTGCTCCAAGTCCTCTGGACGAGCCGGACGGCCTGGGGCTTTCACACCTCGGATAAAAAAAAAATTGATAATTAATCAGAAGATGGGTTTAAGAATTTTTTTTTCTTTTTTTGAGTGGTTTGTGATATGTTACTGCTGAAACAAAAATGAATGATGGATCGATGGATGCCAAGTCAATTTCTGTATATTGTAATATAAAAATCAGAGGTTTCAAATGCATGAAAAGAATATTTTTCTTAAATATAGGGGAAATCATCCTTTAATTGTATGAATTCCATTCACTGTCTGTTTGAAGGAGGATTTTTTTATCTTTCAGATTGGAACAAGATGGAAACTATGATAATATTTTAAGTCGTTAAGGGATCAATTTGTGTGAATATCGCCCAGTATCATTGTAGATCAGGCTGAAACATAAAATAACTAAAAAACTAATTTGAAATTTTAAACAATGCCGAGGTGCACCTATTTGGGTCCTGAAGTACATGTGCATCAAATTTCATGGCCGTACGATGCTTAGATTTCCTACTACAGACTGCACACATGGAATCTTTCTTTATTAAGTAAAATATAAAATATTTATTAAAAAAATGAGTTCTAAAAAACAAACAAAAAATTATGTGAATTAATCAAGACATACATGCTGAATGGATAACATAGGGCATAACATATGTGCATTGTATTCAGACAATTCTAAGATAAAGGAATAAAATTTTTATAAAGAAATTTTAAATATTTTGTGCAGTTAAGTTTTATTTTAATTTTTTACTAATCAGAAACTCCATAGTCAATTTTCTACTTGGTCACAATATACACACCCTACACATTGGTACATTTTAGAAAAGTAAAAACTGTGGCATTAATTTAAGATAAAATGGATTCTTCCTAAATGTAATATTATATAACTTCTCCCATTGTTTACATACACCACAGCATTGATCGAATTTTTTTTTCTTGGGAACAGCAATTTTTTAAATTGGGGAAAGTGAAAAATTATAGATTTTCAGGAATTTACAGTGTCTTGATATTTTAATATGATCTTAATCATATCTTATGCATAGTTCTAATCACCTAAATGGCTTTCCTTTAACATTTGACCCTTGCACATTTAAAATTTAATTGATTGAACTAAATGAGTGTCTAGAAATTTTTATGAAGATGTGCATTGATAATTTTATAACTGATATAAAAACTTTAACCTGGTTTTGATAAAATGAAATATTAGGTGCTAGTTATAATTTAAAATGTAAGATGCAAGGTTTTTATCATCATGATATCAATGAAAATTGGGGTTTTAAAAATCTCAAATTGAGATTCCACTGTATATGGTAACTTATAAACTCAAAATTGTGGTGATGAATGATTATCTGCAAATAATGTAAAACTTGTAATGGACTTAACTTTTTGTTTTTTATAATTTAAAAAAACAAAAACAAAAAAAACCCTTGTGTATTAACAGTTTTTGAATAGAAAATCATTCTAAATTGAATTTTCTTTAAAGATTAATTGAAATATTTCTTGTAATAATGGTGTGAATGTTTGTCCCTTGGCAGAAAGGCTTGAAGAATGTTTTTGATGAGGCAATATTGGCAGCTTTGGAACCTCCTGAACCTAAGCCAAGGCGAAGATGCAGGCTGTTATAAGAGCAAGACTTAGTGAAAAAGTCTCATCAGGATAACCCTAAATTTTCAACTCTTGGCTTTTCTTCTCCTCTGAACAATTACATTCAGCGAAACAAAAGACATCACAAAAATATTGCTCTTTTTTATTTTGCAATCCAGAAATGATGGGCCAAGCAGTGTGTGCTGGATCAGTTTCTGGACTCCATTACTGTACTCCTATATCTTAAGCGCATTTACCAAACTAAACATCATTTAGCGTGTTTCAGGGTTAAATGAAAAGGACCAAGACTGATAATTAAGTGCCACTTTTGTTTCATTTTTCTCAGTATAGCAGCATGGAGGAAGTTGTGCCAGCAAAGGTCTGTTCTGCAACCAAGATTGTGGTTGTGTTCATTGCTGGTGGGTTTTCTACGAAAGGGTGATGATTGTTCAACTTCTGTGGCAAAGCAGTTGTTGATTTCTTTTTGTGTGTATTAGGAGAGGTGAAAACCCATTCTTTTTATATTATTTTGCAGATGCAATATCTTAGTTTATCTTGTGTTATGTAACTTTACATTTTGTAGCATAAATTATTCTCTTGGATAACTGATTTTCATTTCAGTTGTCTGCAATCAGTTTTATAATTTAATCTGGAATTGTAAAGATTAAGCGATTTTCAATGTATTTTATATTTATGTAATAAAAAAAAATGTGCTTATGAGCCGTATATTGGAAATCTAAATCTTCATTCCGTTTTAGTCCTTAAAGTGCCTCTGAACATTTTTTGGGAAAGTATATTGTTGTAACTGCAGTCAGCATAGGTTTTTAGATTGTTGGATTGTAATAACTACATGCTCAATATAAATTTTCATTATATAGGCTTTAATTTTATTAAACTTAGGCTGTATCATGTACAATAACATTTGTTTCATTTTCTTAAAACAAGTCAAGTACCCTCTGTGGCACCTTTTGGCATGCTATTCCCCTTTTTTGGTGATTAGTCAATGTTTTGCTTATGCCACCTATTATGCATAACATCTGAAACTGCAGTGTACTTTGTCCAATGTATTTAGGGCCTATCAAAGTTTCTATTCAGGGTGCTCCTATTAAAATTTTTTAGTTTCAATTTTATGAATTTTAGTTAACTTAATCAAATTTTGTGGATGAGCGGAGACTGACAGGAGCTTAGCAGCAACTTCCAGACTTGAATGAAAGATGTTCTCTTATCGCATCTTGTTGGGCTGCCTTGTTCTGTGAAATTAGTAAAAAATATTCAGTGCATTTCTTTGCCTTTAAACTACTGAACACAATTTTTCACGCATGCTGAAAGTCACCAAGCCTAATTTTTTTTTCTCTCTGTATAAACAGGATTTGAGGCCCAGGGAATTTTGTATTAATCAAATTTATATTTTATTTTTCGTATATAAAATAAGGAGGAAAATGCATATTTCACTTTAGAAGGTTTTATTTGGGTCCAGACATTCCGTTTGTTAGTCTTTGTACATTTAAGCAATGGGACCTTTTATTTGTAAACCAGTCTTGCACTTGAAAGTATATCAACTGTAGTTTTATAATTATTGATTTAATTTTCTATGAAACCTAGGTACTATGGTATAAGTATAGATTTAATTTTCATTTCATTTTAAATTGCACTCTTTGTGATTGAAATAGTATTAAGAGCGCACATACTTTTTGATTTTTTTTTTCTTATTCAGATGAAAAATTAACTGTGATATTTTTAAATTGTTAGAAACAAGGTGTAGTAGAATTTTATATTTATTGCTAGAAAAACTCAATAGTATATAGTAGTAAAAAGTAGTGATTAAAGTAGTCTGAATTATCACTGAAATAATTTAAATGAATTAATATCAATATTTTAATTGATTTTTGAAATTTATGAATTGAATCATTTATTTTCTAATTTTGAACTAATACTTGCACTGAATACTTTTTCGATTTCTTTGTTAAGTAATTGCTAAAAAGAAATCTTGTCTTAACTCTCATTGAATCTGGAAGTTTCTACTAATTTTGTGTGTCTTAAAAGAGTTGTACTGATTCCATTGGTTTATATTTTATGTTAGGTGCTCGCTGCAGCCCAATCATGATTGTGTGATGCTAGTAATTATTTATGTGATTTTTCAGTTGTTTGTGCATTTTATTTGTTTTGTACTGTACAAATCAAAAAATTAAGAGCACTGTTCAGCACAACGTGTCTTCCTAATAGAATGCTGTTCAGTATCTAAAGAAAAATAAAATATAAGACTAATTAATGTGAAATGGCTTACTGCCTGTTTATGTGTTGATTAAAGAAACAGCCTGTGCCACATGTTAATATACACTTTATGTACTGGATGAAGCAATTTTTAATAAAAAAAATTTAAATAAATTTGCTTTTTTGTAATTTCCCCTGCTTTCTTTGTGCTTTTCATGTTTTGTTCATATTAATATTTGCCTGCAATAGCCAGTCTAAATGTTTGTCTTATATCCTTTATTTTATTATCTTTGCTGCACTATTTAAAAATTTTAGAAAAAGAAATTCTGTACACATATTTGAAAACTTGTGAGAAAATTGTTGCATAACTGCAGTGATTCCCAATCAAAAAAAATTTTTTGCTTATTTGTATCAATTGTGTAACAAAAAAAATTGCATCTAGCATTTACCTTGCCAAATTTATTTACCCATAATTTTTAATGCAGAAAAAATGAAGCAGAACTTACCTTTTTATCATTGTATGTTTTATTTCAAAATAAAAAAAAAATATTTTTTATTGTGATTTCACACATACATATTGCATTCCCATGCTTTGCTAAAGCATTCTTTTCCTCCCATCTGTATCCTCAGAGAATGCAGAGTTGAAGAAACAAGAGTATTATTTATATATATATTCATGAGTGTTATATATATATATATATATATATATATATATATATATATATATATATATACACACACACACACAATGCATGTAAAAATATTTAAATGTTTTCTAAAAAAATAAAGCAAATCCTTAGAAAGTGACTTTCAAATCATCCATTTCAATCCATTATTTGTTTCAAATCCAATTAAAAGATGCAGAATCTTAATTGTTTCATAATATATTTTAATAACTGTGAGAAAAATGTGAAGGATTTTTATTTTCCTTACATACATATTGTATATAGTGAAACTATTGTGATGAAGTTAAAAATTTGAATTAGGAGTTTTTAACATGTTTTAAGCATCCTTGAACTCTGAGCATTTTAAAAGTGGTGGTGTGTGTGTCATTGCCATATATATACATATGGAATGGGAAGAGGTTCAAATTTAAATATAGGATGAGAGTGGAAATGGAAATACAGTAGAACCCCTCTTAATTGGGATAAAGGGTAAGCCGGTTAAGAGAAAATCTGGTTAAACAGGAGTGATTTAAACAAGAAAGATCAATCATGCTTAAAGCATTGATTATGAAACACTTTCCAATTTCAATGCAATTTTATTTAAAAAATTCGAAAATGCAATACATTCCTCTGTAATATTTTAAAACTTATCACAATACTACATTGATTTATTATATTTGAAAACTTAAACCTTCATTGAAAAAAATGAACTTCATTCAAATGACGGCATTGAAATATAAATTGCCTGGTTTAAATATCTCTAAAATGCAATACATTCCACGGTAATATTTTTAAAACTATCATAATACTACGATAATTTATTATATTTGAAAACTTCATCGAAAACAACTGAAATAAATTCAAATGACGTCATAGAAAAAATAACACGCCTGGATCTCATTCAGGATTTCATTCATAACTTTCTCCATTTCATTCATCACAATACTATAATAATTTATTTTATTTAAAAATTAAGACCATGGAGCTACAATTCATAAACTTTATGCTGAAAACTTCATCGAAAAAAATCGTCCTTCTGTTTATAAAATCAATTAATATTTCATTCATATCAGCGATGCAGACTCCATGGACTGAATTATTTTGTGTTAAAGAAATACAGTAATTCTAATACAACTCATTCTACATATTTTGCTGTTTACATTTTACATAGGTGAAAAATAGGCTTAGTTGTAGAAATAATTAAATTTGAATGAGAATTTAAACTCAAATATATTGTCATTGTGTTGTTTTAGTATGTAGATGCACATAATTTAAGCAAAAATAAAGTAGTTTTAGGACGGATACAACACTCAATATGAATTAAAAAGAACTTTAAAAAATCACTATTTTGAAACAAAATGGATGCCATATATCATTTTGAAGTGGGTCATGTGATCGTTTCATATCATGGTCACGTGATCGTTTCATATAAGATGTGTAATTATTATTTTAATTTTTATTTAAAAAACTACTGAATATATTTCGCTGAATTTTTTTTATATATTTTATGGAACAATTTGACTATTACCTAAAATTTTCGAAGCAATTTGTGAATTTTAAATCCGCTTAAAAAATGTTTGAAAAATTAGGTCCCATAGGGCTCAATGTATTTCATTTTTTCAACCCGGGTTCAATCCAAAACTAATTGGGTGATATTATTGATTTATATTCCCATAGGTCCTACAGACCGTCTGAACAACATACTAAAATTTCATTTTGATTAAGTCATTTTTACGGCAGTTATCGTGCTAATGGACAGACAGACAGACAGACAGAATGAACAAAGTCATAAACACTTTTCAACTTTGTTGTAAAGTGTTAAAAATGGGTAATCCATGGCATTTCTCTTATAGCTCTGTTAGATACTCTACGTTATAAGGAAAATTGTGCATTATAAACGTATTTAAACAAGTTAAAGCAAAAATAATTACTGTACATACTATACTACTATTAAAAATTATATTTAACAGAGTACATCAAGAAAATTAAAAATTCGTATCGTACTAGTGTGCATACAATTGCATTATTATTCTTTAAAGAAATCTGTTACTTTTTTTGTTTTAAACTTGAATACCGATTTTTAGCTGTGAAGTCCCGCCATTTCTTTATTAACATTGCATCAATTGACGTAGAGGTTGATTGTTGTTAAACATAACAAAGAGCCACTTCTAAAACATTCATTCCATCGGTATGGAAAACTCTTAAGTCTGTTGGTGAATCTGAATCATCTGAATCTTCCGCGCAACATCTTGAGGCGCATCAATGATAGTCTCAATGATGTCTTCGTCAGATAACATTTCGAAGTCATTATCAATTTTAAACCACTCTTTGACATCTACTTCTATAATATCACTGCAGCCTTGGAGCAGTTTCAAAGGTTTGGGCTTAGTTCTGTTGATGGCATTTTATCAATCACTTCAGATGATTCCTTTTCGTTAATTTCATGTTCTATAAGAATCATTAGCTTCCACCACGCTTTTTAAGTTCAAGCGGGCATTTCTGACCATGCTGAGGCAACCATGTATACTACATCTTTAATATTGATAGCCTTTATTGAATCAATAAGGTTGGCATTAATATCTTCATTTTGTAATGCTACCAGGAGCTTCCGACGGTATCTTCGTTTAAGAGATTCAGTTACACCTTGATCCATCAGTTGAACAAGTGACATAACGTTAGGTGGGAAGAAAACTGCTTTTATATTTCCCACCTTAAGTTCTTCTTTATTTAGATGTGACTGAGCATTATCTAGAAGCAAGATTGCCATTAAGAACAATCCTTTTGATTCCAAATGTTTTTCAACTGCAGGAACAAACTGTGATTTGAACCATTCTTTAAAGAGAAAAGTGTTCATCCAAGCGGAATTTTGAGCTCGATAATGAACTGGAAGGGAAGCCATATTAATGTTTTTAAATGCTCTTAGCATCCTTGACTTTCCTATAAGCATAATCGGTAGCTTTTGTGTGCCAGTAGAATTGCTACACAAATATAAAGTTACCCTATCTTTATTTTTTTTATATCTGGGGGTAGCTGTTTCTATTTTAGATGCTAAAGTTTTAGAAGGTAGCATTCTATAGTACAGACCAGTTTTGTCGACGTTGTATAACTGTTCTGCTGTTAAGCTTTCTTCAGTAATAATTTCTTCTAGTTTGGTTTGAAAACAATTTACACCCTCTGGTCCTACGGTCCCTGTGGATGCCTCCCCCACTGGGTTCCGGTCTAAATTGGGTGGCACTTCCCAGCCGTCCAAACAGTTACCTTACACCTTTCTGGTAGGTCGGACGGTCTGGGTCTCAACAACAACCCTCTGGGCCAGCAGACAATTTTTCACCAGAAATGGTGAGCTGATGAGAAATGGTGAGCCATGCCTCTTTCCATCTGTTTAGCCAACCTTCACTAGCGACAAATTCTTGATCTCCAATTTTTTTATATAGAATCAATGCCTTTTCTTTTAAAATAGGACCGCTGATGGGCGTTCCTTTCTCTTGTTCATGGTTAAACCAAAGCAGTAATGCCTCGTCCAAATTTTCTAAATTAGGCTTCTTCAATGTTAAACTTGACTCTAGTCCATTCTTTGATGTTAATCGGCTACAAAATGCCTTTATCTCATTCCGTTTCCTCTTCCAGTCACTGACAGTACTCTCTCCGACACCAATATCTTTAGCAGTTGTCTTTAAATTTTCACCTTTGTCCATTCTTTTTATAGCATTAAGTATTTTTTCCATTGATACCACAACTCGTTTTCTCTTACCTGCTAGACTAGACATTTTCCCTCTTCAACAATGTTACCTCTACAACTAATGTAACTAAAACAACTCGTGAATATTTATTCGTGTCTTAAGTTATGCGATGAAATAAAAACTAAAGAAAATATCACTCTTAAACCACCTACACTATGGAACACATGTTCCCATTTTAAAATATCCAATCACAAGCGAAGCACCATCCCCCCTCCCCCCCTAAAAGGGTAAGTTTCCTACCCCAAAAAACTTTCTAAAGTAATTCACAAGAAACAACGAGCACCTGCAGATCACATGATAAAACCCCAATATTGGAAGGAGTGATTTTTAAAAGGAGAATCATTTTTAACATTTACAGATCAAATTGAAACCGGTTAAGCGGGGTTCTACTGTAGTGATTATAAAAAGCTTTTTAACATATTGTATTATTAACAACTCCAATGTTTTTTTTTTGTTTGTTTGTTTGTTTTTCTTATCAAATGGCCAGACACTTAACTTATCATCATTCGCCTTTGTCAGCGGCCAGAACGTGAACCATTTAGCCATCCTAGGACGTTGCCCCAGACGCACCAGAGGGAGGCGGACCACACTGCGCCCACAACACAAACATCCATGCCTTACGTGGGACTCGAACCCACAACGCGGCGGTCGAGCGATTGCTGTGGAAACGCTCGCCTTGAACACTCGACCACCACATCGACACAACTCCAATGTAAAATTTGTTTTTACTAAAAATGTAGAATACATCCTATTTTCATTTTTAAAAAATTACAGAATCAAATTCTATTTCCTTTCTTGAGCAAAGTGTGAAATTTGGCAGCTTTTGCTTCGATTGTCTGATGGATACTTAGAAGGGTGAGCCCTGTTAATTCTCTTTGAAATCGAAAACATCACTTCAGAGGTTGCATTTGGAACAAGGAAAGTAGCTAGAATAGTCAACAATTTATAAATCTTGTAAAAAGTTGAGAGTAACTTTCAATTACTTCCGCTGCAGTATTTGGTCTGTCATCTATGGGAGCACTTCTCCACATATGTAGTTTTGAATTCAAATTCAAAAATTTGAAGTCTCGTTCAATTTTTAATGATTTTCCAAACGTTCAGAATCTGGATGTTCAGCCTTCTTGGGAGAAGCTACAATGAATGGGAAACTGGGATGGGGGAACATTTCATCAACATATTGTACATATATTTTTTGACGTATTTCTACATACAATGTTTATTATGGGATAAATTTTATGATTTTGACTTCTATGATTGGATAAAGGCTCTAATTGAACAATTGAGTGCAGTTTTGAGACAAATGAAGTGTTTTGCAATAAATTAAATATTTGAAAAGTTGAAAATTAGTTCAGGCAAAAAAAATAGTAATGTGAAAATGATAGAGCGGGTTTAAACTAATGATGGGAAGTATATCTATTTTTCATCAGAAATGCTAATGTTAAATTTTATTAGCTCCTGATTTTAACAAATTCTATTTTTCTTTTGTATATATAATTTTTAATATGCATCAGTTTCAATAATTGAAAATTTTGAATATCTTACCGAGCTATATATCATATGGAATCATTACTCCCTATTCCTTAACATTAATGCAAAATTTATGCTTAGAAGGAAGAAGCAAATATTCCGCTTAAGCCAATTAGTCAACTTTAGAAATAAGTTCTCAAGCTCACCCCCTCTTTATTGACTGCCCAGTCTTATTAACACGGCAAACAACTTTGACAAAAAGAAATATAAATATACCTGCTTACATGTATTACATATTGCTTTTTTTCTTATTTCCACTGTCAAAAAATAAATTCCAAATACAGGGTGGCCATAAAATAATGTGAGGTATTCAGCAGAGGCCTCTAGCGAGGGATGTATTGGACGAAATCTAACAAAATTCGATGGGTGCACACAATGGAACATGTGGTTTCGATTTCTAAAAAAGACAAGTTAGATCCAAAAGTCACCTCCAGAGAAAATTTTGGCAGTGTTTACCGAGTAAAATGCGCTAATTTGCATAGTCATATTCTATATCGCGGTCATGTTGATAAAAGGAAAGGTTGGAAGAATTCTCATCATTTGGGGGGTGAACTACCTAGTACCTTTCGATGGCTCTTGTCCTAAGTCACCGGGCTTTGTTAATCGAGCTGCATTATCAGCGGAATGAGAATGCCAATGCTATGCTGCCCTTCGTGAATTTTGCCGCTTGAAGATACGACGAGGACCGATGAGCTTAACTTATGAAACATGATTCAACAATTTGAAACTACCGGTGGAAAATGTCGTGCAACGCATGCAGTTTTTGGAACATCACAATGGTGGTCATATTGAAACTCATTTGTAATTAACAATAAACGTTGTATTGCATTGTTAACAAAATTGATGTGTACTGTCCCATTTGGCATTTACTCATTCATTATTCACACTACTATACTTTTTCAGTATATTTTAATCTGAGATGGAAATAGAAAACAATGCCAACTTTATGCATAGTAGATTAAATAAAATTGACCCAAATGCTTGATCTTAACACTAACCTGGACAATAAGTCTTCAACAAATCCTGCTATTCCCGTTAACAAAACACTCTGTATCTTAGCGCCAAGCTATTACCCGAGTTTAAACCTAATAATGCAATATTAATGCCAATAAGTACAATAAGCATCCCATCTGAAATTTCTGCTATCCTTAACACTAACATGTCACTATGCTACTGATTTTTTGTGCCAACCTCTTTCTCAAAGCAAAATATCAACAACCCTATTCCGGGACTTTAAAAAAAGTGACAACAGAAACCGCTGAATGATTATTGTCAATATTAAAAATCCCATCTATGAATTCTGTTAGCCTTGCAAACATGCCCATTAACAAATATGCTGCTTCATGCCAAGCTTTTCATTTGCAAAGCAGAAGTATTTGCGAATGGAAGTTGTAGCAACCCTAAAAAGTATGTGATGAAAACAAAAAAAATCAAACAGTTGCGAATTAAGCTGTTCACTAAATTTATCATTTCAGAGAGTAGTGCTTTACTAAATTTCCGAACACTTGCATTTTGCACTGCTTTTCTAAATTTCCCAACCTGCTTCTTGTTGAAGCAAGTTGGGATTTTTTAAATTTAAATGAGAGCCAAAAGCTACGGTGGTAGAAAATAAGTTTCGAAATTTAGCAGAGCAGTAGGATGAGGGATCTGTTAATTTAGCCGAGGACCTTGGTGACTTTGCTAAAAGAAACCAGCCTGTTTTGGGCCTGCCATAGGGATGCACTTGTTTTGGGGAATTAACAAGAGCAGCTAGAAAATCCTAATTCAGTATGTGGCTGTCTTTTGTGATACATTTTAATTCTTTGAATTTTGAACCTATATGGGCTAGCCCATCGACCTGCCATAGCAATTAAAAAGTCCAAATATTGTATGTTGCTGTCATTTGTGGTATATTTTAATTCTTTGGATTTTTAGCATTACCGGGCTAGACCTCTCTGTGTCAGCCATACGAATATACTGGTTTTGGTGGAAGAATAACTTAGAACCAGTTTAGCTAGAATGTCCGAATTTAGTATCTCGTTTTTTTATTTAGTGATAAATTTTAATTCTTTATTTTAAACCTTATCGGGCTAGTCCATCTTGCCCCTTCTCCCCTATAGAAATGCACTCATTTTTAGAGAATAACTTGAGGACAGGAGCAGCTATAAAGCTCAAATTCAGTATGTCGTTATTTTTTGTGGTATATTTTAATTCTTTGGTCTTTCAACCTTATCGGGCTACCTCACCACAGCAATGCACTCGCTTTGGGGGAATAACTCGAGAACCGGAGCAGCTGGAAAGTCCAAATTAAATTATCGTCTTCTGTGGTATATTTTAATTCTCTGGTTTATTAAACTTGAGCTTGCCCATCCTAGGAATGTGCTCATTTGGATGGAATAACCGGGAACCCAAGCAGCTAAAAAGTTCAAATTTGGTATGTCATTTTTTTTTTTTGGAGGAGGAGGGGGGGGGGGGATATATTAATTCTTTGTATTTTGAACCTTATTGGGCTAGCCCGTTTTGGAGCCCCATGCAAATGTACTCAATTTTAGGGAATAACTTAAAAACAGGAGTAACTAATAAGTTCAAGTTCAGTATCATTGTCTTTTGTGGTATATTTTAATTCTTTCAACCTTATCAGGCTAGCCCGTCCTGGACCCACAATAGGAATTTACTTGTTTTGGGGAATAACTTGAGAACCATAGTAGCTAGAAAATCCAAATTTAGTATGCCATTGTATTGTAAAGTACATTTTAATTCGTTGGATTATTAAACTTATCAGACTTTTCCGCCATGGGTTTGCCATAGGAATGTGTTGTTTAAGTGGAATAACTTGATAACCAAAACAGCTACAAAGTCCAAATTTAGTATGCTGTTTTTTACTTTATAGTATTAATTCTTTATATTTTGAATCAATATCAGGATAGCCCGATGTAGGAATGTATTTGTTTTTGCAAAATAATGAGTAAGCGAAGACTGGTGAATGTGTGCACACAAGGGGCGCCCACCCCTATACAGATGGGGTGAAAAAGTCTGAAGCGAGTTCTGAGGATTGGTGAACGTAAATGAACAAGTGCTAAAACCCCCTGTGCATATTATGCTTGTATAGTAGGTTGCGAGCGGCAGTAAGCAAGGGATGCAAAGCATCTGTTATTTTTAGCAGTTTGGTGGAATAGATGTTAGCAACTGCTATTTAACGTTAGCTTTAGCAGTGTTAAATTAGCCGCTAGGTTAATGGCAACCCATCTCTATTTTAAACCCCTCAACTCTCACTCCCCTTTTCTATGGCCCGGCCGCCCATTTTTTTTGTTGCTCTATATCTCCGGATGAGTCGGACGGACTAAGTTTTCGACCCCTTTTATATGGATGTGGTGTCCACGAGACTTTGGGTGTAATATCTCATGAATGAGAGGAGCATTTCGTAAGAAATTTGGTATGATTATTGCAATCTGTGAATACATAGACTGGACAATCGGTCACTCGAAGCTGAAAGGCGAACCAATCAACTTGAGTCATGGAATATGTGAATACTTGAGCCCTATTGATTTTAAACATGATCAAAAATTTGGAAGACTCAAATTTTCAAATAATTGTTTGGAAAGATCAGGATATTCAATAATGTTAAATAAATAGTTTAACATGTAATTTATCATTAAGAAACAAATGCCACTTATTTTGTAACTCAAGCATGAGCTGTTCTTGTGGTATTGCATGTTTTTCAAATAAATTTATTCATACAATTATGAAAGTTGAAAAATTAGTTAATATCATTTCCATATGAAATATTTTGTTATAAATCAATTAACTAACATGATTCTCATGCGTCAAGCTTGTTCTGTTCATAAAAGAACATGTGTTTTGTGGAAGTTCGAAATTTTGGCACCAAACAATTTGTCAATTAACATTTATTTCATGAGATATTAATTAAATGCCAATTGCATTTCCGTGCAATGCTACAAATACTGAAAAATACAGATCAAATATTGTGGGAAACCTGGATGAATTTTTAACATAATTGCTGGAATGCTTCTTGAAAAACATAGCTGCAAGTGACTGTTGAAACTTGGAATTTCTCAAAATGGTGTGTGTATTCGTGAGAAGGAATTGCGTTGAATGTAAAGAAGTAAAATAAATTAGTGCTGGAAGAAATTTTGAATAAAATGGCCTGAAAATGTTGCATAAATTTTAATTTACTGCGACAGTATTACCATTTATTTAATTTTTTCACCCATTGCTAAAATAACTAGAACCAACCATCCCCATCTTACTTTTTATTTTACAGATATATATATAGAGAATGTTTCTTTAATACGAAGCATACCATATTTGTCCATATAACACAAGTTTATAGATAAATTCTATCTTGTATTTCAGAAACAAGCATTTTTGTGTTCATTTCGAAGGGATATATGGACTTGACAAGAATTTTTTCGAAATGAACTTATCTTAAGCCTAAAGCTCTTCCACGTGCAAGCTTTTTTGCTTGATTTTTTTGTTTTCCTATTTTCATTCCTCACCTTTGAAATTTGTTGATTGTCTTTGTCTTTATGACCTGCATTACGCTTTATAATTTCCTCTTTATGTTTGAATTTCTTTTATTTCTTTGTATTTTGTAGAAAAATTTTGGAATAGTGTATTATGAGTTACTACTTGCATTCTAACATTGGATTTACAATTTTATATATATATATATATATATATATATATATATATAATTGAAGATTTTTATGATTACTTGTAATATATATATACCCGAGAAATACCAAAGAAAATTGCTTGTAAACTGAAGGTAAAGGTAAAAAAATTGCAAATCAGAAGCCAAGTGTAGCACGATGAGCTAGGCAAGAAGTTTGGAAATTGAATAAATGGAATCTAGTGAATATAAAAAGAATAAAATGAATATGAAAAGCATTTCTGAAACCATGTACGTTATCAAGGGCCATACATGTTTCATTAATGCTGATTCTACGTTTCTGTTTACACAACTGTAAAATGTATTACAGAAATAATGTACATATATATATAATGTACATATTATATATATAATTAAATATATATAAATAAATATACATACATATACATATTATATATATAATATTATATATATATAAATAATGTACATATTATATATATATATATACCGTCCTAGGACGTTGCCCCAGGCGCGCCAGAGGGGGGCGGAACACACTGCGCCCAGAATACAAACATCCATGCCTTACGTGGGACTCGAACCCACAATGTGGCGGCCGATCGATCGCTGGAAACGCTTGCCTTGACCGTTCGGCTACCACGCCGACGCATCACAAATTATATTTTCACACATAATGCTGTCTTAAATTTATTTTAATTTTAAAGAAAATGCTAAACAAAGATCAATCATGCATAAAGCATTGATTATGAAACACTTTCTAACTGCAATGCAATTTTATTTAAACATCTGTGAAATGTGATACATTCAGTGCTGATATTTTTTTTTAAATTATAGTACTAGAGTTATTGAATACTGGAAAACTTAAAACTTCATCGAAAAAGACAATGTTAGTTACACAAAATGAACTTTATTCAAATGACGTCATCGAAATATAAATCGCCTGTTCTCAATGTAAAATCAATGAACATTTCATTCATATCATTTATATTTCAGACTCCAGAGCTAAATAATTTGAGGTGAAAAAAATTCAGCAATTCTTGTATAACTCGCCTCACAATCGCATAATTTGTTTACATTCTGCATGCTATATTATAGCATTAAATTTAGGCTTCCTTGAATAATCAAAGTTCATTGATCATTTAAAATCAAAAAGATTGTAATTGCATTGGCACAGAATTTAGATTAACAGATAATACGCAAAAATAAAGCGGTTTTATGCAACACTAAATATCAATTTAAACGATCTTTACACAGCGGAAACAAAAAAGAAATGAATACCATATTTAATTTGCAATAAATCACGTGATCTTCATATATCATAGGTGTAATTATTTCAATTTTTATTTAAAAAATCTGATGTGAGCAGCACATGACTTTCCCTGCAGACTTATATTAACGTTCTCCTTATTTTAATTAAATTTATTTCACTTTTAATTCAATTTTCGTTCTCATTCGGTAACCGGGCTTATTTTCAAAAGTGGCGTAGGGAAAGTACGATAAACTAAAATATCTCGAGAACGGCTAGTCCTAGTGTAATAGGGTTGGTCTTATTCTTTTCGTCGTTAAAAATTACGTATTAAACGAGCATTTAATGGATATATTTGAGTATACCTAGTCCTTTAGTTTAGATTTTGACGATTTTTGCGGGCCTTTTTGCAAAAAAAGGCAAGTTATTTTTTTCTGAATCGTACCAAAATCTAATCAGCACCAGGGTGACCTATACGTGACTCATCTACCGAATTTTGTGAAATTCGGTCCAATAGCTTTTCAGTTAGAGTGAATAAAAGCTTTTCCGGGCCATTTCGCGAAAAAAGGCGGGTTCTTTTATTCGAAATCGTACCCAAAACTAATCAGCACCAGACTCGCTCACAAGTGACTTACCTACCAAATTTTGTGAAATTCGGTCCATTAGTTTTTTAGTTAGAGTGGATACAAAATCTGCACAGACAGACAGACACACACACAGACGTCACGCTAAAAATGGTTTTTTCGTATTCTAGAGGTCTTGAAACGTGTAGATCCGTCGAAAACTCGAGTTGCGATTTTCGACATGATTCCAATACTTTCCCTATACATTACCATGTATTGCAGGGAAAGTAAAAAATCTGATGTGACCAGCACATGACTTTCCCTGCAGACTTATATTAACGTTCTCTTTATTTTAATTAAATTTATTTCACTTTTAATTCAATTTTCGTTCTCATTCGATAACCGGACTTATTTTCAAAGGTGGCGTAGGGAAAGTACGAAAAACTAAAATATCTCGAGAACGGCTAGTCCTAGTGTTGTTGTTGTTGAAACCCAGACCGTCCGACCTACCAGAATAGTGTAACGGGGTTGGTCTTATTCTTTTCGTCGTTAAAAATTACGTATTAAATCAGCATTTAATGGATATATTTCAGTATACCCAGTTTTTTATTTTAGATTTTGCCAATTTTTGCGGGCCATTTTGCAAAAAAAGGCAGGTTATTTTCTCTGATTCGTACCAAAATCTAATCAGCACCAGGGTGACCTATACGTGACTCATCTACCGAATTTTGTGAAATTCGGTCCCTTAGTTTTTCAGCTACAGTGGATATTTGCGGGCCATTTCACAAAAAAGGCGGGTTCTTTTATTCCGAATCATACCCAAAACTAATCAGCACCAGCCCCGCCCACAAGTGACTTACCTACAAAATTTTGTGAAATTCGGTCCATTAGTTTTTTAGTTAGAGTGGATACAAAATCTGCACAGACAGACAGACACACACACAGACGTCACGCTAAAAATGGTTTTTTCGTATTCTAGAGGTCTTGAAACGTGTAGATCCGTCGAAAACTCGAGTTGCGATTTTCGACATGATTCCAATACTTTCCCTATACATTACCATGTATTGCAGGGAAAGTAAAAAATCTGATGTGACCAGCACATGACTTTCCCTGCAGACTTATATTAACGTTCTCTTTATTTTAATTAAATTTATTTCACTTTTAATTCAATTTTCGTTCTCATTCGATAACCGGACTTATTTTCAAAGGTGGCGTAGGGAAAGTACGAAAAACTAAAATATCTCGAGAACGGCTAGTCCTAGTGTTGTTGTTGTTGAAACCCAGACCGTCCGACCTACCAGAATAGTGTAACGGGGTTGGTCTTATTCTTTTCGTCGTTAAAAATTACGTATTAAATCAGCATTTAATGGATATATTTCAGTATACCCTGTTTTTTATTTTAGATTTTGCCAATTTTTGCGGGCCATTTTGCAAAAAAAGGCAGGTTATTTTCTCTGATTCGTACCAAAATCTAATCAGCACCAGGGTGACCTATACGTGACTCATCTACCGAATTTTGTGAAATTCGGTCCCTTAGTTTTTCAGCTACAGTGGATATTTGCGGGCCATTTCACAAAAAAGGCGGGTTCTTTTATTCCGAATCATACCCAAAACTAATCAGCACCAGCCCCGCCCACAAGTGACTTACCTACAAAATTTTGTGAAATTCGGTCCATTAGTTTTTTAGTTAGAGTGGATACAAAATCTGCACAGACAGACAGACACACACACAGACGTCACGCTAAAAATGTTTTTTTTTTGTATTCTAGAGGTCTCGAAACGTGTAGATCCGTCGAAAACTCGAGTTGCGATTTTCGGCATGATTCCAATACTTTCCCTATACATTACCATGTATTGCAGGGAAAGTAAAACTACCCAACATATTTTGCTGAAGTTTTTTTACATATTTTACATGATAATTAGAATATTTCCTAAAATTTTTGAAGCAATTTGTGAATTTAACTTCGCTTAAAATATGTTTCAAAAATTAGATCCTTTAGGGTTCAATTATTTCAATTTTTCACTTTCCCTGCAATACATGGTAATGTATAGGGAAAGTATTGGAATCATGCCGAAAATCGCAACTCGAGTTTTCGACGGATCTACACGTTTCGAGACCTCTAGAATACGAAAAAACTATTTTTAGCGTGACGTCTGTCTGTCTGTGTGTCTGTGCACATTTTGTATCCACTCTAACTAAAAAAGTGACCGAATTTCATAAAATTTGGTAGGTAAGTCACTTGTGGACAAATCTGGTGCTGATTAGTTTTGGGTACGATTCGAGATAAAAGAACCCGCCTTTTCTTGCGAAATGAGCCGCAAAAGCTTATATCCACTCTAGCTGAAAAACTAATGGACCGAATTCCACAAAATTTGGTAGCTAAGTCACTTGTGGGACACCCTGGTGCTGATTGCATTTTGGTACGATTCGAAAAAAAAAATAGCCTGCCTTTTTTTGCAAAATAGCCCGCAAAAATTGCCAAAATCTAAAATAAAAAACTACGTATGCTCAAATATATCCATGAAATGCTTGTTTAATACGTAAATTTTAACGAAGAAAAGAATAAGACCAGCCCTATTACACTAGGACTAGCCGTTCTCGAGATATTTTAGTTTTTTCGTATTTTCTCTTTTTCGAAATTTAATTTTGATAAAGTCATAAGAATTTTTTACTTTCCCTGCAATACATGGTAATGTATAGGGAAAGTATTGGAATCATGCCGAAAATCGTAACTCGAGTTTTCTACACGTTTCGAGACCTCTAGAATACGAAAAAACCATTTTTAGCGTGACGTCTGTGTGTCTGTCTGCAGATTTTGTATCCACTCTAACTAAAAAACTAATGGATCGAATTTCACAAAATTTGGTAGGTAAGGCACTTGTGAACGAGTCTGGTGCTGATTGGTTTTGGGTACGATTTGGGATAAAAGAACCCGCCTTTTTTTGCGGAATGGCCCACAAAAGCTTGTATCCACTCTAACTGAAAAACTAATGGACCAAATTTCACAAAATTCGGTAGATGAGTCACTTGTGGGTTACCCTGGTGCTGATTAGATTTTGGTACTATTCGAAAGAAAATAACCTGCTTTTTTTGCAAAATGGCCCGCAAAAATCGTCAAAATGTAAACTAAAGAACTAGATATACTCAAATATATCCATTAAATGCTCGTTTAATACGTAATTTTTAACGACGAAAAGAATAAGACCAACCCCATTACACTAGGACTAGCCGTTCTCGAGATATTTTAGTTTTTCGTACTTTCTCTACGCCACCTTTGAAAATAAGCCCGGTTACCGAATGAGAACGAAAATTGAATTAAAAGTGAAATAAATTTAATTAAAATAAAGAGAACGTTGATATAAGTCTGCAGGGAAAGTCATGTGCTGCCCACATCAGATTTTTAATTATGTTAGAAAGTGTTAAAAACTGGTCCAGATCTTGCTCTGATTGACAATTGATGATGATTTTATATATATTTTTATTATATACTTAATATTACTAAAATATGCATGTATTTATAATTTAGGGTTATTAAGAATTCTTAAATGTATTGACTTAAAATGAGTATGAACGCTTCATAAACAAGTATAATAGCACATGTTGAAAAAGCGACACTCAAAATTGTTGATCTAAAAGCCTTGCTAGTGGTGGTAAAGCATTGAAAAAACATAAGCTGTTTCTCCTGAAATTTATAGCAAATAAAATCTTTGCAGAGATTGGTAAGGTATCATTACAAACTTTCTTAGATGAGGTGTTCAAAACTGGAGATTGTGGCAGCTCTGATCTACTAACCTATTGCAGTATTTGATCGCAGAAGGTACTGTCGCTTGTAATTTTAGGAAATTTGTTTGGCTATAGTAGTATGTGTTGGAACACTTGACAGTAATTAACCTGATCAATGTGACCCCTCAAAAGTTATGAACTCTTTGCTAAGCTCTCAACTAGACAAGTTATCATTTCAACCTCAAAGGTTACGTGACAAAGTTCATTCTGAAATCAATACCAGTGTTTCTTTCAGGCATAGATCCGGGAGAGCGAAGACCGCCCCCCCCCCCTGGAGACATTTTATGCCAACCCAATTTCTATTTATGTGACAGCATTTAAATATATTTATATAAGCCAAATACAAAACTTGTCCGCCCCCCCCCCCCCTCCCCCGTCTAAAGTTCCCAAAAGGTCCTGAAATACTGTCAGGGCCCTTTTTAAAACGTTAATTTTTAAGCGAAGCTTGCTCCGATTTTGATGCAATTTTCACTTTGTCTTTTCTGCACTCACTCATGAACCCACTCGACCTGCTCACGCTAAACTTTGATCCAATTTTATTGCTTTACGACGTTTTGCGTCTACGTAAGAAGAGGGGCAGGGAAAACGAAGGGGGCTTTTGAACCTTCTACGCAAATTCAGAACTTGCTAAAAGACTGACTGCTATAAAAACTGGTTAGCAGGCAAAGCCCGCTCGTAAATCCTTCAAAATATGCTCTATTTATTTTGTGTGTGTTTCATTCGCCCCCCTCCCCCGGCCAAATAATTCTGAAAGATACACTGGGCATTACATGAGTAGATAAAAAATAATCCACTATAATTTATTTTTATTTTAAAATACTTATTCATTTTGAGAACTTCTACTTTTAAAAATAATTCTGATAGATTTTTCGGTACTTCCTTATTATAGCGACCCCTGCAATTACGATTACGCCAAGATCTCGCCAAACGTTTGCAGTCTTAAAGAAACAGCACGTGTTTATACACTACGTGACAGTGAAAATGAGACACCAAGGAGTGGGCAGAAAATGATGGAAATCGGCAAACAGAGAGAGACAGCAACGAACAATAAGTGATCCTTATTGCAACATGATACACCTACCTATACACTGAGCGATAACACCGTCTGATCAGTTGGTAGTAGACCACCGCGGTCTGCGATACATACAGCAACACGTCTAGGTACAGAGTCAATGAGCGTGCGGATGGTGTCCTGAGGGATGGCTGCCCATTCCCTGTCAACCATTTGCCAGAATTCGTCTTCTATACACGCCAGTGGCCGCGCACGCAAGCGACGTCTAGTCACGTTCCATACGTGTTCGATTGATGAGAGATCAGGGGAGACTGATGGAAGCACCTGGACACCTTGCAAGGCATGTTGGCTGATATAGGTCATGTGTGGTCGCGCGTTGTCTTGCTGGTAAAGGGCATTGGGCACCCCCTGAAGGAAGGGTAGTTTCACCGGCCGCTGCACGTCATCCACGTATCATTGGGCCATCATAGTGTCCTCAATACGGACCAGAGGTGACCTGCTATCGTAGGTGATGGCGCTCCAAACCATGATCGCGCGATGTGGCGTTCCACAGATGCGACCGGATCGGACCAGTCACCACTTCGGCACCAGACTCGTACATGGCGACTGTCATTGCTAAAAAATAAACGTGACTCGGCCGCCGTCCACGTGGCTCTATCCCGACACCATTGCAAACGGGGCGTCTGTGCTGTTGAGTCAATGGCAGTCTTCTTAACGGGCGCCATGAGTACAGGTCGCCGGCGACCAATCGGCTGATAATGGACGTGGTCGATATGGGAGCATCAAAGGTGTCCTGCACATGCTGGAAAAGGGCGACGGAAGTGGCCTGCGGAACCCCCAACGCTTGCCGGCGGATGCGTCGATCCACAGGTGTTGACGTCGCTCTGACCGTACCGGCACCCCTCAAACGTGTCACATTCCCTTGTTCCTACCATCTTCGCCACAGCCGGTGCACCGTGGACGCGTGTAGGTGGCTATCCGTTAAGATTTGACGTATGGACCAACCTGCCCTTCTGAGTCCGATCACCATACCCCTCATGAAATCGTCTGTCTGCTGGAACTGCTTCGGTTCTGCTACTGCACGTTTCCTCTGAGACAAAAAAAAAATGCAAAATGATTTCCCTGCCAGACAGAGCGACGCGAGTATTGCCGATTCTGTTCCTTCCCTTATATCTCACTCAACGTGCGCAGGACAGCTGCGCATTTCGCATCATTTACATAACTCGGTGAGTTGCGTGTACCCTGCAATTTGCATATTTTTCTGTCCACTCCTTGGTGTCTCATTTTCACTGTCACGTAGCGTATTATCGTCGTCTCACATTTGTGCCACATGTGATATACTACTGAGGTGTTTAAAATAAAGAATTCAAATTGAATTAAATTAAATATAGGAGGTGTAGATTAAAATATGATAAAAATATTAAATAAACGTAGGATATCCAAAAATCACTCTCACCGAGAAAAATCTTACAGGATGAAAGAAGATGTCTGCTTGTTTCTCTATTTGTCGGTTCCTTAGTGGAAAATCTAAACGACCCACAGCTAAGAAATTCAGTGCAATGCTAGTTCAGATCAGGATTCGAAGTACAAGTAGTTTTTCTTTTATTTATGTTCAAGTGCATTTTTAAGCGATTTCCACACAAATCGGTTCCTTCCTAACAATCGAAAATATCTCAGAGTTTTCATCTTAATACCACCGGAAAGATCGAAAAACGTTCTTTCGAACGAGCTTTGAACCGATATGTCAATACCTCCATTTTTATTTTTAAATACATCAAAATATACATATTTTAGGCAATTTCATATCTTTTTTTTTTTCGTCGTATCGAAGATTTGTATATTCGTACGATTCTAACATTTGACATAAATATGGAGTGATATCTTCGCATTCTACTAAGAAGAAATAAATCACTCTATTTCTTAATTTTTCTATGAAATTTTTATTGGGTTTATAAAAGCTGTCGTTCCCGATCTCTACCGTAAATAGCACTTCTTTCCCTACAAGAAAACGCATGTGTGACGGTTGCTGTGCAACACTATAAGAATTCCAAGCAAATTATTTTTTGTTCTTTTTAAGTAGAGTTGGAAAAGAAAGCCCGGGAATTTTGGGGAATAAAGAGTTTTGGAAGTGTTAGAAACGTTGATGGGAAGAAACTTATTTACGCGTTCAGTACATGCTTTGGCTAATCCGGTACATTTTAAACCTTAATGATTTAGGTAAATTTACTAAATCCTTGTATTAGTTTAAAGGTAAAATCTACAGAAATAAAATTCATGAAAATTCGAAATTACAAAAAAAATTTCTGAGAATGTGCGCATTGGCCACACATGTGCATATTAGCCACAAAATTATTAAAATATTATTGGGACTACTATAGATTTCTTATTATCGTTCAATATTAAATGCATATTGCTGCGGCGTATCCTCCAGAATCGTGGGTGGTCACTCAGAATGCAAGAATGAGATCAAATTTCTGGATAACTAACACGTTTATTCACAAGCACAGCGTGAACAGGAACAATATACAGTCAAACAAGCCTTAAATGCTTCACTAATGTCACAAAATAACCGATACTATTCTCTTAACATTGACAAGAATCACAGTTCAATGTAGCTCGTATCACGTCAACTGCGCTCTCCGACTCAGTGGTGATTCCTTTTATGGCCTCTCCATAGGTCTCTTCTGGAAATCTCTAATATCTCGTAGAATATTGATTATTTCGTGGCGCTTCTCGAACCTTCGTGAAGTCGCCAAATGTCGTCAAATTGGCGATTAATTGTCACATCGGGAAACCCTAGTCTCACGTCATGGGGAAAGGATACCTGTACGGGTGTTTTCTCTGTCTGGTAGTTGAAAGAGACGAAAAAAAAAGGAGGAGAAGGGACTACAAAACATTTTACAAGTTCACAACAATATGAATGAATTAATTACTTTATACTAAGTATCTCATCGTTCGCAGTGCTTCTGCTTTTAAAATATTTACAAATCCCAATTTACTTGTGAAATTAATTTTCATTTTTATATATAGTGTAACGAATGCGTAAAATGCTCTCACTGGATTCTCTTTTGAAAACTAGACGGAGAAAACACCCATACAGGCAAACTTTCCTATGACATGAATCTAGCCATGTGCTGAAGTTCAGAGAGGGGGGGGGGGTTTGCCAGATTTGGCGATTTTTCGAAAATTCGAGAAACACCTCGAAATAACGAATATTCTAGGAGATATGAGAGATTTCTAGAAGTTTCTATAGCGAGTCTATAAAAGGAGTCATCACTCAGCTGGAGAGCAGTTGACGAGATACGAGCTATACATTGGACTGTGGCGTACGTCAATGTTTTGAGAATAGTATCGGTTGTTCTGTGAAATTAGTGGAACATTTATTTAAGTACCGTTTGTTTATCTGTATATTGTTCCTGTTTACGCTGTGCTTGGGAATAAACCTGTTAGTTATACAGAAATTCGGACTCATTCTTGTATCCTGATAGCGCATACCCGCGATTCCAGAGAATAATTTCGTAACAAATTGGTGTCAAAAGTGAAATTTTTGGAAACTTGACAAATGTATGTCAGTGACTAGGAAAGCAATGGGGGAGCAGATGAAAGAGATGATGACTTTGATTAAAGCCATGAAGATGGACAAGAACCAATGAAAGCTGTACAAGAGGAGATAGATGAAAGCCGGACAAGAAACGGTGGAAGAAAAAATCAAAGCCGGACAGGACGAGATGAAAGAAACAATTAAAACCGGACAAGAAACAATGGGAGAAAATATTAAATTCGGTAAAATCTCCTACATATGGACGGATAAATCATTTGGACGATTTTTTGGGCACAATTCGATATTACTGCAGAAATGAACGATTGGGACGAAAAGACAAAAACCTGACAAGTCGCTGCTTACATGCTTTTTTTATGTAACATTGTTAAAAGTTTTAGTTCTTTATGATTTTTTTCAAAATTTCATTTGAAAATTCGTTGGTTCATTCATTACATTCGATTGCTTTTAAATTAATAGGCTTCCAGTATTTACTGGATATTTTAGGATTCTAGTATTTACTGATTGTAATAATCGTATCAAATTTCGTTCGGAACCTTCCATTCGTTCGCGAGATATCGTATTCACTGACTCATGGACACATACACTAACATACCTACACACACACTGACATGCATACATACATATACACTCAAACATCACTTTGAAACGTTCGATTCGAGTGCAGGGATATTTGAAACATGATCTTCCGTCGAAAATTGAATTCGAATTTTCGACCTCGTTGCAATACTTCTTTCCCTATACATTGTACTATGTATGTAGGGAAAGTAATAGAGCTTTCAAAAATATAACATTCGACCTAAATACAGCGGGGCATGGAAAATATTCAATAATGCAAATCTAATACAGAATTACTAGGAGTGCGCTTGAACTCGCCTTTCTTATAGCAGAATCCATTAAGCAACTTGTTATTTATTTATTTTTTTTTTCGAATTTTGCGAGAAAAAAGTCTGCAAAAATATGTATCTTTATTCCATGTGATCCCAATTAAAAATAGGATGAGAAATATGGTGAAATCGGATAAAAAATAGAGTAAATAGGATGACAAAAAGGGTAAATAGGATGAAAAATAGGGTGAAAACGGATAAAAAATAGGATCAAATAGGATGAAAAATAGGGTAAATAGGATAAAAATAGAGAAAATAGGGTGGAATAGGATGAAAAATAGGGTAAATAGGATGAAAAATAGGTTGAAATAGGATGAAAAATAGGGTGAAATAGATTGAAAAATAAGGTAAATAGGATGAAAAATAGGGTAAATAGGATAAAAATAGGGTGAAATAGGATGAAAAATAGGGCGTCGGCATGCCGAAGGAAGGAAAGATTAATGGTCTATAGATTTCTGCGCGGGTGATTTTCATCTATTTTGTGGGTCCCACGAGATAGAGCAGTGCTCATAGAGTTTTGTTACTGTTCTCGGACAGGCTGCTCAGGGAAATTGAAAATAAAATTATGTTTAATTATAATGCCTTTAACCTTTTGCTTACAAATGGGACCGCGTCAATCTCGAATGAAGAACCTCTCAAAACGACAGGTATTTGACATACCCTATCCCAAACAGTTCGATCCCCCTTTACAGGCATTGGCGTCCGACGCCAATGCCTGTAAAGGGGGATCGAACTGTTTGGGATAGGATATGTCAAATACCTGTCTTTCTGAGAGGTTCTTTGTTGTCCTACCTGTAAGCAAAAGGTTAAAGAGCGTTATTTCCACACAAAATATATATATTTAACCAATTTTGTAAGGCTAGGAAGGCAACTTATTTTTTAAATAATACAAAATATTTTCGAAATCAAATGTAGGAAAAATACAAAATACATATCTTTCGTAAAAAAGAAACTATAATTGTATATTTATTGGAAAGTTAACGGAGTCGTAAAATTACAATTCTTGTAAGGAGGTGACTTGCAAAACATTCTTGGAGAAAGCAGGCATGTTAGTTAGGTGACAGTTGTTTCGAAGACGTTATAAGTCCTCTTCTTCAGGCCAAAAGCACAGGCAGAACAGTATGCGCCATTAACAACCACTAAGAACGAACTGTTTGTTTGCTGAACGAATAGTTCCTTCTGATTACTTTCCTTATATACATAATGTATAAGGAAAGTATTGTGACGGGATCGAAAATTCGAATTCGAGTTTTCGACGGGAGAGCACGTTTCAAGCATCCCTGATCACGAATCAAACATTTTTGAAGTGATGTCTGTGTCTGTGTGTGTGTGTCAGTGAGTCTGTGGAGACGATAACTGACGAACGAATGGACCGATTCGAACCAAATTTGGTACAAAAATCACAATCTATAATCACTGGAAGCCTGTTGTTTTTATACGCAATCGAATGTTCAGAACTCCCCTAAATTTTTGAATGAAATTTTGAAAAAATCGTCATAAAAATCAAAACCACTAATAAATTAACGCCAACAGACATATCTTATGTAATTTTTCATTAGAAAACGATTGACATAAATTTTAGAACGCTAACATGAACCGTTCTCGAGATATTGCACATTTTTCCAAAAAATTATCAAAAAGTCATATATAATAGAAAAAAAAATATTTCCTATTGAGAAACATGTTCACTTTTCATATGTAATATCATGCGATAAATTGGGTGACATCATTCTCGTGGATCTAGCTCGTTCCATTCATGAAAAAAGATACTTTGAGTAATACTTTTGTATTTGAACGCCAATAGTCATTTATCTGCTGTAAGAATAACTTATTTCTTCGTCCATAACGCTTAGCGAAATTTCGGCGACGAAATTGGCGGAATGTTGCCAACTTGGCGACTTTTTGAAAAGTTGCCAAATTACCGAAAATCTCGCCAAATGGATCAAAATGACGCTAAATCAATGAAAATGACGACTAATTGTCGAAAATTCAATATCTTGGAAAGAATATTAGTGTCTACTATAAGAAAAACCTATTTTTTTTTACTGTAAAAGTACATTCATTACATTATATAAGGAAAGTCATGTGTTGCCCACATCAGATTTTTTTTAACTGCGTTAATTTAGGACGTATTAAAGGAGCTTATTTATGGCGTATCAAAGGCGTTTCTGTAGTATTTAAGTAACAGGCGTCTATTTAGGATCCCGGCAACGCCGGATAATTCGTTCTAGTATTTAATAATTTTAAGTATTCCAAGCTAATGTACAGAAGCAGTACATAATAAGTTTTATATAGCTATACTAGTATTAAACCTAACAAAAAATTAAGTTGCAACTGGTTTATTTTTTTTTTAACAATTACTGACGAAATATTCGTCTTATCCGAAAATTGGCTCAGTTCGGTTATGCCCCGTGATTGACTCCATAAGTGTATAAAATTTCAACCTTCTAGGTCACTGGGGAAGGGGATGAAAGATTCGGAAAGCATTTTAGACCTCTCACTTTGCTTGTTGTTGTTGTTGTTTGCTCCCGCAAGTGAAACTAAAAAATCCAACTCCGTTAGGTTCTGCCCCATGCTCGATACTATAAGGATACTAAAGGACGAATTTTCAGAGGTAAAGGGGGTTACAATTAGGAATAATTGTAATCGTTTATTAGACTGTAGAATTTGGAAACAATCAGCAAAAATTATCTCTTGTATATGCACTTCTGAATATTTTAATTCAGTATGTCGAAATCTAAGAGGATGAAATATATTCCATCTTCCTATGTCTAAATTCTTTAAAACAGATATGCAATAGTATAATTATGCAGCAGGTATAACAAACAATAAACTTTCAATTTCATTCAACTTACAGTAAAATTCAATTCTGCTGTCATTTTTCTGAAAATTGATAATCCGACTGCGTTAAGTTCTGTCCAAACGTCGATACTATAACTAAGAAGATGGAATATATTCAATCTTTTTACTACTATAAGTGTGCAAAGATTCAGCTTTCTAGATCACCAGGAAGTTTCTAGAAGGTCTTAAAAGGCTTTTCGAATGAAAATTTCTCCACCCCGGGTAGTCAATCGAAAGTCCGGCTCCTTTAGGTTCTGTACTGTAGTCGATACTATAAGTTTGCTAAGATTCAGCCTTCTAGGTCAAAGGAGGAGCTTCTGTAGAATCTGAAAGTACATTTTATCTGCCTCCCCCTTTTCTTCACGGAGAATGATTTTAGATTTACCCGGGGGGGGGGGGTAAAACTAAAATCCGTCGCCGTTATTATATGAATGGATAGGCATATTTTTAACATATCTTTTAAACTATGTATTAAAATGGCAAGCTGGAGTTGTATCATAAGCGTAGCCATGAACTCGAAAAGAGGAATGGTCGATTGCTGAATTTCATTTTCCAATATGAGCCCCTTTCAAGAAATATTGCATTTTTTCACCATCGGGGTACGAGCGAAGTTGTGTCCCCCAGCTCTGCCTACTCCACTGAATTTTATACATTCTCCGTGATTTAAAATATGTCTAATAACATAACTACACTATTTTTGCTTTTGTTTTAAATATTGAAATATTCATTTTACAATAATCTGAGTTTAAACATTCGAAAGTAACCTAATTTATGATCGCTTTCATGTGTGAATAAAACTTTCCGCCATCTATTTCTGTATTGTACCATTAAATAGTTGCAAATGCACATTAAGCATTAACCTTCCGTAATTTCGAGCCAGCTGTATTTTTTTTTTACCTGTTTAAATATCGCTGTAAAAACTATTCGTTTTAATTAAAAAGTCTATGAGAACTTCGCAACAGGGGACCCCCAATGTGGCCTCCGTCGGTCGATGCTCTCCTCCCTCTCGTACTGCTTCACCGTCCCCATACACTAAGCCAAGCCAAGCCAAGACGCTTAATTACGGGGTGCCTGTACCTCATGGCACACAACTGCACATCTAATTTGTAGCAAAGTCCTTTTGTTAGAGCGATTTTGCAGTTAACTAATGCACTCAGCTCTGAAGAGGGTAGTCACTTGCTGCAGCATAGATGGGATGGAGACTCTGTCTTGGAAGGCTGATCCGGCAAGTAGGTAGTAAAGGGAAGAGGGGGGAGGGGCTAGGACAAGGGCCAATCAGAATGATTGGACTGGAGTTAAAATATATACATTCAGTTTAGGACTGATTTACATTTAAAGAAAGAGTACTATAAGTACAGTAATTACAGTTCACAAATAGAATTTTAAGAATTAATAATTTACAGTTTTACTTTAAAGTTAAAATTTTTTCCCCGAAAGTTTTCCTCAAAGGAGGCACAAGACTCTTTTCCCTCAACAAAAAATTACACTTAAGTTTACAAATTTGAATAAACTGCAGATGGTGTGCAGAGTATGTTTTTCTTGTAGAAATTTTGAGTGAAAAGTCCAATACACTCTGCAATGCCAGAGATTTTTAAGTGCATTACAAGTGTATTTTTGTACAGAATAGATGAAGACACTAGGATATAATAAATGAATGTGGACGAGAGTACCGTACACACGCAACTCGAGTGGCAAATGCTAGCTGCTAGCCGTACTATTTGGCCTGTGGCAGGGCCGTGAAGGAAGAGTCGAAAAGCGCTAAGTCCTTGAATTGGAGTGGCGCCATCTATCTTCGATCAGAGAAGGGAGTTGAAAAACTAGGAGACACCTGTTTGAGGGACTAGGTATCAATGCTTTTTCCAATCGGTCTCGTCAGAGCCAAAAAGAATGTGTCGAGGCATGCGCTTCCTAAGGTAGGAAGGCGCGATCGGATCATAGATCCGGTCAACGTCTCTCATACAAGGTCTACTGGAGTTTTTCTTGTAGAAATTTTGAGTGAAAAGTCCAATACACTCTGCAATGCCAGAGATTTTTAAGTCGTGATGTATTACCTCATTCTGGACGTATCTAGGAGCATTGACGATGCATCGCAAGACTTTATTTTGAAAAATTTGCAATCTCCTAATGCAGCTCTTTGCAGCCTTCCCCCATACTGGGCAGGCATACAAAAAGCTAGGTACGATGATTTGTTTGTAAATAATCAGCTTGTTTTCCAGGGAAAGGTGGGATTTCCTACCGAGAAGGGGCAGAAGGGCTCTGTAAGTTTTGCCTGTAGATTCAATTTTATTTTTGATGTGCTCTCCATAAGTCATATGGGAGTCCAAGGTGACGCCCAAATACTTAGCAGAGTGGGAGAAAGGGATAGGTTCGTTGTAGATGTTTAATACAAAATTATGATTGTCTTCTCGGTAGTTAGGTTTGAAAATGACAACTTCACTTTTGGTCGCTTTAATTTTGATTCTCCAGGTCGTGAGTCAGTGCTCAAGGCTATTCTTAATGTAACTCTGCAATGTGTTTATTGAGTTTTGTGGTGAGCGACTACGAGCGATAAGCGCTGTGTCATCCGCGAAGATGGTCAGTTTGACTTGAGGTATGCTCTCATACACTAAGAGGAACAGGGTATCTCCCGATAATTTCATCCTCCTAGATTAATACCTGCTGCACGTCATTTTAAAGGGCTTGAAAAACAATCTTTCGATTGATACCGAGTTTGATAATACCCCCCCCCCTCCCCCACCGAAGGGAGGCTAATAACGTCACGAATACAAAAATTATATCGCGACTATTTTCACTACAATTATTCAACTTATTAAGTTTCGTGATCATTGAATCATAAATAACCCATTTATGCATAATTATGTCGCATTTTGTCCTATGCTGCCATGTTAAGAACATATAAAATTTCGAATCAATTTCGAAGTTTTCGTTCGAATTTTAAAAAAATTCTATCTTGTTCCAGATTTTTCATTAACACGGCCGAATATAAAGTTTCGTGGAAATATATTTCTAATTTGTGGCAGCTATCGCGTGTACACCATAAATCGACCACAGGCGGACGTCACTTCCAAAATAGTCAAAAAGTGTTCAGGCGGTCTTTAAACATATATTAGCATCAAAATCTCGAAATCGAAAATTTGCGTTAAAACAATGCTGTTACGAAACGTATCCTTAATACAAGAACGCAGAATACAAGAATCCTACGAGAACGCAGAATACAAAAATACGTATAATACAGAACGCAGAATATAAGAATACGTATAATACAGAACGCAGAATATACGTATTATATTACGCAGATTATATACGTATTATATTACGCAGATTATTATATTATTACGCAGATTATTATATTATTAGATTACGTATTATATTACGCAGATTATGTATTGTATTACGTAGATTATGTATTATATTACGCAGATTATTATATTATTAGATTATGCAGAGATTATATACGTATTACATTACGCAGCATATACGTATAATACAGAACGCAGAATACAAGAATACATATCCTCTAGAATACAAGAACGCAGGATACAAGAACAAGTCCAAGTTTCTGGATAACTGACGTTTATTCGCAGGCACAAAGTAAACAGGAACAATATACAACCAAACAGCGCTTAAATGCTCCACTTATTTCACAAAATAACTGATGCTATTCACAGAATGTTGACGAAAGTAAGTTCACAAAACAGCAGCTACTATTCTCAAAACATGGGCAAAAATCACAGTTCAGTGTATCATTTGTCAACTCCACTTCAACGGAGGGGTGAGTCCTTTATATAGTCTATCCATAGAGACTTCTGGAAATATCTATGTCTCAAAGAATAATCGTTCTATCGAAAAGTTTCGGGAGCATTCCGGAAGTCGCTAAATGTCGCCAAATTGGCGAAAAATTACCAAATCTGGAAACCCTTTTTCTAACTTGGAAATCCTGGAAACCCTGGCCTCACGTCATGTTGAAGTCACGCACTGCATTTTCTTCGCGTGACTTTCGAGACAGACGAAAGAGGAGGCGCGAAACAGAACATTGCGCGTTCGCAACAGTATGCATGAAAATGTTGTTTATTTCTGCATTCTTGAATAAGACAGCCATTCCCCAATAACCCTATTGCGTCAAATACATGTGACATTTCTATTGCCTATTCCTACTTATTAAACAATACTCTACAGCTTTGAAATTGGCTTTATTCGTCTATCTCGCTTTGTTGCCGAGACCGTCCATGAACCTTTTAAAGTCTACGTTAGGGGGCACTGCAATCACTTTCATTCGATCGGGCATGGTCACTTTACTATTGATAGACCTAAGGTGTACACTCACGGGTCTTTCCTTACATAGTTATAGGGGTGCTCAAAGGCTTTTCTGAGAACACTGTCTAGTGAGTTAAATGCTATTCATTAAAAATAAAATTGCTATAATAAACTAATACAATACTCTAATAAAATTGCCATAATAAACTAATGCAATGCTCTAATAAAATTGCTCTAATAAATTGCTCTAATAAATTGCTCTAATAAACCAATAGTGAGTTCAAATAAACCAATTTCTATCATTAAAATTCAGAATTATATTATTGTTTTATTTATGTACAGTTTTATTTATATTTCAATTAAAAAACATTCTATAAATTGCTATTCAAAAGGAATTCTGTTGCTATAGAAACCATCAAATCCAGTGTTTCTTTCAGGACTTTTTGGCCGGAGGGGGGGGGGGGGCGATTGGAATTTTTTTGGAGGGCAAGTTTTCTATTTGCCCTATATAAATATATCTAAATACTGTGTCATATAAATAGGAATTAGATTATCATAAAATGTGTCCAGGAGGTATGCCTGAAAGAAGCACTGCTAATCAATGCACGCTTATTGGCGTGTGAAGATAAAACTGTATAAATTACCGGTTATAATATATGCAGCATATTTAAGCTGGCCTTATCAGAAGACTTTCTTAACTGGAATATTTTTTTTTTCATCCCAGAAAGGCCTGAAGAACACCTTTGATGAATCTATACTCGCAGCCCTCAATCCACCTCAGCGCAAGAAAAAACCCAGACGATGTGCACTCCTGTAGACAAAGATATTATACACTGAAGACAACGTATGCAGAACCTGCTGTGAGAGTTTCCTGTATTATATATATAGTTATGAAATTAAGTTTATAATGCATATTATTCAATAAAATATTTTTAATTCTTTATTGTGCATCAAAAATTTCTATCGCTATTCAGACGCATTTTTTTAACCTATTAATTTGGTATCGTTGGAAAGATATATTTATCTCGGAATTGCTCCACGAGTAGAAGAAGAAAGAGAGTTCTGCAACATTCGGAGGACGTAAAGAGCTGCTTTAACATGGGGACCCCCCCATGGGGACCACCCCCAAGGCCATAAAATGAGTGCATCAACAGAGGAAGTATTCAAGAGCTAAGCTTTAGCATGGGGAGGTCCTCAGAAGCCGGCACAGTAACGGTCCCATAGAATGTACATGGATAGAAGGATGATGTCACAGAAGAGGGCGGAGTTCAAACTCATTTTACGTACGGAATATTGTTCTCTCATTCATTTTAGTAGTAGTAGTAGTCTATTCAATATATGTAGGTATTTTAGTAAAAGATAATATTTTTAAATGTAGCCCCCACCACTATACCTGATGCGCATGCGTACCTCGACAACCTGGAGGATGTGAATAATTTCAGTATTATAATATTAGTTACAAAAAATAATTTTTTTTTAAAGATTATCCCCAACACCACCCGATGCAATAAATGCACCGCGACAATCTCTATTTTTTTTTTTTTTTTTTTTTTTTATTTTAAAATACCCGTAAGCAAAGCTTGTAATACCGTTCTCATTAATTTGAGTATTATAATATTAGTTACAAAAAAAAGTAATTTTTTTAAAAGATTGCTCCCACCAGCACGCGATGCATAAATGCACCGCGACAGTCTCCATTTTTTCTATTTTTTTATTTTAAAATGCCCATAAGCATAGCTTGCAATACCCGTTCTCATTAATTTCAGTAATATAATATTAGTTACAAAAAAATTAATTTTTTTAAAAGATTGGCCCCACCACCAGGCGATGCATAAATGCAACGCAACAGTCTTTATTTTTTCTATTTTTTAAATTTTTTATTTTAAAATGCCCGTAAGCATAGCTTGTAATACCGTTCTCATTAATTTCAGTATTATAATATTAGTTACAAAAAAAGTAATTTTTTCAAAAGATTGTCCCCACCACCACGCGATGCATAAATGCACCGCGACAGTCTCTATTTTTTCTATTTTTTTTTTATTTTTTTATTTTAAAATGCCCGTAAGCATAGCTTGTAATACCGTTCTCATTAATTTCAGTATTATAATATTAGTTACAAAAAAAGTAATTTTTTAAAAGATTGTCCCCACCACCACGCGATGCATAAATGCACCGCGACAGTCTCTATTTTTTCTATTTTTTTTATTTTTTTATTTTAAAATACCCGTAAGCAAAGTTTGTAATGCCATTCTCATGTAAATATCTTCTATCATCAATAGGCGACAATGCCACCTTGTTCTAGCATACTGTGAATAGTTTATGATTGCAGCTATCGATTCTAATCTGTTCTTCCATGGTAAGTCTAATATTCAACAAGCACTGCCTACAATTACTGTGCATAATTTTCCGTGCTACCACATGCGTTAAAACGCTTTTAGCTCTTTTCTTTTCTCCAGCAGATGATACAGGTAGAATAAAGTACATCTTAGGTTTAAGTCCTATGAACTCTTGAATATGGGGGTTGAATTCAGTTCATCCTTAAAAAAACTAATACTTTTTTTCATTTTCATCACTGAAGAGAGGATGGTCCTTGGGGTAGTCAGAAAAATCATAGAGATGTTTATGTTGGCTCATATCTACATAAATATCAGAAGTTTGTATTTCATAAGCCAATGAATCAGTATCAGTGAAGAGAAGTGAAGCTTTTTCGCCGTATTTATTCTTTATGTGATTATATTGAAAGTCGTACATTAGTAGCTTGGACAACCCCAGGATAGCAAAACCAACGCATATTGGCCGATTCATTAAACTGTAACTCTTTACACGTTCGATACCCACCAGATCTTCACAAAAAATCCTGCTAGCTCTATAAGCTGGAGACGCTACCATCTTCAGGGCTCGCTTTGAAGGATTCACTAACTCAATATTCTCTCGATTTCGAAGATTCTCCATCGTTTTCCCAAACACAGCGTTATTAAGCAATTTGAAGAAATTTTTCTCAAAATTAGTCTTCGCCAACTTTCTCTTTTCTGTATTGAATTGGATGTATTTCTCCAACCAGGGCTTCTGATTAAATTTTAAGGCCTTGTGAATTTTCTTGTGTCTTAAACCTAATAATAGGTATAGTTGAAGGCTGCGATAGTGAATAATATAATGTTTCTTATCATGTAGATTGGGTACAAACTTCGTAGTACTAACGAAATGGCCATGATGTAACTGTTGAACCAGGCGTTTAGCGTATGGGGAGAGCATTTCTCGCTCAATCTTTACCTTTCAGTGGCCATGGAATATTCATTATGATAATCATTTAAAGATTCAGGATACTCCAGATAGCATATTTTCATCTGTGAGAAGTTCTAGGGTTTTTCTCAGTCATTTTCAAGGATGCCTGCCAGACCAGTCTTGACGAGGTCATAAGATGCGCACAATCTGTACTATAATGGGATAAGCATAGTTTTCGAAAATTTTCGAATACATCAGCTAATAGTTGAACTATACATCAGCTAATAATAGAACACAAGTTGAATCTCATTCTCATAGTTTTGGTAATGTGTCACTCGATGTTGTTGACCTTCACTGGATATATTGTATTTGTGTGCCAGTAGACACCACACCAGGCATTTCTCGTCTTCATTTCGAATGTTCAGCAAAGCTTTCCTGGCAACCAGTTTTGATGACAGGGGTATATAGCTAGAAGCTGCAAGGGGTTTGTACTTTGCACTGAAAATATCCATCTTTCGCATGTTTTCTAAAGTCCATCGTAAAGTCCATCTTCGACTCGTAAACTCTTCCAAAGACTTCAAAATTTTTGAAAAAGACTCTTCAATATTGTCTGGAAGGGTATCCTTACGAAGTTCTGTTACAACATCTGTTCTAAAATATGAGCTCGATACCACTTTGCCATTCGCAATGTTGCGAATGAATTGCATATCCGCAATAAGATACCACTTGATAGATCTGTGTTCACCAAGTTCATCTTTTAATATCTGTAATAGCTGAGGGCGAATCTCGTCAAAACACAGCATAAGATCCCCCTCTACCTCTTCAGTGGCCTCCAGAGTGTGCACAGAGAATACATCTAAAGCCTTCTTTACTTTAATTTTGCGACGTTTATTACATGTTGAGGCTAAACCAGAGGCTTTTCTCTGTTTAGATCCATGTTCTATACGCTGGTGATGCAGTGCATCACTTTTCTCACTGAATATAAGTTCACAATGCTTGCACTTTATGCCGTCACACAGATGAAGTATCAGATGGCGTTTCATGTTATCTTTTCTGGTAAACTTTAAAGAGCACTGGGTACACTCAAAAACTTGAACGGCAGTATGTATGTTCGCATGTCTAGCTAAGTCTTTCTTATAGACAAATGCACGCTCGCACACGTTACATTGATAATTCAATGCAATATCAGAATGAATCTTCATTTGCCGCACTAAATTCCTCTTCTTCGTGAAACTCTTCGCGCAAGTAAGACATACCTGTGAAAGATAAAATACAAGACTTTGATATAAACACACCATTTTCCATAGCAATGTAATAAATTTTAATCGCACATATAAAGTAATAATAGGTTCCTTACACTATTCTGATAGGAATCATACCAAACTTGTTAATAAACACTAAGTAATAGCTCTTCATAGATACTAAAACCTCAACAAATTACATTAAATTCATAAAAGTCTTAATTATATAAAATAATGAAGCTGTTACACATCATAAAAATACGAAGTTTAATAAAATGGGAGAATAAAATCATATTAAAACAAATACCTACATGTCCAATCCTGTTTAAAGATGTTGCATCAGGCACAGGATCATCAATAACGGTAGGTGTAGTACCTCCAATATTAGTAGCTAAAGCAGACATGGCAATAGAAAAGAGAGAGAACTCGAAACACAACCTAGCGACACGAAATTTTGGTCTAGAATGATCAAATTACAGTCTGAAGGCTACCCACATCCCTTCCACGTTAAGGTTATATCACGGTTACCATTAAACCGGGTATAAGTTATCATAATTATACACACTTCCCCCATTAAAATAGACGAACTGTTCATAATCGTAATCGATAGTGTGCTTTTAATAATCGTAATCGTTACATTAAATAAATTATCCTAGGATTAAAACTCATTAGGTTATCTTAAAGTCCCGTCACATCTTAAAAAATAGATTTTAATGAAATAATTCCCTCCCGATCTTTAAAATTAATTAAGTAGAAAATCCTTTTTACACGTAAATAATCCCCATTCTCTCCTAACATAGGGAAAACACTCATTAAAAATCCCTACACACTCACTGAAAATCAATGTAACTTACAAAATCCCCTTCTAAGCGAGTCCCTAATCATAAATGTTTACACTAAGTTTATAAAACAAAATTTCTTTGTAGAGAAATATATCTTTGAACCCGCAACCCTTACGCAATACAGCAACGTACCCTCCCTTGCAAGCGTTAGAACATTGAATTTAATAGCCCTCCGAAGGACACTCAACCCTTCAAGGTTGCCCTCTTGCCCCCTTCCTAGCACACGAGAAACCGGTAATTACCATCATTGCTATATAAATAGAGTGTATGAGTATAGAGTGTATGAGTAGTGTATTTAGAGTGTATGAGTAGTGTATTTAGAGTGTATGAGTTGTATATATGCATAATATACAACTCATACACTCTGAACATATAATATACAACTCATACACTCTGAACATATCTCTTCCCGGCCGTCCAAATAGTTGCTCTTAGTCCTCTGGACGAGTCGGACGGTCTGGGTCTTCAACTCTGAACATATCCCTGAACATCTAGAACCCGTAAAAAACATGCATCTCCATTCCAACGCACGTCCAAATACCCGTAATTCTATACGAAAATACCCGTAATTCTACACGAAAACACCCGTAATTCTTCACGAAAACATTCTTTACAGGGATTCTTAAAATGGGCGTAAAAATCATAAAATTCACCCAGAAGCTAGTTAAAACCCTCAAATTACTCAAATTTATTCTCTAGATATGCTATATATCCATTTATAGCCATAAAAAAGTGAATAATTATTTGAGGGTACAACTAGGTACTAATTAGGAATACGTCTCGCTTGCTGGGACATATAACTAAGCATAATGGAGCCCAATATGTGTGTTATAGATGTTTACAGCGTTACAGTAGAGATGATCTTCTACAAGATCATGCTCAATATTGCAAAGAGCATGCACCACAGCGCATCAAAATGCCACCTGCAGATCAGAAATATCTTCAATTTACGAACAAACAGTACCAGCTTTCTATCCCTTTCATAATTTATGCTGACTTTGAGGGCCTGATCGTTAAAGAGGATACTATTAAGCCATCAAATAGCAGATCCTACACACATGGACTGGCGATTCATGAGTCTTGTGGATATACTTATGTTATCATAGGACCTGATGGAAAGTGTATGAAACAAGCTACTGTGTATCGTGGTGCCGATAATGTGAGTCATTTCCTCAAGAACTTGATAACAGAAAAACAGTATCTTGAAGAGAAATTTTATATTAAACCACTGCAAATGACTTAGGAAAATGAAATTGACTTTAAGAGAGCTACTTATTGTAATGTGTGTCATCGTGAATCATCGTGAACGGAAAACAGATAGTGTGCGTGATCACAATCACGTGACTGGAGCCTACAGAGGTGCCCTGCATAATGCCTGTAATCTTAACTATAGACAAACTACAAATATTCCTGCAGTGTTTCATAATTTATAAAATTATGATGTTCATAATATTATGCTGAGTCTTAGGAAATTGCAAGATCATGAAATCGGTGTGATTGCCACTAATATCGAAAAATATGTCAGATTTCAAAGAAAGAGGGACCCTGTGTCTACTTAAATTTATTGATAGTCTGCAGTTTCTGAATCTCCTCTGGAAAAGCTAGTTTCCAATTTAGACTTGGGTGAATTTCATATTCTAAGAGAACATTTCCCTGATGCAGTACAGCAGGATACTCTTCTTAGGAAATGCGTATACCCGTATAGTTAGTTATATGAGATCCTTTCAAAAATTCGATGAAGATGTACTAGCCCCACCTTCTGCATTTCATAATGATATTAAGGGTGAAGATATTAAGTGATAATTAAGTGATAAGTGATTATATTAAGAAGGTGAAGATATTAAGTGATAAACAGATAAAGTGAATTGAAGATATTAAGGGTGAAGGTATTAGTGAAGATTATCGACATGCACAGACTGTATGGAATGCCTTCAATATAAGGAATTTAGGAGAATATTACGACCTGTCTGTGAAAACGGATGTCCTACTATTAGCTGATGTATTCGAAAATTTTCGAAAACTATGCTAATCCTATTATAGTATAGATTGAGCGCATCTTATGACCTCGCCAGCACTAGCCTGGCAGGCATCCTTGAAAATGACTGAGCAAACCCTAGAACTTCTCACAGATGAAAATATGCTACTGTTCATAGAAAGTGGAATTCGAGGCAGCATATATATGTATGATTACCCAGCGTAGATCTGAGGCTAATAATCCTTATTTGGAAAATTATGACTCTACAAGCCTGATAAACACATCTATGTTGACGCCAATAACCTATATGGCTGGGCTATGTCTCAACCACTACTCTATGGTGTGTTTGAATGGATACCTTAGAGAATTTGAATGACCCGTGGATAATGAGTCTAAAGGATAATGCTCAAGAAGGATTTATATTTGAAGTGAATCTGGAGAGAGTATCCTGAATCCTTACATGATTATCATAATGAGTATACCCTGGCCCCTGAGAAAGTAAAGATTGAGCCAGAAATGCTTTCCCCATACACTAAACGGCTGGCTCAACAGTTACGTCATGGTCATTTCGTTAGTACTACGAAGTTGGTACCCAATCTACATGATAAGAAACATTATATTGTTCACTATCGCTGCCTTCAACTATACCTATCATTAGGTCTAAGACTCACGAAAATTCACAAGGCCTTAAAATTTAATCAGAAGCCCTGGTTGGAGAAATACATCCAATTCAATACAGAAAAGATAAAGTTGGAGAAGACTAATTTTGAGAAAGATTTCTTCAAATGGCTTAATAACGCTATGTTTGGAAAAACGATGGAGAATCTTCGAAATCGAGAGAATATTGAGTTAGTGAATTCTTCAAAGCGAGCCCTGAAGATTGTAGCATCCCCAGCTTATAGAGCTAGCAGGATTTTTTGTGAAGAGCTGGTGGGTATCGAACGTGTAAAGAGTTACATTTTAATGAATCGGCCTATAAGCGTTGGTTTTGCTATGCTGGAGTTGTCCAAGCTACTAATGTACGACTTTCATTATAATCACATAAAGAATCAATACGGCGAAAAAGCTTCACTTCTCTTCGCTGATACTGATTCATTGGCTTATGGAATACAAATTACTGATATTTATGAAGATATGGGTCAGCATAAACATCTCTATATTTTTTTGACTACCCCACGGACCATCCTCTCTTCAGTGATGAAAATAAAAAACGTATTGTGGTTACTTTAAGGATGAACTGAATTCAACCCCCATTCAAGAGTTCATAGGACTTAGACCTAAGATGTCTATTCTATCATCTGCTGGAGAAAAGAGAAGAGCTAAAGACATTTTTACGCATGTGGTAGCACGGAAAATTACTCAGAGTGATTATAGACAATGTCTGCTGAATGTTAGACCTACCATTTAAGAACATATTACAATTGATAGCTGTAATCATAAACTATTCACTGTATGCCAGAACAAGGTGACTTTGTCGCCTATTGACGATAAAAGATATTTACATGAGAATGGCACTACAATCTATGATTACGGGCATTTTAAAATAATTAAAAAAAAAATAGAAAAAATAGAGATTGTCGCGGTGCATTCATGCATCGGGTGGTGGTGGGGACAATCTTTTAAAAAAATTACTTTTTCTTGTAAGTAATATTATAATACTGAAATTAATGAGAACGGCATTACAAGCTATGCTTAAGGGTATTTTAAAATAAAAAAAATAAAAAATAATAAATGGAGATATTCGAGGTGCATTTATGCATCGGGTGGTGGTGGGGACAATCTTTAAAAAAGAAAAAACTCTTTGTAATTAATATTATAATACTGAAATTATTCATATCTTCGAGGTTGTCGCTGTGCGCATGAGCATCAGATGGTGGTCGGGACAACCTTTAAAAAATATTATCTTTTACTAAAATACCTACATATATTCAATAGACTACTACTACTACTAAAATGAATGAGAGAACAAAATACTCCAACTTAACATAAGCTTGAACTCCGCTCTCTTCTGTGACATCATCCTTCTATCCATATATATTCTAAGGGACCGTTACTGTGCCGGCTTCTGAGGACCTCCCCATGTTAAAACTTAGCTCTTGAATACTTCCTCTGTTGATGCACTCATTTTATGGCCTCAGAGGGTCCCCATGTTAAAATATAGCTCTTTACTTCCTCCGAATGTTGCAGAACTCTCTTTCTTCTTCTACTTCCACGTGTTAAATTTCTTCCATAAAATAAATCATTTCGGTTTTTAAGAGGGAAATTTAGCACTTGGGTAATGTTTAAAATCCTGCTATCGTGCAGGTTTTGCATCAAAAATTTCGATCGCTCCTCAAACACATTAAATATCTTTAAAACCTATAAATTTGATATCGATGGAAATAAATAAATAAATAAATAATAAAATAAATAAATAAATTTAGTGTTGTTGGAAAGTTATTTAAATGCAACAAATATGCTTTAATTGTTACATTTATTCAAAACATATTTTATTAATAAATAAATAAAATATTTTTGGTTCAATAAGAGGAAATCTGAGTACATAGGTAATGTTCAATATCTGGTTTTCGAGCTTATTGTGTATCAAAAATTTCGAACTTTATTCAAAGGCATGTGGTTTTTTCTAAAATCTATGAATTTGGTTTCCTTGAAAATATATTCATCACAAAATTACTTAAAGTATTAAATTTACTCCAAAAATTAAGTTATTTTGGTTTTATAAGAGAAAATTTGAACACTCGGTAAAATATTCCCTTTTTCGTGAATCACTGTAAAACATTTACAAGCATGTTACTGAAAGTTTCAGGGGAATCAGCTGTCCGTAATGGGGAGTAAGGTTCCTGATAGTTATGATAATATATATATATAAATATATATATATATATATATATATAAATAAATATATATATATATATATATATATATATATATATATATATATATATATAATTTACAAATGTAAAGTATTCTGAGGTAGCTACATGAAAAAAATTTCTCATACGTAAAATATGCAAACATGGCGCTAAGCTGCCCATGTACACATTTACAAATATATTTTCCAAAAAGAATACCTAAGTACAGAAAAGCAAAAGATGAATGTGAAAAACGAAAAGTATCACAAGTGGCCGGGGGGAGTTGTGACCCCCACTCTCCGGTTAAGCAATGCTTTATGCCATGGCGACACTCCCGGAAGCCGATACTTATACATGGAATGGCCTTAATACCATCAATTACCGAACAGCAAAAACCCACAGCAAAAATTCAAAAATACAATTTGGATGACACACGAAAAAACTATTCAATTCACTCATTGTGCCTACAAATGAACGTGCCGATATAACCCGTCTCAACAAATTCCAAAAATCTTACCAAAACTGTCCGATGTATAAAACTCCAACTTGTAGTCCACTTCACAAACAACCATACTCAATACTCGCGAGTCGTCGCTATTCAATGACAATGTTTCAACTGTTTAAATATTTGCCCTTACATTCAGTTACAGTTAACCCAGTGAATTCTGAAAGTATTTTAATTACAAAACCCATGGGGTAACCGTGTTTTACAGCTTCATTTATAAACTCTGTATCGTGATGCTTTTGATCATACTCTCTACTATTCAATCGTTTATTTCTAGTTAATTGGTTAATGATAATATTACGAAAAACATTTTTATGTAAATTACTTGACCAAGGTGTAATAAAGTTTATTTTAAATTTAGAATCTTTTCTTTTATCAAAAATTCTGAAATAAGTTTTATTATTATCTTTAACTATACATAAGTCCAAATAATTTAAACTTTCATCTGAATTGCTAGGAGTTTCTATTAGGTTTAAAGTTTGTGGATAAAAACTAAAATCTATTTTGAAATCTGCAACACTACAACTCAAAATCACATCATCGACGTATCTCATGTAGACCATTTCATTTAATATATGGGTACCTGTTTCATACTTATCGAGATAGATGTCTGCTAGAACCGAAGAACAACTTCCCCCCATTGGGATACCTTTAATCTGCTTGTAATAGCCTATACCGTTGTATAGTACTGTCTCGAAAAGTACCAGTCTCACCAATGCTGTATACCTAATCAGCGACATCAATAAATGCAATTTATGTGTATAGTATAATTCTATCACTATGTTAAATTGCATTTATTGATGTCGCTGACTAGGTATACAGCATTGGTGAGACTGGTACTTTTCGAGACAGTACTATACAACGGTATAGGCTATTACAAGCAGATTAAAGGTATCCCAATGGGGGGAAGTTGTTCTTCGGTTCTAGCAGACATTTATCTCGATAAGTATGAAACAGGTACCCATATATTAAATAAAATGGTCTACATGAGATACGTCGATGATGCGATTTTGAGTTGTAGTGTTGCAGATTTCAAAATGGATTTTAGTTTTTATCCACAAACTTTAAACCTAATAGAAACTCCTAGCAATTCAGATGAAAGTTTAAATTATTTGGACTTATGTATAGTTAAAGACAATAATAAAACTTATTTCAGAATTTTTGATAAAAGAAAAGATTCTAAATTTAAAATAAACTTTATTACACCTTGGTCAAGTAATTTACATAAAAATGTTTTTCGTAATATTATCATTAACCAATTAACTAGAAATAAACGATTGAATAGTAGAGAGTATGATCAAAAGCATCACGATACACAGTTTATAAATGAAGCTGTAAAACACGGTTACCCCATGGGTTTTGTAATTAAAATACTTTCAGAATTCACTGGGTTAACTGTAACTGAATGTAAGGGCAAATATTTAAACAGTTGAAACATTGTTTTCCCCTTGGGACAGAAGGCGGAGTGCCAAGTCCCATCCTCTACACTCTAGGAGAGTGTGGTAGTTAGTTAGTTAGTTGAAACATTGTCATTGAATAGCGACGACTCGCGAGTATTGAGTATGGTTGTTTGTGAAGTGGACTACAAGTTGGAGTTTTATACATCGGACAGTTTTGGTAAGATTTTTGGAATTTGTTGAGACGGGTTATATCGGCACGTTCATTTGTAGGCACAATGAGTGAATTGAATAGTTTTTTCGTGTGTCATCCAAATTGTATTTTTGAATTTTTGCTGTGGGTTTTTGCTGTTCGGTAATTGATGGTATTAAGGCCATTCCATGTATAAGTATCGGCTTCCGGGAGTGTCGCCATGGCATAAAGCATTGCTTAACCGGAGAGTGGGGGTCACAACTCCTCCGGCCACTTGTGATACTTTTCGTTTTTCACATTCATCTTTTGCTTTTCTGTACTTAGGTATTCTTTTTGGAAAATATATATATATATATATATATATATATGTATATATATATATATGTATATATATATATATATATATATATATATATATATATATATATATACATATATATATATATATACATATATATATATACACACATATATATATATATATATATATATATATATATATATATATATATATATATATATATATATATATATATATATATATATATATATATATATATATATATATATATATATATATATATATATATATATATATATATATATATATATAACGCTTCGGCAGACGATAATTAACTGAATTTTTCAAAAATGAAGCTGGAATTTTCATGAACTTTTTCCTGCATCGCTGTAAAACATTTCCAAGCATGTTACTGTAAGTTTCAGGGAAATCAGCTGTCCGTAATGGCAGACGATAATTAAATGAATATTTCAAAAATGATGCTGGAATTTTCATGAACTTTTTCGTGCATCGCTGTAAAACATTTGCAAGCATGTTACTGAAAGTTTCAGGGAAATCAGCTGTCCGTAATGGCAGACGATAATTAAATGAATATTTCAAAAATGAAGCTGGAATTTTCATGAACTTTTTCGTGCATCGCTGTAAAACATTTCCAAGCATGTTACTGTAAGTTTCAGAGAAATCAGCTGTCCGTAATGGCAGACGATAATTAAATGAATATTTCAGAAATGAAGCTGGAATTTTCATGAACTTTTTCGTGCATCGCTGTAAAACATTTGCAAGCATGTTACTGAAAGTTTCAGGGAAATCAGCTGTCCGTAATGGCAGCCGATAATTAAATGAATATTTCAAAAATGAAGCTGGAATTTTCATGAACTTTTTCGTGCATCGCTGTAAATCATTTGCAAGCATGTTACTGAATGTTTTAGGGTAATCGGCTGTCCGTAATGGGAAGTAATATTCCTGATAGTTATGATAATATATATATATATATATATATATATAAAATCTAAGTAATATTAACATCACCATAGAAGCAAATTCCCGGACATAATGCCGATAAGAGAAGAAAACAACACCAGCCCAAATTCGATGATTATATATATATATTACTATTTTTGAAAGTCTCCATACATATTATGTATCGTTCAAATGTATTCATTCCGGTGCCCACTCGCATTGACGAAGTGAGGTGAAATGCTCAGTCGCTTGTTCAACTTACACGCGGTGGCAATGCTTGTGAGTTCATATTATTTTTCTGATTTGTAATTCAATTGATTTATTTTTCTCCTTCCACTAGCCAGTAGACAGTTCCAATGGTGTCTATAGTTAAATACTATCGCCATTGTCAGAAACTGGCTATTCTATCGGTTTTAATTCGAATTGTATGGCTGTCCTGATGAGAATGCAATTTCGAACTAACCCCCCTTTTTGTGTAGTTTCAATTGATTGTTCTCTATGTCTTAATCTTTTATCTTGTGCTAATTATTATTGCCTTTTCTCATTTTTGCCGTGTTTTATTTTTATTTTTATTTATATTTATATACTTTTACTTGTGAATTTTGTATCCTAATATTCTTCTCATCCCCCTTTACCATTGTAGTGATATGTTACCTTCTATCTTTATCCTTAGTCTTGGTCTATAGTTACTCATTTGTAACAGATATGCTAGTGATGGTTTTTTTTGTACATACAGTAGTTTATGCGTAATTTTCGATTAAAATCTTTCAATTTTTATATATATATATATATATATAAAGCTTCGGCAGACGATAATTAACTGAATATTTCAAAAATGAAGCTGCAATTTTCATAAACGCCTGTAATTGCAACTTTTCTGATAGTTTGCCGAAATTGTCAACAAAGTATTTGAAAAAAACGAGCAACGGTTCCAATGTGTTTTACAGCGATATTATGCATGAAAATTTTTTATTTCTATTTGGACGCATTTAATATTTAAAAAAATTATAGATTTGGTATCGTTAAAAAATATTTGTCATGAAAATGCTCTACGTGGGAAATTTTCTCCATATAATAATTTATTTGGGTTTTATAAGACATAATATAAGCAGTCGGTAAAATGTTTCCTTTCTCGTGCATCACCAAAAATTTCGATCGTTATTCAAAGGCATTTAATATTTACTAAAACCTGTAAATTTGGTGCAGGTCGAAAGATATTTATCTCAAAATTGCTCTAGGTGTTAAATTTCCTCCATGATATAATTTATTTCGGTTTTATACGAGGAAGTCTAAGAACTTGTGTAATGTTCAAAATCCCTTTATCATTCATAATGTTCATCAAAAATTTCAATCACCATTGAAGGAAATTTAATATTTACTATTCTTTATTTTAATTTTATAAGAAAAAACTTGAGAATTTGTGTAATGTTCAAATGTTCAAAATCCCTTTTTCGTGCATATTGTTCATCAAAAATTTAGATCGCTACTTGGAGATACTATTATTCAAAATCCATAAATTTGGTATCGTTAGAAAGATATTTTATCTGAAAATTTCCAACGTGTTAAACTTCCACCATAAAAATATTTATTACGTTTTTGTGTGGGGGAAATCTGAGCCCTTGAGTAAAACTCAAAATATCGTTTTATGGCATGTTGTGCATCAAATACTTTGATTTCTATTCAGGGGCATTTATAAAAAATCTGATGTGGGCAGCACATGACTTTCCTTATATAATGTAATGAATTTACTACTTTTACAGTAAAAAAATAGGTTTTTCTTATAGTAGATACTAATATTCTTTCCAAGATATTGAATTTTCTACAATTAGTCGTCATTTTCATTGATTTAGCATCATTTTTATCCATTTGGCGAGATTTTCATTAATTTGGCAACATTTCAAAAAAGTCGCCAAGTTGGCGACATTCCGCCAAATTCGTCGCCAAAATCTCGCCAAGCGTTATGCACTAAGAAAAAAGTTATTCTTACAGCAGATAAATGACTATTGGCGTTCAAATACAAAAGTATTATTCAAAGAATATTTTTTCATAAATAGAACGAGCTAGATCCACGAGAATGATGTCATTCAATTTATCGCATAGTATTACATATGAAAAGAGAACATGTTTCTCAATAGGAATTTTTTTTTTATGTGACTTTTTCATAATTTTTTGAAAAATGTACAATATCTCGAGAACGGTCCATGTTAGCGTTCTAAAATTTATGCCAATCGTTTTCTAATGAAAAATTACATAAGAAATGTCTATTTACGTAACTTTATTAGCGGATTTGATTTTTTGACGATTTTTTCAAAATTTCATTTGAAAATTTAGGGGGGTTCTGAACATTCGATTCCATATAAAAACAATAGGCTTCCAGTGTTTACGGATTGTGATTTTTGTACCAAATTTGGTTCGAATCGGTCCATTCGTTCGTCAGTTATCGTCTCCACAGACTCACTGATACACACACATACTTTCACACACTCACACACACACACACGCATACACACACACAGACATCACCTCAAAAATGTTTGATTCGTGATCAGGGGTGCTTGAAACGTGCTCTCCCGTCGAAAACTCGAATTCGAATTTTCGACCCCGTCACAATACTTTCCTTATACATTATGTATATAAGGAAAGTAACAAGCGTGTTTGGTATCGTTGAAAATATATTTACCTCAAAATTGCTGGAAATTTATAGGTGAAAATCTGGGAATTTGAGCAGTGTTCAAAATCCCTTTTTCGTCCGTATTTCTCATTAAAGATCTAGATCGCTACTAAGAGGCACATAACATTTTCCAAAACCTGTAAGTGTGGTATCGTTGAAGAGAGACATTAATCAATCCCAAAAATGGCTGCACGTGACATATTACTTTCCTTATATACATAATGTATAAGGAAAGTATTGTGACGGGGTCGAAAATTCGAATTCGAGTTTTCGACGGGAGAGCACGTTTCAAGCATCCCTGATCACGAATCAAACATTTTTGAAGTGATGTCTGTGTGTGTGTATGTGTGTGTGTGTGTGTGTGTGTGTGTGTGTGTGTGTGTGTGTGTGAAAGTATGTGTGTGTGTCAGTGAGTCCGTGGAGACGATAACTGACGAACGACTGGACCGATTCGAACCAAATTTGGTACAAAAATCACAATCCGTAAACACTGGAAGCCTATTGCTTTTATATGCAATCGAATGTTAAGAACCCCCCTAAATTTTCGAATGAAATTTTGAAAAAATCGTCAAAAAATCAAAACCACTAATAAAGTTACGCAAATAGACATTTCTTATGTAGTTTTTCATTAGAAAACGATTGACATAAATTTTAGAACGCTAACATGAACCGTTCTCGAGATATTGTTCATTTTTTAAAAAAAATTATCAAAAAGTCATATAAAAAAAAATCCTATTGAGAAACATGTTCACTTTTCATATGTAATACTATCCGATAAATTGAGTTACATCATTCTCATGGAACTAGCTCATTCCATTCATGAAAAAATATACTTTTAGTAATACTTTTGTGTTTGAACGCCAATAGTCATTTATCTGCTGTAAGAATAACTTATTTCTTAGTGCATAATGCTTGGCGAGATTTTGGCGGAATGTCGCCAACTTGGCGACTTTTTGAAATGTTGCCAAATTAACGAAAATCTCGCCAAATGGATAAAAATGACGACTTATTGTCGAAAATTTAATATCTTGGAAAGAATTTTAGTATCTACTATAAGAAAAACCTACTTTTTTTTACTGTAAATGTAGTAAATTAATTACATTATATAAGGAAAGTCATGTGTTGCCCACATCAGATTTTTTTTACAGTATTATGCACTCTGTGTAAAGTTTTATTCAAATAATATAATTTATTGCGTATTATTACTTTCCTTATATACATAATGTATAAGGAAAGTATTGTAACGGGGTCGAAAATACGAAGTCGAGTTTTCGACGGGAGAGCACGTTTCAAGCATCCCTGATCACGAATCAAACATTTTTGAAGTAATGTCTCTGTGTGTGTTTGTGTGTGTGAAAGTATGTGTGTGTGTGTGTGTGTGTGTGTCAGTGAGTCTGTGGAGACGATAACTGACGAACGAATGGACCGATTCCAACGAAATTTGGTACAAAAATCACAATCCGTAAACACTGGAAGCCTATTGTTTTTATACGCAATCGAATGTTCAGAACCCCCCTAAATTTTCGAACGAAATTTTGAAAAAATCGTTAAAAAATTAAAACCGCTAATAAAGTTACGCAAATAGACATTTCTTATGTAATTTTTCATTAGAAAACGATTGACATAAATTTTAGAACGCTAACATGAACCGTTCTCGAGATATTGCACATTTTAAAAAAAATTATCAAAAAGTTATATTAAATAAAAAATAAAAATATTTCCTATTGAGAAACATGTTCACTTTTCATATATAATACCATGCGATAAATTGGGTGACATCATTCTCGTGGATCTAGCGCGTGCCATTCATGAAACAAGATACTTTGAGTAATACTTTTGTATTTGAACGCCAATAGTCATTTATCTGCTGTAAGAATAACTTATTTCTCCGTTCATAAAGCTTGGCGATATTTTGGCGACGAATTTGGCGGAATGTCGCCAACTTGGCGACATTTTTAATTGTTGCCAAATTAACAAAAATCTCGCCAAATGGATAAAAATGACATTAAATCAATGAAAATGACGACTCATTGACGAAAATTCAACATCTTGGAAATAATATAAATATCTACTATAAAAATAACCTATTTTTTTACTGTAAAAGTAGTAAATTCATTACATTATATAAGGAAAGTCATGTGCTGCCCACATCAGATTTTTTTCTTTTAAATCTATTTTCCTATTTGCCCGTTTTTAGTTTGACATCCTACAATCCGTCAAATTTGATAATCCGGCGCCGCTGAAGTCCTGAACCTGCCGGATTGTCTCAAGTTTACTGTATTTCAAATTACATTATGGATCTATGATCGATTAAGGATGTTTTACTTCCTCCCAATTTTCGGTGTCGCAAATGGCCATCGTGACGAGCATCCCGTGGTCATAAAACTGACACGCAACTCAACATTTTCCGTTTACAGATGTTCCACTAATGCTTGTTTTCTTTGATAGCAAACAGAGTCTTATGATATAGAAAATTAATAAAATATGAGCATCGTTAGTACATCGTCCGCCGTCATCTACAAATCAAATAGGCGTCAATATTTTCAAAGTTTTCTTACTTTCAGCCGGTTAAGTAGCAACTATCTTGAATTTTTTATTTGACAGGGGAAAGTTATTTTTACTCCTTGATACGAAGATGCAGAAATGATGTTATTTTTTTTATGTGTTTCAAGCCTCGTCTCACTGTTCCATAATATTCTTCTGGTCGCGTTTTTGCTGATATGTGCTGATGTAGTTTTACCACCATTGACATTTGCAAAACTTTTCTATTTCTTAAATTAAAAATCATTTTTTCACCATTCCTCAACTAAGGGAAGTAGTTCCTCAACTAAGGGAAGTATAAGGTAGGTTAGATTTGTGTATGCTTCACACTTTTTCTTTGAATGTTTCGGAATTTTTTTTTCTTACTTTCTCTAATTTATAGTATAATGTATATGGAGAGTATTGTGACGTCGTCGAAAATTCGAATTCGAGTTTTAAATGGAAGAGCACTCTTTAAGTATCCCTAAAATCGAATCGAAAATATTTAAGTTGATGCCTGTGTCTCTGTGCGTGTGTATTTGTATGTGTGTACGTGTGTATGTGTTAATGTTTGTGCGTATATTAGTGTATGTGTATTAGTGTGTGTGTATGTTAGTGTGCGTGTAGTAATGTTTGTGTGTATGTTAGTGTACGTCTAGTAATGCATGTGTGTATGTTAGTGTGTGTGTGTCCGTTAGTCTGCGGAAGAATTATCTGAAGAACAAATGAAACGCTTCGAAAATATTTTGGTACAATTATTATAATCAGTAAATACTGAACTCTATTGATTTTAATCGAATGCTCGACCACAATCGAATGCTCGATAGACCCCCATTTTTCGAACGAATTTTTAAAAAAATGTTAAAAAATTAGGTCCTTTTAAAATGATACATAAATAATCATATCGGACGGTAATGTTTTATTAAAAAAAATGATAAAAGTTATAGAACACTATCTTAAACCGCTCTTGAAATATTGCATGAATTTCGAAGGCATTTAAAAAAATAAGGATTTTTAACAACTGTTAGATAAATAATGTAATTAATTCTGCATGTGTAAGTTTACATTTAACAAGAAAGATCAATCATGCATAAATCATTGATTATGAAAAGCTTTCCAACTTCAATAGAATTTTATACAAGCATCTCTAAAATGCGATACATTCCTAGGTAATATTTTTAAAATTATCACAATAGTACATAAATTTATTATATTTGAAAACATCATCGAAGAAAATGAACTTCATTCAAATGACGGCATTGAAATATAAATTGCCTGGTTTAAACATCTCTAAAATGCGATGCATTCTTCGGTAATATTTAAAAAATTATATAATACTACAATAATTTATTATATTTGAAAACTTCATCGAAAACAAATGAACTTTATTCAAATGACGTCATCGAAATATAATTCGCTTCTATATAAAAGCAGCATTTCATTCATAAACATTTTTCCAATTGTTTCATTCATCACAATACTATAATAATTTATTTTATTTAAAAATTTGACAAATTGTTATCTACCATATTTATTTTAAAATGTGAAACCTCTCTTATATATAAAATAATTAAACCATTGGAAAGATATTTATTATATAATATACTTTTTTCTTTCTGGAGGATATAGCAAGAGCCAGAATTTAATTGAATTTGTTTTTTTCCCTATATTTAATAATTTTTATTTAAAAAACTACCGAATGTATTTTGCTGAATTTTTTTAATATTTTTTATGGGATAATTTGTATATTTCCTAAAACTGTCGAAGCAATTTATGAATTTTGAATTCGTTAAAAAAATATTTGAAAAATTAGGTCCCATACGGTTCAATATATTTCATTTTTCAACCCTGGTTCAATCCAAAACTAATTGGGCGATATTATTCATTTATATTCCCATAGGTCCCACAGACCGTCTGAAAAACATACTAAAATTTCATTTTGATAAAGTCTCATTTACTGCAGTTATCGTGCTAACGGACAGACAGACAGACAGAATGAACAAAGTCATAAACACATTTTAACTATGTTGTAAAGTGTTAAAAACAAATGACACAAACTTTGAAACGCTAGCGTGAATCGTTTCTCTATATGCTGCATGCTTTTAAAATAAATTTATCAAAAAAAATTACATAAGATTAAGCAAGAAAGATCAGTCATGCATAAAGCATTGATTATGAAACACTTTCCAACTGCAATGCAATTTTATTTAACCATCTCAAAAATGCGATACATTCAGCGGTAATATTTTAAAAATTACCACAATACTACAATAATTTATTATAATTGAAAACTTAAAATTTCATCGAGAAAAATGAACGTTATTCAAATGACGCTATTGAAATATGAATCGTCTGACTCTCTATGTAAAAGCAGTAAATATGTCATTCATACACCTTTATTCCATTCCTTTCATTCATCACAATACTGCATTAATTTATTTTACTTAAAAACTTAAAACCATGGAGGTAAAAGTAATTTAACTCTATGCTTAAAACTTCATCGGAAAAGTCTGCTATAAAATCGTCTGCTTCTCTACGTAAAATCAATGAATGTTTCATTCATATCAGCTATATTGCAAACCCCAGAGCTAAATAATTTTGCGTTAAAGAAATTCAGCAATTCTTATACAACTCATCTTAGAGCTTCATGTGTTTACATTCTCCATAAATGAAAATTAAGCTTCGTTGTAGAAATAATCAAAGTTTGATGATCATTTAAACTCATATATATTGTAATTGCTTTATTTTAGAATATAGATACACAGAAATTAAGTAAAAATAAGGCGATTTTAGGACGGATGCAACACTAAATATAAATTAAAAAGAACTTTAAAAATCACGATTTTGACACAAGATGGATGCAATATTTTATTTCGAAGTCGGTCCCGTGAATTCTTTGTAATATAGGTGTAATTATTATTTAATTTTTATTTAGAACACTACAGAATATATTTTACTGAAATTTTTTTTTCATATTTCTTATGGGATAATTTGAATATTTCCTAAAACTTTTGAAGCATTTTGTGAATTTTAAATTCGTTTAAAAAATGTTTGAAAAATTAGGTCCATAGGGTTCAATGTATTTTATTTTTTCAATCCGGGTTCAATCCAAAACGAATTGGGTGATATTATTCACTTATATTCCCATAGGTTCCACAGACCGTCTGAACAACATACTAAAATTTCATTCTGATAAAGGCATTTTTACGGCAGTTATCGTGCGCACGGACAGACAGACAGAGTGAATGAACAAAGTCATAAACACTTTTCAACATGTTGTAAAGTGTTAATAATCTGATGTGGGCAGCATATGACTTTCCCTGCAGATTCATATTCACGTTCTTTTCATTTCTTCAATAATTTATTAAATTAAGTTTAATTTTACAAAATAACGCCCGTAATTATTAACACTTTCCAAAATAGTTGAAAAGTGATGACTTTGTTTATTCTGTCTGTCTGCCTGTTCGCACCATAATTGCCTTAAAAATGACTTTATCAAAATGAAATTTTAGTATGTTGTTGAGACAGTCTATGGAACATATGGGAATGTAAATGAATAATATCACCCAATTAGTTTTGGATTGAACCCGGGTTAGAAAGGTGAAATACATTGAACCCTATGGGACCTAATTTTCAAACATATTCAAGCGGAATTAAAATTCACAAATTGCTTCCAAAATTTTAGGAAATATTCAAATTATTCCATAAAATATATAAAAGAAAAATTCAGTAAACTATGGTTGGTAGTTTTTAAATAAAAATTAAAATAATAATTACATTCATATTATATGAAGAGATCACGTGACCCACTTCGAAATAAAATATCGCATCCATCTTTTTTTCCTAGTGATTTTTAAATCGTGAATTTTAAAGTTCTTTTAAATTTATATTTAGTGTTGCATGCGTCCTGAAATCGCTTTATTTTTGCGTATTTTCTGTGCAACTATATTCTGTGCCAACGCAATTACAATATTTTTAAATTTAGATGGTCATCAAACTTTGATTATTTCTACAACGAAGTCTAATTTTAGTGTATGCAGAATGTAAACAAGTGATTGTGAGATGAGTTGAATAAGAATTGCTGGATGTTTTCCACGCAAAATTTAGCTGTGGAGTCTGGAATAAATGTGATGTTAATGAAATATTCACTGCTTTTACATAGATAACCAGGCGATTTACATTTCGATGACGTCATTTAAATAAAGTTCATTTTTTTTCAATGAAGTTTTAAATTTTCAAATATAATAAATTATTGTAGTACTGTGATAATTTAAAATATGTCAGCGCTGAATGTATAGCATTTTAGAGATGTTTAAATAAAATTGCATTTCAGTTGTAAAGTGTTTCATAATCAATGCTTTATGCATGATTGATCTTTCTTGTTTTAAATTACACCGAATTTTCACTTTTAATTCAATTTTTGTTTTCATTTGGTAGTTGGACTTATTTTCAAAAGTGGCGTGGCGAAAATGCGAAGAAACTATAATATCTCAAGAACGGCTAGTCCTAGGGTAATAGGGTTGGTCTTATTCTTTTCATCGTCAAAAGTTACCTATAAAACAAGAATTTAATTGATATATTTGAGCATATGTAGTCTTTTATTTTAGATTTTGACGATTTTTTGAGCCTTTTCTCAAAAACAGGCAAGTTCTTTTTTTTTTGGAATCGTATCAAAATCTAATCAACACCAGGGTAACCAACAAGTGACTTTCCTGTAAAATGTTATGAAATTTGGTGAATTAGTTTTTGACCACGAGTGGATACAAACTCTGCACAGACAGACAGACACACACAAACATATACACACAGAGACACACACACATATAAATACACATACAAGCGTCACGCTAAAAATGGTTTCTTCGTGTTCAAGATGTCCCAAAACGTGTAGATCCGTCGAAAACTCAAGTTGCGATTTTCGACATGATTCCAATACTTTCCCTATATTTCCTCATGTATTGCAGGAAAAATAAAAATCTGATGTGGGCAGCACATGACTTTCCCTGCTGACTTATATGCACGTTCTTTTTATTTTAATTACATTTAATTCCTTTTAATTCAATATTCGTTCTCATTTGGTAACTGTACTTATTTTCAAATGTGGCGTAGAGAAAATACGAAAAAACTAAAATATCTCGAGAACGGCTAGTCCTAGTGTAATGGGGTTGGTCTTATTCTTTTCTGCGTTAAAAATTAAATATAAAACAAGCATTTAATGGATATATTTGAGCATACGTAGTTTTTTATTTTAGATTTTTGCGATTTTTGCGGGCCATTTTGCAAAACAAGGCAGGTTATTTTTTTCCGAATCATACCAAAATCCAATCAGCACCAGGGTGTCCCACAAATGATTTACTTACCAAATTTTATGGCATTCGGTCCATTAGTTTTTTAGCTAGAGTGGATACAAGCTTTTGGGGGCAATTTCGCAAAAAAGGCGGGTTCTTTTATCCCGAATCATACCCAAAACCAATCAGCACCAGATTCGCCCACAAGTGACTTACCTACCAAATTTTATGAAATTCGGTCAATTACTTTTTCAGTTAGAGTGGATACAAAATCTGCACAGACAGACACACACAGACAGACAGACAGATAGACAGACAGACACACAGACACACACACAGACGTCACGCTAAAAATGGTTTTTTCGTATTCTAGAGGTCTCGAAACGTGTAGATCCGTCGAAAACTCGAGTTGTGATTTTCGGTATGATTCCAATACTTTCCCTATACATCACCATGTATTGCAGGGAAAGTAAAAAATCTGATGTGGGCAGCACATGACTTTCCCTGCAGATTCAAATTCATTTTTTCTTTATTTCTTTAATAATTCTTTAGATTGAGTTTTATTGCACCAAATAACACTAAATTTGCATTTAATTAATTCAATTTTTGTTTTTATTTGGTAATTGGACATTTTCCCGAAATCGGCGTAACAAAAATGCAAGAAATCTCAAATATCTTGAGAACGGTTAGTCCTAAAGTATAATGGAGTGTGTTATATTCTTTTCCTCGTCAAAAATTGCGTATAAAACAAAAATTCATTTGATACATTTCAGCATATATAGTCTTTTTTTTTTCGATTTTGGCGATTTTTGCGGGCCATTTCGTAAAAAAAGGCAGGTTGTGCTTCTCAGAATTGTACCAAAATCTAATCAGCAGCAGAGTATCCCATAAGTAACTTGTCTACCAATGTTTGTGAAATTGGTTCAATTAGTATTTTAGCTAGTGTGGATACATGAAATTTTTGGGGGCTATTTCCTAAAAAAAGGCAGGTTGTTCTTTTTCGAATCGTACCAAAATCTAATCAGCAACTGGGTCGACCACAAGTGACTTATCTACCAAATTTTATGAAATTTAGTTGATTAGTTGAGTTAGAGTGGAAATATACAATTTTTGAGGGTCATTTCGTAAATAAAGGCAGGTTGTTCTTTTTCGAATCGTATCAAAATTTAATCAGCACCAGGGCGACATACAAGTGACTTATGTACGAAATTTTGTAAAATTTGATCAATTAGTTTTTCAGTTACAGTGGATAAAGGCAATTTTTGAGTGCCATTTCGCGGAAAAAGGCTGGTTGGTTTATTCCGAATAGTACCTAAAACTAATCAGCACCAGGGTCATATACAGGTGACTTACCTACCGAATTTTATGAAATTCGGTCCATTAGTTTTTGAGTTAGAGTGGATACATTCATTGCACAGACAGACAGACACACAGACACACGCACAGACGTCACGCTAAAAATAGTTTTTTCGTATTCTAGAGGTATCGAAGCGTGTAGATCCGTCGAAAACTCGAGTTGCGATTCTCGGCATGATTCAAATACTTTCCCTATACATTACCATGTATTGCAGGGAAAGTAAAAAATCTGATGTGGGCAGCACATGACTGTCTCTGCAGACTTATATACACGTTCTTTTTATTTTAATTAAATTTAATTCACTATTAATTCAATTTTCGTTCTCATTTGGTAACTGGACTCATTTTCAAAGTGGCGTAGAGAAAAAACGAAAAAACAAAAATATCTCGAGAACGGCTAGTCCTAGTGTAATGAGGTTGGTCTTATTCTTTTTTTCGTTAACAATTACGTATAAAACAAGCATTTATTGGATATATTTCAGCATACGTAGTTTTTTATTTTAGATTTTGTCGATTTTTGCGGCGCATTTTGCAAAAAAAGACAGGTTATTTTTTTCCGAATCATACCAAAATCTAATCAGCACCAGGGTGTCCCACAAACGACTAATCTACCAAATTTTTTGAAATTCGGTCCATTAGATTTTCAGCTAGAGTGGATACAAGCTTTTGCGGGCCATTTCGCAAAAAAAGGCAGGTTCCCGAATCGTCCCCAAAACTAATTAGTATCAGATTCGCCCACAAGTGACTTACCTACTAAATCTTATGAAATTCGGTCAATTACTTTTTTAGTTAGAGTGGATACAAAATCTGCACAGACAGACAGACAGACACACACACAGACGTCACGCTAAAAAAAAATTTCTCGTTTTCTAGAGGTCTCGAAACATGTAGATCCGTCGAAAACTCGAGTTGCGATTTTCGGCATGATTCCAATACTTTCCCTATACATTACCATGTATTGCAGGGAAAGTAAAAGTAGTCAGTATCATCCAATAGGTTCACTTTCCGCCATGAAATATTTTGTTCAAAAATTGTTTTCATCAATTACCGTGGTTCTGGTTCGTTTCCATTCACGAGAGAAGATGTCTTTGTAACTGTATTTTGTGTATTTTGACGCCCAATCATTCGTCATTAGTCATTTAATTAACGGGATATCAATCGCTTTTTAATGAGGATTTTGCTCGTGAGCATGATTAAGTCAATCTGTTTGGACTCGTAAGTTGCCCGAAAGGGCCCAATTTCCATTTACCTAGCATTAATCCGTTCATTCGATGCTATGGACACTGTGCCATCGATTTTTAACACTTTATAACGAAGTTGAAAAGTGTTTATGATTTTGTTCATTCTGTCTGTCTGTCTGTCTGTCCGTTAGCACGATAACTACCGTAAAAATGATTTAATCAAAATGAAATTTTAGTATGTTGTTCAGACGGTCTGTAGAACCTATGGGAATATAAATGAATAACATTACCCAATTAGTTTTGGATTGAACCCGGGTCGAAATAATGAAATACATTGAGCCCTATGGGACCTAATTTTTCAAACACTTTTTAAGCGGATTTAAAATTCCCAAATTGCTTCGAAAATTTTGGGTAATATTCAAATTTTTCCATAAAATATATAAAAAAAAAAATTCAGCGAAATATATTCAGTAGTTTTTTAAATAAAAATTAAAATATTAATTACACCTCTTATATGAAACGATCACGTGATCATGATATGAAACGATCACATGACCCACTTCAAAATGATATATGGCATCCATCTTGTTTCAAAATCGTGATTTTTTTAAGTTCTTTTTAATTCATATTGAGTGTTGTATCCGTCCTAAAACTACTTTATTTTTGCTTAAATTCTGTGCATCTACATACTGAAACAACGCAATGACAATATATTTGAGTTTAAATGCTCATTTAAATTTGATTATTTCTACAACTAAGCCTATTTTTCACCTATGTAAAATGTAAACAGCAAAATATATAGAATGAGTTGTATTAGAATTCCTGTATTTTTTTAACACAAAATAATTTAGTCCATGGAGTCTGCATGGCTGATATGAATGAAATATTAATTGATTTCATAAAGAGAAGGACGATTTTTTTCGATGAAGTTTCAAGCATAGAGTTTAATTTTTTGTAGCTCCATGGTCTTAAACAAAATGTTTAAATAAAATAAATTATTATAGTATTGTGATGAATGAAATGAATGGGAGAAAGTTATGAATGAAATCCTGTTTTTATAGAGAGATCCAGGCGTGTTATTTTTTCCATGACGTCATTTGAATTCATTTCAGTTGTTTTCGATGAAGTTGTCTAATATAATAAATTATCGTAGTATTATGATAATTATAAAACTATTACCGAGGAATATGTATAACATTTTAGAGATGTTTAAACCAGGCAATTTATATTTCAATGCCGTCATTTAAATGAAGTTCATTTTTTTCGATGAAGGTTTAAGTTTTCAAATATAATAAATTAATGCAGTATTGTGATAAGTTTCAAAATATTACCGAGGAATGTATTGCATTTTAGACTTGTTTAAATAAAATTGCATTGAAATTGGAAAGTGTTTCATAATTTAAGCATGATTGATCTTTCTTGTGTAAATCATAATTTCGCCATGAAAGAAGCAATGTCATTACTTGACTTGGGGAAAGTCATACATGCTGTGTCTGCATTATATTTTACTTTCCCGGTAATACATTGTAATGTATGGGGAAAGTATTGGAATCATGCCGAAAATCGCAACTCGAGTTTTCGACGGATCTACACGTTTCGAGACATCTAGCATACGAGAAAACTATTTTTAGCGTGACATCTGTGTGTCTGTCTGTCTGTGTGTCTGTGTGTCTGTGTGTCTGTCTGTCTGTGTGTCTGTGTGTCTGTGTGTCTGTCTGTCTGTGTGTTTGTCTGTGCAGATTTTGAATCCACTCTAACTGAAAAAGTAATTTCCCAAATTTCATAAAATTTGGTAGGTAAGTCACTTGTGGGCGAATCTGGTGCTGATTAGTTTTGGGTATTATTCAAAATAAAAGGACCCGCCTTTTTTTGGCGAAACGGCCCCCAAAAGCTTGTATCCACTCTAGCTGAAAAACTAATGGACCGAATTCCACAAAATTTGGTAGGTAAATCACTTGTGGAACATCCTGGTGCTGATTAGATTTTGGTATGATTCGGAGAAAAATAACCTGCCTTTTTTGCAAAATGGCCTGCAAAAATCGCCAAATTCTAAAATAAAAAGCTACGTATGCTCAAATATATCTATAAAATGCTTGTTTAATACGTAATTTTTAACGAAGAAAAGAATATGACTAACCTCATTACACTAGGGCTAGCCGTTCGCGAGATATTTTAGGTTTTTTTCTTATTTTCTCTACGCCACCTTTGAAAATAAGTCCAGTTATCAAATGAGAACAAAAATTGAATTAAAAGTGAATTAAATGTAATTAAAATAAAGAGAACGTGAATATAAGTCTGCAGGGAAAGTCATGTGCTGCCCACATCAGATTTTTTACTTTCCCTGCAATACATGGTAATGTATAGGGAAAGTATTGGAATCATGCCGAAAATCGCAACTCGAGTTTTCGACGGATCTACACGTTTCGAGACCTGTAGAATACGAAAAAACTATTTTTAGCGTGACGTCTGTGTGTGTATGTGTCTGTCTGTCTGTCTGTGCAATGTATGTATCCACTCTAACTAAAATACTAATGGACCGAATTTCATAAAAATTTTTATGTAAGTCACTTGTATGCGACCCTGTTGCTAATTAGTTTTTGGTGCTGTTCGAAATAAACCAACCCGCCTATTTTTGCGAAATGGCCCTCAAAAATTGCCTGTATCCACTGTAACGGAAAAACTAATTGATCAAATTTTACAAAATTTGGTACATAAGTCGCTTGTAGGTCACCCTGGTGCTGATTAGATTTTGATATGATTTGAAAAAGAAGAACCTGCATTTTTTTACGAAATGGCCCGCAAAAATTCTATATTTCAACTCTAACTGAACAAATCGACTAAATTTCATAACATTTAGTACATAAGTCACTTGCGGTCGACACTGGTGCTGATTCGATTTTAGAACGATTCGGGAAATAACAACCTTCCTTTTTGAAGGAAATGGCCCGCAAAAATTTCATGTTTCCTCACTAGCTAAAATACTAATTGATCAAATTTCACAAAATTTGGTAGATAAGTGACTTGTGGTACACTCTGGTGCTGATTAGATTTTGGTACAATTCGGAAAAGAACAACCTGCCTTTTTTTACGAAATAGCCCGCAAAAATCTAAAAAAAAAAAAAAAACTACGTATGCTGAAATGTATCCATTAAATTCTTGTTTTATACGCAATTTTTCAGGAGGAAAAGAGTATAACACACTCCATTATACTTTAGGACTAACCGTTCTCAATATATTTGAGATTTCTTGCATTTTTGTTACGCCGATTTCAGGAAAATGTCTAATTACCAAATAAAAACAAAAATTGAATTAAAAATGCAAATTTAGTGTTATTTTATGCAATTAAACTCAATCTAATGAATTATTAAAGAAATAAAGAAAATATGATTTTGAGTCTGCAGTGAAAGTCATGTGCTGCCCACATCAGATTTTTACTTTCCCTGCAGTACATGGTAATGTATAGGGAAAGTATTGGAATCATGCCGAAAGTCGCAACTCAAGTTTTTGACGGATCTACACGTTTCGAGACCTCTAGAATACGAAAAAACTATTTTTAGCGTGACGTCTGTGTGTGTGTCTGTGTGTCTGTCTGTGTGTCTATGTGTCTGTGTGTCTGTCTGGGCAATGTATGTATCCACTCTAACTAAAAAACTAATGCACCGAATTTCATAAAATTTGGTAAGTCACTTGGGTGAGACACTGGTGCTGATTAGTTTTTGGTACGATTCGTAGAAACAGAACAAGCCTTTTTTTGCGAAATGGCCCTCAAAAATTTCATGTATCCACTCTCGCTAAAATACTAATCGACCAAATTTCACAAAATTAGGTAGATAAATTACTTGTAGCATACTCTGGTGCTGATTAGATTTTGGTACTATTCGGAAACGAACAACCTGCCTTTTTTTATGAAATGGCCCTCAAACATTTCATGTATCCACTCTAGCTAAAATACTAAGTGACCAAATTTTACAAAATTTGGTAGATAAGCTATTTGTGGGATACTCTGCTGCTGATTAGATTTTGGTACGATTCGGAAAAGATCAACCTGCCTTTTCTTGCGAAATGGCCCGCAAAAATTTCATGCATCCACCCTAGCTAAAATACTAATTGACCAAATTTCACAAAATTTGGTAGATAAGTTGCTTGTGGGATATTCTGGTGCTGATTGGATTTTAGTACGATTCGGAAAAGAACAAGCAGCCTTTTTGTACGAAATGGCCCTCAAAAATCGTCAAAATCTAAACAAAAAAAGACTACCTCTGCTGAAATGTATCAATTAAATTCTTATTTTATACGCAATTTTTGGACGAGGAAAAGAGTATAACACGCTATATTATACTTTAGGACTAACCGTTCTCAAGATATTTCAGATTTCTTGCATTTTTGTTACGCCGATTTCAGAAAAATGTCTAATTAGCAAATAAAAACAAAAAGTGAATTAAAAATGCAAATTTAGTGTTATTTTTTGCAATTGAACTCAATCTAATGAATTATTAAAGAAATAAAGAAAATATGATTTTGAGTCTGCAGGGAAAGTCATGTGCTGCCCACATCAGATTTTTACTTTCTACACGCCACTCGAGTTTTCGACGGATCTACACGCTTCGATACCTCTAGAATACGAAAAAACTATTTTTAGCGTGACGTCTGTGCGTGTGTCTGTCTGTGTGTCTGTCTGTGTGTCTGTCTGTCTGTGCAATGTATGTATCCACTCTAACTCAAAAACTAATGGACCGAATTTCATAAAATTTGGTAGGTAAGTCACCTGTATATGACCCTGGTGCTAATTAGTTTTAGGTACTATTCGGAATAAACCAACCAGCCTTTTTCTGCGAAATGGCCCTCAAAAATTGCCTTTATCCACTGTAACTGAAAAACTAATTGATCAAATTTTACAAAATTTGGTACATAAGTCACTTGTATGTCGCCCTGGTGCTGATTAAATTTTGATACGATTCGAAAAAGAACAACCTGCCTTTATTTACGAAATGACCCTCAAAAATTGTATATTTCCACTCTAACTCAACTAATCAACTAAATTTCATAAAATTTATTAGATAAGTCACTTGTGGTCGACCCAGTTGCTGATTAGATTTTGGTACGATTCGAAAAAGAACAACCTGCCTTTTTTTAGGAAATAGCCCGCAAAAATTTCATGTATCCACACTAGCTAAAATACTAATTGAACCAATTTCACAAACATTGGTAGACAAGTTACTTATGGGATACTCTGCTGCTGATTAGATTTTGGTACAATTCTGAGAAGAACAACCTGCCTTTTTTTACGAAATGGCCCGCAAAAATCGCAAAAATCGAAAGAAAAAGACTATATATGCTGAAATGTATCAAATGAATTTTTGTTTTATACGCAAGTTTTGACGAGGAAAAGAATATAACACACTCCATTATACTTTAGGACTAACCGTTCTCAAGATATTTGAGATTTCTTGCATTTTTGTTACGCCGATTTCGGGAAAATGTCCAATTACCAAATAAAAACAAAAATTGAATTAATTAAATGCAAATTTAGTGTTATTTGGTGCAATAAAACTCAATCTAAAGAATTATTAAAGAAATAAAGAAAAAATGAATTTGAATCTGCAGGGAAAGTCATGTGCTGCCCACATCAGATTTTTTACTTTCCCTGCAATACATGGTAATGTATAGGGAAAGTATTGGAATCATGTCGAAAATCGCAACTCGAGTTTTCGACGGATCTACACGTTTCGAGATCTCTAGAATACAAAAAACTATTTTTAGCGTGACGTCTGTGTGTGTGTCTGTCTGTGTGTCTGTCTATGTGTCTTTCCAATGTATGTATCCACTCTAACTCAAAAACTAATGGATCGAATTTCATAAAATTTGGTAGGTAAGTCACTCGTGACCCTGGTGCTGATTAGTTTTTGGTACGATTCGTAAAATCAGAACCCGTCTTTTTTTACGAAATGGTCCGCAAAAATTTCATGTATCCACCCTAGCTAAAATACTAATTGACCAAATTTCACAATATTTGGTAGATAAGTTACTTGGACACTCTGATGCTGATTCGATTTTGGTACGATTCGGAAAATAACAACCTGCCTTTTTTTATGATATGGGCCGCAAAAATCGCCAAAATCTAAAAAAAAAAAGACTACGTATGCTGAAATGTATCATTTAAATGCTTGTTTTAGACGCAATTTTAATACGTATGCTGAAATGTATCATTTAAATGCTTGTTTTAGACGCAATTTTTGAAGAATATAACTCACTCTATTATACTTTAGGACTAACCTTTCTCAAGATATTTGAGATTTCTTGAATTTTTGATACGCCGCTATGGGAAAAATGTCTAATTACCAAATAAAAACAAAAATTGAATTAAAAATGCAAATTTAGTGTTATTAGGTGCAATTAAACTCAATATAATGAATTATTAAAGAAATATAGAAAATATGTATTTAAGTCTGCAGGGAAGTCATGTGCTGCCCGCATCAGATTTTTTCTTTTAAATAATTAAAAAAATGAATCTAATGTGAGCGGTGAGAAAAAGATGTATAATATCCACGGCTCAATGTTTTAAACGTTGAATTATACATTAGGCGCTTTTCCGGATGACAACTTCTAAAACTATTTTGTAAGTTCATAAGTTTCGTAAGTTCATAAGTAAGTTCATAATTAGCTTATATTTCGCGCAACTCTAAATTAACAATTATCAATATTGATATCATCCGCAATAAGCAATAGAATACATATATTAAAATATTTTAATAATCAATGCATCAATTTACCATGATTTCCGTTAATTTGGCATCGTTCTTGCAATTTTAACAATATTTTCGACCGTCCTGGGCCGATATATTGCCAAGTTGGAGATATTTCGCTGAATAAGTTTCCACGTTTTCCAACTGTATCGCCAAGCGTCACACGCAGACGGAGAGAATAGATTTTCATATACATAAATAACTATTGCGAATGGCACTAGTAAAAATACGAAACTATTACACAAGTATCCTGTACATGGGCGCGGTAGCCCATTGGTTAGCGCGCTTGGGTTGCATTCGGTAGGCCAGGGTTCGATTCCAGCCACTGCCAAAACTGCCGCCGTGTTCACGCGGAGTACGATCACGTTAAACATGTGGGTCCGTAAGTCCTTCCGAGAGGTTGGTGGTAGGGGAAGGAGGGTACGGTTCCTGTGGATGCCTCCCCCACTGGGTTCCGGTCTAAATTGGGTGGCACTTCTCGGCCGTCTAAACGGTTACCTTACACCTTTCTGGTAGGTCGGACGGTCTGGGTCTCAAAAACAGCAACAAGTATCCTGTACTGTGAATGGATCGAACTAAATCCACGAGAATGATGTTAACATATATATTGCATAATATTGCATAAAACGCTTGAACATATTTCACGATAGCTAATACCTTTTCAAATGCTATGTAATATTTTTGATAAGTTTATTAAAAAAACATTTACTATCTTGAGAGCAGTTCATGCCAGCAACCTAAAGTGTATACCATTCATTTTCTAACGAAAAATTACACCAGAAATAATCTTTTATGTAACATTATTGAAGGTTCTGATTTTTTAACGATTTTTTAACGATTTTTTCCAAATTTCATTGCTCTCCGAACATTTGATTGCGTCTAAAATCATAAAGAATTCCAGTATCCAGCGATTGTAATATTTGTACAAAATTTCGTTCGAAACGTTCCATTCGATCGTGAGATATCAAATCCACATACACGCACACATATACCCTGCCCCCACATGCACACACATACGGTCAGACACACTAACATACACACAGACATTAACTTAAAAATGTTCGATTCGAGTTCATGGATGCTTGAAACGTGCTCTTCCGTCGAAAAATCGAATTCAAATTTTTGACTATGTCACAAATTCCTACTATGTATATAGGGAAAGTAATATGTGTATCCACCATCCCCACAAGAACCTCAGTCTTTCGCGAAGAATTACTTCTCAATAAGAAATAATGTTATGAAAATATGAAATTTCAAATAATATATTCACGCTGTATTTACTCTATCTGATTGTTTACGGATAGAACTTCTCCTTGTCTTCCCCTAAAATACCATTTAAATCTCATCTGATTTTGCATCACAAATAGGAACGTAGGATGCAGCTGTATTAAAGTGACCCTACCGATAAAAAAATCTGATGTAGGCAACACATGACTTTCCTTATATAATGCAATGAATTTACTACTTTTACAGTTAAAAAAAATGTTATTCTTATAGTAGATACTTATATTCTTTTCAAGATATTGAATTTTCTTCAATGAGTCATCATTTTTATCGATTTAGCGTCATTTTTATCCATTTGGCGAGATTTTCGTTAATTTGGCAACATTTCAAAAAAGTCGCCAAGTTGGCGACATTCCGCCAAATTCGTCGCCAAAATCTCGCCAAGTGTTATGCACTAAGAAATAAGTTTTTCTTAAAGCAGATAAATGACTATTGGCGTTCAAATACAAAAGTATTATTCAAAGTATCTTTTTTCAAGAATGGAACGAGCTAGATCCACGAGAAGGATGTCACTCAATTTATCGCATGGTATTACATATGAAAAGTAAACATGTTTCTCAATAGGAAATATTTTTCTTTTTATTTTATATGACTTTTTGATAATTTTTTTCAAAAATGTACAATATCTCGAGAACGGTTCACGTTAGCGTTCTGAAATCTATGTCAATCGTTTTCTAATGAAAAATTACATAAACAATGTCTATTTGCGTAACTTTATTAGTGGTTTTAATTTTTTGACGATTTTTTCAAAATTTCATTCGAAAATTTAGGGGGGTTCTGAACATTCGATTGTTTATAGAAACAATAGGCTTCCAGTGTTTGTGGATTGTGATTTTTGTACCAAATTTCGTTCTAATCGGCCCATTCGTTCGTCAGTTATCATCTCCACAGACTCACTGACACACACACACACACACACACACACACACACACACACACACTCACAGACATCACTTCAAAAGTGTCTGATTCGTGATCAGGGATGCTTGAAACGTGCTCTCCCGTCGAAAACTCGAATTCGAATTTTCGACCCCGTCACAATACTTTCCTTATATATTATGCATATGAGGAAGGTAATAGGTTTTTCTTGTAGTAGATATTCATATTCTTTCCAAGATATTGAATTTTCGTTAATTAATCGTCATTTTCATTGATTTAGTGTCATTTTTATCTATTTGGCGAGATTTTTTGTAATTCGGCAACATTTAAAAAAGCCGCCAAGTTGGAGACATTCCGCCAAATTCGTCGCCAAAACATCGCGAAGCATTATGGACGGAGAAATAAGTTATTCTTATAGCAGATAAATAACTATTGGCGTTCAAATACAAAAGTATTATTCAAAGTATCTTTTTTCATGAATGGAACGAGCTAGATCCAGGAGAATGATGTCACCCAATTTATCGCATGATATTACATACGAAAAGTGAACATGTTCTCAACAGTTAATATATTTTTTTTAATTTACGGGATCTTTTGATAAATTTATTTAAAAAATGTGCAATATCTCGAGAACGGTTCGTGCTAGCGTTCTAAAATTTATGTCAATCGTTTTCTAAGGAAAAATTACATAGGAAATGCCTATTTGTGTAACTTTATTAAGGGTTTTGATTTTTTGGTGATTTTTTCAAAATTTCACTCGAAAATTTAAGGGGGTTCTGAACATTCAATTACATTTAAAAACAATAGGCTTCCAGTAGTCACGGATTGTGATTTCTGTACCAAATTTCATTCGAATCGCTCTATTTGTTCGCGAGATATCGTCTCCACAGATTCACTGACGCACACACGCACACACACACACACACACACACACACACACACACACACACACACACACACACACACACACACACAGACATCACTTCAAAAATGTTCGATTCGTGATCAGGGATGCTTGAAACGTGCTCTCCCGTCGAAAACTCGAATTCGAATTTTCGACCCCGTCACAATACTTTCTTTATACATTATGTATATAAGGAAAGTAATAAAAGTGATTGAAGCGCCCTTTGGAAAGAATTAAAAATGATAGGATAACAAATTCGGCAATGCAGCGAGATAGACGAAAAAAAATAAGCAATTTCAAAACTGTACAACAATGTCTAATAAGTAGAAATTGACATCAGGCACGCAGGAAACGCGTATATGGAAGGCAATAAATATACAGAACCTGACTAATGCTGAGGCATACGGGGCAATTGCCTTGGGTCCCCCGCATCAGGAAAACCCCAAACTAGACAATTGTAATATTGAAATATCAACGGCTGCTTTCAAAAAAAGAAAATATATGCCATCAGAATAGGTTTGCGCAGCAGTTAGACTCATTTTGGGGATATATATAGAGTGATAACTCCGCACTAATTTAGCAAGTTTGCAACTTGGCTATGATAAGAAGGTTGCCGATAATTTATACTTTATGGAAATATATAAGATCCACATTTTGTATACCTTTTTCTAGAATTCAATTATGATTTTTTTTTTAAATATTTATGATCATTTCATATATATATCGAGAGGTGAAGAGGGGGGAGGAAGGTCTGCCTCGTGTCTCACTTAGGTTAAGTCGGGCCCTGTAAATATATATCCAAAGGTCGTTTCATCGGGGATTGTAACACGGTGACACCTGCAATGTTTGTCAAAGTACGAGGTTGTATTCCTTCTCGAAATCAAATGTGAATGGTTGTTAAGGGAGGACATTTTAAACCGGTTGTACATTAGATCCCTGTGCATGCAAGTGTTGCTTAATTTAGCATTCCTGAATAGACAGGCATTCGCAACTAACTCTATTGCGTCAAATGAATGTTTTCTGTGACAGTTTTATAGCCCATTCCTACTCTTTAAAACTTTGTAATTGGCTCTATTCATCTATCTCGCTTAGTTGTCGTGTTTGTTATCCTAACTTTTTAATTTCTCCTCCAGGGACGCTGCAATCACCGTTATTGAATCGGACATGGTCACTTTACTATACCTAGACCTGATGTGTGCAATCGAGGACTCCCCTTGCACAGTTATTGGAATGTTTGAGAGTATTCCCAGGAATCCTGTATATGAAATCTAATTTCTTTCACATGCAAAAATAAATACTCTGTTAGTTTAGCAGCATAAAATGCGACAATTTGATGAAAATGTTGTCAAATCGCTAAAAAATATCGCCAAATTGATAAAAATGATGCCAAATCAATGAAATTATTTGCGTTTTGAAAGATGATAGTATTGTAATGATGTTTCGGTAGCTTTTGTCTCTTAGTCCAACTGTCCCACTTTCTGACAAATTTGGCGACTTTTTAAAATGCCGTCAAATTAATGCAAATGTGGCAGAATTGATAAAATGATACTAGATTAATGAAAATGACTCCTAATTAATGAAAATGCAATATTTTTCAAAATTAAGTTCAATTTCCTTCATTTCATAATCCTTGTCGCTTTGTGGGAGTAAAATAATAGTTTTTGTAAATTTGTTTACAAACGGGACCAGGATGCTTTTTTCCTCAGCTCTACCTGTGAAGATAATTTTGTATAGCGAGAACAGAGATCCTTATACACTCTTTTAGGATAATTAAATTGAATATTTTAATAAAATGTTAAGAATAACAATGTCATTATAGGAATTTGCACATATTTGAAGTTTTAATTTCTTTATATTATAAATTCCGTGCGAAGGTTATACTGCTAGTCTATATAAATAAAATTGAAAATCTGTCTGTCTGTCTGTCTGTCCATCTGTCTGTCTGTCTGTTTATGCCGTCATCACGGGAGAACAGCTGAACCGACTTTGATGAAATTTTGTGGGTAGCCTAGAAATAGCCCCACTTAAAATTTAGTCCATGTTTGGAGTTTCCACAACCAGTGGTTCTTGAGATATTAGTGAAAAACGAATATTTCGTTTGTCTCATCATCACGAAAGAACGGCTGAATCGAATTTAATAAAATTTTGTGAGTAGCCTTGAAATATCCCCCCATAAATTTGCCCAAGTTTCGAATTTCTAATACCAGGGGTTGTCGAGATATTAATGAAAAACGGAACTTTATCCTAGGAGTTCTACTCTCTAACTCCGTGGTTTATCCAAACGGAAAGGATGAAAATCGTTTGTTTAAACCGTCAACGTGAATTAAAACTTCATTTCTGAGCTTAGTGCAGGTTTTTTGCATTAATTAGTCACTATCTGAAAGCATGAATTGTTTGAAACATGAATTTAAATGGAAAATCTAACTCCATGGTTTTTGCTTCACAAGCATTTACTAAATCTATATAAATAAAAATGAAAATCTGTCTGTCTGTCTGTCTGTCTGTCTGTCTGTCTGTCTGTCTGTTTGTCACACCATCACGGGAGAGCGGCTGAACCGAATTTGATGAAATTTTGTGGGTAGCCCAGAAATAGCCCCACTTAAAATTATATCCGTGTTTTGAGTTTCTACGACCAGTGGTTCTCGAGATATTAGTAAAAAACGAAATTTTCGTTTGTCTCATCATCACGGAAAAACGGCTGAACCGAATTTAATGAAATTTGGTGAATAGCCTTGAAATATCCCCCCATAAATTTTGTCCAAGTTTCGAGTTTCTAAGACCTGGGGTTGTCGAGATATTAATGAAAAACGGAACTTTTCCCTAGGAGTTCTACTCCCTAACTCCGTGGTTTATCCAAACGAAAAGCTTGAAAATCGTTTGAAAGTGAATTAAAATTTAATCTCTGAGTTTGATGGGAGATTTTTTGCGTTAATTAGTCACTTTCTGAAAACATGAATTGTTTGAAACATGATTTAAAGGGGAAATCTATCTCCATGGTTCATGGTTTATTTAAAACAAGCTTTTACGGAACAATGAGAAGTATAGAGAAATCAAAATCGTTATTTAATTTCGCAGTTTATGTTATAAGACATGACATATTTAACATGTTATGAGATTCTATCTTATATCATGTTACTCAGAAACGCAATTAAATTAAATCTGTCTGTTAATTTTAATAATTATTTTTTCGATTTGAATAATAAATAAATGGATATAAAAATATATTTTAGAAAAGAACGATTTGATTTTTCTTATAGCATTTTTGACTGGATAATATCAATTACGGTCTTTAGGTTTAAAAATTATTATTATTTATATTTTCGGGGATTATTGATTCAAGGATTATTGATATTTTCAAGTTATTATGCAATTATTTTATTATGACAAAAATTGTTTAAACTCATATATTGTATGTTGTACGAATCTTCTACAAATACACGTGTATATCTTTTAATCTACGAGAATATAAGTAGTACAGGTATATTGACATATGTTTTGATATATATTGGCATATATTGGAATCAATTACGACCTTCTGGTATAAAGAGTACGGATATTATTGATGTTTTCAATTTATTACGTCAACTCTTTTATTTTGGCAAATATTTTTGAGACGCATATTGTAATACGGGTAATCTTCTACTAACACATTGGCATATTTTCTGATCTGCGACAATATAATTAGTACGGGGTTGCATATATTCATTCAATTCCTATTTTTTCTTCTGTAAATTTGCTTACAAAAGGGGACAGGATGTTTTATTCTTCAGATCTGATCGTGAAGATAATTTTGCATAGTGAGAACATATATTCTTAAACTTCTCTTTAGGAGCAATAAATTTAATATTTTAACAGAATTTGCACATGATTGCGAACTTTAAGTTTCTTTAAATTATACACTCCGTACGAATAACGGGTGTGCTGTTAGTGGTTGATAAATTTTAACATTTTAGGAGGATATATCATGTTGCTCGGCATCGCAATTAAATTAAATGTGTTTGTTAATGTTTTTATTATTTTTTTTCGATTTAAATAATAAATAAATGGATAAATGGATATAAAAGTATATCTTATGAATGGACGGTTTGATTTTTCTTTTAATTATATTAATTGCTGACCGCGTACATCAATTTCATTTATTTTGGCAAAGAGTTTTCAAGCTTATATCGTATTTAGCTACTAAACTCATATATTGTGTTTAGCCAATAAATTCATATAGCCGATTGTTGAAACAGAAAAAGAGTAGAGCGGGTATATCTTCTAATACAATTGTAGTGTTTTCATTTAGTATATTGAAACGGGATAAGAATGTTTCATTCAGATCTGCAAATTCAAAGCTACGAATTTGGAGGGATATCGCTAATTTGACAACTTTTCTTAAACTTTGCCAAATTGACGGAAATGTCGCCAAATTGATATAAACGACACACAAACAGCTGCCATAAACCTTCGGGTTGGTCGTGTGGCTTGGGTCTTCTACATATCAATGAAATTTTTTTTTGTTTTGTTAGAAGAGAGTACTGAAATGATGTTTGGTTAGCATTTATCTGTCAGACCAACCATCCGACTTAGTAATACATTTAGCGAATTTTTAAAATGTCACCAAATTGATAAAAATGTTTTCAAATCTATAAAAATATCTTGAAATTGATAAAATTGCGCTACATAAATGATATTAATTGTTTTTTGTTAGGGGATAGTATTGTGATGATATTTCGTCAATTTGTCGCAAAGTGGAACTGTCAGTTCTACAGTTCCACTTGGCGATAAATTTGGCGATTTTTTTAAATGTCGCTAATTTGACGAAACTGTCGCCAAATGTTCCATAGAAATATAACTATTTAGACGATATTTTTTCTACCAATTTATTTGAAGCAAATGATATCATGTCGCTTAGCAACGGATTTAAATCTAATGTGTTTATGCGGCAGACGATTTTTATTAAATCCTTTCCGATTTGAATAATGAAGATATGTGTATAAAATAAATTTCATTGCCATTTCATTTTGGACTGGATAATATCAATTATACTCTTCAGGTTTAAACATTATTATTATTGATATTTTCCGGAATTATTGATTCAGGGATTATTGATATTTTTAAGTTATTACGCCATTGTTTTATTGCGGCAAAAATTGCAGACACACGCATATTGTACGTTGTGCGAGTAATCTTCTAGGAATGCACGCGTATATCTTCTAACCTACGAGAATATAAGTAGTACAGGTATATTGGCATATATTTTGACATATATTAGCATATATATTGGAATCAAGTACAGTCTTCTGGTATGAAGATTAAGGGGATTAATTATATATTCAATTTATTACGTCGTCTGTTGTATTTTACCAAAAAACATTTGAGACTCATATTGCAAAACGGGTAATCTTCTACTAACAATCGGACATTATAAGTAGTACGTGTATATCTCCCCATATAATTTTAGCACTTTAATTTTGACATATATTGGAATAAATGACTGTCTTCAGATTTAAAGATTACAGGTTTATTGGTATTTTCAATTTATACATGTAATCTACTAATACAGGTTATATTTTCTAATATTCGCGTATATAATTAGTACGGGTCCCATACAATTTTAACGCTTTTATTTTGCATATATTGATTCAATTCCATATTTTTTTTTATATTTGCTTACATAAGGGGTCCAAGATGTTTTATTCTTCAGATATGTCCATGAAGATAATTTTATATAGCGAGAACAGAGATTCTTAAACTTCTTTTTAAGAGCATTATATTAAATATTTTAACAGAATATTTTGATTAAACATGTCATTTAGTATACTATAAGAATTTGGGCATGATTATGAATTTCAAGTTTCTTTATATTATATACTCCGTACGAAGAACGGGTATGCTGCTAGTAATCTATATAAATAAAAATGAAAATCTGTCTGTCTGTCTGTCTGTCTGTCTGTCTGTCTGTCTGTCTGTCTGTTTGTCCCATCATCACGGGAGAACGGCTGAACCGAATTTGATGAAATTTTGTGGTTAGCCTAGAAATAGCTCCACTTAAAATTTAGTCTGTGTTTTGAGTTTTTACGACCAGTGGTTCTCGAGATATTGGTAAAAAACGAAATTTTCGTTTGTCTCATCATCACGGAAAAACGGCTAAACCGAATTTAATGAAATTTTGTGGGTAGTCTTGAAATAGTCCCCCATAAATTTAGTCCAAGTTTCGAGTTTCTAAGGCTAGGGGTTGTCGAGATATTAATGAAAAACGGAACTTTTTCTTACGGTTCTACTCTCCAACTCCGTGGTTTATCCAAACGGAAAGGATGAAAATCGTTTGTTTAAAACGTCAAAGGGAATTAAAACTTTATTTTTGAGTTTGATGCAGGATTTTTGCATTAAATAGACACTATCTGAAAGCATGAATTGTTTGAAACATGAATTTAAATGGAAAAATCTGCCTCCATGTTTTATATTTCACAAGCCTTTACTCAAAGATTAAAAGTATAAAGAAATCAAAATGGTTATTTAATTTCGCATTTTATGAGGAAGATTCTATCTTATATCATGTTGCTCGGCAGCGGAATAAAATTAAATGTGTTTGTTAATGATTATTATTAATTTTTCGATTTGAATAAATAAATGGATTTTAAAATATATCTTATAAATGAACGGTTTGATTTTTCTTTTAATTATATTAATTACGAACTGCATACTTCACTTTCATTTATTTTAGCAAAGAGGTTTCAAGCTTATATATTGTGTTTAGCTAATAAACTCATATATTGTGTTTACCCAATAAATTCATTTATCCAATTGTTGAAACAGAAAAAGAGTAGAATGGGTATATCTTTTAATAATATTTTAGTGTTTTCATTTAGTATATACAAACTGGATCACGATATTTTATTTAGATCTGCGAATTTAGAGCTACGAATTTAGCTGGATATCGCTAACATGGCAAATTTCTTAAAAGTTGCCAAATTGATTGAAATGGCCCCAAATTAATAAAAATGACGTAAATCAATGAAATTTATTTTGTTTTGTTAGAAGAAAGTACTGAAAGTCACCAAATTGATAAATATGTTTATAAATCCATAAAAATATTTTGAAATTAATAAATTGCACTAAATAAATGAAATTGTGTTTTTTAGGGGATAATATTTTGATGATGGTTCGTCAATTTATCGCCAAGTGGGACTGCACAGTTCTACAGTCGTCGCCAAACCTTCATTAGAAATAGCGTTATTCAGACGATATTTTGACCACCAATTTATATGAAGCAAATCATAACATGTCACTTAGCAACGGATTTAAATTCCGTGTGTTTATGAGGAAGAAGATTTTTATTAAATACTAGCAGCATACCCGTTCTTCGTACGGAGTATATAATATAAAGAAACTTATAATTCGCAATCATGTGCAAATTATGTTAAAATATTAAATTTATTGCTCATAAAGAGAAGTTTAAGAATATCTGTTCTCACTATGCAGAATTATCTTCACGGGCAGATCTGAAGAATAAAACGTCCTGACCCCTTTTGTAAGCAAATTTACAAAAAAAAAAGGAATTGAATCATTATATGCAACCCCGTACTACTTATATTGCCGTAGATTAGAAAATATGCATGTGTGTTAGTAGAAGATTACCCGTATTACAATATGAGTCTCAAAAATATTTGCCAGAATAAAGGAGATGACGTAATAAATTGAAAATATCAATAATCCCCGTAATCTTTTACCAGAAGGTCGTAATTGATTCCAATATATGCCACTATATATCTAAATATATGCCAATATACCTGTACTACTTATATTCTCGTAGATTAGAAGATATAATGCATTTGTAGAAGATTACGTACAACGTACTATATATGAGTTTCAACAATTTTCGTCATAATAAAACAACGTCATAGTAACTTGAAAATATCAAAAATCCCTGAATCAAAAGCCCCCGAAAATATCAATAATAATAATGTTTAAACCTGAAGACCGTAATTGATATTATCCAGTCAAAATGCAATGTCAATGAAATTTATTTTATATACATATCTTTATTTTTCAAATCGGAAAAGATTTAATATAAAATCGTATGCCGCATTCTTTGGATCCGTTGCTAAGCGACATGATATCATTTGCTTCAAATAAATTGATGGAAATCATATCATCTGAATAATGCGACCTCCATGGAAGATTTGGCGACATTTTAGTCAATTTAGCGATAACTTAAAAAATCCCCAAATTTATCGCCAAGTGGGACTGTAGAAAGCCCAGACCACACGACCAACCCAAAGACTTAAGGTAGCTTTCTGTGTGGCTGGGGCCAAATGGGACTGTAGAACAGATAGTCCCATTTTGCGACAAATTGACGAAACATCATCACAATACTATCCCCTAACAAAACACAATTATTTTCATTTATTTAGCGCGATTTTATCAATTCTATGATATTTTTATGGACTCACAAATATTTTTAACAATATGGTGATATTAAAAAAATTCGTTAAATGTGTTACTAAGTAGGATGGATGGACTGTCCAACAAATGCTACCGAAACATCATTTCAGTACTCTATTCTAAAAAAACAAATCATTGATTTGCGTCATTTTTATAAATTTGGAAACATTTCCTCTAATTTGGTAAAGTTTAAGAAAAGTTACCAAGTTATTTAGAGATATTCCGCTAAACTCGTAGCTCTAAATTCGCAGATCTGAAGAATAAAATATTCTGACCCCGTTCGTATATACTAAATGAAAACACTAAAATTGCATTATAAGATACAGCTGTTCTACTCTTTTTCTGCTTCAACAATCGGCTAAATGAATTTATTGGGTAAACACAATATATGAGTTGGAAACCTCTTTGCTAAAATAAATGAAAATGATGTACGCAGTTCGCAATTTATATAATTAAAAGAACAACCTAACCTTTCATTTAAAAATATATTTTTACGTACATTTATTTATTATTCAAATAGAAAAAATAATAATAAATATTAACAACACATTTAATTTCATTCCGTTGCCGAGCAACATGATATAAAATAGTATCTTCCTCATAAAATGCGAAATTAAATAGCCATTTTGATTTCTTTATACTTTTAATCGTTGAGTAAACGCTTGTGAAATATAACCACGGAGGTAGATTTTTCCATTTAAATTCATGTTTCAAACAATTCGTGTTTTCCGATAGTGACTAATTAATGCAAAAATCCTGCACCAAACTCGGAAATAAAGTTTTATTTCATTTCGCCGTGTTAAACAAACGATTTTGATCCTTTCCGTTTGAATAAACCACGGAGTTGGAGAGTATAACTCATAGGAAAAAGTTCCGTTTTTCATTAATATCTCGACAACCCCTGGTCTTAGAAACTCGAAACTTGGACTAAATTCATGGGGGTCTATTTCAAGGCTATCCACAAAATTTCATTAAATTCGGTTCAGCCGTTTTTCTGTGATGATGAGACAAACGAAAATTTCGTTTTTTACTAATATCTCGAGAACCACTGGTCGTAAAAACTCCAAACATGGACTAAATTTTAAGTGGGGCTATTTCTAGGCTACCCACCAAATTTCATCAAATTCGGTTCAGCCGTTCTCCCGTGATGATGGGACAAACAGACAGACAGACAGACAGACAGACAGACAGACAGACAGACAGACAGACAGATTTTCAATTTTATTTATATAGACTAGCAGCATACCCGTCCTTCGTACGGAGTATATAATATAAAAAAACTTATAATTCGCAATCATGTGCAAATTCTGATAAAATATTAAATTTATTGCTCACTAGCAGCATACCCGTTCTTCGTACGGAGTATATAATATAAAGAAACTTGAAATTCATAATCATGCCCAAATTCTTATAGTATACTAAATGACATGTTTAATCAAAATATTCTGTTAAAATATTTAATATAATGCTCCTAAAAAGAAGTTTAAGAATCTCTGTTCTCGCTATATAAAATTATCTTCATGGACATATTTGAAGAATAAAACATCTTGGACCCCTTATGTAAGCAAATATAAAAAAAATATGGAATTGAATCAATATATGCAAAATAAAAGCGTTAAAATTGTATGGGACCCGTACTAATTATATACGCGAATATTAGAAAATATAACCTGTATTAGTAGATTACATGTATAAATTGAAAATACCAATAAACCCGTAATCTTTAAATCTGAAGACAGTCATTTATTCCAATATATGTCAAAATTAAAGTGCTAAAATTATATGGGAAGATATACACGTACTACTTATAATGTCCGATTGCTAGTAGAAGATTACCCGTTTTGCAATATGAGTCACAAATGTTTTTTGGTAAAATACAACAGACGACGTAATAAATTGAATATATAATTAATCCCCTTAATCTGCATACCAGAAGACTGTACTTGATTCCAATATATATGCCAATATATGTCATGCCAATATACCTGTACTACTTATATTCTCGTAGGTTAGAAGATATACCCGTGCATTCCTAGAAGATTACTCGTACAACGTACAATATGCGTGTGTCAGCAATTTTTGCCGCAATAAAACAATGGCGTAATAACTTAAAAATATCAATAATCCCTGAATCAATAATTCCGGAAAATATCAATAATAATAATGTTTAAACCTGAAGAGTATAATTGATATTATCCAGTCCAAAATGAAATGGCAATGAAATTTACTTTATATACATATCTTCATTATTCAAATCGGAAAGGATTTAATAAAAATCGTCTGCCGCATAAACACATTGGATTTAAATCCGTTGCTAAGCGACATGATATCATTTGCTTCAAATAAATTGGTAGAAAAAATATCGTCTAAATAGTTATATTTCTATGGAACATTTGGCGACAGTTTCGTCAAATTAGCGACATTTTAAAAAATCGCCAAATTTATCGCCAAGTGGGACTGTAGAACTGACAGTTCCACTTTGCGACAAATTGACGAAATATCATCACAATACTATCCCCTAACAAAAAACAATTAATATCATTTATGTAGCGCAATTTTATCAATTTCAAGATATTTTTATAGATTTGAAAACATTTTTATCAATTTGGTGACATTTTAAAAATTCGCTAAATGTATTACTAAGTAGGATGGTTGGTCTGACAGAGAAATGCTAACCAAACATCATTTCAGTACTCTCATCTAACAAAACAAAAAAAAATTTCATTGATATGTAGAAGACCCAAGCCACACGACCAACCCGAAGGTTTATGGCAGCTGTTTGTGTGTCGTTTATAACAATTTGGCGACATTTCCGTCAATTTGGCAAAGTTTAAGAAAAGTTGTCAAATTAGCGATATCCCTCCAAATTCGTAGCTATGAATTTGCAGATCTGAATGAAACATTCTTATCCCGTTTCAATATACTAAATGAAAACACTACAATTGTATTAGAAGATATACCCGCTCTACTCTTTTTCTGTTTCAACAATCGGCTATATGAATTTATTGGCTAAACACAATATATGAGTTTAGTAGCTAAATACGATATAAGCTTGAAAACTCTTTGCCAAAATAAATGAAATTGATGTACGCAGTCAGCAATTAATATAATTAAAAGAAAAATCAAACCGTCCATTCATAAGATATACTTTTATATCCATTTATCCATTTATTTATTATTTAAATCGAAAAAAAATAATAAAAACATTAACAAACACATTTAATTTAATTGCGATGCCGAGAAACATGATATATCCTCCTAAAATGTTAAAATTTATTAACCACTAACAGCACACCCGTTATTCGTACGGAGTGTATAATTTACAGAAACTTAAAGTTCGCAATCATGTGCAAATTCTGTTAAAATATTAAATTTATTGCTCCTAAAGAGAAGTTTAAGAATATATGTTCTCACTATGCAAAATTATCTTCACGATCAGATCTGAAGAATAAAACATCCTGACCCCTTTTGTAAGCAAATTTACAGAAGAAAAAATAGGAATTGTATGAATATATGCAACCCCGTACTAATTATATTGTCGCAGATCAGAAAATATGCCAATGTGTTAGTAGAAGATTACCCGTATGCGTCTCAAAAATATTTGCCAAAATAAAAGAGATGACGTAATAAATTGAAAACATCAATAATATCCGTACTCTTTATACCAGAAGGTCGTAATTGATTCCAATATATGCCAATATATATCAAAACATATGTCAATATACCTGTACTACTTATATTCTCGTAGATTAAAAGATATACACGTGTATTTGTAGAAGATTCGTACAACATACAATATATGAGTTTAAACAATTTTTGTCATAATAAAATAATTGCATAATAACTTGAAAATATCAATAATCCTTGAATCAATAATCCCCGAAAATATAAATAATAATAATTTTTAAACCTGAAGACCGTAATTGATATTATCCAGTCAAAAATGCTATAAGAAAAATCAAATCGTTCTTTTCTAAAATATATTTTTATATCCATTTATTTAATATTCAAATCGAAAAAATAATTATTAAAATTAACAGACAGATTTAATTTAATTGCGTTTCTGAGTAACATGATATAAGATAGAATCTTATAACATGTTAAATATGTCATGTCTTATAACATAAACTGCGAAATTAAATAACGATTTTGATTTCTCTATACTTCTCATTGTTCCGTAAAAGCTTGTTTTAAATAAACCATGAACCATGGAGATAGATTTCCCCTTTAAATCATGTTTCAAACAATTCATGTTTTCAGAAAGTGACTAATTAACGCAAAAAATCTCCCATCAAACTCAGAGATTAAATTTTAATTCACTTTCAAACGATTTTCAAGCTTTCCGTTTGGATAAACCACGGAGTTAGGGAGTAGAACTCCTAGGAAAAAGTTCCGTTTTTCATTAATATCTCGACAACCCCTGGTCTTAGAAACCCGAAACTTGGACAAAATTTATGGGGGGCTATTTCAAAGCTACACACAAAATTTCATTCAATTCGGATCAGCCGTTCTCGCGTGATGATGAGACAATCGAAAGTTTCGTTTTTTACTAATATCTCGAGAACCACTGGTCGTAGAAACTCCAAACATAGACTAAATTTTAAGTGGGGCTATTTCCAGGCTACCCACAAAATTTCATCAAATTCGGTTCAGCCGTTCTCTCGTGATGATGGGACAAACAGACAGACAGACAGACAGACAGACAGACAGACAGATTTTCAATTTTATATATATAGATAAAGAGAAGTTTAAGAATATCTGTTCTCACTATGCAAAATTATCTTCACGGACAAATCTGAAGAATAAAATATCCTGGCCCCTTTTGTAAACAAATTCAAACACAAAAAAAGAATTGAATCAATATATGCAACCACGTACTACTTGTATTGTCGCAAATTAGAAAATATGCCAGTTTATTAGTAGAAGCTTAAACATATTGTAATATGAGTCTTAAAAATATTTACCAAAATAAAAAAGATGACGTAATAAATTGAAAGTATCAAAAATCCCCGTAATCTTAATACCAGAAGGTCGTAATTGATTCCAATATATGCCAATATATATAAAAATTTTGCCAATATACCTGTACTACTTATATTCTCGTAGATTAGAAGATAAGCCCGCGCATTTGTAAATGATTACTTGTACAACGTACTATATATGAGTTTCAACAATTTTCGTCATAATGAAACAATAGCATAATAATTTGAAAATATCAATAATTCCTGAATCAACTGTCCCCGAAATATCAATAATAATGATGTTTAAACCTAAAGACCGTAATTGATATTATCCAGTCAAAAATGCAATGTCAATGATTTTTATTTTATATACATATTTTTATTAGATTTAATAAAAATCGTATGACACATAACACATTGGATCCGTTGCTAAGCGACATGATATCATCTGCTTCAAATAAATTGATGGAAATCATGTCGTCTGAATAATGTGATCTCCATGGAAGGTTTGGCGACATTTTCGTCTCCATGATATTTTTATGGATTTACAAATATTTTTATCAATTTAGTGATATTAAAAAAATTAGTTAAATGCGTTACTAAGTAGGATGGATGGACTGACCGACAAATGCTACCGAAACATCATTTCAGTACTCTATTCTAAAAAAACAAATTTAATTTCATTGATTTGGGTCATTTTTATTAATTTGGAGATATTTCCTCTAATTTGGTAAAGTTTAAGAAAAGTTACCAAGTTATTTAGAGATATTCCGCTAAATTCGTAGCTCTAAATTTGCAGATCTGAAGAATAAAATATCCATATCCCGTCTGTATATATACTAAATGAAAACACTAAAATTGTATTAGAAGATACATACATCCGTTCTACTCTTTTTCTGCTTCAACAATCGGCTAAATGAATTTATTGGGTAAACACAATATATGAGTTTATTAGCTAAACACAATATATGAGCTTTGAAACCTCTTTGCTAAAATAAATAAAAGTGTGATGTACGCAGTTCGCAATATGTATAATTAAAAGAACAATCAAACCGTTCATTCATTATGAGTTTATTAGCTAAACACAATATATGAGCTTGAAACCTCTTTGCTAAAATAAATAAAAGTAATGTACGCAGTCCGCAATATATATAATTAAAAGAACAATCAAACCGTTCATTTATAAAATACATTTTTACATCCATTTATTTATTATACAAATAGAAAAAATAATAATAATCATTAACAAACACATTTAATTCCATTCCTTTGCCGAGCAACATGATATAAGATAGAATCTTCCTCATAAAATGCGAAATTAAATAACCATTTTAATTTCTTTATATTTTTAATCGTTGAGTAAAAGCTTGTTGTTGTTGTTGTTGTTGAGACCCAGACCGTCCGACCTACCAGAAAGGTGTAAGGTAACTGTATGGACGGCCGGGAAGTGCCACCCAATTTAGACCGGAACCCAGTGGGGGAGGCATCCACAGGGACCGTACCCTCTTTCCCCTACCACCAACCTCTCGGAAGGACTTACGGACCCAGATGTTTAACGTGATCGTACTCCGCATGAACACGGCGGCATTTGTGGTAGCGTGCAAATCTAGCGCGCAAACCACGGGGATACCGCACCCGAGATGGCCAACAGCACGCGGTGTTCCGAGGTGGTCACCCACCAAGTACTAACCGCGCCCGATGCTGCTTGACTTCGGTGATCTAACGAGAACCGGTGTTTTCAGCACGGTACGGCCGTTGGCCCTGAGTAAAAGCTTGTGAAATACATGGAGGTTAATACATGTAAAAACATGGAGGTAGATTTTTCCATTTAAATTCATGTTTCAAACAATTCATGCTTTCAGATAGTGACTATTTAAGGCAAAAATCCTGCATCAAACTCAAAAATAAAGTTTTAATTCCCTTTGACGCTTTAAACAAACGATTTTTATCCTTTCCGTTTGGATAAACCACGGAGTTGGAGAGTAGAACTCCTATAAAAAAAGTTCCGTTTTTCATTACTATCTCGACAACCCCTGGCCTTAGAAACTTGAAACTTGGGCAAAATTTATGGGGGGCTATTTCAAGGCCACCCACTAAATTTCATTAAATTCGGTTCAGCCGTTCTCTCGTGATGATAAGACAAACGAAAGTTTCGTTTTTTACTAATATCTCGAGAACCACTGGTCGTAGAAATTCCAACCATAGACTAAATTTTATGTGGAGCTATTTCTAGGCTACCCACAAAATTTCATCAAATTCGGTTCAGCTGTTCTCCCGTGATGATGGGACAAACAGACAGACAGACAGACAGATTTTCAATTTTATTTATATAGATTTTTCGATTTTAATAATGAAAATATGTATATAAAATAAATTTCATTGCCATCGTATTTTTGACTGGATAATATCAATTATTATCTTCAGATTTAAACATTATTATTATTGATGTTTTCGGGGATTATTGATTCAGAAATTATTGATATTTTCAATTTCTTATGCCATTGTTTTATTGCGGAAAAAATGGTTGAAACTCATATATTGTACGTTGTACGAGTAATCTTCTACAAATGCACGGCTATATCTTCTAATCTATGAGAATATAAATAGTACAGGTATATTGGCATATATTTTGACATTTATTGGCATATATTGGAATCAAGTACGGCCTTCTGGTATGAAGATTTCGGGGATAATTGATATTTTTAATTTATTAATCAATCTGTTTTATTTTCGCAAAGATTTTTAAGACTCATATTATAATACGGGTAATATTTTACTAACACTAGGACATATCTTCTAATCTAAGACATTATAAGTAGTATGGGTATATCTCCCAATATAATTTTAGCACTTTTATTTCGGCACATATTGGAATCAGTGACTGCCTTCTGGTTTAAAGATTACGGATTTATTGATATTTTCAATTTATACATGTAATCTACTAATACAGGTTATATCTTCTAATATTCGCGTATATAAGTAGTACGGATCCCATACAATTTTAACGCTCTTATTTTGCCTATATTGATTCAATTCCATATTTTTTGTAAATTTGCTTACAAAAGAGGCCAGGATGTTTTATTCTTCAGATCTGCCCGTGAAGATAGCGAGAACAGGCATTCCTAAACATCTTTTTAGGAACATTATATTAAATACTTTAGCAGAATATTTTGATTAAAAATGTCATTTAGTATACTATATGAATTTGCACATGAGTGTGAATTTTAAGTTTCTTTATATTATATATTCCGTACGAAGAACGGGTATGCTGCTAGTCTATATAAATAAAATTGAAAATCTGCCTGTCTGTCTCTCTGTCTGTCTTTCTGTCTGTCTGTTTGTCCCATCATCACGGGAGAACGGCTGAACCGAATTTAATGAAATTATATGAGTAGCCTTAAAGTAACCCCCCATAAATTTTGCCAAAGTTTCGAGTTTCTAATACCATGGGTTGTCGAGATATTAATGAAAAACGGAACTTTATCCTAGGAGATCTACTCTCTAACTCCGTGGTTTATCCAAACGGAAAGGATGAAAATCGTTTGTTTAAAACGTCAACGTGAATTAAAACTTCATTTCTGAGCTTAGTGCAGGATTTTTGCATTAATTAGTCACTATCTGAAAGCATGAATTGTTTGAAACATGAATTTAAATGGAAAATCTAACTCCATGGTCAAGCATTTACTAAACAATGGAAAGTATAAAGATATCAAAATGGTTATTATTTTTGCATTTTATGGGGAAGAGATCAAAATGGTTATTTAATTTCGCAGTTTATGAGGAAGATTCTTTATTATATCATGTTGCTCAGCAACGCAATTAAATTAAATGTGTTTCTTAATATTTGTTATTATTTTTTCTATTTGAATAATAAATAAATAGATGAAAAAGTATATTTTGTAAATGAACGGTTTGATTTTTCTTTTAATTATATTAATTACGGACTGCGTACATCACTTTCATTTGACAACGAGTTTTTAAGCTTTTATATTGTGTTTAGCTAATAAACTCATATTGTGTCTACCAATAAATTCATTTATCCGATTGTTGAAAAAGAAAAAGAGTAGAAAGTGTATATCTTCTAATACAATTTTAGAGTTTGCATTTAGTATATGCAAACGGGATCAGGATGTTTTATTCTTCAGATCTGCAATTTCAGAACTACGAATTTGGCGGAATATCGCTAACTTGGTAACTTTTCTTAAACTTTGCCAAATTGACGGAAATATCGCCAAATTGCTAAAAACGACGCAAATCAATGAAATTAAATTAGTTTTTTTAGAAGACAGTTCTGAAATGATGTTTCTGTAGCATTTGTGGGTTAGTCTGTCCATCCTACTTAGTAACACATTTATCGAATTTTTAAAATGTCACCAAATTGATAAAAATGTTTGTAAATCTATAAAAATGTCATGAAATTAATAAAATTGCGCTTAATAAATGAAATTAATTGTGTTTTATTAGGGGATAATATTATGATGATGTTTCGTCAATTTGTCGCAAAATGGGACTATCAGTTTTACAGTCCCACTTGGCGATAAATTTGGCGATTTTTTAAGTTGTCGCTAAATTGAAGAAAATATCGCCAAATCTTTCATGGAGATAGCATTATTCGGACGATATGATTTCCATCAATTTATTTGAAGCAACTGATATCATGTCGTTTAGCAATGGATGTAAATCCAATGTGTTATGTGGCATACGATTTTAATTAAATCTTTTCCGATTTGAATAATAAAGATATGTATATAAAATAAATTTCATTGGCATTGCATTTTTGACTGGATAATATCGATTACGGTCTTCAGGTTACACATTATTAATATTGATATTTTCGGGGATTATTGATTCAGGGATTATTGATATTTTCAAATTATTATACCATTGTTTTATTATGACAAAAATTGTTGAAACTCACATATTGTACGTTGTGCGAGTAATCTTCTATAAATGCAAGTGTTATCTTCTAATCTACGAGAATATAAGTAGTACAGGTATATAGGCATATATTTTGATATATATTGGCATATATTGGAATCAATTACGACCTTCTGGTATAAAGATTACGGGGATAATTGAAATTTTCAATTTATAATGTCATCTGTTTTATTTCGGCAAAGATTTTTTAGACTCATATTGTAATAAGGGTAATCTTCTACTAACATACAGGCATATTTTCTAATTTGCGACAATATAAGTAGTATGGGGATATATATATATATATATATATATATATATATATATATATGTATATATATATATATTCCCATATAATTTTAGTGCTTTCATTCTGGCATATATTGGAATCAATTACGGGTTTATTGATATTTTCAATTTATACATTTAATTTACTAATACAGGTTATATCTTCTAATATTCGCGTATATAAGTAGTGCGGGTCCTATACAATTTTAATGCTTTCATTTTGCATATATTGATTCAATTCCTTTTTTTTTGTAAATTTGCTTTCGAAAGGGGCCAGGATGTTTTATTCTTCAGATCTGCCCGTGACGATAATTTTGCATGATGAGAACAGTTATTCATAAACTTCTCTTTAGGAGCAATAAATTTAATATTTTAACATAATTTGCATATGATTCTGAATTACAAGTTTCTTTATATTTTATACTCCGTACGAAGAACGGGTATGCTGCTAGTGAAAAGTATAAAGAAATCAAAATGGTTATTATTTTTGCATTTTATGGAGAAGAGATCAAAATGGTTATTTAATTTCGCAGTTTATCAGGAAGATTATTTCTTATATTATGTTGCTCAGCAACGCAATTAAATTAAATGTGTTTGTTAATATTTGTTATTATTTTTTCTATTTGAATAATAAATAAATAGATGTAAAAATATATTTTGTAAGTGAACGGTTTGATTTCTCTTTTAATTATATTAATTACGGACTGTATACATCACTTTCCTTTATTTTGGCAAAGAGTTTTCAAGCTTATATATTGTGTTTAGCTAATAAATTCAGATATTGTGTTTAGCCTATAAATTTATTTAGCCGATTGTTGAAACAGAAAAAGAGTAGAACGGGTGTATTTTCTAATGCAATTTTAGTGTTTTCATTTAGTATATGCAAACGGGATCGGATGTTTTATTCTTCAAATCTGCAAATTCAGAGTTATGAATTTCGAGGAATATCGCTAACGTGGCAACTTTTCTTAAACGTTGCCAAATTGACGGAAATGTCGACAAATTGATAAAAATGACGCAAATCAATTAAATTAAATTTGTTTTCTTAGAAGAGAGTACTGAAATGAAGTTTAGGTAGCATTTGTCTGCCAGTCCATCCATCCTACTTAGTAACACATTTAGCGAATTTTTAAAATGTCACCAAATTGATAAAATGTTTGCAAATCCATAAATATATAATAAAATTGATAAAATTGCGCTTAATAAATGCAATTAATTGTGTTTTGTTAGGGCATAGTATTGTGATGATTATTCGTCAATGTGTCGCAAAATGGGACTGTCAGTTCTACAGTCCCACTTGGTGATAAATTTGGCGATGTTTTAAATTGTCGCTAAATTGACGAAAATGTCGCCAAACCTTCCATGGAGATAGAATTATTCAAACGATAAGATTCCCATCAATTCATTTGAAACAAATGATGTCATGTCGTTTAGCAACGGATGTAAATCCAATGTGTTTATGCGGCATACGATTTTTATTAAATCTTTTCCGATTTGAATAACAAAGATATGTATATAAATTAAATTTCATTGACATTGCATTGTTGACTGGATAATATCAATTACGGTCTTCAGGTTCATTATTATTATTGGTATTTTCGTGGATTGTTGATTCAGGGATAATTGATATTTTCATATTAATTCTATGCCATTGTTTTATTATGACATATATATATATATATATATATATATATATATATATATATATATATATATATATATATATATATATATATATATATATATATATATATATATATATATATATATATATATATATATATATATATATATATATATATATATATATATATATATTACATATCTATTACATATATTACATATATATATACATGTAATCTACTGATACAGGTTATATCTTCTAATATTCGAGTATATAAATACTAAGGGTCTCATACAATTTAAGCACTATTATTTTGAATATATTGATTCAATTTCATATTTTGTGTATATTTGCTTTCGAAAGGGGCCAGGATGTTTTATTCTTCAGATCTGCCCGTGAAGATAATTTTGCATGATGAGAACAGATATTCATAAATTTCTCTTTAGGAGCAATAAATTTAATATTTTAAAATAATTTGCATATGATTCTGAATTATAAGTTTCTTTATATTATATACTCCGTACGAAGAACGGGTATGCTGCTAGTCTATATAAATAAAATTGAAAATCTGTCTGTCTGTCTGTCTGTCTGTTTGTCCCATCATCACGGGAGAACGGCTGAACCGAATTTGATGAAATTTGGTGGGTAGCCTAGAAATAGCCCCACTAAGTCCCACTTAAGTTCGCCAAACCTTCCAAGGAGATCGCTTTATTCAGACGATATGATTTCCATCAATTTATTTGAAGCAAATGATATTATGTCGCTTAGCAACGGATAAAAAATGTGTTATGAGGCATACGATTTTATATTATATCTTTTCCGATTTGAATAATAAAGATATGTATATAAAATAAATTTCATTGACATTACATTTTTAACTGGATAATATAAATTACGGTCTTCAGGTTTAAACATTATTATTATTGATATTTTCGGGGACTGTTGATTTAGGGATTATTGATATTTTCAAGTTATTATGCCATTGTTTTATTATGACGAAAATTGTTGAAACTCATATATAGTACGTTGTACGAGTAATCTTCTACAAATGCAAGGGTATATCTTCTAATCTACGAGAATATAAGTAGTACAGGTATATTGGCATATATTTTGATATATATATTGGCATATATTGGAATCAATTACGACCTTCTGGTATAAAGATTACGGGGATTATTGATATTTTCAATTTATTGCGTCATCTCTTTTATTTTGGCAAATATTTTTGAGACTCATATTGTAATACAGGTAATCTTCTACTAACACACTGGCATATTTTCTAATCTGCGACAATATAAGTAGTACAAGGTTGCATATATTGATTCAATTCTTTGTTTTTTTGTAAATTTGTTTACAAAAGGGGCCAGGATGTTTTATTCTTCAGATCTGCCTGTGAAGATAATTTTGCATAGTGAGAACAGATATTCTTAAACTTCTCTTTATGATTAATAATTTTAATATTTTAACAGAATTGCACATCATTGCGAATTATAAGTTTCTTTATATTATATACTCCGTACGAAGAACGGGTATGCTGCTAGTCTATATAAATAAAATTGAAAATCTGTCTGTCTGTCTCTCTGTCTGTCTTTCTGTCTGTCTGTTTGTCCCATCATCACGGGAGAACGGCTGAACCGAATTTGATGAAATTTTGTGGGTAGCCTAGAAATAGCCCCACTTAAAATTTAGTCCATGTTTTGAGTTTCTACAACCAGTGGTTTTCGAGATATTAGTAAAAAACGAAATTTTCCTTTGTCTCATCATCACTGGAAAACGGCTGAACCGAATTTAATGAAATTTTGTGGATAGCCTTAAAATAGCCTCCCATAAATTTTGTCCAAGTTTCGAGTTTCTAAGACCAAGGGTTGTCGAGATATTAATGAAAAACGGAACTTTTTCTTAGGAGATCTACTCTCCAACTCCGTGGTTTATCCAAACGGAAAAGATGAAAATCGTTTGTTGTAAACGCGAAAATGAAATAAAACTTTATTTCCGAGTTTGGTGCAGGATTTTTGCATTAATTAGTCACTGTAGGAAAACATGAATTGTTTGAAACATGAATTTAAATGGAAAAATCTACCTCCATGATTCATCTTTCACAAGCTTTTACTCAACGATGAAAAGTACAAAGAAATCAAAATGGCTATTTAATTTCGCATTTTATGAGGAAGATTCTATCTTATATTATGTTGCTCGGCAAGGGGATGAAATTAAATGTGTTGTTGATATTTATTATTATTTTTTCTATTTGAATAATAAATAAATGGATGTAAAAATATATTTTATAAATGAACGGTTTGATTGTTCTTTTAATTATATAAATTGCGGGCTGCGTACATCACTCTCACTTATTTTGGCAAAGAGTTTTCAAGCTTATATATTGTGTTTAGCTAACAAACTCATATATTGTGTTTACCCAATAAATTCATTTCGCCGATTGTTGAAGCAGAAAAAGAGTAGAACGGGTGTATATATCTTCTAATACAATTTTAGTATTTTCATTTAGTATATACAAACGAGATCAAAATATTTTATTCTTCAGATCTTCAAATTCAGAACTACGAATTTAGCGGAATATCACTAAATAACTTGGTAACTTTTCTTAAACTCTACCAAATTAGCGGAAATGTCTCCACATTGATAAAAATTACCCAAATCAATGAAATTAAATTTGTTTTTTTAGAATAGAGTACTGTAATGATGTTTCTGTAGCATTTGTCGGTCAGTCCTGCCATCCTACATAGTAACACATTTAACGAATTTTTTTAATATCACCAAATTGATGAAAGTATTTGTAAATCCATAAAAATATCATCGAATTGATAAAATCGTGCCTAATAAATGAAAGTTATTGTGTTTTGTTAGGGGATAGTATTGTGATGATGTTTCGTCAATTTGTCGCAAAATGGGACTATGAGTTCTACAGTCCCACTTGGCGGTAAATTTGGCGATTTTTTAAGTTATCGCTAAATTGACGAAAATGTCGCCAAACCTTTCATGGATATCGCATTATTCAGACGATATGATTTCCATCAATTTATTTGAAGCAAATGATATCATGTCGCTTAGTAACGGATCCAATATGTTATGCGGCATACGATTTTTATTAAATCTTTTCCGATTTGAATAATAAAGATATGTATATAAAATAAATTTCATTGACATTGCATTTTTGCCTGGATAATATCAATTACGGTCTTCAGGTTTAAACATCTTTATTATTGATATTTTCGGGGACTGTTGATTCAGGGATTATCGATATTTTCAAATTATTATGCCATTGTTTTATTATGGCGAAAATTGTTGAAACTCATATATAGTACGTTGTACGAGTAATCTTCTACAAATGCACGGGTATATCTTCTAATCTACGAGAATATAAGTAGTACAGGTATATTGGCATATATTTTGATATATATTGGCATATGTTGGAATCAATTACGACCTTCTGGTATTAAGATTACGGGGATTTTTGAAACTTTCAATTTATTACGTCATCTCTTTTATTTTGGCAAATATTTTTGAGACTCATATTGCAATACGGGTAAGCTTCTACTGACACACCGGCATATTTTCTAATCTGCGACAATATAAGTAGTACGGGGTTGCATATATTGATTCAATTCCTTTTTTTTGTAAATATGCTTACAAAAGGGACCAGGATGTTTTGTTCTTCAGATCTGCCTGTGAAGATAATTTTGCATAGTGAGAACAGATATTCTTAAACTTTTCTTTATGAGCAATAAATTTTATATTTTAACAGAATTTGCACATGATTGCGAATTATAATTTTTTTTATATTATATACTCCGTACGAAGAACGGGTATGCTGCTATTATTTAATAAAATCAGAATATCACGTATTTCTCTTTATTATTAAATATTTAATTAAATCATAATATCACATATTTCTCTTTGTTATTAAATATTTAATTAAATCAGAATATCACATATTTCTCTTTATTATTAAATATTTAATAAAATCAGAATATCACATATTTCTCTTTGTTATTAAATATTTAATAAAGTAAAAACAGCCACATATTTATCATTAGTTCGGAATATTTCATACATAGACATTTCTGAGTAAATTATTTCTGTGCATTGCTGTATACTGTAACATACTACGATATATTTCAAATGTCGATTGTGCGGCAGTTCTTCATTTCCTCCTTGGTAAAACAATTAGTGCACGCGTAAGAGATATTATTTCTTGACTTATAAAAGAAGTTAGGAAGGGAAGTGAACTGAGAGATTCCATAAAAATTGTTTTTATGTTTGAAGTTAGATTGCAAAGAAGAGATGGAAGAATGTGTCCCCAGTGGGATGTATTATTAGTTTGGGATCATTAAAGGTAATGCTGGCTGCTGGGCTGAAGGCTATACCTCAACTTTGATTTTTTCTCTCGAAGTCAGAGAGAAATCAATCAATCAATCAAAGGAAAAATATGATTCCAGATCGTATTTAATGTGTCGGCAGGCAAGTTACATATTCATCAGAATCTTTTAAATTTCGTCAGAGAATGTATGTTTTAGTTATATGCCGTCAGGTAAGTTAAAATTTTTTTGTTATGCTACTCTTTGTATTACTACGCCACAATACCCTTCTCTTCAGTGTATTCATCAATATTAAATGCTTTAAGGTATAGCTTTAGTGTACGGAATTTGCATTTGGCGAGATTCTTGGTGGGATTAATATCGCCAATTCGCAAGAGCAAATAATATGCATGTAAGAGCGCGTATTTGGTTTTAATGTGAAACGTTCATTTCCACTGCGTTCTTTGTAAAGTGAAAATAAATTTTCTGATTTTCATATAACGTTTGCAGACGTACGCCTGTGCTCTATGAACCACGGAAAAAATGTTGCTACGTGCGACATCCGACAACCAGCGGGACCGGATTTTGTGATGTTTTTTTTCAGCGGGCGTAGGCCCATGTTTAAATTGCTTTGGATCAACTGTTGCACAAACGGCTGTTCCGACATTACGACCTTTGACAGAGACATTTTTTGCATTGTTTTATCTATTTTTACAGTGTTGACATGTGGTATCTTTCGTTTTTGTATGATATTTATGTGTTTTATGCATTTTTGAATTTTACTTTTATAATTTTTAATTGTTTACACACTAAGCTTAACATGGCGTTCGTAATCACTTTTCAAATACCATCTTCCTTTGCGACATTTTGCTCGCCAAAAAGATGGCGGATTATGCCAAGATTCCGCATACTAAAGCTGTTCCCGCTTTAAATATCACTTTTCTTCATCAATGTCATAGAAATATATGGGTGATGCAATATTTGGGTACCACTGTATTGAACTGCGGACATGATCAGTATCCTGCCGAAATAACTCACATGTTACATAAAGTGGATCTCCAAAGCTTAACACTTTATAGAATATAGCTTGTCTTCATAGTTACAAAACATAAAATTTGCGAAAGAAAAAAAAAATGGTTTTCTCAGTATCGCTATGCCGTCTAAATGTAAATAATAATTCAAAAGCAATTAAATTTATTATATTATTACTAACAGTAAAGCTGTTCTTCGTACGAATATACAATAAATAGAAACTTAAAATTCACAATCATGTGTAAATTCCTATAGTATTCTAAATGACGTTGTTATTCAAAACATTTTACAGTCAAACTTGTCTTAAACGGAATTTCAGAGGACCGGAAGAATTTTTCGCCCTGAAAAGATTTCCTTTTCATGCAGTTCCTTTCAGGAAAAGCGAAGTTTAAGGTTTAGCTGAAAATGCAAATAGCCCGTATGTAATTGCTCATCTATACATCTGACTTTAAAAAGTCTGAAACGTATATTTAGATACATCTGAGTAATAGTATATTATACCATAATAGCTAATTACTTATTATATATATATATACGTACATTTTTGCATACTGCAATCATTGGGGTATATGTAAATAAAAATACCACATGTTCTTAACTGTTAACTTTTTACAACCATACCTTAAAACCTAGATGAATTGATTGCAGGCAAAATATTACTGCTTACCATGAAACAAAAAATAAATTAAAAAAAAAAGTAAAATGGTTTATTACTTTTAAAATAATCCGACACGATTTCTTGTATATGCGTCTTAATAATGATGCGAGTTTCAGTTAAAAATCGTGCATTGGTTAATATTTCTAGCATTTCAGAGTCTACCGGATTAAAGGAAAATTCTTGAAGTTCTGAAATGGCTTTGAGAAAATCGTGATATAATTTAATAAAAAGTTCTTTAAAAAATGGTTCTCTTGGATATAAATGGATAAAATAATTGGATGAATATTTCACTCTTTGTTCGTTACAACAGACGCTTTTATTAACAAACTAGCAGCATACCCGTTCTTCGTACGGAGTATATAATATAAAGAAACTTGAAATTCATAATCATGCCCAAATTCTTATAGTATACTAAATGACATGTTTAATCAAAATATTCTGTTAAAATATTTAATATAATGCTCCTAAAAAGAAGTTTAAGAATCTCTGTTCTCGCTATATAAAATTATCTTCATGGACATATCTGAAGAATGAAACATCTTGGACCCCTTATGTAAGCAAATATAAAAAAAAAATATGGTATTGAATCAATATATGCAAAATAAAAGCTTTAAAATTGTATGGGACCCGTACTAATTATATACGCGAATATTAGAAAATATAACCTGTATTAGTAGATTACATGTATAAATTGAAAATAACTATAAACCCGTAATCTTTAAATCTGAAGACAGTCATTTATTCCAATATATGTCAAAATTAAAGTGCTAAAATTATATGGGAAGATATACACGTACTACTTATAATGTCCGATTATTAGTAGAAGATTACCCGTTTTGCAATATGAGTCTCAAATGTTTTTTGGTAAAATACAACAGACGACGTAATAAATTGAATATATAATTAATCCCCGTAATCTTCATACCAGAAGACTGTACTTGATTCCAATATATATGCCAATATATGTCAAAATATATGCCAATATACCTGTACTACTTATATTCTCGTAGGTTAGAAGATATACCCGTGCATTCCTAGAAGATTACTCGTACAACGTACAATATGCGTGTGTCAGCAATTTTTGCCGCAATAAAACAATGGCGTAATAACTTAAAAATATCAATAATCCCTGAATCAATAATTCCGGAAAATATCAATAATAATAATGTTTAAACCTGAAGAGTATAATTGATATTATCCAGTCCAAAATGAAATGGCAATGAAATTTATTTTATATACATATCTTCATTATTCAAATCGGAAAGGATTTAATAAAAATCGTCTGCCGCATAAACACATTGGATTTAAATCCGTTGCTAAGCGACATGATATCATTTGCTTCAAATAAATTGGTAGAAAAAATATCGTCTAAATAGTTATATTTCTATGGAACATTTGGCGACAGTTTCGTCAAATTAGCGACATTTTAAAAAATCGCCAAATTTATCGCCAAGTGGGACTGTAGAACTGACAGTTCCACTTTGCAAGAAATTGACGAAATATCATCACAATACTATCCCCTAACAAAAAACAATTAATATCATTTATGTAGCGCAATTTTATCAATTTCAAGATATTTTTATAGATTTGAAAACATTTTTATCAATTTGGTGACATTTTAAAAATTCGCTAAATGTATTATTAAGTAGGATGGTTGGTCTGACAGATAAATGCTAACCAAACATCATTTCAGTACTCTCTTCTAACAAAACAAAAAACATTTCATTGATATGTAGAAGACCCAAGCCACACGACCAACCCGAAGGTTTATGGCAGCTGTTTGTGTGTCGTTTATATCAATTTGGCGACATTTCCGTCAATTTGGCAAAGTTTAAGAAAAGTTGTCAAATTAGCGATATCCCTCCAAATTCGTAGCTTTGAATTTGCAGATCTGAATGAAACATTCTTATCCCGTTTCAATATACTAAATGAAAACACTACAATTGTATTAGAAGATATACCCGCTCTACTCTTTTTTTGTTTCAACAATCGGCTATATGAATTTATTGGCTAAACACAATATATGAGTTTAGTAGCTAAATACGATATAAGCTTGAAAACTCTTTGCCAAAATAAATGAAATTGATGTACGCAGTCAGCAATTAATATAATTAAAAGAAAAATCAAACCGTCCATTCATAAGATATACTTTTATATCAATTTATCCATTTATTTATTATTTAAATCGAATAAAAATAATAAAAACATTAACAAACACATTTAATTTAATTGCGATGCCGAGCAACATGATATATCCTCCTAAAATGTTAAAATTTATTAACCACTAACAGCACACCCGTTATTCGTATGGAGTGTATAATTTAAAGAAACTTATAGTTCGCAATCATGTGCAAATTCTGTTAAAATATTAAATTTATTGCTCCTAAAGAGAAGTTTAAGAATATATGTTCTCACTATGCAAAATTATCTTCACGATCAGATCTGAAGAATAAAACATCCTGCCCCCTTTTGTAAGCAAATTTACAGAAGAAAAAATAGGAATTGAATGAATATATGCAACCCCGTACTAATTATATTGTCGCAGATCAGAAAATATGCCAATGTGTTAGTAGAAGATTACCCGTATTACAATATGCGTCTCAAAAATATTTGCCAAAATAAAAGAGATGACGTAATAAATTGAAAACATCAATAATATCCGTACTCTTTATACCAGAAGGTCGTAATTGATTCCAATATATGCCAATATATATCAAAACATATGTCAATATACCTGTACTACTTATATTCTCGTAGATTAAAAGATATACACGTGTATTTGTAGAAGATTCGTACAACATACAATATATGAGTTTAAACAATTTTTGTCATAATAAAATAATTGCATAATAACTTGAAAATATCAATAATCCTTGAATCAATAATCCCCGAAAATATAAATAATAATAATTTTTAAACCTGAAGACCGTAATTGATATTATCCAGTCAAAAATGCTATAAGAAAAATCAAATCGTTCTTTTCTAAAATATATTTTTATATCCATTTATTTATTATTCAAATCGAAAAAATAATTATTAAAATTAACAGACAGATTTACTTTAATTGCGTTTCTGAGTAACATGATATAAGATAGAATCTTATAACATGTTAAATATGTCATGTCTTATAACATAAACTGCGAAATTAAATAACGATTTTGATTTCTCTATACTTCTCATTGTTCCGTAAAAGCTTGTTTTAAATAAACCATGAACCATGGAGATAGATTTCCCCTTTAAATCATGTTTCAAACAATTCATTTTTTCAGAAAGTGACTAATTAACGCAAAATATCTCCCATCAAACTCAGAGATTAAATTTCAATTCACTTTCAAACGATTTTCAAGCTTTTCGTTTGGATAAACCACGGAGTTAGGGAGTAGAACTCCTAGGAAAAAGTTCCGTTTTTCATTAATATCTCGACAACCCCAGGTCTTAGAAACTCGAAACTTGGACAAAATTTATGGGGGGATATTTCAAGGCTATTCACCAAATTTCATTAAATTCGGTTCAGCCGTTTTTCCGTGATGATGAGACAAACGAAAATTTCGTTTTTTACTAATATCTCGAGAACCACTGGTCGTAGAAACTCAAAACACGAATATGATTTTAAGTGGGGCTATTTCTGGGCTACCCACAAAATTTCATCGAATTCGGTTCAGCCGTTCTCCCGTGATGGTGTGACAAACAGACAGACAGACAGACAGACAGACAGACAGACAGATTTTCATTTTTATTTATATAGATTATTTAAATTTACGCTTCATTAACATTACGTTTTATTTAAATTTTTTTTTTCGAACTTTAAATCGGCCAGGGTAAAAAGGTTGTCCCATGGGACAAAATGAATGTGTGGAAAAATTTATGTTCCAGAGGTCAAGATTTCATGCGCCGCATGGAGGTTAAAAGTCACTATTTCAGGCAAAAAAAGTCCTCTTTTTGTTCGGATACGAAATATTTTTTTTTTCCGATTTCGAAATCGGCCAGAGTCAAAACGGTTAGCTCAATGGATCAAACAAACATGTGTAAAATTTCAAGTCCCTGAAGTTACATCTTAATGCGCCGCACATATGTTAAGTGTGACGATTTTCGCCAAAAAAAGCCAATTTTCAAATGCATCCTGTAAAGTCGTAGAAGCAGAAGAGGGCGGCTAAAATTTTTAGTGAATGTATCCTAAATATAATTAGACTTTTAAATAAATATTTTTCGATTTGTTATTACAGTAAAGCTGACAGACGTAAAGTAAAAGTAAGTTATTTAAACTTTAATTTCTTTTTATTATTATTTCCCTAAACTACATTTTGGAACTAACAGTAAGGCTTGTACGTTCGTTACTAATTCCCCCGTGGAGCGCCTACGTACCACTTCCACAAGACCCCCCAGGGTATCCCATGGCGAAGGGGAGGAGAAATGGAACTTCACTTTCATACAGGCTCCCCGAAGGGCGGAAGCCTGACTTGGCCTCGACATGACAACACTGGCTGGCTTCGAACCCGCAACCCGGCAATCCAGCGATCAGTCGGAAACGCATGCCCCTGACCGTTCGACCACCGGATCGGCAATTTTCTTGTAATAACATATACTTTTCTCGTGACATAAAATGTACTGCAGTTGTTGTTCACAAAATAAAATACAGGAAAAGATATGAAAAATACTGAATGGAAAAAAACATATGCATAAATTCCCACATAAATGTTAAAGAAAATTAAGCAGAAAATTTTGATTTCGTATTAAAAGTATACATAAGTTTTCTTGACTGAATTTTCGCTAGGATAAAGCCATGTCGTAGCTCATCTCCACAGACTCTTCTTGCTGCCTTTGCTACAATTTGAACATATCTTTCTGTTGAGTGAGTATGGCACGAGAATTTCAGAATATTAATTTCCAGTTCACATTCCTTTCCTGATATTTTGCAGATAATATTTCAGCATCTAGAACACTATTAGTAAGGGGTGGTTCATATCTTTCGGATGTTTGCCAGTCGATAAGTTCAGTGTAATCATTTGCACTGAAATTAATTTCCAGAATACTAAAATTTCTCACTCCTTTTAAAACGTTCGTAGATTTTCTTGCCATAATTCTTCTGGCAGCTACTTGCCTTACGTGTTTTCTGTCATCTGCAAGACGGGAGAATATTTTCTTGGTGCGAGGAAAACTATTTCTTTGTATTACTGGATCAATAACATATTTTAAGTCTGGAAAGATGGTATCTTGAAAGTATCTGGTTCAAGTATCTAGAAAGAAGGATCACATTCCAAATATGCCGCGGACACTCCAAGTAGAGTGGTATTCTTCTCTTTATGCTAAACCACATAGGTGTATAAACTTTCATTATAAATGTTGTAAGTGTAATGAGGCTTTCAGATGGCTTTTCAGTTTCAACATGTAATCTTTAAATTCTACAAGCTGTTGTAAGTCACCTAGAGTGTACAACTGGTCCTTGTTTCATGTAAACTGCTTGGAATACATCATGCAAATACTTTTGATCAGAGCTCAACTTCAAATTTGTACTTCGAAAGAAGCATTTTCTCCTTTAATTAGAGAATATGTTTTCACTGAAAGATTTTCACAATTTTGGATTGCTTTTCCAATAAGCCCAGAAAATGTATTGGGATCTTTAGTTTCTTCATCGAGCTTTTACAGAAGATGTCGCAGAGGTAATACATTTGCTTGTAACAGACAAATGCACCATTGCAATGGACGATTTGATGCTACTTCCAATAAACGTGCAGCTCCCCCTTCACGCCAATATTTACGTTTGTTCCATCACAGCCTACAGCGCTCAAACTATCAACAGAAATTTGTTGATTTTTAAAGTAAGTTTCGCCACAAATAACTTTGTCTTCACCAGATGAAACTGCAATGTGTCCAATATAGACAGAGTTTGGTTGTTGTACCAGGGTGTAATGTTCTTCTTGGACTATTCGTCTATAATACTTCGATGCCCTTTTTTACTTGAAGTATGGTCGTATCCTTTCTCCCACCGTAATATAAACTGAGGAGTGAGAAGCCTCGGTTTATATTGAGTGGTTTATATACTCTGGTGAGAGAAGCCCTCTAGCATAGCCACACAAAACTACGTGAGCGCTTGCAAAATCGAAAACCTGAAAAACAGGCTCCTAAGGAGTACAAAGTTTCTGGAATATAGGTAAAGAGGATCATATGTCGCAAAGTTATGGGTCAATAATTGTTTCTTATAGACAAATAACACATATAAAAGGTATTTCTTAACTGTACGTTTTTAGATTAAAATGGTCTATTTTTTTAGCTGAAATAGATACCTTTAACCTCTGTGCGGCGCTTGAAGATGTGACTTCAGGGACTTGAAATTTTACGCATGTTTGTTTCATTCCATGGGCTAACATTTTTGACCCTGGCCGATTACGAAATCGAAAAAAAAAATTTCTTTGTGTCCGAACAGAAAGAGGCTTTTTTGGCCTGAAGTAGTGCATTTTGACCTTCATGCGGCGCATGGAATTTTGACCCCAGGAACATAAGTTTTTTCACACTTTCGTGTTGTCCCACGGGACAATTTTTTTTACTCTGGCCGATTTAATTATTTTTTTTTTACTCTGGCCGAATTAAAAAGAAAAAAATCCCTATATTATTCACTCAACTTTATTGTGCAGGTTCCGTTTTACACAGGGGAAAATAATATAATTTCCTATATTTTTGGACGAGGCTAAAAATATTTTCCGCTTATGACAATATTCCATTTCTTACAGGTTCCGTTTCAAACAGGTTTAACTGTATTAAAATATTTAAATTAATGCTCTTGAAATGAAATTTAAAAATCTCTGTTCCCACTATACAAATTTATCTTGACAAACAAATCTGAAGAATAAATCATTTTGGTCTCGTTCGTAAATAAATTTACAAAATAATATGAAATTGAATTAATATATGTCAAAATAAAAGCGCTAAAATTGTATTGGTAATATACCCGCACTATTTATATTCTCGTAGATTAGAGGATATATCCATTTATGTTTAGAAGATATACCAGTATTACGTTATATGAATATGAAAAATCTTTACCAGAATAAAAGAGATAGAAATTAAAAATATCACTAATCTCCGAATCTTTATACCCGAAGGCTATAATATCTATAATATGAATAAAATTGAAAATCTTTCTGTCTGTATGTATGTGTGTCTCATCAGCACAGGAGAACGGCTACACCGAATTTCCAGAAATTTTGTGGATAGCCTTGGAATAGCCCCACTTAAAATTTAGTTTTTTGAATGTCCAGGACCAGGGGTTATCCAGATATTAATAAAAATCGCATAGTTAAATTAAAACTTCTATGGACGTAGTATTGTTCAGAGGCTATTTTTCTGCAAATTTATTTGTAGAAAAAGATACCACTTCTCTTACAGAAAATTGCATTTTTGGCGGAATCATATCCATTATACGGCCTTTGAGTTTAAAGGTTAAGGCGGTTATTGATATTTTCAATTTCTTACGTCATCTGTTTTATTTTGGTGAAATGTTTTTCAAACCCATATGTTGTAATACGGGCATATCTTCCAATATAGGGATATAATCTTCTAATCTACGAAAATATAAAAAGTATGGGTGTATCTTCTAATACAATTTTAGAGTTTTAATTTTGGCATATATTGATTCAATTTCATATTTTCTGTAAATTTGTTATAAATGAGATCAGAATGTTTTATTCTTCAGATCTGGCTATGAAGATAATTTTGTATAACGAGAACAGAGATTCTTAAATTTATTTTTAGGAACATTAATTTAAATATTTTAAAAGAACGTTTTGAAGAACAATTTCATTTTGAATACTATAGGAATTTGCACATGATTGTGTTTATATTGTAGTTTTTTTTATATTGTATAGTCCGTACAAAAAACTGGTATACTGCTAGTAATTAATATAATCAAATCAAAAATGCAATTTCGATAAAATTTATTTAATATACATTTCTTTATTATTCAAATCGGAAAAGATTTAATAAATATCGTCTGTCGTATAAACATATAGGATTTAATTCCGTTGTTATGCGACATGATATAATTTGCTTCAAATACATTTTAATCATAATCAAAATTTTGTAAGAAATATGCTATTAGTTGTACCCAAGCCCATATTGCAATATTACTTATGTTTGTAATGGCAGCACCCTTTCTTGTGGTGTCAGAATGGCAACGGCCGGGTGTTGTTTACGTTCGATGTTTATGTAGTCGAAAGTTTGTTTTTTGTATGTTTGTGTGAGATGTTACGTGACGTATTTCTTTTCGTTTAAATATCGTTCTGTCTAATACAGTCGTAATGTTTACTATTTACCATAATATCCACCATCTTTGCTAAAACTAACAGGTTATGGTTTCCAGGTTGTTTATCTGCGAAACGGTAAGAAGACGTACTTTCGTTTTCGCGAATGCTGACAATTTTTTTGTTCTATGGTAAATTGCATAAGTAGACAGACTTAGAAGTTATTAAATATTACGGATTATAATCAGAACTTTAAAATAAAGAAGCATGGCTGCAATGAATGAAAAATTCAGAATCCCCAAATTATCGAATGATAATTACCATTCTTGGGTTATTCCTGCCAGAGCAGTTTTGGTTCAGAAGGGATGCTGGGAAGCCATAGATCCTGGTTTTGGATCCGAAATGACGACTGACGAAATTGAGCATTAACTTTTCTGTTTCTTGTTGTTGATGATACGTATTTAGATGATATTGAGATGTGCACTACCGCAAGAGAAGCATGGAATGCGCTTGAGGAAATTAATTCGAAATACGGTTTGTTGTATATTCTACAATTAATGCGGGATTTCTTCAACATAAAAATGAAAAACAAGGAAAAGATGAAAGATTATCTTGGACGTTCAATGGATATTCATCGAAAATTAGCCAGCAGTGGCTACGCTTTTAACGATAAGGAAGTTGCATTGGTGATGTTATTGGGTATTCCAAAGACGTATGAAGCCCTAATTCTCAATCTTGAACAAGATGAAGAAAGTCTAACAACAAAAAAGGTGAGGGCCAGACTTTTGATTGAAGAGAAAATAATAAATCGCAGAGATGAAGAAAAAGAAACTGCAGAAAAAACAGATTGCATAGCTATGTTTATACAAAAAAGGAGTGGAGCTAAACATAAGCATTCAAATCAAGTTGAAAATAAAAAAACTACTCTGGGGCATAAAAGTTTATTTCAAAAAGACTACAACAGAGAAGGAAGACGTGTACAATGTTTTTGTTGCAATAAATTTGGTTATATTGCAAGAAACTGCCCCGAAGGCTACAACTGTACAGTAAACAGTCAAGACGTAAATGAACAAAATGGAAAACATGAAGTAAAGAAAGTTGTACATTCAGCATTATCTGCAAAGAATGGAACAGTGGAAAATCCATTAGTTTGGTATATGGATAGTGGTGCCACAGACCACATGACGTGATACTGAGAAAAATTTTCAACTTTCAGAAAAATGGATTCAAGCGTTAAAGTTGCCAACAAAGATGAAATTCGAGTTGAAGGTGTGGACCATGTTGATATTGAACTGTGTGAAGCAAATGGTGGATTACATGCACACATGAACAATTTTTTATATGTACCTGGTTTAGACGGTAACCTTTTATCAGTTGATAGAATTGAAGAGCTTAGACTTAAAATACAATTTGTAAATAATGAAGCCAGAGTTATCAAGAAAAATGGACAGATTTTGCTGACGACAAAACGCAGTGGCAGACTTTATGCAGTAGAAGAACACAAGTGGCAAAGTTTGCAAAACTCGTTGATAAATCTTTGTTGCATCGCCTACTTGGACACCTCCATTATAATGCCATAAAACAATTAAGAAGTGGAGCACAGCATTGTAAATAGACTGAAGATCCCCAAGAAACGTGTTCTGTCTGTATGATGGGAAAAATGAAGAAACGAAGCTTTCCAGAAGGTTATGCTACCAGAGCAAAAGAAGTATTAGAATTAGTCCACTCTGACGTAGTTGGAAAAATACAACCAACATCAGTAGGTGGATCAAAGTACTTTGTTACTTTTATTGATGACTACTCTCGATATACAGTTGTGTATCCAATGAAGGCAAAAAGCGATGTCCTTAGTAAATTTGATGAATATAGGCGGATGGTTGAAAACCTCCATAAGCGCAAGATAGGAATCCTGAGAAGCAATAACGGCGGTGAGTATGATAGTAAAGAATTTAATGACTATTTACTTAAGTATGGAATACGAAGACAACTAAGAGTTCCCGATACCCCACAGCAAAACGGCGTCACCGAAAGGATGAATCAAACATTGTTGGATATGACTAGGTGTCTGCGAATCGAATCTGGACTTAAAAGAACTCTATGGGCTGATGCAGTATGTACAGCAAGTTACATTAGGAACAAGTTCCCTTCCAAATCTATTGACAGAAATGCTCCCGAAGTACTATGGTTCGGAAAAGAAGCCTCACTTGATCATCTAAAAAAGTACGGTTGCAAAGCATGGAATGTGGTGAATCGCAGATACAGACACAGTAAATTAGACCCCAAATCTATAGAGTGCATATTTGTGGGTTATTCAAATAGAGTTAAAGGCTATAAGTTGTGGGACATGAAGCGTAATGCTTTCTTTGTCAGCCGGAATGTAATTTTTGAAGAAAATGTACTTCCCTGCAAGAAAGAATCGAATTCTCTTTAAGACGTAGAAAGCCACAATATCGAAGATACTGCTATAATTCACATTGAGAATGAAGAAAGTAATGATGCACAGAGTTGTAGTTTTGAAGCTGATGGTGAGGGGGAGATTGATATAACTCCACCGACGAGCATAATAACGAATGAAATTGTAAACTTGGACTCAACAAGTATGCAAGATGCAACTCTTGCAAACACCACTGTTAGTGTTCCATCCTCTAACAATACAATGACATTAGGTGGTCCATTAACATCAAGACGTTCAGAACGGTTGGCGACAAGGAAACCAAAGCAAGTGACATACCACATATGGAATTCTGTCAAACGACAAGATTCTGTAAAAGATCAAATAACGATAGAAGAAGCTCTATCGTCTCCAGAAGCAAATGAATGGGAAATGATCATTCAAGATGAGTTAGAAAACTTAAGACGAAATGATACATGGCAAATAGTACCACGACCTGAAGGAAGAAGAATAGTGAAAAGCAAATGGGTTTTCAAAAGGATGTTTGACAAAAATGGCAAATTAGAAAGGTACAAAGCCAGGCTTGTTGCCCGTGGTTTGACACAAGTAGAAGGAATTGATTTCAATGAGACTTTTTCATCGGTTGTGAAGATAAAATCTATTAGGACTTTGCTTGCACTCGCAGTGGAGCGTAGCTGGAAAGTTCATCAGCTGGACATCACAGCAGCTTACCTGAATGGAGTATTAAAAGAGACCATATACATGGAACTACCTGCGATGTTCACAGATGCGGATGAAAAGAGATATGTCTGCTTGTTAAAAAGGAGTCTGTATGGTCTACATCAATCCGGAAGAGAGTGGAATGTTCGCTTGGACGAGTTCTTGAAATCAATCGAACTAACAAGATCAAAAGCAGACCCATGTGTTTATTTCACTAAACAACATGACATAATTATTGGAGTTTACGTTGACGATCTTATCATTCTTTCAAATGATGACGTAACCATCCAATCATTCAAATCTAAGATAAATAGAGTCTTCGAAGTAAAAGACTTAGGAAAAGTTAACCACATATTATCTATGAAAGCTGAATATCATGACGATGGGACACTCACCCTAGACTAATCAGCATACGCAACTGAATTGTTGACGACCTTCGCTATGACTGATTGTAAGGGAGCATCTACACCTTTGGACCCTGGAATGAAATTCAGTCTATCATCAAATGACGAAGTAATAATCTCTGAAGGTGCACGCAGATATCGACAAGCTATTGGAGGACTTTTGTATTTAGCTGGTGACACGAGGCCAGACTTGAGCTTTGCTACGACATACATGAGACAGTTCAGTAATAGGCTAAGTAAGGAACATTGGACCGGTGTCAAGCATATATTACAATATGTAAAGCAGACAAAAGACTACAGCCTATTATTCAGAAAAACAGGAAGAAGTGTGACCGTGTATTGTGATGCTGACTGGGCCACAGACAAAAGTGATAGACGATCCTTCAGTGGTTATGCGGTTCAGTTGGCAGGTACAACAATCTCTTGGTGTAGTAAGAAGCAACGATTAACTGCACTCTCAACAGTAGAAGCAGAATACATAGCTATGTGCCACACTGCGAAGGACATTCTTTGGTTGCGAAATTTCCTATATGAAATTGGAGCTGGTGAGTTCGTGCCATTACCACGAACTATACACGTGGACATTTAGGGTGCTATCTCCTTAGCGAAAAATCAGGTGACATCAGAGAGAAACAGGCACATAGATCTTCGACATTTCTTTCTTCGAGAGAAAGTTGAAGCAAATGAGCTGATTTTTAATACACCCCTACAGGAAACAATCTTGCAGATATGTTGACGAAGACACTAGGAAGTAAAAAAGATGAACACTCTGTTATACTGTAATTTTGCAATACTAATATAACATTGCTCTTTTGAAAGAGAAAGTAGACCTAAAAAGACGGTCCCTCATGCAGTGAGGCAATAAGTATAACGCTCCCTGTAACGCAGCTGCACCGGACATGATTTCGAAAAAGAGAGGGGGCTTCTCAAATTCATGTTAGCATTAGGTGCTGTGACAAACGGAAGGGGTTGAACTTCATGACCCGAGAGGTCAATTCATATCACTTGGACCATGGGAAAATTCGCGTGAGAACTTTCAACAATTTAAAACAAGAGACTTCATATCTTATATTTCAGGGGGGGGGGGGCTTGACCAATAATATAGCTGAAGGGCGTAGCTGGTAACTTACTTGGCCAATTATGACAGGGGCGCCTTGTAAAGGGGGAAGAGACAGAGAGCAACTTTGCACTTTAAAATTTTGAAATCGAGGACTTGAATTTTGGCGGTGAAAAGGGACGGTCGCGAGTGCGACGGGAGAAAAGCGAACTCAGCGGAACGGTGCAACCACGAACGAGCCGACAAGTCCGGGGTACTTCGAGGATGGCAGAGGTAGGACCTTTCTATACATATTTTTACACGAAGGCTTCTTTTTGACTCTCTGATCCCTAAAATAAGGTTAACCTGGGCCATAAGACAATGGCATGTAAGATTAGTGAATCATTGTACCTGGATAGGTAATAGCTGTGAAACTCATATTTTGATAATAGAATGAAGGGAATTTATATATATTAATGTACTATACTAAGGATTGATAGTATGTGATTTACAGATGTTAAAAATGCTAAATGAGGTTTTATCTTAATAAATAATTTTTTGTCATTGTTCTTAAATTAAGTCTCTTCATTTTAATTTCTTGTATTATGTATTTTTTTTTACTTACTCCACTTTACGTGATCGGCCTACTTAGCGTCTTTACTAGACGTGTGGTTTGCCACGTACCATTTTTGGCGCTCGTGACCAGTCGAAGCTGGACTCAAAATTATTGCACACTTACCATTTTTGGTGCCGTTTGAACCAGTTTTGAACCTGGAATAAAAAAAAAATATTTTTTTTGCACCCTTCTGGCAACTTTGCGGTTTTTTTTGGGCCTGTTAGGTGCCGAAATTTAAATTTTAATGAAGGGAATAAATATAATTGAAATTAATAAAAATGAATATATTGAAAAAATTTTTTGTGTGCAAAATAAGAATTAAATTAAAGAAAGAATTTTAAAATTAAAGTAAATGAATTTAAGAAAAGGTATTTTACAGAGTGAGAATCAAGCAAAGAAATAAGTCATTATGTGTTCTTAATGAGGCATGCCATATTGTATTTGAAAATATAATTATTAGGAAACTAAAAGCTTTTAAGAAATTTTTGAATTATGTGAATATTTGTGTAATATTTTAGAAGTTTATTGTGAGGATTGAAGTATTTGCATGCGTAGATAGTGAAGTGATTAGAATTATGTTTTTGAATTTATGTGATATTGTATTTAAATATTTTGGGGGAACATTTTGAAGTGTAAGAACAGGAAATAATTTTGGATATAGAATTTTTTCGAGAAAGCAATGGCATAGAAAATGATGTAGAGTTTTTTTTGACCAGATCAAATCTCTCAGTAGCTTAGGGAATTGGTCAGAGAAGGAGAAGCTGGCAATCGTCAAATCCAGGTTAAGAGGGAATGCAAGAAAATTTTATATAGGGTCACAGAAACTGAGAAGAGAAACATCTTTTGAAAAATTTAAGGATAGATTATTAGATTTTTTTACAGAGAAACCCAACATAACAATGAACCAAATCCTCTTCACTACCGCGAAACAGACACAAGGAGAAACGATCAAGCAACTGGCACATAGAATCACAACACTAACTTTAAATTACATTGGTGACACAGAACACAATGAAGCAACACAACAGATTATTGATAAATTACGGTTAAGCAAATTTTTAGAGGCAGTAACACCAGAATTCCAGAAAGAGATAATTAAAACTAATGCGCAAAATTTTGATGAGGCTGTAAAAATTGCTACAAACTTGGAGCAGGCAAATTTAGCAGCAGTGACTGCAAATGTAAATAGTGCTACATATAGACAAGAAATTGAGACACTCCGCAAAGAACAACAGGAATTCAACGCACATATTTTAAATTCTATAACCCAAGAGATAAACGAACCACAGCATCCTCACGAAAACAAACTTACAGGCGCGAAACCTGTTTCAGGAGAAGTACAAGGCGAAAATACACACAGCACACCCGAGAACGCAATCATCCCTCCAGAAGACCCTCCGAACGCAAACAATCTTTCAGCACGGGGGGACTCAGACAGACATAGCACGCTAGAACCGCAGGAGAATTTGGAGCTTACAGAACAGGGGGACTGTACACAAATGGAAGGAAACACGGATAAAACGGCGAGAGAAATGGAACAAGATGCTCAAGAGGGACCAACACAAGTAGATGGGGGTTATATACAGATGGAATAGGAAATCGCCCAAGAGAAGGATGAAATGAATGGATGACAAAATTTAGATGGAAAAATGGATGGATGACAAAATTTACAGGGGGAAAGTATAGATAAAGGAATTCGGTTACGCACAGTGCTTCTTCCCACACCGGAAAGGTCCAAACACAACTATGCGCTGAGATCTTTAAAGACAGGGGCGCCTTGTAAAGGGGGAAGAGACAGAGAGCAACTTTGCACTTTAAAATTTTGAAATCGAGGACTTGAATTTTGGCGGTGAAAAGGGACGGTCGCGAGTGCGACAGGAGAAAAGCGAACTCAGCGGAGCGGTGCAACCACGAACGAGCCGACAAGTCCGGGGTACTTCGATGATGGCAGAGGTGGGACCTTTCTGTACATATTTTCACACGAAGGCTTCTTTTTCACTCTCTGATCCCTAAATAAGGTTAACCTGGGCCATAAGACAATGGCATGTAAGATTAGTGAATTATTGTACCTGGATAGGTAATAGCTGTGAAACTCATATTTTGATAATAGAATGAAGGGAATTTATATATATTAATGTATTATACTAAGGATTGATAGTATGTGATTTACAGATGTTAAAAATGCTAAATGAGGTTTTATCTTAATAAATGATTTTTTGTCATTGTTCTTAAATTAAGTCTCTTCATTTTAATTTCTTGTATTATGTATTTTTTTTTACTTACTCCACTTTACGTAATCGGCCTACTTAGCGTTTTTACTAGACGTGTGGTTTTCCACATACCACACTCACCTAAATGAAATGGAACTTTTCAGAATAAACGGAACTGTACAAAATGGGCTTATTCAAGGGGGAGTGCAAGAAATATGCTATTATTTGTGCCTAAGCCCATATTGCAACATTACTTATGTTTGTAATGGCAGCACCCTTTCTTGTGTTGTCAGAATGGCAACGGCAGGGTGTTGTTTATGTTCGATATTTATGTAGCCGAACGTTTGTTTTTTGTATATTTGTGTGAGATGTTACGTGATGTATTTCTTTTCGTTTAAATATAGTTCTGTCTAATATAGTCGTAATGTTTACTATTTACCATAACATCCACCATCTCTGCTAAAACTAACAAATTTAACTTGTATGGATGAGTTTTCTTAAAAAATGGAGTTTTCCTCAACTTTGAAAGACCGACTGAAAGGCAAAAATAAATTCTAAAATATGTTTCTTTTTATTTCATAATCAGCACCTTCGAAAAATATAAATCTTAAAAAAAAATGTGTGAGAGAAAACAATTCTTCCCTTGAGCGATGGTAATCTACCCGTATAAGACTGCGGAATTAAGAAGAGTATAACAAAATATGCAGAAAGTAACCGGTTTTGAATGCTATATAAACTGATTTCATCAACTAAATTCAAGTGGCATTCGTTTGCTATATTACAAATACCAGTGAATAAAAAACTGCGAAATTAAAAATATAACAAAAATTTAAAAAAAGCAACCGGTTTCGGAAGCTTCATGAGTTAATTCTTCACCTAAATAAAAAAAACGTTCGAACAAATCACTTTTGAAATAACAATAAATAAGAATGTGGAATTGATATACTTTTTTGAAGTTCTTATGTTTTCCCCTTTCACTTTAAAGCGTAACTCATATTGGGGATTCAAAGAGCCGATTTTATAGACATGACTTCTCAAAGATGTGATACTCCGTATCCAGTGTTCCAGAAGAAGATATTAAATGTCCAGAATGAAAAGAAAGAAGACATCGCGCAATACTGTAGAGAGATGCTGCAAAAATCAATGCTGACAGGAGTGCCACAAATTATTTCTGCGCCCACCACCAGGAGCAAGGTGTTTAAAACGTTTGTGTTCCTTGGGAGCGTTACTGGGTAAGTAAATATGGTATTATAAATGTAAGTTATAAAAACTTTTGCAGTTATAGACCTCATATAAAAACTGTCTATGTTAAAGCTTAGTTTAATGTTGAAAATTACTAGAACATTTTATAAAATTTATAAAACAAAAGGGTTCACTGTGCTCACCAATCCCTGTGTTCGATGTGGTCACATTAAAATTTTAGAACAAATATTAGGAATGCAGTACAATTCAGCCCAGCCAACATGTCAGGTCTGAAGTATATTGTACTGAACAAAAGTATATTGTACTGAACAAAAGTATATTGTACTGAAGTATATTGTATGTGACAAAATCCGATTTTCAGGGATCTGTAGCCAACACTTCCTAAATAGCAAACACGTCCACGCTTCTGAAAATGATGAGTCACAAACATTAGGCAAGCCAATCATTATGCTAGTTTTATTGGGTTCATGTCTCTCTGTATATGCTTGCGATAATGCTCATATTATATTTGCCTAATGTTATATATTATAGTATGATATTATATTTAATACGAAGACGGACCCTGTTATACAAATTTTATGCAGAAAAATTTATAGAGAGCGTTATTCCTAATCGAGTGTTATCTTTAAATTCTTTCTACAATGAGCGATGCTCAAATAACAAGAGGTGGGGCAGGTGTTTTTTCCCGCAGCTGTGCAATAATTTCTTGGAACAGCAAGTAGCAATGATCAACTGCGTTCTTAACAATGAAAGCAGAATATATAGTGATATGCCACACTGCGAAAGAAGTTCAGTTTGTGCAATTGCTAGATATATTGCTAGGGGCTAATGAGTGCCAGTGGTAGCTCGTCAGGCAACGCAGGGTTGGAATGGGTTGTTATTATTATTACTGTTTTTATTTGGCGAATTTTTCAGATTCGTTTGGCTATTTTTAGATAATATTTGACAACACGTGTGTCAGTAGTGCGAAGTGTTTTGATGATCCAAGGATCCAAGGCATGTTTATATCGGAATACCTGTGAGAGAACTCACGCATCCCCACATCGAAACTATAATTGTTGAATGCATAGTTTTGAGTTTAAAGTTGTAGTTGGATAGCATTTCTGAGTTGGATGGGTGCTGATATGGATGATCGTGTACAACTTTTGATAGTTTAGGCTGTTGTCAAAAGTACCTTCGACGATGGGCAACCGTTGAAAAGGAAAGACAAAAGGATAAACATTAAAGAAGGAGAAAGTTTACTGGGAACAAGTTCCTTAAAAAGGGTGGGTTCCAAGTGTAAAAGTCGCGTGGCTCATCGTAGCCTTTTCTAAAAATGGTCACGAGGTACAAAGGTGAGATGAGGACTGATGTTTCAACATCAAAATCATCTCAAGTCCGAACTTTGAGTTACCGGTGTAGGCAGTGCAGGTAGGTCCGGCAGCAGAGCTCTCTTGGCTCTTGGCTCAAAGGTCCTCCTGGGATCGGAGATGATATGCCTAGGTCTGCGTCTTTTGCGCATTGGCTTCAAGTTGTAGTTCAAATCAGTGTCTGCCATGCAGGGTTTCTCAAAGTTTTTGAAGTAGAATTTTTGAGTGTGCAGCCTGATATGCTCTTCAAAGCCAGAGACTCTTAGATCATGGCTTGTTACCTCGTTTTGGATAAACCAAGGAGAATTGGTTATCAGACGTAAAATTCTATTTTGGATAACTTGCAGTTTCCCAATAGGTGATTTTGCAGCTGAGCCCGAAACGGAACAGGCGTACAAAATCAAAGGTGCGATGATTTGTTTGTAGAAGAGAAGCTTGTTCTCCAGGGATAAGGGTGACCCCCTACAGAGCATAGAATAAAGGACACTGATAATTTTATTGGCAGATAAGATTTTTAGCCTAATATGGATGCTGAAAGTCATGTGGTGGTCTAAAGTGACCCCCAAGTACTTTACAGCGTGATTGAGCGCGATATTTTCGTTAAAGATCTTGGTTTGAAAGTTATGCGAGATTGCTCTGTAGTGAGGTTTAAAAATAATAACGTTAGACTTGGAGGCATTAATTTTGATTCTCCATTGGACGAGTCAGCGTTCATGGCTGTGTATAATATAGCTTTGTAGCATGTTGACTTTGTTTCGAGGAGAGCCAGCATGGGCTATGATCGCTGTATCGTGTGGAACACCTGTGGAATGTGTGGTATGTCATTTATAAACAATTTGAAAAGTAGTAGGCTGAGATTTCCTCCCTGAGGAACTCCTGCCTTGATCGGTCGGGGTGAGGAGATGAAAGTACCAACTCGTACTCGGAAAAAACGATTCTTGAGGTACGAGTTAATGATAGTGAGTAATTGAGTTGATACGCCAAGCCGCACCAACTTGGTAATCATACCCGGGATCCAGCACTTATCAAAAGCTTTCATGATATCAAAAAACACAATAGTGGTGTACTGCCGGTTGCTAGAGTTGGTATGTATAGTTTCAGCAACACGTATAAGCTGGGTCTTCTTGGAATAAGCAGATTGGAAGCCGTGTTGGTCAGGAATAAGAATTTGGTGGGATCTGCAGAAGTTATCCAATCTCTTGGGCAACACAAGTTCATGAATTTTAGACAAGCTGGAGAGTAAACTGATTGGCCGGTAACTCTCAGGGAGAGAGTTATCCTGATTTGGTTTTAGAATAGGGATCACGGTGGCAATTTTCCAGCTTTTGGGGGAAATAGCGATGCTCTATCATTTTGTTTACTAGAGAGGCGATCCAACAAACATAGGAAAAGGGTAGGTTCTTAATGATGCGGTTGTTAATCCGATCAATACCAGGAGACTTCTTGATTTTAAATTTATGTATAATGGATAATACTTCAGCCAGTGTTGTCCATTGCAGGTCATTTGGTGCTTGGCAGCAGCAGTTGCCTCAAATAGTAAATGAATTATTTTTGGACGTTATTTTCAATATCGTCGGTGCTGGTAATTTTGAGAGGGGGATGCTAGTTTGAATAAGGGAATAATGGAAGTTATTCCAATTTGTACGTAGCTCCACCGGTTGGTCTAATGAATTTTTTTGAAAATTAAGGGTCAATTCCACAGGTAAGTGACCAGAGTCGAGGTCATCGATCGTTCTGATCAAGTAATTGAAAGGTTTTTGTCGAAAAATGGCCAAGTCATGAACAGTTTATGTATCAACTGTGGAATAGAGAGTTGGGGGTTGTGGAGCTACAATCCTGAGGCTGGCGCGCTGTATCAGCCGATTTGGAACATTGCCATACTTATTCGAAGTTCTGTCCCATGAAGTATGGCGAGAATTTAGGTCACCAGCAATGATCATATTACTACTAAGTCTAATAAGCGCTTCAAGTTCACCTGTGGGGAACGGGGATGAGCGTTTAAGAGGTATGTAAACTGAACCAATGATAAAGGGGAACAAATTTGGAATATGAATTTTGACGGCAGTTGCCTCCTAGTGGGAAAAAGACGGAGTCGAATTCTGTGATGGGGTATAATATTTTTGACATACAGAGTCGTCCCCCCGCCAGGTCTACGCTGGATTGGGTTCGGAGTTCTGTACGAAAAGTAGGCCGAAAAGTTACCAATCTTTAGGGTATTTCCAGGTGAGAGATGGGTTTCATTTATACAGAATATGTTAAAGTTATTACTGCAAACATTATCACTCACCTCTTCGATTTTGAGACGCAAACCATTAGCGTTCCAAATACCGATCTTGAGAGTCTACAAGTTAAAGGTTCTTGCTGAAGGAGCGAACGGAAACAGGGTGGGTACCTATCCAGCGAGCCTGTCATAGCGCTCGTAGATGATCCAGTTCATCTGGATACTCGAAGTCACAGCTTCGAGTACCGGTAAGGCTTCTTTAAAAGCCTGAAGCAAATTCTCCCTATTTTGGGGTTCTCTGATATTAATTAGAGTCGAAAACACTGTGGTGTAATCGATTTTGGTAGCCGAATTTTCTGCAACCTCTGGGACCACGGAATTTTTATTTTGGTAGGCTTTCCTCTTCGGGTTTTCCAGTGACCATTGCGGAATATGAAAAACTGTTGGTTACACTTGAATATTCAGCAGGTTGACTTTGCACACTTCGGTATTGTGAGGTAGGGGGCGCCTATCTTGCCGAATTGGGAGTCTCTACTGCTCTTGAGTTTAGATGTGTTGCCCGGATTTCTCGGGCAACCGCGCCAGTTAGCTGCATGATCGTCGTTTGGGTTTGAGCAGCGGAGGTACACAGCCTTGCAATCCCTGGCGGGATGAGACCCTGCACAGAGCACACATTTTTGTGGCATGGTATATGCATTACTGCTATGAAAGTAGGTGTTACAGTGATGACATTGTGGTGCCATGCCTTTGCGCCTTGTGTAGGGTTCAGTTTTTATTTCCGTGCCCAAGCGGGAAGTTATATTATAAATAAACGCCCAGTTAGGCTCGGGTGCAATCTGTTGTCGAGGAGGAGGGGAATCCTGCCACTGAATCTGCTTCACCGATTCCTGAAATCACGAGGCGCCACTGGTGAGTGCATGCCAGTATCACAAGCTATGTACGGGGATAATCAGGAGGCTATTCCCTTAGCGAAAAGTCAGAGGACATCAGAGAGGAACAAACACATAGATCTTCGACATTTTGTTCGAGAGAAAGTTGAGGCCAATGAGCTAATTCTTGAATATATCCCTTACAAGAAACAATCTTGCAGATATGACGTTAGGAAGTAAAGAGATGAAAATTCCCTTAAATAAAATGTGACTTTTCAGAATAAATGAAATTGTACAAAATGGGCTTATTCAAGGGGGGGGGGGGGGTGTAAGAAATGTGTTATTATTATAGCTAGTTCCATAACTGTTACATTAGTTTTATGTTTGTAATGGCAACACTCTGTTTTGTGTGCTCAGAATGGCAACTGTCCGGTGTTGTTTATGTTTTTCAATGTTATGTAGTTATGCATTGTGTATGTAGTATTTGTGCAATGTTATGTTATGTATTTCTTTTATTATTGTCATTTTTTTATTTATTGTAATGTATTTCTTTTTCAATATATATAGTTCTGTATGATATGGTCTTACAATTTATTATTTACCATAAATCCACTATCTTTGCTAAGAACTAACATTTAAATAGTGAAATTCAATCTCGAAATTGTTTGTGGCCGTGCTCCTCGATAAAGTAAAGCAATTTCTTTTTTTGAGTGCATTTACGTTACATTCAAGGGAATCACAGCTCACCTGGTGCAATCGCAGGTAATTGGGATTAAAAATAAAAGCAATTGTAGCTAAAATCTCCTGGTGTTCAGCGTTACCTAAAGATTCTAAATTCTGTTAATTGTAATAGTGAGCACCCTTACTTCTAGCGATATTATCCCTAATAACTATTCCAAAAGGAAGTCCAGTCAGCGGAAATAAAAAAACATATCGTACCACGAAAACCCTGAAATTGCCTCTGCCTGTGCTCCTTGACAAAGTATATGTTATTAACCTTTAACTTATCCACAAAATATCAGCCGTTAAATTACAATATATATATATATATATATATATATATATAATATATATATATATATATATATATATATATATATAAATATATATATATATATATATATATATATATATATATATATATATATAAATATATATATATATATATATATATATATATATATATATATATATATATATATATATATATATAAATATATATATATATATATATATATATATATATATATATATATATATATATATATATATATATATATATATATATATATATAAATATATATATATATATATATATATATATATATATATATATATATATATATATATATATATATATATATAAATATATATATATATATATATATATATATATATATATATATAAATATATATATATATATATATATATATATATATATATATATCAACTCGACCGTCTCGAACCAGAATCCGTTTTCCAATAGCGTGGGTTTTTTTTGTGCAAATTCTGCAGGAAAATTTGCATATCGTGTTACACTTCGTTTCATAGGGCTTGAAAAAAATATTTTGATTGATACCGAGTCTGGCAATGTACTCCCTCGGGGGGTCACCTGACCCCGCCCACACCCCTACACACGAGAGAGGGTTACTGATGAACACAAAATTGTATCGCTGCTATTTGTCACTGAAATGGTTGAAACTGTTAAGCTTCATTATCATTGAACCATAAATAACCCAGAAAGTCCTTGAATGCTACATTTCAATTAAGAATTTTATATGTAAGAGCTCAAATTCTGATGTAATATTTGCAATTTTCTATTACAATGACTCATTATATAATTCTAAATTAAAATATAGCATTCAAGGGCTTCTTGTCTCATTTTCTTTATTTTACCATAATGAAAACTTAAATAGTTCTTGATTTCAGTCTCTTCCGTGATTTAAATGGTCTACTTGTTAAAGAGTTCGGCCGCAAAAGTTCAGATTTGTTGATGACGAGTTCTGTCCTTTCCTCGAACGAATGCTTTTTCGATGACAGTTTTAAATAATAAATAATGTTGTCAGGGTAACAGTTTTTGGGGGTTCTGCCCCAAATTTATTCTAGTCGCCAATCCAGTTAAAGCTTTATATAGTTAAAATAAAATAAAGTTGCAAAGCACAGTGGTAAAGTGATGCGGTGACAACTTGAAGCGAATACTTTTGTCGTGGGTTCTGTCCCCGGCATTTTTATCAGTATTTTTTCAGATTATTTAAATGGGCATATTAAAATCTTAAATTTAAATACATCGAAATCGAAGCTTCGGTCGTCGCCCTCTTGGCCGAGAGGCTTGGGTCGTCAAGTTGCGAGGCTTTAGGCTCAAGTTCGATTCCTGCTGGGTGAATAGGGTAAGATTGTAGTGTAGATAGTATAGGATGTTAGCTCATTCTGTTTAGAAGAAAGAGAGGCTCGTTCGGGTGAGGTGGGCAAAGAATTTTGGGGATCGAGGGTTCTTTATTAGATCACTCGTCATAGGTTTTTCCTCTCTAACTTATCATATATTTCTTACTAAATTATCTGCACGAGATGGAGGACGAGCGGTGTGTGAGCTCCACCGTTGCTGGTGGAGTTTCTCTTCGGGCCTGCTGGCTTCGGTATTGAGCACACCACCCTTCCTCGTCGAAAACTCATGCAGGGCTTGTTTTGCACCACGTGACTTCTGCTAAAGCGGTCACAAAATCATTTTCAAAAACAGTACGTCTCTTTTTTCCCCTGCCATTTAGCAGATGAACGAGGAATGAAGTACCGGAAGTGTGGTCATTTCCGGTGACGTTACTTCCAAGACATCATTTCCGGTCAAATAATATTAATAATGAAATATTTTTTTATTACTGCCTTAATTCTGTGTTGTTTAGAAAAAAAAAAGCACAAATGCCAAAACGTCTCAATGCAGGTGGATGTAATCGAACCCACAGCCTCTCAAATTGGAGGAGGACAACATGACCACTTAGCCAACCAGATCGCATAACGGCGGTCCTAATTAATGTATTTAAACTTAACGGAGAGACTGATCAGAAAATACACCTCGCTATGCGTGTGGATGGGTTCGAACCCACAGCCTCTGGAATTTGACATAGACAATATGACCACTGAACCATCCAGCTCACATACCGAAGAACCTAATTAACCTATTTAAATTTAGCGAAGAAATGGGTCAAAAAAAGCACATATACCAGAATGACTCAAAGAACCCACAGCCCCTGGAATTGGAAACAAACAACATTGTCGTGGGACAGTATTGGAATTTTCCTGTTGCCACTTCACTTCTAGAAAGTATTACCCCCCCCCCTCTCTCTTTGGAAACGGTTGACATTCCATTGCTCTGAGTAGGAGACCAGCTGCAGTCGTGAGAAAGTGGCAAAGGACGCTATGTTATTTTAAAATAAAATGGACACCTGCAAGAGGGCTAGAGCCCCTCCAATTTTTAGCCAACCCTTTGGAAGGGGCCAAATCCAGTGATTCGATGGAGCCCGGCCGCGTCACTGAATTTAGGGGTTTTTCAACCTATAGCGGCCAAGCGTCAGCTATGGGGCCCGGCCAGGGGGTTGTCCGTTTTCCCGACGAAGAGAAGAGTTGAGAGAGAAAGCAGTGGGTATTTTTGAAAGTCAAGTGCTGGTCATCAAAAATCGATGGAGGAGAGCCGTCCCGATGTCTTCCTGCCCGTGCCGAAAAGGGGTAAGTCCTTTTGTCCTCTCCCGCTGCAGGCTGAGTACCAGAGAATAAAATTAGAGTTTAATAAGGAATCTAACTGCATAACTCGATGGTTAATATGGTAATTAAAACTAGAGAGAGGGGAGAGATCATGATGATCATTATTCAATGCCTACGACTTAGCGAACTGTAAATGTATTGTATGAATTTAAAATTGAGCATTATTCAATGCCTACGACTTAGCGAACTGTAAATGTATTGTATGAATTTAAGATGTTATTTTTGTGTTTTTAAATTTTAAGTAACAAGTTTAAATATAAGTATTTTAAAATAAAAGCTTTATTAACTTTTAATTAGTATTTATTGTGTGTTCTCGTGATGCATTTTCCAATTAATCATAACCTGGAGATTTGCTCGGTAATCGAGCAAGTGGCGTGCGTAAGTACGATCAGCGGCCAAAGTGTAATTGTAAGATTTTCAGCGGAGCCACGCCACAAACATGTCCATCGATCCAGCCAGTTCACATATAGAAGATACTAATTAATATATTTAATCTTAACGGAGAGACTGAACAAAAAAAAATGACTCATTGGACTAGAACCCAAATCTGGAAACATGTAGTATTTGTTGTCGAAGAAGCATTTTGTGAGAGGTGGAGACAGAACTCGCAATTAGAATATCTGCGTGCTCGCAGTCTAACGCTCTAACCTCTATGCTGTTCAAGCCACAAGGAAAACCGATATTAAGAACTATTTAATATTTTATTACAAAAAATAGAGAAAAGAACCAAGAAGTTCTTGAATGTGTTATATTTTAATTTAGAATTATATATAAAGAGGGTAAAATCGGATATAAGAGTATTTCAAATCTTTATTATACTTTTTAACATAAAATTGAAAGGATGATATTCAATTTTTCCTCTCTTATGTAAACCTCTAAATTGAAATGCTGTATTTAAGGACTTATTTTTTTTTATTTTATTAATGATGCTTAGTATTCGCACGAGAACGTGGGAAAATATCAATTTTCACCCGATATGCATCGGAATTAAATACGCGAGTCGTTTTATTTAGGGATATAAATATGAAGGTGGCACTAGTGTAACTGGATGTTTTAGAAAAACTGTGCACGCGCATTTGTCTAAATATTTAATTTTTTCTGATTTGTACCGAATTTAGTTGATAGCGGTAATTTTACTAGAGAAATTCGAATATGAAATTCGATTTAGTTTCAAGTGACTGCACTTTGAACAAAATGGAATTTAAATCAAGGCATTTTTTATCTATTTTATTTCATCTATTTTTACACCAGTGTCAACGCCTGCACACACACACACACACACACACACACACACACACACACACAAAATAGAACATAATTCAATGGATTTACGAGCTGGTTTTGCTTGCTGTCACTAAATATAACAACCAGTCTTCATAGCAATCAGTCATTTAGCGAGTTCTGAACCCGCGTAGCGGACGCAAAAGTCCCTTCATTTTGCTGCCCCCCCCTTCTCATATTCGCTCTTCTTACGCGGGTGCAAAACAACAAAATTGGGTCCAAGTTTAACGCGAGCAGGTCGAGTGCATTTGTAGAGTAAAAAATACAACGTGAAAATTCCATCAAAATCGGAGCAGGCGTTACTTAAAAATTAACTTTTTTAAAAACGCCCCCCCCCCTCTCTAAAAAAACTATTATTTTTTTCGTACTCCAAAAATATATCAAACCTTTGATAATACGAAATTCTTTTACCGTCCCTTTATAAAAACTAAAAAGCAAATATACCATCTTTGTTGCCTAATAGGTTCAAGGACTTAATACATATACTATTTAATATTTGCGAAATTTCTTTAAAATATCTTAAAATTCGCGAAAAAAAAATGGTGGAAATTTGCTACGCGAAACAAAAACCTTAAAATTATAATAGAAATTAGACAATATGGGGGGGGGGGGGGGAATCTGAAAACCGCGAATACATTTCATATATATTCGTGAAATTTTAGGACCTCCCTAAAATTCGCGGAAATTAGTTTCCAAAATCTCAGCAGTTTCCAAAAATAAATAGTTCAGGAATTTTTCCAATGTGACACTCTCATTGAAGGGAGGGGCCAAATCTATGGGACAAACTGCTACTGATCCAACACTGTCGAATCTCAATTAGGCAGGAATTGAAAATTTTCTCTTTCAATGTTTGATCTATTGTAAAATTTTTAATCAACACAGCTCAGATTTTCTTTTTACATAAAAAAGTAGATTCTTCCATCTTGAAACAGACGGTTATAGAAAATTTTAACTCGATTTAAACTTTTTTACTTTCCTTATATACATAATGTATAAGGAAAGTATCGTGACGGGGTCGAAAATTCGAATTCGAGTTTTCGACGGGAGAGCACGTTTCAAGCATCCCTGATCACGAATCAAACATTTTTGAAGTGATGTCTGTGTGTGTGTGTGTGTGTGTGTGTGTGTGTGTGTGTGTCAGTGGGTCTGTGGAGACGATAACTGACGAACGAATGGACCGATTCGAACCAAATTTGGTACAAAAATCACAATCTGTAAACACTGGAAGCCTATTGTTTTTATACGCAATCGAATGTTCAGAAACCCCCTAAATTTTCGAATGAAATTTTGAAAAAATCGTCAAAAAATCAAAACCAATAATAAAGTTACGTAAATAGACATTCCTTATGTAATTTTTCATTAGAAAACGATTGACATAAATTTTAGAACGCTAACATGAACCGTTCTCGAGATATTGCACATTTTTCAAAAAAATTATCAAAAAGTCAAATAAAATAGAAAAAAAATATTTCTTATTGAGAAACATGTTCACTTTTCATATATAATATCATGCGATAAATTGGGTGACATCATTCTCGTGGATCTAGCTCGTTCCATTCATGAAAAAAGATACTTTGAGTAATACTTTTGCATTTGAACGCCACCCACACAGCATTTTTTTTCACAGTGACGTAAGATTTACGTCACACTGTGACTTTGGGACGTCACAGGACGTCACAGTACGTCTTGGCAATTTCACAGTAACGTCACAGCGAGGTCATTTTCATGGTCGTTTGTGACGTCGCATATTAACTTGTTTGTGACGTCACATTGTAATGTCGTTTGACCGTGATTTCGTAACTTTGCTGTTACGTCACGTTACATTTCTGCAATGTGATATTCACGTCACAGTGAAGTTACTTTGTTCATTCTCAGGGTACGTTTGTGACGTCACACTGTGAATTTGGGTCGTCACGGGACGTCACAGTACGTCTTGGCAATTTCACAGTAACGTCACAGCGAGGTCATTTTGGTCATTTTCATGGTCGTTTGTGACGTCGCATATTAACTTGTTTGTGACGTCACATTGTAATGTCGTTTGACCGTGATTTCGTAACTTTACTGTTACGTCACGTTACATTTCTGCAATGTGATATTCACGTCACAGCGAAGTTACTTTGTTCATTCTCAGGGTACGTTTGTGACGTCACACTGTGAATTTGGGTCGTCACAGGACGTCACAGTACGTCTTGGCAATTTCACAGTAACGTCACAGCGAGGTCATTTTCATGGTCGTTTGTGACGTCGCATATTAACTTGTTTGTGACGTCACATTGTAATGTCGTTTGACCGTGATTTCGTAACTTTGCTGTTACGTCACGTTACATTTCTGCAATGTGATATTCACGTCACAGTGAAGTTACTTTGTTCATTCTCAGGGTACGTTTGTGACGTCACACTGTGAATTTGGGTCGTCACGGGACGTCACAGTACGTCTTGGCAATTTCACAGTAACGTCACAGCGAGGTCATTTTGGTCATTTTCATGGTCGTTTGTGACGTCGCATATTAACTTGTTTGTGACGTCACATTGTAATGTCGTTTGACCGTGATTTCGTAACTTTACTGTTACGTCACGTTACATTTCTGCAATGTGATATTCACGTCACAGCGAAGTTACTTTGTTCATTCTCAGGGTACGTTTGTGACGTCACACTGTGAATTTGGGTCGTCACGGGACGTCACAGTACGTCTTGGCAATTTCACAGTAACGTCACAGCGAGGTCATTTTCATGGTCGTTTGTGACGTCGCATATTAACTTGTTTGTGACGTCACATTGTAATGTCGTTTGACCGTGATTTCGTAACTTTGCTGTTACGTCACGTTACATTTCTGCAATGTGATATTCACGTCACAGTGAAGTTACTTTGTTCATTCTCAGGGTACGTTTGTGACGTCACACTGTGAATTTGGGTCGTCACGGGACGTCACAGTACGTCTTGGCAATTTCACAGTAACGTCACAGCGAGGTCATTTTGATGGTCGTTTGTGACGTCGCATATTAACTTGTTTGTGACGTCACATTGTAATGTCGTTAGACCGTGATTTTGTAACTTTGCTGTAACGTCACGTTACATTTCTGCAATGTGATATTCACGTCACAGCGAAGTTATTATTTTCATTCTAAGAGTACTTTTGCGACGTCACACTGTGAATTTGGGATGTTACAGGACGTCACAGTACGTCTCGGCAATTTCACATCGACGTCACAGCGAAGTCATTTTGGTCATTTTCGTGGTCGTTTGTGACGTCGCATACCAACCTATGTGTAACGTCACATTGTAATGTCTCTGTACCGTGATTTCGTAACATTGCTGTTACGTCAAGGTACATTTCAGCAATGTGACCATCACGTCACAGCGAAGTTATTTTGGTCATTTTCAAGGTACTTTTGTGACGTCACATACTGATGTTTCTGCGAAGTGAAATTTTGACATTGCAGTTACATCAAATTGCGTTACTACAATGTCACATTCACGTGACAGTGAAGCCAGAATCTCCATTTTAGGAGTATAGTTTTGCGAAGTCATATCTGGACAGGTTCTTCTGTTGCCTATAGGGGCTAGCTGACTACTTCGAATTGTCGAGGGAAGAGCAGGTTTCAAGCATCCCGGAACTCGAATAAAACGTTTTTGAGGTGATGTCTGTATGTGTCCATGAGTGTCTGGATGTGATATCTCACGAACGATTGGTGTGGTTTGAATGAAATTTGGTAAATACATTACAATCAGTGAATACTGAAACTATGTCGATTTTAAATGTAATCAAATGTTCGAAAGACACCCAAAATTATATTTTATGAAATCAAATTAAATTTTGAAACTATCATAATCTTCAATGTTACGTGAATGATCATGATTTATGTGCATTTTCATTAGCAAACGAATGACAAACTTTAGAACTCTAGCAGAAACCGTTCTGGATATATTGCATATGTTAAAATAAAAATAACCCTCATAAAATTAATAATTTAAGTATTAGCTATTTTGAAACATGTTCACTTTTCATATGTAATATTAAGCAATAAATTTGTTAATATCATTCTCGTGGATCTAGTTTGTTCCATTCACAAGAAAAGACACTTTGGGTAACAGTTTTGCATTTTGAAGCTTAACAATTAGCCAATAGTCATACTTGAAACCTGCTCTTTCCTCGACAATTCGAAGTAGCGTCAGATAGCTCCTACTGGGAGCAGAACCTGCGCAGCTTAATGGATCGTGTGTTAATATGACTTCACAAATATACTCCTAAAATGGAGATTCTGGCTTCACTGTCACATGAATGCGACACTATAGTAACACAATTTGATGTAACTGCAATGTCAAAAATTCACTTCGTAGAAACATCAAAATGTGACGTCACAAAAGTACCTCGGAAATGACCAAAGTAGCTTCGCTGTGACATGAATACATTGCTGAAACGTAACTTGATGTAACAGCAATGTTACGAAATCACGGTTCAGAGTAAGGCTCCGCTGACACAATCGCCATTTTGTTTGCAACCGGTTCAGTTAGTTATCGTCTGCCTGTGCTATTTCAATGGCGCGCGCATGTTATATGACTGATATTTGATACGTAATTTTGCTGTAAAATAGGTGCTTCTGCTTTCAAAAAATTGTACCACCCATTTAAGAAAGTAGTCTAGAATACTTTAATTTTCTCGAGATCCTAAGAAAAAGAAGAGAAACTAATCTTCGTTTCGTTAGGTACTGCCATCGCTTCAACTGGGAGTCAAGATGGCCGCTCTTACGCCAGGCTGTATATATAGGAGCTTTAGTTCAGAGACATTACAATGTGACGTCACAAACAAGTTAATACGTAATACATAAGAAAAGCTGTTCCTTATTTATCTGCAACATCTGGCGATAAATTTGGCCTTAATTTAGAGAAATATCGCCAGATTGACACTGTTTCGTTCCAGATTGACGAAATTACCGTCAAAATTGCAAAAATGACTCTGCATTAACGAAAGTGGCGTAATATTGATGAATTTTTTAAATATTTTAATATACAGCTTATTGCAGATGCTATCAATATTGATAATAGTCAATTTGGAACTGTGAGAAATATAAGTTAATTGAGTAAGAAATAGTTTTATATGTTGTCATCCAAAAAAGCTCAATGTATAAATCAAAATAAAAAACATTGTGTCGTGGATCTTATACATAATTTTCTCAGCATGAAAGAAGTAAATTCATTGTACTATATAGGGGAAGATCGCTGTGCGATCCACATCAGGTTCTTTTATGTGAAAAATATTTATGATTGGGGTATCTGTGGCGGAAATCGGAGAGTTACCAAAAATGCAAACGTTTTGGACGTTTATATCTCCGAAACCAGTGGATAAAAATGTAAATAATTTTTCATGTTTTGTCGGAAATATAGTCCAGACTATCTGTAATAATAAAAGAAGATATCGATTTGTCCGTTTTTTCGGCTGTAGAGTAAATTCTAATCGACGTACGGTCATGAAATTTGATACACAGTTACTTCAGAACACGAAAAGTTGCACCTTGGCGGGTTTTTGTTTGTTTTTTTATTCGAAATTTTTTTAGTTATTTATGTTTTAGTACTATTTTCATACGAATGACTTCCTTAGAGACCAAAAACATTATTCAGACTTTCGAACTTGACACCATAGGAAAGATCAAAACATTCTCTTTCAAATAAACTTTGAAAGGAATCCATAGAATTAAAAGAATTTAAAATATATATATATATATATATTCGTATGTTAAAACGAAATGACGCACCTGCGATATTCTCGCGGAGATTCATTCCTTCCCTCCACAATCAGAGCAGATGTTTTTTTTTTTATAATTGTGTTAATCATAAGCGGGCATATTGTTGACACGTTATTTTTGTTTTCGATAAATCGATGCGAGTTCATGATTTTAATCAAAGGATTGAATTTCATATCCCAAGCAACGCCAGGTACATTTTCTAGAAAATGTACTCGATGTTGCCCAAAATGAGCAATAATTTAATAGCCGTGTGTGCACCCAAGCAACAGTTTATTTTACTTTGCTTTTGTTATAAGTGAGCTGTTAAAATTGTATTTAGTTTTCGGGAATTCGCTGCGAGTTCCGGTATAATTTTTATCAGAAGTCTGTTTTTAATCTCGGGTAACGTGGGGTACATTTTCTAGTAAATGTATAAAAATATAATAGAATTAACTTAATATAAATGTAATAGAAAAACTTCAGTATTTTAAACTTTTCTTTTCGAAAAAACTTTAACATCTGTCCAAGTGAGTGTTTTTTATTTTCTTACTTTCACTGGAAATACACTACCCAACACAGAAAATGCAACAGCATGAAAGAACGGATAGAGTTTGAAGTTAAAGATCAGACAGAGATGGCATATATAAATAAGTGATGTTAATTCCAGAAGAATAATGAAATATACTAGTGGCATAGACAGGGTAATCAGTAGGCAGTAGGTTCACATCTTTCGGTGATACAAGCAACAATCCTTCAAATAACATATGCAAATAGAGTGAGGAGAGTTTCCTGAGGTATATATGACTATATGCCCTCAGCAATCTTCCACAGGTCATCCTCTGTTTGAGGCGGGTGCAGGGTAATCAAACGACAGACAGATCTGAGAGGTAGGGCAGTCAAACGACAGACAGACGAGACAGTTCTTGAGACAGCGGAGGCCAAGGAAGCACCTGGATACCTTGCAAGGCTTATCAGCTGATGGTTACCATATGCCGTCATGCGTTATCTTACAGCTGAAAGTACAGCAGTGCAACTGGCCGCAGCACCTCATTTACATATCGTCGTGCCATTAATTTGCCTCTGCTATGAACCAGAAGTGACCGGCTATCGAAACCGATAGCACCCCAAACCATGATGCCGCGCTGTCGAGCAGTATTGCGTTCAACATTCGCAGCAGGATTGGATCTGTTTCCACGTCGTCTCCAGACTCTCACACGGCAACTGTCATTCGACAAACAGAATCCAGAATCGTCGATAAACACTAATATTCTTGCACACTCGTCTACGCCTGGAAAAGAATATTTTTTATATATAAACAATACAAATTAAACAAAATTTGATTACTCAAATCACGATAATAATAATAAAAGAAAATATTTGTATTATTCCACAGTGTAATTTGTAAAACTGATACCAAAAGTAAGTAGTAAACATAGCTATTCTGAGCCTCCAATAGCTTTGGGTTCAGGTAACAACATCATTTGTGCTAATCGCAGACGTTGTAGCATTCTGATGTAGAAACTTTTCGGACTACTCATTCGTTATAGGTATTTTATTGTTGGTCTGCAACATAATTTTTTTTGTTTTCTTCCCGTCTAATTTTATCAAGCAATAGTTTCCTTTTTGAATTTGATCCCTCCCATAAGTTATTACAGAATCCATATCACTTGCAGAAACTGAAGCTTCCATCATATGTGGTGATTCCTTAGATGTCTCATCACCATAATCATTTCCTAATGCATATTCATTCAGAACTGTCCCTTTCCATTTACTCAATTCACATATATTGCTTCTCTGCTTTAAATGTAGGTCTCTTAACAATTATCTTTTTGGCGATCATTTTCTTTAATTTTACTCCTTCAAATTCAGCTTTCTCTAGAGTATTAGTAAGGATTCTACATTTACCAGATTTTTGCCCATCATTTTGTACAATATAAGTTTTAGATTTAAGGAAATGGGACACTTATTTCGGTGCTATACATTGCATTGATTCAGTGTTTGATGTAGAAGACTGACAAATTCCAGCAGAGATATCCCTTTTTTGTCACTTGATGACTATTAATTGGCCTATTCACCATCAAATTCCCACATTTGAAACCATTTTCAGTTGAATAGGGTCTATCTGTTAGAAAACTCAAATATTCATCACATTGCATATATTTTCATTTACTGGTCATAAGCCCGATACCCGAAAACCAGTCTGAATAAATAAAACACCAACACTAATACAGTAAGCCAAATAATGTTATACAAAAGTTCTAAACTTGCATTATAAATCTATTATTATTACAATATAAAAATCTTTCATCCCTTTATAAATATTTTTTAAACTATACAAATTATAATATTGTACCTAGGACCATGGCTCTAGGTACAAGGTATAGCCATTTTTTATAAAATGGCTTCCACAGCCAAAACTCTATAAATATTCCGATTTGTTAATATTCCATCTTTTCCCTTAGTTTATGACCGAAACTAACTGTTATACATAAAAATAAAACTTTGCACTTACCTTCTAAATATCAATATCAAAGTAATGTTAAGAATTTTATTTTGGGCCATCAAATTAAAACTTTTCCTTCTACTTAACTGCTATATTTACCTTCTTTCACTCAAAATGGTTGCTAAGATTTCAAATCATGTAGCTACTTACCTCAAAGAGTAATAATGTAAAATAATAATTATTAAAATAAAGCTGAATGGCCCTACAAGAGTACAAGAGTTTCCCCTATTCAGTTATAAACTTGCTGTGCATAAAAAATTTTAAAATTTTAAATGTTATTTTCAGATTGTAATATTAAATCAAAATCATCAAAATTAATAATGTAAATCAAATCAGAGGCAAATTATGAATGAACATCGCAACAAAAAATAAGTATTTCTGTTGTCGTTGTTATTTGCAGTATATTAAAATATTTGAATTAAAATGCTGTTTTGTCTATTTTTAATTCTCATATTCTATAGGTGTTATATTTGAAGGTTTCGGTTGAAATTCGCTGTAACATTCAACAATCAACGTCATTGTTCTTCCAAGCGGCGGTTATGTTGTTCATTGAGTTGCACATTGTCGCATGTCGTGCAGTTGCTGAATATGTTCTTCGGTAGTTTTGGTTGAGATTCGATGTTCTTCCAAACATTGGTTATGTTGTGGCTTTATTTCGTCAGTTAGTCATTGAGTTGCATGTTGTCACATATCTTCTAATCGCTGAACATTATGTATCATGTTAAAATCAGAGGTTCTTTCCATGCCTCTTTCCTTGGTCTTGTAGTCATTGTAGGCAAAGCAGTTTTTCAAAATGTACACAAAATAAGATATTGTAAGATGAGTTGTATAAGAATTGCTGAATTTTTTTAAGCGAAATTACTTAGCTCCGGAGTCTGGAATATAAGTGATATGAATGGAATATTCATCAATTTACTTAGATAGAGAAGCAAGCGATTTTATAGCATTGCTTTTTTTAATGAAGTTTTAAGTTTCCAAGTAAAATAAATTATTGTACTATGATAATTTAAAAAATATCACTGCTGAATGTATAGCATTTTAGAGATGTTTAAATAAAATTGCATTTCAGTTGGAAAGTGTTTCATAATCAATGTCTTATGCAAGATTAATCTTTCTTGTTTAAAGTATAAATATAGATTTAGTAACTAAATTTCCTAATGCATATTTTTGTCGTTTACTATGTATATCTATCTTATATGGTTTCGAAGATATTTCAAGTGAAAGTAAGCAAAATGAAAGAAAAAAACATTTGTTCAGACAGATACTTTGCAATACTCATTTTCGTCACAGAAACCCCAAGCATAAATATTATTCACATAAAAAAATGTGCCCCTTTTTTTAACAAGTGTCCTTTTCTTGGTAACAGCACCACCCTGCCCTTCTTTATCCTGGGGGAAACTCTGTTGTAGGCCTATCTTCTTCATCCAAAGGATAGCTTTTGAGATTAGAATCCAATCAGTCTTCTGCCAACGGTGTCATGTTCTCTTTATTAAAGTTGAAATTCTGACATTTCCTAGTTTCACAGGACATCTTTAGGCCCCTTTAAGATATAAAATTTTATAAATATTTATAAAAATACACCACTTTACTTAAAAACATAAACATTGCACTATTTCGCATTATCATGAGTCCCGGTATAAGTTCTCTCTTCAACTGTTAAAATATAAATATCACAATTGCTAGCAACTGATTTGCTAAGCAGATTGAGTTAGACCACAAAGTGCTCTTTAACACATATCTGATAAATTTTTAATTACTGATCTCAATTCATCTAGATCCTATGTAAATGAGGCATAGTTGAATATTGGATTATTTTAGTAACTATTTTACAATGACTAAGCTCCCTTTATCTTATATAAATGAGGTGAAGCTGAATATTGTACTCCTTTTTAAACATTTTACAACCAATAACTAAACACATGGATATTACTGACTTCTCATTTACTACTAAAGGAGATTAAATGGTTAGGAGGGTGTTGTAAATAAGATTTTCCAAAGTTGAAATATAGTTAAATCACCTTCTCGCATACAATAACGGTACGTTCACCTAATTTCATGAAAATCCTTAGGTCTGTTCTTAAAATACAATTACGACACTTTACAGTATACTGTATAATACATAACAATTAAATATTTTATCACTATATTTTCTTGTCCTTTTTTTATTTATACTAAAATGAAAAAAAGTTTCTTAAAATGCCTAAGCACTAAACAGAGATAAACTACATCGTTATCACAGCACAGATGCTCAATTTCAGCTTCCACTCCCATCAATTGTGCGAGCAAGCGACTGGATAGTCAGGAAAAACTTGAATGAGATGCTTGTCACAAAATCCTACATAAATTAAAAAGTTAAATATTACTTTGCAAAAGTAGAGAATGTCTAAAATATACAATTCAATTTTGTTCTAATTTTAATTAATTATCCCATTATAAAATTACATAAAAATATTTTTAAATAATATTTTATAATTTATGTATTGTATTTCTTACATTATAAGATTGTAAGACACCACCTTAATTTCCGTAACACCAACAGAGAAAAAGCTTTGATTTAAAAATAAATAAATAAAGTAAAACTAAAAATTTAATTTATTTCAATAGAATTCAATTTATTAACAGAAATAGTATTTATCAGTAGGTATGTTATTCATCACTTTCTTCTGAATCAATATCAGAAGAGCGAACCTCACATGCAGAGTCTAATGACTCTGAGCTATATTTATCTTCATAAAAAAAAAGAATTACAAGACACCATCGGTTCTAAGACACACCCTGTTTTTAGTTACATTTATATCGGAAAAAGTGCACCTTAAAATTGAAGAAATATGGTATATATTTTTCCCTTATGTCCAGCTGTCCAGCATTGAATGAATAGGATAAATTATAAGATGTTTAGTGCTAAATACTGTCCAGTATAATAATGGTGTAATTTAGGACTAACTATGAAAAACGAATAAACAAGGTGTCCCGTCAAGATAGCATAAACTCTGCAGAGTGAAAATCCTCGCTCGGTGTACATGAAAAATAACCCAAGAACCATACCTCTATGACCCATAGTTTTTGCGAAAAATGCGAAAGATAAAGTATGATGTCAAATCCGGTGCACGGAAAATAATTTTTATTGGAAACATGAACATCGGTACATCTATATTACATGTTTACATAGGCAGATTCTCAATTACACCTTTCTGGTAGGTCGGACGGTCTGGGTTTCAATAACAACAACTGTGCATATCGAGGTATGCATGCGAGCGCTGTAGAATGGATCACTGCACATGATCAAGGATCGTGTTTTTGTTCACAAAGTTGAGCGCAGCATGAAGGCAAGCAACTAAGTGGATGCTGAAGCACAATGCAGAATCGTATGCAATTTGCCATTCTTACAGTGCGCGCATGGATGTCTCGTTATTTGCAGTGGTTATTTTGAGCATCCTTCTATGTAAACATAATGTCATATGCAAGTACTGATGTTCATGTTTCAAGTAAAGCTTATTTTACGTGCACCGCATGCGATGTCATATTTTTTCTTTCGCATTTTTCTTGAAAACTATGGGTCGTGGAGGTATGGTTCTTGGGTCACTTTTTATGTACTCCGAGCAAGGAGCAGTCTTGATGGGACACCCCGTATATTTAATAGAAACCTTTTTATATATATAAAAAATTACTTCGAATCGTTTGACATTACCATTGATTTCGTTAAATGTGTTCCTTTTATACTTCTCTCACTATAGGAAAGTATTGTTTTCATGTAAAAAACACTTATTGGCCAAATAGGATACCTATACATTTTCAAAGGTACTATTTATGTAAAAAAAAAAAAACTTATGGCAGTCCATTCATTTCTCTATTGTGCGCAAACATCCTTTGCACTACGAAATTTTATAATCAATATTCTGCAAAACTACCGATGAATGTAAAATTTACGGTGCAATTTTCTTTAGGTGCAGTTTCACTAGTTTCTAAAGGTACAGTTTTACCAGTATCATTCACAACAGTGCACGGAATAGGCACGGGAGTTTCACATTTTAATGCAATATTTCCCAAAATATTCAACTACATGATACCAAATTTGATATATAAATAGGTTGTTATGTTATATAAGTCAGATTGTCTCTAGTACTTTTAATAGATGTGGAAAATAATTGAGATAAGTCGAGGGATAACTGAGTATAGGGAAACAGGATTTTGCTATTCTACAAAATCCCATATTGCGCGATTTGCATGCAAGTTAGAAACATGTCCATCATCAATTTTTCGCACAACCTAAAAAAATATCCTGGTATGATGCATTTTTTTGCAAAATCATGTACATACAACATAAATATGCAGTTCATTTTAAAAATATTTCTTTGCCGAAGAGTACAATTTCCATTTTGATTGATCATGATTTTGATCCCCTAATTTTTCGACTTACTCCAATTTAAGCATTTTTAAATAACTTGATATAAGCTATTGAATAATAGTTAAAATAATACAAGTGTGTCATAATGCCCAAATTACGAGTTTAAAATTAGATCTCCCCCCCCCCCCATGTATAGATGTTAAAATTCAGCCATAAGATTCCAAAGTACACAGGTGCATTTATTGTAAAGATACTAGTTTTTTATATGTTTTATTGCATTATTTAAGGTAGTAGTATCTTACATAAGACCATCTCTACTATTACACGTTTTTATGTAATGGGTTTGTAATGAGCATAGTCAGTATATGCTCATTACAAACACAAAACAATACTAGAAGATATCTTTTAATAAAAATATTATATCCAAATATTGTATATAAAGAAAGCTTATTTTAAAGAGCTCTCAAAGTGCTATTTTCATTCCACACATACATGTAATATTTATAGAAGAATAAAAAAAAATACAAGAGTATAAAATTTGAATTATTTTAAATGAGATAAAATGAAATTCCAAATCCCAGGATTAACAATTTTGCAATCCCCAAATACCAGATTTATACAAAATATCTGAGATTATAATCCCTAGTATATAAAATATTCTTTTCTTGTGTTGAGGAAATTCTTGTACCTAGAGTCGGCAATTTTCCTATTGTAATTTAATATCACTTTATTGGCATGAATTGTATCCTTATTAATAGAAGATAGTTAATCTACTTAAAATATTAAAGTGATGTTATAAATATAGGATACTCTCAACAGTATACGGTTGAATCATTTCACAAAATACTAGTAATATTCAGACAAGCCGAATATTCTTTGCATCCCTAAAAACAAGATTAAAAAAAGCACGATATTTTATCTTTCATTAAATTAAAATTTGCTATACTGCAAAGTTGTAAAATTACTTAATAGAACTTTCGAAATGCTACCCATATAAAAATATATTTAACCAACTCATTAATATTTAATAATTTTTACTTTAGCAAAAGATAATCAACTACTTCTGTAAATAGTACTAAATAGTAATAGTAATTAAAATTCATATAATCATAATAAAACAACGCGAACTATATTTTTAAGCATGGCCATCTTAGATTAAGTATGAATAATATATACAGGTGTGATATAACATATTTCTAAAGAAATTTATGGCAATTTACTTATTTTTGGATAGAAAATGAGAGCACGTGGAAATATTTTGAACTGTAGTTGCAACGTAAAAGCGGTCGAGAATCGCCATTGCTTTATAATGAAGGTATTATCAGGAGTATCATAGGTAAGGATAGTTTTTAATGTTAATTCTAATCTCTCATACATACATGATGTGAGTAAAAATATATTATAACACGTAATAATTTAAGATTTTGACAATTAAACATGATCTGAGCATGACTAAACACAAAATTGAATGTTTTTATGATGTAATACGTGTGTGACTAAGTGGGGTATGACCAATATTTCTGAAACAATTTAAGTTATTCAAATGAAATTTTAATCCAATTATTAAAGTTAGTGTAAATGCAATATTTAAGATGTTTCCTAAAATATCATATATATTATATATTTCTATGCTTTCTTCAAATATATTCCTTCATGTATTATTTTATGCAGAGCTTGAAATTGGGAGTGGTGTGTTGGAATGAGTGGTGTTAGTAATGGTGTGTTGAAATTAGGAGTGATGTCTTTTCTCCCTCATAAATATTATATAGATATATTTAACTGGTTTATTCCATAAACATTAAATTACAATTTATATAACTTTCCTTTTTTCTTTATTATGGTTTTTACAGAAATCAAAATATAATACTACTCAAGTATTTCCTATGTTTTTCAATTTTTTAAATATTTTTAAAAATTCTGTATACAGACCAGCAATAAAGGTTGAGGACCTGTGATGTCATAAAAATTACTGGTCCCTTAGACCACTGACTGAAATTTACTAATTTCTACACACATATATATAGAGAAACTAGCAGTAATACCTGTTCTTCGTGTGGAGCATATAATATAAAGAAATTTAAAATTCATGATCATGTTCAAATTCCTATAGAATACTAAATGATATTGTTAATCAAAATATTCTATTAAAATATTTAATTTAATGCCTGACTAAAAAGAAGTTTAAGAATATCTGTTCCCGCTATATAAAATTATCTTCAATAGGCAGATCTGAAGAATAAAACATCCTGGTCCTGTTCGTAAACAAATTTACAAAAAAATATGAAATTGAACCAATATATGCAAATAAAAAGTGCTAAAATTGTATGGGACCCGCACTACTTATATTCACGAATATTAGAATATATACCAATGTATTAGTAGAGAATTACAATTACTACATCATATGAGTTTCTAAAATCTTTGCCAAATTAAAATAGATGACATAATAAATTGAAAATAACAATAATCCCGTAATCATTAAATCTAAAGGCCGTAATTCATTCTAATATATGACAATATACATGTACTACTTATATTCTCGTAGATTAGAAGATATACCAGTGCAGTTGTAGAAGATCAGCGCTTTGTACATATATGAGTTTCAACAATTTTTGCCAAAATAAAACAAAGATGTAATAAATTGAAAATATCCTTAATCCCCGAAAATATCAATAATAATAATGTTTAAACCTGAAGACCGTAATTGTTATAATCCAGTCAAAAATGCAATATCGTTCAAATTTATTTTATATACATACTATATTATTTAAATCGGAAAAAATTTAATAAAAATCCGTCTGTCACATAAACACATTGGATTTAAATCCATTAAAGCGACATGATACAATTTTCTTCAAATAAATTGGCGTAAAACATATTGTCTGCATAATTCTATCTCAATGGAAGTCTCAATTGTTCATTTTTAATTAATATCTAGATAACCCCTGGTCTCAAAAACTTAAACTAAATTTTAAGTGGGGCTAATTTAAGCCTACCCACAAAATTTCATTAAATTCTTTCACTCGTTCTCCCGTGATAAAGAGACAAACTTACATACAGACAGACAGATTTTCAATTTCATTTATATGGATTGTTTAGAAATTTAACAATAATATTGCAGTAAGTGACAAATTTATGTATACATATGATTGTATAGATGTGATTGTATATATATGATTAGTATTAAATTCTACGTATACATATGATTGTAAAAAACTCTTTAATTTTAGGTAATAAAATATTTTATACATGCAACAGATAATTCTCATTCTTTCTGCAAAAATATGTACAAGCCAGAATAAATTTTAATTCATTGCAATTTTTCTGTACAAATATCCAAATCTAACTGCACAATTTTAGAATTTTAAACTGCAATAAAAACAGTATTCGAAATTATTTGTTAGTTGCATTTTCCACCTTTAAATTTCATTTTGACAACGAGATTCTAAACCCAGCCGTAATTTTTTATGTCTAACTTCCCTGTTTAAGTATAGAACCTTTTGGTAACTGAGTAAAAATGCTTGGGACCCAATAACGCTTCATTTTCTGCTATCAATTTCTAACCGCGATTGAAAATAACTATAATAATAAAAAAATGAGGATATAGAAAAATTTGATTTTACGTATAAAATACATATAGTATATCAGATTTAAAAGATAAGATCACATTTTTAGTGAAAAAGCAGAATTGACTAGTAGCTGCACTATGAAATTAAAATAATTGGTTAGGAAAATGTCACAGTATTACAAGTTTATTATAGTTATACAATTCAGATATTTACTTACTTCCCACTTTCAAAACATAACAAGAACGAAGCTAATCGAATCACGCTCGGCAGATGGCCAAGAATCGAATACACGTCGAATGCGCAACAAAGGAAAGAGTGTTATAAATTAATCTCAATCGCTGAAGAAACTTATAAAATTAGAAAGGAATATGCAATATACTTATTTACAAAATACTGAATTATAAGATCAATAGATTGCAAAATAAATGAAATTACCTTTTAACAAAGATATCCAATGATCCGTTAACAATAACATCTTGCCGCGCGTTCCCGCAAATAAACAAACTGGGGGAGCCAACAGATAGATGTTGCCATTCCACGACTCAGAAATTATTGCTCTGTTCACTTTCAACCTAACAATTTTACATTATTTTCCACCTTCATGATTATTTTAAATTATTATTTTCATTAATAATAAGAAGCAATAAATTGAATAAAAAGTATTTAATTTTGAATGAAAAAATGCAATAAATAAAATCATGCAAAACTCAAATTCGATTTACTAACGCTAACAGTATTTCTTGTACAAAGAGGATTGTAACATAAAATAAAAGAAAAGAGCAAGTGCGTGGAGTACTTTTCTTTTACCGTAGTCACCATCAATATTTACAATTTTTTCCTAATTCTGGAATAACAGTGACTTTATAAATACGCACGGCTGAATATTTGAAACGCTCGCGTTATCCTCAAAGTCCCCTCTCCAACAAACAAATCTGAGTCAGGGCCGCCTCGAAACCTGTGCCCAATAGCATTGCACAGAAGGTGCCATTCCCCTCAGGAACAACATATCGGAACCCATTTAAGTTAGGAGAAATTTTGTATGGAGAAATGGAAAACAACACGTTTGGTTACTACGCCCCCAGCCCAATGATAGAATAGAGAGAAGTTGCAATGCAAAGTTCTAGTAACCAAGCCAAAAATAATCAACAAATATCAACGAAGTGCATTCAATAATAGAAAATCAAATAACATTCAAGCTTTAAAGCTTTAGACGTGGATAAGCACTAGGCCTAAATGAATTGTTCATTTCGAAAAAACTCTTTGTCATGCCCAAGTATTTAATCAAAATGAACACAAAATGGATCTGATATTAGAGATAGATTATATATATATATATATATATATATATACATCTGCATTATGAGTTTTGTTCCAGAGAGAACAGATAATAAAAAATAATTGTAATCATTTTAAACGTGCTATTACAGAATTTATAGTTATTATCCATGATTTTGTCGCCTTAGAAAAAAGTAAATAGTTTTGCCTCTTGTTTTACTATGAAGTTTTAAATAATATTATTCATTGTCCTACTATACTTTCTTGCGTTCTTAGAGTTTCATATGACCTGTTACTATTAGACATGAAAACAAGCAAACAAATAAAACAGCAATTACATTAAGAGATTTTTTTGTATATAAAATTTGTTAACCTCCTTGATACATATTGCGCGGATATTGATATTTTTATTTTGACACCTGCCATTTTTTTAAAATGCCAGTTTTAATGCTCTTAGCTTTTTATTGTTTAGTATTCTAGTATTTTATGTTCTTTGAGATTACTCTAATTGGATTTTATATGCAATTGCCACTTAAATTGAATTGAATTAAATTGAATAAATATGTTCCAACCGGGATATATTTTAACTGAGTTTTTGAAAATATTTATAGTAGATGTGTCATTTTGATTATAAACTTACTTTCTTTTTCCAGAAATACATTTTCAAGAATTCTTAAAGCGAAAAATATTTCGAAGACATTTTAAAAGTACTGGAGAATTCCTATAATACCTTTTCAATCAAACATATCTATTAAAACGCGTTCTCTCTAAACTTTTTTGTGCAGATGATAAAAAAATTTAATAAATATTTCGTTGAGCAATAATTGTGCAATCTTAATTTAGTGCAATCAACTATAATAAAACTTTATTGTGACATATCAGCTACCATTGATTACACTATCCGTTTCTTTTCATTTTTTTTTTTTTTTTTTTTTTTAGAGTGGAAAAAGTATATAAGTTTTATATTTGTTTAATACTTTATAGAATATAAATTGTATTGAAAATAACATTTCAATAAGATGTTGAAAATCAATCTTTTATGATAAAATTCAAAGCTATAGTCATTTTTCTACTTATGTTCAAAATTCTTATTGTAGTCCACAAGGACCACTGATTTTATTATTATTATTTTCTAATTATCGGATATTTTATATTGGAATTTTTATTTAGATAATTTCATTAAACATTGAAACTATATCCACTATACTTCCAAAATTATATATATATATATATATATATATATATATATATATATATTTGGAAACTTAATTTCCTAATATATACTTTTGCCACTTATTCCTTATATAGATGTTTCATAGTTTCGAAGATATTAATGAAAGTAAGGAGAAGAAAAAAACCCGCTCGGACAGATACTTTCTAATTTTCTTTCGAAAAAATATTTATTTCTTAAAATATTAAAATATTCAAATTATATTTATATATTCTTAATCTGGACCATATTTCCGACAAAATAAAAAAAAATATTTACATTTTTACTTCCTCATAAGTAGTATTGAGAAAGTATTGTTTCATTAAAATTTTATATTTCGAGATGTGATGCCAATTCATGTTTTAGGATCCCCTGAGCACGCTGTTATTATGTTTGGAGTGATGTCTGTTAGTGCTCGATTTTTTTGTGTACCCTATAGCTGTTACAAGTATTAATGTATTTTCATGAAATTTTATATTCTGATTTCGTGTATACGAAAGTCGAGAGTTGAGTCTTTAAATTTCTATTAAGTTCGGCAGACATAAACGTCCAAATTGTTTACATTTTCGTAATGCTCCGATTTTTGCTACTGATACCCCAAGCATAGATGTTATTCACATCAAAATATAAGTTAACTTAATTTTAGAAATAAATAACTGTAGTGTCAAAACTTTTTATTCGTATCTAGTAGTTTTTTGTTAGATCTAGTAGAAGGTTTCAAACACTTCCAAAAATGCATGTGAATAAATGTTGTGAAATTATGCAGTATATCGAAAACGATGGAAACAAGCTGCTTGGGGAGCTAAATAAGGAACCTGCATAAAAAAAAATTCAAAACATTCGTTCAAATTATTGTAAAAGTGCCAAGTCATAATATATTTCGAAAGAAAAACAGATCTGAAAAATTACAGGAGCTATTTTAACTAAGTTCAATTTAATAAAACCAGAGAATAAAAACTGTAAAATTTAAAAATATATATAAAAAATATTACCTATCTACTTCAGTTCTTGGAACATTCATTTTAATTTTTCAGCTTTTATTTCCTGGCATTTTCAAACTAGTTTGATCAAATGTTATTTGAATTTAGTTGATAAAGATAGCTCATATAGCTTCCCAAACCAGTTGATTCCTTCGCTTTTTATTTTCTTTTAAATTCCGTAGTCTTTTATTCCTTGGTATTTTAAAGTAATTTTTTCAAAATTGATATTTCAAGATTATTACTCATCAACTGAGTAGATGAGTATTTGAACATCGCTTTTGAAACCGGATGACCAGTTTATTTTTGTATATACTCTATATTTTAAGAAGTTTACATTTACCGTCTTGATATTGAAGCAGTATTTGTACCATTATTTGATTGAACTAATACCGGGTACTGAAAATGATCAAATTGATAAAAACAAGAACTTTGAACCTCGAAATAGTAGGTGTATTCACATTCATGAATTAAAACCCGATAAAAAAAATCTGACGCGAGCAGCACATGACTTTCCTTATATTCAAATGAATTTACTACGTTTGCAGTAAAAATAAAATAGATTATTCTTACAGTAGATACTTATATTTTTTTCAAGATATTGAATTTTCGTCAATGAGTCGTCAATTTCATTGATTTAGCGTCATTTTTATCCATTTGACGAGATTTTCGTTAATTTGGCAACATTAAAAAAGTTGGCGACATTCAGCTAATTTCGTTGCCAAAATCTCGCCAAGAGTTATGGACGGAGAAATAATGGCGTTCAAATTCAAAAGTATTACTCAAAGTATCTTTTCTCAAGAATGGAACGAGCTAGATCCACGAGAATGATGTCACCCAGTCACCCAATTTATTGTATGATATTACATATGAAAAGTGAACATGTTTCTCAAAAGTTAATATTTTTTTTCAATTTATGCGATTTTTTAATAAATTTATTTGAGAAATGTGCAATATCTCGAGAACGGTTTATGCTAGCGTTCCAAAATGTATGTCAATCGTTTTCTAAGAAAAAATTACGTAAGATTTATCTATTTTTGTAACTTTATTAAATATTTTGATTTTTTGATGATTTTTTCAAAATATCACCGAAAAATTTAGAGGGGAGGGGGGGGGGGGAGGTTTAAACATTCGATTGTGTTGAAAAACAATAGGTTTAGAGTATTCAAGGATTGTAATTTTTGTACCAATGCATTCGAATTTCTCCGTTCGTGAGATATTGTCTTCACAGGCTTAATGACACACACTTTCACACACCCATTGGTTAGCGCGCTGGAGTTGCACTCGGTAGGCCCGGGTTCGATTCCAGCCACTGCCAAAACTGCCGCCGTGTTCATGCGGAGTACGATCACGTTAAACATGTGGGTCCGAAAGTCCTTCCGAGAGGTTGGTGGTAGGGGAAGGAGGGTACGGTCCCTGTGGATGCCTCCACCACTGGGTTCCGGTCTAAATTGGGTGGCACTTCCCGACCGTCCAAACAGTTACCTTACACCTTTCTGGTAGGTCGGACGGTCTGGGTTTCAACAACAACAACACTCATCCACACACACAGCCATCACCTCAAAAACGTTTGATTCGTGTTCAGGTATGCTCGAAGAGTGCTCTTTCGTCGAAAACTCGAATTCGAATTCTACTTTACACACTGTATATAAGGAAAGTAAAAATTATTGATACATAAAAAATAAGTCCAGGTGTTATATATATAAATTGAGAATGAGATGCGTCGGTATAGGTTCACGACATAACGAACTTTTCATTCCGAAAATCGATAAAAATGTTATAAAAATATAATTACGTTATAAAATATTACAAAAATTCCTATTTTATGTGGATATTTATATAAATGCGAATGCTATCATTTACAAGATGCACACATACGCCGTTCTCGCGATATATCAGGTTTTTTTATCCAAAATAACAAAATTCATAAAATATCGAGAAACTCAATATTGTCAAATGAATGAATGTTTTGTAAATATATTTAATCTGAAATTAATGAACAACATTGTTTAAAAGTCATTTCGAGATTTTTTCAGTCTATTTTAGGCTTTCGGTGCTCATCTATATTTATTTATCCGTGCCGGCGCATAAGAGGTCTGCAAGGCCGAAATCCAGATTTCCACTCGGACAGACCCGAAACGCTAGTGTTTAAACCCAGCCCGAATCCAAAGAAACGTATAAATGTACGATCCGACTCGACCCGAAGATTTAATAAGTCTCAGCCCGATATGATTTGTATTCAAATGTGTTAAAAACACGATTGTGGGAAATTACATCTACGGCATACGCAATGATACAAGGCATTCTTTAATTTCCCTCCACTAAGATTGTTGATAAATATTAGAACAGCTTCCCCAAAACTATGGAGCAGCTGCGGTTGCAACACGTGACCAATTAAATTTTTCTGTAGATGTAAAGTCTCTGTAAAAGATGGTAATGTAAGGCCAGACAAAATATTTTCTTTCTTTTTTTACTTTCCTTATATACATAATGTATAAGGAAAGTATTGTGACGGGGTCGAAAATTCGAATTCGAGTTTTCGACGGGAGAGCACGTTTCAAGCATCCCTGATCACGAATCAAACATTTTTGAAGTGATGTCTGTCTGTGTGTGTGTGTGAAAGTATGTGTGTGTGTGTGTGTGTGTCAGTGAGTCTGTGGAGAAGATAACTGACGAACGAATGGACCGATTCGAACCAAATTTGGTACAAAAATCACAATCCGTAAACACTGGAAGCTTAATGTTTTTATACGTAATCGAATGTTCAGAACTCCCCTAAATTTTCGAATAAAATTTTGAAAAAATCGTCAAAAAATCAAAACCTCTAATAAAGTTACGCAAATAGACATTTCTTATGTAATTTTTCATTAGAAAACGATTGGCATAAATTTTAGAACGCTAACATGAACCGTTCTCGAGATATTGTACATTTTTCAAAAAAATTATGAAAAAGTCACATAAAAAAAAAATTCCTATTGAGAAACATGTTCACTTTTCATATGTAATACCATGCGATAAATTGAGTGACATCATTCTCGTGGATCTAGCTTGTTCCATTCATGAAAAAATATACTTTGAATAATACTTTTGTATTTAAACGCCAATAGTCATTTATCTGCTGAACTAATAAGAATAACTTTTTTCTTAGTGCATAACGCTTGGCGAGATTTTGGCGACGAATTTGGCGGAATGTCGCCAACTTGGCGACCTTTTTGAAATGTTGCCAAATTAATGAAAATCTCGCCAAATGGATGAAAATGATGCTAAATCAATGAAAATGACGACTAATTGTCGAAAATTCAATATCTTGGAAAGAATATTAGTATCTACTATAAGAAAAACCTATTTTTTTACAGTAAAAGTAGTAAATTCATTACATTATATAAGGAAAGTCATGTGTTGCCCACATCAGATTTTCATGAAACATTAGAATTAGCGCGGTTCTCTGTGACATTCGTGAATGGAAGTACTTTTAATTTTACGCATTTTCGTACATTTTAGCTTTATAGGTTTTCTTAAAATTACAAGTTTTAAAGTTTTTAAATAAAATTGATAAATTTAGCGATTTTAAATAAAAATATACATTTGAGCATTTTCTTAAATTGCAAACGCTTTTCTTTAAAATTGTGAATTTTAGAACAATTACTCAAAATTAATGAATTTTAATGTTTTTTCCAAAAATATTGTGAATGTGAGTGAGTGCTTCGCCAGATATATCGCGAATAAGTAGACATATTTTATTATTTTAATACAAATGTTATTATATCTTAAAACATAAATTAAAGATTTTTTTTCTATATTATGATGAACATTATTTTGTATACATGTCTCTGCCATTTTATTAACTTCGTAGCCAGCTATTGGTGAGTCCTGGCACTCATCATCAGGGAAGGCCAACCTCTGGGGTTATATTTATTGAACCACTATTACAGTATCATAAACTTTTACCCGGCTTGATTCATTTCCGGAACTTATACTTTTACATTTACATGTGATTACGTCATTATATTTTCCCTCATGATTGAAGATTCTATTTTTAATACGTCTTTTTAATTTGTAGGCATGTTTTAAGTTAGGGTATTTTAAGTTACAACTTCTCTCTATTCAATCTTTGAATTTTCATATTATATATATATATATATATATAAACAGAGAATCATCAATCAAGTGGAAAATAAAATGCAAACCTCTAGTCATCAATCTGAAGACAAACAAAAACATCAATGGAAATGAATCGATAAAATAAAATAAAATAAAATCCAAGCATGAAAGCTTTAGACGTGGACAAGCCCTAGGCCTAATAATGAATGGATCATTTCGATAAAACTCTTTATCAAGTCCAAGTATTTTAAAAAAATGAACACAAAATGCATGTTTCTTATATCAGTAATAGATTATATCTATAAACACTGACAACTTGGACAACATGCATATATATATATTATTTTTCTTTAAAAATTTTAAGAAATATGGAATGTGCTTCGATTGATTTGTATGTACAAAATTGTAAAGTATCTATGTCAGACAATTTTGTGTGCATCATCATATTTTAATATTGGATTTTCTTTGTTACATATAAAGTACGTTAAATGTGGCCCCCACAACCAGCTGATTTTTGATTTTAAAGTTGAATACAATTTTGTAAATTGTCAAACTGCACAATAAGATATTTTTTTATAAAAATACGGTCATTGACCATAAATTGAAGTTAGCCATACAAATTATTGGACAGTTTTCATTCTTAAAAATCTGATGTGGGCAACATATGACTTTCCTTATATAATGCAATGAATTTACTTCTTTTACAGTTAAAAAAAATGTTATTCTTATAGTAGATACTTATATTCTTTCCAAGATATTACATTTTCTTCACTTAGTCGTCATTTTCATTGATTTAGTATCATTTTTATTCATTTGGCGAGATTTTTTTTATTTTGGCAACAATTAAAAATATCGCCAAGTTGGCGACATTCCACCAAATTCGTCGCCAAAATCTCGGCAAGAGTGGACGGAGAAATAAGTTATGGACGGAGAAATAAGTTATTCTTATAGCAGATAAATGACTATTGTCGTTCAAATACAAAAGTATTACTCAAAGAATCTTTTTTCATGAATGGAACGAGCTAGATTCACGAGAATGATGTCACCCAATTTATCGCATGGTATTACATGCGAAAAGTGAATATGTTTCTCAATAGGAAATATTTTTGTTTTATTTTATATGATTTTTTGATAACTTTTTTGAAAAATGTGCAATATCTCGAGAACGGTTCATGTTAGCGTTCTAAAATTTATGTCAATCGTTTTCTAATAAAAAATTACATAAGCAATGTCTATTTGCGTGACTTTATTAGCGGTTTTGATTTTTTGACGATTTTTTCAAAATTTCACTCGAAAATTTAGGGGGGTTCTGAACACTCGATTGCGTATAAAAACAATAGACTTCCAGTGTTTATAAATTGCGATTTTTGTACCAAATTTCGTTCGAATCGGTCCATTCGTTCGTCAGTTATCGTCTGCACAGACTCACTGACACACACACATACACACATACACACACACACACTTTCACACACACACACACACACACACACACACACAGACATCCCTTCAAAAATGTTTGATTCGTGATCAGGGATGCTTGAAACGTGCTCTTCCGTCGAAGACTCGAATTCGAATTTTCGACCCCGTCACAATACTTTCCTTATACATTATGTATATAAGGAAAGTAAAAATAGTTATACACAGTTATTACCTTATATTTACGTTGCTCGTAAACTACACTGGACATGTTGTGGTTCGGTGCGAGTCCCGCAGCTAGTGATCACTGTTTTTTGTATCGCTTAGAAAAACAACAGTTAAATGAAAGCAGTTACAGCTGAAGGTAAATACGTAGTGGATTTACAAAATGCTTTGTCTTGAAAAAGAAAAAAATATATAAGTTCTTAATCGCACATTTCACAGTGTTATCAATACATGATGTTGAAACCAAGACCGTCCGACCTACCCGAAAGGTGTAAGGTAACATCAATACATGATGTGAAATAGCAGACCCAACAGTGACGTTTATATAGCTATTGTGCTCTGTTTTAAACAGCAGAAGTAATAATAAATTATTACAGTGCCGTCATAGTTTTGCCAATACCACTGCTACGTTGCATTGTAACATTTATGGTTAGGGCCGAAAACAACACAAAATATAGTTACGACAATGTTACAGTGTCATCAATTAGCGATGTTATATAGAAATCCCAACTGCTACGCCTCATTGTAACAATAATATTCAGTTGCATAAAAGTCACAAAATATAGTTACATCAATGGCATAATGTAACCAATATGCAATATTGCATACAAGCCACAAGTATGACGTCATATTGTAACATTTATGTTTATTTGCAGAAAAGTTACAAAATATAGTCACAGTAATCTCACAGTGTCACTAATTATCGATGCTGCATATAAGTCACATATGTGACGTTGCATTGTTATGTGTTTATCAAGTGGTTGAAACGTCACTAAATATAGTCCCAATAAAGTCCCAATGTTACTAATACGCATCGTCGGCTAGAAGTAACAACTATAACGTCACATTGTAGCATTTATGTTTAGTTGCAGATACGTCACAAAATATAATCACAGTAATGTCGTGCTGTCACCAATTAGCGATGTTGAATATAAATCACAAATGTGACGTCACATTGTGACATTTAAGCTTAGTTGCAGATATTTGACAAAGTATAGTCACAGTAATGTCATGGTGTCACCAATTCGCGATGTTAAATATAAATCACAAATGTGACGTCACGTTGTGACATTTATGTTTAATTGCAGATACGTGGCAAAATATAGTCACAGTAATGTTATGATGTCACCAATTAGCGATGTTAAATATAAATCACAAATGTGGCGTCACATTGTGACATTTATGTTCAGTTGCAGATACGTGGCAAAATATAGTCACAGTAATGTTATAGTGTCACCAATTAGCGATGTTAAATATAAATCACAACTGTGACGTCACATCGTGACATTCATGTTCAGTTGTAGATACGTGGCAAAATATAGTCACAGTAATGTTATGGTGTCACCAATTAGCGATGTAAAATATAAATCACAAATGTGACGTCACATTGTGACATTTATGTTCAGTTGCAGATACGTGACAAAATATAGTCACGGTAATGTCATGGTGTCACCAATTGCGATGTTAAATATAAATCACAAATGTGACGTCACGTTGTGACATTTATGTTTAGTTGCAGATACGTGGCAAAATATAGTCGCAGTAATGTCATGGTATCACCAATTAGCGATGTTAAATATAAATCACAAATGTGACGTCACATTGTGACATTTATGTTTAGTTGCAGATACGTGACAAAATATAGTCACAGTAATGTCATGGTGTCACCAATTAGCGATGTTGCATACAAATCACAAATGTGACGTCACATTGTGACGTGTTAATTAAGTTGCAGAAACTTCACAAACTATAGTTACAATAAGGTCACAATATTACCAATGTGCTACGTCACATAGAAATCACAACTGTGATATCACATTGTGACTCATATGTCACGTGATTACAACGTCACTGTCACACTTGTGACGATCTTTGCTGTATGGGCAATTTATCTGCTGTAAGAATAACTTATTTCTTTGTTCATAACGCTTGGCGAGATTTTGGCGACGAAATTGGCGGAATGTCGCCAACTTGGCGGCTTTTTGAAATGCTGCCAAATTAACGAAAATCTCGCCAAATGGATAAAAATGACGCTAAATCAATGAAAATGACGACTAATTGTGGAAAATTCAATATCTAATAAGTTATATAATATATAAATATATAATAATAGTTATATAATATATGTCGAAAATTCAATATCTAATATGTTATATATATATAACTTATTTCTTTGTCCATAACGCTTGGCGAGATTTTAGCGACAAAATCGGCGGAATGTCGCCAACTTGGCGACTTTTTGAAATGTTGCCAAATTAACGAAAATCTCGCCAAATGGATAAAAATGACGATAATCAATGAAAATGACGACTAATTGTCGAAAAGTCAATATCTTGGAAAGGATATTAGTATCTACTAGAAGAAAAACCTATTTATTTTACTGTAAAAGTAGTAAATTCATTTCATTATATAAGGAAAGTCATGTGTTGCCCACATCAGATTTTTTTTTCTTTTTGTCGTTGAGGAAAGTTGAAAAAAAAAATTTTTTTTTGCACTTTCACGTTAATTTTAAAATATTTCTGATGATTTAAAAAAAAAATAAACGTAAAAGTACGTTTATAGTCTAGTTCTACGCTTTTTAAAAAACTCCAGAAAAAAAAATTCTCAAAATCCAACGCTATATTTAGCCATTTTCATTCCCCCATCGATTAACATAGAATTCTCAAATTAGCTTCAGGCATCAGGGAAATTTCCTCTTAAGCGCATGGCTATCCAGCACCTCAATGCCTGCTATATCATTATTGCATAATCATGTTGATAAATATTCCTATAAAAATAGTGAAATCTGAAAAGAACACCACTTCATGGTAGCTTATTAGTATCCTTGTCCCGTCCTACCGGACGTACTGGGTTCAGCCGAAAACCAAGCGTCCCGAGGGCGGACATACGGGCTACTTGATACCACTCGTGACCGTGCGTGACCCTACAAATATGAGCCACAAATCATTTTAGACAACTGCACAATCAACGCATGGTCACAATAGAGCAACAGATGAGCCGAAATAAGCCAAATAAGAAACCAATAAATTTATTTAAATTTGTTGGCCTTTTTTGCCACTTCAGCGCAAGGACAAAAATCAAAAAATTATTTTTAAAAAAGTTAGGAAATCTCAAAATAGTTTGCGCTAAGTTCCCGTAGGATCGAAGGCGTACTTTTAGATCTAGGATACAATGTTGAAGGATTATTATATAGGATCCTTCGACAGAAATACTTTTTTCTAATTAATGCATAATTGAATCGCTATGAAGTAATCTCCAAGATATTATATGTCCCTATAAATATGGTGCGTACCCAGTACCATCGTTTCTCCAGTTTTAAACGATATAAACATTTATGCCCATAATAGTTTTTGATATGTCCTCCTAGCTTAGATCTTCAAATGTCACTGGATCCTCACCAACAAGCTCAAAACTCTTGTAATACAAAACAAAAATGTTCTATTATCGGATATTTTACGATTGTTATATACGAAATATGTGCAGCTGAAAACTAATTTAATAAAAGTTTAAATAATAATAATTGCATGGAAGATTGATTGGGATCAGTATAAAACTTCCTTATATTCAAGTGATCGCTATATCCCGGGTTCACTATAGGGAAATTCGACGGTAATATAAAAATTGCGAAAATTGTTAGCGGTATAAGGGGGTGGCATATCAATCTTGTGTGTCAATGATGCTCAGTGAGAGCGCAATCCTAAATATGTCAGTTAGAGCAATCGCGCTGAAAACATAACGTGATTAATATTGAATCATTTTCCTGGCAAAATATGTAACTAAATTTCGTATGAGCAGCGTTTAATACCGATCAAAACAACAAAACATTCATGAAGTTCCGTGCTTTTATCTAGTAAAGATTCATTAGTCTTTCCAGGTTTTTGTACCAGCTGTCCGCTTTCTTGGTCATGTACTTCTCTTATCCTACCCTGGTGGATGTTCAAGTCACGATGCCTCCGTTCGTGGACGTTCCAGCCCTCACCATCTGCAATAGAAATGGGTAAGTAATTAGTTAGCTCACTCAAATGAGAAAAAAATGTGTACAGAGCATGTACACTGTACAGCATGAAGAGTAGAGACCCTATTCCTGCTCTCTACTCTTCATTATGTATGGAGTGGACGCAATTGAAGTTAAGTGGAGTGTACGCAATTAAAGCCTATACTCAGGGGGTCTGCAGGAAACACGAATAGGAAATCCAAATTTCCTACCAGGGGTGTTTTATAATTGTATGTTGCAGATTTTGGGGTCGAAATAAATTATCATGGTCATTGTTCCACTTAAGGGGACGGTGGACGTTGAAATTATTTTTATTTATTTATTGACTTAGAAACATGAAAATTTGTATAAATATTTCTCTTAACATTACTATATAAAATACCATTCAATATTTTTCAATTTTGTATTTGCTTTTTTAAATTAAATTTTTTTAACGAAAATTTGAAAATGCTCCTTGCGTGCCATTTGTTTACATTTTTGACTCGTTTACATTTTGAAAACTCGAATTCGAATTTTCGACCCCAGTAATAATAAAGTAATAATAAAGTAATAAATAATACTTTTTTTTACTTTCCTTATATAATACATAATGTATAAGGAAAGTATTGTGACGGGGTCGAAAATTCGAATTCGAGTTTTCGACGGGAGAGCATGTTTCAAGCATCCCTGATCAGGAATCAAACATTTTTGAAGTGATGTCTGTATGTGTCTGTGTGTGTGTGTGTGGTGTGTGTGAAAGTATGTGTGTGTGTGTGTCAGTGAGTCTGTGGAGACGATAACTGACAAACGAATGAACCAATTCGAACGAAATTTGGTACAAAATCACAACCCATAAACACTGGAAGCCTATTGTTTTTATACGTAATCGAATGTTCAGAACCCCCCTAAATTTTCGAATGAAATTTTGAAAAAATCGTCAAAAAATCAAAACCACTAATAAAGTTACGCAAATAGACATTTCTTATGTAATTTTTCATTAGAAAACGATTGACATAAATTTTAGAACGCTACCATGAACCGTTTACGAGATATTGCACATTTTTCAAAAAAATTATCAAAAAGTTATATAAAATGAAATAAAAAATATTTTCCTATTGAGAAACATGTTCACTTTTTATATGTAATACCATGCGATAAGTTTGGTGACATCATTCTCTTGGATCTAGCTCGTTCCATTCATGACAAAAGATACTTTGAATAATACTTTTGTATTTGAACGCCAATAGTAACTTATCTGCTGTAAGAATAACTTATTTCTTAGTGCATAACGCTTGGCGAGATTTTGGCGACGAATTTGGCGGAATGTCGCCAACTGGGCGAGTTTTGAAATGTTGCCAAATTAACGAAAATTTCGCCAAATGGATAAAAATGACGCTAAATCAATGAAAATGACGACTAATTGTCGAAAATTCAATATCTTGTAAAGAATATTAGTATCTACTATAAGAAAAACCTATTTTTTTACTGTAAAAGTAGTAAATTCATTACATTATATAAGGAAAGTCATGTGTTGCCCACATCAGATTTTTAATATTGAAAGCAAGAATATTTATTTTCAATATTAATGAATAAGAAATATTTGTCAACTTTTCACAGGCAGATATCTGTTTTTGGCTCTAAAGCAGCTCGAAGGTTACTGATTAAAATGTCGCAATTTGATCTTAGCCCGCAAGCTGCGACTTGAATTAGCACTTTACTCACGCTATTAGATGGAAATTGTTAAAAAACAGGATAATAAGGCTTGATCAAAGCATATACCTTAATAATTTCCCTCTGTATGTAGTACAATGTATAAGGAAGTATTGAGTCGGGATCGAAAATTTGAATTTAGAGTTTTCTACGGAAGAGCTGGTTATAAGCATTACTGAACTTATATCAAACGTATGTATCTTTTCATGTGTGTATGAATCATGTTGAGTGTTGAAAACCCAGACCACACGACCAACCCGAAGGCTTATGGTAGCAAGATGTGTGGCCGGGAACTTTATTTTTTGATTCAATAGATTACAGAACATATATTAAAATGAATCACATCACAGGAACACAGAAAACTACACAGATACTTATAACACATAGAACAACACAATTAAAACACAGAGTACACAAAAATATAGGAGTAATAAATTCAGGTATAACCAGAATGGGAAAAGGATGAAAGTTTTCCCTGGAATTACATAAGATGATGAAGAATATTTTGATGGCAGGTTTTCCAAAAATTTACATATGAATCATGTATGAATCATGTGTGCTTATTAGTGTGTGTGTGTGTGTCCGTGAGTCTGTGGTTGCGATATCTCACGAACGACTGAAGCGTTTCGATATTAATCTGGTACGATTATTACAATCAGTGAATGATAGATTACTTGCTGCCTTTAAACACTATCGAATGTTCGACCGCTCCCCCTACCCCCAATATGTGAAAGAATCTTTGATAAAATCATTAAAAAATCCGAATTTTCAATAATGCAAAATTAATATAATTTCCTGAGAATGAAATCCATATATAATATAATTTCAAATCAAATTTAATATAATATAATATAATTCCATCCTAGAGGAAGACGAACATATCTTGTAAATTATTACTGGTAACCTCCACACATTCGCTCACTGTTTATTATATATTTATTAGTAGTACTTGTAAATTTTGTTATAAATACAGCAATCAAATTAATTTTAAATTTTAATTTGTTTTAATCATTGAAAAAATATCATTGTATTTATCAATATAGTATTGAAAGCCATGGTAATCTGTGAGATTTGCATGTATATGTTGTATATATAGTTTTGTATATATGTTTGCATAAGTAGTTTTGTATATATATATTTTGTATATATATATATATGCATATATCTTCGAAAATTATTTGCGGCATTTTGTATATATAATAACCAATTTTAGAAATATTTTTATATATATATAGTTGCTGCCATTTGAAACAGTTCTGCATATAAGTGTTTAGGGATGTGAAATATTTGTGAAATACTATCTGTATCTAGTATAGACAAACATATTGTATATAATTGTTTATCATTTTTATCTTGGCATTTAGTTTTGATTTCTGGTTTTGGCAGATATTCCTCCACCATAGGCTGTAATTACTGAAAACCTTCGGGTCGGTGATTATAGGGGGTTAATCTGTTAATCTATCTGCATCATTTTTCATTAGAAAACGAATGGCATGAACTGTAGAAAGCTATCGTAAACAGTTCTCGAAATATTACACGTTTTTGAAATAAATTTATAAAAAAAAATCTGATATGGGCAACACATGACTTTCCTTATATAATGTAATGAATTTACTACTTTTACTGTAAAAAAATAGGTTTTTATTATAGTAGATACTAATATTCCTTCCAAGATATTGAGTTTTCGACAATTAGTCGTCATTTTTATTGATTTAGCGTCATTTTCATCCATTTGGCGGGATTTTCTTTAATTTGGCAACATTTCAAAAAGTCGCCAAGTTAGCGACATTCCGCCAAATTTGTCGCCAAAATCTCTCCAAGCGTTATGGACGAAGAAATATGTTATTCTTACAGCAGACAAATGATTATTGGCGTTCAACTACAAACGTATTAGTAGTATATATATGCCGGTCCTAGCGCACCCCTGTTCATACCCCCCGAGTCCCCATTGTTTGCTAACATGTTTATGGGATCCCCGAAGCCCATAAAAAATCGCGACCTAGCGCACCCACTTTTAGAAAAGTGATGGCTCTATTTTAACCATACCAATTAAATTAAACAATGGTATCAAAACCTCCCATAAAAGATTGCGACCTAGCACACCCACTTTTAGAAAAGTGATGGCTCTATTTTAACCATACCAATTAAATTAAACAATGGTATCAAAACCTCCCATAAAAGATTGCGACCTAGCGCACCCACTTTTAAAAATGTGATGGCTCTATTTTAACCATACCAATTAAATTAAACAATGGTATCAAAACCTCCCATAAAAGATTGCGACCTAGCGCACCCACTTTTAGAAAAGTGATGGCTCTATTTTAACCATACCAATTAAATTAAACAATGGTATCAAAACCTCCCATAAAAGATTGCGACCTAGCACACCCACTTTTAGAAAAGTGATGGCTCTATTTTAACCATACCAATTAAATTAAACAATGGTATCAAAACCTCCCATAAAAGATTGCGACCTAGCGCACCCACTTTTAAAAATGTGATGGCTCTATTTTAACCATACCAATTAAATTAAACAATGGTATCAAAACCTCCCATAAAAGATTGCGACCTAGCGCACCCACCTTTAGAAAAGTGATGGCTCTATTTTAACCATACCAATTAAATTAAACAATGGTATCAAAACCTCCCATAAAAGATTGCGACCTAGCTCACCCACCTTTAGAAAAGTGATGGCTCTATTTTAACCATACCAATTAAATTAAACAATGGTATCAAAACCTCCCATAAAAGATTGCGACCTAGCACACCCACTTTTAGAAAAGTGATGGCTCTATTTTAACCATACCAATTAAATTAAACAATGGTATCAAAACCTCCCATAAAAGATTGCGACCTAGCACACCCACTTTTAGAAAAGTGATGGCTCTATTTTAACCATACCAATTAAATTAAACAATGGTATCAAAACCTCCCATAAAAAATATATCCCCTTTCGAGAAAGTGATGGCTCTATATCAACCATACCAATTTTTTCCCCCGAGCGAGCAAAAAGTCGCTGAGACGAAAGGGTACCCCCTTCGCAAGGCCCCCCTTTTCGGCGGCCCCTTTTAGAAGGCGTTTGAAATGCTGTTGTTGAACTCTTAATCACCTTCATATTCTGTTTTTAATGATAAACAAACCATTAAAATCAAAATCGCTTTATTTTCGCTTCTTTATATAAATCTAGCAATCAGTTTAGATAAAATATCATGTCCCATCTCCTTTAATTTGTAATTCTTTTCTTCACGCAATATGTGAAGCATTTGAATAAGATATCTTAAAATGTGCATATGAATTTCTGGATATATGTTATACTCATCTTCCTTCTCTTCAAGGGCTATCATTAACTTTTCACACATTCTAGTAAGACTACACATTTTAATAGCTCCTATACCCTCCACATCCCCTGCCGTAAACCCCTGGGTTGGCTGTATGGTCTGGGCCTTTCACCCTCCACATCCCCATAAATATGTCTTATATAACCTAATAAGTCGTAATTACTTCCCATCTCTTTTATTATATTATTATATATAAGAATACTTTTCTTTAAGTGCTTAAAATATTGAAAAGGTATAATTTTTTATCACGAGACCCCTTAATGGTGTACAATAAATTTTATCACTTTTTCATCTGATATAACCCTGAGGTCAATGTATTCATTTAATAATTTTATTTCATCCCTGGACAATATATTATTTTTTAAACATATAATTGAGTTATTCGACAAACGTATTAGGATTGAATTCCCGTGTTCAGTAACGTCAGAAACCAAATATACACCATACAGTGACCTATACGTTTTAGTATTCAAATCGTTTAATTTTTTTACAATACGATCTATTTTCTTTATTTAAAGGGATATTATATTCAAACTTAAGGATTTTTTCAGGTGCTGAGTGTGATCTCGCCAACATTGTTATACACCACCCCGGCTCCGTTACCCAACGCGTAAAAGTTGGGACCCGATTTGAGCCCCGCCTCCAATTTTCTAAAAAACTATGGTTCTCAAACCCCCACATTTAATGGTTGATCAACCATTAAATATTATTATGAATACATAATTTATGGATCATTTTTGTCCAACTCGGGATGTATGTCGACAGGATCATTTTTGCTCAATTCGGGAGGTATGTAGACAGGTTCATATTGTATCACAAATCTATTATATATGTTTGCCAGAAGGATGCAAACCAGCTTTTTATAATGGATATCGTAAAAGGTATCTGAGAGCAAATGGGCTTTATAAGTCATGAGGTGACAAAGATCTATACGATCCAGATGTTTCATAATAAAATCTTCGTTAAAAGTTTGCCATTGAACAATTCTACCCCATTCAAGGTAATCTGCGAATTCCGTCATAAAATCTTCAGTGAGCTTTTGTTTGACGCAAATGAGTTCCATATCGATTTTGTCTATGTGCCGACGAATAAATTCGTCTGAGACTACTTGGAATTGAGAAACCATTCTCCAATCTAATTTGGAAGCATGTTTATCCAGGAAGGGTTCTGACAATATCTGATATCTGGAAACTACTTCCCAATCTAAATATTCAGTATTTCTGTCCATGAAATCCTCTGATAGAACTTGATATCTGGATGTATAGTACCAGTTTAATAGACCTTTATTTTCTTCTACAAAAGGCTCCGAAAGCTTCTGATACTGAGAGATGACCATCCAGTTTACCAAACCTTCGAATTCTTCGATAAACTCTTCCGATAAAGCCGAATATTGACTTATGAGCGACCAGTTAACATAATTTTTACTTACTCTGATTTGTTCTTCCGACAAACCGCTTTTTGATATTTCGTTCCACGCCATTTATTATATGTACAATTTTTTTTTACGGCAGTTGGAGTGTCCACTTGATTTCTTCAATTTTTAGAAATGGTTGCACTGTGAACTCAGCATCACATCGTAAAAATGTTTTTAACTGGTCATCTTGTTTAACCTCTCCGAGAATTAACACGAATTCAGTGGCTACTTTTATTTTGTGAACGTACTGCTTGCTATTAATGTATAACTTAACAACGATTACTTCATCGATTATCTTTTGAGGATCAAGGTACAATCCCAGTCTAAAAAAACCGTTCCGAGAGAATTTACATTCTGAGTTCAAAGCATCACCGGAAAACTTCGTAAAAATAACGGCATTCGCATTGGTACTAGGTCTAAAAATAATGTATCCTGATGTGGTGGTTGCATAACATACTTTATTGTCAACATAGTTTTCCAAGTATTTTTTATTAACCGCATTCATGTCTTCAGTAGGGTCCGCGACATTACCTATCCTTTTACCTTTAGCGTCAATGGGTCTTCTATCACGTAAACTCAGGTACTTCTGATCTAAATCTTCCAGAATTTTTGCTATCTCTTCTCGTAGTTCAACCTTCAGCGCGTGAGTGACGGCAGTGGAGTTGCGAATTAACTCAGCTTCCAGATAACTTTTAGTAGTTACATCCCGACCTCAATCGGCGTCTGACAGTTTTTCAAGATCTTATTTTCCATATCGTAGTTACCGTCGTGTGTGAGTTTAAACCCTATGCCTGGTATACCAGGAGGTCCTTGTTTTAATTCTTCATCGAAAGGTGGGTAGTAGGCTGCCATTTCTTTGTTTATTTAAATAAAAATAATTTTTTATAGTCCTCCGACTATAAAAATTTAAAGAACTTATAGTTTTAATGTTTTGATAATGGCAACATCTTGACTTTTTATGTTTAGGCGGCATTTCTTACGCTCTTGAAGGATGAAATAGAAAACGTAATCCTTAGTGGTATTCTTTCTTAACCTCCAGTTAAACTCAATATTCAAGTTACTCGTATCCGCATAGTTTTGATGATGAGCCAAATTAAAACAGATGATTGGGTATAGTTTACCGAAATTTGAATATCTGACCATGCAGCCTGTTTCAGGTGTAATGGTGTTGAGTGCAGATTCTAAAAGGGCTGTGTACAATCGATTATAATCACATTTTTCAAAATCCATCATATAACTAACGGTTGGAACCTTTACATTATTAATCATCAGCCAACATTCGCTCATATCTAAATGGTCGAATAACATGTTGTTATGTTTAGCGTTTTCTTTTTTTTCAGTGTATTGAGGGATTACATACAAGGATAAGACTTCATCTGAAGTAGCTTGTAAGGAATAAGAGCCGCTTGAATTTTTATAAAAAATGTTTGATTTTACATACTGTGCTGATTCCAGTTTATTTCTATGGTCTTATCTGATAATCTTAACTCATTAAATTTTACAGCAGCCGTATTTTTAAATTCAACATAAGGAAGCCAGAGTGTTAAATCTTCCACAACAACTTTATATGGGGCCAACGGCCGTACCGTGCTGAAAACACCGGTTCTCGTTAGATCACCGAAGTCAAGCAGCATCGGGCGCGGTTAGTACTTGGTGGGTGACCACCTCGGAACACCGCGTGCTGTTGGCCATCTCGGGTGCGGTATCCCCGTGGTTTGCGCGCTAGATTTGCACGCTACCACAAATGCCGCCGTGTTCATGCGGAGTACGATCACGTTAAACATGTGGGTCCGTAAGTCCTTCCGAGAGGTTGGTGGTAGGGGAAGGAGGGTACGGTCCCTGTGGATGCCTCCCCCACTGGGTTCCGGTCTAAATTGGGTGGCACTTCCCGGCCGTCCATACAGTTACCTTACACCTTTCTGGTAGGTCGGACGGTCTGGGTCTCAACAACAACAACAACTTTATATGGGGCGCGGTAGCCCATTGGTTAGCGCGCTGGAGTTGCACTCGGTAGGCCCGGGTTCGATTCCAGCCACTGCCAAAACTGCCGCCGTGTTCATGCGGAGTACGATCACGTTAAACATGTGGGTCTGAAAGTCCTTCCGAGAGGTTGGTGGTAGGGGAAGGAGGGTACGGTCCCTGTGGATGCCTCCCCCACTGGGTTCCGGTCTAAATTGGGTGGCACTTCCCGACCGTCCAAACAGTTACCTTACACCTTTCTGGTAGGTCGGACGGTCTGGGTTTCAACAACAACAACAACAACTTTATAGTCCTTGTTTTCGTCCGTGTATAACATGTTTTCACTGCGATTTCTCTGAAACTCAAACTTGGCTTGCAGGCCCGTAATCACTTTTTTATATTCTCGGAAGAAATCAAATACATATTTTAATGGGATCCATATAGTAACAATGCTGCTATTTTGGATAAGTTTACATCTTTCTACAAACCCTCGGTTATACCTCTCGTTAAGTCCCAACTTTTCGTAAAAATTAGTTATTTTAGTTGTATCTACCAAAGTCCCATCATACTTTAAGGGTTTTCTATCAGCAGCGTCCGATGTATCAATGTAAAAGAACATATTGGTAGCTTCTGAAGTAGAATAATCTGGTGTAAAATGAATTAAGCCAAAAACATGCCACATGAGTGCAGAATAGTTAATGTTGGATTCGATTTCAGTGTTCCCTAACATAAACCTGTTAGCGTTGATTAAACCACCTCCATTTACGAGAGCTACATTGTCTGCCGCTACTGAACTTCCATCAGTGTTAACAATCTTCAGCTTTTGCTGTAAAAATCCATTTGAGTATAAAATATTGGCATTGGTGCCTTGTATGAAGAAATTGTAAGTGGCATTTTCCATAGAATAGCCACTATTTTCACGCCTTACTTCTCTATACTCAAAACTCTCGATGTCATCGTCGTAATAATAATCGGTGTTGTCTAATTCAAATATTTTATTCATTCTGTTCATTTATTATATATAAAAAAAAATATCCGTTTTTTATTTAATAGTCATATGACTATTAAATCAAAATTTGAGAAACTTTAGTCCAGCTCCATGATTTTTCTTTTTTGATAGTATATCATCTAGTTTATCACGGACAAATGTTCTAGCCTTATCTTCTAATGAACCTGGTACTTGTAGAAACGTAAGGGCATCGGAAAAGAATCCTCTTCCATGTATCTTCTTGCTCTTTCTTTGAAGTCTATGTTTATTCATTTCTTTATTTAGATGGCAATAAAATTGTTCTGTACTTCTTGCTTATTCAGAGAAATTAGTTCATTTCTGTGATTTGTTATTCTCATTCTGATTCTATAAACACTCTCCGTGCGAACTGGGAAGAACAGAGGTTTATCAAATGATTTTATGATTTGACTGCCTGGACGATTATAATTTGTAAAGGAATAGATGACGTTTGAATTGGGAACCATTGATATAAGCCCCCTCCACGATATCGCAATGTATATAAATATTATCGTTTCCACCGGATAAGTCAGCCATGTACTTTCCTACTTGCTCTGACTCTTCATATAATTTAGGCTCAAAGCCTAAAAGTGTATGCAGGTTTTTGTTAAATCGAGCTTATAATTATCTTTTAACTGAATGCTGATTCTTTGTCGTTCCTGGACTATACCAAATAGAATCGGCGGATCGTCTCCAAAAATTTTTATCATGTAGCGATTTAACCCTTTGATTGTATAATTCCCATCCGGTATCGTTAATTTCAACCACTGACTACCATCGTAGTATGATAACTTCTCATCTTTGATATTATACCAGGAAACATACATCGAAAAGGACTGAAGGGCGATCTGCTGAAATCTAAAAGGCCTGGCATATTCGATTGTAAAATCTTCTGATTTTTCCGAGTTTTTCGAATCTAATATCAATAGCAACATTTATTTATAGAGAACTTTTTTTTCATTATAGTCGCTGGGTTCTTGATCAAAGGAATATAACACATCTACAACTGAGTTGCCTTTGTTTCTTTCACTAATGTATTTCATACAAAAGTAACCACATTTGACAGAAGCAGGGTGCTGTATAAAGCTTGAGTTAAATCCGATTTCTTTTTTAGAACTCAGTAGATATTTCTTAATGCTAGGGAGAATACTGGCATGTTCTCCAAAAGGGTCAAAGTACTCAACAAAGTCATTATTAGGATCGTTATAGTAGCATACCCAGTGCGTACCAGGTCCTGTGGGTACTTCTAGATTAATAATGCCGTTTTCAAACTGTCTCATCTTTTCAGGTAATAGATCTGAAGTGAAGACGCCCCTAAACCCCTTTTCATGTTTCATATTCTGCTCAATTACTTCGTTGGATATTCCCAGTTTTGATAGACTCCCTTTCCAAAAGGTTTTTTTTCCCCAGATCCTGAAATTTTTTCCAAAGCTTTCTTTGTTCCCCATCCAGCCGCTCCACTTGCCGCGCCTAGTGCTAAAGCCTTAGCCCCAGCAATTAATGCAGGTATAAAAGGGGCTAGAAAGGGGAGAAAACCACCAGTTTTGTTGAGTTGTGTCTTACTGATAGTAATTCGTTTTCCATTCCCGATTTGAGTTATTTGTGTTGGAGTTAAATACATGTCCTAGTTAGAGGCTTTTGACTTATCTATTTGTAGAGATACTTCTTCTCCTTTCCGGTATGCAGATTTTAACTTAGCGATCTGATGATCGCTTAAATGTATTTTGGTTTTTACGTAATTACTCATTTATTTAATGAAAAAATTTTATAGTATAGTTCTACTTGCTCGTTGGTCATAGTTCCTTCTCTCAACAATGCATCCAATAAATCAACGATTTGAGTATGTAATTTTTTACTCTAGACTCCATTACATATCTTATCAGTAAATCGAGCCAATATTTCTAATTTATCTTCTGTTCCTTTACCGACGTATTTATCTTTTCTTTACAAGTCTCTGAGTCGACCTCGATAATCTCCTAACGTAGTCATATGATCTCTTAAATAATCAGCCTGAGATAATAAGCGATCTTCTCTTTCTTCATCTTTTTTAGTCATTCGAGCAATCTGACTTATAATGTTTCCTTTCTGACGAGCCATTTTTAGGTAAGTATTATTTACTTTACCCATAATATCTTGCAAAGTTTCCTTGGTCTCATGGTACAATTTCGAGGGTCTTGGGAAGTTATTTTTCTCTAAAAACTCTACATCTAATTCTTTATCAAAATCATAGACTTCTAAGGACGGTTTAATAGCTAGAGGTATGTGATCAACAGCATCTTTTATAGACTGAAAATTCTCCTTTCGGGTGATTTCTTGTTGTTCAAGTTTTTCAGTTACAGGCTTGTGGAAGTCAGACAGTGATTTCTGGAGACCTAACTTTTCTCTAAGTTGTTGTTCGATGTTTTTTCTAATATCAGCCTGAAGCTTAAAGACTTTCAGTTCATTTATAACGTCATCCCTTAACTTCTTATTTCTTTCTTTTTGTATAGCATACATTTATTATGTAAAATTAAAAGTTTGCTAAAGAAATATAAACTGCTTATCCCTCATGATAAGTTGGTGAAAAGTTGGGCTTACTCACTAACACCAACTCTGATAATGGTCTTGAATCTTCTTTGTCGATATTTAATGCTTGTTTTTCATCCTTATATTCAAGAATCGATGAGTGGGCGCGGTAGCCCTGTGGTTAGCGCGCGGAGGTTGCACTCGGTAGTCCTGGATTCGATTCCCTCCGCTGCCCAAACTGTCGCCGTGTTCACGCGGAGTACGATCACGTTAAACATGTGGGTCCGTAAGTCCTTCCGAGAGGTTGGTGGTAGGGGAAAAAGGGTACGGTCCCTCTGGATGCCTCCCCCACTGGGTTCCGGGATAAATTGGGTGGCACTTCCCGGCCGTCCAAACAGATACCTTACACCTTTCTGGTAGGTCGGACGGTCTGGGTCTAAGAAGAAGAATCGATGATATGGTGACTTGCTCCGAGCAAATTATGTTTTACTGGAAACAATTTTTCAACATTATATAAAGATGATTCCAATTGAAGATTATACAGAAGCGGAAGAATTGGTGGATACAAATCAACATTATTTATTACCAAAACACCCTTTTAGACTTCTAATCGCTGGAGCCTCAGGTACGGGTAAAACAAATTTATTATTGAATTTCATATATGATTATCTTGAGTTTGACAACTTGTTCATTTGCGCTAAAAATATGTATGAGCCCAAATATACCAAATTGAAAGAAAACTACACTATGTTTGATGGTGTTGTTGTTGTTGAAACCCAGACCATCCGACCTACCAGAAAGGTGTAAGGTAACTGTTTGGACGGTCGGGAAGTGCCACCCAATTTAGACCGGAACCCAGTGGGGGAGGCATCCACAGGGACCGTACCCTCCTTCCCCTACCACCAACCTCTCGGAAGGACTTTCGGACCCACATGTTTAACGTGATCGTACTCCGCAATGTTTGATGGTGTGGATATTGACTCGATAAAGTATCCCAAACAGAAGAAGAAAATTATGCTAGAGTTATATGAAAAATATGGTAAGAAAGGAACTTTATTCTCCTCTGATACAAAAGAATTTATAACAGTAGATGACTTAGATCCGTCTTGCAAAAATGTTGTTGTCTTTGATGACTGCATGACTGACAAGGATCAGAAGAGCATAGAAGATTTCTTCATCAGGGGTAGGAAGAAAAACGCCTCAATCATATACCTTTCTCAATCGTATTACAGAACACCCATAGTTATCAGGAGAAACTGCAATTACTTAATATTTTTTAACCTCCAACAGAGGGAGATTCAACAGATCATAAGAGAGATAGATGGTAGTTTGACAAAGGAAGAGTTTAGTAGGTTGTACAAAAAGTGTATGCAACAGCCGTATGATTTTTTTATGCTTGATTTAGTAAACCCAGCTTTGAGGTATCGGAAAAAATATTTCATCCCTATAAATAAAGATGGAAGAAAATTTACGTATACAGAAAGAGTTACCACCACTACCGTAAAATTAACATCGCTATGACAGTTAGCAAGTTCGTTTTAAGTTCATTGGGTCTATCAGCTTTTGTTATGGTTCTCCTGGGTGCTCTCAGCTTAAGCGCCTGTATACTTGAAGTTATTGATAGATCTTTGAATATTATGGAAAGGAAAGAAGAGTACAAACAGTCTTACAGCTGCTTAATTCATACAAATCTAGCGCGATATCGGAAGAGGAGGTGTACAAGCGAGAGGAAAATTTCGTCAATAACTTAGTCCACCTACCAAGGGAAAAATACATAAAGCAAACCCAACTGTACGGATACCAATATGTGAATAAATAATGTTTTATATAAATAAATGTGCGAAAAAAAGAAAGGAAAAGGTGTTGTTAACGCAGCTATTAATAATTTACCGTTTGAAATGCATCTGCCAGGGCATCAATTTACAGGACCAGGAACTCAACTGCTCAGAGGAAAAACTAGACTGAACCCCGATTTAGCATACAAAGAATGGAGTAAACCTATTAATAGGGTTGATGAAAGTGCCTATGAACATGACGTGTGCTACATTAAAAACAAAGATACCGAAACCAGAAACGAAGTGTGTGACTCAAACATGATAAAAGAATTGGACGACATTCCCAATCCAAGTTTTGGTGAAAGGCTAGACAGAGCTGTTGTGAAGCCTATTATCAAAGCAAAGAAGACATTTGGAATGGGCTCAAAAATATATTGTCTCAAATGTAAAACACACTCCGACACTAAAGATGAACAGCATGTCACCTCTAAAGACGGTAGACCTATGATGAAAGGAATCTGTATGGGTTGTGGTTCTAAGAAGTGCCGTTTTTTACCGCTGAAGGGGTAACTGAGAAGGGTTGCCCCGAAAAAGTTTATTACGATCCCGAAACAGGATTTTGTGGCATAAATGAACTGAGCAGAAAAACTGGTTTAAGTCGAAAAGAAGTCTCGGATTTTTACACCGACAGGATGTATACACAAAGCATAAACCACTCATCTGAAAATTCAAAAGAAGGAGAATTTACGTGTCACATATCGACGACCAATGGCAAGCAGACTTATTATTTTCAAAGCCATTATCAGTTTCAAACAATGGCAACAATTACCTATTAACAGTCATAGACATCTTTAGTAAATATGGTTGGGCTGTACCAATTCGTAGAAAAACGGGGGGAGAAGTCACCAAGGCCTTTAAGAGGATTTTTACAGAAAGAGTTCCTGAAAAACTCCAGACAGACAAGGGTACAGAGTTCATTAACAAAGAGACACAGCATCTGTTTAAAGATAATAATATTCATTGGCTTGCTACTGAAAACGTTGAAATCAAATGCTCCGTAGTGGAACGCTTCAACAGAACCTTAAATGGTAAAATTAGAAAATATTTAGCGGCTAACAATACAAATAGATACATAGATGTATTAGATCAATTAGTGAAGAATTACAACAACTCATACCACAGAAGTATAAAAATGACTCCTGTTGAAGCCAGTCTAGAAGAAAACAGTGGTGAAGTCTACCACAATTTGTTTAAAAAAAAGGTCATACGTAAACCTAAATATCAGGTAGGAGATAAAGTAAGAATATCAATATATAAGTCTACCTTCAGAAGAGGTTATCAAGCAACCTTTACAGAAGAAACATTTATCATCTCTGAAGTATTAGAAACCGACCCAATCACTTATAGAGTTCAGGATTTAAATAATGAAGAGGTTAAAGGTACATTTTATGAAAATGAATTGGTGAAATATGATAAGAAAGACAATATTTACAAGATCGAAAAAGTCATCAAAAAGTCAGGAAACAAATATCTAGTAAAATGGTTAGGCTATCCTGAGGCTAGCTGGATTGATAAAAAAGATTTAGTTTATTTTTAATAGCCGACAAAAGCTATTAAAAATTATAATGCAACTGCTCACTTATAGGGGTCATACCTCAGCTCTTCGCGACATGTCTGGCAAACGTACCAACAATCATCATTTTGTATTACATATTTATGCTCACACTCCATCTTTCTTTTAATAGATAAAACTCCAATTTAATGCTTCGAAGATGGTTCTGCAGATTTTTTCATTCTGTATAAGCGTTTTCTTCATTTTGGGTAACTTAACTAGAAGGCGCGAAATATAGATGTCGTAACCTCTTTTCCGTAACATTTGGTATAAGATATAGTCTTTGATTAAGTTTTTACGCTCTGGATACAACTCTATGCATTTATTGATAAAAGATGAAAAATCAACCAATAGCACATATTTGAAAGGAAAATTATACTTATCTAACCATTAAGAAACATTTTTTATTTTGCTGTTCATTTTTGCTCTCTGCGCCTTTTCAAAATATAAATCTACAAGTTTTAATGGGGTTTTATTGGGGTCATACCTCAGCTCTTCGTAACATGTCTGGCAAACGTACCAACCGTCACCATTTTGTATTACATATTTATGCTCACACTCCATCTTTCTTTTATTTATTTATTTATTTATTTTAGCCCCTTGGTATCCCCACGGAAGTGTAGAGACTCCGTCTTCTTGGATTTTTCTTTTATCGTCATTGGCACTCAGAGCGATCTTGTGACCTCGATGGTATAGATATCATGCCCCGAACTCCGGATCATGTTCATCTTCTGGTACTGCGGTTTCTCCTTTTTGCCTGACTCTAAACATATTTTATAGTCGTCGAAAGTGATCCCCTTCTCGACGACGTACTTTTTAACTCCTTTGGCCTTTTTGCTTTCTTTGCATTGATTGCACTTTTTACACTTTATTCTCCCCTCACAGTTCTTGATTTTATCACCCTCGTTTGTCTTCAGGGCTTACATCTTCGCCCTAAGACCCACAAATTCAATCATGGGGTGTTGAGGATTTTCGTCCTTAAATTTCCCCAAAACTTTCTTATTTATCTCCGGTAATCTAAATTTTTCTGATAAATCCGAGGTGTCGAAATAGTCTATCATACCCTTTACATCCTGGTAGAAGTCTTCTGTTTTGATGTCATAGATATAGCTGCCCGTGTCCATGTACAGCAGCTTCGAGTTCGTCCCATATTTGGGAACCATGACTCCATAATGATATTTATACATTAAAGTTTTACTCAAGTCCAGGATGCTCATGCCCACGTAGATGGGTTTATTAAAGACGCATTTTGTTTTTTGCATGTGGACTGCCGCTATATTTTCATCGAATATGGTCCTGTCTTTAAAATTTGGTTTTGCAATTAATTTTTCAAGCGTTTCGGCACTGTTAACTAACCGTATATCCAGACGCTTTCTAATATTTTCGATCGTCTTTCCATAGGGAGCAAGGTTCATCAATTTGTAAAAAAATTTTTTCAAAAGCATTGGTGGCATTTTGCCTTAATATTGTATAAGATCAATGTATTTCTTCATCCAAGGCGATTGCTCGAACGCCAGTATCCTGTGGATCTTTTTAATTTTAAACCCCATCTTCTTATACATGTTTAAAGCGCTCATATGAATCACATACTTTTCCTTATCAAATAATGTTGTTAATAGTTTGGGCTCTTTTGATTCGGGAGGTTTTCTAATTTCGGGAGCAGCGGGTAAGTCTGAATGCTGAAAATGAAGCTCCTGGGGGTATTCTAGGTCCACTTCAAATATATATCCCTTGGGTCCATCTTCAAGTATATCCACTGGGCCATTTATTTTATCAAGCTTAGGGAAATTTCTTTCAGGGACCCATTTAAACCCCCCAGTTGGTAAATGTTGCGTCATAGCCCAACCGTACTGATTATTGGCATCCAGGTATTGCAGATAGTTGCTGGGTTGAGAGGGATCGTATTTTTCACCCATGTACTTATTATTGGCTTTAGCGTACCAATGAACACACTGGGTTATTCCTCCCCGAATTCCTTTTTCTATCATCAAAAACATATCATAATCCTTAATAAGGTCAATTTCGACTCCGGTTATCTTCAGCATGGCGTCCCAACTGAGGCCTGGAGCTGTTGTTGTTGTTGTTGTTGAAACCCAGACCGTCCGACCTACCAGAAAGGTGTAAGGTAACTGTTTGGACGATCGGGAAGTGCCACCCAATTTAGACCGGAACCCAGTGGGGGAGGCATCCACAGGGACCGTACCCTCCTTCCCCTACCACCAACCTCTCGGAAGGACTTTCGGACCCACATGTTTAACGTGATCGTATAAGTTTTTATACAGACGTCTCTGAAGTTCTCGAAGATATCTGCTAATATAAGAACATCAGTCTTCACGTACAGGTCTGAGTAATCTCCTAAGTTCTTTATACTAAAATGGTCCCAGACCTTCTGCGCGTGCTCATAATCGTCGTATTCGATGTCGCTTTCGGTCAGTTTGGAGTAAAAGGCCTCTTTGGGTGGCAGCTGAATTTCGTTGCATTTACTCCATGAATCCATGTAGTCATAAGGGTATACGCCCTCTCGCATAATTAGGTCTAATTTTTCTGGAGGAAAGAATTTAGAGATCTCCCTAAACTGCCCTTTATCCAGGTTCTTCGCCAGAGCATCTAAACTTGATGCCATAAACCTGAAGCTATCTAAGAACCTCAGTTTCAGGCATGGCTTTTTCTTTTTATCGTCCTCTTTATCAACCTTTTTAATGAACCTCAGTTCCCCATCATTATGACTCACTTTTTGTCCGAAACTAATGTATTTCTCCTCAGTTCAGGAAAGCACGTCGATTGTCTCTTCGTATTTCCCCAACTCCCGGACGAACAGGTGAGCGTCGTATCCAGTCAGGTTATGGATGAATACTGGTATGAAGTGTGGAAGTTGGTACTGAAGGTTACAGACCCGGTGCGCAGGACCTCTGTATTTTCCAGTGAGATGGCCGTGGTCTCGGAATTTCTCTTCCGCCATTTCGAGCGGTTCTACACATATCGGAAGGTCGCAGATGTGACAGTCTTCCGTACATTGGAAATGCTCTTCTTCTTCTTGCGTCATTTCGAGGGGTTCTACGTTATCATAGAGAGCCTCGATCTCCCTCACTTCTTCTCTCAACATCTCTATGAATTTGGCGGGGGCGTCGGGACCTCTGTACACAACCGGAGCTTTATAATCCCCGTGAGCGTATACCACGTGGTAGCAAAAGCTCATCGGCTCGTGTTTTTGGTATTTTTTGGTGTAGGATTTGGAGTCCTCGGGTTGGGTGGTTTGGATCTTGCGGGTAAGACACTCGAAGTTCGCGTAAATCACAAAGGGGACTCTCATGGTATTTTTAGCATTCTTAAATGCTACCACCGGCTCCTCTTTCTCCTCTTCAAGGCCCTCCCACTTCTCCTCAAAACCCATCTCATCTATCATTTCCAGCACATCTATCTCATCCATCTCCTCTTCTAAGGGGCGCATGTGTTTCCCGCACTCATCCTCGCTGCTCAGGATTGCGGAGCATATTTTACAGCACCACACCTTTTTGGCTTTCGGCATTTTCTCGCATGTGTGTGTGTTTCGCGCAGTCTTTATCGCTGCTCATGGTTCTGGAGCAACCTTTGCAGCGCCACAACTTTTTGGCTTTCGGCATGTCCGCCCGCACGCCTTCACCACAATACTCTTCATGCTTTTGGAGCCTCCATTCTGCGTTATAGCGGGACAAGCACAACTCACACACAAAGGTCTTATGCTCATACTTGCTGTGCTGTGAGGATGTTAACTTTGAGAAGTCCTTGATCCAGCAATAGTGATCCTCGTCAACAGCTTTTAGATGAAGCAAATTGACATGTTTCTCACTTTTTTGATTTGTGATTCTTAATGGGTATAAGTTTTTACCCTCATACCCATAGACATATATAGAGATATCGTTCTGTTTCTCGAATTTGGGTATGTCTTGATGAGAGACTGGATATGATATCCCTTCAAAGTGCAGGGTGTTCTCAAAGGTCTTATATTTAGAGACTCTTTGAGGGTCCTTATCAGCTGGATAAAGTGCTGACAAAACAGCCCAACGAAAACATTCATTGTCTTCATTCTTTACATTGATCACTGCCTTTTTATCTTTGATCCATTTGGGGAGATCGACGTAAGAGCACCTCTCAGGGGTTTATATTTATGGATTCGTAATTCCAGGCTCTTAACTCGTATTAAAGACCATCCGGAGCCCCTGCCCTGGAACTCATCCATTTCTGTAATAATTTTATATGTTACCCTCCGATAAAATTTGCCACGGTCCGTGGCCATAGTGATTACCTCATTTTGAGTTTTGAAGTTATACTCCATCTCCTCATCACCTTTACGAAAATCACAAAGGAACATGATATTTATTTTGAGAGCCTTTTGTGTACTTAAACTTTGCTTTATTAGACTGGTGACGGGTCTTTCAACGTTCTCCAGGAAATATCGCGTATTTTGATGTCGTGTATGTTGGATATTAGCTTCGTTCTTAACCTCTATTCGTGGAACGTGGCTATAAGGAGTGGGGTGTAATGATTTCTAATTTGCGAAGGGGGAGTATAAATATCCTGATCGAACTAGGGGAGGGCCTGGACTACTATCTTTTCTGTTATTTTATTGACCAGTTCGGATTTTCGTAGTTTAGAATACCCCTTGATCCCCATATTTCTGCTGAGAGTTTTAAGACCCTGTAATGTATTTGGAAGCCTTGGAGTTTCATCAGGATGGATATGTTGCTCGGAGGGCGCAAATAATCTCCGCATTCTGCACATTTTATTCTTTTTTCCCTCGGCTTCCTAGGAGCCGTAAATATATCCTTTTGGAATCGGAAGGGATGCTTGTGTTCCCGAAGATGGGCTGTCAGGCGATAACGACGCACCCTCTTACCACATTTAGGGCACTCCACTTTTTCTCGTTCACGTTTGATGAGCTCTATAACTTCCTTCTTCTTATACCTTGAGTACCCTCTAATTCCCTCATTTCTACAAAGTTGCCGGAGCTCTTTAACACTGAGCTCATTTATTTCTTTTCGCTCTCCGTCTTCGGATTGAACGAATATCATTCTGTCTAGTTCTGACATTTTATATTTATATAAGAATTATTTTCTTTAAATGAAAAATATTCTGAGCCCCTACTACATTTTTAATGGCACTCGGACCCACAGATCATTGTTTCTAAAAGGGGCCGCGGAAAAGGGTGGCCTTGCGAAGGGGGTACCCTTCCGTCTCAGCGACTTTTTGCTCGCTCGGGGGGGGGGAATTGGTAGGGTTGATATAGAGCAATCACTTTCTCGAAAGGGGATATATTTTTTATGGGAAGTTTTGATACCATTGTTTAATTTAATTGGTATGGTTAAAATAGAGTCATCACTTTTCTAAAAGTGGGTGCGCTAGATCGCGATCTTTTATGGGCTTCGGGGATCCCATAAACATGTTAGCAAACAATGGGGACTCGGGGGGTATAAACAGGGGTGCGCTAGGACCGGCATATATATACTACTCCAGCTAGTTCTTGATCTCATTACCCTCGTTTGTCTTCAGGGCTTACATCTTCGCCCTAAGACCCACAAATTCAATCATGGGGTGTTGAGGATTTTCGTCCTTAAATTTCCGCATAACTTTCTTATTTATCTTCGGTAATCCGAATTTTTCTGATAAATCCGAGGTGTCGAAATAGTCTACCCTTTACATCCTGGTAGAAGTCTTCTGTTTTGATGTCATAGATAAAGCTGCCCGTATCCATGTACAGCAGCTTCGAGTTCGTCCCATATTTAGGAACCCATGACTCCATAATGATATTTATACATTAAAGTTTTACTCAAGTCCAGGATGCTCATGCCCACGTAGATGGGTTTATAAAAGACGCATTTTGTTTTTTGCATGTGGACTGCCGCTGTATTTTCATCGAATATGGTCCTGTCTTTAAAATTGGGTTTTGCAATTAATTTTTCAAGCGTTTCGGCACTGTTAACTAACCGTATATCCTGACGCTTTCTAATATTTTCGATCGTCTTTGCATAGGGAGCAAGGTTCATCAATTTGTAAAAATTTTTTTCAAAAGCATTGGTGGCATTTTGCCTTAATATTGTATTAAGATCAATGTATTTCTTCATCCAAGGCGATTGCTCGAACGCCAGTATCCTGTGGATCTTTTTAATTTTAAGCCCCATCTTCTTGTACATGTTTAAAGCGCTCATATGAATCACATACTTTTCCTTATCAAATAATGTTGTTAATAGTTTGGGCTCTTTTGATTCGGGAGGTTTTCTAATTTTGGGGACAGCGGGTAAGTCTGAATGCTTAAAATGAAGCTCCTGGGGGTATTCTAGGTCCACTTCAAATATATATCCCTTGGGTCCATCTTCAAGTATATCCACTGGGCCATTTATTTTATCAAGCTTAGGGATATTTCTTTTAGGGACCCATTTAAACCCCCCCAGTTGGTAAATGTTGAGTCATAGCCCAACCGTACTGATTATTGACATCCAGGTACTGCAGATAGTTTCTGGGTTGAGAGGGATCGTATTTTTCACCCATGTACTTATTATTGGCTTTAGCGTACCGATAAACACTCTGGGTTATTCCTTCCCGAATTCCTTTTTCTATCATCAAAAACATATCATAATCCTTAATAAGGTCAAGTTCGACTCCGGTTATCTTCAACATGGCGTCCCAGCTGAGGCCTGGAGCTGTAGAAAGCCCAGACCACACGACCAACCCAAAGGCTTATGGTAGCTTTCTGTGTGGCCGGAGGCCTGGAGCTGTGTAGTACCACGCTGGATCGAGTCCATAAGTTTTTATACAGACGTCTCTGAAGTTCTCGAAGATATCTGCTAATATAAGAACATCTGTCTTCACGTACAGGTCTGAGTAATCTCCTAAGTTCTTTATACTAAAATGGTCCCAGACCTTCTGCGCGTGCTCATAATCGTCGTTTTCGATGTCGCTTTCGGTCAGTTTGGAGTAAAAGGCCTCTTTGGGTGGTAGCTGAGTTTCGTTGCATTTACTCCATGAATCCATGTAGTCATAAGGGTATACGCCCTTTCGCATAATTAGGTCTAATTTTACTGGAGGAAAGAATTTAGAGATCTCCCTAAACTGCCCTTTATCCAGGTTCTTCGCCAGAGCATCTAAACTTGATGCCATAAACCTGAAGCTATCTAAGAACCTCAGTTTCAGACATGGCTTTTTCTTTTTATCGTCCTCTTTATCAACCTTTTTAATGAACCTCAGTTCCCCATCATTATGACTCACTTTTGTCCGAAACTAATGTATTTCTCCTCAGTGCAGGAAAGCACGTCGATTGCCTCGTATTTCCCCAACTCCCGTACGAACAGGTGAGCGTCGTATCCAGTCAGGTTATGGATGAATACTGGTATGAAGTGTGGAAGTTGGTACTGAAGGTTACAGACCCGGTGCGCAGGACCTCTGTATTTTCCAGTGAGATGGTCGTGGTCTCGGAATTTCTCTTCAGACATTTCGAGCGGTTCTACACATATCGGAAGGCCGCAGATGTGACAGTCTTCCGTACATTGGAAATGCTCTTCTTCTTCTTGCGTCATTTCGAGGGGTTTTACGTTATCATAGAGAGCCTCGATCTCCCTCACTTCTTCTCTTAACATCTCTATGAATTTGGCGGGGGCGTCGGGACCTCTGTACACAACCGGAGCTTTATAATCCCCGTGAGCGTATACCACGTGGTAGCAAAAGCTCATCGGCTCGTGTTTTTAGTATTTTTTGGTGTAGGATTTGGAGTCCTCGGGTTGGGTGGTTTGGATCTTGGGGGTAAGACACTCGAAGTCCGCGTAAATCACAAAGGGGACTCTCATGGTATGTTTAGCATTCTTAAATGCTACCACCGGCTCCTGTTCCTCCTCTTCAAGGCCCTCCCACTTCTCCTCAAAACCCATCTCATCTATCATTTCCAGCACATCTATCTCATCCATCTCCTCTTCTAAGGGGCACATGTGTTTCCCGCACTCATCCTCGCTGCTCAGGATTGCTGAGCATATTTTACAGCGCCACACCTTTTTGGCTTTCGGCATTTTCTCGCATGTGTGTGTGTTTCGCGCAGTCTTTATCGCTGCTCATGGTTCTGGAGCAACCTTTGCAGCGCCACAACTTTTTGGCTTTCGGCATGTCCGCCCGCACGCCTTCACCACAATACTCTTCATGCTTTTGGAGCCTCCATTCTGCGTTATAGCGGGACAAGCACAACTCACACACAAAGGTCTTATGCTCATACTTGCTGTGCTGTGAGGATGTTAACTTCGAGAAGTCCTTGATCCAGCAATAGTGATCCTCGTCAACAGCTTTTAGATGAAGCAAATTGACATGTTTCTCACTTTTTTGATTTGTGATTCTTAATGGGTATATGTTTTTACCCTCATACCCATAGACATTTATAGAGATATCGTTCTGTTTCTCGAATTTGGGTATGTCTTGATGAGAGACTGGATATGATATCCCCTCAAAGTGCAGGGTGTTCTCAAAGGTCTTGTATTTAGAGTCTCTTTGAGGGTCCTTATCAGCTGGATAAAGTGCTGACAAAACAGCCCAACGAAAACATTCATTGTCTTCATTCTTTACATTGATCACTGCTTTTTTATCTTTGATCCATTTGGGGAGATCGACGTAAGAGGCACCTCTCAGGGGTTTATATTTATTGATTCGTAATTCCAGGCTCTTAACTCGTATTAAAGACCATCCGGAGCCCCTGCCCTGGAACTTATCCATTTCTGTAATAATTTTATCTGTTACCCTCCGATAAAATTTGCCAAGGGGCGTGGCCATAGTGATTACCTCATTTTGAGTTTTGAGGTTATACTCCATCTCCTCATCACCTTTACGAAAATCACAAAGGAACATGATATTTATTTTGAGAGCCTTTTGTGTACTTAAACTTTGCTTTATTAGACTGGTGACGGGTCTTTCAACGTTCTTCAGGAAATATCGCGGTATTTTGATGTCGTGTATGTTGGGTATTAGCCACGTTCTTAACCTCGATTCGTGGAACGTGGCTATAAGGAGTGGGGTGTAATGCTTAAAACGTGCTCTCCCGTCGAAAACTCGAATTCGAATTTTCGACCCCGTCACAATACTTTCCTTATACATTATGTATATAAGGAAAGTAAAAATGACACAAAATTAAAAAAAGTAGTAAGCATTATTCAATATGTTTACCGTCCGTACACAAAATTATGCAACTTCTTATATTATATCTAGTTACCATATACTTACTATAAATACTTACTATATGCTTACTATATCTACTTACTATATCTACTTACTATATACTTACTATATCTACTTACTATATCTACTTACAATATGCTTATATCTACTTACTATATGCTTATATCTACTTATATTATTCTCGTGGAACTATTTCTTTCTGTTCAAGAGAAAAAGATACTTTTGTAATAGTTTTGTTTTCTGACTCCCAAGAATTCACCAATTTCACGGAATATTTATTAAATTTCCAACGCATTTCAACGCGAAGTTGACACTTGAGTATGAGTATGGAATTCTGTTTAGACTCCTAAAAATCCAAATTTGAATTTACGTTAACTTAATTCTAAACAACATTATGCCGTGGATCTTCTACACCATTTGTTCCAAGGCAAATTCGGAACATTGCGAATTATGGAGGAAGTACAACCTACAAAGATGGTCCCTCTGCTTCTCCTACAATTCATATACAGTTCACTAAGATAACACCTGCAAAAGGATGAGCAAGCCATGTTTCTGGGAAATATGGACAGCGATGGCTCAGTTACAGAGGGGCGCACAGCAGGGCGTTCTTGGGGAGAGCTGACTCTCGTCCGGTTCGACCACACGTGCACCCAGGGTCATGGGAACCCTGGCCCACCTGCCAGATATTAATTCTGGGGTGATCGCCATCCTCCTGTCATCACAGCACCCAATAGCTGGACATAATTCTGAAATATCCAATGAAAATACCAGGGGCTTCAATTGGGGGAGCCAGTAATAAACCTGGGGCTTAATTGCGTAGGAGGAGACTTTTTTCGGATGTTCGAGAGAGTGTTAGATTTTCAAAAAGAGAGAAGAGAATTGATTTTGTGCTCCGGGAGAGAAGGGTCTCCAAAAGACGTCTGCAGTGATGACCGGCGTTTCCGCGGCCGAAGTTCCCCGCATCCAGCGACGATCCAACGAAGTATCGAAGGTACGAAATGCATGTCCCTTATACTCAGTCTGTTTGACACTATATTAGTTAATTTCGCACTCTCTCGACATCTTATTCAATTTACACTTGAGTGAAATAATCAGGGTGAATTTAATTGTAAACTTAAATGAAGGAGATTTTTAATTATATATTTTAAATATTCATGATTTAGAGAATGCCAACACGAATGTCAATGGAGAGTGATTATGATTTAGTAAGAGTGTTAATTGAATCATTTAAATATGTTTTTATTATTATTTTTAATTTCCTTTTTGTTAATAAATATATTGTTAATGTTTTATATCATGTCCGTTGTCCTCATTTTCCATTAATTTGATTTTTATGTATTTTTATTCGACACGGCCAATGTCGGAGATTGTTTTAATGAACAATATTACTGAATTATGCGTTCTGACCGGACGGGTGGTTAAAATCCACATAACACCATTATTCCACCGTGAAAGAAGTAAGTTCATTGCACTGTGTAGGGAAAGTGATATGCTGCTCACACACGTCAGATTTTTAATATTGTATTGTACTCTATGCCCCGTTTTCATGTGACAGCTGATTAGTTTGCGTTTTGAGAGGACAATCGATATTCTCCATGACGGACATGTTTTCCTGTCGCTTTTCCGAGGCGTGATGCGTACTATCCGATACGGACTTGCTTATAACTCTGCCACACGCAATATTTGAATGAGGAACACGAATGATTGAATATACATTATTTCAATTTGTACCAACGAAATATGAATTCATATATTTCCAATTCTTGCAATAGAGAATAAGAATGCTTTTGCTTTAGTTCTCAAAAAGTTTATTCTTCATAGAATGCTCATCTATTATATTGGGTAAGGATGAACAAACTTACTTACAGGAGGACCACATGAAGAGAAAAAAAAAAATGGGACCGACCCAAGACTCCGATTTTAGTGGCATATACAGCTGTTGACAAGACGGTCAATACCGACCGGGCTTCGGGTCTATTGTCCTCCCCCCCCATCAAATAAGTAATTATTATATGATGCCAGATGCAATATACTTTCCTTTTCCTTATATACATAATGTATAAGGAAAGTATTGTGACGGAGTCGAAAATTCGAATTCGAGTTTTCGATGGGAGAGCACGTTTCAAGCATCCCTGATCACGAATCGAACATTTTTGAGGTGATGTCTGTGTGTGTGTGTCAGTGAGACTGTGGAGACGATCAGTGGCGCAGCCAGAAATTCGTTCTGGGGGGGGGGGGACGGGTCAAACCTCATTGTATATTATTACGCATGTCAAATGACAATGTATTGAAATAAATCAATTTATCGCCGAATAGATTTATTTATTTAACATTACGTTTACTAAATAAGAACCTGATAACTTCTATAAATGAAAGTATACAATATTCAAAGTTTAATATCAAGTCGTCTAGGCTTCTTAGCCATTTCATTTGAAACCTCTTCCGGGTTTACTTCAATGTCCTTGTGGATATATAACATAAACAGTCCAGTTAATCTGTGCTCACCTGTTAAATTTCTTAAATAATTTTTTAAATATCGTAAGGTGGAGAAAGATCTCTCTGCGCTACACGTTGTGACTGGAAGTGTAATCATTATCTGCAGAAGTTTTCGTATACTTGGAAACATAATTTCATCACATTCATGAAAAGCTTCCAAAGCATTATCTGGATATTCTGAAGTCGGATATTCTGGAATCTGGATATTCTGGATTCTGAAGTCGTTCGAGTTTGCTGTGCCATATTTTTAACTCACCATACAAATTTTCACATGTCATATGACCGTGGGCGCGGTAGCCCATTGGTTAGCGCGCTGGAGTTGCACTCGGTAGGCCCGGGTTCGATTCCAGGCACTGCCAAAACTGCCGCCGTGTTCATGCGGAGTACGATCACGTTAAACATGTGGGTCCGAAAGTCCTTCCGAGAGGTTGGTGGTAGGGGAAGGAGGGTACGGTCCCTGTGGATGCCTCCCCCACTGTGTTCCGGTCTAAATTGGGTGGCACTTCCCGACCGTCCAAACTGTTACCTTACACCTTTCTGGTAGGTCGGACGGTCTGGGTTTCAACAACATGTCATATGACCAATATCTTCTGAATGCCGGGAACATAGCGTCTTCACTGCTTTCTTTTGTAAGGTCTTGGTCTTGAGCTGTTTTGCTCGGCAATAGGATTCGAAAAGAAGCTAATATATTTTTATGTCTCACAAATCTTTCATCGAGCTGTATTAGAAAATGATCTATAAAAGGTATAAAAGCAGCTCTCCTATAATATACCTCAGGAGCATCATAGTCGACGTTAATTCGTGTGGCTTGATATTTTACAGTTCTTGGTACTGATATGGGGATTTCATAATTTTCACAAAATGTTTCAACATCTTTAAAAATCACGGAGAACTCTTTTTCAGAATTGTCCCTTAAACTTTGTCTAATTGCTCGTGTATCTTTAGCATAACCAATGACTTTGGAAAGATCAATTTTTTCAGATTGTAAATATTTCGACAAAGGTAAACTATACGAAAATAGTTTTTTAACAATATGTAGCGAAATAACGAATTCACACTTGTTAATTGCATTGTACATAATGCTTACGAGTAGGGTCCGGATTTCTATGCACTTGCATATTTTTGCATGTTTTCGTGCATATTGTGTAATAATTTTGAGCATATTTGCATATTATTTGAGCTAAATTTCATGCATGAAAATCCGAGCCTTGCAAATTATATTTACGATCTGTTATGACAACTATATAAAAACAGCCCTTACCTTTTTTCCTACAAATAACCCGATATCATTGGGATTCACATCGATTTCAGATGGTGTAAATAATGATGTCTCAACGTCTATTGGAGCTTTTCTTTCTGAACTGTCATCTTCAGAGCATTCAACATTTTTCAACTTATTTTCATTACATTCACTATCTACTTTTTTTTCCTCTTTTAAAGAAATTGTATATGCTACTCTCAAATAACTTACCTTTGCTGCTATTCATTATACAATTGCTAATATAAAAGAACAGATTAAAGATCCCTTGATCGAAAAACGTATAGGTTTTATTTTTTAAAGCTTCAACACGTGCTTCCAAAACAAGACCAGACATATATGACAGCAGGAAATTCTTTTCGAAAGGAAATTTCCCTATTCGAAGGATTTTTCCCTTTCTGAAGGACTTTTCCGTTCCGAAGGGAATTTCCCTTCTGAAGGGAATTTCCCTTAAATCAAAAATGAAGTGTCGAGTAAAAACAAAATTTTAGGGGAATTAAATTTGTTTGAACGAAGTACGAGAAAAAGTAAAAATATAAATACCAAAAATGAGAAAAAAAAGTAGTTATTTTTATTGTAATCAATACTTTTTTGTTTTTAATTTAAGGCTCTGGGGGGGGGGGGTCCGGTCCCCTTGGTCCCCCCCCCCGTCGCTGCGCCACTGGAGACGATATCTCACGAACGAATAGAGCGATTCGAATGAAATTCGGTACAGATATCACAATCCGTGAATATTGAAAGCCTATTGTTTTGAAACACAAGCGAATGTTCAGAACCCCCCTAAATTTTTGAGTGAAATTTTGAAAAAATCATCAAAAAATCAAGACCTTTAATAAAGTTACGCAAATAGGCATTTCTTATGCAATTTTTCCTTAGAAAACGATTAACTTAAACTTTAGAACGCTAGCATGAACCATTCTCGAGATATTGTACATTTTTCAAATAAATTTATCAAAATATCCCATAAATTAAAAAAATACAAACTGTTGAAAAACATATTCACTTTCATATGTAACATCATGCCATAAATTTGGTGATATCATTCTCGTGGATTAAGTTCCATTCATGAGAAAAGATACTTTGAGTAATAATTTTGTATTTGAACGCCAATAGAGTCATTTATCTGCTGTAAGAATAACTTATTTCTCCCTACAAAACGCTTGGCGAGATTTTGGCGACGAATTGGGAGGAATGTCACCACCCTGGCGACTTTTTTAAATGTTGCCAAATTAAAGGAAATCTCGCCAAATGGATAAAAATGACGCTACATCAATGAAAATGACGACTAATGGAAGGAAATTCAATATCTTGGACAGAATATAAGTATATACTATAAGAATCACATTTTTTTAACTGTAAAAGTAGTAAATTCATTGCATTATATAAAGAAAGTCGTGTGCTGCCCACATCATTTTTTTTTTTGTATTGAAAAAGCTTATGTAGTCAGTCACATTAATATTTTTCTCATACTTTTCTCAAATTTGGGTACTAACCCCCTAAATACACTCTTGTTGCCCCACTATGACTGAGCATCAGTTCCGTTGTAGCATCGGTTCCTTTGTAGGAAGGTCCGGTGCGGTGCTAGGGCTGTGATAGTTGCGGCCTCACCAGAGGGCTCCTAGAATCAAAAAGCCACAAATGTACTATTTAGATAACTTACTAAATGAAATATATTTTCAGCATTTTGAATAGAGACCTCTAATTTACTCTTTGCACATGGGCTCCCAAATGACTTTGGATCAACTTCAATGTGTGTATTGCTTCATTTGGAAGCCTTTCTGTAGCTCGGTCTGTCAGGCCGGCCTAGGCTCAGTCTGTCAACAGTGTTGCTCTATTGATTGTAATTTAGGTGCAAATAGCAAGAAATACAAGGTCCATTTACTACAAACTAAGAAGCACATCGTTTATTTCAAGTGTTTTAATTTGTTGAATTACGTAATTAAGGGCGATTGCGGAGTTTGTTGACATTTACTAAATATCTCAGGATTTACATTGGTAATGGCATGAAATGTTAAACACATTCAGCTAAACTTTAGTGAATTCATGTTTACATTAACACTTTAAAACATGTGTTTATGACTTTGTTCATTCTGGCTGTCAGTCTGTTCGCACGATAACTGTCGTAAAAATGGCTTTGTCAAATTGAAATTTTAGTATGTTGCTCGGACGGTCTGTGGGACACATGGGAATGTAAATAAATAACATCACCCAATTAGTTTGGGATTGAACCCGGGTTGAAAAAATGAAATATATTGAGCCCTATGGGACCTAATTTTTCATACATTTTTTAAGAGAATTTAAAATTCACATATTGCTTCGAAAGTTTTAGGAAATATTCAAATTATCCTATAAAATATATATTAAAAAAAAAAATTCAGCAAAATATCTTTGGTAGTTTTAAAAATAAATATTAAAATATTAATTACACCCATATAATATGAAGACTTCACTTGAAGCATTTTAAAATAAAATATGTCATACATCTTTTTTCCCAAATTAAAAATCGTGATTTTTAAATTTATATTTTGTGTAGCATCCGTCCGAAAAGCATTTTCTTTTTGCGTATTTTCTGTTCATATATAGTCTGTGCCAACACAATTATAATATTTTTTAATTTAAATGATCATCAAACTTCGATTATTTTTGCGCTTTATTTTTGCGTAATTTTTGTACATCTATATTCTGCGCTAACGCAATTGCAATATTTTTTAGTTTAAATGATCATCAAACTGTGATTATTTCTACAACGAAGCCTAATTTTAATGGATGCATATAAACAAGTGAGTGTAAAGATGAGTTGTATAAGAATTGCTAAATGTTTTCAAGGAAAATTATTTAACTCTGGAGTCTGGAATTAAAAGTGTATGAATGAAATATTCACAGCTTTTATATAAAGAACCAGACGATTTATATTTCGATGACGTCATCAGAATAAAGTTCAGTTTTTTCGATAAAGTTTTAAGTTTTCAAGTAAAATAAATTATCGTCGTTCTGTGATAATTAAACAAGAAAGATCAATCATGCATAAAGCATTGATTATGAAACGCTTTCCAACTTCAATGAAATTTTATTTAAACCTCTCTAAAATGCAATACATTCCTCGGTAATATTTTAAAACTTATCATAATACTACATTAATTTATTATATTTGAAAACTTAAAACTTCATCGAAAAAAAATGAACTTCATTCAAATGACGGCATTGAAATATAAATTGCCTGGTTTAAACATCTCTAAAATGCGATACATTCCTCGGTAATATTTTTAAAATTATTATAATACTGCAATAATTTATTATATTTGAAAACTTCATCGAAAGCAAATGAACTTTATTCAAATGACGATAATAAATCGCCTGGGCTCTTTCTATAAAAGCAGCATTTCATTGATAAACATTTTTCCAATCCTTTCATTCATCACAATACTAAAATAAAATGTTCTACAAATTTAAGCTGTGTACCAAATTCCAACTCTCTAGGACGTAGGAAAGTGCATTAAAAATGCCAACAAATAAGTATATCATGAAGAGTTATATAAAATTTAAAAAAATTTGAAAAATTGTTATCTACCATATTTATTTTAAAATGTGAAACCTCTCTTGTATATAAAATAATTAAACTCTTGGAAAGATATTTATTATATAATATATATCTTTTTTTTTTCTGGAGGATATAGCAAGAGTCAGAATTTAATTGAATTTGTTTTTCTCCCTATATTAAATATTTTAAAAAAATACTGAATATATTTTGCTGAAATTTTTTTTATATATTTTATGGAATAATTTGAATATTTATTTCCTAAAACTTTCGAAGCAATTTGTGAATTTTAAATTCGCTTAAAAAATATTTGAAAAATTAGGTCCCATAGGGTTCAATGTTTCATTTATTCAACCCGGCTTCAATCCAAAACTAATTGGGTGATATTATTCATTTATATTCCCATAGGTCCCACAGACACTCTGAAAAACGTACTAAAATTTCATTTTGATAAAGTCATTTTTACGGCATTTATCGTGCTAACGGGCAGACAGACAGACAGACAAACAGAATGAACAAAGTCATGAACACTTTTCAACTTTGTTGTAAAGTGTTAAAAATATCACCGCTGAATGTACAGCAGTTTGCACTTCACTTGGAAAGTGTTTCATAACCAATGTTTTATGCATGATTGATCTTCCTGGTTAATAGATAACTTCATACTCTTTTGCCGACAGGGCCTTTCTTCTTAAATCCAATCCGCCACTGTTCTATTCATCATTTTCATTCATTTTAATTAACACATTAAAACAAAGTTGAAAAGTGTTTATGGCTTTGTTCATTCTGTCTGTATGTCTGTCTGTCTGTCCGTTAGCACGATAACTGCCGTAAAAATGACTTAATCAAAATGAAATTTTAGTATGTTGTTCAGACGGTCTGTAGGACCTATGGGAATATACATGAATAATATCACCCAATTAGTTTTGGATTGAACCCGGGTCGAAAAAATGAAATACATTGAGCCCTATGGGACCTAAAGTTCTTTTTAATTCATATTGAGTGTTGTATCCGCCCTAAAACTACTTTATTTTTGCTTAAATTATGTGCATCTACATACTAAAACAACACAATGACAATATATTTGAGTTTAAATTCTCATTTAAATTTGATTATTTCTACAACTAAGCCTATTTTTCTCCTATGTAAAATGTAAACAGCAAAATATATAGAATGAGTTGTATTAGAATTACTGTATTTCTTTAACACAAAATAATTCAGTCCATGGAGTCTGCATGGCTGATATGAATGAAATATTAATTGATTTTATAAACAGAAGGACGATTTTTTTCGATGAAGTTTTAAGCATAAAGTTTATGAATTGTAGCTCCATGGTCTTAATTTTTAAATAAAATAAATTATTGTAGTATTATGATGAATGAAATGAATGAAATCCTGCTTTTATAGAGAGATCCAGGCGTGTTATTTTTTCTATGACGTCACTTGAATTTATTTCAGTTGTTTTCGATGAAGATTTCAAATATAATAAATTATCGTAGTATTATGATAGTTTTAAAAATATTACCGTGGAATGTATTGCATTTTAGAGATATTTAAACCAGGCAATTTATATTCCAATGCCGTCATTTGAATGAAGTTCATTTTTTCAATGAAGTTTTAAGTTTTCAAATATAATAAATCAATGTAGTATTGTGATAAGTTTTAAAATATTACCGAGGAATGTATTGCATTTTCGACTTTTTTAAATAAAATTGCATGGAAGTTGGAAAGTGTTTCATAATCAATGCTTTAAGCATGATTGATCTTTCTTGTTTTAATTAACTGAAGTGTCGAAAGCCCAGACCCCTCCACCGACCAGAGAGCTTAGAGTAGCAGTTTGAGTGACTGGTAACGTATTAATTAACTGAATTGTGGCTCAGCTCTACCTTCTCATACCAGAATCCATTTATAAGTAATTTGTGATTTTTAACACTTTACAACATAGTTGAAAGTGTTTATGACTTTGTTCATTCTGTCTGTCTGTCTGTCCGTTAGGACGATAATTGCCGTAAAAATGGCTTTATTAAAATGAAAATTTAGTGTCTTTTTCAGACGATCTGTGGGACCTATGGGAATATAAATGAATAATATCACCCAATTAGTTTTTTATTGAACCCGGATTGAAAAAATGGAATACGTTGAATCCTTTGGGACCAAATGTTTTAAACATTTTTTAAGGGAATTTAAAATTCACAAATTGCTTCGAAAATTTTAGGAAATATTCAAATTATCCCATAAAATATATAAAAAAAATTTCAGTAAAATATGTTAGGTAGTTTTTTAAATAAAAATTATTTAATATAGGGAGAAAAACAAATTCAATTAAATTCTGACTCTCGTTATATCCTCCAGAAAGAAAAAAGTGATATATTATATAATAAATATCTTTCCAGGAGTTTAATTATTTTATATATGAGAAAGGTTTCACATTTTAAAATAAATATGGTAGATAGCAATTTTTCAAATTTTTAAATAAAATAAATTATTATAGTATTGTGATGAATGAAACGATTGGAAAAATGATTATGAATGAAATGCTGCCTTTATATAGAGGCGATTTATATTTCGATGACGTCATTTGAATAAAGTTCATTTGTTTTCGATAAAGTTTTCAAATACAATAAATTATTGTAGTGTTATGATAATTTTAAAAATATTACCGAGGAATGTATCGCATTTGAGAGATGTTTGTATAAAGTAGCATTGAAGTTGGAAAGTGTTTTATAATCAATGCTTTATGCATGATTGATCTTTCTTGTTTTTCCTTCTTTTTTATAAATTTTGCAAGGAAAAATTTGAAAAACATGTATTGTTGGATCAAATGATCACAAGCATGTTGCCTTTCATTTTAAAGATCACAAAATTATCTTTCGATTGATACCAAATTTGACAATGCTCCCCCAAGGGGAATGACTTTGTGCCCCCCGAGGGGTCTAATGACGTCACAAATACAAAGATTGTATCGCCGCGATTTTTTCACTGCAATGATTGAAACTGTTACTCTTCGTGATCGTTGAGTCATAAATAGCCCCTTTTATCCATAATTATGTCAAATGTTGTCATATGCTGGCATGTTAAGAAAATATAAAATTTCGAAATTTTCGCTCGAATTTCAAACAATTTTATCTAGTCCAGGGCTTTTTGCTAACAAAGTCAAATAGAAGTTTGGTGAAAATCCATTAATGTGGCACATATAGCGTACACAAAAATTCGACACAGACAGGTACTAATCTAAAAAACAGACGAAACGTGTTCAGGAGGTCCTAAATCATACTTGGGTCTGGAAATCGAAATCTTTCTTGTCAGCAATACTTTTTAACACTTTACAACAAAGTTGAAAAGTGTGTATGACTTATGTTCATTCTGTCTGTCTGCCCGTTAGTCTGCCCGTTAACACGATAACTGCCGTAAAAATGACTTTATCAAAATGAAATTTTAGTATGTTATTCAGACGATCTGTGGGACCTATGGGAATATAAATGAATAATATCACCCAATTAGTTTTGGATTGAACCCGGGTTGAAAAAATGAAATACATTGTACCCCATGGACATAATTTTTCAAATATTTTTAAACGAATTTAAAATTCACAAATTGCTTCGAAAATTTTAGGTAATATTCAAATTATCCCATAGAATATATAAAAAAAATGTCAGCAAAATATATTCAGTAATTTTTTAAATAAAAATTAAAATAATAATTCCACCTCTTATATGAAGCGATCACATGACCCCTTCAAAATGAAATATGGCATCCATCTTGTCTCAAAATCGTCTTGTTTTAAAGATCTTTTTAATTCACATTGAGTGTTGTATCTGTCCTAAAACCGCTTTATTTTTGCCTAAATGCTGTGCATCTACATACTGAAACAACGCAATTACAATATATTTGAGTTTAAATGATCATCCAAATTTGATTATTTCTACAACGAAGCCTACTTTTCACTTATGTAAAATGTAAACAGCAAAATATGTAGAACGAGTTGTATAAGAATTACTGCATTTCTTTAAAACAAAATTATTTAGCTCATGGAGTCTGCATAGCTGATATGAATGAAATATTCATTGATTTTACAGAGAGAAGGACGATTTTTTTCGATGAAGTTTTAAGCATAGAGTTTAATTACTTGTAACTCCACGTAATACTTATGTATTACTCCATTACATACCATGCAATACTCCATGTATTACTCCATTACTTGTAACTTAAGTTTTTAAATAAAATAAATTATTATAGTATTTTGATGAATGAAATGAATGTGAAAATGTTATGAATGAAATTCTGCTTTTATAGAGAGAGCCAGACGTGTTATATTTCGATGGCGTCATTTGAATAAATTGCAGTTGTTTTCGATGAAGTTTTCAAATACAATAAATTATTGTAGTATTATGATAATGTTATAAACATTACCGAGAATCCAGGCAATTTATATTTAATTGACGTCATTTGAATGAAGTTCATTTTTTTCGACGAACTCTTAAGTTTTCAAATATAATAAATTAATGTAGTATTGTGATAATTTTTAAAATATTACCGAGGAATGTATCGCATTTTGGAGATGTTTAAATAAAATTGCATTGAAGTTGGAAAGTGTTTCATAATCAATGCTTTATGCATGATTGATCTTCTTTTTAAATATTCATTCAGACTTCAAAACAGTGATAAATACCTACTAAATTGCTTTAAAATTTATTCAAAAGGGGTGTGAGATGAATGAAACTGCGGTTGAGCTTACAGAATTTTTTCATAATCTTGGTGTAACTGTGAGGAGGCAATTTTAAGAGAGGGGAAACATAGTCATGTTTTAAGTCTGTTTATAAGATCACTTTCCTTATGTTTCATGGTTGAAAATACTTACACGCATGATTTGGAACCATGATCTGTAATTTGAATGGATTCCAAGCATTGCTATATATTTATGGGCATGATGTACAAAGTTCAGAAATGTTGATTTCAGCCTGGATGTATAAAAAGTTCAGTTCTGTTGTGTGGTCAGTATGGAATCGGTGAGCAGTAGGTTGGCCATCTCTGATGAAGGGCGAGAATGAGCGATTTCTTATTATTTTTACGGAGATATGATTAGGTATAGGAAAGTCCCTATAGAAGCATTTTGTACCTGCCTAACATTGGTCTAACATTGGATTTGATCAAACGATCAACCAGTGTACCAGATTGCAAGTTTTTATAACTATTTGGGAAGTGCCTAAAAAGAGTGTGAAGAACGAACGGATAGACGGACACTTGGCAATTAACATATATACACTCTTGCGCAAAAAAAAAAACGAAGCACCATGAAGAAAATGACTGTTTTTATTGAAATTAAATATGCGTAAAGCTCATATGCAGGTAATGAAATGAGTACAAAATCAAGGCCGCAGGACCCATCAATGGTTAGCAATTGCACATTGAATTTTCAAATCAGTAATTGGCGAACCCCCCCCCCTTGGCGACAATGCATGCTTGTATACGTCTATGTAAGGAGTGATAAAGTTTTCTAATGTCATCCTGCGATACATTCTGTAAGCATTCCTCAATTGCTGCTCCAGATCTGCTACATTTCGAATGCCGGAATCTGGCGGCTGAGCATGTCCCATACATCCTCGATTGGCGAAAGGTCTGGTGACCTTGTTGGCCAAGGAACAGTATCAACAGCATGGAGACAGTCCACAGACATGCGAGCCGTATGTGGCGTGGCATTATCTTGTTAGAAAATAGCCATAGAATGACGTGCCATGAAGGGTAACGCAAACGGCCGCAGGATTTCATCAACATATCGTTGAGCTGTTAAAGTTATATGCAGGACGGTTAGGGGCGACCTACTATCGTAAGAGATAGCACCCCACACCAGGGGTAATGGCTGTGTGCTTGTGCAAAACAAAGGCTGATTGGGAGCGCTGGCTCTGGCGCCTCCACGCACGTACCCGATGGTCATCTGTTGAAAGACTTAAGCGTGATTCATCGTTAAACACCATGCGATGCCAGTCTTCTGGCAGCCATGATGCTCGGCTACGACACCACTCCAAACGGCTCTGTCGATGTTGTGGGGTCATGGGCAAACGTCTTAAAGGCCGCCGTGAACGTAACCCCACCTCAGTCAAGCGCCATGATATGGTGGGAGGTACCACGGGTGGTATGGAAGAGGCTGTAGCACGTTGGATGGCGGACAATGATGGCTTTTGGGACAGTTCGGGCCTGTCACACAGTCATCCGATCTTACCTCGCATGCGTGCACTTTGTCCATCCAGAGCCTTCAATCCGCCGGTGAGATAGTTCCTTGCAGCAACCATTGCTGCCAGCACCTTTACACAGCAGTGTCCATTCGGTGCAGGTGGCGGTCTATTGCTCGGTATGACCAGCCAGCTTCACGCATCCCGACTATACGACCACGTTCGAACTCGTTTAATTGCTTATAAAGTCTTCAGCAACGTCGTGACGTCATTATCGGTTGTGTCTCCACGGAACTGCAACGCCGATAACGTGCAAAGATTAACCGCCCACATATTTAACCTGTTTTATAGGATGCTAATTGCTCAGTAGAAACGCGCGCTATGATCGAAGTTAACACTTATTGGCCTTGCAAATGCGACATTTCGAGATGATTGGATTATTTTTTTAGGGGTGCTTCGTTTTTTTTTTTTTGCAAAAGAGTGTGTATACACACACACACACACACACACACATATATATATATATATATATATATATAGGTTTAGAATCGCCCGTATTCTACCATTGTTAAATAAAAATCGCAACTCGAGTTTTCGACGGATCTACACGTTTCGAGACCTCTAAAATACGAAAAAACTATTTTTAGCGTGACGTCTGTGTGTGTGTCTGTGCAATGTATGTATCCACTCTAACTCAAAAACGAATGGACCGAATTTCATTAAATTTTGTAGGTAAGTCATTTGGATGCGACCCTGGTGCTGATTAGTTTTTGGTACGATTCATAAAAACTCGCCTTTTTTGCGAAATGGCCCGTAAAAATTTCATTTATTTGCTCTAGCTAAAATACTAATTGACCAAATTTCACAAAATTTGGTAGATGAGTTACTTGTGGGATACTCTGGTGCTGATTAAATTTTGGTACGATTCGGAAAAAAGCAACCTGCCTTTTTTTACGAAATGGACCGTCAAAATCGCCAAAACTAAAAAAAAAAGACTAAGTAGTGTATGCTCAAATGTATCAATTAAATTCTTGTTTTATACGCAATGACCGCTCGACCACCGTATCGGCCCTTCTCATACGTAATATCATGCGATAAGTTTGGTGACATCATTCTCGTGGATCTAGCTCGTTCCAGTCATTAGAAAAGACACTTTGAGTAATACTTCTGTAATTGAACGCCAATAGTCATTAATCTACTATAAGAATAACTTATACCTCCATCCATAACGCTTGGCGAGATTTTGGCGTCGAATTTGGCAGAATGCCGTCAACCTGGCAACTTTTCTAAATGTTGATAATTAACGAAAATCTCGCCAAATGGATAAAAATGACGCTAAATCAATAGAAATTACGACTCATTGACAAATATTCAATATCTTGGAAAGAATATAAGCATCTACTATAAGAATAACTTTTTTTTACTGTAAAAGCAGTAAATTCATTGCATTATATAAGGAAAGGCATGTGCTGCCCACATCAAATTTTTTTTAATATATGGCTTATATTGCTTATCGCGGATGTTATCATTATTGATAATTGTCAATTTAGAATTGCGCGAAATATAAGTTCATTGGGTACTTCGAGATAATTTTATATGTTGTCATCCGGAAAAGTTCAAATACAATTCAATATTAGAAACGATGTGCTGTAGATATATTATACATCATTTTTTTCACTGCGAAAAAAGTCAGTTAGTTCATAGCTTTATATAGAGAAAATCATGTGATGCCCACATCAGATTTTTCCGGTTTATTTGGACTGGAAGCAAAGTTTTTTACTTTTATTCAGCGAGCGTTTAGAAGAAAGCACGGTGTTGCACGTTGACACATCTTTGTTCAGCTGTGACATAGATTAATGATAAGGTACTTTATTCTCTTCGATGTGCTAAGTTCTAGCTATTTTAATTGTACGTTGCGTAATTAATACGCTAGCGAATTGTGTAAGCCAAGGGACATATACTAAATCCATTAAAATGGGGTATATATTTAATAAACTGTTGAAAAGGCACCAATTTCGAAGCATATATACAAGGTTCCTAAGAAAGTCCTTAAGCAACCCAATAAATTTGTAAGGTAAGGTCCGTGAGTGTGCGCGTTAGGTCTGTTTATAGAAAAGTGTGTTTGATCAAGTAAAATGAGTTTGAGCTTTCACTGGCGAAGAATTTAAAATGTTAGGATTAGAGCTCAGCAACAAAGCGAGATGGACGAAAAATATCAATTCCATGCTTGGGGTTTCTGTGCGGTGGAAATGAGAGCGTCATGAAAAATGGAAACATTTTGGAAGCTTATGCCTCCGAAAGTAATAGATAAAAATGTAAAAAAGAAAACCTCTTATTTTGTCGGAAATAGGATCCAGATTATGAATATATAAAAATAATTTCAATATTTTGATTTTTTGTTGAAAAATATAACTTCAACAAAAATCCTATCCGAGCAAGGGCTTTTTTTCATTTTTCTCAATTTCACTCGAAATAACTTAATAAGATAAATACAAATAGTAAACGACAAAAATATGCATCAGGAAATGTAATTTTCAAATCTATATTTAAAAAAAAAAAAGCTCTTCCAGTTTTTAAGTACGAGTATTCGTCTTTTCAAGTTGGAGAAGATTAAATATTTTCCGTTTTTCAGAAGTGTAATGCTTACCGTATATTCCGGCGTATAACGCGCGCATATACTTTTAAACTGCATTTTACAATTTTTAGGTATATTCGCCGTATAACGCGCGTCCATTTTTTACCGGAAAACCCTGAAAAGTACATGAGCAATACTCTTATCGAATGACGAACTTGACGACGAATATGACGAACTTTTCATGTTATCCAATAATGAAAGTTCAAAAGGTATGTCATTTCTTTGGAATAAAAGTTTTTAGATATATGGACCAATCTTTTTTTTTCATTCTCATCATTTCTTTATTTTTGCAGCTATCATTTTTATATCCGGCGCATAACACGTACTCGTAATTTCCGACATTATTTTTTGTGTTATAAGTGCGCGGAATACGCCGGAATATAAGGTATATCTCAAAAGTTAAAAGTATGAATAATAAGCTGGAATTTGTTGCTCTTTAAAAGTTCTACAAGTGTATATAATAGGATTTTGGATCGAACTCTTAGTTTTCGAAGTATATAATTTGGATATTTTAGTATTTTAGTCTGGGTTTTCCAAAGAGTAGGAAAGCTGCAACTAAAATGTCACGATTGTTGCAGCTGAATCTGTATTTATAACCCTTAGTGGAAAAAAGCATAAGCACGATGTGTTTTATTTTGTTTACAAAAATTAGGAGCTTAAATGAAGTTGAGGATTTTAAAGATACTCAATGATTGGTGAGGTTTGAAAGAAATAGATGGAAATTTTTGTATTCAAGTATGTACACTGACTTCCAAAAGTTAAGCACGGACGGTAAATCAACAAAAATGGAAAAGTAAAGCATTGATTAACTCAAAATTGTACATGAAGGTAGCAAATGTGTTTATGCCTTAAAGAAAACAAGAATTATATACAAAGATGAAAAAAATATTTACTTTTCGTAAGTTATATGATGACGTCACATTTGGGTCATTAACAAAATGGTGTTTAAAGACAAACAAAACAAACGAAACTTACATTAATATCGTATGTGACCACCCCGGACCTTCACACAAACTTTACAACGATTTTTCATGCTTTCAATGAGGTGATCAATCATCGCAGATGCGAGCAATGTCCATTCCTCCAATAGGGCAGTTTCCAACTATCTGAGACTAGCTGGAGGAGGTAGACGTGCAGAGACAGCATGCCCGAGCGCACCCCATAGGTTTCCAATGGGATTAAGGTCGGGGGAATACGCCGGCGACTCCATACGAGAAACGATATTCGTCAATGATGTTAGCTCGATGGGGACGGGCATTATCGTCCATAAGGAGGGAATCAGAACCAACTGCTGCAGCGTAAAGTTTCGCAATGGAGTCTAGGACTTCATCCCAATACCGCGCAGCCGTCACAGAACCGCCTTTAAAGATGTGGAGCTCTGTGCGATATCCCATTGAAATTCCAGTTTTCACCATGACGTTGCCACCTCTGAATGCGTGATGTTCGATGATGTTCTTGGCCTGATTGCTTGTGCCTCGTTCTCTCCAGACCCTTACATGCTTATCATCTGATTCCAGGTCAAGTCTGGATTCATCCGTGAACAGGACGTTGCACCAATCTGAGACAGTCCAATTGACATGTTGACGACACAACTTTAATCTTACCCCTCTAGCTTGGACGGTTAGTGGAACACAAAAACGTGGTACTCTGACGTAACGTCCCTTCACGTGTAGCCTTCGACGCCCAGTACTGGCAGATATTGTCTTACCAAGTGCCGCTGTATCCATGGATATAACAGTTGAAAGTTGCTCGTGAATTCCGCTTGACTAGTATAGCAATATGCCGATCATCAGAGGGGGTGGTAACCCTTGGACGACCGGGAACAGGTTTCCGGACAACTATTTGACTTGCTTGGAATGATTTCCATAATCGAGAAATTACCGAATGATCAACGCCAAAGAAAATAGCAACATATTTGATTGACTGTCCTACTTCAGTGCGCCCGACAGCACGCCAGCGCTCACTATCTGTCATTCGCCTTCTTTCAGTCATAGCAACACCAATATCATCAGAAATGATCCTACAAAAGTTATAAACACTTCGTATCAGCATTTAAATGCACCCTCTCAAATCCTTCAGAATGTTGGCGTCTTCAACGACTGCCTAATTAGCATATATCCGGAGAGTCAATCGTGATTGGCTGTAACATACTATATTTGAATACTGCTATCTACATCCACAGCGATTTTCAGCCACTCAAATTCAAATACGCTTTCGAAAAATGAAAATTTGCATTGCGTGCTTAACTTTTGAAAGTCGTTGCGTGCTTAACTTTCGAAAGATATTTATGTGCCGGGAGGTAAGTTTATAGATTAACTGGAATGTAAAATCTCGTCAGATATATTGTTCAAGTATAATTTATGTACAGAACAGCAAGTTAGTAAAACAATTTGATATTTTGTCCACCAGTCCCGAAGAAGAACGCCAACGAAGACGGTTGATACCCCCATCCAGCAAGCCAGAGACCCGCCCGCAACGAAACCGAATAATTGTGAAAAATATTGTGACCGAGTGAAAAATTCGATATTGAGTATTCGGCGGAACTGCACGTAAGCAGTCCTGAAATCGAATCGAACGTTTTTGAGATAATGCCTAAATGCGCGTGTGTGCGTATATATGCTAATGTGTGTGTCCGTATACATCCGATTGTTTTTAACATACACCTATTTTTTTTTCTTTTAATCAACTTCAAAGCTTTCATTTTACCATTTGATCTTACATCTATCAATTTATGGGTATACGTCCAGTGACTGATTAAATATTCCTTATATATTTCCAGGCTACGGAGGAAGGACTACTGTAGGATGAAGCCAGATTTCTGCGAACCTCTGCGGGACATTCAGAAATTCTGCGAGCACTATCCGGAATCCTGTGAAAGTGGAAATATCGTCGGCGGCAACGCGGTGAGAGCAATTCTAAGCTTTAGGAGAAAAGCTGGATGTGTGATTATGGAATAGTATACTTGTGGCAAACCTAACTTGATTGTAAAGAGATGCAGGAGAAACTGCGAAACTCCGCTAAAGTCATACGCAGTGTTTCAAAAAGGGTTGCACAACTAAATATTTCTTGAACGATGAGTCGTGGATCCATGGTTTCGTAAGGAATGCTTTTATCAAGATAGACTACTATTGTATGCAAATTTTGACCCAGTGACCTTTTAGTAAAATTGTACAAAACGTACCTTTTTATACCGGCACCTTTAGACATAAATTTTCAACTGTAAAAAGGTTTGCCGTAATCCGAATCGTCAAAAAAGAAATAAAAACAGAAAATTAGTTATGAAAATTAGTCGATTGGTGCAATCGAGTAATTTTAATCGGATGTCCAAATGTTACTTTACACCTTTCTGGTAGGTCGCGCCAGCGAGTTTGCCACGGTCAGAATTTTCAAGGGTAGCGAACAGGCTGGTCGCCGAAGGCGACTAGTAAAGAAATAACTCTTCGTAAAAAGGCTTTGAAAATTGGATTATACAGCCGCTGATTTATTATCATAACATACGTAACGAACACCCTTTAATGACAATGGTGACTTTTGTTTATAATCTGGCTTCCTGCGCTTCACACTATCTTTTACGAAAGGCATCATTTTTTGGCACAGATATAAATATTTTATCTGATGATGTAAAACTAGTAGTCGGGCACATTTAAGCGATATAGTACTTACAACTATTCGGCAGTTTGGGACGAAAGAAAATATATATGGAAAGAAACAGCCCAGTAGTTAGCGTGTGAAGATTGCACTCGGACAACCCAAGTTCGATTCTCGACGCTCCCCAAACTGTCCCCGTGTCCACGTGGAGTACGTGCATGTTAATTATGTGGATCCGTAAGGCCTTCCAAGATGTTAAGGGTAGAGGAAGGAGGGTACGGTCGCTGTGGATGCCGCCCGAACTGGGTTCTGGTCTAATTTGGGTGGTACTTCCCGACTGTCCAAACAGATACCTTACATCTTCGGGTAGATCGAACGGTCTGGGTAGAAGAAGAAGAAGGCTGTTAGTATATGTGTGTTAGGAAAAGTAAAAAATGATAAATGTAGCTGTGAAATGTTCCTACTCTGAACTTAAAATAATTTCATAATTCTCTAGTTTCCAATGGATAAGCATTTGTCGGAGGAAATGTCGACTACACAGGAGGAAATCGAAGAGGCCGGACACCCCTCTTACCCTCTCATCACAGATTGCAGATTCGAGGTGGTGAACGTTTCTTTCGAGTTCTGCAAGTACGTATTGTTTAGCATTTTCATATAGGGAGAAACTGAAGAATTCAAAGATAGGATTGATTCTGTGGTAGCCGAATAAATAAAGCCGATTCACAAAGATTCTTTTCTAAAATAATTCATTTTTATACATGTATTTGAAAAGCTTTCCGGTAACTTTGGTTATTAACCATACGGCATGTAGCTTATTCAATAAATCAAAAAATATATTTTTAAAAAGTCAATATTTTTATCTGTCATGCCTGGCGACTAATTGGGTGAACTTCATTGCCAATTTGGCGCAATATCGTCAACTCGGCGATTTTGAGGGAAACGTCGACACATTGGAAAAAATTATCGACAATGAAACCTGTTATATTATGCAATGCAATGAAACCTGAATTCGCCAATGAAACCTGAAAATTATACAATGAAACTTGTTTGAAACGGTACCTGCAAGAAACGAACACTATCATAAGCTGGAAATATTTTTAACCCCGTCCAAAAATATTGGAAATTTATGTTATTTCTCCTGTGTAAAACGGAACCTGCACAACGCGGAAACAGCCGGCCAATGCAAAGTAATTTGTTAATAAATCATCCGTTATAACGCAGCAAAAACGGAAAAATCACCTGTTTCAGCCATTATTTTCAAGAAATGACGAATTATCTATCACACGCAAATGAAAATGGTACGGTTAAAAAAGAACTTCCTACTAAATCATATGCCGATTTTTTTAAAGCAGTTCCAAAACTTCAATAATTTTCATTCAATCAGGGAAATTCTAAAATGTTAGAAATATTAATCAATGCACGATTTTTTACTGAAAATCCATTAGTAAGACATGTGTGAAAAAATCCATGTTGGATTATTTTAAATGTTCATCCCAATTAAAAAAGTGGAGTTTTTTGTTAGTTATTTGCTTCATGGTAAGCAGTATAATATTTTTCCGGTAAGTAAATAAGTAAATTTATCTATTATTTAAGGTATGATAATAAGCTAACAGTCAAGGACATAGGGTACACTATTTTTATATTTACATATACTCCTGTGATCGCAGTATGTAAAAATGTAAGTACATATATATTTAGAATAATTAAATTAGCTTGTATAGTATTAAGTGCATCTAAATAAACTTTTCAGAATTTTTAAAGTCATGTATAGGTAAGCAATTATATATGGACTGTATGTATTGCCAGCTAAACCTTAAACTTAGCTTTTTCTAAAACCTTTGAAGAAGGAAAATTCTTCCGGTCTCCTGACATTCCTTTTAAAGCAGGTTCCGCTGTATTACTCTAATTCGATTCTTTAAATATCATTTAATGATTTTGACAGTTTGGAACTCTAGCATGCAAAAAAAATATTATTTCGAGTAAGAATTTGGTTTTTAGTAAAAAGCAAGAATCTGCATAGTAAACATTTATTCTCTTACCTTGACATGACAACTAAACAAAGATATTTATTTAATTCTAACAGTTAATTCTAACAGTTAAATTTCTGCTTTGAAGTAACATTTATTTCACACCACATCTTTCTATATTGAGAGGATATATTATTCGTTTTTTAATTTTTATTTCAAAACATAAGGTATACTATTGTATTTTCGAAGGGGGGGGGGATTATGGTCCCGTAAAATAAAACTTAATCGAGAGCATAGTTTATTAGCTAAGCATTTCTTTAATATGTCACCTAATTAAATTTTAACAATATAAATTTGTATGTATTGAATTAGATTTTCCCAATATAAATTTATATTTATCTAATTGAATTTTCACACTGTAAATATCTATATACCATTTTTTTTTCCAGCAATAAGACATTCAAATCTTTCATCTTCCAAGATTTGAACGGAAGAATGAAAAAGTGCCACATACTAAATGCACGCTGGTCCAAGGCTAGCTTGAATTTACCCCAAGTCCCCACAAGAGCAAGTATGAATTCCATCACTTTTCATGTGGATATTTTTTATTAAAGTGTATTTTTCGGTGTAGTGTATATCATTGAGTAATCAAAGCCCAAAGTTGCATGCTTGCGAATTGGAAGGATTGGTTTTATCATAAATTTATGATTCAAAGAAAAATGAAAAAAAAAAAAAAAAAATTTTTTAATTTCTTTTAACGTGTTGGTGGCAAAAGTATTGTATTTGCAAAAATTTATTTGAAACATATATTTCTTAGAATCTGGTATAGATAGAGCTAAGATAATGACTGATTTGGATTCAGCATCAAATTCTGGATAAGAACGGGGAATTCACTAAGGATTTTACTTCGGATACAAAAATTTTCATTTTACTTGAAAGGTACATGTCTCAAGATTTGCGAAAAATAGAGCTTAGACGATGGTTGATATGGATTCAGCATCAACTTTTGAAGGCGGTCTTCCGCTTGAAACTATAATTGATGATTATATTAATTAATGATGACAGTCTGCATCGTCGAACTGTAACTACAGTTATAGTTTAGTTGGCGTTCGATGGTCTGCATAGGTTCAATGTTGGAAATATTTTCTATATTGATTCTAGCTTGAGTAGCTAGCATTTCTACACAGAGAGACCAAATTATTATGGCCACTTTATTACTACTTCTGTAATACGATTTAACATGCGGCGAACTATACATTGCAAAGCTATCTGACTTGGCCAGTCGAGTGATTCAGATTATCTGAAATGTGACGAACTGCTGTCCTTCTGTGATAGGCTGAACATTTAAACAAGTCTACACACTCTCTGTTCAATGGCCCGCCCAGACGCAGATTTTTATTTGGTAGACTACACTCTGTGAACTTTGATATTTGTTGGCTTCGAACAATTCACAAGTGCAGTCTCTTTACTAATGATCGCACCACTGATTCTAGCACACACGATCATGCCGCATTCAATGCTCTTCAGATAGTTGTTTTTGTTGAGACCTAGACCGTCCGACCTACCAGAACGGTGTAAGGTAACTGTTTGGACGGCCGGGAAGTGCCACCCAATTTAGACCGGAAAACAGCGGGGGAGGCATCCATAGGGACCGTACCCTCCTTTCCCTACCACCAACCTCTCGGAAGGACTTACGGAACCACATGTTTAACGTGATCGTACTCCGCATGAACACGGCGGCAGTTGTGGCAACGTACAAATCCAGCGCACAAACCACCGGGCTGACGCGCCCGAAAGGTGCCAACAGCACGCGGTGTTCCCAGGTTCTCACCCACCCAAGTACTAACCGTGCCCGATGCTGCTTGACTTCGGTGATCTAACGAGTACCGGTGTTTTCAGCACGGTAGGGCCGTTGGCTGCTCTTCAGATAGTGTCGTCCTTTAGCCATTTTTTTCAACACGCATCTTGATAGGCTACATGCCTTCAGTTCTTCCTTCTTATACCAATTCAACAATATATGTGGGATATGAACCTTGCATAAAATGAGCTGGTGATTATAATTTGATGGCTTAATTTATCCTTTATGCCTTGGCATATCTTTGGCACAAATAAAAAATTTATATGTTTCGATACCGAAAGCAATTTTAGACTTTTATGGGAAGTATTGGCAATATTTTGATAATATGGTATGTAACTAATATTGAGTAAATGATGATTGTCTACATTGGCTAAATATTAGAAATTTTTCCAGAGTCGATTTCGAGCTGTGTATTTACATGCCTATATACCAGGCGCGGTCATTAAGGGGAGTCGCGGGTGCGCGCAACACCATTGAGTAAACACCCCAAATTATTTTTTTAGTTATACAGATTTATTAAAATTTCTCGTGAGAAAATCTGAAATTTTGGTTCAATTAGAATTATTAAAATCAATAGAGAATTATTAAAAATAGGTTACGAAAAATGTCCCTAGATGGCAAAACTACAGCTTTCTTCAGAGAAAGGAGACTCATGAAAGCTGTAGTGCATAGAATTTTCAACACATAAGGGGAAAATACAGGGATATTTGTTAAAGCCGCGTCCCTTTTACGGGCATATCCTGAGCGAACGAATGGTATGGGAATAATATTTGAAATTTGGCTTGAAAAAAAACAGACATTGCAGAATTAAGAGTAGATTGTGTCGCGTTCTGCTAGCTCTTCTCGCCAAAGAGAAATAGAAGAGTAGGAAAACATGAAGAGGGACCTTTCAAATTGGCTCAGTTTCGCTAATTTGGCTTCAATTTTCTACATTTAGGAATATGTTTGTTCTCTTTCTCTTCTTTTTTTTTTATAAATTTGGAAGTTTAAATAAACATTTGAACAAATGAGTGAATTAAGTGTGTTAGTGATGGGAAGGGGGGGGGGGGTGTTTATGATATTTTAGGGGTTTCTGGCCATCGTGAATAAAATGTGTAGTTTAGGACACTCAGTTTGAGGGATCACTTAACCCACCCAGCTGTCTTACTTATTGAAGTGGTTTCGCATTTCGTCATTTCTGATGTAGTGTGGTTCTGTCCTATGGGAAGAGGGTTATTTCTGATTTGCTGCAGATCTGTGCTCTGGTTGATCTGCTGGTGACGAATTCCAATATGTTTGACTCCAAATTAATTCTTTAAACGTCTGGAGTTTCCTATTTTTAGCATACCCGTAATCGATGGGCTATTTTTAGTGACTCTTCAGAAATATGTTGTTTCGGATATTTAGTTTGAGGGGTCACTTGACCTACCCAGCTGTCTTACTTTTTCAGCTATTTAACATTAAAAAATACTTAAAAATTAAAGAAATTTTAAATATTTATTAAAAAACTAATATTAAGTTTTCACCCTGTTCCTTTGATCTGCGTCGTTTCCCTCGAAATTTTGACCCCGGGCTGGCAACTATATTGCTCAGATATCCCCTGGGCGTAAATTTTACTTGAGGTAGCCCCCAAATTTCTTATCTCGGATTCTAATTTAACGATTTTGATTTTAACGATGGTTATAGTCTCTGCACCCTCTGTAAGTGTCATCTGAATATACATATTTTGTATCAGCCCCCTGGGCGTAACTTTTAGTTTATCTAGCCCCATAATTTTACATTTTTAGCGAGCATTTTTTCTAATTAAGCGAATTTAGTTTTGCTAGTGGCTATAGTTTCTGCACCATTTGTACATGTCTTCTGGTTATGCATCTTTGTTGTGACAACTCTCTGAGTATAACTTTTGCTTCAATTAGCCCCCTCCCCAAATTTCCCATCTCACCTCCTAATTGAACGATTTTGCTTATGCTGATGGCTGTATCTGCACCATCCGTACATCTCAGTTTGATACACATATTTGATGGTTCTCAGTTTGATACACATATTTGATGGTTCCGGCCGTCCAAATAGTTGCTCTTAGTCCTCTGGACGAGTCGGACGGTCTGGGTCTTCAACACATATTTGATGGATATATAATATACATGCGTTTTTTGTGTCAACTCCCTGGGCGTAACTTTTAGTTTAACTAGTCCCCACAATTCTAAATATCTGCTCCTAATTGAGCGATTTTGGTTCATATTGAGGCTATAGTCTCTCCACCATTTCCCCATTTGTACATGTCTCCTGGATATGCAACTTTAACGTGGCAAATCCCTGAGCGTAACTCTTACTTTGGTTGCCCCCCCCCCCCCCCCCAATTTTCCATCTCGCCTTCTAATCCACCGATTTTGATTTTACTGGTGGCTATAGTCTCTGAACCATCAGTAAGTATCACCAGAATATGCATATTTTTTAGTCAACTCCCTGGACATAACTTTTAGTTTAACTAACCACTACAATTTTACTTTAATGTAAATTAGGACTATGTAATGTTTTTAAGGAAGGATACGTTCCATGTGTCCAGGATTTTTATGAAAGAGCGAGCAGGTGGGAGGTAAATTATTTTACTTGATACATCCGTCGTTTATATTTTTAATACACCCGTTGCTATGGCCAAAAACGTATATGTATATACATATGCTTTATATATATATATATATATATATATATATATATATATATATATATATATAATTTCAGTCCATCGTTTTATCATTTTTGCTATATAGAACATTTTCCCTTAATGATTAATCTCAGGTATATATAATACAAGTAAAATAAAAATTCTTCAATTATATATATATATATATCCAAATATAAATTTATCAACTTCTCCGAAAACAGCCAAAAGAAAATATACCCTTAGGCGCGATGCAGCTCAACCATTTACATTATTAGCTCAAGTACATTTATATATAACATGAAGAGAAGAAAGAACGATAATGTATCAAAAATTCTCCAGGTGGGATTGTGACCCCCACTTCCCGGTTAAGCCAGCTTAATGTCATGACGACACTCCCGGAAGCGGATACACTGTCGAAAGCCAAGTTCACAATACATAAAACTTAATATGAAAGATGTAAAGTCAAAAGTTGAAAGACCTATACCGACACAACTACACAAACTGAATTTTCAAGTTTCATTTCCACCAACATCAACACAAAAGACAACATAAAATATAAAAAAGATTACAATACGCTCTAACCTCGCACATACTTTACCATCGAAGCAACCACACAGCTATAGACTTAACTTTCATAGAATCGAAACGTCTTTTAACATCGCAACCAATACGTTCATGGTAACTATATATCTCCATCTGTTTAAACTGCAAGTGGTTTTTTATAGAGATATAAATTTTAACTTTCCGTTACGGTTATGTTATAAAAATTTCTGATGATGCTGCTTAGAAAACGCAAAGGGTAACCCTTTGCAATAGCCTCATTCAGGAAACAAAGATCGCTTTCATAACGATTTATTGTACTGCTATTTAATCGTTTACTTCTGATCAAAAAGTTTATTATGATATTTCTGAATACATTACGATGTAAACTTGTATTCCATTTCACAATGTAATTTATTTTAAAATTGAAATATTACTTTCCTTATATACATAATGTATAAGGAAAGTATTGTGACGGGGTCGAACATTCGAATTCGAGTTTTCGACGGGAGAGCACGTTTCAAGCACCCCTGATCACGAATCAGCCATTTTTGAAGTGATGTCTGTGTGTGTGTGTGTGTGTGTGTCAGTGGGTCTGTGAAGACGATAACTGACGAACGAATGGACCGATTTGAACCAAATTTGGTACAAAAATTACAATCTGTAAACACTGGAAGCCTATAGCTTTTATACGCAATCGAATGTTCAGAACCCCCTAAATTTTCGAATGAAATTTTGAAAAAATCGTCAAAAAATCAAAACCACTAATAAATTTACGCAAATAGACATTTCTTATGTAATTTTTCATTAGAAAACAATTGACATAAATTTTAGAACGCTAACACGAACCGTTCTCGAGATATTATACATTTTTCAAAAAAATATCAAAAAGTCATATAAAATAAAAAAAAATATTTCCTATTTATAAACATGTTCACTTTTCATATGTAATACCATGCGATAAACTGAGTGACATCATTCTCGTGGATCTAGCTCGTTCCATTCATGAAAAAAGATACTCTGAGTAATATTTTTGTAATTGAACACTAATAGTCATTTATCTGCTGTAAGAATAACTTATTTCTTAGTGCATAACGCTTGGCGAGATTTTGGCGACGAATTTGGCGGAATGTCGCCAACTTGGCGACTTTTGGAAATATTGCCAAATTTAACGAAAATCTCGCCAAATGGATAAAAATGACGCTAAATCAATGAAAATGACGACTAATTGTCGAAAATTCAATGTTTTGCAAAGAATATTAGTATCTACTATAAGAAAAACCTATTTTTTTACTGTAAAAGTAGTAAATTCATTACATTATATAAGGAAAGTCATGTGTTGCCCACATCAGATTTTTTTCTTTTATCATAAAGTCTTAAACCAACATTAGATTGCTTGTATATAGTTAAGTCCAGGAAATTAATACTTTGATCAGAATTACATGCTGTTTCAGTCAAGATTAAGTTGGGTGGATAAAAAGTAAATTCCAAGTTATATTGACCGTCGTGGTAAGCACACAAAATGTCATCCACATATCGAATAAATATTATTTCATTTAACATATGAGTTCCTTCCTCATACTTGCTTAAGTAGATATCAGCTAGAATAGAAGAGCACGCTCCTCCCATTGGTATACCATGTCGCTATTTGTAAAAATCAGTTCCGTCATATAATACTGTTTCAAGTAGAACCATTTCGACCAAACACTTGAAAACATGTTTTTTAATTAGGTTTTGCATTTCATATTTATCACATAACTCCATTAAAATATTAAATAAATCATTAATGTCAATATTACAGAAAAGGTCATTGAAATCATAACTTTTGTACTGTAAATTTTCAGAAATATTTTTAAGTTTGTTTATTACTTCAAAACTATTTTTTATAAAAAAATATACTCCAGTATTTTTAATTTTTATCAAGATGTTCTTCAAAAGCTTTAATAATTTTACGTTAGCATAAGTTAAATATGTTTTATACCCATTTGTGACTGGTCTAAATTTTACTGGATTTTTATGAAGTTTTGGTATAAGTGTGGGAATCTGATGGAATTCACATTGTAACTCAAAACCTTAAATTTTGCTTTGATTCGGTTTTCAATTTCAGTTTTAGATTGGTGCAGTTGTATATAAGCACTTTTATCTTGATAACTTGCAATTAGCAATTTATTGTAATAAAATTGGGATGTAAAAGCGAAATTGGAAGTAACTTTGTCAACATACGTTATTACAAATTCCTGTTGTAATTTCTCCAGAGTGTATTTGTTATATTTCCCAGAACCATCATATTTATTTAAATCTTTATAATTCATCCCAATACTTCTCACCACTTCTGATTTCCATTTCTCGAAAACTTTCACTGGAAGACAGTATTTTACTGCACATTTGTATATAAATACATCTATGTTATTTACGATACTTTCTTCTATGTTATTTACGATACTTTCTTCTATGTTATTTACGATACTTTCTTCTATGTTATTTACGATACTTTCTTCTATGTTATTTACGATACTTTCTTCCTGCCATAAACCTTCGGGTTGGTCGTGTGGTCTGGGCTTTCTACGATACTTTCTTCAATATCACGATATTCTTCGTTTCTGTATTTAGTTCCTAATGTAAAAGTATTTTTTAAACTAGATCCTCCAAGTATGTTGAAATCGCCCGTTATATATTATATATCCTATATTATTGTTCTTAAAAGCAGGATATTTTTGACATGGGCAGTTTTGATCGGTTTTCAATACATTTCTACAAACTTTACTGTAATTAAATAAGCGTCTGCCTATAGGCAAAGCATATTTGTATGCTACTCTGATATATACTTCGTTTACGGGAAATTTTACATGATGTTCTTGAAGTATACGTGAATAATTAATGTTATCAAAATTCTTGTTATTGTAATTTATGATCATATATTCTTTGCACATCTTTGCTGATAAAGTATCCTCCAGATTGATTTTTAAAATTTTAGCTCTTAATTTAATGTTTAAAAACACATCCATCTTCTCAACTGCTCGTCCAAACGCATTACTGAACTCAACTCTGCTACAATGTTTCCAAATCCCTGTTAATAAACGACTTCTAATACTAAAAACCATGCTTTTAATCCACTTGTTAGATAATTCGTGATTATCTGCGTGTTTTTCAGCAAATTCCATGATGTTGTCAATAGTTTTATTTATTTAAATTCATTTTTGGTTTTCTACCTCCACGATTAAATATCGTGTAGTTTTTCGATTACTTTAATCTTGTGTTTTACATAATATAAATCTGTGACGATTTCAGAATCGTATTTTTTGATGTGTTTGTTCACTATTATAATTAATGTTAAATCATAAAGAATTAAGTCCGTAAGGATAAAGTTAATTTTGTTGAGTTATATAATGATTTTCCCACCATAATCTCTCCTTTAGATTTATAACTATGTCAAGCAGGGTGATTTGCATGGCTTCTAGCCCATGGTTAAAAAAATGTCTTATTTCCAAAGTTGATTCCGTAGATGGGTACTTTTGTAACTTATAAACTTGACTACGATGTAAATTAATTCTTATATTAATACTATTTTGTGTCTGTCCTATATATTTTAAATTACATTTCATACATTTTATGCAATAGATGCTATTGCAAACTTTACAAAAAGTATATTTATTATCCTTTTTTCCAATTTGTAAAGGGTTAGCAATTGGGTACAATTTACATTTGTGACCCCCACTTCCCGGTTAAGCCAGCTTAATGTCATGAGGATACTCCCGGAAGCGGATACACTGTCGAAAACCAGGTTCACAATACATAAAACTTAATATGAAAGATGTAAAGTCAAAAGTTGAAAGACCTATACCGACACAACTACACAAACAGTGTATCCGCTTCCGGGAGTGTCGTCATGACATTAAGCTGACTTAACCGGGAAGGGGGGGTCATAATCCCCCCCGGCGAATTTTTGATACATTATCGTTCTTTCTTCTCTTCATGTTATATATATATATATATATATATATATATATATGCAAATTGTATTTGCATATATATATGCATATATATATATGCAAATTGTAATATGGTTATAAACTTGTATGATAAAAGACAGGATTTTAAATTTAATACATCAAAAATTCAACATTTTGACTCTTGTTTGCATATATCTGTATTTAGAAATATTATAATAAACCAGGCTCTTAGAATCAATAAAATTTGTGATGAATATTATAAATTAGCACATTTTATGGAATTATTGAGTACAGCGACTAATAATGCGACTAACTTTCACTCGATAACATCACAGAAAACTTTCCCAATTATAGTGGCTAACATACATAATAATTAAAAAAAAAAGTTATATGTAATTATTTATTAATTATATAAATAAATAAAAATGAAAAATAATAAACTAAATCAAAAAAATTAGAAAAATCAAAGAATCGGAAAATAAGATGCATTAACATTAATGTTTTGAATTTTATTTTCGCTAAAAAATTGTAACTTTTACCAGTATTGAAACTACGATTTGAGCGTTCTTATAATGGTGTATAGTGGCATTTTCGTTTATCCAGTTTTCCTATGAATTACTTGTTTAGTAAGAATTTTCATCTTTGATTCATGTTCATATTCAGAATTGCGTATATGAGTTGTTGTTGAGACCCAGACCGTCTGATGCGTATATGGGTTGTTCATATTCTGAATTGCTTGTCCGGTCTCCTGCTTAGACTCACTGGACGGGTCTGGGAGTATTACTGTGAACGTTCGTACTGCCTCCCTGGTAGAATTTCGACTTGTTCATTCCGGTGCTTCTATATAATTTAAGCTGTTGAGGTTGATCGTGTATACACGTGGTGAAAGAAGAAGGCACAGACTAATATTATACAGACCTGTCCCTCTCGACAGTTTCGTTTTCGCGGCGGCCATTAGAGATAGACCAAAATGCGGGTTGGCGCGCTCTTGGCGAAGATCTGGTTTGGTCTGAGCGCTTGGCGATGGTCTGATTTGAGTCCAAGACGATTTTCAATGTTATAACCCTATTTCGCTCGACGAAAACTTAGAACTACAGACTAGCGTGGTTTGAGTAACGTGCAAAGGGATTATTTGTTAAGTGTTTAGATCATTTCATAGAAATGGATTGCCAAAAGAAAACTGCTTGTGTTACATGGTATTTAATTTATTTTTATTAAAATTGAAATAATTTTAGTTATCACCATCCTATACACGTGTTCATTATAAGTATACACGTGTTCATATAAGTATACACGTGTTCATCATACAAAATTAATGTTGCGTTATTACTGCGGATTAGACTAAATTCTAAGAGGTAGTGGTATAATTAGTTAAAAAATATTTTCCGTATTTTTATAAAATGTGAAATAATTGATATTTGGATAGCTTTTTCTTAGTTGAATGTGATATTGTATGTGAATATATTTATGTAAAATTTTTATTAAGTGCCTTATGGTGGAAAATTCACCCCACCCTCGGGTAATTAATGATTGAGTTCCACAACTTCGATAGTGCATTTATGCAAATTTGATATTTACTATAAGAATACTTTTATAATAAAAAAAAAGTCTATTATCAGTATCCCAGAACAAAATAAGGATCAAGTAATTTAACGATCAACACACTAGTATACCTTTTAGACTGAAAATATTATATAATATTTCAGTCTTTTGAGTATGTTAGCTTGTAATTTTTTGTGCATTTTGTTTTACAGTGAGACAATGCAATGCGTCTATTTTTTAATCCATTTTATGATTATTTGAATTAAATATATAACTATGTTTATTTAAATTTACTTAAACTAATGAATATATTTATGTTGCAGATTAATGTATTTTTCAATCCTGATCATTTCTATAGTTTCAAAAATTATAAAAGTACAGTCCTCTACATTTTGTTCCACGCCCGTTTAAAAAAAAATCGCCAAGAGAGCGATAACGCGGCAAATCTGGCAGACGTATTTTGTTTACATCGTAGTTCAGTTGGTCCAACTCAGGAGCTCTATTGTCTATGCGACATCCCATATTAAAAATGTTGCCATAGGGTCCCATGGGAGTGAACCTTCTGAATATAGTATTCTGTGGAATAAGGGTTCATGCTGCATGGTAATACAAATTTTCTTAATGTTTCCTATCTTCATTTTTTGATGCCTGTAGTCTGAGTTAAAGTAATTATAGTAATGTACTATTGCTCTATCTGAAACAGGCATGTGTTTGCGTTAGTTAGAGATAAATACTCAGACCTGAGGAGGAATTTAATTCTTACTAATCATCGAATTTGGGCTGGTGCTGTTCTTTTCTCTTATCGGCATTATGGCCGTGAATTTGCTTCTATGGTGATGTTAATATTACTTGAATTTTTTATTATTACGTATTTCTAATATATATATATATATATATATATATATATATATATATATATATATATATATATATATATATATATATATACTAACATATATATATAGGCATAAATACATAGATAGCGCCAACCTTCACATGTCGCTCACGAGCAACCACTACTATATACCTGTACATGGTAACTTTTCGTTCCTAGTACTGAAGCTTATCATCGACCTGGAGCCAGACCAGTACTTTCGCACAGACCGTCTGGTAACCGGACAGATCGCCGTGCACTCGCCGTGGAATATTCCCAACCCTTTCAGCGAGGGATTCACCATCAAGCCAGGAAAGACTTACATCCTTCACGTGAAAGAAGTAAGTAATATTTACAGTAGAGGAATCTCAAGTTTTTCGCAATATAAGACACAAACAAGAAAGATCAATCATGCTTAAAGCATTGATTATGAAACACTTTCCAACTTCAATGCAATTTTATTTAAACAAGTCTAAAATGCAATACATTCCTCGGTAATATTTTGAAACTTATCACAATACTGCATTAATTTATTATATTTGAAAACTTAAACCTTCATCGAAAAAAATGAACTTCATTCAAATGACGGCATTGAAATATAAATTGCCTAGTTTAAACATCTCTAAAATGTTATACATTCCTCGGTAATAGTTTTATAATTATCATAATACTACGATAATTTATTATATTTTAAAACTTCATCGAAAATAACTGAAATTCATTCAAATGACGTCATAGAAAAAATAACACGCCTGGATCTCTCTATAAAAACAGGATTTCATTCATAACTTTCTCCCAATCATTTCATTCATCACAATACTATAATAATTTATTTTATTTAAAAATTTTGTTTAAGACCATGGAGCTACAAAAAATTAAACTCTATGCTTGAAACTTCATCGAAAAAAATCGTCCTTCTCTTTATGAAATCAATTAATATTTCATTCATATCAGCCATGCAGACTCCATGGACTAAATTATTTTGTGTTAAAAAAATACAGGAATTCTAATACAACTCATTCTATATATTTTGCTGTTTACATTTTACATAGGTGAAAAATAAGCTTAGTTGTAGAAATAATCAAATTTAGATGGGCATTTAAACTCAAATATATTGTCATTGCGTTGTTTTAGTATGTAGATGCACAGAATTTAAGCAAAAATAAAGTAGTTTTAGGACGGATACAACACTCAATATGAATTAAAAAGAGGTTTAAAAAAATCACGATTTTGAAACAAGATGGATGCCATATATCATTTTGAAGTGGGTCATGTGATCGTTTCATATCATGGTCACGTGATCGTTTCATATAAGAGGTGTAATTATTATTTCAATTTTTATTTAAAAAACTACTGAATATATTTTGCTGAATTTTTTTTTTTTTTTTGTATATTTTATGGAACAATTTGAATATTACCTAAAATTTTCGAAGCAATTTGTGAATTTTAAATCCGCTTAAAAAATGTTTGAAAAATTAGGTCCCATATGGCTCAATGTATTTCATTTTTTCGACCCGGGTTCAATCCAAAACTAATTGGGTAATATTATTCATTTATATTCCCATAGGTTCTACAGACCGTCTGAACAATATACTAAAATTTCATTTTGATTAAGTCATTTTTACGGCAGTTATCGTGCTAAGACAGACAGACTGACAGACAGACAGACAGAATGAACAAAGTCATAAACACTTTTCAACTTTGTTGTAAAGCGTCAAAAAATTATAATGGGGAATGTAGATGGTCTAAAGGCACGATGTACGCAATTGAAAGTGAATCAAACTGCTGCTTATTTTGCGAAATTAAACGGTTAATAATTTGCATTTAACTTCTTGAATATATTTTTTTTTGCATCGGCAAAGATATTTCTTGAATTTAACTAAGCATTTATAACACTTACTATCTAAGGTCTCTCTCTATATATACAGTATTGTGGCAATTAATTGAGAAATGTCATTTTTTTCGTTTTATCACACGTAAGCTTAGGGGGCCAACGGCCGTACCGTGCTGAAAACACCGGTTCTCGTTAGATCACCGAAGTGAAGCAGCATCGGGCGCGGTTAGTACTTGGTGGGTGACCACCTCGGAACGCCGCGTGCTGTTGGCCATCTCGGGTGCGTTATCCCCGTGGTTTTGCGCGCTAGATTTGCACGCTGCCACAAATGCCGCCGTGTTCATGCGGAGTACGATCACGTTAAACATGTGGGTCCGTAAGTCCTTCCGAGAGGTTGGTGGTAGGGGAAGGAGGGTACGGTCCCTGTGGATGCCACCCCCACTGGGTTCCGGTCTAAATTGGGTGGCACTTCCCGGCCGTCCATACAGTTACCTTACACCTTTCTGGTAGGTCGGACGGTCTGGGTCTCAACAACAACAACACGTAAGCTTAGGAAGAAGCACTCCAAATTAGCTCAGAGTTCAAATTGCAGTTAATATCAAAGTAGCAGGTGTTCGTATGCACCTGGTAAGTAACAGGTGTTCAAATTCCTCCGCCAGATGGCAGGTCTTCCGCAGTGGTAGTTTCTCAGTTGTTGCGGGGCTCATTAGCGTCATGGATATCAGCGCGGAAACACGTGCTAAAGTGATTGCGCTTAGAGAACACACTTCTAAGACGTTCGAGGAAATAGGTAAAATATGTGGAGTGAGTACAGCAAGTGTCGGGAGGATCTGGAAGCGGTTTCAGGAAACAGGAAATGCTGGAACCAACCGCTCTGGAAGATGCGGCCGAAAAAGATCAACTTCAACTCGTGACGACGAAACTTTACATCGAATGAGTGTTAAAAATCCTCGATTAACCAGTTTTGACCTGTCTAAGTCCATGGTGGCAGCTGGTGTTGATATTGCACCTTCAACAGTGTGATACAGGCTGTTAGAACGCGGACGGAGAGCACGTCGACCGTACAAGAAGCAGCTTCTGACGCTTCGCATGAAGAAAAAAGGTTGGAATGGGCACGGAAATACAAAACATGGACTGGGAGAAAGTTCTCTTTTCTGACGAAACACATTTTGTGGTTCAGGGATTAAGATCTATGTTCGTGAGAAGGAGCCAAGGAGAACCTCTCAATCAGCACCACATCAATCAAGCACCCAAGCATCCGTCCAAAAAGATGTATTGGGGTTGTTTCAGCGTATTGGGGACAGAATATCTTGTTCCCGTAGAGGGAATGATGAACAGTGCCAGTTTCGAAGTCATATTGACCCGAAAAGTGCTTCCAACCATGGCTAAACTGTTGTTGTTGTTGTTGTTGAGACCCAGACCGTCCGACCTACCAGAAAGGTGTAAGGTAACTGTATGGACGGCCGGGAAGTGCCACCCAATTTAGACCGGAACCCAGTGGCGGAGGCATCCACAGGGACCGTACCCTCCTTCCCCTACCACCAACCTCTCGGAAGGACTTACGGACCCACATGTTTAACGTGATCGTACTCCGCATGAACACGGCGGCATTTGTGGCAGCGTGCAAATCTAGCGCGCAAACCACGGGGATACCGCACCCGAGATGGCCAACAGCACGCGGCGTTCCGAGGTGGTCACCCACCAAGTACTAACCGCGCCCGATGCTGCTTCACTTCGGTGATCTAACGAGAACAGGTGTTTCCAGCACGGTACGGCCGTTGGCCCCCATGGCTAAACTGTGGCCGAACGGAGATTGCGTTTTCCAACAAGACAGCGCGCCATGTCACACTTCGAAACGAATCAAAAATTTCTGCTCAAAAAAAAATATTACCGTACTGGATTGGCCCGGGAATTCACCAGACTTGAATCCCATAGAAAATTTGTGGACTATTGTCAAAAAACGGCTTCACAAATTTGACTGTACGACGATGGACAAGCTAATTTCGGCCGTTATTGACATATGGTTCAGAGACGTTGAAATTAAAACTACATGTGCTAGTCTAGTACATTCCATGCCGAAACGTGTCTGTGATGTTATAAAGTCTCGGGGAGGTCATATCACTTATTAGTTTTAAATGTATCCATAGAAAACTTGAATAAAACTGAATTTTATAAAAAAAACTGCATTTCTCAATTAATTGCCACAATACTGTATAGGCTTCTTCGATAAGTGAAGGGACAGTAGCACTGATGTATCGCAGCTCTGTTAAGCTTACAGATAAAAATGGGCAATGAAAGTATGATTGCCTCTGTTGAGAATGTACCTCGATTTTTAAGATTTTCTGAAAGATTATTTTTAGTTATTCTACTTCATATAATGTTTTAGAGGTTTTATTTTCTATAGTAAAGTCCCCATTATCCAAGCTAATGCGAACCGAGAACAGCTCGAATACGGTAAAACTCTGTTAATACGGAAAAGTTTCATATACAACACAGTGCAATTTAGCGTTAACTTGCAGTATTGCTTCTCTCCCCCCCCCCCCCTTTAGAATCTTACTCGTGGCATTAAGTAAATATGTACCGTAAGAAAAATAATATGTTCAATAAATACATATGCAATTATGCGCTTATTTATTTAGTTGCATCCTGTACATACTCTAGCATAATCTCATCCTACTGTTCGATGTATCGCAGTACACGCTTAAGGGTGAGCGTCAGTAAATCTTTTGCCTTATCCGCGCTTTGTTAACTTTCGCGGCACATGTTTTTCGCCGAAATTCTGCTCAAACAGTTGCGAAATATTTTCTGAGAAATAAATGCAATGCTTAGATTATATTAAAACTAAATGTAATACCCAATAAAACATAGAATATATTTTTTATTTTAATTCAAAATATTTTTAGTGCTGCCATCTGTTGTCGTCATTTAATTCATACCGACTATTTTTATTTTTTAATGAACATTTTTAAATGCCAATGCCTTCTAATACGCTATTAAATACAACATAGCATATATAATAATGCCACAATCACGGAAAAGTAATTGAACTTGGACTTGAAGACAGAGGAACTTGAAGACAAAGCTGCAGTCCTCAGTGATGTACATTCAGATCCCCTTATCAAATTTATAGAATGAGAAATGACCTTTCCGTGATTGTGGCATTATTATATATCATCTGTTGTTGTATTTAGTACTGTATTAGAAAGAATAGATATATAAAAATGTTCATTAAAATTAAAAATAATCTGTATGAATTAAATTACGACAACAGATGGCAGCACCAAAAATATTTTGGATTAAAATAAAAAATATATTCTATGTTTTATTGGGTATTAAATTCAGTTTTAATATAATCTAAGCATTGCATTTTATCTCTCAGAAAATATTTCGCAACTGTTTGAGCAGAATTTCGACGAAAAATGTGTGCCGTGGAAGTTAACAAAGCGCGAATAGGGCAGAAGATTTACTGACGCTCACCCTTAATCGCAATCCGTATGCGAAATTCTTGAGCCTTCTTGGAAACACATCACACTTGTCTTCACTCCTATGTGCCCTCGCTCACTACATGTGCAATCATTCCATCTCTTGTTTCTCAACGCATATACCAACGCATTCTAAATAGGTTCTGTAACTGGGAGAATTTTCTACTGGTTCTGTGAACGGAAGATTATCTTCATCCTTGGTTCCAACTGAAAAAAAAATTCCTGAACCTCACGAAGGTGGGTGTTTTAACTTCATCCGAAAAAGTTATGAGTCAGAGAAGAAACAGCTAATTCAGCTAAAACTGACCCTCGGATAATCTGGACTCTACTGTAGTCGGTTACATTGTTGTTGTTATTTATCCCACTTGTCTGGAACAAGGCTAGATCAAGCACAGAAATACATGGCAAAGGGAGAGAGAATGCAGCTTTTGTCGGTTTAAAGACGCCAGGCACAGCGTGGTAGAAGTCTGACTTTATCGAATACCAACCAATTTAGACTGGAACCCAGTAGGGATGGCACCAAGGCTCGGTACCGTGCTTCCCCCATCCGTCACCCCGCGGAAGAACTTTCGAATTCAAGCAACTTATTATCGTCTTTTTGTTGGGTAAATAAAATAAATCTACTGCCATTGACCATCCATTCGACCAACTCCCCCCTTTTCCCAAGATCCGATCTACGCTTTTTAATAAAATATATAGTTATGTAACTACTAGATTGATGATATTTCATAGTCATCAATATATGTTATATGTATGTGGGATTTTTTACGCAATTAGATATTTTTGAATTACATATTTATATTACATGTAGAAAGTATTATCAATGTTTAAGGTAATGGACACTATATTTTTAAAAATCCGATGATTAGATATTTATTCATATATGTATTAAAACACTTGAAATGTAATTTTTATATTTATTACACTTTTCACGATATATTTCAGCTTTTATTATAAATAATATATGTATTATAATATTTTAATGATAGCCCTATGCATGTATGAGTAGAATCATTTAATTTCATTCTTCTAAAATTTTATTACGAATGATCTTATCTCCTTTTCGAATGATAAACACGAACTTTCTAAAATTTATACACGTATCTCTATGTCCCCTATTCTTGACTTGTAAGTCAGTGACGTCGCGCTTCAAGTTGCTCTCCCGGTCGAAAAGCAATCCCCTTTCTCTGACCTACCTTATGTTTAAAGTACCTTGTTTCGAATCTACAGATTTAAAATGACCATACTCCACGTAGACACGAAGATAGTTTTACGGCAGCGCCTGGAATCGAACTCGCGTCCTTGAAGTGCTAGCTAAGTGCCTTATAACAGCTGGACTATCCCTGCCCGATTTAAACATTTTATTTGATACGTGACGGAACAGTAATGGTGGACATGAGGGAAATTTTTGTTAGACTTGTAGCGAGAGTTGCCAGGCCCGAACTTGGAACCTCGTGCTTACAAGACCGATATTATACGTTTAGAGCAAAAGCTAGCTTCCACTCCGAACTTATAATTCGGGTACACATCTTTGATCCGATGTCCTTGGCAGGAGCAGAGTCGGCTTGCTGCCACAGACTTATACGCAAAGATTGGTGGAAGAAGCGTGCGTAGAAAAGGTGGTTCTTTGATGGAAGTATAAGATGGTGTCGTCAATAAGTTGCAACGTAGTCTTGCGTAAACTGTAAGATTATGAATCGAAATTTGAATTGTTCATTTGTTGATCAATGTCTCGCATCGTAAATAAAAATGCATTTAATCTTTTGCACATAGAACAAACAGGCATATAGAAATTTAGTTTTAAGGCTGATGAAAATTCAGTTTTGAGACAGATAGAAATATAGTTTTATATAATCGTATTATATTTAATACAGATTTTCCAGTTAAATTACTCTCTTCTTATACAGGATATAAAGAACCTTCTACCATGGCCGTATCAGACAAACTGTACTGATTATATTGAGACATGGCAAACCAGAGGAAGAAATGGTCCATTGTCTTCAGAGGTAATATTTGAATTTATTGATGTTTTTCAGTTCCGCTCTTATATTACAAACATATTGAAGAAACTTTTTACTTTCTCATACTATTGTATAAATTATATTGTTTCCCTCAAAATTTTCGAATTTCAGATTTTGAAGGAAAAACACCATTTTTAGCCCTACTGAACCAATTTTTCAAACACTTTTGAACAGATGCTTGTGTATGCGAGTTGTGGATACGATAACTCAAGATTAACCTAGAATTAGGTAAATTTTTTATTATTTTCAGGATTAGAATCAGAATTGTTCGAAGTTTAAAATTTGCACACCATTATTTGCTACGGAGAAAATAATGTAATTATCGGGAAAATTAGGACAGTATAATTAATCTTTGCTGCAAAATGATAGTTTGAACTTGGCTATAGTTGTAAAGGGTAAAAAGGATACCAAAAGTGGTGACACGTCAAAATTTCAAATCACTAAATCAACTATAAGTAAATGACACATCTTAAAACCAGATCCAAAGGTCACTTTATTAAACAATCATCCTACAGACGTACATCAAATGCAGCCAAAGCGCTTTCGAACATTCTCATGTTCATCTTCAGTGGCGATATAATTAACAAGAAAAATCAATCATGCATAAAGCATTGATTATGAAACACATTCCAACTTCAATGCAATTTTATTTAAACATCTCTAAAATACGATACATTCCTCGGTAACATTTTTAAAATTATCACAATATTACATTGATTTATTATATTTGAAAACTTAAAACTTCATCAAAAAAAAAAATGAACTTCATTCAAATGGCGACTTTGAAATATAAATTGCCTGGTTTAAACATCCCTAAAATGCGATACATTCTTCGGTAATATTTTTAAAATTATCATAATGCTACAATAATTTATTATATTTGAAAGCTTATCGAAAACAAATGAACTTTTTCAAATGACGTCATCGAAATATAAATCGGCTGGCTCTTTAAATAAAAGCAGCATTTCATTCATAAACATTTTTCCATTCATTTCACTCATCACAATACTATAATATTTAATTTTATTTAAAACTTAAAATCATGGAGGTACAAGTAATTTAACTCTATGCTCAAAACTTCATCAAAACATCGTTTGCTTGTCTGTAAAATCAATGAATGTTTCATTCATATCAGCTATATTGCAGACTTCATGAGCTAAATGATTTTGCTTTAAAGAAATGCAGCAATTTTTATACAACTCATTCTACATCTTTTGGCATTTACATCCTCCATAAGTGAAAAGTAGGCTTCGTTGTAGAAATACTCAAAGTTGGATGATCATTTAAACTCAACTATATTGTAATTGCGGTGTTTCAGGATGTAGATGCACAGAATTTAAGCAAAAATAAAGCGGTTTTAGGACGGATACAACACTAAATATGAATTAAAAAAACTTTAAAAATCACGATTTTGACACAAAATGGATGTCATATTTTATTTTGAAGGGGGTCACGTGATCTCTTCATATAAAGGATGTAATTATTATTTTAATTTTTATTTAAAAAACTACTAAATATATTTTGCTGATTTTTTTTTTATATATTTTATGGGATAATTTGAATATCTCCTTAAACTTTCGAAGCAATTTGTGAATTTTAAATCCGCTTAAAAATGTTTGAAAAATTAGGTCCCATAGGGCTCCATGTATTTCATTTTTTCAACCCGGGTTCAATCCAAAACTAATTGGGTGATATCATTCATTTATTTTCCCATTCTGAACAACATACTAAAATTTCATTTTGATAAAGTCATTTTTACGGCAGTTATCGTGCTAACGGACAGACAGACAGAAACAAAGTCATAAACACTTTTCAACTATGTTGTAAAGTGTTAAAAACAGATGCCAACATGCTTAAATACAATCCACTGCCGTTAAGTGAAATTTGCATATCTTGAAAATTGTCTGCCGTTCAAATTGGTGAATTATAAAACAGATATAAATTATAAAATATATACAAAGCTTAAAGATAAATATCATAAAAAACAGTTTAAAGGCATTAAATATTTTAGAACAGTATTATAAATTAAGGAAATTATGTAAAGTTTTAACTTGCACGGAATCGAGAACGAGTCGCCAAGCATAACTTAAGAGCTTGTGGTGGAAAGGAGCGTCGCCGGTCCCAAGTCAGGACCGAACTCGGGACCTCGTGCTTACAAGACCGACATTATAATCATAGAGCAAAAGCTAGTTTCGGCTCCTTTCTTATAATTCGGGTATAGGTACCAAGCATCTTTGATCAGATGTCTTTACTGCCGCACACTCCCTCACCTGATGAGAAGGCCCGGTCTAATTTCGGTGAGGAGGGGGTCCGCTTAGAAAACCCCCGCGTGTACCCCGGAAATGCAGTTGAGGAGCTGAAGGCTGGGAGGCGCGGCCTCGGGCGTGACGTCAGTCATGGTCAACCAGGAAGGGAGTGGCAAGGCCTCTGACTCCGTGTGGTGCTGCCATCTCGTGTTGAGAGATGAGATCGTTGGCGTGAGAAGGTTGCGTGTTTCAAACGTCCAGTCATCATTGTGGCGGTTGAACGTCGCCTGTCCCGAGCCAGGACCGAACTCGGGAACTCTTGCTTACAAGACCATATTAATATAATTAATATGGTCTTGTAAGCAACATTATATCATAGAGCAAATTATAAGCATAGAGCAAAAGCTAGCTTCGGCTCCGTTCTTATAATTCGGGTATAGGTTCCAAGAATCTTTGATCAAATGTCTTTGCTGCCGCAAGCTGAACAGGGTCAAAATTACAAATAGAAGAACGATATAGATAAATGAAAAGGGATTTGTAAAGTAAGATAGAACGAGGGTTATTACAGCTAAACAAAAGAAATTGATTTTCAAAAAGGGGGCGAAAATTATCTTTATTCACTAATTGAGCAAGGGCAGTCGTTTGCTTACCATTTTTTAACACTTTACAACAAAGTTGAAAAGTGTTTATGACTTCATTCATTCTGTCTGTCCGTCCCTTCTTCAAGATTGTTGAGACCCCCCCCGCCCCCTCTTGTTCGATCTCATCCGACTATTAATGTATTCCCCAATGTTTTTCTTCTTCTGTTCCAGATGTGCGTCGAAGAGTGCATCCTCAACCAGACCATGGACAACTGCCAGTGCGTCTTAACTAGCAACCTCTATCCTCACAATTCAAAATTCTGTGGCGAAGGTACACGACTGTTAAATAACCTACCTTAATTGTTACGCGTTTCTAATGCTATCTATATATTATTTTTTTTAATTTGATGTGGGCAGTATATGACTTTCTCTGCATAATGCAATGAATATATTTCTTTCACAGTGAAAAATGATGTATGAGATCCGTGGCGCCATGTTTTCAACGTTGAATTGTACAGTGGACGCTTTTTGGGATGACAATATGTAAAACTCTTTCGAAGCACCCGATGAATTTATATTTGGCACAACCCTAACTTGATAATTATTAATAGTGATAGCATTCATATTAAACAACGTAGTTCATATGTTATAATATTTTAATAATTAATTCATCAATTTATCGTCATTTTTGCAATTTTGGAGATATTTTCGTCAATTTGACTCCATTGAATAAACAAAGTCCCCAATTTGGCGATATTTAACCAAATCAGTGCCAAGTGTGCCAAATTTATCGCCAAGCATTACAGACAGACGGAGATACGAGCTTTTCTTATATATGAACTAGCAGCATACCCGTTCTTCGTACGGAGAATATAATATAAAGAAACTTAAAATTCACAATCATGTGCAAATTCCTATAATTCCTAAATGACATTTTTAATCAAAATATTCTGTTAAAATATTTAATGTAATGCTCCTAAAAAGAAGTTTAAGAATCTCTGTTCTCGCTATACAAAATTATCTTCACGGGCAGATCTGAAGAATAAAACATCCTGGCTTCTTTTGTAAGCAAATTTACAAAAAATATGCAATTGATTCAATATTTTCAAAATAAAAGCGTTAAAATTGTATGGGACCCGTACTACTTATATAGGCGAATATTTAAAGATATAACCTGTATTAGTAGATTACACGTATAAATTGAAAATTTCAATAAAACCGTAATCTTTAAACCTGAAGGAAGTAATTGATTCCATTATATGCCAAAATGAAAGTACTAAAATTATATGGGAAGATATGCCCGTACTACTTATAATGTCGTAGATTAGAAGATATGTTCGAGTGTTAGTAGAAGATTGTGAGTATTACAACATGAGTCTTAAAAATCATTGCCAAAATAAAACAGATTGATTAATAAATTAAGTCATGCTATTTAGCCTTTGCTATTTGAGTTTGCTATTTAGTCTTTGCCAAAATAAAATAGATGACGTTTTAAATTGAAAATATCAATAATCCCCGTAATCTTCATACAGGAAGGTCGTACTTGATTCCAATATATGCCAAAATATATGCCAATATACCTGTACTACTTCTATTCTCGTAGATTAGAAGATATACACGTGTATTCGTAGAAGATTTCTCTTACAACGTACAATATATGAGTTTCAATGTTTTCTGTACAATATATGAGTTTCAATGTTTCATGTTTTCAAACAAATCATGATTTCAAGTGACTATTTAACGCGTGAATTTGCCACCAAACTCAGATACAATTTTAATTCTTTTTCACGTTTTAAACAAACGGTTTTCAACCTTTTCGTTTGGAGTTTGGAGGAACTAGGGAGTTTGAGAATAGAACTCCTAGGAAAAAGTTTCGTTTTCAATTAATATCTCGACAACTCCAGGTCTTAGAAATTCGAAACTTAGACTAAATTTAAGGGGGGCTATTTCAAGGCTACTCACAAAATTTCATTAAATTCGGTTCAGCCGTTCTCCCGTGATGACGAGACAAACGAAAGTTTCGTTTTTCACTAATATCTCGAGAACCACTGGTCCTAGAAACATGGACTAAATTTTAAGTGGGACTATTTCAAGGCTACCTACAAAATTTCATTAAATTCGGTTCAGCCGTTCTCGGGTGATGACGGAACAAACAGACAGACAGACAGACATATTTTCAATTTTATTTATATAGATTACTAGCAGCATATCCGTTCTTCGTACGGAGTATATAATATAAAGAAACTTATCATTCGCAATCATGTGCAAATTCTGTTAAAATATTAAATTTATTGCTCCTAAAGAGAAGTTTAAGAATATCTGTTCTCACTATTCAAAATTATTTTCACGGACAGATCTGAAGAATAAAACACCCTGGCCCATATTGTAAGCAAATTTACAAAAAAAAAGGGATTGAATCAATATATGCAACCCCGTACTACTTATATTGTCGCAGATTAGAAAATATGCCAGTGTGTTAGTAGAAGATTACTCGTAATACAATATGAATCTCAAAATTATTTGCCAAAATAAAAGAGATGACGTAATAAATTGAAAATATCAATAATCCCCGTACTCTTTATACCAGAAGGTCGTAATTGATTCCAATATACACCAATATATATCAAAACATATGTCAATATACTCGTACAACGTACAATATATGAGTTTAAACAATTTTTGTCATAATAAAACAATTACACAATAATTTGAAAATATCAATAATCCCTGAATCAATAATCCCCCAAAATATCAATAATAATAACGTTTAAACCTGAAGACCGTAATTGATATTATCCAGTCAAAAATGCTATAAGAAAAATCAAATCCTTCTTTTCTAAAATATATTTTATATCCATTTATTTATTATTCAAATCGAAAAAATAATAATTAAAATTAACAGACAGATTTAATTTAATTGCGTTTCCGAGAAACGTGATATAAGATAGAATCTTCCTCATAAACTGCGAAATTCAATAACCAGTTTGATTGCTTTATTCTTTTCATTGTTCAGTAAAAGCTTGTGAAAAATAAACCATGGAGATAGATTTCCCATTTAAATCATGTTTCAAATAATTCATGTTTTTAGAAAGTTACTAATTAGCGCAAAAAATCTCCCATCAAACTCAGAGATGAAGTTTTAATTCACTTTCAAACGACGTTCAAGCTTTTCGTTTGGATAAACCACGGAGTTAGAGAGTAGAACTCCTAGGAAAAAGTTTCGTTTTTCATTAATATCTCAACAACCCCTGGTCTTAGATACTCGAAACTTGAGCTAAATTTATGGGGGGCTATTTTAAGGCTATCCACAAAATTTCTTCAAATTCGATTCAGCCATTCTTCCGTGATGATGAGACAAACGAAAATTTCGTTTTTTACTAATATCTCGAGAACCACTGATTGTAGAAACTCTAAACATGGACTGAATTTTAAGTGTGACTATTTTCAGGCTATCTGCAAAATTTCATCAAATTCGGTTCAGCCGTTCTCCCGTGATGACTGGACAAACAGATAGACAGATTTTCAATATTATTTACCTGTTCTTCGTACGGAGGATATAATATAAAAAACTTATAATTCGCAATCATGTGCAAATTCTGTTAAAATATTAAATTTATTGCTCCTAAAGAGAAGTTTAAGAATATCTGTTCTCACAATTGCAAAATTATCTTCACGGGCAGATCTGAAGAATAAAACATCCTGGCCCCTTTTGTAAGCAAATTTACAAAAAATATGGAATTAAATCAATATATTCAACCCCGTACTACTTATATTGTCGCAGATTAGAAAATATGCCAGTGCGTTAGTAGAAGATTACCCGTATTACAATATGAGTCTCAAAAATATTTGCCAAAATAAAAGAGATGACGTAATAAATTGAAAATATCAATAATCCCCGTACTCTTTATACCAGAAGGTCGTAATTGATTCCAATATATGCCAATATATATCAAAACATATGCCAATATACCTGTACTACTTATATTCTCGCAGATTAGAAGATATACCCGTGAATTTGTAAAAGATTACTCGTACAACGTATAATATATGAGTTTAAACAATTTTTGTCATAATTAAACAATTGCATAATAACTTGAAAATCCCCGAAAATATCAATAAAAATAACGTTTAAACCTGAAGACCGCAATTGATATTATTCAATCAAAAATGCTATAAGAAAAATCAAATCGTTCTTTTCTAAAATATATTTCTATATCCATTTATTTATTATTCAAATTGAAAAAATGATAATTAAAATTAACAGACAGATTTAATTTAATTGTGTTTCTGAGCAACATGATTTAAGATAGAATCTTCCTCATAAACTGCGAAATTAAATAACCATTTTGATTTCTTTATACTTTTCATTGTTCAGTAAAAGCCTGTGAAATATAAACCAGAGATAGATTTCCCATTTAAATCATGCTTCAAACCATTCATGTTTTCAGAAAGTGACTAATTAGTGCAAAAAATCTCCCCGCAAACTCAGAGATACAGTTTTAAATCACTTTCAAACGATTTTCAAGCTTTTCGTTTGGATAAACCACGGAGTTAGAGAGTAGAACTCCTAGGAAAAAGTTTCGTTTTTCATTAATATCTCGATAACTCCTGGTCTTAGATACTCGAAACTTGGGCTAAATTTATGGGGGGCTATTTCAAGGCTATCCACAAAATTTCATCAAATTTGGTTCAGCCGTTCTCTCCTGATGATGAGACAAACGAAAGTGTCGTTTTTTACTAATATCTCGGGAACCACTGATAGTAGAAACTCCAAATATGGACTAAATTTTAAGTGGGACTATTTCCAGGCTACCCAAAATTTCATCAAATTCGGTTCAGCCGTTCTCCTGTGATGATGGGACAAACAGACAGACAGATTTTCAATTTTATAAGTATTTCAGTTTATTTCAATACGCTGCCACAACTGCCGCCGTGTTCATGCGGAGTACAATCACCTTAAACATGTGGGTCCGTATATCCTTCGAGAGGTTGGTGGTAGGAGAAGGAGAGTACGGTCCCTGTGGATGCCTCCACCACTGGGTCTAAATTGGGTGGCACTTCCCGCCCATATAAGTATCTAAAAATAGAGAGTAATTAAAAAAATAAGCACGTTCTATACACTGCGAAATGGCACTTAAAAGATCACGCAATATCACGTGATATTCGAAACAACACCTGATTGGTTAAAAATGTCACGTGACATAGCACGAAACGCCACCTGATTGGTTAAAAAATGTCACGTGACACTTTTGCATGTCATCATATGTTAGATCTTAGATAAGCTCTCATTTTAGTATTGCAGTTAGTGTGCATATCGTTCATTTCTAGTTTGGATGTCGGCTGGTGAAATCCTCATTCTGTAAGTTTATTTTCATGTTTTTGCTAACTATTCTTGTATATTCTGTGCTATGTGGTGAAGATATCCCCTAAAGATATAAAAATATACAAAATTTTCCTATGTATTTAATGATAGTGTGATTAAAAATTATGAATTTTAACTAAGTTTGGTACATATTTCCACTTTATGATTTCGAAGATGAATAAAATAATGTAGACAGTCTCCTACGTAGATAACAATTGCGCTTGGCACAAACCAATGTTGTACGATTCATTGAAAATTATAAGTTCTAACCCCTTCATGTCTTATCTTATGTAATCCATTTGCACATGGCACTCTATTTAGGTCACGTGATTAGTCTTATGACATGACCCGATAAGACATTTCAACCTTGGACGTTACGTGGATAGGTTCGGTTCGTTCATAGCTGCGACAAATTTATAGTATTTTAAGATCTTAGTGTTTTAAAAATAAATCTTCTACTGTGAATGTGGCACTTGGATGTTATTATCTGCAAATAATGTCTAAAATTCAAAGTATGCCATCACTCGAACAGTTAATTTCTAGTGGAAATAGCGTGAAGTTGTCGGTTCCTGTCCTAGATGAAACAAAATCTGTGGATATCGTCTCAGATGTGATTAATTCACCTTCATCAAAGTTTGTGGTGGATTGGTTAGACACCTATCTTATGTCTTCCATACCCCCAGCAGAAACAGCTACCACTGCCAATTCACAAGTCCTCACCGAGGTCGGAAACTCATCTAAAGATCTGCTTTCTTGTACTCTAACACACAGCGGAGTGTGGGCCAACGGCCGTACCGTGCTGAAAACACCGGTTCTCGTTAGATCACCGAAGTGAAGCAGCATCGGGCGCGGTTAGTACTTGGTGGGTGACCACCTCGGAACGCCGCGTGCTGTTGGCCATCTCGGGTGCGGTATCCCCGTGGTTTGCGCGCTAGATTTGCACGCTGCCACAAATGCCGCCGTGTTCATGCGGAGTACGATCACGTTAAACATGTGGGTCCGTAAGTCCTTCCGAGAGGTTGGTGGTAGGGGAAGGAGGGTACGGTCCCTGTGGATGCCTCCCCCACTGGGTTCCGGTCTAAATTGGGTGGCACTTCCCGGCCCTCCATACAGTTACCTTACACCTTTCTGGTAGGTCGGACGGTCTGGGTCTCAACAACAACAACACAGCGGAGTGTTAGCCCCCACTACAGAATCTGTTTCGACTGAATCTCCTTCTTCAGATTCCGTGGAAGATGCGCTCCGTCGTTGGCATTTAGGTTCTGGTGTCTATGTATATTTGAAACTTCGCCATGAGAAGCTAAAAGTGCATATATGGAGATATATCTCTAACTAACGAAATGAACTAGTGCCTACGCGTGAATGGGTTACATTGTCACCTGCTACTTGGAGTGAATTTTCACAAAAATTGTGGTCGTTCAGTAGTCTATATGCGGATACCTCTTTCGTCGGTCGCAATAAGTTGTTCTGTTCCAATGACAATGGAAAATTTCATTTACAGAAGATAATTCAATTATATGATTCAAAATTTTGTCTAACGCAGTGTCATATTACCTTAGATAAAAATCAAATAACATGCTTAATGAATTGTGTCAACAACATTAGTATGGAACTTCGAGAAAGTATATTTCTAGAGTGGCTTCCTGCTCAAATATTAAAAATAAAGGACACGATAACCTTTCTATTATCAGTTATTTGTGACAAAAATTCTGCATTCGAACGATTAATCTCTTGTATTCATGAGAGCATGATGTATCATATAAGAAAACTTTTCAAATGTGTAGGCTGTGTTGTTCAACTTGAAGATCAAAGTTACCACGAATGTCTTTACAGCACTCCATTAGAAATGTACGACAGAGTGGCTGAACAAGTACTTCTAAATCTTGACATTAATAACATAGCAAAGAAAGTAAGAAAAACTAGCAAGAAAAACTCCTAGGTCATCAAACATTCGCTAAGAAGCAAACAATTCGGTAAAATAGTAAAATTTTACGGATACACTCATGTCTGTGAAAATGCTCGATTCGTGTTCCTTAGCTTGTTAAATTCTAAACCTCTGTGTTAAAATTACATCCATCACTTTAAAAATGGTTAAATCGTATACAATGCACTATATGGTTAAAATCATGGATGAGATACACTATTTCACTCTTTACAGTTAAATGTTCCTTATTTTTATAACTCAATTAAAATTCATTAATATCCCAGCGTCAAAAAAAATAATGATTACACTGTGTATTCCGTAAACATTCGATTCTTCATATTGAAACCTATTATTGAATTAAAAAAAAAAAATCACTATTATAACACAGAGAATGATTGTCGTCCTTAAAATTCAACTCATTTTTATAACTCAATTAAAATTCATTCAATCATTAGTAACTTAGCGGGAAAAATTAATGATTGTCGCTAACATCATTTAAACTCTAACACTGAAAATTTGTCACAAAATTCACTCATTAGTGTCTTAGCGTTAAAAAAATTATTCAGCAACGTACTTAATATAATTAAATCGATCCATTCATACCGAAATTATCCAAGTACCCTAAAATTCATTAGTCCTCTATTCAATTAAAATTCACTCAATGGTATCTTAGCGGCATTTTTTTCTAATGTATAACATGTATGTATCATTTTTTTTAAAATAGAAAATCGAATATTTGTAGAAATGGATTGTACGATTTTCGAATATATTACAGGCTATTTTCTAAACTAGAATTGGCATACACTCATTTTTTTTTAATGTATAACATGCATGTACTATTTCTACATAGAAATGGATCTTGCTATTTTCTAATACATAACATTTTATGACTCTTTAAAGTAACCCAGTATACTCTTAAAAATAATATGGATTCCCTTTTTAGAAGACTTTGGTAAGAACATCCATGTCACACATTTGCTCCATACATATACAAGTCACATCTGTGCGCAACATTAGCTTGTGAAGCTTTCAGTACTTTACATTTTCTCATTTTAAAAATATCTCCCAAGTTTTACATTCACTGACAATTCAGTACACCTATTCATTTTAACTACGTTTTAAATATAGCAAAGTCTTGAATTTCCCATATATTTGAAAATAAATCAATACAACCATTTTTCATAGCTAAAAGCAGTCGAAACGGATTCTGAAACTTGGCATAAAAAAATCGCGTAGCACACACAATCATTCTGAAAAGTGTCGAGTCATGGTCAGTCAGTAGTATAACCTGCCATTAAAATCACACATGGTATGTGAAAATAGACAACAGTTAAAGTTTCGTGTTTCATAGCATTTTTGTGAATATCGTTAAAACATTCCTAGTAAAATTAAAAAAAAATTGTCGAAACGTGTTCAGTCAGCATTATAACCTATCCCTAAAATCTCGCATGCTTTTAAAACATGTCAGTTTTAACACAGACTCCCCTACTAATTCATTAAAAAAAATTAATTACCTTGGCTGGTTTACGCGCGCACACACCTCTTCTAAAAGGGTCAAATCCTGTCCCCGACTCGTGGTAAAATTTTTAACATCAAAAATGCGATATGCTAGTTCGCTATAGAAATCCCCCATTACTTCATTCAATGGCTTACCCCAAAAATCATTTTATTAAAATTAATAAAATTCAATAACACGCACACACCCCGTCCTTAAAATTCTGATGAACGACCAACGTAAAAAAAAATAATTATCTTCGTTCATTAGAACAAGTATGAGCGTGAAACTAAAAATATTAAGTCATCGTTCGTCTACCTAATTAAAAGTTTCATTAACACAAAAACCACATTCAGAAATTAATTCTATTAAAATTCAATAACACGCATGTATTTCATTCAAGCGCCAATAGATGGCGCTATCATCGTCGTCTAAAATTTCGTAAATGTCTTCAAGCACTTTCCAAACCATTCCATAAAAACAATAATTATCCACGTTCCAATCATTAAAAAATAATCCTCTTATTAAAATTCAATTATGACTATATTCCATTTTTTTTTTCATAATACATTTTATTCATTAAAAAAAAATTAATTAAAATCTTAATTCACTCTCACCATCCTCTCGTAGAAGTTCAGAAAATATTCTAAGTACCCAACTCCTTTCGCAGGGAAGACATCATTCATTCACCATCTACCTACAAGTCTCAAACTGTATACTGGTTAAGGCACTGTCCTACGGTGCGAATGGTCCCGAGTTCGAATCCAGCTCAGTCCAGAACCAATTCTTTCCTCTTAGCCAACACAGTTCTCCAACCTGTCAATAGAGGGCGCCACCACAATTTCCAAGATGGCCGCCAAGTTCTTCTTCAATCCCACTGTCTGTGTCAGTACATGACGTCATCCGATAATCTTATCGAATGACGTCATCCGATAAGATAAGCTTATCAGTGACGTCATCTGATAAGATAAGCTTATTGGATGACGTCACTGATAAGATCAGATAAGATAACGTGACGTCATCACATTGGAATGCAATCCGCAAATCCGCCTGCTGGTGTTCAACTCTCATTTCTCTTCTACTACGGGGTTACAATGGCGAAGTTCGCAATCACAGAGCTCGTCTAAAGGGGGCGTTTCCAAACCTAGAATCGCACTTTCATATTTAATTACACATAATATGAATCCCCCTTAAACATTAATTTTGTGTGCTGTTTATATAATTGGTTAGGACTTTTAAATTCCAAATTTATATAGGCTATTTAATGTCAGCCGAATGTTATTTGTGCTTTTTACCTTGAACATTTGTATTTTAGCATTTTGTATTTTTTGTATTTATTGGTGTCTGTACAGCCCTATCTGCCGCAGATATGAAGATGTCGCGTTTTAGAGGTATGTATGTAGCTTTAATTATTTCGAAATAATAAAATACAATAATATCTGGAATTAATATGGTAAGCAAAAAAAAAGAATCTTGTTTATTTCCAAGATTTGTCAATTTCTTTTAGCTTAGTTTTTGTAAGCAAAATTGATTTCATATGGATGAAATCGATATGGAAAGGTTAACATTTTGAACGCTGAAATACAGACTGGTCGAAACGACTCCTGCATGAAATTTTAAAATCATATAGATGTACAGAGAAATTGAAAAAATAGAATATTTTTCAGTTAGATGGTACTAATATACCCATAAAAGTACTGTTTTTAATACATCAAGCGATAATTACATACCTATTTTTATTACTTTCCCTACATACATAGTGTAATGTATAAAGTATTGTGTTCCTTATACATTTTTTTTCATTATACATAATTTTTTAGTTAGGTAGCACTGATATACCCATAAAAGTGCTGTTTTTAATACATCAGACAGTAATTACATGCCCCTTTTTATTACTTTACCTACATATATGTATACGGAAAGTATCCTTATAATTTTTTTTTCATATTTTTTAATTATACATATTTTTTTTTCGATTAAGTGGCACTAGAATACCTTTAAAAGTGTTGTTGTAAGTCAGACGATAATTACATACTCGAAGTATTGTGACGGAGTCAAAAATTCAAATTCGACTTTTCAAAAGGAAGTGAATGCCCTTTTTAAGTATTATTGAGCTCGAATCGAACGTGTTTTAAATTATGTCTGTGTGTGCTGAAAACTCAGGTCACTCGACTCACCCTAAGGTATGAGCAGCTGTTTGAGTGGCCTGTCTGTGTGTAATTCTAGCGTACGATATCTCAGGAACAAATAGAGCTCTTCGGAAAAAAATTGGTACGATTATTACAATAGGTGAATACTGGAACCCTATTGATTTTAAACGGGATTGAATTTTAAGAATGACCGCGCAATTTTAGAATAAAAATTTGATAAGATCATTTTAAAAATTAAAATCTTCAAATATGTTAAAAAAAAATAATCATTTCACACGTAATTTTTCATTACAAAACGAATGAAATAAATTTTCGAACTCTAGAATAACCCGTTCTCGAGGTATTGGACATTTCTTAAATAAATTTATCAAAAACATTATATAAAATTAAAAAAGAAGTATCTTTAAATATGTTGATATTTCATATGCAATAATATGGGACACATTTACTAGCATCATTCTCTTGGATTTAGCTCGTTCCATTGATGAAAGAAGTCATCTATTGATTAGAATTCAAACCACCGGTTAATACTATATAAAAAAAGTTCTCCCTGTCTCTTTACCTGTATGTAAACCTTGGTGACCAATTTAGCGTCAATTTGGTAACCCTGGCGGTGAACAGTGAAATATCGCCAAATTGGCGACTTTTGAAATTGCATCTGTCGCTTTAGGAGAATTAATATTCTTGATGTAGGGAAAGTCGTGTACTGCCCACATCCGTTTTTTTTTTATCTATGGAAGAACATGGCGTTTACACAGAGTTGAGTAGTTTTTACTTTCTCCTACTATAGAATAAAGTATAGAGGACGTACATTTTTCATAAAAATTTTCGATTTCGAGATTTTGATGCTGATATGTTCTAGGACCTCCTGAACACGTTTTGACTATTTTTAGAGTGATGTGTGCCTGTCTATATGTCTATGGTCGATTTCTTACGTACCCTATAGCTGCCACAAATATTATTGGATTTTCACGAAACATTTTATCTGGCTTTGTTAACGAAAAATCTAGAACTAGATAGAATTGTTTTTAAATACGAGAGAAAACTTCGAACACAAATAATAATGGATTTTCACGAAACATTTTATCTGGCTTTGTTAACGAAAAATCTAGAACTAGATAGAATTGTTTTAACTACGAGAGAAAACTTCGAACACAAATATTAATGGATTTTCACGAAACATTTTATCTGGCTTTGTTAACGAAAAATCTAGAACTAGATAGAATTGTTTTTAACTACGAGAGAAAACTTCGAACACAAATATTAATGGATTTTCACGAAACATTTTATCTGGCTTTGTTAACGAAAAATCTAGAACTAGATAGAATTGTTTTTAAATACGAGCGAAAACTTCGAAATGTTATATTTTCTTAACATGGCAGCAAAAGGACATAATTATGCGTAAAATGAGTTATTTGTGGTTTAATGTTTACGCAAGTTAACCATTTCAACCATTGTAGTGTTCGTCAATTGTTTTTGCATCATTTTCAACCATTTTTGTGTTCGTGACATTATTATCTCCATCGGTGGGGGCAGGGGAGTTGCCCCCCCCCCAGATGGGGCTAATTCGTTAGATTGCTTGATAACTTGGTAGATTGCAATGTATCCCCCCTTTGAGGGGGTACATTGTCAAACTTGGTCATGTTTCAAGCCCTGTAAAATGAAGGGTAACATATGCTATAATGATCAATTGGCCCAAAAGTTCCGATTTTTCAAAAAAATTTTGCAAAATTTGTAAAAGGTCACGAAGTGGATAACAATTGGCATGGTAAATTCGAGTTTGGTCACTCTTTAGTTAATTATTTTAAATTTCTCTAACTATTCTTATGTGAGTGCCAATGTCATTGAAGAAAGAGTTCCATCAACTCGATCTCTATTTCAGACCGTTTATTCTGAGTTAAAATGGTGAACCCGACTGTTCACGCTTCGTTTGACACAGATTCGGTTTTTCGAAAATTCGTTATTGACTTCGTAATTGTTGAGTTGTTATGAGTAATTTTTTTTAAACTCATCAATGACGCTCTGATAGGAATGGCTAGAGAAGTATTGCTCCAAAATAAAAATTATTATATTTCTAGGAAAACGCCATGTTCTTCGATTGATAAAAGAATATGTCTGTGATCGTATGACGGATTAAAGAAAGCAGACGATATTTATGGTATATTTTTGAGGGTATATGAGTGACACTTAACTAAAAAAAAAAATATCTACTATTTCAATTTCTCGTTATATAATATGATTTTAAAACTGGATATGCACGATTTTTCGATCATCCTGAATAATAATTTAAAATTATACATTTTCTGGGAAATTATCTGTACTGATTTGCCATGGTAACGACTAACATTTACATGGCATGTCAAAAGAATCGGTATTTTTAAAGCTTATTATAATAAAAGAATAATAGAATAAGTTTATAATAATAAAGGTTATAGTAATAAATATTTATAATAATAAAAATATGACTTTCTCTTGTTTGTTTTTTTATCTGTCTGTTTGTGTCGTCTGTAGCGGAAATTCTAAACATCGCACAGCCATGAAATTTAGCGTAGGGGCATCTCGGCTCCCGATAAAAAACGCCTATTTGAGATTCTTTTTTTCATTCAAATTAGTTTTTGTAGTTATTAAACGTTGAAGCTCCATTTTAAGCGATTTTCGCACAATTCGGTTCTTTAGCGATCGAAAATACTATCGCAGAGTTTCCACTTTAACACCATCATAAAGCTAAAAAAAATTCTCTTTTAACCAAACTTCGAAAGGAATCTGTATTATCGATAGACGAATTTTCGTGAATTTTAAAAAATATAGTACACTTTCCTAAAAAACAATTTCAAGGACTTTTAAGTACCATGAAATTATTTTTCAAGGACATAATTTCTTCCATATTGTGAAGTTGTATGCGTTTCTAGGAGGGAAAAATCATAGCAAACTAATATTATTGTTTAATGTTGAAGCCACTGAGGAATTTTTTGGAACAAGCACTGTTGTTTAGAAAATTTTCAGCGACAGCGTAACTGCTAGGGAAATTTCCAGAGAAAGATCTCAGAAAAAAAAACACAATGCTGTGAATCTGCAGAACACTTTCAACCCTGCCTTTTTCAAGCACTTTCAAGAACTTAAGGGTGAGCGTCAGTACATCTTTTGCCCTATCCGCGCTTTGTTAACTTTCGCGGCACACATTTTTCGCCGAAATTCTGCTCAAACAGTTGCGAAATATTTTCTGAAAGATAAAATGCAATGCTTAGATTATATTAAAACTAAATTTAATACCCAATAAAACATAGAATATATTTTTTATTTTAATCCGAAATATATTTGGTGCTGCCATCTGTTGTCGTAATTTAATTCGTACCGATTATTTTTATTTTTTAATGAACATTTTTAAATATCTATTTCTTCTAATACAGTACTAAATACAACAACAGATTATATATAATAATGCCACAATCACGGAAAGGTCATTTCTCATTCTATAAATTTGATAAGGGGATCTGGATATACATCACTTAGGACTGCAGTTTTGTCTTCAAGTTCCTTTGTCTTCAAGTCCAAGTTCAGTTACTTTTCCGTGATTGTGGCATTATTATATATGATATGTTGTATTTAATAGCGTATTAGAAGGCATTGACATTTAAAAATGTTCATTAAAAAATAAAAATAATCGGTATGAATTAAATTACGACAACAGATGGCAGCACCAAATATATTTCGGATTAAAATAAAAAATATATTCTATGTTTTATTGGGTATTAAATTTAGTTTCAATATAATCTAAGCATTGCATTTTATCTTTCAGAAAATATTTCGCAACTGTTTGAGCAGAATTTCTGCGAAAAATGTGTGCCGCGAAAGTTAACAAAGCGCGGATGGGGCAAAGATTTACTGACGCTCACCCTTAATAGCAGCTCCTTTGAATACTGCACATTGTTCCAATATAAAATTTAATTTTCTGCAGGCAGTTTGTTATATTCAATAATTACGATTAAAGTACTGTCTCAAAATTTTTAAAATGTGCTATAGCAGACGAACGGAACGCCATTTTCAAGCCTGGACGCGACAAGGCGTTTTTACTTTGTTCATATCATACGTGAACAAGGAAGGCCAGTAAAAATGTTGCTCACCAACCGATTCGTGACGTCACAAGATACCTTTCAGTCGTGGATCTTTCTGAAACATCTTTTTAGAATCGCAGAGTATTAGCGACTGGTTGCTACGGAAAATGAAATATTTGGAGATATGGGTATTTTAATTTATCACTCGAAATGTGCCCGACGTTATTTCTGGTTTTCGAGAATTCGCTAAGAGTTCCAATGCAATTTAAAATCAGAGATTTGCAACTCAAACCCCGAGCAACGTACATTATCTAGTATATCTATAAACCAGCTATTTATAACAAATATATTTTTTTTATAGGTTCTGACTTTTGTACAGATAAAGTGAATTTTACTCATTGTTACGTAAAGTGCAGTCCAGCATGCCAGTAAGTTGTTAGTTCTTAATATTTTTATGTACCACCTGCAAAGTAAAACAACTGTTATTCTTGAAAACTTAAGAGCGCATCTCTGAATTTCCTTTCAATTGGATAATTTAATTATTCTGTGCTTGAGGCAAAACTAACTTGACAATACTGTGAAAACTATGACTGCTTATTTACACAGTTTCATCATCATACGTCCATTATACGTAGTACATCCAGATGGTTGCCATGGTAACAGTTTGAATATCAATTTAGAATACATTTTTTCATTGAAATATATGCGAAATTATGGGGATAAATATCCATTGATGTGAAACATCTTAGCGGGGATCACGCTACCGATTTTGCGAAAGAAAATTCAAATTGGGGATTGCAAAAAAAAGGAAAAAAAAATGGCGAAAATGTAGGCGATAATGAATTTTGTCAATGTTGTCAAAATCAAAAATCGTGCTATACTAATCGTAATGTGCATTAACTACGATACATTTGTCTTTTCCAAAACAACGATGTTTGGAATTTGAGAATTTTATAAATCAAAACAATCCTTTTAAAATGGAACATGAAAATCAAATTTGGCGAATAAAAACTTTTATTTGGGGAAAGAAAATTTCATTTGGCAAATAGGTTAGCGAAAATAACCAAAAATCAAGAGCCACTTCTGCGTTCGGGCGCGAAGTAGAGTAAAATATAAATGCGACTCAGATGAAACAAAAGTGATATCCGAATTGTTACGAAATATTGTTAGGAATACTTAACAGAAAACAATTGCTGTAATTTGAAGGCATGGGTCACTTGACTTTGTCGATAAAATATGCGAAGAATTTAGCCAAATATATCCAACTTGACTACTTTTGGAGACTTGTGGAAATTTCTCGAAGTTTGTTGATCAGTTAATAATCTCACGAGTTACGTGCTTTTCTAGAACTTTTCACGAGAACGTCCTCTCATCGTTCAGGTGGGTCGTTGACGTGATATGCCTCAAAGTATCTACCGCCCTCAATAGAGAATCCAATATATATCGTATATTCTGGTTTTATTTTCCCTTTAAGCTGTATTGCAAAACAATCCTGGTAAAAAAAAAGTGTAAAGAAAAAATATATAATAATAATAAAAGCAGTTACTCCAGTCCGATAGTCGAAATTGTTTTGCGTGAATAAAATCTTCCTGTTTAGGTGCTTTGTCTGTCTTCTTTGGACTTTGTCAAAACTATTTAAAATATTAAAATATCGAAATTAGAACCACTATATATCAGAAATTAAGTCTATTTCTATCTAAAATCCACTTATATATCCTTGTAGGACTTACAAAGGGCTACAAATTGTTTCTAATAGTTCATAACTAGCACTTTTATTTTTCGAGATTTTCGTACTACAAACTGAAAAATGAAAAACTTTCAATCTTGAACTTGACGATTCTTTAAAAACTAAGAGCTTTGCCAAAAACAACGTATTGATATAGAAGCTGAATTTCCTACTGAACATTTTTGTTCTTTACTGTTTATATCCATCTTTTATAGAAGATATCTCGAGTGAATGTAAGCAAAATGGGACAAAACCTCACTCGCACAGAAACGTTTCAGTTGTTTTTTCAAAAAAATTTTCAAAATATTAAATAATTGAAATTATTTCTATATATTTATTAACTGTCTATATAATGCTTGTCATGGAGGCAATGCACTTAAAATATAGATTTGTTTTTTACTTTCAATAGGCTGCCAACAAACATTCGGACGCAAGTTCTAATCAAACAAATTTGCTTAAATAAGTTTTTACTTCAACATCATTGAGAGTATGCAAATTCGTTTAATCTGCTGTGTTTATTTTCCGATCTTCTTAATTTATATATTTTCACCATTTGACGGGATTTACAAATAGTAATATATCTTCGCTATAATGCTAGTTATAATCATTCTGAAAAAATTTTCACTTCTTCCAGTTCCCGCCATTTTGAATTCACGGTGCAGGAGGACTCCATAGAAGAGTCTCTTCAGGTAATATAATAATTTTGCTTTCAGCTTCTTACTATTAAAACCTATATACGTTATATACCTATGTATTTTCTCGTTGAATAATAATCTAACAGTATCTTGTGATATAAAATAAGAATCGCACTGTTCGGAGTTCACATAGAACGATGTCTAATGTTAAAAATATATTTTTGTATTAAGAACTGAAGCAGCAAAACTGAGCAGGATTTCCAGAGTGATAAACGGAAATTCGTTATAGTTCATTCGTATAACGGAAGTTCGTTCGTTAGCAAGGATTGATCCCGTACAAGTTGAAGTTTGTTAAGACAAAACAAATATATAATACATATTGACAGTTTTATTTGTATGAATAACACAAATCTTTGTGATTTTCGTTGTAGTAAATGATTGGAAATAGATGCTAGTTTTTTTCCCCTCATATATTTGTTTTTTTGGGGCCAGTTTATTATAACTTGAATCCAGGGGCGGCATTTCAGCATTCCTTTTGGAGGTGCGAGATTTGTATGTTTGAAAATCCACAACATGGAATAAATAAAATGTCTGTTAACGGGGGGGGGGATCGCAAAATTGAATCGATGTTGAGAAAAATAATTATTGTTAATATAATTTTTTTAAATATAAATATCTATATTTAAGATTATTGAAGTTTTAAACGCCGGTTCTTAGAGTTTGGTAGAAGAGAAAATTTTGTTACAATATCATCACAATCCAGTAGTATATCTTGTTCTATAGCTAAAACAGCTAAAGATGAAAGTCTTTCTTGTCCCATTGCACTGCGAAAGTAATTTTTTAGCCTCCTAAGACACTAAAAAAGACCTTTCACAACTGTCTGAGCTGATTGGCATAGTCAAAAACAATTTAACTAATAATGTTATGACAGGGAAAAACATTTTTTAAAAAGCGCTCTTTAAAATAATCCAGGCGACTTTTAAAATTGGGATGGTCTATGTTTTCCATTTTCACCATTGAATAAAACAGTCGCAATTCACACAGCAATTCCTCTTTCTGGAAGTCATATACTTTGCATATGGTTGAAACATTTTCTTTTTCGACATATGATCCGGATAATACTGAACTAAGGGCAAACAAAACAGATATATTGTTCTCATTAAATCTTGTCTCAATTTCATTAGATACTGAATTTATAATTTCATATTGAATATTGATTCTGTGATATGATTTAAACATCATCATGGGGATTTTTTCACCGCCTCCGAATTCGCTTGGAACTTTTTTACGCCTTTTCAGTAGGTCCGGTCCGGAATAAGTGTAGGTCCGGAATAAGAATTTTTTTCGCAAAGTCCTATCACAAAACTCCACACTAAATTGAGATATGCATCAGTACGAAAAGAACTAACAGTTTCAATAGTAGCTTTAGCCAAAGATTGCACAGCCTGAAAATTAAGATCAGATGACTGGAGGTGCTTTGAGAGAGTATTGCATTGATCAAAAACACTGTTCAATACAAACAAAATGAACAAAAATTCGAACGATGTCATGCATGTTAAAAGGGCTTCGGCTCTTTCACCATTGAGATAATCATTTTCAGATAATTCTTCCAGTGTTAAAATCACTTCTTCAAAATTATCAAGTAGTGCTTTTATGGAACTCTGGAATACCACCTCGTATCACTTAGTGATTGTAGAATTGAAGAGCCTCCAGAAAAAGTATTTGTTGATGAGCGAATCTTTTCGAAAATAGCATGTCTTTTATATGATGTTTCTATGAAAGAATATAATAATGCATTGAGCTGCTAAAATGCATTTCTAGCGGAAGGAATGGATAAATATGCGCTAACTACACATAAATTTAATCGGACACTTGAAATTTTCAAGTGAAAAGGATAACATCACCCCAATCTTTCGTAAAGAGAAGGATTCGTTCTAGCTGGAAGTGGGATCTTCACTATGAAGGTCGGCTCTTTAGAAGCTCCATAGTGTGAGAAAACTGACCAGTGGATAGTCGATAAAAAAGGGAGAAGCCGATAGACGACGGGGGAAAATTTGGGGGCGCGACCGCGCCCCCTATTTGCCGCCCCTGCTTGAACCATAATTGTGTTGTTGCATGATAGCGCTCACATCATTTCGACTTGTTCAACTTTCCATTTGAAGGACATCTCGAATTAGATAGTCGGACTCGACATTTGGTTTAACCGTATAGTCTTTGGTTTGTTATAGGTCGTAATTCTGTCAGCCGCTGTCGCCGCAGTGTGTTAATTTTCAAAATAAACCAAAACTATGGTAGCTAAAAACAAAGTGTAGTAACAACACGATTCTCAAAATTATCATTGCTTTTTAGAAAAATGAATTATAATGAACATACTGGAATCCTAAAAATTATCATCGTCTCTAAAGAGGTAGGAAGGTATAAACAATTTTCAATTTTTGAGTACCTATAGTTTTATTTTATCTGTTAGATTTTCCATTATTTATAAAAGGCTGGAAATGCTAAAATTTTTTTTTTCATATTTTTTAGATATCTGATGACAGTTTTAAGAATTTAAATTGGTGAGTTTTATCTTTTATCACTAGTAAGTAAAGAAAATCTGATGTGGGTAACACATGAATTTCCCTACACGCTTTTTAATAAATGAATTAGAAAAAGTGCAATAGAGAAAAAACGGTTCATGGCAGAGTTTTTAAATCAATGTCATTTGTTTCCAAATCAATTATGTATAAAACGATTGTTTATTTTATCTATCTAATGTATTAGTATCCGATAATTATTATTTTTTAAATCATGCCACTTAAAATTGGATGCTTTCCGAATCAATTGCATTCAAAATTAATCCTTTGATCGCATTCATAATTAATCTTTCGATCGGATTAAAAATCAATCCTTCGATCGGATTAAAACTCAATCTTTCGATAACATTAAAAACCAATCCTTCGACCGAATTAAAAAATCAATCTATTGATCGCATTTAAAATCAATCATTTGACCACATTTAAAATCAACCTTTTGACCACATTTAAAATCAACCTTTTGATCACATTTAAAATCAATCCTTTGATCACATTTAAAATCAATAGGGTTCCAGTATTCAGATAGTGATAAACGCACCACATTTTAGTCGATTATTTTGAAAATATCATGCCATCTCTCTGTGCGTATGACACACACACACATAGAGAGAGATACTCTAAAACGTTTATGAATCCGTCAAAAACTCGAATTTGAATTTTGATCCCACCACAACACTTTTCTTTCATTGTATATTAGGAAAGTTAATAAAGTAATGTATCAGAACATGATATTCTTCATACTTTAAAATATCCATAAAAGTTAGAGGAATAAACCTGAAACAACTCTAAATTTCTAGCGGAAAATTTATACTCGCTTGATATTTTCATTCTACCTTCATTACATAGAAAATATTGCGATGGGGTCGAAAATTCGAATTCAGGTTTTCGACAAATTTTCAAATTGAGCATATCCCAGAATCAAATCTAAAATGTTTGATGTTTGTCAAAATATAAACAATCCTCCATTTAAATAGCATGAGTGTACAGTATAGTTGTAGTGTGTGTATGAATGAATCTTTAGTTTTCCAGACCTTCGAACTTATTTCTGTATCCTGAGAATATACTGCCGAATCCAGGTAATAACAGTATCTGCTTCGGAGGCAAAACGTATCAGCCTTCTTGGCTCGTTTACTTTATACCTTTTTACTAAAAAATAATTTGATCTAGGTCATTGGTGCAATTATAACTTCTCCTCGGACTATACGATTGTACTAGTTCCCCAGAGTCCATATTTGAAAACAAAATACAGCACTATTACCCCCCTTCCCCTCCATTAAACCAATGACTTGCGCTGTTCGACATTCTAGCAAGACAGCAGCATAGTTCAAAATCACAAGAATCCGCTAGTATGGGGCGGTTCCAAAAATTTATAAAACATTAGTTTTGAAAAAATTTGGAAGTGTCTTCCAAATTTATTAGGAAAACCCTTTACTGGATCTTGTGATGTTGAACTTGGACTTTGCAGTTTCGTATATCCCGAGGTAAATTGTATAGAATTATGATGTCGACTAAGCAGCAAGAAATTGTCAGTTCCTATGGAAGTTGGCAAAATTGCGATTATAGCAAATTTTCTTGCTGTCAGCTATTCCATAAAGACGAGAGCTTAAGTGCGAAACCGGCCCATAGATACTGTTATCTGCAGTAAAAGTGTCATCCAAATAACATGCACGTAATTTTGCAAAACTTTCCAAGTGCTAAATGATATAAATTTCAGCCTTAAACCCTTTTCCCCTAACATAGAAAAGCTGAAGTGAACTCTAATGCTGTGAAATGTATATGCCCTGTCTATACACTGTTCTTAACAATTAATATTGATACTTTTATCCGTAATTAATTTTGTGATCGAATAATTTTATCTTCTTAAAAATTTTGTATTTCAGGAACAGAACAGCCATTTTGCTTTTACTCTTTAAAAGAACCCAGGTGAATATCTATCGTTACAGAGCCAAGTATGAGGTATGTCTAGCAGAATTTAATATTGCACCCAACTGGCCTGTAGGACGAAAAGTATCCTTGTTAACAGTAGAACGACGGAAGCGGTCATTTTCACCACTGCCGTCGTTCTAGGACAGGGGTCGGCAACCTGCGGCTCGCGAGCCACATGCGGCTCTTTTGATGTAAAGTTGCGGCTCTCCAGTTCCATACGAAAAAATTAATAATTTATTGTTAAAACCCTTAAAAAAATTAGAAAATATATTTTTAAGTACCTAATTTCTCAATAGCTTCTATTTTCATAATCGCTAATTACAAATCGTTACGCTTAATATGACCGTAATGAGATAAATTTGAACTATTGTTTTGTTCTTAGAGATGAGACTCCGTGACTATGTTTATCTTTCAGCCAATTGCATTCCATTTCCGTCTCACTCAAACAGCTACCGTCTAGAGTCTAGACTCTAGAGTTTAGACAATACGTCTAGACTCTAGACGTGTTGTCAGCCAGTCATCCTGGGATATCGCGGTCGACGTTACGTTGCATATGTGTTAATTTAATCGCTTGTGGGTTTTGCGTGTCTATTCACTTATTGTTTCAAGAAGAATACGATTTAGAAGCGAATTATCTTCTCAAAGGTATGTACGCTTATAATATAATAAAATCAGTAACATAATTGGATTACATATCTGGATACAGGATCGTGTTAACGAAGTAATAATGGTAAATAAATTGTTTGCCGTTTTAGATAGCTAAGTAAAATTTTAAAAAATCATTTTTTCAGCTCCGCCGCAAGCATGGCAAAAAAAAGAGAAGAACTGAAGAAGAAAACCGAGAATTCAATCAGGATTGGACATAGTCGTTTGCATTCATATGCAACACAGATGGCCTTCCGACTTGTCTCATTTACCACGAAAAACTCGCACACAATAAGAAGTCAAATTTGGAGAGACGCTTCACTACAAAACATACCCAGTTTGCTGGTAAATATCCAACCGGTGACGCACGAAAAAAAGCTGTTGAAGAGCTTAAAAAAAACAACAGTCAAGTTCCATGCTAAGTAACTGGGCGCAATCTTCCAATAATGTAAATCTGGCAAGCTTTGCAGTATCATTAGAAATTGCAAAAAGAGGAAAACCATTCACAGATGGTGAATACGTCAAAGATTGTTTTATACGTGCATCTGAAGAACTGTTTCGTGATTTTAAAAACAAAGCAGAAATCATGAAAAAAATCAAAGATTTGCCATTATCTGCTAAAACAGTACAAGATAAAACTGCTAAAATGTCTTCAAATGTAACACATATGCAAGTGGAAGACATTCAACTGGCTTCTGCCTTATCACTTGCTATAGATGAGTCTTGCGACATAAAAGACACGGCACAAGTTACCCTTTTCGTCAGGTATATGTCGTCCCAAGGTCTAAAAGAAGAACTGCTAGGATTGCTACCGCTTTTAGGGCAAACTCGTGGAGAAGATATAGCAAATGCTGTGCAAAAATGCCTGGAAGACAATGGAATCGATATAAATAAAATCGTTTCCATAGCAACTGATGTAGCCAGAAGTATGACAGGAATACACAGAGGGGTAACATCAATTCTTCAGAAAAGAATGAACCATGAAATTCTAATGTTTCACTGCATAATTCATCAAGAAGCGCTTTGTGCCCAAACATTTCCGGCCGAAATAGTTGAGGTCATGAACTTGGTAATTAAGATTATTAACAGCATCTTGGCAAAAGCACTCTACCATCGCCAGTTTAAAGATTTCCTTGAAGAAATAGATAGCCAGTTTTCTGACCTACTTCTGCACAATAAAGTGCGATGGTTTTCCAGAGGTAACGGATTGCAACGTTTTGCTTTGTGCTTGAGTGAAATAAAAGCATTCCTCAATGAAAAAAGTATTGACCATCCCGAATTGGAAGAAGACAAATGGCTGCAAAAATTCAACTTCATGGTAGACACCACAATAAAACTAAATGAACTAAATCTAAAACTGCTAGGAAATGGCAACCCAGCCTACGCCTTGCTTGAAGAAGTAGTTTGTTTCGAAAAAAAAATACTTCTTTTTGTTCAAGACATGGAGAGCGGTAAATTATTTCATTTTAAAAATCTGAAGCAATATCGCGATGAGACCAATGCAACTATTGACACGAATTACTTCAGCATAGCTTTAAAAAACATGAAGGATGGATTCGCTGAAAGATTCGAGCAATTCAGAAAAAACAAAAGTACTCTCTCGCGTTCATAGTAAATCCTCTCAACACAAATACAAATGAGATCAACATTGAGCCATTTGGAATTGATGCTGGATCGTTCCAAATGCAATTGCTAGATTTGAAAAGCAAAGATTTGTGGAGTGGCAAGTTCACAGAACTCAAGAGCAAGTTGGAAGAGTTGGAGATCCAGAAATGCATGCACATCGCGCAGCACAAGTGGGCAGCTCTAAAAGAAATTCCGCGAGTTGAGGCCCTCATATTCGGCGCATGAAATAGTCTTCCAGAATGCTACAGTGAGGTGAAGAAGTTGGCATATGGAGTGCTGACGATCTTCGGGTCGACATATTCGTGCGAGCAAGCGTTCTCTTGCATGAATATAATAAAATGTAAAGTTAGAAGTCAACTAACAAATAAAAACCTAGAGTCGTGCTTGAAACTTAAAGCAACAAGTTATAAGCCAGATTTAATTGTGTTTTTATATGAATAAATATTATTCCGTATTCAAAGCCGTTTATTTTAAATCAAAAATCAAATGTATATAAACAAATACTATAATATTGAAACGAAAATTTTTAGTGGCTCTTTAAAAACTGGGAAATTTTGTAAATTGTAACTTTTGGCTCTTTCGTTTCAATAGGTTGCCGACCCCTGTTCTAGGAAGATCGTTGATTTGTTCTCTTATTATAAAACCTGGAATGATTTTCAATAACTTTAAGAAAATAAGAAAAGTTATAAAATTTCAATGGGGATTAGCTGTTTCGGAGGAATCGTTTCTCAAATTAGTTATGCGGTCAAAATGACCGCTTCCGTCATTCTAGTGTTAAACTAATAATACATACTTCCGATCGGTGGTAACTTGGTAACTCTACTCTCAGATTGATCCACATAAGATTAATCACACACACATGCAAAAGAAAAAATCTGATGTGAACAGCACATGACTTTCCTTGCAGACTTATACTCTTTCTATTTATTTTAATTCTTCTTTCGTTCTTTTCGTTTAATTAATTTCGTTCTTTTTATTTTAATTCAATTTTCGTTCTCATTTGGTAACTGGACTTATTTTCAAAGATGGCGTAGATAAAATACGAAGACTACAATATCTCGAGAACGGCTAGTCCTAGTGTAATGGGGTTGGTCTTATTATTTTATTCGTTAAAAATTACGTATAAAACAAACAATTAATGGATATATTTGAGCATACGTAGTTTTTTATATTAGATTTTGACGATTTTGCGGGCGTTTTGCAAAAAAAGGCAGGTTATTGTTTTCCGAATCATACCAAAATCTAATCAGTACCAGAGTGACCCACAAGCGATTTATTTACCGAATTTTGTGAAATTCGGTTCATTAGTTTTTCAGCTAGAGTGGATACAGACTTTTGCGGGCCATTTCGCAAAAGAGGCGGGTTCTTTTATCCCGAATCATACTCAAAACTAATCAGCATCAGATTCGTCCACAAGTGACTTACCTACTAAATTTTATGAAATTCGGTCTATTAGTTTTTTAGTTAGAGTGGATACAAAATCTGCACAGACAGACGCACAGACGTCACGCTAAAAATAGTTTTTCCGTATTCTAAAGGTCTCGAAACGTGTAGATCCGTTGAAAACTCGAGTTGCGATTTTCGGCATGATTCCAATACTTTCCCTATACATTACCATGTATTGCAGGGAAAGTAAAAAAAACGCCACATAAGTGAATATTTTAGCATAAACTTTAAAAACTTCTAATCGTCAGCTGATATTACTTTAACAATGCCTCCGACCAGATTCCAACTCGGGTTCTGCGGTACAGGAACAGGCAAAAATCTAAAGATTTGATTCGTGTATTGTGATTCCATTTCACCCGCACAGACATCTATTAGAAGGGTTTCGTCGTCCAGAAAAGAGCACCAGGCGCAAAGCGCCTTTAATCTCCAATCTCTAGGTGTGGTTTATATCTTCATACTGTGACATTATTTCATTTGCCCATAGTTGGAGGTTCGAGGTTTTTGATTTACTATTTTTATTATTTGACCTAGCTCCTAGTGTGGCAGTTTGTTGCACATTTAGAGTTTGAGTAATTTTGGGGAGTTGATGCAGATCTAAGGATTTCCTAGCAATTTGGCAGTTAAAGGTTTAAGAACATTTTTTTTAGAAAACATTTATGGCAGTTTTTATTTAATTTCAACTATTTAAGGTGGGACTTACCTAATTCCGATTTTCAATATTAAGTACCGCGCGGGGTCTCTTACGTGATTTGGCCTTGAGATGATCATAGTCATGCAGATTGAATAGTAGTTCATTTGGAACAGATGGCAGATTTTTATAGAACTTAAGCGCTAGCTTTTTAATTTGGGCTCTAACAGTTTTTATTTTGAAGTCTTTCCTAATTACCGAGTTTCTTAAGTATCTAGGGGCTTACCTTATAATCCTTAGGGTTTTGTTTTGTTTTGTCTCTAGTAAGTCTATAGTAGTTTTACAGGTATATCCCCATACGGGTGCTGCATACAGCATTCCCGGGCGGATGACCGATTTATAAATTAGGAGTTTATTTTGATAACTTAGATTTCCGTTTCCTATCATTGGATATAAGGCTGCTGTGGCCATATACGCTTTTTTGATTAAGTTCGTTACGTGCTGTTTCCAGGTTAGGTGGGAATCTATTGTTACACCTAGATATTTAGTAGATTTTTCCGCTTTTAGGGCACGGTTGTTTATGTACAGAGGCGGCGAAGGTTTTCTAGAGAAATATATCCAATGACATTTATTGGGGTTCAATTTCATTCGCCATTTTTCCAGCCATGTTTGGAGTATGTCTAAGTGCTGTTGTAGCTGTCTGTGCATTACTGAGACGTAAGGGTGTTTTGCAAGTATCGCACTGTCGTCTGCATAGAGTGCCAGCTCTCTGTCTGGGGTCCTGAGGATGTCATTTAGATATATGTTAAAGAGTGTCAGGTCCAGGATGGATCCTTGCGGTACACTACTTTTTATGAGCTTGGGTGTAGACAAGTTATCTTTTACTCTAACTTGGAAGTGTCTGTTATTTAGGTATGATATTAAAAGTTTGACAAGTGCGTCAGGGACTTTTAGAGTGATCAATTTGTATGCTAATCCACAGTGCCACACTTTATCAAATACTTTTTGTATGTCAAGAAAAATCGCAGCTGTGGGTGTCTTACTATTAAGTCCAGAAGATATGTACTCTACCACTCTCAGCAATTGAAGAGTGGTGGAGTGTTTTGGCCGAAATACAAACTGCTCCGGAATGATAATATCATTCTCACTAAGGTGCGTGTTCAGTCTATTAAGAATTATTTTCTCTAATTTTACTAAGTGTCGGTAGTAAGCTGATTGGTCTATAGTTGGCTGGAATTGTGGCATCCTCACCAGGCTTATGGATCGCTATAATTATCGCTTCCTTCCATTCTTTGGGGAAATAATTTAGTTTTAGTATTTTGTTTATTAGGGTGGTCAAGTAAAATACTATATTTAGGGGTAGGTTTTTCACCGCGATATTCCTGATTTTGTCGCGCCCTGGGCTTTTACGGTTTTTAATGATATCAATTATCTCTTCCGGGGTGGCTGGGTTAATCTCATCCGTGACCGGGGAGTTCCTGAAGTTGTTTAGAGTTTGCCTAACCATTCTTAGGGTGTCCTGACACATTAGATCGTGGTTTGGTTCAAATTGCTTTTCGTAATGCCTAGCAAGCGCCTCTGCTTTTTCTTCGTCTGAGAACGCAATTTTAACGCCATCTATTAGTGGCGGGAGTTTAATTTGAGGTTTTCTGAGTCTTTTAGCGAATTGCCAGAGCGATACGTCTTCCGTGCTAAGGGATTCAATTAACTCTTTGTACAGTTGCTGTTTTTCTGTGACAATTTTATCCCCGACTTTCCACGTGAGTCTGTTCAGCTCCCTTTTGAGGGTAGGGTCTCTATTAGCCTGCCATGTCTTGCGCATTCTGTTCCTTTGCCTAACTAATTGTTTGACATGGGGCGAAAGTGTGGGCATTTTTGGTGACTCACGATGTGTTGTGAGAGAGGCAATAGCTCTCTTGATTTCTGTTGTGAGTGTGTATGTGGCAGAGTCAATATCCGCCGTGCTCATAATGTTGGGTACTGCCAAGTGCGGCTCAAAAAGTGCTCTTTTGAAAACGTTCCAGTTCACCCTCTCTTGTCCCAGAGAGGCTGGAAGGGGAGTGTTCAGATCGAATGTCACCAATACCGGTAGATGATCCGAGTCGAATTCATCCAGGGTATCGATAGTGTGAGCGTATTCTATGTTTCTCGTTAGAACAAAGTCTATGAATGAGCCGTTGGCACCTGAGAAGCAGGTTGGTCTCGACGGTGCAATGATGTTGGTGTTTGTTGTGTTCAGTAATCTGTGTATCTGTGTACCGCGTATGTTGCCTCTCCTGCTGCCCCACGCTCGGTGGTGTGCATTGAAGTCGCCCGCGAGTATTATATTTGGATATCGCGAGAAAAGCAGTTCCAGCTGCGGAGCTACATGTATACCACTCATGTTTTTGACATATATTGAGGTTAGGATAAATGGGTTTACATTATTTATTTTAATTTTTATGCTAGTATTTTCTATACCTTGAAGATTTATGTTGTTTATTTCCTCGTGGGGAATATTTCTTTTAATATATATTGCTGTTCCTCCATGGGGGTTTCTAGGAGTTGTATTTGAGCTAAGGTTGTCATAGCCAATATAGTTTGTTATATTTAGTTTTTTATTTTCTCTTAACTTTAGTTTCCTGAATTAGCAGGGCATCTACATCATTTTCCTTTACGTAGCTCCTAAGTTCATTTATTCTTGGAGATATGCCATTCGCATTCCAAAATATTATTTTAAAGCTTTCTTTTTGGGACCTAGCCATGGCGGGTTTGATTCTCACTGTTATTTTTAAAGTCCGCGATTAATTTAAAAGCCTCAAAGACCATTTGCATTGGATCGCTCTTTTTTTGTATTAGCTCTGCGAACTGCATCAACAGATGTTTTATTGCACCTAGGTCGAACATGGTGATAAACCCTCTGATGAGGTTGAGGATTTCATCCATCTTTTCATCATTTATTTTACCAGTATGTTCAGTCTCAGCTTCCATATCCTCAGCCTCAACCGCGGTTTGGTAATTTTTGTGAGTATCCTTTTGGACCTCAGTAGTTTTTTGCCTTTTTTCAACCGTTTTTTCTAACAGCTGGGTTTGCGCGAGCTCTTCTTCTCTAACTCGTTTAGTTTTGGCTTCACGCGTTCTGATTTCTTCTTTTGATTTAGCATATTTATTTACAATTTTAGCTTCTAGTTTCGCCTGTCTGGTTTTTCGGCTTCCTTTCTCTTTATAATGGCTATAGTAGCCAGTTTTACTTCTTGCGTAGTCAATTCTCTGGAAGACGAAGGTTTGGGGGCCTGCTCTTGCACCGATCTGGTGGGTGCTGAAGGTTGGTATCTATTTTGCTGTGGCACAGTGTGCGAGGAGCCCTGAGGGGGTGCCTGGGAGTTTAATCCGAGGGCCCTTTGCCTCCAAGGGGGTATCTGATTTTGGGGAGGGGGGGCATACCCCGGTGCCTTTCGTCTGTTCCAGGGGTTCTTCGGGCATTGCCGGAAGTTCGCTGGGTGGTCTCCATTGCAATTTGCACACGTAGCCTTCTTAGACCTAGGTCTCTGACAGTCCCGTGTGAAGTGTTCTTCAGCACACTTAAGGCACTTAGGTGGCATACTGCAGTTCTCCGAGGAGTGATTGAACTGTTGGCACCGGTAGCAGATTTTGAAGCCCCGTGCTCTGAAGGCCTCTACCTTCACAGCCAAGTAACCTAATCTTGTTAGTCTGAAGACCCTCTGCCAGTCTTCCGTAGGCCTAAGGCTGACTAAAATCGGCAGGGGTAATCTTGTTTTAGTGTTTCGCAGTTGAGAAACCCGGACTAATCTAATCCTTCAGATGTTAGAGTGATTTTTATTTCATCCATGTTATAATTTGTTGGTAGCCCCTTCAGAACTACCTTTTTTGGCCTTTCCGTCTTTAGGTTTAAGCTATGGAAGGGGATTTTCTGACTACTTAAATGGCGCTGTACAACCCTGTAGGTGTCAGCTTCATTTGGAATCAGTTTTAGCATGTCTCCTGTGAGCTTGCCAGATACTTTTTTTCCTGAGATATCATTTAGTTTTTTAAGGAGAACCTTGTAATTATCATTGAACTTGATGAAAAAACATTCAGCTTTTGGCTCTTTTTTCTCAACGTCAACTGTTTTTAGACTGCCACTATTTTCGACCGTTTTAGGTTTAGGTGCACTTTTAAACACAACTGGTTGCGCGGCAATCTCAGCGTAAGTCTTAGTTTTAACATAATCATTGTCAGTTACATTTACATTATCAGCTATTTCATTACAGTCCATGTTATCATGGACATTTAAGTTTTCTTCTACAATCTGGCTTTTAGTAGGAGCATCCTTAGTGGATTGCCCCTCCAGCTTTCTTTTTTATTTGGATTTTCAACCGTTTTAAGTTCATCTTCATTTTTAATTTCCTTGATTAAGCCTATCTCTATCGTTTTACATTTGATTTTAACACTAGAATTACATCCCTCACATTTAGAAATCTCATAAATATCACAATCAATAAACCGAGAGGTTGGTGGTAGGGGAAGGAGGGTACGGTCCCTGTGGATGCCTCCCCCACTGGGTTCCGGTCTAAATTGGGTGGAACTTCCCGGCCGTCCATACAGTTACCTTACACCTTTCTGGTAGGTCGGACGGTCTGGGTCTCAACAACAACAATCAATAAACCTATCCAATTTCTGGGCAAACAAAAAAGAGTTCACAGAAAGTACCGAACCTAGAATCTTGGACCACTTCCTGTCCCAGTAGTCCGTTCATCAGCAGCTTCCTGATGTGAAGAGTCATCACGTAGACTGCCAGGGTGCAGAGGTTGACGGCGCTCTTGACTTCATCCTTCAGTCCAGTCATCAGTCCATCATCAGGTAGAGTTTCGCAGTAATTCATCATGGCACCTTTGAGAGGCCCGAATTCTTCCTCGTCCAGCTCACCAGCAAGTTCGCGAGGAGCTGCCACGTCGCCTCGTTCCAAATCCATATCGTCAGGGTAGAGAAGTTCCAAAAAAATAGCACTACCACGTGGTAACAACACACGTGGCACTCCAAAATGAAAAGCACAAAATCCAAAATGGCGAATCGTCCGTACACAACAAGCTGTAGAATTGCTTTGCCCAACGTGCTCTATCGTAATTAGATATAACACGCCCAAGCGGAAGCAAGAAGATCACCAACTGGTAAAAAGAAGGAGCAATACTAAAGCACGTCCGAACAACTCGGAGTCTGATCTCCGAATGCACCCATCTATTAAGGGTGAGCGTCAGTAAATCTTCTGCCCTATCCGAGCTCTGTTAACTTTCGCGGCACATATTTTTCGCCGAAATTCTGCTCAAACAGTTATGAAATGTTTTCTGATAGATAACATGCAATGCTTAGATTATATTAAAGCTAAATTTAATACCCAATAAAACATAGAATATATTTTTCATTTTAATTCAAAATATTTTTGGTGCTGTCATCTGTTGTCGTAATTTAATTCATACCGAATATTTTTTTTAATGAACATTTTTAAATGTCTATTCCTTCTAATACAGTATTAAATACAACAACAAGATCATATATAATAATACCACAATCACGGAAAGGTAATTTCTTATTCTATAAATTTGATAAAGGGATCTGAATGTACATCACTGAGGACTGTAGTTTTGTCTTCAAGTCCAAGTTCAATTACGTTTCCGTGATTGTGGCATTATTATATATGATCTGTTATATTTAATAGCGTATTAGAAAGAATAGACATTTAAAAATGTTCATTAAAAAATAAAAATAGTCGGTATGAATTAAATTACGACAACAGATGACAGCACCAAAAATATTTTGAATTAAAATGAAAAATATATTCTATGTTTTATTGGGTATTAAATTTAGTTTTAATATAATCTATGCATTGCATTTTATCTATCAGAAAACATTTCGCAACTGTTTGAGCAGAATTTCGGCGAAAAATGTGTTCCGCGAAAGTTAACAAGGCGCGGATAGGGTAGAAGATTTACTGACGCTCCCCCTTAAGAATTTTTTTTTTACACATTCTTCATTTCTATTAGCATCGAATGCTGCTTTTTCTGAGTCGTAATTAAACTCATAAAACCCATAAGTCACACTTACCTGTTTTTATTAAAGATTTTACTTATGTTTTATTTCCAGAGCATTGAATTCTTCAGCTTTTTGGGAGGTTTCGTCGGCATCTGGCTCGGAGTGTCCCTCATTGCCTTGCTGGATTTTCTGGAGTCGCTTGCCACGTTTTTCGTTTACCTGTTCGACAGAATGAAATCCTCATCAGCGAACCGAATCTCTGAAATCCGATCGGCCATAGGATCCAGGATTCGAAGCAACTCTACATTTTCTAATGATTCTATGCCCTGGGCGAAGCATCACCACAACAACCTCAGGGTTTCCTCTGCTGTAAGAATGCCATGTACCCCTTGACTGAAGAAAGCTACACGTTATATAAAATGCTGGGGAATTTTTCTGGAGGATAAAGATAACTTGTGCTTAAGAATGTTCTCCAAAATTAAACATGCTTTTGGTGTGTATTAAACGTAAAATTATAGTATCGTTGTATAAAAGTTAGAGATTCTCAAATGCTGTTTTAGCAGTGAAATGCATTTGATTTGGATGACTTATGATGATACAGTATTCAGTTTTAGATTTCTGCACAAAGAATGCTACCACTTAATCTGGATTGATGGAAACTATGTTGAAAATTGTTGGAGACAAACGTTTAATGTATTTGAAGCATCCGTAATTTTAAGTACTCTTTGACTACTACTTTCAGCATTAGTGTTGCCCACAAATGGTGATTCGAAATGTTCTGATGTGTAACAATCTCATAGGATCAACACTATTAATGTATATTAGTGTAAACATATGCACCAAAGCACTAGAAACACTTTGCAGTTATGAGCTTTATATTTCTGCATCTCGAAGGCTAAAGAAAACTACTCAAAACCAAAAAAATCCCTATATACATTTGCTGTATATGAAAATCGACTGAATTTTGCCTTCAAATTACTTGATTGGTTTGGATGTTTAATTGCAGGCAGGAAGTCATTTTGAACTTAGGTTGTGAATATTGAAACTGCTCTAATGAGTTAGTAGTGGAGTACATTTGAACTGTATGATTATAACCATATTAGATCAGTATGTAGGGCATTCCAATTTTCATTCATAGATCTATTGCTATAAATTTTTATTTTGTCCAGGCTCTCTTTTTTTAGAAGGAAAATTGTTCTTCCATACCACATAATTCATAAAATTTTGTTGCTCCAAGCTCCCAGAAAGCACTGCTTTGCTCTCCTCCTTTTGTCTCAATTTGAAAAATTCCTTAAAACAGCCCAGCTTCTTAAATATCGGAAAAATTCACAGAAAAAAAAATGTCGTTGAATATAAATTATTTCTTTTAGCAGAAAATTCTGAGTTACGTTCCTCCCCACAACATGCTCCACATTTTTCTATCCCATTTGAGGGAGGTGGATCAACAGAATTTTATGATCTATACATATATATATATTGCACATCTTTCTAATCTTTTAATATTAATTAGTGAGCTAGCACCACTTTTTGAAAGAACAAATAAAAATGTGATTGGTTTAATCTTTAATTGGTAACGTGAAACTCGCTGAGTGTGACTGGTTACATCAGGCCTCATAAACATACACTAATTTTTTTTTTATTCCTTTTTTTTATATATATATATATATATATATATATATATGTAATTGCAGCACTTAACCCTTTGCCAACTAACATAGTATTGACCACGATGAAGCAATTTTAAAACTCTACTGAAGGTGCTGATGTGCAAAAGTGTATTGGGTCAAAGAGACCCAGACATCGCAAGCTAATCGGTTTTTAAAAGTGATGACTCAGTAATATTTAATAGGAATTGATAAAACACCTTATTAAGAGGATAGTGGATATTTAAATGAGCAAAAATTAACAAAATTGGGAAAAAAATGTTTTGGCAGAATATTGTTATATACATTTTATATACATTTTGCATTGATTGCAAAAAGCTGCATTTGATTCAAATACTTACTTTCAAAGCCATGAACAAGTGAAAATTGTAACACACCAAAAACTGTGTAGAAAAATGTACTTTAAAATGTGTTTTTCTCAAAATGAAATTATGGAAATTTTTTATAGCTTTATAATTAGAAAAGATTTTTCTGTCATAATTAGGTGAAATTTGTAGGCCATGTTTTATAAGCATATTTCAATTCGATGTCTCTATATGACAAAGCTGTCAGCTGTGTTGTAAAGCTTCGCAATAAGTAAACTCTTGATAAAAATCAATAAAAGCATCCAAAGCGTTTACATTTTTCATAACACTGTGATTTCAGCCAGATGTCCCAACTATAGTCATTATTCATATAAAAAAAAATTAAAATATAGAAAGTCAAAGTCGAATTGTGTCTTAAAAAGATGTGAATAACATCTATGGTTGTAGTTTCTCTGGTAGAAAAACAGAGTTACAAAAAATATAAACACTTTAAAAGTTTATACCCTTAAAGTTAATATATAAAAATGTAAATAATTTCTCTTGCTTTGTTGGAAATAGAGTTCAGATTATGAATATATAAAAATAATTTCAATATTATAATATTTTGAAATTTTTCCTTTCGAAAAAACTTTATGTAGCTCTCTGAGTGAGTGCTTTTTTCATTTTTCATACTTTCACTCCAAACGTCTTCAAAACTATAAAATATAGACATGAATAGTAAGCAACAAAAATATGTATAAGGAAATTTAGTTTACACATATATATCTACTTTTTTTAAAAAAAAGTTCTTATAGTTTTCGTTTTGTTGTGAAGAAGTATGAAAATTTTACTTTTTTTTAAAGTTTGTAATGGCTATATCTTTAAAACTAAAAGTGATAACTGTGAATAATAAGCAAAAATTTGTAGTTTTGGAAAGCCCTTAAGTGTAGATAATCTAATTTAGGATTAATTATTTTTTTCTCAATATTATAAAAGTTGATTTTTTTTTTTACAAAATGTTATTCACCACGCATAACCATTTTGGTTCCATCAGACTGAAGCCACCGTCAATTATTTTATATAATTAGCAAGTAATTATTGCATTCTGAGTGCCATTACTGCATCTTAAAAGCAGTGAATATAGTCTTTTTACATATAATAAAGAAAAAAATGGACATAAAATAAAAATATTTTATAAAAATAAAAGTTACTTACAAAAACATTTATTACAAATATAATTATAATAAACAGATTATAATGAATCATAAAAGACAAAGTGAAACACAAAACACAATTTTCAGAAATTGATAAATAAAGCATCAAACATTTATAAAAAATCAATGGTAAATTCGAAAATTTTAGCAAAAACCCAAGTAGGGTGCTTTGACAATTGTTAGTGCTAAAATCATGGAGGTAAAGAGGAGGGGTTAAAACTTCATGTTGGGAAAACAGCAAAATCATTTGAGACAAATATTAAATTCAATATGAGCATCTTGCCATAGAAATACATACAAAACAGCAGGACTTATCTCAGTGCCACATGAATTAATATTCGGATGGTGTTGAGATAAGTTCTATTGAATTGTATGCATTTTTATGGTAAAATAAATGCCTGTATTGAATTTAATATTTATTTAAACTATTAATTTTTTAGGAAAAAATAATCAGTGCAATGTAAATTAGAACAATAAAGAATATTTTTAGGTCTTTGAATTTGTTTTAAATTAAAATATATTCTTGTTTCCATGTTTTTTGTCCCATGTTCTACAACAAAGAAAAAATACTTCCAAAAACAATTATGGAACTTTAATTTAAAAATAATTAGAAAGGCACATTCCAAACCATTGCTGTCCAACATACAGTCCGTGAGTTATAGTCTGGCCTGCCAAATGTTTTTATGCGACCCGTTTATCAACGTTTGGAATTTAAAAATTCTCAAGATTTAAAGGCAAAAATAAAAATTGTAGAAAAATAGTCTTCAGAAATAATGAAAATCTATATTCACTAGTTCAGCACTGGCCAGATTCTGGACACTGAAGAAAAAGATCAATGCAATAAAGGGAATAATGCAAGCTTTATGAATGGAGATGAGAGGTTGAATAAATTGTCATCCTTAGTAGATATCACTATTTTGAAGACTTAAATATAAAATTATATGGAAAGAATCAATTTGTCTGCAAACTCTACAGGCCAAGTGTCCATGCAGAAGTTCAGAATGTTCTAGAAACTTTTTGTGAAAAAAGTTGTTCATTCCACTATGTTATCAATAACACACAGTGAATCATAAAAAATAACGGAATGGATTGATAAACTCTGTGATGAATTCACAGAAAGGTTTTCAGATTTCAGGAAAGACGATGGTAGAATGTTGTTTTAAGATCCATTCGGAACCAATGTCATGGATGCTCCTGATACATTGCAGATGGGTCTATTCAAGATCGAAAATGATACTGACATGAAGAGAGCTTTCAAAGAGCATGGTTTGTTAATATTTAACATATTTATATATATATAATTGAAATATGTAATAATAAGAATTATGTAAAAATAAAAATAAAATGAAAAAAAATACAATTCAAGTAATATTAACATCACCATAGAAGCAAATTCACGGCCATAATGCCGATAAGAGAAAAGAACAGCACCGTCCCAGATTCGATGATTAATCAGAATTAAATTCATCTTCAGGTCTGAGTATTTAATTCTAATTAACCCAAACAAATGCCTGTTTCAGATTAAGCAATAGTACATTACTATAAATGCTTATATATATATATATATATATATATATATATATATATATATATATATATATATATACATATATATATGTTAAATATGTTATGTATAAAAATTCAGATTCTAATCCACATGTCTCAAAACGTGCTTTTTAATTCATTGAGTTGTTTGGTAGCACATATTATGTGAACAACTATCAAGAATGAAAACCATAAAAACAAAACTAAGGTTCTATTTTGACAAACGAACATTTTAACTGAATTCTCCACTTTGGTAGTATCAAATGTATGGACAGATATTGATAACTTATGGAAGGTAAAGAAAGCAACGCCAAACCTCACATTAACTAAGTGTTTCCGATCTAAAACCGAAAAATCTTAATAAAGGAAGATGTATGTATGTCTATCTGCATTGGAAAAGTCTAAGCGATCTACGGCCGTGAAATTTGGTACACAGATACTTCAGGATTGGAATAGGTGCACCTCAGCATTACTATTTTAAATTTCAATTTAGTTTATTTATTATTTTATGTTTTAGTCTAATTCCCAATTATTTTGGCCAATATTCGCACAAATCGATCCTTTAGCGACTTAAAATATTATAAGAGTTTCCATCTTAACACCATCGACCAAAAAATGTTCTTTGAAACAAACTGTGAACAAAATCCCCACAATTATTAGTCAATTTTTAGTGATTTTTTAAAAATATATTCTTTTTGTGCATTTTAAACCTCTCCAACTTTTATATTACAATATACAGAAATTGACTTGCCATCCGTCACTCATTATTTTCAGCACTCGCATGTAATATAACAGATTACTCCAGAAAAAAAATTCATAAACACATCCGTTGATTAATTACAAAATTTTTATCAAAGTCATGTCTTTGATTTTATCAGGCCGCTAGCAGGCAAGTGAACCCCACTTTCCTCGTGTGAAGGAGAAAATGTTGCTCTTTATCGGAACTGTTGTATTTATTGAAGCCAATCCCCATGCATGGGAGGCTTTTCGTGACAGCCTGTTTTTATTCATTCCTGCGCAATCCTTGATAAGGTTTAGACAAGTGTATATTTAGATACGATTTCATATTTTTCACATTGCTTTTTAACACTTTCCAACATAATTTCAGAAAAATATGTTTGGTAGTTTTTTAAATAAAAATTAAAATAATAATTACACCCATATTATATGAAGAGATCACATGACCCACTTCAAAATAAAATATGGCATCCATCTTTTTCCTAGTGTAAAAATCATGATTTTTAAAATTCTTTTAAATTTATATTTAGTGTTGCATTCATCCTAAAACCACTTTATTATTACGTATTTTCTGTGCATCTATATCTGTGCCAACGCAATTACAATGTTTTCGAGTTTAAATGATCATCAAACTTTGATTATTTTTGCAACAAAACCTAATTTTAATGGATGCAGAATGTAAACAAGTGATTGTAAGATGAGTTGTATAAGAATTGCTGAATTTTTTTAATGCAAAATTATTTAGCTCTGGAGTCTGGAATAAAAGTGATATGAATGAAATATTGCTTTTACATTGAGAGCCAGACGATTTATATTTTGATGACATCATTGAATAAAGTTAATTTTTTCGATGAAGTTTTAAGTTTTCAAATATAATAAATTATTGTAGTACTGTGATAATTTAAAATATATCAGTGCTGAATGTATCGTATTTTAGAGATGCTTAAATAAAATTGTATTTCAGTTGGAAATTGCTTTATAATCAATGCTTTATGCATGATTGATCATTCTTGTTTCTTAGTGTTTTCATGAGAGGTGAGAATGGGTTTCGGTGCTCATATTATTTATTACTGGCCACTGATTTAGAATCCGAACAACACAGAGTATTTTGTTCTAGTGGGGTATAAATTACTGTGGGAAATCTTAATGTCTAATTTTATAGTCCATTTCGAATGACTTTGTTTTTATAAAAACAGTTTATGGAACTCGCCATAAAATTTGGCGGGAAAATCTTTTCAGTGGCCCTTTATAAAATATAATCTAAACACTACGCCTTTCTATTGAGTCAAATGAAAACAGATGCGACTTTACTAACACTAGTGACACCTTGATATAATTTTCAAATCATTATGGTATTTTCAAGCTTTTTATCCATAGGAGTTTTTTTCTTCTATCTAACTCCATGGCTAAAGTCAATCGTAAAGTTTGCTATGTAATTGGAGAATTAGTTACCCTTTACCTCCATGGTTTAAATTTTTTTGCAATGTCTGTTTCTCAACAATATTCAGAGATGACATTGCTAACTTTGACTAAAAATTCATTCTACAAGTTTTAAACAACTTTTCCATTTTAAATGCTTTCAAATAAGTTCTTTCTAGTTTTTCATTGAGAATTTAATGTTACTCGATTTTATTTATATGTTTTTAGATAAAATGCAAAAATTATTTGACCATAGAAACTTTTCTGCTAAAAAATTATTAATTTAGAAGTAACATTGGTAAAAAAAAATTCAAACTGAAAAATCTTGTTGTATGATACAAAACACGTGAAATTATGAAAGATTATGATTAATAAAATGAAAACAGATACTAAAGACATGTTAGTACAAAAATGATAAAATACAATGCAATATATTACAATAGAGACATGACTAAGAATGATACATAATTTTATTATGAAAATGAAGACAATGTTTTGATAGCTGAGAAAAGCTAAAAATTGTTCATTGCCAAAAATGGATTGATGATTGATTTTTGGATCATTTAAAATCGATAAACTATTATTGGTTTTAAAACACCTTTTGATTAATCATGGTAAAAAGCAGCAATTTTATATTCTAAAGATGTAGCGATAAAATTGCAGTGACATTTGTGTATCAATAGACACCAGTATGCGCTAATTGTTAGCACAGACTGCATGTTCGCTGGGAGGAGTGACTCCAAATGTTATATCCAAACATTTCATCATCGATAACTTTGTCATTTCTTGTCAAATTCGAACAAAATAAACTATCAAAAATAATTTAACTTATCAAGTGTATAATTTTTAAAAAATGAAACAATAGAAAATTATAAACAAATTTAAAAACCAAATGATATCGAAACATTTCCCTATTGACCTCATATTTTCCTCACACGCAACATGCATCAACCTTTTCTCATTCGAAATATGTGAAAGGGGTGATTTTTCGTATCAATCTGTAACGAGTAACACAGTTATACAAAATTTTCTTCTTTAAAAGTTGATTTTTCAAGTACAAGAAGAACTGAATTGCGAACATATATTATTAAATCTTCTGCTCAATACATTTTGAATGTTCAGAAAAATAACTGGAATTATTCTTCAACTGGCTGAGTCGCATATTTGGAAAACAACTGTATTTGAATTTTCATTTATCATGTATATGAAAATGTAATAAAAATTTGAGAATTGTGGGTAACATTTATAAAATATAAAAATTGTATAAATTGAAAATTTCAGGTTTTTAATTTACATATGTATATGAAATTAATCTTTTATTTGACAAGTAATATTTCCAGAAGTACAGAAAATAAAACAAGTTTTATTTTTAGATGAAAAGTCTTTGTTACATTAAAAAAATATATTTCAAAATTTCTTAAAATTGAGTCAGTACTTGCATTTAAATGTGTCCAATGCTAAAAAATATGTATTTTAATTTTTAAAATGATTGCTTTTTTAACGATTTACATAAATTATAAGATTAATCTTTTGACTACAAAACTGTATTGAACATTTTATACTCCATCTCCTAACTAAAATAATGCAAAAGAAAAACAGCAATGACATAGAAAAACGTAATTGAAATAAAAAATACAACACACATAAAAATGCAAGTATACAACAAATACATTCAACAACTTTTTACAACAATTGATATTTATCTTTAGTGAATTGAAGCAAATTTTATGAATGCTGAACATACTATTTTTTCAGTCCCACACATTCCATAAATTTTCAGAGTCACATTCATGCGATTTGCATGTGTTTTCGAGTTGTTAGACTCCTGATAAATATCCACTGAACTGCGATCCTTCGAATACATGGACATTATGTCGAGAATTGTTGTCTATGAAGACTGAAACATACTGCCCGATCTAAGAAAAAAAGAATGCAATTTAGAATCTTACCTAATGAAAGAAAATGCAAGATGTTGATTTTTTTTTTAATTCGAATTAGTTCAAAAGTTATAAACTTTAAAACGATGGAGTAACCATCCTCTTTTGACATTACGTCTGTAACCCACAAGATTACAAGATTTTTTTTTTCTCACTTTAATTTAATCTAATTTCCAAATGTGGTATTTTGGTACGTATTTAAGATTGACAATTTAAGGGGTTGGCACAGATCTAACTTTAAGTATTAAATAAAATAATACATCTTAAGTTTTGGGAGACTTTAAATTAAAGATAATTAATAGTTTGATCAAGATCTTATAAAGTGCTTTCCATTTGAAATCTCGAATATAAAACTTTTATGAAAAATTACTTTCTCCATATGTGAAAGTAAAAATGTGTCTTGAAACATTTATCTTTAATAATTAAAGGAGATTGCTATCTGTCTGTCTGTCTGTGGGTCAGTCTTATAGCGGAAAATCTAAATGACCCACTGTTATGAAATTTAATACAGTAAAACTTCAGGTCAGCCCCAAAGACACTTGGGAGCAAATTTCTATTTAAATTCGAGTTAGTTTTTTAACTATTTGACATTGACATGCCATTTTGAGCACTTTCTGTACAAATCAAGGTTCCTTAGCAATCAAAAATATTATTGCAGAGTAGTTTCCATTTTAACACCATTGGAAAGATCGAAGAATTTTCTTTTCAAAAAAAAAAAAAAATTAAACAGATTCTATACTATTAATAGAAGAATTTTCATGAATGTAAAATAAAAATTATGTATATTTTGTTTTTTCAGGGGAAAAAAATTATAATTTTTTTATTCTATTCCTAAATTTTCTCTCATGAATTTTCAAAGCTCTCCATGCAGAAGTACAAAGCACAACCATTCCTCAGAAATGATTTTATGGAGGATGAAGCATAGATGTAAGGGGAGTCAAGAATGTCAAAAATTCCGAGTTCACAAAGCCTGCTTTCATAAAGAAAAGCTGGGAAATTATACAGTCTGTCAAATCTAAATATTAATTTTTAACTTCGGTTATTTTAATTAGAATTATTTTATGCTCCACCTTAGATTGCAATTACTGAATAGTAAGGGATTCCTACCCTTTTTATAGTTTCCAAAAAATAGTCAAGCGAAGTGTGCACTCGCACAGCAGGCTAAGTAGTATTTAGGCACTTATTTAGGGCATATTACTCCCGCTTAGCAGGCGACTATGCTTCTTAAAAAATTGAATTAATGAATTAATTGGATTCCTGCTTTAAATCCTGAGAAACGTTGCGTACATTTTCTAGTTTTAAAAATAAACACATGCTAATATTTTAATGAAAAATATTTTACAATTTAGAAATGAGATACGACCAAAGTCAGAGATAACAATTTAAAGAATTTACCTCTAGATGTAGCATTCCACTAACAGAAACTGTCATTTTTTGACCAGGTCCAAATCCAGATATAGTTTCTAGGTTCCTGTGAAAAATGATTTTGAATATTTGAAACCTGATTTATGTTTACACTCTCACAAATATATCAACGTTTTCTGGCAAACTTAGGAAATATATAAAATCAAGAGAGAAAATAAAGGGTTCTCTTAAAAATCCTTACACATCCCTTTAACATTCTTTTAAAGTATTCCAGAGTGATAAAAGCAGGGTCTATGATTCGAAAAACACCTATGCGCTATCTGTTGAGAAAGTTTGCAGGGCCTCTAGTGGTGAATGGAAGAAGTTAGACTTTCTATCTTGAAAACAAAGCAAGATAGGTGAAACTTTTCAATTACAAAGTTGTAGACCATTTTTTATTTTGTATACAAAAATGTGTGGTTTGTATATAGTATGTACACAACATAATAAAATATGAGATCAACGAAAAAAAGGTATAATTATTTTACTGATTAATTTGTCTGCCATGTTTATACATTTATTGTACTGTAAAAAGGATTATTCTTAATAACTAAAACTTAGCCTATTACACGGATTATTATTTTTCCATGCATATTTCTCACCAGTTTTTTCAGAAGTACTTCAGTATAATGAGACATTTGCATAATTATCGCTTTTCATTGATCTCATTCTTTGTCGTCTGTATACATGTTATGGGCAAATGACAGGTCTTTTCATACTAAATAGAAAATACTCTACAACTTTGCAATTGAAAAACTTTGCCATCTTACTCAGTTTTTGAGACAGGAATTCAAACTTCTTCAATTCATCACTGCAAACATTCTCAATACATAGTGCATAGTCGCTTTCATATTAATAGATCCTGCTTTTGCTGTTCTAGAACACTTCAACCAGAAGTTAAATGGATGCATAAGGACTTAAGAGAGAATCCTGTATATAGTATATAATGAGTCCATTTATAAATAAAATACTTACAAGTTTGCCTTGCATAGGGCTTCTATACACAGCAACACCGAAAAGAGATCTTCGCCTACGGTCTGACCCCCACTCTCCTGCCCTGGCAACTGCAGGTGTGTTCGGATAAAAAAGGTGTAGTATCCAGTACGGGTAACGAAAAATCTGCCTGATGCAGCCTTGGAGTTGTCAATTCCCTTTTCATAGCCTCCAGAACGAGATGCCTGATAAGAGAAAGATTTTTTTAAATGGTCAATAACAATCAATGAAAGGTTTATTTACAACCACAAAAAAGCAAACTGTTTAGGTCAGTTGAATAATCCCAATGAATTTAACAATGGAAATAAAATAATTCCTCCCTATGGCTTTTTCAACAGTGAAAGCTGATAATTTGTCACCTGCCATCTTTTTACTATAAATTGCTTAGCAGATATATAATTATTATCAGTTGTAACACTGAAAGATGTTTCCCCTGTAGCAAAAACTCTTGTTGGAATTGTCTTCAGCACCAGTGGGTATCAACATTAGACTAGGGGGTACCTTATATTTAAATACTTCAAGAGAGATGTATATGATTTAAACTATAAATTTTTAAACATAAGGGTGTAACAATTAATCCTGAAGTGGTTGAATGCTAACATAATGAAAACTAAACCAACGGACTTGCCGGAAATGTTTGACATAAAAATTCATATATCATATCGGGCAATCATTAGTGGATTAATAAACAAAAATACTCTACAAAAGATAAGACAGAACTCAAAATCGTAATTACACACAAATTAATGAAACAAATGCTGTTTTATTAATTTATGCTTAATTCTATTGTATGAGTTCTTTCTTAATCTTAGGAACTGTGATTATTGTATAGCTTCTTTTATTTCAGAGTATCCTTAGGATAATTGCTTGCCCAAACATCTCACTACCACCACGAAATTTGCCCCTTTTCAGGTTGTTCGTGGTTATGCGATGTATGCACCTGGTTCACACTAATGCATTGTTGGTCATTACACAGGTTAGCTTCAAGGTTCACACCCGTTCATTATTGGTTACCATTATACAGTTTCCTTATTCACCTTCTCCCCGATAGGCAATTAATTTATTTAGTATTTAAGGGTGAGCGTCAGTAAATCTTCTGCCCTATCCGCGCTTTGTTAACTTTCGCGGCACACGTTTTTCGCCGAAATTCTGCTCAAACAGTTGCGAAATATTTTCTGGAAGATAAAATGCTATGCTTAAATTATATTAAAACTAAATTTAATACCCAATAAAACATAAAATATATGTTTTATTTTATTTTAAAATATTTTTGGTGCTGCCATCTGTTGTCGTCATTTAATTCATACCGACTATTTTTTTTTTTTAATGAACATTTTTAAATGTCTATTCCTTCTAATACGCTATTAAATACAACAACAGATCATATATAATGACATAATCACGGAAACGTAATTGAACTTGGACTTGAAGACAAAGGAACTTGAAGACAAAACTGCAGTCCTCAGTGATGTACACTCAAATCCCTTATCAAATTTATAGAATGATAAATTACCTTTCCGTGATTGTGGCATTATTATATATGATCTGTTGTTGTATTTAACACTGTATTAGAAGGAATAGATATTTAAAAATGTTCATTAAAAAATAAAAATAATCGGGATGAATTAAATTACGACAACAGATGGTAGCACCAAAAATATTTTGGATCAAAATAAAAATTATATTCTATGTTTTTTAGGGCATTAAATTTAGTTTTAATATAATCTAAGCATTGCATTTTATCTTTCAGAAAGTATTTCGCAACTGTTTGAGCAAAATTTCGGCGAAATATGTGTGCCGCGAAAGTTAACAAAGCGCGGATATTGCAGAAAATTTACTGACGCTCACCCTTAAGATTGACATTTATACACACGCACCTTGTTTATAAGTATTTCGGGCTGAAGTGTCAAAAATAATACATTAAAATATTTTTATTTATCAGGTGAGATGACGTGTACTGTGTACACACTTTCTACTGAAATCTAAGCAAGTGTAAATAAAAAATATATTCTATGTTTTTTGGGGCATTAAATTTAGTTTTAATATAATCTAAGCATTGCATTTTATCTTTCAGAAAATATTTCGCAACTGTTTGGGCAGAATTTCGGCGAAATATGTGTGCCGCGAAAGTTAACAAAGCAAGGATAGGGCAGAAAATTTTCTGACGCTCAAGCAGAAATACAATGAAGAGAGTTAAACATACTAACCGGCAAATATGAGTCCAGTTCGACGAGAGATTTCTTGGGCACAGTGACGTAGTCTTTGAGCTCCCACATGAAGGAGGTGACCATCTTGGGAACAAGAAGATCATGCCCCTCGCCAAATAGGGGGTTCTGCGCAACAGGGCCTGTTTCATTTCCTTCCAGGTTCGAAACGCAGAGCTCAGTGCACTAAAGAGAACATTTTATAGAGTTGTGAACAAATTTAGAAATTTTATTCAAAAGATACAGATGTCATTTCAGTTTTTGTCTTTTGGAAGATGAGACATTTCATTTAACTTCATATATTTCCATTAGCAACATAACTTTTATTTGCAATAAATGTTTTTGAACATGAAATTCTAAACTGAGATAAAGATTTGGTAATATTCACTAATTCAAATGAGATATGATAGAACCTTGTTAATGCACACTAGAAAGAACAGCCTATAGTCCTATGAACAAATTCTGCAATTTCATGAAAAAGATAGAACAGCCATTGATAAATACAAATTTTTCGGAACATATATTGCAATTTTTCAGCTACAGATATATATGACATGATATGATGAAACAATAAAATTCTGCATAAGGCATAACTAATTGCATGTGCTTTTATTAATAAGTATGAATAATATGAGGTCAACCAGGGCGTATATTTCAAAATTTTGCTTTAAGCTGTTCTTTTGAACACTCTTAAATATGTACTTGAGTAGTGTAAGAAATATGCTATTAGTTGTGTCTAAGCCCATATTGCAACATTACTTATGTTTGCAATGGCAACACCCTTTCTTGTGTTATCAGAATGGCAATGGCCGGGTGTTACTTATGTTCGATGCTTATGTAGCCGTGTTTTTAACACTTTACAACAAAGTTGAAAAGTGTTTATGACTTTGTTCATTCTGTCTGTCGGTCTGTCAGTCTGTCTGTCTGTCTGTCCGTTAGCACGATAACTGCCGTAAAAATGAGTTTATCAAAATGAAATTTTAGTATGCTGTTCAGACGGTCTGTAGGACCTATGGGAATATAAATAAATAATATCACCCAATTAGTTTTTTATTGAACCCGGGTTGAAAAAATGAAATACATTGAACCCTATGGGACCTAATTTTTCAAACATTTTTTAAGTAAATTTAAAATTCACGAATTGCTTCGAAATTTTTAGGAAATATTCACATTATCCCATAGAATATATAAAAAAAAATTCAGTAAAATATGTTAAGTAGTTTTTTAATTAAAAAAATTATTTAATATAGGGAAAAAAACAAATTCAATTAAATTCTGACTTTGGGATATCTTCCAGAAAGAAAAGAGAGAGATATTATATAATAAATATCTCTCCCTTTGTTTAAACGTTTTGCATATGGGAGTGGCTTCATATTTTAAAATAAATTTGGTAGATAACAATTTTTCATTTTTTTTAAATTTTATATAACTCTTCTTGATAAATTTAATTGATGGCATTTTAAATGCACTTTCCTACGTCCTAGAGAGTTAAAATTTGGTACACAGCTTAAATTTGTTGAACATTTTATTCGACAAAAATTTGATGGATCTTTAAATATAGATCATACATTTTTTTCGAAATGGCCTGAAAATAATCCCCGTTCACTTCTATAAATCATTGGTGTAATATTGTTAATAATTCTGATGTGGACAGCACATGTCTTTCTCTGCAGACTCATATTCGTTCTCTTTATTTATTTAATGATAATTTGAGTTTATCTGCACAAAATAAGTATTTTAAATGACATTGAATTTACACGTTAAACTTAAATTTGGTTCTCATTTGATAGCTGGACTTATTGTCAAAGGTGGCGTAGCGAAAACGCGAAAAAACTAGAATATCTCAAGAACGGCTAGTCCTAGAGTAATGGGGTTAGTCTTATTCTTTTTGTTGTCAAAAATCACATATAAAATAGGAATTTAATTGATGTAATTGAGCACACGTAGTCTTTTATTTTTATATATAACGATTTTTGCTGGCCATTTCGCAAAAATAGCCCGTTCCTTTTTCCCGAATCGTAGTAGAATAACCTACAAATGATTTATATACAAAATTTTGTTAAATTTGGTATATAAATCACTTGTAGGTTATTGAAATATTATACTCCAAATTTTGTTAAATTTGGTTCATTAGTTTTTAGCTAGAGTGGATAAAGGCAATTTCTGCGGCCATTTCGCAAAGAAGGCAGATTCTTTTATTACGAATCGTACTATAATCTAATGAACATCAGGATTTCCCATAAAAAACATACCTACCAAATTGTATGAAATTCGGTCCATTAGTTTTTCAATTAGAGTGGATGTAATATCCACACAGACACACAGAAACATACACAGATACACCCTTACACACACAGACGTCTTCCTAAAAGTAGTTTTTTCGTGTTCTAGAAGTCCCAAAACGTGTAGATCCTTTGAAAATTCGAGTTCCGATCTTCGGCACGATTCCAATACTTTGAGTATATACACATATATATTATCTGTGTATTATCTGTGTATCTAAATTCCGTGCCTATGCAATTACAATAGTTGTGATTTTAAATGATCCCTAAACTTTTATTATTTCTTCAAGGAAGCCTAATTTTAACATATGCAGAATGCAAATATCTCAAGCGATTGTAAGATGAATTACATAAGAATTGCTGAATTTTTTTCACACAAAATTATTTAGCTCTGGAGTCTGGAATACAAGTTATATGAATGAAATATTCATTGATTTTGCATAAAGAATCAGATGATTTATATTTCGATACAGTTTTAAATATTTAAGTATAATAAATTACTGTAGTACTGTGATAATGTAAAAGATATTACCACTGAATGAATCACATTTTAGAAATTTTTAAATGAAATTACATTTCAGTTGGAAAGTGTTTCATAATCAATGCTTATGCATGATTGATCTTTCTTGTTTTTTGTATGTTTGTGTGAGATGTTACGTGATGTATTTCTTTTCGTTTAAATATAGTTCTGTCTAATATAGTCGTAATGTTTACTATTCACCATAACATCCACCATCTCTGCTAAAACTAACAAGTGGAACTTTTAATATCTGTAAATACACAAAAATCGAAAGACAAAGAATATCCAGACTAACTTGACTGCTTTCGCAATGCAATTTTAGTTTTATGGAATTTTTTTTGTCACTAGAATGAATTATGTGACATTGCATGGGTCGTACATAAGCGCTCACAATGTAAATATTACATTTGCAGATAACACTACTCAATTTCTAAATCGCACTTTCAAGAATCCTAAATGGCTGACAAATTCCCACACACACTATCTGGCAGAGAAAAAAAGCACGCTAAGAAGCAGAAAAAAAAAAAAAAATAAAATAAAAAATAGAAGATTCAAAACAGAAAACTTTCTCTAGGAGAAAAGGCTAAAAAGGAGAAAAGGTTTAAAAGCTTGCGCAGAGACTACAATTGATAGCAGAAGGGAGAAAAGTCGATACACATGGAACTGTTGGAAATACGTTTGTTGGTTTTATGAATTCTCTTCAAAATATCACCAAAATTTAAAATAACACATTAATTCAAAAAAGTAAATTTTCAAATAAATTGCTAAGAAAGAATGCAAAGTTATATGTGCAACCTTTGCCTTAACTGTAGAATTATGTTAATCTTAGCTTTTAGTAAGCAGAGAAATAAATATCAGAGAAAATGAGAAATGCAAATGTTGATGTATTTAAAAAAATAAATATGAAGAAATTGTCCTACGGATTAGATTAAAATATCATTGGAAAGAATATTATTCAATCTTTCTGATGTTGTCAAGCTAAAAACTGTGTGATAGTGTTTACAATCACTAAAGAACCAATTTGTATGAAAATTGCTAAAAATCATGAAGTAGCTAATAAAAAACTAATAGAATATAAAATAAAATCTGATGTGGGCAGCACATGACTTTCCTTATATAATGCAATGAATTTACGACTTTTACAGTCAAAAAATAATGTATAAAATTCACGGTACAGTGTTTTTATCGTTGAATTGTACATTTGGCGATTTTCCAGATGACATCATGTAAAACTATCTCAAAGTACCCAATTAACTTATATTTCGTGCAACTCTAAATAAACAATTATCAATATTAATAGCATCCTGAATAAGCGATATAATCCATATATTAAAATATTTTAATCTATCAATTAGGCATCATTTTCATTTATTTAGCGTCATTTTTGCAATTTTGATGATATTTTTGTCAATCTGGGGCGAAATATCACCAAGTTGGCGATACTTTGCTAAATGATTCGCGAAGTTCACCAAATGCATCACCAAGTGTTACAGGTAAATGGAGAGAAGAACATTTCTTATCTTAAATAATAAAAGACAACGTCTGTCTGTCTTATACACTATAGGCTCAGCGACCGCGCGTCGCAGAGCTACGAAATTTGGCAATCGCAGACTAGGGAGGGTGGGGGGAGGACACACATGTGAAAACCAATTTTTAAAATTTGAATTATTTTTTTTTTGTTATTTAATGTTTTATGTGATTTCGACTGTTTTTTCCCCTTTTTTCTCCACTATCCAGTCGTCGTAGAAAAAAACAAATCACACGACCGGATAAAGCAGATAATTGCAAGTAAAAATATACCAATTTCAAATCTCAGGGACAAATTCTAATATTTTTTAAAGATTTTAAAACAAAAGTCACTTTTGGTTCATAAAAACGAACTTTCGTTTTTAAATCCTCGCGTGGAGAAAAGTACCGACAATTTCGACTAATAATTTGCATTTTTAGAAAACTCAAACATCAGGCATTCTTACAAGCCCAATCTGGTCAAGAAGCAATAAAAAATTGATGAAGGATCGGGATTTTAAGAATTTACGAATTTCAATTTCTCGGCCAACCGGCGAAAGTTTTTCTCCCACATGCCCGCGCAGATGCACGGTATTGCTATGGAAAAGGTTTTTGGCCTAGCAGATGTCTGGTGGATGGGGATATTCTCATGGGTATTAAATTATATTTGCAAATGTCATCAATGATTGCATTTTATACGGTTTTTGGCCTAGGGACAATTAAAAACCGAATAAGTGTTTGCTTTTTTGTACGATTTTTGGCCTAGGGACAATTAAAAACTGAATTAGTGTTTGCTTTTTATAAGGTTTTTGGCTCATCATGCTGTATTGAATTGTGGCGATGTATTATTTACATCGGGTGGTGGTTGGGACCACAATGAAAAAACATAAACACTGAAGAAATAAAAAAATAAATAAAAGGAAAGTTATGGAGATTGTCCCGGACAGTGCCTTAAAATTTCATTATTAGTTTTAACGTCATTAAACTAAACCAAACTTTGTTAACTCCACAGGGTTGAGGGCGCGGTAGCCCAATGGTTAGCGCGAGGGAACTGCACTCGGTAGGCCCGGGTTCGATTCCTGTCACTGCCAAAACTACTGCCATGCTCACGAGGAGTACGATCACATTAAACATGTGGGTCCGTAAGTCTTTCCGAGATGTTGGTGGTAGGGGAAGGAGGGTACGGACCCTGTGGATGCCTCCCCACTGGGTTCCGGTCTAAATTGGGTGGCACTTCCTGGCCGTCCAAATAGTTACCTTACACCTTTCTGGTACTACTCTAAGTCCTTTGACGAGTTGGACGATCTCGGTTTTCCCCACCTTTCTGGTAGATCAGATGGTCTGGGTCTCACAAACAACTCCAAGGGGTTATGATGCCAGCGAGTTTGCCACGGTCAGGATTTCCAAGGGTAGCGAACAGGCTGGTCGCCAAAGGCGGCTAGTATACTATAAGGCATGTCCATCACATGACAGAAATCAGAATTTGCGAAACATTACTTCTCATATGACATCAATTTGGAGACATTTTTGTCACTTTGGCAGCATTTAAAATAGTCGCAAAGTTGGCGACGTCCTACTAAATTTCTCGCCAAGCATTACGGACGGATGGTAAAATGGGTTATTCTTATAGTCTACTCTTATGTTCTTTCCAAGACATTGAATTTTCATCAAATAGTTGTCATTCTCATTGATTTAGCATCACTTTTATATATTTAGTGACAATTTTATCAATTTGGCATCATTTAAAAAACCTACCAAGTCGGCTATATTTCGCCAAATTCATTGTCAAAATTTCGACAAACATTATGGATGGGGAAATAGGTTATTCTTATATTAGGTAAATGACTAATAGTGTCCAAATACAAAACTATTACCCATAGAATATTCTCTTGTGAATGGAACGAGCTAGATCCATGAGAATTATGATAACAAATTTATTGCATAAAATTACATATGAAGAGTGAACATATTTCTTAATTGTTAATATTTTTTTTAATTTTATGTGATTTTTTGTTACATTTATTTTTAAGATGTGCAATATATCAACAATGGTTCATGCTAGGGTTCATTTGTGTCAATCATTTAGCATCAGTTTGTGTCAATCATTTTCTAATAAAATATTACATAAGAAATGATTATTTACGTAACTATCAAAAGTTTAGATTTTTTGATGATTTCTTCAAAAGTTCATTACAATATTTAGGGAATTCTAAAGATTTGATTGCGTTTAAAAACAATAGGCTTCCAGTATTCACAGATTATAATTTTTGTACTAAATTTTCCTTGAATTGCTTGTTTGTGAGATATTGTCTACACAGACTCACTGACACACACACACGCATGCACACACGCACATACACACACACATTACCCCAAAAATGTTTGATTCGTGTTTGGGGATGTTTGAAACGTGCTCTCCCACCGAAAACTCGAATTCGAATTTTCGACCCCACCACAGTACTTTCCTTATATAAAATAATACATTTGTACACAATTTAAAATGGCTTAGATCCGAAAATTGCATAAATCAAATGCCACATGCTCTATGCAAAAACAAAAATATGATAAGCGCAATTGATCATATATTCAACACATCGCTCACGAAACAGGCGATAAGGCAATTCAGCAGAATTCCTCATACACTCCTTCTCTGACTATTCCAAAATGTCTACTCCCCTATGACAAAATGAGTGGTTTGTTCCCCCTCCAGTATGTTTCAATCTCTAAAACGGGTCAGAGATTTGCAATAGGCTGGGTGATTCATTCAAAAAATCAGACATGCCTCAGATAAAAAATTTATAACTAATTAATATATGAGTTTATGAAATGTTTTTTCTAGAGTAATATGTGATATTCTAAGCAAGTGCTGAAAAAAAAAAAAAATGAACGATATATGGGAAGTCAATTTCTGTATCTTGTAATATAAAAATCAGAGGGGTTTAAAATGCATGAAAATTATATATATATTAAAAAATTCACTAAAAATCATCTAATAATTGTATGAATTTCATTCACAGTTTGAAAGAGGATTTTTTTACCTTTCTGGTAGTGTCAAAATTGAAATAGCAATAATAATATTTTAGGTCACTAAAGAATCTATTTGTGCAAATATCAGCCAAACTTGTTGTAAATCAGGTTGAAACATAAAATAACTAAAAAACTTATCCGAAATTTAAAAAAATAGCACCAAAGTGCACCTATTAAGGTTTCTTCAAGCACCAGTGTACCAAATTTCATGGTTGAACAACAATCATATTTCTCGTTACAGACTGAACAGACAGACACCTTCCTTTATTAAGTAAAAAAATGAGATTTTTTAAGCTTCGGGCAAAATTAACTTGAATACGCTATGCAAACTAAAAGTATCTTTTACTCATTACTTTATACTGAGTGAGTACTATTTATGGGTGAAAACCATTTACTTAAATAAAAATTGATGGTATTTCGCAGCCACTTGGAATGTTTTTGTCCAAATGGCATCAATAAAAAATTAATTTTCTGTGGTTTATAACCGACGTAAAAAAACAACTTTGATATTTTGTTGAAGAGGGTTTTTTGAGCTTTTTTTTTTCTCTAGTGCTCTTGATCGAAGAATATCCAAGAACTACAATAACAGCAAGAAAACTTTCGAACTAGTGTGGTGACTGGCGAAGTCAGTTTTTCACGCTTCAAATTACAAGAAAATTAAGCTCACATTCTGTGACGTTGCCATTTTAACCTTGTAAGTACAGCCTTTGCTCAATATTCTCAAAATTTGAAGTCAGTTGTGTAATGTGAATTGAATTAATTCATTGTCAGTTTTCTTGTTGGCACTGCAGCTATCAATTATTCGGTGTTAAGGGTGAGCGTCAGTAAATTTTCTGCCCTACCCGCGCTTTGTTAACTTTCGCGGCACACATATTTCGACGAAATTCTGCTCAAACAGTTGCGAAATATTTTTTTATAGATAAAATGCTACGCTTAGATTATATTAAAACTAAATTTAATACCCAATAAAACATAGAAAATATGTTTTATTTTAATTAAAATATTTTTGGTGCTGCCATCTGTTGTCGTAATTTAATTCATACCGACTATTTTTATTTTTTAATGAACATTTTTAAATGTCTATTCCTTCTAATACGCTATTAAATACAACAACAGATCATATATAATGCCATAATCACGGAAACGTAATTGAACTTGGACTTGAAGACAAAGGAACTTGCAGACAAAACTGCAGTCCTCAGTGATGTACATTCAGATCTCTTATCAAATTTATAGAATGATAAATTACCTTTCCGTGATTGTGGCATTATTATATATGATCTGTTGTTGTATTTAACACTGTATTAGAAGGAATAGATATTTAAAAATGTTCATTAAAAAATAAAAATAATTGGTATGAATTAAATTACGACAACAAATGGCAGCACGGGCGCGGTAGCCCATTGGTTAGCGCGCTGGAGTTGCACTCGGTAGGCCCGGGTTCGATTCCAGCCACTGACAAAACTGCCGCCGTGTTCATGCGGAGTACGATCACGTTAAACATGTGGGTCCGAAAGTCCTTCCGAGAGGTTGGTGGTAGGGGAAGGAGGGTACGGTCCCTGTGGATGCCTCCCCCACTGGGTTCCGGTCCAAATTGGGTGGCACTTCCCGGCCGTCCAAACAGTTACCTTACACCTTTCTGGTAGGTCGGACGGTCTGGGTCTTAACAACAACAACAAATGGCAGCACCAAAAATATTTTGGATTAAAATAAAAAATATATTCTATGTTTTTTGGGGCATTAAATTTAGTTTTAATATAATCTAAGCATTGCATTTTATCTTTCAGAAAATATTTCGCAACTGTTTGAGCAGAATTTCGGCGAAATATGTGTGCCGCGAAAGTTAACAAAGCGCGGATAGGGCAGAAAATTTACTGACGCTCACCCTTAATGAGCAGAAAAAGAAATCTGCAATAGGAGAGCGATTTAAGTTAAATCATGTTAATAGTACAGAATATGAGAAAAAGGTTATTTACTCTTGGATCTCCAGCAGTGGTGAGTTTCCTGGCTGTCATTTCTACAAATGGAAATCAGCAAATGTTAGAAATTGTAAAACATTACAGTATCACAAACAAAGTAAATTCATTTTACTTTACACAAAAGTTGCTATAAATTTAAAAAAAATTATTTTTAAGACTTATTTGATTTTGCTATATTGCCGAATGAAGAATATTGTTGTCTAAACAGAATGCGGATAAATGTTTGCATTTTCCATTTTATTGGATTTTGCTAGGGAAATTTAGATCACAAAATTGATACAGAACAGATACAACTGGTTTTAGAAATAAAATAAGCTGATTACGACAGGATAAAGGAAAACATTACAAAGAAAACAATAGATTTCATGAACTAAATTATTGATTCTGATCCAGAAAGGAGAAACAGAATAGTTGCATACATAACTTATTTCGAAGACTAAATAAGTGAACTACAATAGGAAATAAGTCTGTTATGTCCAACAAATATTAACAAATTTTTATAATGTGAGACAACAATAACATGCATTAAATTTTCTTAGAATTAATTTGTTAATTCTGTTAGCGATTAAAATATGCATAGCATTTTTCTTTTTGCAATTTGCATTTTTCGAGGCTAAATGCAAGCCTATTATAAGACAAGGTGCATAAAGTTGTAGAACATTCCATCCTATCTGTCTGCCTGCAGCAATTCTACTCCCAAAATACTTGGACATATGCAAGCCATGCCTCCAATCAATGTTATTAATTCTTATATGACTCCATATTGAAAAAAAATTACTATTGCACTTTCCTCTTTACGAAATGCATTACAAAACCTTAGATAACCCCCATCCCCTAACAAAACATACCTGTCCCACAAACAGTAAAATATAATACACTTCCACTCAAGAATATTAATTCCTCCAAAGTGTTAGGGATTAAAAAAGAAATTAAACATTTTCCAGGATACTGAAGTTATTATTACACTCCCCTTACACCGGTCGTCCAAATAGTTGCTCAAGTCCTCTGGATGAGTCGGACGGCCTGGGGTTTCCACTCCCCCTCTTACAAAATGCAATTAATATGTGAAACTCTAGATCCCCCCCCCTTAACAAAATGTACTTGTCCCATAAACTGAGAGACTCCTATTTCACATGAAAGATATACATATATTTCTTTAAAGGGTCCAAAATTATCAAAGAAATTAGAAATTTTCCAAGAAATTGAAGTTTCAGCAATGTGGCATATATTTAGCAACGTTTTTGCTAATTTGTTGGTACTTTTGCAAATTTGCCGTCATTTTTCAAAAGTCACCACACGGGCTATAGTTCACCAAATTTATCACCAAGTATTACAAACGGACTGTTGTTGTTGAGACCCAGACCGTCCGGTAAGTAAATGTACAGACAAACTGTGAGAAGGGCATTTCTTACTGTGTTCCGTTCTCTCCATAGAAAAGTAAAATTTAAAATCTTAAAAATGACAACTCGCACCTATTAAACAATGCTGTCCATTTATTTTTATTTAAAAGTAGTCTTTCATTATTGATAATAGCAAAGTTTGTCCATTTGAGATAAAAAAAATAGTGCAATATTTTGAAAACATATATACATTCTGAAAATTATATCATTTGCTTTTAAATGAAAATGTATATGTATAATAATTATCTTAAAATGAAGTTAATATTAAATATATCTTATAATTTATCAAAAAAAAAAAGAAATTGAGAATTAGTACAAGCCTTTGACATTTACCAGTTCAAGTAATGGCGTTAATTTTATCAGGTGATCTGTTCGAGCGATATCATCTGTACTCACAGTCACCCACACACACCATTGAAAAACTGCTTGATTTGCATTCAGGCAGATTCAAAACGTATAGTTCCACCAAAAACTAAGTCAGATTTTGACCCCACCACAGTGCATTTATTTTACATATAAGAACTACTATGTATTGCAGGGAGGAGAAGGTAAGTTATGTATAAAGGAAAGAGCAGGCTTTGGCAATTTAATGATCTAACACCATATTTAGAAAAGGAAAATAGAGCAGAATGGATTATCTAGACACTAAAACATTAACTGGAATGTTGTTGATGTTGTTGATGAGACCCAGACCGTCCGACCTACCAGAAAGGTGTAAGGTAACTGTATGGACGGCCGGGAAGTGCCACCCAATTTAGACCGGAACCCAGTGGGGGAGGCATCCACAGGGACCGTACCCTCCTTCCCCTACCACCAACCTCTCGGAAGGACTTACGGACCCACATGTTTAACGTGATCGTACTCCGCATAAACACGGCGGCATTTGTGGTAGCGTGCAAATCTAGCGCGCAAATCACGGGGATACCGCACCCGAGATGGCCAACAGCACGCGGTGTTCCGAGGTGGTCACCCACCAAGTACTAACCGCGCCCGATGCTGCTTGACTTCGGTGATCTAACGAGAACCGGTGTTTTCAGCACGGTACGACCGTTGGCCCATTAACTGGAATGTGTCTGAACTCGACATTCACATACCAGAATTCATTTTTAAGAAGCTTGTGATTTCTTTTCTTTTTTTACAAAATTTTGCTAGAAAAAAAACTGTTTGGTCTTATTAAGATATATTGGCATCGAAATCTCAAAATAAAATTTTATTTTGCAAAAACAATTCTTTCTCTATACTGAAGTATATGAGAAAGCAAAACTTCAATTTAATTGACTGCAAGATTACTTAGAAATATGTTTCGTACATACATTTGGGAAATTGGGGTAAAAACTTACCTCTAATCATGGTGCGGAACTCTTCGAACATTTCCTCTTTTGTGATGTTAGCACCTTTAGGTCCCCTTGGTCCGGGTGGTCCTCTTGGTCCTGGAGGACCAATGGCACCTCTCTATTAAAAAAAAATTAATTTAATTTTTCTCAACTATTGAAACAAATCGTACGGTGAGTGTTCCAGTTATGGCCACATTTAGAAGTAGAAATTTGAAAAAATGTCCTGCTTAATTGAATAAACGCTATGTATTGATACACAACATTTAATAGTAAATTTAATTTACTTTCAGGTAATAACATTTTACAAAATTTCTGTTTTCCTTGAAATTTTTAAAAATAAACAAAATCTTCCACTTTGCGCCAGTTTTGGCCACCTGTAGAATAAAGCCTAAAAATATTTCTTTATTTATAGAATTAATTAAGGAACAATTCCTACCTTTTTATTGCTAAAATTATAAAATTGATGATTCAAAACAATAGAAGAATAAAATTTTTAAAACCTTGATACTTAGTATTAACCTTAACAGAGTTCCCACACCTCCAGCAGAAAAAAAAAATAAGGCCTTTTCAAGGCTTTCTTCTTTTTATAAGGATACTTAGAACGTAGCAATACAATCGAAAAAAAATTAAACAAATATACATTAGAGAGAAAAAATGCAAGTATTATTAAATAATTAATAAAAATACTTAATAATAATAATATCTGCTAAGTATTTTTAAAGAATATTAAATATATTCTTCTATAAACATTCTTTTAAATATATTTTTCTACACTAAACAGAAATAATTAGTATGGATACACTTCAACTAATTAAACTTTAAAATCAAAGACAACCAAAAATAGGGTTAAAAGTCCTTTAATAAAATCTCCTTTCCTCGACATATAAAATTACACGGCTAAAGTGCTTTCGGGTATCACGGTGCCCTTCATCTATGGCAAAGCCACTGATGAATATTGTACGTCGAAGAATTTAGTACGTCGTAATTTTGTACATGAAAGGTGATTTTATTAAAGGGCTTTTAAACCTATTTTTGGTTGTCTTGAATTTTAAAGTTTAAATAGAAATAATTAACACTTCTCCTTTAACTTTTTTTTTATTTGTGTCCCCTAGAGCCTCAGTCACTTACTGAAAGATGAGTCATGGGTTTGTCACACCGCAATTATTTGCACAAATATTTAAGATGGACAAAAGAAATAGATTAATTCAAAATAGGGCTTTTTTATAAGGTCTTTTAACAAAAAATAAGGCCGTCTTAAGGACCCTTAAAAACAAAGAGAAAAAATCAGGTCCTTCTAAGGGTTTCTCAAGGACCGTGGGAACTCTGCTTAAAATCTAAAAAAGAACCAACCCACTCACAGATTTATTTTTCCGGTGAGTCCCATGGTACAGATAATTAACCAATGATGATACATATAATCAAAACAATGTTTACAAAATGGAAGAACGAAATTTATTGGTTAAATAACACATTCAACTGTTAATTATTTATAAAATTGTAACAATGTGGCCAAAACTGGAGCACTTACTCTACATATATATAAATATGCTGAAATGTAATTAACTATAAACTGTCAGTCACAACATAATCCTTTATAGTATGATCTAGGGTGCATCTACCTATGCAGCATGGTTGTTGCAGAAAGGACAAGAATTATGTACAATGAATTTAATTTGCATTTATGCTATTCTAGAGTTGGATTTAGAAGGACAGAGCCTCTAAGATCCTATTATAAATGAGCCCCTACCACCCCAAAATAGATGTCATTAAATTTAATTTGCATTTATGCCATTCTAGAGTTGGATTTAGAAGGACAGATCCTCTAAGATCCTAATATAAATGAGCCCCTACCACCCCAAAATAGATGTCATTAAATTTAATTTGCATGTATGCCATTCTAGAGTTGGATTTAGAAGGACAGAGCCTCTAAGATCCTAATATAAATGAGCCCCTACCACCCCAAAATAGATGTCATTAAATTTAATTTGCATTTATGCCATTCTAGAGTTGGATTTAGAAGGACAGATCCTCTAAGATCCTAATATAAATGAGCCCCTACCACCCCAAAATAGATGTCATTAAATTTAATTTGCATGTATGCCATTCTAGAGTTGAATTTAGAAGAACAGAGCCTCTAAGATCCTAATATAAATGAGCCCCTACCACCCCAAAATAGATGTCATTAAATTTAATTTGCATGTATGCCATTCTAGAGTTGGATTTAGAAGGACAGAGCCTCTAAGATCCTAATATAAATGAGCCCCTACCACCCCAAAATAGATGTCATTAAATTTAATTTGCATTTATGCCATTCTAGAGTTGGATTTAGAAGGACAGAGCCTCTAAGATCCTAGTATAAATGAACCCCTACCACCCCAAAATAGATGTCATTAAATTTAATTTGCATGTATGCCATTCTAGAGTTGGATTTAGAAGGACAGAGCCTCTAAGATCCTAGTATAAATGAGCCCCTACCACCCCAAAATAGATGTCATTAAATTTAATTTGCATTTATGCCATTCTAGAGTTGGATTTAGAAGGACAGAGCTTCTAAGATCCTAGTATAAATGAGCCCCTACCACCCCATAATAGATGTCTTTAAATTTGAAATGGAACTTGATTATTGGAGAGTACAATTAAATGGCTTTTTAAAATTGTGGAAAAAGAAATGTGTATTATAAATGCAACATGTTTTATTAGGCCATGTAATATATTACAAGAAAATTCTTAAAATTTTGTTCATGTCGGGGAGGGCCTTTGCCATAAAGCTGAATACCTCAAATGTACAAATATGAATACACAAATTGCTTGGTGGCCTCTTTAAACGCTAGGTCCTTATACTTATGCACCAAATGAACAAGTTAAGGCTGTATATTTTACACTTAAATAAGTAGCTACATCCTTGATTTCTTATGCAATTTTTCATTGGAAAATGAATGAATAAAACAAATGTTAGCATGAACCATTATCGAGATTGCACGTTTCTAAAATGTTCTGTTCTTGAAATATTGTTAAGATTCTCAAATTTTTCAAAAAAATGACATAAAATTAAAAAATATTAATTATTGTGAAAATGTATTCACTTTTGATATTCAATATTATGTAACAAATTTGTAAACATCATTCTCGTGGATCTAGTTAAATTTGTAAGCATCATTCTCGTGGATCTAGTTTGTTCCATTCAAGAGAGAAGAAATATTGTGTAATAGTTTCCCATTTTCACACCCAACAATTTGGCAATAGTCATTTACTTATATATAAGAAAATCCTTTCTCTCCATCTATACGTAATGACTGGCAACAAATTTAGCAACTTGGTGACTAATTATCACCAACATGGCGACTATTTTTATAATGGTACCAAATTGACCACTGTGAAAACTGCAAAAATGACCAAATTAATGAAAATGATGCCAAATTAATGAATTATTAAAATATATAAATATATGAAGTATGAACTATATTGCTTATTATGGATGTTATCAATATTAATAATTATCGCGTTAGAGTTGCATTAAATATAGGTCAATTGGGTATTTCAAAATAGTTTTGCATGATGAAAATTGATTAATTAGACAGTCATTGCATATACAATGTAAGTTAGACTTGTATAATGAATAAATGATACAATTCCGGAGCACTGAATTCATGATTAGATTTATAGGCAATTCCTTGGTATTATAAAAATTTGCTGCTGTACATGAGCATGACTTTCTCTTATTAGTGGTTTTTTGTTGGATAAGATAGTAAAAGTCGTGGCATTCAAGTTGGTGCTGAAATGATGACATCTTGCTATGAGTTTATTTGTTAATGTTGAAATAGTATATCAGTCCTCTTGCGATGCGTGCCCAATTTTAATTGCTCTGTAACAACAGATGTTTCCTATGTAATACTTTGTCCTCTTCTTGTGACAAGAGTGACTGTTGGTGTTGCTATAATGTAATGATTTTCTCTTTGTACACGAGAGGCATATGGGATGAATGGGCTGTTATCAGTATCTAAAAAAGTATTTGCATTAAGTAATTCTAGATAATGCCAGTAAAAGGGGATATTTGTCCTGACAAATGTACAAAAATTTTTATTTGTTTGTAAATAGCCATTTTCTCACTACAGTATAATTTACAAAAATCTGCTTGAAAAGTAGGTGCTTCTTTTTTCTAAAATAGCTACTAATTAAAAACTAATTATTTCATCATAACTATGATTGATATAAGTTCTTTGTTTATTTATTTACTAATATTAAGATGTATTTGGATTATGTTTCAACATCAGCCACAAAAATATGATTATATTTAAAAAGCATGCTAGGGGCTGAATGGTCACATGCCATGGTAATGAATGGGAAATAATTTCCCTTACTATGAAAATGTGTATTAACTTTCTTTTTAGTGTATTACCTACAGATCACCCTGATCCAACTATTTAAGGGTGAGCGTCAGTAAATTTTCTGCCCTATCCGCGCTTTGTTAACTTTCGCGGCACACATATTTCGCCGAAATTCTGCTCAAACAGTTGCGAAATATTTTCTGAAAGATAAAATGCAATGCTTAGATTATATTAAAACTAAATTTAATGCCCAAAAAAACATAGAATATATTTTTTATTTGAATCCAAAATATTTTTGGTGCTGCCATCTGCTGTCGTAATTTAATTGATACCGATTATTTTTATTCTTTAATGAATATTTTAAAATATCTATTCCTTCTAATACAGTGTTAAATACAACAGCAGATCATACATAATAATGCCACAATCACGGAAAGGAAATTTATCATTCTATAAATTTGATAAGGGATCTAAATGTACATCACTGAGGACTGCAGTTTTGTCTTCAAGTTACTTTGTCTTCAAGTCCAAGTTCAATTACGTTTCTGTGATTATGGCATTATATATGACCTGTTGTTGTATTTAATAGCGTATTAGAAGGAATAGACATTTAAAAATGTTCATTAAAAAATAAAAATAGTCCGTATGAATTAAATTACGACAACAGATGGCAGCACCAAAAATATTTTAAATTAAAATAAAACATATATTCTATGTTTTATTGGGTATTAAATTTAGCTTTAATATAATATAAGCATAGCATTTTATCTACAAGAAAATATTTCGCAACTGTTTGAGCAGAATTTCGGCGAAATATGTGTGCCGCGAAAGTTAACAAAGCGCGGATAGGGCAGAAAATTTACTGACGCTCACCCTTAAGTGACTCCAAATACCTCAAACATTTAAACTGAAATGACAACTCAGAAGCTTCACAACCAATTCATCTGGGGCCAACGGCCGTACCGTGCTGAAAACACCGGTTCTCGTTAGATCACCGAAGTCAAGCAGCATCGGGCGCGGTTAGTACTTGGTGGGTGACCACCTCGGAACACAGCGTGCTGTTGGCCATCTCGGGTGCGGTATCCCCGTGATTTGCGCGCTAGATTTGCACGCTACCACAAATGCCGCCGTGTTCATGCGGAGTACGATCACGTTAAACATGTGGGTCCGTAAGTCCTTCCGAGAGGTTGGTGGTAGGGGGAGGAGGGTACGGTCCCTGTAGATGCCTCCCCCACTGGGTTCCGGTCTAAATTGGGTGGCACTTCCCGGCCGTCCATACAGTTACCTTACACCTTTCTGGTAGGTCGGACGGTCTGGGTCTCAACAACAACCAATTCTTCTGATCCTGATATAAGAAACTATACAACAATATATGCTTCCTAACATTTCTAAAATAACAGCTGTTCAGACACAAAGCATTTCAAAATTCTTTTTCCACTAAGGCCAGAAGATGTTCGACCATTTATTAAAGTCATAAAAAGTAAAGATAAACCTATTCAGAGTGGTAGGAAGAAATGTCAAACAAGGGTACAGACAGATATGCAAAAAAAAAGTATAAAGTTAGCAACACAAAATAAGAAAGAAATGAAAACTTTGAAAAGTAGCAACTAAAAGGAAGTTTTTTAAGAAGACTAAAAAAATCAAAAAGAAACAAATTTAGTAGTGATGAAGAAGAAAAATCAGGTGATATAAACAAGTTTTAGCTTTAACATTTCATTCAAAAACTGTTTTTGAGGAATAATCATTTTTCCACTATTGTGAGCTATCCATTTTCCATTGTCTTGCACTTTTTTTATTTTCTACCTTGCCATGTCAGTAAGAAAGGTTAATTTCTCAATTATTTTCTTGAATCTGTCCCATTCAACTCCACCCATGGTTACTCATTGAAAATGATTTCCACATTAAATTTTGATGAAATATAGGTCAATTGAGTAGTACTCAATGGTAGCCCTCCAGTTTTTTTTATTAATATTATTACTTATTGAAAATGATTTTCATTTAAATTTTGACATCAATATAGATTGGTGTACATCTGGCTTATAAACAATTCAGTTCATCATGGGGAGTGACCTGGTCAGAGTAGAGCTGAAAATAGGCACTTGCTATCGGTCGATTAAACAAAACAGTTTGGTGATTAAATAAAAGAACACTAAGCGGCCATCATGCTCCCCATTAAAAATAAAAAAGAGAGAGAGAGAGCAGAAATGAGAAGAATTTTTAACAAATGCATTCCATCGTCCAACACATAAAAAACAAAACAAAAAAACCCCATCAAAACTGTTTAAAAGTCAACTTAAAATTTTATTAAATTATTTCAGGCTTGGTATGCATTTGGAGTAAAAAGTTTTGAAGATTTAAACTCTGAACATTTTTGTTCCAAATCCAATATTTGACAATATAGCTCTTCAGACTAAGGTTCTTTATTTGTGGAAACATGTATTTGCTCAGAGTAGAGCATTGCAGTAGCTTTGATAAAATAGAGGAAAATTTATTTTCCTCATTTTAATAACTGCCTTCGGCGACCAGCCTTGTCACTTTTTGAAAAAGCTCTTAACTTCTATTAGGTTTCTTACAGTAGCTGTTGATTGCACACCTCTGCCATGCATACAAGTCATAACCAACGGTGCAGTTCATGAAGTAGCTATCGATTGCACACTTTCGCTATGTACATACACAAGTCACAGCTAATGGTCCAATTGAGTAGCTGTTAATCTTGTACCCACCCAATATGCAGGAATACTGATAATAATATGGCAGCTGTGTGAGCACATGTAACTCACATAAGTTTTATACAATAACGATAATCTAGTACTATGCAATGATATGCACACTACATGAACATATGCAATTTACATAGCACATTCACACAATAAAGAGTCTTTTATTAGTGGATGCATGTAAACTGCATACGATACATGCAATAAAGACAATCAATCCTACTGTTATGAAATGCATAACCCTTAAATAATGAAGATTGGTATTACGTCTGCATACAATAGATAAAACCAAGGACAAAGCGTTTTTAAAAAATGAAAGCTCTTTTATTTAACATCCTAAAAGACGTACAAAATATTGTTAAAAACTGCCAGAGTGCTTTCGGTGAGAATGACGTCACAAATAACTTTTAGAGATTTGAATTGTACAGAGTCGAGAATGAGTCGCAAAGCATAACTTAAAATTTGAACAGGATCAAAATTGCAAATGGATTCACGGTAAATATAAATAAACAGGGATTCATAAAGAAGAATACTATGTGGATTGTCACAACGAACCAAAAGGAAAGTTTTTTCAAAAACGGGAAGAAATTTATCATTAGCCACATATTGAGCAAGAGCCGTAGAAAGTTTACCAGATTTGACATCGCGAGCATGTTCTGCTAAACGAATGCCAACAGTACATTTTGTACTACCTAACCAATGTAAAATTTATAGTCACCAGCAGGGGATAACAGGGCAATGACATACACCCCAGCGACATTTGTTGCATGTCGTTCCCCTGTTATCCCCTGCTGGTGACTATAAGTTTTACATTGGTAGTACAAAACGTACTGTTGACATCCGTTTAACAGAAGAACATATTACGATACAGTACAAAAAAGAATGAAGGTTTATTATAAAAAAATATCCAGGCACTTGCTTGATCAAATTGCCTTCAATGCTTTTATTCTATAGAGAAAGGTAACATCTAGAAATATAACACTTATTGACTTTAGAATTGAAATCATTGAGGGGGGAACAATACAAAAATCCTATGATTCTACTAACATGGTTATAAAACCAGAAAGGCAAAGTTATGAAAATAAATCGGTTCGTCTTACATGGAGACATTTTGATAAATATATACTTCTCACACCCTGCAAAATAGAGCCAACTAGGTGATGTGTTATTTGTTGTGCTTTTAATAAAACTAGCAAGATGCTTGGGAAAGAAATCAGGATATGGTGTCCAGATGTGAAGTTGCTCTTCCTTATACCATGTTTTAAAATTTATCATACCAAGAGGAACTATTAAAAATTAGAATTGCATGTTTTTTACTTATCTGTAATTATACATGTTTATTTACTTAATACTTATTTCAGTAAAACACCTTCTTATTCAACGCCCAAGCAGTGGATAAAACGGTATGAGAGGAAAAATTCCCCACTGAAGTGTATGCGAAGGGAAATAAATGACAAGCTTAAAACCTTAAAGGGTTAATAGATTTTACAGGATCTTAGAAATTTTAACCACTCTATTTGGAAACTAAGAACCCAATCTTAAATCCAATTGTACATCATTCAAAGGCTTTTACAATGGCTACAGAGAGCTATGAGAGAGAAAATTCCCCACTGAAGTGTATGCGAAGGGAAATAAATGACAAGCTTAAAACCTTAAAGGGTTAATAGATTTTACAGGATCTTAGAAATTTTAACCACTCTATTTGGAAACTAAGAACCCAATCTTAAATCCAATTGTGCATCATTCAAAGGCTTTTAAATGGCTTCAAATTATTTACTTATTGTTTGTAGCTAGCACTTTCAGGTTTCAAGATATAAGCATAGCAAACTTTAAAAATTAACTTTTTAAACTTAACAAGACAAGTGCTTGAAAACTGTAAGAGCTTTGTAAAATCAAATTATTAATGTAGAAACTGAATTTTTCACTCAATATATTTTTGTCGCTTACTGTTTATATCTTTCTTATACAGTTTAGAAGATATTTCGAGTGAAAGCAAAATTGGGAAATAAAAACTCAATTGGATAAAACATTTTCTTCTTTTTTTGAAAGAAATAGTTTATAATACTAAACTATTGAAATTATTTTGTATATTCATAAATGGTACACTACTTCTGACAAAACAAGTATAAATTGTCTACATTTTTATTTATTAGGTTTATCGATATAAGCGTCCTAAGTGTTTACATTTTTCGTAAAGCTCCAATTTCAGTATGGATTTTTCAACCATAAGTGTTATTCACATCAAAACCAAATATTTCTTGTATCAATAAGTATATTTTTTTTATTATTTCTTGGTATGTTAAAATGATGTTGACTTGAGAGTATTCCATGTACACTATTTGTTGTAAAATTGATGCATACAGTTTCATAAAATGGAAAATATATTTTTTTTTACACTAAAATAATATATGCATTGTAGTGTGCAAACAATTATGAGATTGTGAAAGAACATAGTTTTCTATTTTATTGAACTGTGTATAACCCAGACCATGCCAACATTTCTGCTCTAGTATACTATACATAATAATATTATTAGAAGATGTAAATTACACAAGTTAAGAAGCAACTGAAAACTAAAGAATAGCAATCGTACAGAGAAAGTACCAGCTCTCAGTTGCCTAAGTCGCTTCCGTTTCTGTCGTTCCTCTTGATCCTTTCGCTCGTTGATAGCTGTCAATCTCTGGAAGGCGTTCCAAGATTGCCTCGCCAATCTGGGATCCACAGAAAACACCTGAAAATGAAACACATTTCTTATTTCTGGATATTTCAATTAATTGTTAGAAATATGTTACTGTTACCAATAGCCTGAAGTCAACCACCATCCCATTCACGAATATGGATTTTCTTTATCAAATATTATTGAGTGCAGAAAAATTCCTTAGACTGCATCCTTAAAGTGCAAAAGAAGATTTAATCCTTCTGGATATAAACATAAAAAGTCCAAAAGCCATTGGAGAATCGAGATCAATGGCACCCATCAGCCATCCCATAATTAGTTAGACACAGGAACCGTGAGATATCGGTAGGGCCATTCAGCAGAAGAGAATATTCACGAATAATCTCAGAATGACTTTAGCACAAGAATTCACAAATTCATTTAACAGTATTTCCATTTGCTATTAAAGATAAAAATTCCTAGCAGCAACGGTCACAGGGCTACTAAATTGAAGAAGTGACAGACTATTAATAATTAGTTGTCTATCGGTCACTTATACCACATCTTCTATCTGCCAGCAAATTTTGTAGATTGTTTAGATTTTTAAGCAGTTGTGTACCCCAATACAAATATTAAAAACCATTGTTGATAACCTTTATGGATATAATATATATAATTCATTCTTTCAATATATCTTTTACAGTCAGTAATTAGTTTCAGTATAGATGGCCACTAATAGAAAGGAATTGCCCACCAATGAAATGATCATTACTAACCACTGACCACTAACCAAATTTCTGAGTGTGAGCCTTTACCTTTACTTTCTGAGTCAAATTGGCTATTCGTTTTCTACAGAATCAAGTTTTTGTTTTACGTTTTTATGGCCTTTCCTTGCATAAACTACATTGCAGCTTGCACAAGGTAGTTACTGTATGTTGTACAAATACTATCAATAAATTTTCACAAACTATACTTTCGGTATAGCTAACATGACAGTACAGTGGTGTGCAAAAGAACCCTAAACCTATATAATTAGATTATATAAATGTACTATAACTTAAAAACTCTTAATAATAAAAAAACTAAAATTTTTATATATAAAACCTATGATTCGAGTTCAAATCAACCGATTTCTAAAGTAAATATTCAAAATTCTATCCACATTTCATTAAAAAAATTAAAAAAAGGAAAAAAAATCTAAACTAGAAAATGTATCTTGCTTTGCTTGGGATTTAATGCAGGGATAAATTTCATTAATTCACTCAATTTTTCAAAAGAAGTCCATGTCTACAAAATACAAAAAGTATATATGTTTCGGGCAAAGTATGAAATAAAGCATCGCATAGAATGTCTAGATATTCTATGCAATGCTGAAAGTGGGACGTCAAAGTATGAAATGCTTATGAACGCTTTATGAAAATTTTCACACATTTCCTAGGCATTCTATAAAATGCCTAAAAGCAAATTGGGAAAGTTTAAAATACCCCCGGCAAGCATTCTATAAAATGGCATAAAGCAAATTGGTAAAGTTTAAAATACCCCCGGCAGTGACGTTTAAGTTGCAAGGTAGTAATGTTCTTGCCGGTCAAGGGTTCGTGAGATGTACTTGTAAGACCAAGTGCCGAAATTTGAAGTGCTTTTGTATGAAAAAGGCAGTTAAGGGTGAGCGTCAGTAAATTTTCTGCCCTATCCGCGCTTTGTTAACTTTCGCGGCACACATACTCGTATTTCGCCGAAATTCTGCTCAAATAGTTGCGAAATATTTTCTTATAGATAAAATGCTATGCTTAGATTATATTAAAACTAAATTTAATACCCAATAAAACATAGAATATATGTTTTATTTTAATTTAAAATATTTTTGGTGCTGCCATCTGTTGTTGTTGTTGTTGAGACCCAGACCGTCCGACCTACCAGAAAGGTGTAAGGTAACTGTATAGACGGCCGGGAAGTGCCACCCAATTTAGACCGGAACCCAGTGGGGGAGGCATCCACAGGGACCGTACCCTCCTTCCCCTACCACCAACCTCTCGTGCTGCCATCTGTTGTCGTAATTTAATTCATACCGATTATTTTTATTTTTTAACGAACATTTTTAAATATCTATTCCTTCTAATACAGTGTTAAACACAACAACAGATCATATATAATAATGCCACAATCACGGAAAGGTAATTTATCATTCTATAAATTTGATAAAGGATCTGAATGTACACCACTGAGGGCTGCAGTTTTGTCTTCAAGTTCAAGTCCAATTACGTTTCCGAGATTGTGGCATTATTATATATGATCTGTTGTTGTATTTAATAGCGTATTAGAAGGAATAGACATTTTAAAATGTTCATTAAAAAATAAAAATAGTCGGTATGAATTAAATTACGACAACAGATGGCAGCACCAAAAATATTTCAAATTAAAATAAAACATATATTCTATGTTTTATTGGGTATTAAATTTAGTTTTAATGTAATCTAAGCATAGCATTTTATCTGTAAGAAAATATTTCGCAACTGTTTGAGCAGAATTTCGGCGAAATATGTGTGCCGCGGAAGTTAACAAAGCGCGGATAGGGCAGAAAATTTACTGACGTTCACCCTTAAGTACAATTCAAAATGACATTCCAGTCTACCTTGTAGTAACAAGTAGTTCAGCACCGGTCTTTTTCTCTTTCTATTGAAAAATCCTGTATATTACATTTAGTACTTCATACATTTTCACATGCATCTTTTCAATAAAAGCCTTTTTGACACTTTGCCGAAATAGTATTTGTTATTCTATATAATGCCAAGGTATTCTATACAATGCCTAGGGGATTTATGTAAAATATTAAAATAAAACAGACATTTCATACTTTATCTAAAAACGTCATTCAATCCACACAATGTCTACTTTCCACATTTTGCTGGTAACATTCCTGTTTAAAACTTTTTTAAACGATGACTCTTCGATCTTTTCGATGGTTAAGATGAAACTTTGTGATCAATATTTCCAATCACTAAGGAACTAATTTGTGCTAAAATCACTCTTAATGGTTGTTCAACATTTAATAATTAAAAAGCTAATTTCAATAAAAAAAAAATCCCGATGTGTTTCTTCGTAGGAAACAAGGTACACCTGTACAAAATTTCATGACCATTCGATGCTCAGCTTTTTTTCACTGCAGATATCACGAACAGAAAGACGGATGACATCTTTCATTATAAATAAATTAGTCCTCCAAAATCTAAACAAAAAAATATTCATGAAAATTAGTCCATTAATAGCATGAACTCCATTTAATATTTGTTTTAAAGAAAATTATTTAATCTTTCCGATGGTGTTAAGATGTGATATTTTCGATCGTTAAGGTACAGATGTATGAAGAAATGGCTCACAATGGCACTTCAAATTTTTATTAAATAAAAAACTAATTTGAATTTAAAAAAAAATCTTTATGGGCATTTCTTCTCGGGAGCCAAAGTACCACTGTACGAAATTTCATGACTGTAAGATGCTTAGATTTTTATAAGTATTATACTTGTGTCTTTAATTTTTAAATTCTATTTATAAAAACTTTGTTTTATCTTATGTGCTTTAATACCGAAATATAAAAGTCTACATAGACACAGATAAATTATTGAACTACAAATCATTGATAAAATAGTATGTTCTAATGGCATTCATTTCATAGATTTCAATGCATACAAATTGATTTCTTTTCTCATTAACTAATAATTAAACATATTTCTTACACAATATTTGCAATAATGCAGTGAGATTCATTTCTGTAGATGATGTAGTATTCTTTATATTGACATTAACTTTCACTTCAAATTTCATTATCAGTATGAAATAATGAATGCTGAATTGCGTAAAAATCCTTAGTGACATATATTGCATTTAAATGGTTTTTCACCAGTATGTACATATACATTTCTAATCTTTGCTGATGAGAAAATCCATTTTGGCATATATCACAAATTAATGGTTTTGTAACTTGCAAGAGTGAAGAAGTGTTTATCTAAAGACTTTTGCATAAATCGTTTCTAGTACACATCATTTAATTTCCAGGAAAATATTAGTATACAGTGCCTAGGATAGTCCATATTGTGGAAAATTTCTCGAGAATGAAGAGAATTAATATTTATTGTTTCAATGCAGCTGCATAGGAAACCCTTATGGCACTACACAAGACAACATTGCAGAGGGAGGGGCTGATCCCCTTCTTATGGGTGGGACTGGGGGCAATCTCGCTTCCTTTTAGATAGAAAAAAAAAATCTATTACAAAGTTGTAGAGTATTCACAAATTAAACTAAAAATGTGTTTGTCCAACAGAAAAACTGAAAAAAACCCCAAAAACTAGACAATAGTCTCTAAATCCCCCCCCCCCCCCATAAAAAGCAACATTAATGGATGCAGGTGATTTAGATGCCTTGCATTGCATCTGTACTGGCATTCCAGTTACTGTTCTAAACAAGAAAGATAAATCATGCATAAGCATTGATTATGAAACACTTTCCAACTGAAATGTAATTTCATTTAAAAATTTCTAAAATGTGATTCATTCAGTGGTAATATATTTTACATTATCACAGTACTACAGTAATTTATTATACTTAAATATTTAAAACTGTATCGAAATATAAATCATCTGATTCTTTATGCAAAATCAATGAATATTTCATTCATATAACTTGTATTCCAGACTCCAGAGCTAAATAATTTTGTGTGAAAAAAATTCAGCAATTCTTATGTAATTCATCTTACAATCGCTTGAGATATTTGCATTCTGCATATGTTAAAATTAGGCTTCCTTGAAGAAATAATAAAAGTTTAGGGATCATTTAAAATCACAACTATTGTAATTGCATAGGCACGGAATTTAGATACACAGATAATATATATGTGTATGTGTATGTACTCAGAGTATTGGAATCGTGCCGAAGATCGGAACTCGAATTTTCAAAGTATCTACACGTTTTGGGACTTCTAGAACACGAAAAAACTACTTTTAGGAAGACGTCTGTGTGTGTAAGGGTGTATCTGTGTATGTTTCTGTGTGTCTGTGTGGATATTACATCCACTCTAATTGAAAAACTAATGGACCGAATTTCATACAATTTGGTAGGTATGTTTTTTGTGGGAAATCCTGATGTTCATTAGATTATAGTACGATTCGTAATAAAAGAATCTGCCTTCTTTGCGAAATGGCCGCAGAAATTGCCTTTATCCACTCTAGCTAAAAACTAATGAACCAAATTTAACAAAATTTGGAGTATAATATTTCAATAACCTACAAGTGATTTATATACCAAATTTAACAAAATTTTGTATATAAATCATTTGTAGGTTATTCTACTACGATTCGGGAAAAAGGAACGGGCTATTTTTGCGAAATGGCCAGCAAAAATCGTTATATATAAAAATAAAAGACTACGTGTGCTCAATTATATCAATTAAATTCCTATATTATATGTGATTTTTGACAACAAAAAGAATAAGACTAACCCCATTACTCTAGGACTAGCCGTTCTTGAGATATTCTAGTTTTTTCGCGTTTTCGCTACGCCACCTTTGACAATAAGTCTAGCTATCAAATGAGAACCAAATTTAAGTTTAACGTGTAAATTCAATGTCATTTAAAATACTTATGTTGTGCAGATAAACTCAAATTATCATTGAATAAATAAAGAGAACGAATATGAGTCTGCAGAGAAAGACATGTGCTGTCCACATCAGAATTTTTAACAATATTACACCAATGATTTATAGAAGTGAACGGGGATTATTTTCAGGCCATTTCGAAAAAAATGTATGATCTATATTTAAAGATCCATCAAATTTTTGTCGAATAAAATGTTCAACAAATTTAAGCTGTGTACCAAATTTTAACTCTCTAGGACGTAGGAAAGTGCATTTAAAATGCCATCAATTAAATTTATCATGAAGAGTTATATAAAATTTAAAAAAAATGAAAAATTGTTATCTACCAAATTTGTTTTAAAATATGAAGCTACTCCCATATGCAAAACGTTTAAACAAATGGAGAGATATTTATTATATAATATCTCTCTCTTTTCTTTCTGGAAGATATCCCAAAGTCAGAATTTAATTGAATTTGTTTTTCTCCCTATATTAAATAATTTTTTTAATTAAAAAACTACTTAACATATTTTACTGAATTTTTTTTTATATATTCTATGGCATAATGTGAATATTTCCTAAAAATTTCGAAGCAATTCGTGAATTTTAAATTTACTTAAAAAATGTTTGAAAAATTAGGTCCCATAGGGTTCAATGTATTTCATTTTTTCAACCCGGGTTCAATAAAAAACTAATTGGGTGATATTATTTATTTATATTCCCATAGGTCCTACAGACCGTCTGAACAACATACTAAAATTTCATTTTGATAAACTCATTTTTACGGCAGTTATCGTGCTAACGGACAGACAGACAGACAGACAGACAGACAGACAGACAGACAGACAGAATGAACAAAGTCATAAACACTTTTCAACTTTGTTGTAAAGTGTTAAAAAGGGATCATTTCACAATATTCTTTATTAGTAAAAATGGCTCATAAAATCGAAATAAAAATAGGACAAATACAGATATGCTATTTTAATTCTGAATTGCATAAAAACCCTTTATGGCACACATATATTTAAATGATTTTTCACCAGTATAAACACAGTCATGCATTTTCAATCTTTGTTTAAGAGCAAATACTTTCTGGCATATATCAAAAGAAAAGACTTTGTATGAGTGGGGAAATATTTACCTCAAGACTTCTATATGAATTGTTTCTGGCACACATCACAAGAGAATGCTTTTTTACCAATATGAGTCAAGAAATATTTATTTAACGACTTCTCCAAAAATCATTTCTGACAGTGCACACCACTGGAAAATGGTCATTCACCATCAGTAAGAAGGTGCACTTTCAAAGCACATGCAATAGAAAATCCACACCCGACAAATGGGTTTTCACCCATGAGTAGCAAGATGTATTTTAAAATGCGCTTAAAATAATATATTTTTTTCACATCTCACATTTGAGAGGTTTTTCAGCAGTTTTATTACAGTTATGGTGTTTTAATGAACTCTTAAGGGTGAGCGTCAGTAAATTTTCTGCCCTATCCGCGCTTTGTTAACTTTCGCGGCACACATATTTCGCCGAAATTCTGCTCAAACAGTTGCGAAATATTTTCTTATAGATAAAATGCTATGCTTAGATTATATTAAAATTAAATTTAATACCCAATAAAACATAAGATATATGTTTTATTTTAATTTAAAATATTTTTGGTGCTGCCATCTGTTGTCGTAATTTAATTCATACCGACTATTTTTATTTTTTAATGAATATTTTTAAATGTCTATTCCTTCTAATACGCTATTAAATACAACAACAGATCATATATAATGTCATAATCACAGAAACGTAATTGAACTTGGACTTGAAGACAAAGGAACTTGAAGACAAAACTGCAGTCCTCAGTGATGTACATTCAGATCCCTTATCAAATTTATAGAATGATAAATTACCTTTCCGTGATTGTGGCATTATTATATATGATCTGTTGTTGTATTTAACACTGTATTAGAAGGAATAGATATTTTAAAATGTTCATTAAAAAATAAAAATAATCGGTATGAATTAAATTACGACAACAGATGGCAGCACCAAAAATATTTTGAATTAAAATAAAAAGTATATTCTATGTTTTATTGGGTATTAAATTTAGTTTTAATATAATCTAAGCATTGCATTTTATCTTTCAGAAAATATTTCGCAATTGTTGGAGCAGAATTTCGCCGAAATATGTGTGCCGCGAAAGTTAACAAAGCGCGGATAGGGCAGAAATTTACTGACGGCACATATTACAAGTAAATGGTTATTTATTTGTATGCCTGAATAAGTGTTTAGATAAAGACACTTTGTTTTAAAATCTTTTGTCACACACATCACAGATATATGGTTTTTCAGTTGAATGGGTAACAATATGAATAACTAATCTAACTTTATCACATAAATCTTTCTGGAATACACCACAGAAAAATGATTGTTCACCATGTATAAGAAGGTGCACTTTCAAAGAACTTTCAGTAGCAAATCCCTTTTGACACACTCCACAAATAAATGGTTTTTCACCAGTATGCATAGTAAGATGTAATTCTAAACAGCAGATAGAAGATAATCTTTTTTCACATATCTCACATCTAAAAGGTTTGTCAGCAGTCTTATTACAGTTATGCTTTTTTAATGTCCTCTTTAAGAATGTCCTCCTTTTTAATGTCCTCTTTTTTAATGTCCTCCTTTGTGGCATGTATCACAAGTAAATGGTTTTTCAATTGTATATCTGAATAAGTGTGGAGATAAAGCCTCCTTTAGTTGAAATCCTTTGTTACAAACATTGTAAATAAATGGTTTTGCAGTCGAGTTAGTAAGAATATGCCTTTTCAATCTATATTTATCACAAAACCTTTCTGGCATACATCCCAAACAAATGGCTTTTCATTGCAATGAACAAACATATGAACATTCAAAGCACTCCTTTCTATAAAACTTTTTTGGCACACTTGGCAAACAAATGGTTTATTACCCGTATGTGTAAACATGTGTTTTTCAAAGAGTAATTACTAATAAATCCTTTCGAACTTAAACTACAAAATACATGTTTACTGCTATGAGATTTCATGTGACAAGACAAAATTTTCTTTTTATCAAATTCTCTTAGACATATTTTACAAGTGAATGATGTTTCACTAATATGCTCAGACATTTCAACATAAATTATTTTTTTGATCAAAATTTTTCTCCACCCATGACAATTAACTCACTTTTTATCAGTGCACTTATTATAATCATGTTTATTCAATGATTTTTTAGGGGTAAATCCTTTATGGCACACCTTACAAATATGATGTTCTGCAGTGTTTCTGACAGTAGTTTCTCTCCATTGCGAGTACAAATATGAGCAGTTAAATCTACTTATACTGACACATTTAACAAATAAATGGGTTTACACAATCACAAGTATGAATTTATCAATTTAATACATTTTTATCATCAAATTTTCTAAGATATACAGTTACAAATAGTTTTACTTTGTTGATGCAAGATAATATGGAAGCGTTTTCCGTTTATATATGGATAGGACACTAATACATTTGATAGAAATACGTCAATGTTTCTTACATTAGAATATATATACAGTGTCTTGGAAAGTTCATGTTGGGGAAAATTTCTTGAGAATGAAGAGAATTAATTTTATTTTTTCAATGCAGCTGCAAAGGAAACCCTTATGGGGCTACACAAGACAATTTTGCAGGGGGAGGGGGGCTGATCCCCTTCTTATGGGTGGGACTGGGGGCAATCTCGCTTCCATTTTGATAGAAAAAAAAATCTATTACAAAGTTGTAGAGCATTCACAAATAAAAATGTTTTTGTTCAACAGAAAAACTGAAAACTCCAAAAACTAGGCAATAGTCTCTAAATCTCCAATCTAAAACAATTTAGCCAGGTGATTTAGATGCCTTGCATTGTAGCTGTACCTACTGGAATTAAAGTTACTTCTTCTAAAAAAAAATGATCATTTCGCAATATTCTTTATTAGTAAAAAATGTCCCATAAAATAGAAATAAAAATAGGACGAAGTGACAAACACACAGCATAAAGATAGAATACTGTTGTAGATGGAACTTTCTTTCTAGCTCAGATTAGTTTACATATTTTTCTGGCTTTGATTACGATGTTTGCCTACAAATCGTGCGTCAAATAAAATAGCATTCAAACTATTAAATTGCTTGTTATATAACTGTCGCCAGACAAATTGCAGTTAAAAGAATCACATGCATTTAAAAAAAAATTTTTTTTTTTTGCAATTATTTGCAGTTTTCTACCTGACAAACTCATTTTAATACTAATTTGGCAGCCTTTTACATCTCTGTAAATGACTTTTTTCTCTATCTCTAAAAAGGAGCGAGATACTCCGCCATTCATATAAAAGGGGGGGGGGGGGGTCAGCCCCTCAAAGTCGTCTTGTCCTACCATAGGGGGTTTCTATGTAGCTGCATGGAAAAATAAGGATAACTCTCTGTTTTCAAAAAATTTCCCCCATATAAACTTTCATAGACACCCAGTATATCATAAGTAAATGTTTTTTTACTTTTCCTGCAATACATGGTAATGTATAGGGAAAGTATTGGAATCATGTCGAAGGTCACAACTCGAGTTTTCGACGGATCTATACGTTTCGAGACCTCCAGAATACGAAAAAACTATTTTTAGCGTGACGTCTGTGTGTGTGTTTTTGCAGATTTTGTATCCACTCTAACAAAAAACTAATTGACCGAATTTCATAAAATTTGGTACGTAAGTCACTTGTGGGCGAATCTGGTGCTGATTAGTTTTAGTCACGATTCGGGATAAAAGAACCCGCCTTTTTTTGCGAAATGGCCCGCAAAAGCTTGTATCCACTCTAGCTGAAAATCTAATGGACCGAATTTCACAAAATTTGGTAGATAAGGCGCTTGTGGGTCACCCTAGTGCTGATTAGATTTTGGTATGATTCGGAAAAAGATAACCTGCCTTTTTTGCAAAATGACCCGCAAAAATCAACAAAATAAAAAATAAAAAACTATGTATGCTGAAATATATCCATTAAATGCTTGTTTTATACGTAATTTTTAATGAAGAAAAGAATAAGACCAACCCCATTACATTAGGACTAGCTGTTCTCAAGATATTTTCATTTTTTCTCTACGCCACCTTTGTAAATGAGTTGTATTATGAAGTATGAATTTCTCAATTTAATACACTTTTATCATTAAATTTCCTACGGTATATATTTACAAATAGTTTTACTTTGTTGATGCAAGATAATATGGAAGCGTTTTCTGTCTATATATGGACACTAATACACTTTACAGAAATAAGTCAATGTTTCGTACATTAGAATACTCTCGGGTGCCACTTTAGTTTTTCTCAACAATATATGATCATTCACTTTACAATAATGTGCTGTAATTGTTTTGAAAAGCATCATCAATATTTAGTACTAATTACACAAGCCCCATACACCGGCCACACATTAAGCTGCCATAAGCCTTAGGGTGAGTCGTGTGGTTTGGGTCTTCAACAAGCAGCATACAAAATTTCAAATTTTTGTGTGCGTTTCAAATTTCAAAAGAGGAGCCATGGAGCACCTTCCAATTAGAAATCGAGAGAGGGGCAGTTACATTGTGGAGGGAGGAGCTGTACCCTCCAATCAGAGATCGGGAGAGTTGTATATGTATATTCTTTGGTTATAGCACCTGGAGGAATCGTTGGCGTATTTAGAGACTGCTAAAATTGTGGCATTATCGTTTATTTGGTGTACAAAGATTTATTACATGTATATAAAAATTTTTAATTTAGAGTTAGCAGTCAGCATACATTGACGTTAGCATTAGTGCTGCTATCAGGTAGCAAAATTTCAAAACAAAAGTTATAATTAAATCTCAAATAGTTTCTTTAATATTTAAAATGTGCTAAGAAAAGGAAAAGCACATTTAAATTAGGGAAATTAAATATTATTTTTCATTTAAACCGTGGAAACTAAAAAATTATTAGTAAAAAAATTTTTAGCTTATCTAAAAGAAAGCTATAAAAGCTAATATAATTAAATAGATGGTATAAAAATACATTTTGGTGGTAATTTTTTTTTTTAAATTGAAAAGAAAACAAAAGAATCTTAAAATTTAAATAAATGAAACTGAACATTTTTTTTAAATTTAAACTATAAAAACAAAAGTGTTTATATTTTAAATTAATTGCAAATAAATAAAATGCTTCCTATTTGCACGTTCTGTTGGTATGAAGTTACTTGCTGCATGCAACCTGTTGATGCTGGCTGTATGGTAGAACTGAATTCATTGGCATCCATACAGTTTAATAGAATTTTAGCTCATAGCAATTTTTTTTGCTGCTATATCAGGTATCAAATATTCTATGCTGAGCTGATAAGCGTATATAAAATATAAAACTTGCCAACGAATGTTATCTGCAATTAGAGTATGAGCCTAATTTTAAAATGATCCCCCAAGAGCTGCTTCTGTGAGTACAAAATTAGTCGTTGCATGGTAGGACTGACTTCATCAGTCACCACAGAAGTTTACAAAATTGTAGCACATAGCAAGTTTTTTATGCAATTGCAGACATTGGCTATGCTAATAAGTATGTAACAATTGACATTGAAAGACATTTGATGTGCTAATAAGTATGTAACAATCCAGGCATGGAATTAGGTCTTCATGAATCAGAGCGAAGAATTTGTTTTGAATATATTAGATATAGAGGTAAGATACAATCGAGAACACCTGGCTGGGGGGTAATTTAGGTGTCGGAACTGCAAGTATAAAATTTATGGCCGACAGTCAAATTGAGTTCAAATATTGTAAAATTTATTCAAGACAAAATATTAATAAAAGCTGAGTATGTTATTGTCTACAGATTGTTCATTAGCTCCATCTTAGAAGAATGTAATACTGTGTTAGTAACTACTATTTCGAAGAATTTAACATGGTGGTCAGAGAGGCGCAGACTTCGTGGATTCCAGACACTTTTTGAACCCACCCTCATGTTTCTGTGCATATTTAGTGCGGAAAATGTACGCAGACATGCATAAATTTTGTTTTTTGTTTTCAATTCTTCAAATTTTTCATTATTCATTTCCTGTTTACTATAAAGTCGTGTGTATATAAATTTCCCCCTCAGACTGTTTATTGTATTCTGAATACAACATTGTAACACTGAAATGATTTAAAGAGAAATGTGTTGACATTTTCAACGTTGGTTTTTTTTATATATATATCAAATGGCCAGGCACTTGGCTTTCATCATTCGCCTATGCATCGGCCAGAACGTGAACCATTTAGCCGTCCTAGGACGTTGCCCCAGGTGCACCAGAGGGGGGCGGAACACACTGCGTCCAACAACACAACATCCATGCCTTACGTGGGACTCGAACCCACAACGCGGCGGTCAAATGATCGCTTGGAAACGCTCGCCTTGACCGCTTGAACACAGCGTCGGCACTTTCAACGTTGGTAAAAATAGTGAAAAATAAATTTTACATTTTTTGTTATTTTTATAAACATAATTGAGTTGGAAATTCACATAGATTATATTATAATGTTGCACCTACAAAAGCAAAGAAAAAAAAATATAAGTAAAATAAATAAAGTAAAAAATAAATAAATAAATAAATATCTAAAGAGAAAAAAAATTGTGCTTAACTATAATTTGCTTCATTTTAATATTTCAGACGTCTTATTGTGCCAGATAATGTGAGTGAATTAAATTTAAAAACTTAAATACTTTGAAAAATGCATGGGTAATTCGGTTTAAAATTTCAGGAATCCAAATAATATTTCAAGCCGAAACCTTTGGTGGTGGTTTTCTGTTCTAATGAGGAATTTAAGATGATGCTGGAAATGGCTGAAAGTGGCCGATTTCTTGTCTCCACGGTAGCGGCCACAAATATTAATAGATTTCCAGGAAACTTTGCATCCAGCTTTGTTATCAAAAAATATAAAACTAGATAGAATTTATTTAAATTTCGAGCGAAAACTTCGAATTTTTATATATTTTGTTAACATGGCAACAGAGAACAAAATGCAACATAATCATACATGAAAGGGTTTATTTGTGGCTTAACAATCACGAAGTACGAAAAATAGTCGCGATACAATTGTTTTTTGTTCGTGACGTCACTCGCCCCCTCGGGGAATAAGTTGCTCGCCCCCATGTGGATATATTGTTAAGTATGGTATCAATCGAAAGATTTTTTTTTTCAAGCCTTTTAAACCGAAGGGTAACACACTACAATTGTAATCATTTGAAGCCATGACACCGATTTTTTGAAAAATTTCTTATAAAATTTGAGAAAAAACCCCTACTGAAAATGGATTTTTGTATGAGAAAGTCGAATTGGGCCAGTCTCCAGTTTATTTACTTATTTATTTTTTGTTTTTGAAAATTCATCAAAATATAAAATGCTTTAGGATCAAAAAGTTCCGAGACTGTGCTGATATCTTCAACCCTGATTGGAGGAGAGGGGAACCATTTTACCGTGTCGTAGAGGCACATGTAGCGCGAGGTGTGAAAAGGAAGAAGCAGGTCCACAGTGCAGGATTTTTCCAGACAATGCGTGTCAGTGAACTGTAGTCGTTCGCGTTCGTCGAAAATGGAAATGGCGTTTGAAGAACAGCGTGCGAATATCAAATTCTGTCAGCGTTCGGAGAAATCGCCGACAGAAACATTGCACCTGCTCAGCAGGTACAATGTTTCAATTACTTGTATTACAGAAAAAAAGGAAGGTTTTTTTTATATTCTAAATCGTACCAAAACCTAATCACCAGGGGTACTTACAAGAGACTTACCTACAAAATCTTATGAAATTTAGTCCATTAGCACTTTAAGTAGAGTGGAAACATACATTGCGCGCGTACACACACACATCACGCTAAAAATAGTTTTTTCTGTGTTCTAGAGGTCCTAAAACATGAAAACTCAACTTACGATTTTCGACATGATTCCAATATTTTCTCTACATTACCCATGAGTTACAGGGAACTTTTATTTATTTTAAAATATTTCATATTTGTACTTTAGATATTTCTGTCGCTCTTTGTGTTAAAGACCCAGACAGTTCGATTCGTCCGACAACATGAGCAACCGTTTGGACGGCCAGCCGGCCGGCCGGCATCGCTCTTTGTGTTTGTTTGTTTGAGACCCAGACCGTCCGACCTACCAGAAAGGTGTAAGGTATCCAATAGGACGGCCGGGAAGTATCACTCTTTGTGTGTATTACTTTAAATACTAGTTTTACTATAAATCTCATTATTAAAAGACATATTATTACTTTCCTTATATACATAATGCATAAGGAAAGTATTGTGACGGGGTCGAAAATTCGAATTCGAGTTTTCGAAGGGAGAACACGTTTCAAGCATCGCTGATCACGAATCAAACATTTTTGAGGTGATGTCTGTGTGTGTGTGTGTGTGAAAGTGTGTGTCAGTGAAGACGATATCTCACGAACGAATCGAGCGATTCGAATAAAATTTGGTACAAAAATCACAATCCGTGAATACTGGAAGCCAACTGTTTTTAAACACCATCGAATGTTCAGAACCCCCTAAATTTTCGAGTGAAATTATGAAAAAATCAAAACCTTAGTTACGCAAATAGACATTTCTTATGTCATTTTTCCTTAGAAAACGATTGACAAACTTCAGAACGCTAGCGTGAACCGTTCTTGAGATATTGCACATTTTTCAAATAAATTTATCAAAAAATCCCATAAATTAAAAAACATGTTCACTTTTCGTATGTAATATCATGCGATAAATTTGGTGATATCACTGTCGTGGATGTAGCTCGTTCCATTCATGAGAAAAGATACTTTGAGTAATACTTTTGTATTTGAACGCCAATAGTCATTTATCTGCTATCAGAATAACTTATTACTCCGTCCATAACGCCTGGCGAGATTTTGGCGACGATTTGGCCGGAATATCGCCAACATGGCGACTTTTTAAATGTTGCCAAATTAAAGAAAATCTGGATAAATGGATAAAAATGACGCTAAATCAATGAAAATGACGACTAATTAACGAAAATTCAATATCCTGGGAAGAGTATAAGTATGTACTATAAGAAAAACCTATTTTTTTTACTTTCCCTGCAATACATGGTAATGTATAGGGAAAGTATTGGAATCATGTTGAAAATCGCAACTCGAGTTTTCGACGGATCTACACGTTTCAAGATCTCTAGAATACGAAAAAACCATTTTTAGCGTGACGTCTGTGTGTGTGTCTGTCTGTGCAGATTTCGTATCCACTCTAACTAAAAAACTAATTATGAAATTCGAAACTAATTTTATGAAATTCGATCAACTAAAAAACTAATTGATCGAATTTCATAAAATTTGGTAGGTAAGTCATTTGTGGGCGAATCTGGTACTGATTAGTTTTGAGTATGATTAGGGATAAAAGAACCCGCCTTTTTTTGTGAAATGGCCCGCGAAAGCTTGTATTCACTCTAGCTGAAAATCTAATGGACCGAATTTCACAAAATTTGATAGATAAGTCGCCTGTGGATCACCCTGATGCTGATTAGATTTTGGTACGATTCGGGAAAAAGCAACCTGCCTTTTTTTGCAAAATGGCCCGCAAAAATCGGCAAAATCTAAAATAAAAACTATGTATGCTGAAATATATCCATTAAATTCTTGTTTTATACGTAATTTTTAACGAAGGAAAGAATAAGACCTAACCCATTACACTAGGACTAGCCGTTCTCGAGATATTTTAGTTTATTCGCATTTTTTCTACGCCACCTTTGAAAATAAGTCCAGTTACCAAACGAGAACGAAAATTGAATTAAAAGGGAATTAAATTTAATTAAAATAAAGCGATCGTGGATATGAGTCTGCAGGGAAAGTCATGTGCTGCCCACATCAGATTTTTTTTACTGTAAAAGTAGTAAATTCATTGTCTTATATAAGGAAAGTCATGTGCTGCCTTTCCCCATCAGATTTTTCTAAATTTAAGATTAGCTACAATGTTCTTTCCTTCAGAGGTCAAATTATTATTCTTGGGAATATAATGCATAATAGTATCTATAATAATAAAATAAGTTGTCTATTCGTCTGTCTGTATGTGTGTGTGTAAAATGCGGAGACAAGTGAAAAACAATTGCTGGAACTATCGTGGAGCTTCGTGTGAGGTTACATTATTTAAGAATCTTAGAATTACACTGGACGTTTAGTAATTTAGAAATACACTAGCTTTCAAAAGTTAAGCACGGTCGGTAAAATCAACAGAAATGGAAAAGTAAAGCTTTGATTAACTCAAAATTGTAGATGAAGGTAGCAAATGTGCTTATGCATTAGAGAAAATAAGAATTGTGTACAAAGATGAAAAAAATATTTACTTTTCGTAAGTTATATGATGATGTCACATTTGGATCATTAACAAAATGGTGTTTAAAGGCAAACAAAACAAACGAGACTTACATTAATATGGTATGTGACCACCCCGGATCTTCACGCAAACTTTACAACGATTCCCACGCCTTCAATGAGGTGATCAACCATCGTAGATGCGAGCAATGGCCATTCCTCCAATAGGGCAGTTTCCAACTTTCTGAGACTGGCTGGAGGAGATAAACATGCAGAGACAGCACGCCAGAGGGCATCCCAAAGGTTTTCAATGGGAAAGTTCGGGAGAATACGCCGGCCACTCCATACGAGAAATGCCCTCACTTTCCAGGTATTCGTCAACGGTTAGCTCGATGGGGACGGGCATTATTGTCCATATGAAGGAAATCAGGACCAATTGCTGCAGCGTAGAGTCTCTTAATAGGGTCTGGGTCTAGGACATCATTCCGATACCGGCAGCAGTCACAGAACCGCCTTTAAAGATGTGCAGCTCTGTGCGACACCCCATTGAAATTCCTGCCCATGCCATGACGCTGCCACCTCTGAATGCGTGATGTTCTTGGCCTGATTGCGTGTTCCTCGTTCTCTCCAGATCCTTACACGCTTCTCATCTCCAAAGGATTTTTCTTCTAAAAATTTCTTCTGGTTTTCGGACTACTTCCAACATTTCTCTATATTCTTTAACTGGTATCCCTCCCATACATTTTGTTATAAATACTCAATATAAAAAATATAATTTTTGGAAACTCCGGAATAACCTTTTTACTGATCCGTCCCTCCCCCCCCCCCTTCAAACTTCGATTTTAATTCTCCCTCTTCACTTATCCCCCCCCCCCCCATCTTCGTATTGCTAACCTTTTACCTCTTGTTCCCTCCACCTTTTCTGATATCAATGTTTACACCGATGGCTCTGCCATTGACGACAAAATTGGTTATGCTATTTGCATTTTTAATAAAGACACATTAGAAAACACCTTTACTTTCAAACTCAACCTTGGGAACACAGTTTTTCAGGCGGAAATCGCCGCTATCCACTTTGCTATCAAATGGGCATCTTCTAATAATTTCAAAATTAACATCTTTTCAGATAGCCAATCCTCTATTTCGGCCCTTAAATCTATTAGAAACAAATCTGACTTTCTGTCCAAAATTAAACTTGAAGCTAATATTAATAAACATTTAATCAACCTTTGTTGGGTCAAGGCCCACTCAGACATCTCGGGTAACGAGGCCGCCGATACAAATGCTAAACTTGCTACCTCTTCCGGCACCCCCACCTCTATACCTTTTCCATATTCCTTATTAAAGAAACACTGTAAACTCGACATCCTAAATTCTTGGCAAAACTATTTAAATGATTATATTTCCCCCAGAAACCACGATCCAGCTAGAATATTAAAATTTCTCCCGAATGTTAACTTTAATACCCACATAACAAATAAATATCTTGTTTACTTTATTACGGGCCACGGCCCATTCCTCGATTACTTATACTTTTTTAAACACAAAACAACCTCATGCTGTACTTGCGGATCCTATGGTGACGCAGACCACTATGTTTTCACTTGTCCCCTTACAAAATCTTTCCACCTTTCTAAACCTTCTGCTGGAAACTCCGCGGCCTGGTTCTCGAGGGTCTGCTCCAACAAAACTTCTATTAACAAGATCAAAAACTGTGTTCTCATAGCGAGAGAAATTTCTAATAAAATTACATAACCAGCCTGGGAGCCTCTTCTGCTTTTAACATTTTCTCTGCTCTCTGGACCTCCCTGAGGTGTCGCTTTTTTGGTGGAGGTTTTTGCTTTGTTTTTGTAGTTGGTTTTGATTATGTGGTTTGTTTTGTTGTGCTGTTTATATAGTTCCTTGATGGTTATACTACATTAGTGCTTAGGTTTTTTTTCCCTTCGGGGTTTTCCCCTCTTTCCTTTTTTTTCTTTCTTATGTCTCTCTTGTATTGTATTGTATAGTTTTATGTTTTGTTTTGTCGTTGCCATTCTTTTATTTGTCTTGTTGTAACTGTGTTGTGATTCAATTTTAACCTGTTTTGTAATGTTTTGAATCTAAAATAAAGTTCCCGGCCACACACTTAGCTACAGTAAACCTTCGGGTCTGTCGTGTGGTCTGGGTTTTCAACACTTCAACACGCTTCTTATCTTATTCCAGGGCAAATCTGGACTCGTCTGTGAACAGGACGTTGCACCAATCTGAGACAGTCCAATTGACATGCTGACGACACTACTTTTTAATCTGGCCCCTCTGGCTTAGACGGTTAGTGGAACACAAAAACGTGGTACTCAGATGTACAGTTTCTTCACGTGGAGCCTTCGGCGCATAGTACTGGCAGATATTGTCTTACCAAGTGCCGCTGCAACCATGGATGTAACAATTGTGGAGGTCGTTCGTCGATTCCGCTTGGCTACTATAGCAATATACCGATCATCAGATGGGTTGGTAACCCTTCGACCACAGGTCTCCAGACAACTGTTTGACTTGTTTGGAATTGTTTCCATAATCGAGAAATTACCGAATGATCAACGCCAAAGAAAACAGCGACATCTTTGATTGACTGTCCTGCTTCAATGCGTCCGACAGCACGCCAACGCTCACTCTCTGTCATTCGTCATCTTTCAGCCATAGAAACATGAATATCATAAAAAATAATCCTACAAAAGTTATAAATACTTCGTATCAGCATTTAAATGCACCTCCTCAAACCCTTCAGAATGCTGGCGTCTTTAACGACTGCCTAATTAGCATATATCCGGACAGTCAATCGTGATTGGCTGTAACACACGGTACTTGCATACTGCCATCTATATCCGCAGCGATTTTTAGCCACTCAAATTCAAATACGCTTTCGAAAAATGAAAATTTGCATTGCGTGCTTAACTTTTGGTAGTCAGTGTATAAGATTTTCACAGTAATATTTCCTGTAGAAAACTGGTATTTTCTAAAAGAATGGTGGTACTAGAATGTATGCCCGTCATATGACGAAATTTAAAATTTGAAAAACATTAAATCCCATTTAGGGTAATATATATATATATATAGGTATATATATATATATATATATATATATATATATATATATATATATATATATGAGGCCGCTATTCTAACTTTGGATTTACTAATTTATATATATAGATAAAGCTTCTAATAATTATGCCATCATTTGTAAAAAATATTATGTTTCTCTGTTACAGAATTACTTAAAAAATAATCAAATTTTTAAACCCATTAATAATCAGTCTATCAAAATCAAAACTAAAATGCTAAAATTATATACACAATTAAATATTAATTGTAAGTTTTTTAAGTTTCCTTATGTTACTTTGGTTCCTAAATTCCATAAATCACCTCTCAGTTTTAGAACAGTCACATGTGGACATAATACCTTTACCACTACAGCTAGTAAGTACTTGCTTAACTGTTTAAATAGAATTAATGAATCTCTTAAATTTAGGAATTCAGGATATTTCATTTTGAACAACAGTTTTCATTTAGTAAATCACCTTAGCAAGCTTCCACAAATTCTTGGTTTCCATACCTTTGATTTTAAAGACCTATTTAATAATATTGTCATTAAAGATTTATATAAAGTTATTATCTCTCTTTATCATGACTATCTATCTTCCAATAATGTTGCATTTAATGTCAAAAACTTTCCTATGCTCTTGCACTTTGTGTTATACAACAATTATATTATCCAAGGTGACAACATTTATTTACAAACATCTGGTGTACCACAAGGTGGCTGTAGTAGTAGTATACTCGCTAACTTTTATATCTTTATTATTATGAATGTCATTTTAACTCTAATTCATATATTATATATAGGTATGTTGACGACTTAATTTGTATTATTATTGATGATTTCTATCCAATTAATACTGATTTTTACCCATCTAACCTAGAATTAATTCCTAATGAGCCTAGCGTTAGTCAAACTGTAAATTTTTTAGACCTAAATTTAGATACCCTCCATAATCCTGTAATCACCAATCTATATGATAAAAAAGATTCTTACAACTTCACTATCATAAAGCTGCTATCATATCAATCTTGCAATTCTATTCAATTGTTTAGAAACATCATTTTAAACCAGCTATTTCGAATACATCGACTTTCTGATCCTCGGTTTCACTTTCTCCACATCAATAATCTTAAACGCATTTGTCAAAATTACCAATATCCGGAAGTATTTGTAAATAATATTATTAATAATTTCAAATATACCACGTAATAATTTTACACATGCATTATTTATCTTTGATTGGATAACTCATTTTTGAGAATTCATCCATTCTTATCACCTAACTTACCACTTGGCCTGAGTCTAATACTGTTTACTATTTTCGAATGACTATTTTCCACTTGTCCTGAGTCCTATACTGATTACTATTTTTGAAAGTCTCCATACATATTATGTATCGTTCAAATGTATTCATTCCGGTGCCCACTCGCATTGATGAAGTGAGGTGAAATGCTCATTCGCTTGTTCAACTTACACGTGGTAACAATGCTTGTGAGTTCATATTTCTGTTCGAGGAGGTATTATTTTTCTGATTTATATTTCAATTGATTTATTTTTCTTCTTCCACTAGCCAGTAGACAGTTCCAATGGTGTCTATAGTTAAATACTATCGCCATTGTCAGAAACTGGCTATTCTATCGGTTTTAATTCGAATTGTATGGCTGTCCTGATGAGAATGCAATTTCGAACTAACCGCCATTTTTTGTGTAGTTTTAATTGATTGTTCTCTATGTCTTAATCTTTTATCTTGAGCTAATTATTATTGCCTTTTCTCATTTTTGCAGTGTTTTCTTTTTATTTTTATTTATATTTATATACTTTTAATTGTGAATTTTGTATCCCAATATTCTTCTCATCCCCTTTTCCATTGTAGTGATATGTTACCTTCTATCTTTATCCTTAGTATTGGTCTATAGTTACTCATTTGTAACAGATATGCTAGAGATGGGTTTTTTTGTACATACAGTAGTTTATGCATAATTTTCGATAAAAATATTTCAATTTATATATATATATATATATATATATATATATATATATATATATATATATATATATATATAAATTAGTAAATCCAATGTTAGAATGTAAGTAGTAACTCATAATACACTATTCCAAAAATTTTTACAAAATACAAAGAAATAAAGAAATTTAAATATAAAAAGGAAATTATAAAGCGTAATGCAGGTCATAAAGACAAAGACAATCAACAAATTTCAAAGATGAGGAATGAAAATAGGAAAACAAAAAAATCAAGCAAAAAAGCTTGCACATGGAAGAGCTTTAGGCTTAAGATAAGTTCATTTCGAAAAAATTCTCGTCAAGTCCATATATCCCTTCGAAATGAACACAAAAATGCTTGTTTCTGAAACACAAGATAGATTTTATCTATAAACTTGTGTTATATGGACGACAAGCATATAGATTGGAAAAATAAAGGAAACATAAATACCTTAAAATACACTTCATTGGTACAACCATGACGAGCGAAATATGACTAGACCAATGTTGCCATATGCAGAAATGAAAAGATGTGATTTGCTGTTGCAAAGAGAGTAATAAAAACTGTACTGCGTAGAAGCAATAAAAGGAGATAAATATATATATATATAAAATCATCGTTGTAACGTAATTAACAAGAAAGGTCAATTATGCATAAAGCATTGATTATGAAACACTTTCCAACTTTAATTTTATTTAAACATCTCTAAAATGCAATACATTCAGCGGTAATATATCACAATATTGCAGTAATTAATTATATTTGAAAATTTAAATCTTCATCGAAAAAACGAACTTGATTCAAATGATGTCATCGAAATATAAATCGTCTGGCTCTCTGTGTAAAAGCAGTGTAAATATTTCATTCATACATTTTTATTTTATTCATCACAGTACTACAATAATTTATTCTTCTTAAAAACTTAAAACCATGGAGACCAAAGTAATTTAATTCTATCCATAAAACTTCATCAAAGAAGTCTGCCATTAAATCGTCTGCTTCTCTATGTAAAATCAATGAATATTTCATTCATATCATTTATATTGCAGACTCCTGAGCGAAATAATTTTATGTTAAAGAAATTCAGCAATTCTTATACAACTCATCTTGCAGCCTAATCAGTTTACATTCTACATAAGTAAAAATTATGTTTCGTTGTAGAAATAATCAAAGTTTGATGATCATTTAAAGTCAAATATATTGTAATTGTGCACAGAAATTAAGCAAAAATAAAGCGGTTTTAGGATGGATACGACACTAAATATAAATTAAAAATAATTTTAAATATCACGATTTCGACACAAGATGGATGCCATATTTTATTTTGAAGTGGATCACGTAATCTCTTCATATAACGGTCACGTGATCTCTTCATATAAAGGGTTTAATTATTATTTAAAGAAACTGCTGAATATATTTTGCTAAACATTTTTTTATATATTTTATGAGATAATTTGAATATTTCCTAAAACTTTCGAAGCAATTTGTGAATTTTAAATTCGCTTAAAATGTTTGAAAAATTAGGTCCCATAGAGTTCAATGTATTTCATTTTTTCAACCCGGGTTCAATCCAAAACTAATTGAGTGATATTATTCATTTATATTCCCATAGGTCATACAGACCGTCTGAACAACATACTAAAATTTCATTTTGATAAGTCATTTTTACGGCAGTTATCGTGCTGACAGACAGACAGAATTAACAACGTCGTAAACACTTTACAACTATGCTGTAAAGTGTTTAAAATGATTATTTAATTATCAGCATTTCATGAGGAAGATTCTTATGCAGCTATGATTTATATAATACAATGATTTTTTTTCTTATATAATGCAATGAATTTACATCTTTCACAGTGAAAAAACAATGTATAAGATTCACGGCCCTATATGTTCCGGTGTAATTTTTATCACAGTTTTTCATAGTAAATCCCGAGCAACGCCGGGTAATCGCTGCTAGTAGTCTATAAAAGAATTGATAATTTCAACTGTGATGAATGTTAAGGGTATCAAAATTGTAATACAGATATTTCAAATATATTCAATTCACTGCGGCTGCAAAGTTGCTGCCATCTTGAAAAATAAACTTGAGTACTTTTCATGAAGTATCCCCCGCCCCGCGCCCCCCCCCCCCCCCCCCCCCCCACAATCTTATGACAATTGCTATTTACAATAGAAATACAACTAAACACCATGGAATGTAAAGGTAACAAAGTCAAAGAGACCAAAAGAGACATTCCAGAATCCAGATAGCCTGACACAAAAATGTTCACTATCTCTGAAATTTCCTACCGTTACCAGGTGCAGTTGAAATGGTGACATAAAGTACTTGAGGAGTCTGGAGGCGGACTTCCAAACAATGAAGGAGAATAAAGTTTCAGACGGCAGTGGACATCTAATTATTACGGTCTGCAGCATCTTCTAGCAGGGGAGACAGAAACATTTTCAACTATTTTACTACAGTGTCTAGAAGTAACTTAGTAGTCTAAAAGTCTTACTTCTAGACACTATAATTTTACTGTCAGTGAACTAGGATAGGGGAAAATAAATATCTGATGTGGGCAGCACATGACTTTCCCTGCAGACTTATATACACATTCTCTTTATTTTAATTAAATTTAATTCACTATTAATTCAATTTTCGTTCTCATTTGGTAACTGGACTCACTTTCAAAGGTGACTTAGAGAAAAAACGAAAATATCACGAGAACGACTAGTCCTAGTGTAACGGGGTTCGTCTTATTCTTTTCTTCGTTAAAAATTACGTATAAAACATGCATTTAATGGATATATTTCAGCATACGTAGTTTTTTATTTTAGATTTTGTCGATTTTTGCGGGCCATTTTGCAAAAAAAGACAGGTTATTTTTTCCGAATCGTACTAAAATCTAATCAGCACTAGGATGAATCACAAGCGACTTATCTACCAAATTTTGTTAAATTCGGTCCATTAGATTTTCAGCTACAGTGGATACAAGCTTTTGCGGGCCATTTCGCATAAAAAGGCGGGTTCTTTTATCTCGAATCGTACACAAAACTAATCAGCACCAGATTTGCCCACAAGTGACTTGCCTACCAAATTTTATTAAATTTGGTCCATTAGTGTTTTAGTTAGAGTAGATATAAAATCTGCACACACACAGACGCCATGCTAAAAATAGTTTTTCGGTATTCTAGAGGTATCGAAACGTGTAGATCCGTCGAAAACTGGAGTTGCGATTTTCGGCATGATTCCAATACTTTCCCTATACATTACCATGTATTGCAGGGAAAGTGAAAAACGAAAGTATAATTCTGCAGTTGCCAGTTGGAATGGGTGGTAAGGCAAGGTGGCAGATATTTGACATCTTATATCGTCAACTCAAGAAAATACCCATGATTTGTATGTTATCAGTATAAAGGATGTACTAAGTTATCAGCATACAGGATCAAAGAAAATCTTCTGCATATGCCACTTGGTAGATGTTTAGAGTTTCATTATTTTCCCTACATACAAAGTACGATATGGAAAGTATTGTGACGGGGTCAAAAATTCAAATTCGAGTTTTCGACGGAAGAGCCAGTTTTTGAACTTGAATCGAACACTGTCGAGGTTAATGTCTGTGTGTATGTTAGTATGTCTATCCACGAGCAAGTGGAAGCGGTATCTAAGGAAGGAATGGAGTTTTTCGAAAATAAAAAATCTGATGTGGGCTGCACATGACTTTCCCTGCAGACTTATATCCACGTTCTCTCTATTTTAATTAAATTTAATTCAATTTTCGTTCTCATTTGGCAACTGGACTTAATTTCAAAAACGGCGTAGAAAAAATACGAAAAAACTCAAATATCTCGAGAACGGTTAGTCCTAGTGCAATGGGGTTAGTCTTATTCTTTTCATCCTTAAAAATTGCGTATAAAACAAGCATTTAATGGATATATTTGAGAATACGTAGTTTTTATTTTAGATTTTGACGATTTTTGCGGGCCATTTCGCAAAAAAAGGCAGGTTATTTTTTTTCTGAATCGTACCAAAATCTAATCAGCAGCAGGGTGACCCCCAAACGACTTATCTACAGAATTTTTTGAAATTCAGTGGATTAGTTTTTCAGCTGGAGTGGATACAGACAATTTTTGAGGGCTATTTCGCAAAAAAAGGCGGGTTCCTTTATTTCGAATCGTACTAAAAACTAATCAGCACCAGAATCATGCCCAAGTGACTTACCTAGCAAATTTTATGAAATTCGGTCCATTAGTTTCTGAGTTAGAGTGGATACATTCATTACACAGACATACACACACAGACGCCAAGCTAAAAATAGTTTTTTCGTATTCTAGAGGTATCGAAACGTGTTGATCCTTCGAAAACTCGAGTTGCGATTTTTGGCATGATTCCAATACTTTCCCTATACATTAGCATGTATTGCAGGGAAAGTAAAATTGGTTCAATTAGAATACTGAAACTTAATTACATCAAAACACGATCAAACGTTTGGAAGACTCTCAAATTTTCGAATAAAAGTTTTAAAAAGTTGTGGGTAGAAGACATTTCTCGAGTTGTCTGGATTCTTTTGATGCAATACGATGGCACAACCCATTCAAGTTTTCCTTACCACTTCTAACCATTCAAAAATGAAGTCAAGATTTTATTCTTCCTCTCTGATTTTGAACACTTTCCAACATAGTTGAAAGTGTTCATGATTTTGGTCATTCTGTCAATTCGCCTGATAACTGTCGTAAAAACTGACGTTATCAAAATGAAATATTAATATGTTGTAGAGACGGTTTGTGGCATGTCTGGGAATGAATATGAATAATATTACTCAATTAGTTTCGGATTTAACCCTGATTGAGAAAATGAAATACTTTGAATCCCGTGGGACTAATTTTTCAAGCATGTTTTAAGTGAAGTTAAAATTCACCAATTGCTTCGAAAATTTTAGGAAATATTCAAATTATCACATAAAATGTGTAAAAAAAACAAACATTTAAGCAAAATATGTAATGTAGTTCTTAAAATAGAAATTAAAATAATAATGACACCCATATAATAAAGAGATCACGCGACCCACTTCAAAATAAAAGATGGCTCCCATCTTTTTTCCCAGTGTCAAAATCGTGATTTTTAAAGTTCTTTTAAATTTATATTTTGCATTACATCCGTCCTAAAACCGCTTTATTTTTGCGTATTATCTGTTTTTAAATTCTGTACCAACGCAATTACAATATTATTTTATTTTAAATGATCACAAAATTTTGATTATTTCTTCAACGACGCCTAATCTTAAGGCTATACAGAATGTAAACAAATCAAGCGATTGTAAGATGAGTTGTATAAAAATTGTTGAATTTTCTTTTTCACGCAAAATTTAGCACTGAAGTCTGGAATATAAGAGCTCCGTGAAGTTGGCCCCCCCGTGGAAAGCACAAACGACAAAAACTAGTGGAATCGTTTGTACTTCGTTTGTGCTGGTTTGTGCCGCAAAAATTTTCGTTTGTGCTTCTTTCGTTTTCGATTTATAGCATTTCCTTGCATTTACTTTATGTGAAGTTGGCCCCCCCGTGGAAAGCACAAACGACAAAATCTAGTGGAATCGTTTGTACTTCGTTTGTGCTGGTTTGTGACGCAAAAAGTTTTCTTCAGACCCTTTTCAAATTTGAACTATAAATCTTTTATTTGTTTGGCGCGAAAACAGGGTTTGTTTACATACAAGAAATTAAATTAATTTCGAAAAACCGTTAATGCCATTCGTTTGTATTTCATTTGTACTTGTTTGTTCCGGGGAAAAAAATTTCGGACCCTTTGCATATGCAAAGTATAAAGCTTTCATTTGTCTCCGGGACAAGTGTTTTTTTTTTTTACATAACAGAAATTAAATAAATTTTAAAAAACTGTTTATGCCATTCGTTTGTGCTTCGTTTGTACTAGTTTGTTCCGGAAAAAATTTCTTCGGATCCTTTTCATATCCAAAGTATAAAGCTTTCATTTGTCTGGGGGACAAGTGGGTTTTATTTACATAGCAGAAATTAATTGAATTTCAAAAAACCGTTTATGGCATTCGTTTGTACTTCGTTTGTACTAGTTTGTTCCGGAAAAAAATTTCTTCGGACCCTTTTCATATCCAAAATATAAAGCTTTCATTTTTCTGGGGGACAATTTGGTTTTGTTCACATAATAGGAATGAAATGAATTTTGAAAAAAACGTTTGAAATAACCAGATCTAAATCTGTCGTTACTATTCCTAGCATTATTCAATTGATTCAATTCATAGAAGCTTAAAAAATTTAGAAGTAACATTTCAGTATTAGTCTAATTAACCTCATTTGACACGACAAAAGGCAAAACAATACCATGTAAATTAAAGTCACCCATAGTAACAATGTCGTAATTGAAAAAATTAAAATTAGCTCGAACAAATTGATGAATTCATCATACGTATCAAAACTGGAAGAAGGGCTTATATATACCACACAGAGAAACAAATATTTACCAAAAGCACGATCAATTTTTAACCATACCGATTCCGTTTGATTTTCACCCATGGATAACTCATTGAACACAATGTTAGAATTGAGTACAATAAACAAGCCCCCGGCACGAAGGTCTCGAATATCCATATTAGTCCAATCTCCACGTATAATTGTATATCTGTCATCAAAACATTCCGCACTACTAATATTTTCACAGAGCCAGGTCTCAGTTAAACATATTACATCATAGTTTTGAGTTAATACCGATAAAAATAGTTTGTTTGTTTTTGTCCGTAGACCCCTAACATTCTGATAATAAATTTTCATGTCACGATTTACAACACATCCACCAGTGATCAAAGACTCAGCAGGTAGTCACTTCCCTGCTTCATTCTCATGGCCACGCATTTCACCCTCTTGAAGAATCTGCTTATCATTAAGTTTACCAACTAATTTGGTAATGAAACATCCATCGGGCCAAACATCACTTTCAACAACTTTGCCATGTCCTGTTCCTGGACCTCAACATGAAAAGGAAAGTAGGTATTACATTTAGTAACTAATGGCGTACAAATGAAATTATCAATAAGACCGTTCTTTAAATCAATTTCAATATCATCGGCTCTCGCATTTGAACTCAGTCTCAAGAGAAATATTACTCCCATTCTGGGACGTTTCTCAACCGCCACTAATGTGGAAACTTTACATGAACCGTTTACAACTGTCTTTGATTTCGGTGTAGCAATATATCCCTTATCGCCTTTTTAAAACCAGATCCCATAGTATTTATAAACATATCCCTGTGTATGTGCAGTTGAGCAATACTAGCTCCATCTTGTAAATTTGGCCACTGTTCAGCATTTCCATTGCTCTATTCAGCAACATCATTGACAGTTTTCCCTGATACTATTTCTTCGATTTAATTCCGAACGTAGTTTAATCACATTCAAATCCATCCAACAGTGTTCCCGATCAACGAAGTGAACATTTACCTCTGTCTTTATGATACCATTTATACCATTACTGCCTGAATATACTTTTTATTCGATGCTGACCACTCTCCTAAGGAGGTCAGTGTCATTATCTTGCACTTTTCTATTCAAAAGTTCCACTAAAGCTAATTAATTTTATCCGAAAAGTGTGTGTTGTCATCAGAACTTACTTCCGCTCTGTAGGTTTATTCCTATCATTCAATGCTTGTTCAAAAATCTTCAGCGCGTTTTCTCTATTGAGATCGAGACTGACCCTATGTTTAAAGGCCGATTTTCTATCAGAAACAGAAATGAACAAGTTATTCAAGTTGCACACTCCAAAAATGCTTTGCGTAACACTGGCTCAACTTCTTCTGAAGTCGAACCACTATAGTCCGCCATGACAAAATTAAGAACAATTCGTTAAATTCTTCTTAACTACTTGTCAGTACCTAAAAAATAGTTTACTCACTGTATAAGCCACATTAAAAACACAATATTAAGAATAAAAACTCTTTAAAATTTTAAAACTGTAAAACATTTATCTCTTTCTAGTCTTCCTCCTCCCTTTCGTGTTTTAAATTTTTCTTCCTCAATTCCTTCCTCGTTTTCTAGGTTTAATGTATTCACAGATGGTCAAAACTGGATAATAATGTAGGTTTATCAATATGCATTTTCGAAAATGATCGACTGATCGAATCATTATCCTTTAAACTTAGAACTGGAAACACAGTTTTTCAAGCCGAACTTGAGGCCATCAACCAGGCCATCCTCTGGGCCGGCAAAAACAATTTAAAAATCAACATCTTTTCGGACAGTCAGTCATCTATTTCGGCTTTTAAATCTATCAAGAATAAAACGAAATTTCTATCTAAAATTAAAACTAATGCTCACCCCTACAAATCATTTATTAACTTATCCTGGATCAAGGCCCATTCTAACATTCAGGGCAACGAAGTCGCCGATGAACTGGCCAAACAAGCTACGATCTCCGGCACCCCACTCCTTATACCTTTTCCCTACTCCTTTTTGATTAATAATTATAAATCTTTCCTTCTTAAAAATTGGCAATCTCTTCTTAATGATTATATTTCCCCCCGGACTCCTGACCCTGCCAGAATTCTAAGCTATTTACCCAAAGTCAACCTCAATTTTCAAATTTATAACAAATTCTTAATCTATTTTTTAACGGGTCATGGTCCTTTTCTTGACTATCTTCATTTTTTCAAACATAAACGTTCTTCAAATTGTCTTTGTAATTCATATGGTGACGTAGATCATTATGTTTTTAATTGCCCCCATACCTCAAAATTTCACTTAACCCGTCCTCCAGATAATCTTCGTGCGACATGGTTCTCTGGTGTCAGAACCAATAAAATTATTTTAAATAGGTTGAAAAACTGTGTTTTAATTGCGAGAGAACTCTCCCACCAGGTTCCTTAGCAAGCTTGGTGCCAACTGCTTTCAATTTTCTTCGGTCAATGTTGTCTACCCCCTGTTCCAGGCGTTTGTCTCTTATTGTTCCTGTACTTACACTTTTTGGTGTCCATCTTTTGTATATTTTGTTTGCTGTTTATATTTCTCTGTTGTATATATCTGTTTTCCCTGTGTTCCTCGGCTGTTCATATATTTGAAAGTCTTACCATGTACATGTATTGCTATATTGCATTTAACTTTGTCTTATCCGATTACCTCAACTGATTGCATGTAACCTTTGTTCAGCCATGTTCTTTTTGCTTTCTTTTTGTTGGTTTTTACTGTATTGTCCCTTTTCCCGAGGTTGCTCGGATTTTTTTGGCCATACGTTTTTACATAAATTTAGTTTCATTTTAAGAAAATAACTTAATTTTTACCTCAAAATTCAAAATTTGTTAAAATCTACGTTTCTTTGCCCCCCCCCCCCCTTCCCACTGTATTTTATGTAAAACATGTAAAACTGTATTACTGTCTGTATATATATATATATATAAATATTTACCATGTAACCACTTTATTGAATTTTAAATAAATGCAGACTAAAACTTGGTGGCTGACCGTGGAGGTCGGTTTCGACTAACCTCTCCCGGCCACACATTAAACTGCCGTAAGTCCTAGGGTTGGCCGTGTGGTCTGGGCCTTCCACATAACCGACCGATCTTCACATTGTCACAATTTTGAGTAACCTTTCAGAAGCTTTGGGATAGTTTGTGTTTCGTTTTCATTCCAACATCTTTGACCTTCTTAGATTCAAAATAAAAAGCTTGCTGCTGTTTAAAATTTTTTACATTGCCAGGCCATTATACTAGCTTTTCAAAAGTTATAGCTTCTATCTTAACACCAGCCTCTATCTCAACACCAGCAACAATTAGATCCCGAATAATATATTGTTTCAAAAGTTCATGGAGTGAAGTCAAGAATTTGTAAACATTTAATCCAACAAGCTGAACGCGGATGTTGAATTTGGACCCACTCGTGAATAACATTACATTTGCGATAAAATAATATTAATAACTTTTCAACACTTTTTAATACTTTTTCTAATTTCAGCATTCAATATTAGTGCATGAGGAATCAGTTCAGCTTTCGTCACCCTTAGTGCAAACGAATCGACTTGTTCTGAGCCAGGTTTGCTCTACATAAAAATTAACAGAAGGAAGAAATATTTCCTAACTCACAGATAAGATGTCAATATCGACTAGCTTGACACCTAGATTTGTGACCTTGACCGTTTAAAGGCGGAAAAGTCCTTCTCCTTACCTCCTTTATGAGCGCCCATTGCAAGGGCTTATTGTGCAGCTTGTTTTTACGAAAGTTGGTTCAGACTGCTTTCGCTGGCTACATGAAAGGTGGTGGAAAATGTGAAGCTCAATAAATCTGAAACGAATATATCTGAAATGAATAAAAGGAAAATCGTTGAGGTGCAAGCCGGTACAAACCGGTAGAAACGAAATACAAAAGAATGGCATAAAGACCTTTCTAAAACTCGTGAAATTTATTTTATGTCAACAAAGCCCGTTTTCGCGCCACACAAATGAAAGCTTCATAGTTCAAATTTGAAAAGGGTCCGAAGAAAATTTTTTGCTGCACAAACCAGCACAAACGAAAGGCATAAACGTTTTTTGGATATTGATGTAATTTCTCTTATGTAAACAATGGCTGAGCGTGAAGTTAGCCCCCCCCCCCCCCGGAAAAGAAAATGCTATAAATCGAAAACGAAAGAAGCACAAACGAAAATTTTTGCGGCACAAACCAGCACAAACGAAGTACAAACGATTCCACTAGTTTTTGTCGTTTGTGCTTTCCACGGGGGGGGGGGCCAACTTCACACGAAGCAAATGAAAGGAAATGCTATAAATCGAAAACGAAAGAAGCACAAACGAAAATTTTTGCGGCACAAACCAGCACAAACGAAGTACAAACGATTTCACTAGTTTTTGTCGTTTGTGCTTTCCACGGGGGGGCCAACTTCACACAAAGCAAATGAAAGGAAATGCTATAAATCGAAAACGAAAGAAGCACAAACTAAACTTTTTGCGGCACAAACCAGCACAAACGAAGTACAAACGATTCCACTAGTTTTTGTCGTTTGTGCTTTCCACGGGGGGGCCAACTTCACACGAAGTAAACGAAAGGAAGTGCTATAAATCGAAAACGAAAGAAGCACAAACGAAAATTTTTGCGGCACAAACCAGCACAAACGAAGTACAAACGATTCCACTAGTTTTTGTCGTTTGTGCTTTCCACGGGGGGGCCAACTTCACACGAAGCAAACGAAAGGAAATGCTATAAATCGAAAACGAAAGAAGCACAAACGAAAATTTTTGCGGCACAAACTAGCACAAACGAAGTACAAACGATTCCACTAGTTTTTGTCGTTTGTGCTTTCCACGGGGGGGCCAACTTCACACGAAGTAAACGAAAGGAAATGCTATAAATCGAAAACGAAAGAAGCACAAACGAAAATTTTTGCGGCACAAACCAGCACAAACGAAGTACAAACGATTCCACTAGTTTTTATCGTTTGTGCTTTCCACGGGGGGGGGGGGCCAACTTCACACGAAGCAAATGAAAGGAAATGCTATAAATCGAAAACGAAAGAAGCACAAACGAAAATTTTTGCGGCACAAACCAGCACAAACGAAGTACAAACGATTCCACTAGTTTTTGTCGTTTGTGCTTTCCACGGGGGGGCCAACTTCACACGAAGTAAACGAAAGGAAATGCTATAAATCGAAAACGAAAGAAGCACAAACGAAAATTTTTGCGGCACAAACCAGCACAAACAAAGTACAAACGATTCCACTAGTTTTTGTCGTTTGTGCTTTCCACGGGGAGGCCAACTTCACACGAAGCAAATGAAAGGAAATGCTATAAATCGAAAACGAAAGAAGCACAAACGAAAATTTTTGCGGCACAAACCAGCACAAACGAAGTACAAACGATTTCACTAGTTTTTGTCGTTTGTGCTTTCCACGGGGGGGGCCAACTTCACACGAAGCAAATGAAAGGAAATGCTATAAATCGAAAAAGAAAGAAGCACAAACGAAACTTTTTGCGGCACAAACCAGCACAAACGAAGTACAAACGATTCCACTAGTTTTTGTCGTTTGTGCTTTCCACGGGGGGGGCCAACTTCACACGAAGTAAACGAAAGGAAGTGCTATAAATCGAAAACGAAAGAAGCACAAACGAAAATTTTTGCGGCACAAACCAGCACAAACGAAGTACAAACGATTCCACTAGTTTTTGTCGTTTGTGCTTTCCACGGGGGGGCCAACTTCACACGAAGCAAACGAAAGGAAATGCTATAAATCGAAAACGAAAGAAGCACAAACGAAAATTTTTGCGGCACAAACCAGCACAAACGAAGCACAAACGAATGGCATAAACGTTTTTTCGAAATTCCTTTAATTTCTTGTATGTCAACAAACCCGGTTTTCCCGCCAAACAAATGAAAGCTTTATAATTCAAATTTGAAAAGGGTCCGAAGAAAACTTTTTGCTGCACAAACCAGCACAAACGAATGGCATAAACGTTTTTTGGATATTGATGTAATTTCTCTTATGTAAACAACAGCTGATCGTGAAGTTAGCCCCCCCGGGAAAAGAAACGTCTATAAATCGAAAACGAAAAGAGCACAAACGAAAATTTTTGCGGCACAAACCAGCACAAACGAATGGCATAAACGTTTTTTCGAAATTCCATTAATTTCTTGTATGTCAACAAACCCGGTTTTCCCGCCAAACAAATGAAAGCTTTATAATTCAAATTTGAAAAGGGTCCGAAGAAAACTTTTTTCTGCACAAACCAGCACAAACGAAGCACAAACGAATGGCATAAACGTTTTTTGGATATTGATGTAATTTCTCTTATGTAAACAACAGCTGATCGTGAAGTTGGCCCCCCCGGGAAAAGAAACGTCTATAAATCGAAAACGAAAAGAGCACAAACGAAAATTTTTGCGGCACAAACCAGCACAAACGAAGCACAAACGAATGGCATAAACGTTTTTTCGAAATTCCTTTAATTTCTTGTATGTCAACAAACCCGGTTTTCCCGCCAAACAAATGAAAGCTTTATAATTCAAATTTGAAAAGGGTCCGAAGAAAACTTTTTGCTGCACAAACCAGCACAAACGAAGCACAAACGAATGGCATAAACGTTTTTTGGATATTGATGTAATTTCTCTTATGTAAACAACAGCTGATCGTGAAGTTAGCCCCCCCGGGAAAAGAAACGTCTATAAATCGAAAACGAAAAAAGCACAAACGAAAATTTTTGCGGCACAAACCAGCACAAACGAAGCACAAACGAATGGCATAAACGTTTTTTCGAAATTCCTTTAATTTCTTGTATGTCAACAAACCCGGTTTTCCCGCCAAACAAATGAAAGCTTTATAATTCAAATTTGAAAAGGGTCCGAAGAAAACTTTTTGCTGCACAAACCAGCACAAACGAAGCACAAACGAATGGCATAAACGTTTTTTGGATATTGATGTAATTTCTCTTATGTAAACAACAGCTGATCGTGAAGTTAGCCCCCCCGGGAAAAGAAACGTCTATAAATCGAAAACGAAAAGAGCACAAACGAAAATTTTTGCGGCACAAACCAGCACAAACGAAGCACAAACGAATGGCTTAAACGTTTTTTCGAAATTCGTTTAATTTCTTGTATGTCAACAAAGCCCGTTTTGGCGCCAAACAAATGAAAGCTTTATAGTTCAAATTTGAAAAGGGTCCGAAGAAAACTTTTTGCTGCACAAACCAGCACAAACGAAAGGCATAAACGTTTTTTGGATATTGATGTAATTTCTCTTATGTAAACAATGGCTGAGCGTGAAGTTAGCCCCCCCTGGAAAAGAAAATGCTATAAATCGAAAACGAAAGAAGCACAAATGAAAATTTTTGCAGCACAAACCAGCACAAACGAAGTACAAACGATTCCACTAGTTTTTGTCGTTTGTGCTTTCCACGGGGGGCCAACTTCACGGAGCCGAATATAAGTGATGTAAATGAAATATTCATTGAGAGCAGACGATTTATATTTCGATGACGTCATTTAAATAAAATTACATATCAGTTAGAGAGTATTTCATAATCAATGCTTTATGTAAGATTGATCTTTCTGGTTTCTCCATCTTTTTTCAGATTTTATATTCAGTTTTACCATTTCGTCTGCTCGTTGAATTCTAGGATCCAAAAATCTTGCACCGCGTTGAAAAAGAGCAAATCGAATTTTAATAAACATCGCACTAATTAAAACTTCAAAATTTCCTAACTAAATCCAGAATATCGCTAAAATTCGACCACATTATAAGCGAGTTAACATGTAGATAAGATGTTATAGCATAGCGCAAACTGAAATGTAAATCCGTTTTTATTTAAAAGAACTTAGAAATTGCAGTTTTAAAATAATTTCTTTTTTGCATTTGGCAAAACTTATCGTCGCATCTTAAAATGACGCTGTCGCCAAATTCTAAATATCAAATGAAAGATTTAACTAAATGTAATGAGGGTTGCGTTGTTCCTTTGTTTTGAAAAATTTGGTATAAAACAGTAAAGCACTAATTATACGCTTTTTATGGGACTAGAAGGAAAAAGCGTATAATCGAAATTTACGAAATGTAATACTTACAGAACCCTGAAGGGGGGGGGGGGGGGGGTTAAAGTTAGAATCGTGATTCCATTGCAGATAACAGCAACTATGAACCAATTTCACTCATGAAATTCAGCAAGGAAATTTGCTATGTGGTTTAATTTTGAATTAATGTGGTTAGGAATCTCTAGGCGAATGCAGTTCTTCTAACCACGTATTGCCAACTTTTAAACTTTGAAACTAGCTGCGTGGCAGACTGAGTTTGTCAGCCAACAAGGGTTCTCAAAATGTTGGCACATAGCAAGTTTTCTCGCATTCAATACATTCAGCATTGATTTTAAATTATCACAGTACAATAATTTATTTTACTTGGAAACTAAAAACTTCATCAAAAAATGCAATGCGATAAAATCGTCTGCTTCTCTATGTAAAATCAATGAATATTTTATTCATATCACTTATATTCCATACTCCAGAGCTGAATAGTTTTGTCTTAAAAAATTCAGCAATTCTTATACAACTCATTTTACAATTGCCTGCTTTGTTTACACTCTGCATGCGTCAAAATTAGGCTTCGTTGTAGAAATAATCAAAGTTTAGGGATCATTTAAAATCAGAAACATTGTAATTGTGTAGACACAGAATTTAGATACACAGATAATATGCAAAAATAAAGCGACTTTAGGACAAATGCAACAAACATTAAATATAGGCGTTCCTTAAAAATCACGATTTTAACTAAGCGAAAAAATAGATGCCATATTCTGTAAATTTTATTTTGCAAGGAGTCACGTGATCTCTTCACATAATATGGGTTTAATTATTTTAATTTTTATTTAAAAAAACTACTTTATATTCTGATGAAATTTTTTACACATTTTACGTGATAATTTGAATATTTCAAAATTTTCGAAGCAATTTGCGAATTTTATCTGCGCTTAAATTTTTTTTTTTTTTTGAAAAATTAGGTGCATAGGATCAATTATACTTTATTTTTCTCAATCGGGTTTCAATCCAAAACTAATTGGGGGATATTATTCTTTTACATCCCCAAATGTCCCACAGACCGTCTCAACAACATACTAAAATTTCATTTCGTTAAAGTCATTTTTACGGCAGTTATCGTGCGAACGGACAGACAGAATGAACAAAGCCATACACACTTTACAACTGTGTTGGAAAGTGTTTAAGACATAGACACTTTACAACTTTGTTGAAAATGCAAAGGCACTTGGCTAAACAAAATCTAAAGGCGCTACAATAATATCAGAGATTTTAGCTAAAATGCTGGAGATTTTCATTTGCTAGTTAAAATTCTGGCATGTAGGGAAAAAATCTGATGTGGGCAGCACATGACTTTCCTTATATAATGCAATGAATTTACTACTTTTACAGTAAAAAAAAATCTGATGTGGGCAACACATGACTTTCCTTATATAATGTAATGAATTTACTACTTTTACAGTAAAAAAAAAATCTGATGTGGGCAACACATGACTTTCCTTATATAATGTAATGAATTTACTACTTTTACAGTAAAAAAAATAGGTTTTTCTTATAGTAGATACTAATATTCTGTCCAAGATACTGAATTTTCGACAATTAGTCGTCATTTTCATTGATTTAGCATCATTTTTATCCATTTGGCGAGATTTTCATTAATTTGGCAACATTTCAAAAAAATCGCCAAGTTGGCGACATTCCGCCAAATTCGTCGCCAAAATCTCGCCAAGCGTTACGCACTAAGAAAAAAGTTATTCTTACAGCAGATAAATGACTATTGGCGTTTAAATACAAAAGTATTATTCAAAGTATATTTTTTCATGAATGGAACAAGCTAGATCTACGAGAATGATGTCACTCAATTTATCGCATGGTATTACATATGAAAAGTGAACATGTTTCTCAATAGGAATTTTTTTTTATGTGCCTTTTTCATAATTTTTCTGAAAAATGTACAGTATCTCGAGAACGGTTCATGTTAGCGTTCTAAAATTTATGCCAATCGTTTTCTAATGAAAAATTACATAAGAAATGTCTATTTGCGTAACTTTATTAGTGGTTTTGATTTTTTGACGATTTTTTCAAAATTTCACTCGAAAATTTAGGAGGGTTCTGAACATTCGATTGCGTATAAAAACAATAGGCTTCTAGTGTTTACGGATTGTGATTTTTGTACCAAATTTGGTTCGAATCGGTCCATTCGTTCGTCAGTTATCGTCTCCACAGACTCACTGACACACACACACACACACATACTTTCACACACACACACACACACACACATACACACACACAGACATCACTTCAAAAATGTTTGATTCGTGATCAGGGATGCTTGAAACGTGCTCTCCCGTCGAAAACTCGAATTCGAATTTTCGACCCCGTCACAATACTTTCCTTATACATTATGTATATAAGGAAAGTAATAGGTTTTTCTTATGGTAGATACTAATATTCTTTCCAAGATATTGAATTTTCGACAATTAGTAGTCATTTTCATTGATTTAGGGTCATTTTTATCCATTTGGCGAGATTTTCGTTAATTTCCCAACATTTCAAAATGTCGCCAAGTAGGCGACATTCCGCCAAATTCGTCGCCAAAATCTCGCCAAACGTTATGGACGAAGAAATAAGTTGGTGTTACAGCAGATAAATGACTATTGGCGTTCAAATACTAAAGTATTACTCAAAGTATCTTTTTTCATGAATGGAACTAGCTAGATCCACGAGAATGATGTCACCAAATTTATCGCATGGTATTACATATGAAAAGTGAACATGTTTCTCAATAGGAAATATGTTTTTGTTTTTTTCATTTATTTGACTTTTTGATAATTTTTTTTAAAAATGTGCAATATCTCGAGAACGGTTCATGTTAGCGTTCTAAAATTTATGTCAATCGTTTTCTAATAAAAAATTACATAAGAAATGTCCATTTGCGTAACTTTATTAATGGTTTTGATTTTTTGACGATTTTTTCAAAATTTTATTCGAAAATTTAGGGGGGTTCTAAACATTCGATTACGTATAAAAACAATAGGCTTCCAGTGTTTACGGATTGTAATTTTTGTACCAAATTTGGTTCGAATCGGTCCATTAGTTCGTCAGTTATCGTCTCCACAGACTCACTGACACACACACACACAGACATCACTTCAAAAATGTTTAATTCGTGATCAAGGATGCTTGAAACGTGCTCTCCCGTCGAAAACTCGAATTCGAATTTTCGACCCCGTCACAATACTTTCCTTATACATTATGTATATAAGGAAAGTAATAAAAGGACGAGCCTCAAAACTTTGGAAACGCTCCTTAAAACCGGGTTCTGTGAATAAACACATTTATATAAGAATCGAAGGCATATTTATTACTTACACGAAACAACTCGAGATTTTACGAGTCTTCACACTTCCAAAATAGGCGCTTCCGGCAGAACAACATGACATAAATGTTACCCTCTACCCTATGTTACACTTCATAGATTGTGCCATATAATCTACAGCAGGAACTCAAACAGTCAGTGTAAGAATCGCTCAATGCAGTTAAAATTCGAGGTATAAATTCACTTGAACAGTTAAAAGCAAAATTGCAGAAAAAGGCAAATAAATTGGAAAAATACAACGTTGTTTTGTATGTGTATAAAGTTATTTCGTAGCAGTCAGTTGAGTTGTGTATTTAATGAAATTCATAATTTTTAATTGCTTTGTATTTTATAAAACTGCAGTAGCCAATAGTGTAAAAAAAAAAAAAGTTGTGGAACAGATTTGATATAAAGAATTTGGCTAAATCCGCCATTTTTTTTTGTCGCCAAGACTGGCGCCAACGCGTACGGTGTTTGAAAAGTCCTAACGGACTCCGTCTTGAACATTGCACGTAAGAAATATAAACATATATAATTAAAAATGCATAAAAATGCCGATTTAACAATACTTAGAAAAAATACGAAATTTTATAAAAACGTTTGTACTTTTAAGAAAAAACAGAACTTAGAAAAATGTTTGTAAAAACGTTTGTACTTTTTGTTGTACTTATTTGATATTACATTGGATTTTTTCTGGCGGCATGCAGAATTTTAAATTGACACCACGTCGCCAAAGTTCCAAAAACTGAAATATTTCTGTTTGGTTTAGCGTAATCAGAGTGGCTTTATTTAGTTTTGGCATCAACAATTACGCCTAAAACAAACATTTCGTATATTTATTTCAGAATATATATCTTTTTATTTTAGTTTTATCGACTTGGGGGCTATTAAGGAAAATGAAAATCGGTCAGGCTATATGCACTTTAATTTAACCAAAATCTAATCAGCACCAAGGTAATGTATGCCCTATTTGGCTGCTAAATTTTATGAAAGATAGACGAATAATATTGGAGATAGGATGAATATCACATTAAAAAATCTCTTTCATGGAGTTTGGTTCATGTAAATCAGTTGAATACTGAAATCTACGGAAAGACCAGTAAAGAACTAATAATTTCTGATGCCCCACGCTAAATTTGGTTCGAAGGCCCATTTCTCTGTGACGTCAATATTTTGCGACGTCATATAGACTAAAATATCATATTTTGAGAAGGGAGAAGGTTACGTGGGATATTATTACTTTCCCTGCAATACATGGCAATGTATAGGGAAAGTATTGTAATCATGCCGAAAATCGCAACTCGAGTTTTCGACGGATCTACACGTTTCGAAACCTCTAGAATACAAAAAACTGTTTTTAGCGTGACATCTAGAATGCGAAAAAACTATTTTTAGCGTGACGTCTATGTGTGTGTCTGTCTGTCTGTGCAATGTATGTATCAACTCCAACTCAAAAACTAACGGACCGAATTTCATAAAATTCGGTAGGTAAGTCACATGGGCGTGACGCTGGTGCTGATTAGTTTTTGATATGATTCGGAAGAACAGAAACCGCTTTTTCTTGCGAAATGGCCCGCAAAAACGTTATGTATCCACTCTAGCTAAAATGCTAATTGACCATATTTCACAAAATTTGGTAGAGAAGTTACTTGTGAGATACTGTTGTTGATTAGATTTTGGTACCATTCGGAAAAGAACAACCTGCTTTTTTGTACGAAATGGCCCGCAAAAGTCGCCAAAATCTTAAAAAAAAAAAAAAAAAAGACTAAAAATGCTCAAATGCATCAATTACATGTTTATTTTATACGTACTTTTTGACGAGAAAAAGAATAAGACCAACTCCATTACTTTAGGACTAACCGTTTTCAAGATATTTGAGATTTCTTGCATTTTTGTTACGCCGCTTTCGGAAAAATGTCCAATTACCAAATTAAAATACTAATTGAATTAAAAATGCAAATTTAGTGTTATTTTGTGCCATTAAACTCATTTAATGAATTATTAAAGAAATAAAGAAAAAATGAATTTGGATCAGCAGGGAAAGTCATGTGCTGCCCTCCTCAGATTTTTTGTTGTTGTTTATGCTGATTTCTTCCCTGCCTGAAAATGACAAGGTAGCCGGTATAGTAAAATGATCATCATCCAATTGAGATATTACAAATCTGTAAAAAGAAAAATTACAAATTTCGTTTTCACAATACAGGAAGTATGCTTTCAAATAAATAAAAAATATCCGCAAAACCTATAGGCTTCTAGAAGTCCATTTATTTGAACGGGGCCCAAAGTTTAAATTATATAGCGACAGTATAAATATTAGCTACACAACTATAGTATAAGAATTATCTACATAGCTACAGTATAAGCGCTAGCTAAACAGTAAATACGCCATCAGATCAGGCACTGTGGGTTAATTGATACCCAGAGATAAGGCTCCTATATTCTCCAGCAACAAATAATATATATTGGAGGGAGATCAAGCATACGCGCTTGACCAATAGGATAACAGCTTTTTTTTTTTTTTTTTTTTTTCATGTTCCAGACTTTTGAGGGTGCAATCTCTTCTTATTGTTTGCTCAAGTACAACAGGGCGCTCACGAGGTAAACAAGTAATCATCCGCTGTGTAGGAAAAGGATTATCTACGGTCTGGTGTTGATGATCCAAGCTCTTTGACAGTAAGTAGTAGTGTTGAAACCCCAGGCCGTCCGACTCATCCTGAGGACTTGAGCAACTGGATGAGTCGGACGGCCTGGGGTTTCAACACTACTACTTACTGTCAAAGAGTAGTAGTGTGTGTGGTAACCCTAGTAACTTAAGATTGACATTTATACACGCACCTTGTTTATAAGTATTTCGGGCTGAAGTGTCAAAAATAATACATTAAAATATTTTTACTTATCAGGTGAGATGACGTGTACTGTGTACACATTTTCTACTGAAATCTAAGCAAGTGTACTGAAAAGGAACGATTGGTGACGATAAACAGCTCGTAATCGATTAATGACAACTTCTAGTCCTCAAATTGGGATTATTTAGGTTAAGAAATTGCCATGAATATTTCTCGAGGTTTATACGAAGGGAGATATTTTGAAACACGGGAAGGGATCACTCTTTGAAAACAGATAAATATATAGTTTTTATATTTATAGAATAAAATTAAAAATATTAAAAAAAAAAGATTTATCAAATTCCAATTAAAACGCGTTTTATAATGAAATTGGCGACACATCGCAAGAGATTGACTTGAGATCGTTTTTTATGAAAACAGTAATTTTACCTTGCGCGCATTGTAGCGACAAAACTAATTAATCCAGAATCTTAAAACTCTGCAGGCTTTTGCATTATATATATATATATATATATATATATATATATATATATATATATATATATATATATATATATATATATGTATATATATATATATATATATATATATATATATATATATATATACTCTACCTAAATTTAAATAATTATATTTTTAATTGACAATAACTCAACAAAATATTTTTATATATTTAATATTTAATAACAGAACTACTTTTTTTTCATAATAAAATATGACCTCTTAAGAGAGAGAACCTCTTTTAAGACCTATTAAGAGACCTTTTATTAAAATATCTTAGGAATTTATATATGCCACAATTTGTCTAGAAATCTACGAGTCCATGATTTTATTTGTTATATGACAACTATAGCAAGTACTATTCATGGTTGAAACAATTTCAACACAGTAGTACGATTTCACAGTTGAGATTTTAGTATGATTTACATCTCAAATAACATTTAAAAGGAACCACTTGTATCGCAAGACACTTTTAAAAACTACCAAATTGTTTTATCATTTTTATTAGTGTGAGAGGTTTTTCAGTAGAAATAGATAAAGCGTAAGTGTGATAACTGTTTTTGAGATGATAACGGGTGATTGATCTCTGCCCCCTTTTGAGCGAATACGGTGAAAATTTGCAAGATGATTATATTACAATCGGTAAATTACACAAGAATCATAATGATGTGCATCATTAAGACTCCATTCCAATGTTTATGATGATGATGATGATGAAACCCAGACCGTCCGACCTACCAGAATGGTGTAAGGTAACAGTTTGGACGGTCGGGAAGTGCCACCCTATTTAGACCGGAACCCAGTGGGGGAGGCATCCACAGGGACCGTACCCTCCTTCCCCTACCACCAACCTCTCGGAAGGTCTTTCGGACCCACATGTTTAACGTGATCGTACTCCGCATGAACACGGCGGCAGTTTTGGCAGTGGCTGGAATCGAACCCGGGCCTACCGAGTGCAACTCCAGAGCGCTAACCAATGGGCTACCGCGCCCTCCATTCCAATGCTTGTAATTTCTCCACAAAAATCAAAATTGGTTGATTTTTTAGGGCAGTTATGGATTGGACAGATTTTACAACAGACTAAAATTAACAATTCACATTAAGTTAATTGTGCACTTATAGGCGGTTAAAAAGGGGGTGCATGAGTGTGCCCCAAATTTTCGTACAAAATAAATAAATAAATAAATAACATTTTTTGGCGGTTTAAATTATTTTATCTTTTGGATAACATAATTTGAACAGGACATAAACAAGCTATTTGGATAACATAATTTGACAAGCGATTTCATAAGTCAAAAATTTCACTTCATTCACGCACTATAGCAGCTGGCGTTTATGACTCCAATAGATACTAATTGTATTTTATTTAACAAAGTGACTCACATTTATTAGGTTAGTAATTTTATGATTTTCAAAATATGTTATACGATTATGTTCCCAATCGTCATTTTTTAAAAAATTTATCTTCACCCTATACTCCTCATCCGCAAACAATGTATTTATTTCTCATTGTGACTTTCACATTGTGGATACAAATCTCGCACCCCAGGCCGTTTTTGACTACAGGAGTAAGAAGCTCTGGGGCCCAATTTTCCATGCTTAATGTACTTTTGCCCAAGGGCCCTGCTGGAAAGAGTTAATGCTATCCTTACAGCAGAGCTACTCGACTTGCAATCTTCAGTCATTGAAGAATAACGAATTTTCCCCCAACAAACAAACAACCGTGGGCGATTCCCACGATTTATCTATCCTGTGTTTTCTTGTAAACACAAAGATGCGAATGTGATTTCCACACTTACAAAAGGTTGTAAAAAAGGGGTGTGAGACGGAGAGGGAAGTTTGTTATGCCCAAAGAGCTAAAATCATTACTCCTCGAAGGTTATGCCCTGAAACACGAGAACAGGTAATAGATTGGTCAGTCATGGATTCAATCATAGATTATAACACCCTTTTCGCTACGTACTTTTCAAGCATTCATAACTATTACAAAAAAAAAACAAGAAAGATCAGTCATGCATAAAGCATTGATTATGAAACACTTTCAAACCGAAATGCAAGTTTATATAAACGTCTCTAAAATGCGATACATTCAGCGGTGATATTTTTTTAATTAACACAGTACTACAATAATTTATTATATTTGAAAACTTAAAATTTCATCGAAGAAAATGAACTTTTTTCAAAGACGTCATCGAAATAAGAATCGTCTGGCTCTCTATATAAAATAAGTGAATATTTCATGCATACACTTTTATTCCAAACTCCAGAGTTAAATAATTTAGCGTGAAAAAAATTCAGCAATTCTTATACAACTCATCTTACAATCACTTGTTTACATTCTGCATCCATTGAAATTAGGCTTCGTTGTAAAAATAATCAAAGTTTGATGATCATTTAAATTAAAAAATATTGTAATTGCGTTGGTGCAGAATATAGATGCACAGAAAATGCATAAAAATAAAGCGATTTTAGGATGGATGCAACATTAAATATAAATTTAAAAGAACTTTTAAAATCACGATTTTTACATTGGGAAAAAAAGATGGATGCCATATTTTATTTTGAAGTAGGTCACATGTCTCTTCATATTATATGGGAGCAATAATTATTTTAATTTTTATTTTAAAAAAAAAACTACTGAACATATTTGTGAATTTTTTTAATATATTTTATAGGATAATTTGAATATTTCCTAAAATTTTCGAAAGAATATTTAAATTTTAGTTTAAAAAATGTTTGAAAAATTACGTCCTATAGGATTCAATGTATTTCATTTTTTCAACCCGGGTTCAATCCAAAACTAATTGGGTAGTATTATTCACTTACATTCCCAAACATCCCACAGACCGTCTGAACAACATACTAAAATTTCATTTTGATAAAATCATTTTTACGGCAGTTATCTTAAGAACGAACAGACAGAATGAGCAAAGTCATTAACACTTTTCAACTATGTTGTAAAGTGTTAAAAAATGATTTCTTCAGGCTTTTGATAATGTTCAATATTTATACGTTATCCGTGTAATTTTATATATCCTACCGTGTAATTTTTTCCATTTCATCGCCCGTACGTGTTGTTGATTTGTGTGGTATATATAGGATCCAATTATGACAATCGGAGTCCCTGGGCAAAGAAATCATTGGGATATTTGGTTTGAGAGATCATCCCTGTGAGAACTTTTATAACACATTAATTAACGTGCAAGTGATTACGTGCAAGCAATATAATTTTTCAAACATTACAGATCATTGCCAGCAAGAAAAGGAATCTAGACTCTGTAACAAGTTTGTAAACTTAAAATAATAATTATAATGTGTTTAAATTGAGTATCCAAATATGTCAAATCTACATACTAATTGTCGGTTACACTCGATGTACCTAAGTCAGTGCAAAGATGTTTAAATAAACTCTTTTCATATTTTTTCTCTTTTATAAATTATTACTTTCCTTATATACATAATGTATAAAGAAAGTATTGTGACGGGGTCGAAAATTTGAATTCGAGTTTTCGACGGGAGAGCACGTTTCAAGCATCACTGATAATGAATCAAAAATTTTTGAGGTGATGTCTGTGAAGACGATATCTCACGAACGAATGGAGCGATTCGAATGAAATTTGGTACAAAAATCACAATCCGTGAATAATGGAAGTCTATTGTTTTTAAACGCAATCGGATGTGCAGACCCCCCCCCCCCTAAATTTTAGAATGAAATTTTAAAAAAATCATCAAAAAATCAAAACCTTTAATAAAGTTACGCAAATACATTTCTTATGTAATTTTATGTTATGACATTTCTTATGTAATTTTTCCTTAGAAAATGGTTGACATAAACTTTAGAAATCTAGTATGAACCTTTCTCGAGATATTGCCCCTTTTTCAAACAAATTTATCACAAAATCCCAAAATTAAAAAATATATATTAACTGTTGAGAAACATGTTCACTTTTCATATGTAATATCGTACGATAAATTGGGTGGCATCATTGTCGTGGATCTAGCTCGTTCCATTCATGAGAAAAGATACTTTGAGTAATACTTTTGTATTTGAAGGCCAATAGTCATTTATCTGCTATAAGAATAGCTTATTTCTCCGTTCATAACACTTGGCGAGATTTTGGAGACGAATTTGGCGGAATGTCGCGAACTTGGCGACTTTTTAAATGTTGCGAAATTAACGAAAACCTCGCCAAATGGATAAAAATGACGCTAAATCAATGAAAATGACGACTCATTGACGAAAATTCAATATCTTGGAAATAATATAAGTATCTACTATAAGAATAATCTATTTTTTTTTTTTTTTTTTTGCTGTAAAAATAGTAAATTCATTGCATTATATAAGGAAAGTCGTGCTGCCCACATCAGATTTTTTTGTAATATATTTTTATAATAATAGCACATATAGGGATATATCTATACACTACTATATGTCACAAAACAAACAGAACGGTGTAACAGAAGAAACTCAAACAACAATGTGACATATAGAACACTGAAGCAATAACTGGTCAAAAAGTTAAGTTAGATTATATGCCCAATAGACAATAGTCCTAATCAAATATTTAGAAATCATATCTGATAGTTTGTAATAGAGTAAAGAAAATACCAGCAGTTACTACTAATTTAAAGGGACTTCAAGTGCGACGCTCCACAGGGGCGGATCCAGAGGGGGGCGAGGAGGCGTGCGTCACCCCCCTCAAAAAGTTTCAATTTATTAGCTTTTAATAACAAATTAAATCTGTTTTCGTGAAAGAATATATTACTTAAAAGTACTAGGTTATCTAATGCTAAAGAAATTTCAAAATCCTCTAAGAAGCAAAAAAGAAGTTATTTTTTTTTTGTTCTGTTATATTCAGTTAATTGTAACGGAGTTAATTGTAATTAACTCCGTTACTAATAACTGTTGTACTCAGTTAATTGTAATTGTGTTATTTCATGGAATAAAATACAATATGGTAATCATTTTCCGTAAAAATACTTTTTATAAATAAAGTACCGGGTGGTCAGAATTAAAACACCCCTACTCTGAGCTCTCTATACATCGAACTACTCAGTGTAAAGGTTCCAAAATTGTTGAACCTACTATTCAAGACATAGGGAAAGGGATTACGTGAAAAAAAAATTAGTTCCAGAAACACCGATAGGTGGCGCTGTACAACAGAAAATATGCTGAAAAGACACAAAAAAACAAACACATGCGATATGGAATTTTTCCTTTTTAATTTCTTTTGCTGATATGAAAAAAAAAAGAAGATAAAAAAGTGAAGAAACTTAAACTATCATTGTAACTGCAATTTCGCACTGTAAGCACAAAAATTTGCATAAACCCTTAGTTTGCAGCTACTACGTTCTGGGCATAAAACTCTATTGATAAGGTCCTTGTGATATGAATGTTTGGTACGTTCGAATAAAATGTGTTACAAATGTGTATTTTGTGTCTTTTCAGCATATTTTCTGTTGTACAGCGCCACCTATCGGTGTTTCTGGAACTAATTTTTTTTTCGCGTAATCCCTTTCCCCATGTCTTGAATAGTAGGTTCAACAATTTTGGAGCCTTTACACTGAGTAGTTCGATGTATAGAGAGCTCAGAGTAGGGGTGTTTTAATTCTGACCACATCGAGAATTTGAAAATAACAAACCATTTCCTTTTGCGGGAAAATATCAGAAAGGTCCCTGGTTATTCCCGACACTAACCCCCCTCACGAAAATCCTGGATCCCCCCCTTGACGCTCGACGGATTGCAAGTGACAAGTGTAATGCAGTGTGACGATAAAATAGTGATTGATTGATTGCTCTCTCATGCTTTGTTGTACGTTTGTAAAACAAAGATATTCAATCTTCTAAAACAATTTTGTTTAAAATTATCAAATTGATCATGTAAGGAATAAATGGTAATGAATTTCAAGGTTGTAGAATGTAGGGATAATACATTGCATACACCGGCCAATTCAGTGCACTCTGCTTACAACTCGGGGCTAATTGAAGATTCGATCGTGACGTGATGAATAATATATCAAACGAAAATAAATTGTAGTATTGCAAATACGTTTAAGAATATATTCTATTACTTGTACGTAGACCCGGCCTTGCATATAGAGAAAGCATTGTTTTACGTTTTGACTATTTTTAGAGTGATGTCAGTGTCCGTCCGTCTGACCGTGATCGATTCCTTGTTATACGATAGCTTCCTTAAATATCTATGAATTTTCACGAAACTTTATATCCGGCTTTGCTAATGAAAATTCTAGAACTAGATAGAATTTTTTGAAATTCGAGCGAAAACGTCGAAATTTATTCGGCATTTTATATTTTCTTAACATGGCAGAATAGGACAAAATTTGACATAATTATGCATAATATAACTTACTATGCATTAACTTACAACTTTTAACTTATAACTTACTATGCATATTATTATTATTAACATGACATTTTACAGTTTTAATTATTTTAGTGAGAAATAGACACGATACAATTTTGTGTTCATGAAATCATTAGCCCCCCCCCCCCCCCTTTTCTCCAAGGAGGAGCATTGTCAGTTATGGTATCAACCGTAAGAATTTTTCAAAGCCCTTTAAAATGAAGGGTAACATGCTATAATTGTGATCATTTGGATCAACAATACAGATTTTAAAAAAAATTTCTTGCAAATTTAAAAAATCTGATGTGGGCAGCACATGACTTTCCCAGCAGACTTAAATTAATATTTTCTTTATTTCTTTAATAATTCATTAGATTGAGTTTAATTGCACCAAAGAACACTAATTTTGCATTTTTAATTCAATTTTTGTTTTTATTTGGTAATTGGGCATTTTTCCGATAACGGCGTAATAAAAATGCAAGAAATCTCAAATATCTTGAGAACGGTTAGTTCTAAAGTATAATGGAGTGTGCTATATTCTTTTCCTCGTCAAAAATTGCGTATAAAACAAGAATGTAATGGATGCATTTCAGTATACGTAGTCTTTTTTTTTTTTTTTTTAGATTTTTGCGGGCCATTTCGTAAAAAAAACAGGTTGTTCCTTTCCGAATCGCCGAATCAGCACCAGAGTGTCCCGCAAGTAACTTATCTATCAAATATTCAAATATTGTGAAATTTGGTCAATTAGTATTTTAGCTAGGGTGGATACATGAAATTTTTGAGGGCCATTTCGTAAAAAAAGGCGGATTCCTCTTTTTCGAATCGTACCAAATTCTAATCAGCACCAGAGTATCCAACAAGTAACTTATCTACCAAATTTTGTGAAATTTGGTAAATTAGTATTTTAGCTAGGGTTGATAAATGAAATTTTTACAGACCATTTCGCAAAAAAAGGAGAGTTCTGTTTCGACGAATCGTACCAAAAACTAATCAGCACCAGGGTCACATCCAAGTGACTTACCTACCAAATTTTATGAAATTCGGTCCATTAGTTTTTGAGTTAGAGTGGATACATTCATTGCACAGACAGACACACACACAGACGTCACGCTAAAAATAGTTTTTTCGTATTCTAGAGGTCTCGAAACGTGTAAATCCGTCGAAAACTCGAGTTGCGATTTTCGACATGATTCCAATACTTTCCCTATACATTACTATGTATTGCAGGGAAAGTAAAAAAAACAAAAAAAAAACACCCAAGCTATTTAAAATTGAATTCCAGTATAAGACAGTCGAGTTGAATCAGGCTCTAGAGTTAATTTTAAGTCATAATACGGAACCTATTTTTCTAGGGTATTTCTACCCAAAAAGAGCCTAATATGGGGGGTCTTTCAACTTTACGAGATATATTTTCGTCTACGAAAAGAGCAATAAAGCCAATAAAAAGAGCTGCCTACATACCAGAATCCATTTTAAAGTAGGTTGTGACCCCCCCCCCCCCCCTCTTTTATTTTTCGTAAAATATTGTAAGAAAAAAAATTGAAAAATATCTATTGTTGGTCCAAATGACCTCAATTATAACATGTATTGTTACCCTTCATTCGAAAAATTCTTCGATTCACACTAAGTCTGGCAATGTACTTCCCCGTGAGGGCAACGTGCCCCCCCCCCCCCCCATCCTCGGATGGGAGCTATTGAAAACAAAAATTACATAGAAACTATTTTTCATTACAACGATAGAAACGGTTAAGTTTCGTGATCGAACCATGAATAAACCCCTATCATGTACGATTATGTCACATTTTAAGAAAATATTAAAAGTTTTTACCCGAATTAAAAAAAAAAAAAAAATCTGGCCCGTGTGTTCATCAGGCACTGAGCTTGTTGTAGATCTTATTCACACTATAGCTCAAAAACAAGTAATTCAATATTAAGCATCCTTAGAAAGCTTTCAAAGGTCTACAAATGTGACTTATTGTTTAGAGATAGCATTTTTAGTTTCTGAGATAGAAAATTTTGTTTCTAAAGTTTGTAATGCTTATACCTTTTGCAGCTTGACAAGGCGATTTCTCAACAACTCAAGATTTGCAAAAACAAATAACTGATATAAGAAACTGGATTTCCTACTATTTATATCTATTTTTTCTTTTTATAATTTAGGAGCCATTTCGAGTGAAAGCAAGCAATGTAAAGTAAAACCTTGCTCGGACATACATATATACACATATATATATATATGTGTGTGCCAAATTTATGCCAAAAATAAATAATTATTTTAATATTTTCCACGACAATTGTTGCTATTCATAAATTTATATTTCACAGCTATGGCTAAATTTATCAATACATTGCTAGAGTTTATCACTAAATACACTTTATAAAAATTTATCTAATGACAACCTTTGTAAACTTTGGAGAGAATTCACCTCTACATTATCTCATATTGAATAAAATGTTCGTATTCTATTATACAAAATGCTCAAGAACCACTGAAATCGTTTCAAGGAATAAACTGTTTGAATACGTTTTTAGAAGAGGTTTAAACCATGCAAAAGAATTGCATATAAGATCAATTTCTAAAGAGAGGTACACAAATTCAATTTTTAGAAGCTATACACGAGGATCAGATCAATACTAAAAGGATGTAAGTGGATCAGATCAATATCTAAAAGGATGTACGCGGATAAGATCAATATCTAGCAAAGTTTATCAGCAGATACAATGTTAAAGTTTATCAATAGATACAATACTAAAGTTTATCAATAGACACACTGCTAAAATTTATCACTAAATACACTTTATAAAAATTTATCTAATGATAAACTTTGCAGAGAGAATTCATCTTTATATTATCTCATATTGAATTAAAAATTTGTATTCTATTATACAAAATGACCAAGGATCACTAAAATTGCCTCAAGGAATAAACTATTGGAATACATTTTTAGAAGAAGTTAAAATCATAAGATTGATATGCAAAGGAGTTGCATATAAGATCAATTTCCAAAAATGTGTATGCAGATAAGATGCACAGAAAGAAGTGTGCACGCAGCAAATTCAATTTTTAAATGTTATGTACGCGGATCCGATCAATACCTAAAAGGATGTACGCGGGACAGATCAACATCTTAAAGTATATACGCGGTTATTCAATACCTAAAAAACGTGTACGCCGATCAGATCTGCACCTAAAAGATGTGTACGCTGATCAAATCAATACCTAAAAGAGGTATATGCTGATCAGATCAATACCTGTAAGAGGTATCTGCAGATCAGATCAATGCCTAAAAGGGGTGTCCGCGGATCAGATCAATGCCTAAAAGAGGTGTCCGCGGATCAGATAAATGCCTAAAAGAGGTGTCCGCGGATCAGATCAATGCCTAAAAGCGATGTCCGTGGATCAGATCAATGCCTAAAAGCGATGTCCGTGGATCAGATCAATGCCTAAAAGCGATGTCCGTGGATCAGATCAATGCCTAAAAGCGATGTCCGTGGATCAGATCTATGCCTAAAAGCGATGTCCGTGGATCAGATCAATGCCTAAAAGAGGTGTCCGTGGATCAGATCAATATCTAAAAGAGGTGTCCGCGGATCAGATCAATTTCTCAAATTATGTACATTATTACTAATCATTATTTTTTGAAGTTCAGTTTGTGAAGTTGTTTTTAATTCTTCAATTAAAAAAATGTAAGTTGGTAACAAGTCAGTTAATATTTCACTCAGTTGACAACAAACCGCTAAAATCGAGGAATTAAATGTATTGAGATGGATTTGTTTACATTTTGTATACTATTCTAATATCTTTTTCATGCAAAACGAATTTTAGATTATAGGTTTCCTGTGTACTGACTATGTAACTATTATTATTGCGGAAATTATCAGTGCTTTCCATTGGGATTGGTGCGAAAATCTTAAATTTCATATGTATGGTGTAAAAAAATACATTTGTTTACATTTTGTATACTATTCTAATATCTTTTTCATGCAAAACGAATTTTAGATTATAGGTTTCCTGTGTACTGACTATGTAACTATTATTATTGCGGAAATTATCAGTGCTTTCCATTGGGATTGGTGCGAAAATCTTAAATTTCATATGTATGGTGTAAAAAAATATATATATATCATAAAATTCAAGTTGGGGTGAAATTCGGCGACAGATAAGAATTTAAAACAAAGGGTACTAAAATATTTTATTACATTATGCGATTTTTCTATCACAGAATTCATTTTACTTAAAATTATAGCGCACAGATTGCTATTTCTGATAATTCAATTCTTTCCCAAACCATGACCAGAAATCTTGAACATAAATAATCATCTATATTTATATATATATAAAAAAAAAAAAGGATGTATGTCTATTCATCTGTATCGGGAAATTTAAGCGACGTACTTCCATAAAATATGATACATCAGTATACATTGGCTCCCAAGAAAAAACACTTCATCGAGATAATTTTTTAAAAAATTCAAATCAGTTATTTGGCTATTACATATTGAAGCGCGATGTTCGCACAAATCTCGATTTCTTAGAGATCGAAAATATTATCTCACGTGTTTCCATCTTAACACCATGGTTAAAATCGAAGAATTCTCTCAATAATAAATAAATAAAAGCTTTGAACGCGAACCCATGCTATCAATAGACAAGTTATAGTGACCCAGCGCGCGACTACGTCTTTTGGAAAATGAATACAATTAATCCCTGCATTAAATATCAGGCTACGCCGGATATATTATCTTGCAATACCAAATACCTAAAAATATTTGATATAAGTAATCATAATATTATACAGGGCTGTAGCCAGACACGAAATTTAAGAGAGGCTGGAGTAAAATTCAAAGGAGGGAGGGGGGGGGGGGGGGGGGGGGGGGCTCACCAAAAACACAATCATTAGCATTTATAAACCATAACAGTTACTATTATATATTTCAATCCATATAAATTATTAACAAATAATATCATATTTAGATAAGTAAGTTAAGAGTTGATCAGGAATTTCCATATAGCTACTATTCCTCACTATTAATATGTAATAGTTACAATTGATTTTAATATACGCATTAAATAGTAGTAAAGCTGTTAATTTATCGAAGAAAATTTCTAAAAGTTAATACAAGTTAATGTTCAATATTAACCTTCAACTATTTATCAGTTGTTTTTGACTTTATAATATATAACAGTGAACCCCCTCAATAATACAAAAATATCCAAAATACTAATGTCTTTTTAAATTAAATTTGTAAATAAATTGATCATCAGTATAACCACAAATTCAGCTAAATTAAAAAAATCTTTAAAACTAAGTAATTTATAAAAAGAAATCGAAAGAAATTTATTCAAAATATGGATGACATATTAGATGAAATTTCATATCACTACTAAATATTTAATATTTTTATCGGGGGAGCTTATCCCCTCTGGTCCCTGCCTGGAATTTTTAAGTAACCACAAATCACTTTAATACTATATAAGCAAGAATCTTAACAATATTTTAACTGCACTTACCTTTGCGGGAGCCGCTGATCTCTGCAGATTGGGATTTATAATCCATGAGTTAGCCTGGCCAGTTCTAGACTTTCTCTCCAGCTTTCGACACTCTGTCTTCCAGACCACAACTAGCACCAATACTGATAAAATAATCCACAAGTCCCTGTGCATCATGACTTGTTCTTGCAGGCACAATAGTTTAAAGCAAAAATCCGTATGTCACTTTATAAATATCCTGTTAAATTAAACTCGACTGTCCACAGTTAATCTTACGTTCAGAAACCGGTTTGATTTCCCACAGAATTTAGCCAACTACCGCAAGATTCTGTGTCTAGATTAATCGAGATCAAAACACTGCAGCTTAATTTTGTTTTCGGATCTAATTTAAACGTAATTTTACACAGTCAAATTAAAAAAAAATATTATAATAATATTCTACGAAACAATTCTTAAGTAAGATCTTTTCCAATTAAAAACTGACTAAAAATAAACAAAGTCTCAGAAACACTGGGTTCAAGAGTTATAATCCTTTGGCGCGATTAAAAAGGGCTAATCCAGTCAGTTCACACAAATTGTGAGTCAATCTTGCACGTCAGCTGGGGAGTGTCTGTCCTTAAATTGTCGCTATTCAAATGACCTTCGATTATCAATAATTAGACGTAATATGGCGCATTGCATAATCGCTTGACTGCGCTGGTGAAACTGTTCTGCAACAACTAAAACCGAAAATGTGCTATCTATCAGAAAGCCTTTTTCTTTTTTTGGTTTGGCGCCAACAGAATGTCCCCTTTGGCATGTCCCGTAAAATACCTTTCGATTGGACAAAGGGATTTGGCTATTTCTTTAGCAAAATAAAAGGAGATGGGGCGGTACCTGTACGTGCCTGGTATATACGCTTATGGCGATCTTTTTCCCAACCCCACCCCCATCTTTTCGTCTTCTGTTTAGGGGTTCCTACGCACCTGATGCATGGCTGTGTGTGCTCCTATGAAACGCCATAGTGGTCTTCTCCTCACTGCAGGTGTCGCGAAATGTGTGCAGCACTTGTAAAAACACAGCTTCTGGCAGAGGAATGTCAACAATAATATGGGATAGCTGAACGAAATTCACCTGAAATGTTTCATTTATTATTTATTTTAGGACTTCAAATATTCGATCAGGTGTGAAGGATGGAATGACTTGACTTTTTCGTACCTCAGTGAAGAGGGTGGATTTTTACTTTCTCTACGATGTATAGGTATAGAAAAAGTGGTCGGTAATTGGAATTCGAGTTTTCGTTGGAGCATTTACTCGTTTTAAGTATTACTGTACTTGAATCGGACGTTTTTCAAGTTGTGTGTGTGTGTGAGAGAGAGTTTGTACATAACCACTCAATAGCAAGAGGGGCGATTTGCAAGAAATTCGACACGGTTATCCCAATTAGTGAATATTGAAACTATATTAATTTTAAATGGAATAGAACATTTTACATTTAAAAATCAATGGCACATATTTCATAATGCTAGCACACACAGGGTTGCCAACGATTGAATGAGCTTACGACTAGAATCATAGCAGAAAATGGGTAGATACGCTGTAAAACATTTGCAAGCATGTTACTGAAAATTTCGGGGAATCAACTGTCCGTAATGGGGAGTAAGGTTCCTGAAAATTACGATCATGGGGTTAGAAAGAAGGAGATAAAACTCCTATGGATTAAACGTTTGAAAATGCCATAATTCTTTGAGAATTATAAATAGTTGTCGCTAGTGTTAGTAAAGTAGCTGTTATTGCTAGTTGACACAACAGAAAGGCGTAGTATTTAGAATATGTATTTTTGATTATTTTTAAATTAAAGGTCCTCTCATTATGAATATAATTAACCAGTAGTTTTTCATAGTTGTAGGATAGAATACAAAATATAGAGAGATAAAAATAAATTGAAAGATAAAATAATTTTTAATACGTAGGAATATTCTTTATTGTTGCAGTTCTACCTTGTAATGCGCTAATAATTTATTTTTACAAAATTGGCAGTTTGAATAAATATTTTAGGTCATAGAAAAGCATAAAATTCAGGTCTGCTTATCTTAACCAAGCAGCACCTGAGTTGTTGTCTCAAACGTTAGATGACAAAATAACGACCGTCCGACCTACCCGAAGGTGTAAGGTATCTGTTTGGACAGCGGGAAAGTGCCACCAAATTTAGACCGGAACTAGGTGGGGGCGGCATCCACAGGGATCGTATTCTCTTTCTCCTACCACAAACCTCTCCGAAGGACTTACGGATCTACATATTTAACGTGCTTGTATTCCTCGTGAACACGGGACAGTTTGGGCAGAGTCGGGAATCGAAATCGGAACATTTGAGAACAATCTCCGCGAGTCAACCACTAAGTTGTCCCACCCACTAGCTACATATAATTTATAAAGAAAGCATTATGGCATTTGCAGAGTCTATTTCAACGATATGGAATTCCGTCCCAGTAGCTCAACGGTAGAGCGTCGGCTGGCTAATATGAAGCGGAGCTGCCCATAAAGGATGGATATTACTAGTCAGGCTTTCAGAGGGGGGCCTCCGAACTGCTATTATTTACTTTTAGGGGCTGGAGAAGACATGAAAAATTCACGAAAAATGAGAAAATCAAATATAGTGGGGTGGGCCCAGAATTTTTATGGTCGGTCTTGTGCAAAGATTTGTGATCCGATTCCCGATTGGGGTAGCAATGTTCTTTACATATTTTGAAACATTTGTCCATCCGTTAATGCCTGGGGATTGTACGCGACCGACTCGAGTTCGATTCCCAGCTCTACCCAAACTGTCCTCGTGTTCACGCGGAGTACGGGCACGTTAAATATGTGGGTCCGTAAGTACTTTCGAGAGGTTAGCTGTAGGGAAGGATGTGCGGTTCCTGTGGATGACGCCCTCGCTGGATTCCGGTCATGGACATATATAATAGCTCTGGTCTAAATTGGGTGGCTCTGCCCCAGACGTCTACACAAATACCTTACATCATCTGATAGACCGTCTGATAGACCCTACTCGAGTGGTGTTCATCACCCTATGGTCGAACAAACAAGCATTTGTCCACAGGAATTTCATCTCCTCTCTAGTTTATAATCGCAGCGGATTTAATTTATATACTTAGGTTGGCGAAAAGAGGATGTTGATCTGGAGATAGACGAAGTGCCGCATCATTGGCGGCATTAAAAAGAAATAAAAACAGAAGAGGGGAGGTTAGAAATTTAAAAATTCGCACTTCCCAATTCTCTGAAAGTTATTTCCGCGGACTCCAATTTTTGCAAAACCTAAAATTTTAACCTAAAAATATCTGGAGTGTGGCCTACACTTTCTGTGGGCGGCCCTGTACGAAGAACGGTGGTTCGATTCCCGGTTGGAGAAGTAGGTTCTTTACGCATTTTCAAGCATCTGTCCATGGGCACTCGGACGACTCGAATTCGAATCCCGTCTCTGCCCATACTGTCCCCGTGTTCACGCAGAGTACGGCACGTTACACAAACTAATATATAGTATCCCTTTAATATAGTATTCTGTGGGTTCGTAAGTCCTTCAAGAGGTTGGTAGTAAGGGAAGGAGGGTACGGTCCCTGTGGATACTACCCCGACTGCATTTCGGTCTTAATTGGATATCACTGTCTCGGCCATTCAAACATATACATTACACCTTCTGGTAGGTCGGACGGTCTGGGTCAAACAAACAAACATTTTTTCTTAAACAAACATTTATCTATAGGAGTTTTGCTCTTCATCTCTAGTTTCTATTACAGCGGATCTATTTTATATACTGATGTTGGTGAAAAGAGGATGTTGACCATGTAGATGTTGATCGTGTAGAAGTGCTGCAGCAATGGCGGCATAGAAAAAAAAATAGAAAAGGGGATATTGATTGTAAAATTCACACTTCCCAATTCTCTGAAAGGCATTTCTACTAATTCCAATTTCCCAAATCCTTAAATTTTAACTTAAAAATATCTAGAGTGCACCAAAGTGTCCGCATTCGACTTTCTCGTACAATTATGTTCCACAGTGCTTGGTTCCATATGTCTTACAATCATCACTGAAAAACTAATTCGAGTTTCATAAAATGAACACCGCGGGTACACTTTCCCGGGTTCTAAAGTATCCAATTTCATGGCTGTACGTCGCTTGCATTTTCCGCTACAGACGAACAAGCAAACATGCATGTTCCTTTATTATTATAGGTTGCACATTTCTGTATTTTATTTCACTAACAATAGAATTATGATTGAAGTGCATATTTTATTATTGAAACAGCGCCACCGATACAAATTGTGCCCCCCCCCCCCCCTCCTTACAAACATTTTCATAGGCCGCCTTCCATATTTTATTTTACTCTGTTTGTAAATATTTCATATCTTTTCCTTCCTAAAAATGTTAAAATCGGGGCCCCTACTCGAGTGGTGCCCATCACCCTATGGGCGACCCTGATTAAATGCATATTTACGCGATAAAAGCGTTTTAGCAAACGCCAAACGCATTGTTAACGACCCAAATCATTGTTCATTATTCGTAAGACTTGCTATTTGTAGATAAATATAAGGAACAAGACAAGATGTATCTTTGAATCCAGAAATTTAAAAAATGTCCGTTAAAAGGAGGTTCCGCTAATTGTGAGTATCCAAAGAATTTTTTTTTTTTTAATGAATACTATACGTATATATTAACGTCTACTGTATTTAAATTTTAATACCAAAACGAAATGAGTCTCGGTGTTGAGTGTGTGTGGGGGGGAGGGGGGGAGTCATGTCCTTGAAAACACACACACCCATGGCGATGATACTGTGTTTCATTGTGGTATGTGGATACAAATGTCTCACAGGCGCCTATAAGTCTAGTCTCAATCGTAGACGATATTTGCATGCATCCAGACAGTCAGGTGGTCGCGTTTCCACGCTAGATAGCACAGAGAATACTATATCCTGAAGTACAAACCAGTAAACCCCAAGGCGCGAAAGCGTTGCCAGGACTCCGCACAAAAGATACATACTTCCGCCCTAAGCGGGGGCGCCTCATCTAGCATTGATTTATATCTGCTCTACCCCTTTTTTCAATGACTTCTCGCCAACTCCGTGCCCCTCTCTGGAATTTCGGAACTCGCGATTCTACGACGAACCTTCACCATTTATTGAAATAGCAACCCTTTCGCTTTCTCAAACTCAAAGCCCTGCGCCCGTAGGGGCGCCCCGCTATCCCTCTCATTTTTCTCCTCTCACTAGGTGCCTGCTTGGGCCCTGGTTTTTTCCCTTCCTGAAAGACTTGGAGAAGGGCCCGACTTCGGTCTTCTCTCCCCCCCCCCCCCCCCCCCCCTCCAAGCGCACTTAAGGCGTAAACTCTTTAAATTTATGAAGCTCACTTTCTCTTATTACGGGCACTATCACTTTCTCTTAAGTTTACGGGCTCTACCACCAACATATCGTAATTTTATCTGGGTTCGAAATGACCCTTTATTCCGCACGTCAATCAACTTTTACGAAATGTGGTACCACGAAGGGTACGTAAAGTTATACGAAGGTTCGCAAAAAGCCCTTGATAATTTCACTCATCTGAGGAGACCGTGAAACCTGAAATAAGGTACAGAATGGCAGTCGTCAAGATGGAGGTCTTGCATTTGCGAGTGATCGTTTTTGAAAGGAAGAAAACCTCAACCACAGAGGATAAATTCATTATGCTAACTGACAATGAATTTGTTTCATTGTTCGGGTTAAATTAACACCAAGTTGCCGATCGGATGAATATCAAATGCTTCGATAATAATTTCCTTGGAAAATGTAAAATGACGATCTTAAGCGATTTTACAAGCACCAATTTTTCATCAAATCTGAACATTTTATTCCACATATATGAAAATACAAGCTCATTTGTTTACTTCATCAATTTTCAAAATATTTCTTTTATTTTTGTCTATTTGAAAGTTCGTATATTTATTATGTTTCAGCTATGTTAACGTTAGCGAATTCAACTATCTCTCTCTCATGAATCGTTAAAGAAACCTCTGACAGAATTTTTAAATAAAATCTGTATATTTTCTATACTCATTTTTTTTTTCTAAAAAATTATTAAAATTACTTCAAAATGTATTTTACTTTTAACAGAACATCCTGAAATAGCACTGTAAGTTTTACAGCATGTAATTTTTTATTTCACTCAACATGACGTAGCGTTTTTGCTTAGGTGGTAGGGTAGACGTTCAGCAATCCAGAGGTCTCAGGTTCGAATCAAAGTGAATTTCATTTGTAAAACATGTGCTGCCATCTGTTACTAAAATTTTCAGGTGAAATGTTTTGTAATAACATGCAGAACTTTCTGTTTTAAAAAAAAAACTCCAGTTTTATCCTCAAATTACCTTACTTAAATACATTATTAAGTTTACGTTTTTATAAAAATTTATCTTAAAGTTAATTTGAAAAAAATTTAATGTATACTTTAAATCAACCAAAGATGAAATATATATTTTCTACTACGACAGATGATGTTTACTTTAAGATTAATTTTCTTGTAATGTGTAGAGCGCTAATCTCATCGACACACTCAGATTTAAAAATTTGTTCTGGTTAGATTATTTAAGAAAAAAATAACATTTTGCTAAATATATTTCATTTTACTTTCCCTGCAATACATGGTAATGTATAGGGAAAGTATTGGAATCATGCCAAAAATCGCAACTCGAGTTTTCGACGGATCTACGCGTTTTGAGACCTTTAGAATACGAAAAAACCATTTTTAGCGTGACGTCTGTGTGTGTGTCTGTGCAATGTATGTATCCACTCTAACTTAAAAGCTAATAGACCAAATTTCATTAAATTTGGTAGGTAAGTCACTTGTAGGCGAATTTGGTGCTGATTAGTTTTGGGTACAATTCGGGATAAAAGGACCAGTGGCGGCCATTGGGGGGGCCGCGAGTACGCGCGACACCATTGAGTAAACACCCCAAATCATTTTTTTAGTTATACAGATTTATTACAATTTCTATTGAAAAAATCTGAATTTTTGGTTCAATTAAATCGAGAATTATTAAAAATAAGTTATGAAAATGCCACTAGATGGCAGCACTATACCTTTCATCGGAGAAAGTCGACTCACGAAAGCTATATTGCACAGAATTTTCAACACATAGGGGAAAATACAGGGATATTTTTAAATCCGCGTCCCTACCGTCGACATTTCCTGAGTGAAAGAATGGTATAGGAGCAATATTAGAAATTTGGCGTGAAAAAAAACCAGACATTGCAGATTTACTAGTAAATTGTGTCGCGGGACAGAGCGCGCCCCAGCCAAAAAGAAACAGAAGAGTAGAAAAACATGAAGAGGGACTTTTCAAATTGGCTCAGTTTCGCTATTTTGGCTTCAATTTTCTACATTTAAGAATGTGTTTGTTCTCATTCTCGTCTTTGTTATACATTTGGAAGTTTAAATAAACATTTGAACAAATGAGAGAATTAAGTGTACGTGTGTGGTGGTGGTGGGGGGGGGGGTTATGATATTTTAGGGGTTTCTGGCCATCGTGAATAAAGTGTCTTGTTTAGGACACTCAGTTTGAGGGATCGTTTGTCCCACCCAGCTGTCTTAATTACTGAAGTTGTTTCGCATTTCGTCATTTCTGACGTAGTTTGTCTGTTGTTCTGTTCTTCCGGAAGGGATTTATTTCTATGCTCTGGTTGATCTGCTGGTGACGAATTTCAATATGTTGGACTTCAAAATAATTCTTTAAACGTCACGAGTTTCCAATTTTTGGCACACTGTGGCTATTTTTAGTGACACTTTCATAAATGTGTTGTTTCGGACATTTAGTTTGAGTTGACTTACCCAGCTGTCTTACTTTTTCAGCTATTTAACATTAAAAAATGCCTAAAAATTAAAGAAATTCTAAGTATTTGTTAAAAAACTTAAAAATTAAATTTTCAACATGATCCTTTTATCTGACGTCGTTTTTCTGGAAATTTTGGCCCGACCGCTGGCGACTATATTGGTAGCCCCCAAATTGGCTCTAGACTTATAATATTGGCCCTAGGCTTATATTTAAATTGAAGTAGCCCCCAAATTTCTTATCTCGCCTTCTAATTCAGCAAGTTTGATTCTAATCATGGTTATAGTCTCTGCACCATCTGTACGTGTCACCTGAATATATATTTTGTGCCAAGCCCCTGGACGTAACTTTTAGCTTAGCTCCCTCAATTTTACATCTCGTTTCCTAACTGAGAGATTTTGGTTCTGCTAGTGGCTATAGCCTTTGCACCATTTGTACATGTCACCTGGATATGCATCTTTGTGAGAAATCCCTGAGATTAACTTTTACTTCAGTTACGCCCCCCCCCCCTCCAATTTCCCATCTCACCTCTTAATTGAGCGATTTTGATTTTACTGATGGCTATAGTCTCTGCACCATTAGCACATGCCAACTGGATCTGCATCTTTATAGCGATAAATCTTTGAGCGTAACTTTTACTTCAAATAGCACCCCCCCCCCCCACACACACACACACTTATCCATCTCGACTCCTAATAAAGCGATTTTGATTCAGATGGTGGCTATAGTCTCTGACCCACATGTACATATTAACTTGATATACATATTTGATGGATATAATATACATACGTTTTTTGCGTCAACCCCTGGGCTTAACTTTTAGTTTAACTAGTCCCCATAATTTTACATTTCAATTTCCAATTGAGCGATTTTGATTCTGCTGGTGACTATATAGTCTGAGCAACATTTTTACATTTCAATTGGATACACATATTTTTTTGGGTCAACCCCTGGGTATAATTTTTAATTTAACTAGTCCCCAGAATTTTACATATCTGCTTCTAATTGAGCGATTTTGATTCGGCTTATCGCTGTAGTGAGTTTCTCTACCATTTGTACATGTCACCTGGATATGCAACTTTAATATGGCAAATCTCCGAGCGTAACTCTTACTTTGGTTACCCCCCCCCCCCCCCCAATTTTCTATCTCGCCTCCTAATCCACCGATTTTGATTTTACGGGTGGCTATAGTGCCTGAACCATCAGTACGTATCGCCAGAATATGCATATTTTTTAGTCAACTCCCTGGGCATAACTTTTAGTTTAACTAGCCCCTACAATTTTACTTAAATTAGGACTATGTAATGTTTTTCACTAGGAAAGATACGTTCCATGTGTCCAGGCTTTTTATAAAGGAGCGAGCAGGTGGGAGGTACGTTATTTTACTTAATACATCCGTCGTTTATATTTTTAATACTCCCGTTGCTATGCCCAAAATACGTATATGTATATACGTATACATATGCTTTATATATACATATATATATAATATATATAATATATATAATATATATATAAATAATATATATATATATATATATATATATATATATATATATATTACTAACATATGTATAGGCATAAATACATAGATGAGCGCCCCCCTCTACATGTCGCTCACGAGCCGCCACTGAAAAGGACCCGCCTGTTTTAGCGAAATGGCCCGCGAAAGCCTTTATCCACTCTAGCTGAAAAACTAATGGACCGAATTTCACAAAATTCGGTAGATAAGTCGCTTGTGGGTTATTCTGGTGCTGATTAGATGTTGGAAAAAAAATAACCTGCCTTGTTTTGCGAAATGGCCCGCAAAAATCTTCAAAATCTAAAGTAAAAACTACGTATGCTTAAATATATCCATTAAATGCTTGTTTTGCACGTAAATTTTAATGAAGAAAAGAATAAGACCAACTCCATTACACTAGGAAAGGCCGTTCTCGAGAAATTTTAGTTTTTTCGTATTTTCTCTACGCCACCTTTGAAAATAAATCCAATTACCAAACGAGGGCGAAAATTGAATTAAAAGTGAATTAAATTTAATTAAAATAAAGAGAACGTGGATATAAGTCTGCAGAGAAAGTCATGTGCTGCCCACATCAGATTTTTTTTTTTATATTATAATTTTACTTATCCGTGTTTTACTTTTGTAAATGATTTTCGCTTCTTTATGTTGTTTATACTTGAGAAGAAAAAAAACTATTTCCCTAAGCACTCTACATGAATTTCATTATATTTTGTGAAAGGTGGCCCCCTCAATACTTTTCACATACTAAAAGCAAGTACAAGACATATATTTTGCTACTCATCACATTTTCAGAAAAATTTTGTATTTTTTAAATTTGTAAAAGTAAGTACAGCATAAACAAAAAAAGATATACAGTAAAAACTCTGGCCTTTAAAATGTATTGCTTAAATGTGAAAGAATTTCAACAGCTTAACAAAAACTGTTAAAACATTCATAAATTTGCTTTTCTGTAGCACTGACATCAAAACCAAGCCATAATATATTAATTCTAGTTTTATCTTTTAGATGAGCAAACTATGAATAACTTTAGGTAATATATTCCTTTTATTATGTGTATTTCCTTTTTCGGGATTTGGAAAACAAGTATATTGTAGTTTTCTCGAAAATTGATATCAAAAGCATTTAGTACATTTAATATTTAGTATTTCATTTAAAAAATGTATTTCTTTTCAACCTCTTGCTTATTTATATAGCTTAAGTATATTGTAGTTTTCTCGAAAATTGGAATCAAAAGCATTTAGTACATTTAATATTTAGTATTTCATTTGAAAAATGTATTTCTTTTCAACCTCTTGCTTATTTATAATAAAGACAATTATGGTTAATATTATTGTCAATCGAAATCACATAGTTTTATTAATCAAAACATTCTTCATCTGCTACAAAGTAATAGGTGAAAAAGAAAAAGTGTTTATAAAGCTCTATGTTAACGTCCTTCGTATTAAAGACTCACTATTGACTTTGATTGGTCCAGTGAGGTTCCGCCTTAACCCCCCCCCCCCCGTCCATCTATATAATAAAAGGCAATGTCTGTGTGTGTGTGTGTGTCTTATACACTATAAGCTAAGCGACCGCGCATAGCAGAGCTACGAAATTTGGCAATCGGAGACCCAGGGGGGGGGGGGGGGGGGAGATGACACGTGAAAACCGATGTTTAAAATTTGAATTTTTTTTTTGTTGTTATTTAATGTTTTATGCGATTTCGACCGTTTTTTTCCCCTTTTTTCTCCATCATCCAGACGTCGTAGAAAAAAACAATTCACACGATCGGAAAAAGCAGACAATTGCGAGTAAAAAATATCAATTTCAAATCTCTGGGTCAAATTCTAATATTTTTTAAAGATTTAAAAAAAAAAATCACTTTCGGCTCAAATAAACGAACTTTCGTTTTTAAATCCTCGCGTCGGGAAAAGTACCGACAATTTCGACTAATAATTTACATTTTTAGAAAGCTCAAAGATCAGGTTTTCTTACAAGCCCAATCTGGTCAAGAAATAATAAAAAGGATCCCTTTCCTAGGGTTACAGATACAGAAATCCTCAGAATCTCACAGTTTACAAACATTAGAATAAATTCACTTTACAAATCAATTTTCAAGAACCCCCCCCCCCCCCCCTCCCCTCCACTAGAACATTATTTTTCATCTTAAGATTTCATTATTAGTTTTAACGTCATTAAACTAAAATAAACTTTGTTAACTCCACGGGGTTATGGCGCCAGCGAGTTTGCCACGGTAAGAATTTTTAAGAGTAGCGAACAGGCTGGTCGCCGAAGGCAGCAAATTAAAGAATACCGAAAGCCATTTCCGACGACTTTATAGTACGGTTATCGCAGCCATTCGTAAATGACAAATTGGAATAATATGGATTTTCCGACCGCTAAGAAAATAATTCCGGGCAGTTGGTGGTAGGGCCCCTTGAGTTGAGACCTTGAGAACTTTGAGCGGCCAAATGCTTTTGGGACAGTTTTCATGTGACCCCTCTTCGTAAATACATCTAGCTCCTAAATATACAGGCTAGGGCAACAGTTGCCATCTTGACTCCAAGTTGAAGCCATGGAGAAAAGGGGGTTGCTTTCTTGTCTTTTTCTCGGGATTTCGAAAAAAATCAGAACATCTTAGGCTACTTTCTTGAATGATTAGTACAATTTTTTGAAAGCAAAAGCACCTATTTTATAGCTTAAAACACTAAAACGATGGATATTTTGAATTACCTAGATCGACGGATCGTGGATTTGTTCTCTTATTATAAACACCTAGAATAATTTTCCTTCTGTGTTTTCAATAGCTTAAAGAAAATAAGAAAAGTCATAAAATTTCAATGGGCTGGGATTAGTCGTTTTGGAGGAATCGTTTTTCAAAGTACTTATGCGGTCAAAATGACCGCTTCCGTCGTTCTAGTGTTAAATTGCGTTTCACATATCAGTCATGCAGGGGTTGTAGCCAGAAAGAAATTCAAGAGGGGCTGGATTGAAATGTAAGGGGGGGGGGGGTGCTCAACAGTCTTTAAGGATGTTCTCATTAAAGTCACTGTTATTCACTAGCATTCATAAACCATAATAGTTATCATTTTATATTTCAATCCATATAAATTATTAACAAATAAGTAATTGCATATTTATATTTGTAAGCTAAGAGTTGATTAGGAAAATCCATATAGCTACTACACATCAATGTCAATATATAATAGTTACAATTGATTTCAAGCACTAACTAGTAGCATAGCTGTTTTAATAAATTGAAGAAAGTTTTTGAAAGTAAATACAAGTTAACATTTGGTACTAACTCCTTAACTACTTACCAGCTGATTTTGATTCGACAATGTATAACAGTGAAACGCCGCAATAATACAAAAGTATCCCAATGACTATTGTCTTAATTTGTTTTTAAATTTAAATGTTTTTAAGTTATGTATCCAAATAAATTTATCCGTATAACCACCATTTTAGCTAAATTAAAACACCTTTGAAAAGAAATATTTTATAAAATTCTCGTAAAGCAATTTTTTGTGCATAATTTGGATTACATGTTGGATGATATTTTATATCATTGCCTAAAAATTTAATATTTTATTAAGGGGAGGAGAGGCTGAGATTACATCTTGGGGGGGGGGGCTTAGCCCCCTCTGGACCCCCCACATGGCTACGGCCCTGCAATCATGTAACATGCGCGAGCCAATGAAATAGCGTGACGAGACAATGCAGACGAGACGATAGACCGGTTGGGGTAAAAATGGCGGTTGCGTCCGTCTGTCTATATATTTAGGAGCCTTTAGGAAGGATGAGAGAACAAATTGCATCGTATCCACCCAGCGGTTCCAAAAATTAGGGTATGGTATGAACATGAAGGCCAAAAGGATCTGTCTAGTCTTCTTGGGTAGGAACAAAGCCTCAATTCTTGAATTTGACGACGGTAAGACTGTCTGAGCTGGATGATCTGGGGCTAGAGAGGCATACCAGAAGGAATTCAAGATTTGCAAATTTCCCCAACCCCCATCCATCCTCTGGGTAGATTATCTGGAGCGACTGGCCTAACTTGGCCGTATCTCCGGGAGGTAATTGTAGATCATGTGCTATGAAATTACTAAAATGCTCAAAAAAGGGGGGTGAAAATGATAAAAAGAGGAAAAGGCAGAAAAGTGGGATGTAATTCACCAGGGAAAAAAAAGGGGGGGGGGGGCACTATTTTTTTTTTTTTTCCTTTTTTTTTGAGTTGTATCTCCCAAACATCACAAAGATGTATCTATCACTTATAAGTGAATGCTGCAAATCAGATTTAGATAGGTAGAGTGTTAATTATATTACATTAATAGGTTTCGTTTCTTTGAAGAGTGATTTCGATATATTTAGATTGGATAGGTTACATTAATATAGTAGAGGCTCTGGGCCTTTTTTCCTAAACTTCCATTGGTGGGGATCATATTTAGGAAGATTGCAAATCTCTTCGTTTGGGATTTTGTTTAAATTTTTAAAAAACGTGTTAGCGTTTTTCGCTGTTTGCTTGTTGATTTTGGTTATCCCGAAGTCTAGATGGATAATGTTATTCCTAAGGGATCCAGGGCTTTCCTGATAAATCTAAGAGTTTTGTTTTGGGTTATTTGTATTCTTTTTAAGTTACTTTCGTCTGTGAATCCCAAATCGTGGAACCGTAGAGCAGGATTGGCCGAAGAACAGTTTTGTAGAGGAGGGTGTTGTTGTGGTAGCTGGCATGGGGGGGGGGGGGGAGTGAAGAATGGAAGGCAGCATGTTCCTGACAGCATGGAATTTTTTAATTGCATTGTTAATGTGTGGTTTCCAGGTCATTTTGGAGTCGAAGGTTAGCCCGAGATATTTGGCGGTATTTACATAAGGTGTCCCCAACCCCCACCTATATTTTTTTTAATATAGCTTGGGCACCACCGTAAATAAACAACCTGCGTAGTAGAATGCGCATAGACGTAAGGGCAAAAGAGCATTATTTTTACCGTTAGCGGTACAGTGTCTAGAACTTTATTCCTTCTAGACACTGTAGTAGCGGGTAATGGTAACTGGCGGTGATAGCAAATTTATTCGCGGTGATGGGAAATTTAACTTCGAAATTTATTCGAGATATCATATTTTTTTAACATGGTAGCATAAGATATTTTTAACACTTTCCAACATAGTTGTAAAGTGTTTATGACTATGTTCATTCTGCCTGACTGTCTGTCCGTTCGCGATAACTGCCGTAAAAATGACTTTTACAAAATGGAATTTTAGTATGTTGTTGAGATGGTCTGTGGAACATATGGGAATGCAATTGAAGAATATCACCCGATTAGTTTCGGATTGAACCCGGGTCGAAAAAAGGAAATGCATTGAACCCTATGGGACCTAATTTTTCAAACATTTTTTAAGCGAATTTAAAATTCACAAATTGCTTCGAATATTTTAGGAAATATTCAAATTTTCCCATAAAATATATATAAAAAATTTCAGCAAAATATGTTCGATAGTTTTTAAAATAAAAATTAAATAATAATTGCACTCATATGAAGAGATCACGTGACCCACTTCAAAATAAAATATGGCATCCATCTTGTGTCAAAATCAGGATTTTAAAAGTTTTTTTAATTTATATTCAGTATTGCATCCTTCCTAAAAGCGTTTTATTTTCAACTTTTTTTGTGTGTGTGCATCTATATACTGCGCCAACGTAATTACAATATTTTGGAGTTTAAATGATCATCAAACTTTGATTATTTCTACAAAGAAGTCTAATTTTTACCTATGGAGAGTGTAAACACACCTAGCTGTAAGATGAGTTGTATAAGAATTGCTGAATTTCTTTAAAGCGATTCTATAGTATTGCTTTTTCGGTGAAATTTTAAGCATAGAGATAGAAAGAAATTTTACCTGCATGGTTTTAAGTTTTTAAGTAAAATAAATTATTGTAGTATTATGATAAATTTAAAAATATCGCGGCTCAATGAATGGAATGGAAAAAAGTTTATGGATTAAACTATATGCTTTTATTTAGAGAGCCAGGCTGTTTATATTTCAATGACGTTATTTGAATAAAGTTCATTTGTTTTCGAGGAAGTTTTCAAATATAATAAATTATTGTTGTATTGTGGTAATTTTAAAAATATCACCTCTGAATTTATCGCATTTTAGAGTTTAAACCAGGCAATTTATATTTCAATGTCGTCATTTGAATGAAGTTCATTTTTTTCTATGAAGGTTTAAGTTTTCAAATATAATTAATTAATGCAGTATTGTGATAAGTTTTTAAATATTACCCAGGAATGTATCGCATTTTAGAGATGTTTAAATAAAATTGCATTTCAGTTGGAAAGTGTTTCATAATCAATGCTTTACGCATGATTGATCTTTCTTGTTTTATATAGTCATGTATAAAAAGGTTTATAACTCAATAATCACAAGACTTCGTAGTTTCAATTATTGTGAAAAATAGTCACGATGCAATTTTTTTTGTTCGTGGCGTCATTAGTCTCCTCGGGGGCACGTTACCCCTCCCCCCCCCATTTCCCCGCTGGGAAATACAATGTCAAGTATGGCATCAATTCAAAGATTTTGTCAAACCCTTTAGAGTCACAGATAACTCGCTATAATTGTAATCATTTGGACCCAAAATATCAATTTTTCAAAAATTTTCATGAAAAAATTTGAAAAAAAAAAAAAAGTTACAAAAAAATGGATTCTGGTATGAGAAAGTCGGGTTGAGTCACATCCAGTTAATTTTTTTCTTTCTTTTCTTTTCTGATTATGATACAACTATGACAAGCAATAATTTTACCGGGTCGTTCGAATCATATATTACTTTCCTTATATACATAATGTATAAGGACAATGTATAAGGAAAGTATTGTGACGGGGTCGAAAATTTTCGAAAATTCGAGTTTTCGACGGGAGAGCACGTTTCAAGCATCACTAATCACGAATCAAACATTTTTGAGGTGATGTCTGTGTGTGTGTGTGTGTGAAAGTATGTATGTGTATGTGTGAAAGTATGTGTGTGTGTGTGTGAAAGTATGTGTGTGTGTGTGAAAGTATGTGTGTGTGTCTCAGTGAGCCTGTGAAGACGATATCTAACGAACGAATGAAGCGATTCGAATGAAATTTGATACAAAAAATAACAATCTGTGAATACTGGAAGCCTATTGTTTTTAAACGCAATCGAACCCCCCTAAATTTTCGAGTGAAACTTTGAAAAGATCATCAAAAAATCAAAACCTTTAATAAAGTTACGCAAATAGACGTTTTTTATGTAATTTTTCCTTAGAAAACGATTGGCATAAACTTTAGAACGCTAGTATGAACCGTTTACGAGATATTGCACATTTTCCAAATAAATGTATGAAAAAATCCCATAAATTAAAAAAAATAGTAACTGTTGAGAAACATGTTCACTTTTCATATGTAATATCATGCGATAAATTGGGTGACATCATTCTCGTGGATCTAGCTCCTTCCATTCATGAGAAAAGATACTTTGAGTAATACTTTTGTATTTGAATGCCAATAGTCATTTATCTGGTATAAGAATATCTTATTTCTCCGTCCATAACGCTTGGCGAGATTTTGGCGACGAATTTTTTGGAATGTTGCCAACTTGGCGACTTTTTGAAATGTTCCCAAATTAACGGAAATCTTGCCAAATGGATAAAAATGACGCTCAATCAATGAAAATGACAACTAATTATCGAAATTTCAATATTTTGGAAAGAATATAAGTATCTACTATAAGAAAACCTATTTTTTTTTACTGTAAAAGTAGTAAATTCTTTGTATTATATAAGGAAAGTCATGTGTTGCCCACATCAGATTTTTTTTCTTATTTCGCTTGTCAGTAAAATAGGTACGCTACATTCCTCTTCATTCTGGACAAGAAGGCAAATCCAAGAGAATGGGCGTGGGGAGGGCACAGCAAATGGAAGACCGCAGCCGCGGGTATTTGGCAACACCTGCAAGTCCAGGACTTTTCATTGTTTGGGCTGTTTGAAAACGCTCACAAAAGGTGAGCAGGGGGAAGAGTGTCCCTAGGCTTCGGTCTCCTGTTTTATGTGCCATAATGGCTAATAAGTATTAGATTACTGGCCACGAGGCAGGCGATTGTGCTGGCGGGAGATCAAAGAGATGAGGTAGTTGAGTTACTTTGGTTGTGAGATGAGGTAGTTGGAGTGTGAGATGAGCGGACTGTAATCCTTGTCATTGCTAATCATTGCTCTATGTATCTATCTATGGAGGTGATCACCGAATCTGCAAGATCCGCTTTGGGATAATAATTACCATAGATCGGTTTCGCACTTTTTGATTTGAATCACCTTAAGAAGCGGGGTAGAGTAGATCGTAAGAAATGTGATTTAGATGAAAGTCTCTCAGGACATTTTGGCTGGGGAGAGTGTGTGTGTGTGTGTGTGTGTTTGGGGGGGGGGGTGTGCAAGTTTTCTATTTGCCTTATATAAATATATCTTTATGTTGCCGTAGATCTAAATATTACCATAGAAAAATATCTATATATTACCATAGATCGGTTTCACACTTTTTGATTTGAATCACTATCTTAGATTTAAATTCCTCTTAGTCGTTTAAAAGCCTTTTATTACTCTCTCTTTCTGTCTCTTTTTTCTTCGTCTGGAGTTTAAAGGGAGGAACCTTCCTCTCCTGGGTACTCCACTAACCCCGTCCTTGAGTCCTTGAGTTGATTTGAATCACCTTAAGAAGCGGAGTAGAGTAGATCTTAAGAAATGTGATTTAGATGAAAGTCTTTCAGGACATTTTGGCTGGGGAGTGTGTGTGTGTGTGTGTGGGGGGGGGGGGGGGTGCAAGTTTTCTATTTGCCTCATATAAATATATCGATATGTTGCCGCAGAAATATAAATTAATATAAAATGTATCCGGGGGAGGGAAGCCCCCCCCCCCCCGGATGTATATCTGAAAGAAACACTGAACGGAAGTGACATCGTAAGTATTATGTTACAAGTTCGAAACAGAAAACCTTTGTTGTAACTTGTAGGTAGGTCTGCGTCATTTGTACTTGGAGGCAAAATAGGTGACCTCGATGCCGCATTTGGTGAAATATTGCCAATTTGGCGACTTTTGGAAACTTCTCAAATTTTGTTAATTAGTTAATTTCACGAGTTCCGCGCCTCTTCTATAACTTTCCACAGAGGGCATATAAGTTCAATCGATTAATCGGGTTGTTGGCGTGATATGCTAATCTGCTCCCAATATGTATATGCGAATCCAATATGTGTTGTATCTTCTGATTTCATATACCCTACTTTAAGCTCTATTATAAAACAATTCTGGTAGTGAAGAGTAAAGATAAAATTAATTTTAGTTTGAAAATATCGAACCTTAAGGTAGTTTATGCCATTGTCACACACACCACATCAACTTTTTCCATTCGAAATATGCAAAAAATTGGATGTTTCCCATTAATCTATAACTAATAACAGTATTAATTATAACTCACTAATTTTTTTATGTTCTCGTTAGCATGGGATAATGGTATCTGCAATGGCATTAGGAAAACTTGCTGTATGCAGCAATTTTACGAATCTTTATAAAGAATCTGAATTCATGAAGAACTAGCCATTTCTACCCAAGTTTCAAGCAGTCAAATTCGCTATACACACCTGACAAAAGTTCTGAACATCACAAAACCCTTCAGGTTATTTTAAAATACCATATGCCATGTAATGGCATTTCAAAGTCAACATAAGCGGTAACATTTTAGTCCCATCATATAATAGTGCATTATAAATGTATTTCCATACTATACATGCATACTCAATACTATAATATGCCAAGATCTTAGCTGATTTGATTTGATAACGACTGACAGACAGCAGAACAGCCGTCGGTTTCGATTTTGTTTCTTTTCCGTACAATGTACCGGGTGATTCACGGAAGGAAATGTCCAAAGTAAGGTAAAGTACCAAAAATAATCAGCAGACAGAGGAAAATTTAAATATGATAGTTGAACTCCCTAGAACTGATATTTTCACAAAAAATTCAAAAATTGAGTTTTTTATTATGGTCTCCCAATAAAGAACAAGAAAGATCAATCATGCATAAAGCATTGATTATGAAACACTTTCCAACTTCAATGCAATTTTATACAAACATCTCTCAAATGCGATACATTCCTCGGTAATATTTTTAAAATTATCACAATACTACATTAATTTATTATATTTGAAAACTTCATCGAAGAAAATGAACTTCATTCAAATGACGTCATCGAAATATAAATCGCCTCTATATGAAAGCAGCATTTCATTCATAATCATTTTTCCAATCGTTTAATTCATCACAATACTATAATAATTTATTTTATTTAAAAATTTGAAAAATTGTTATCTACCATATATATTTTAAAATGTGAAACCTTTCTCATATATAAAACAAGAAAGATCAATCATGCATAAAGCATTGATTATGAAACACTTTCCAACTTCAATGCAATTTTATACAAACATCTGTCAAATGCGATACATTCCTCGGTAATATTTTTAAAATTATCACAATACTACATTAATATATTATATTTGAAAACTAGCCAACGGCTCTACCGTGCTGGAAACACCGGTTCTCGCTAGATCACCGAAATTAAGCAGCATCGGGCGCGGTTAGTACTTGGGTGGGTGACCACCTGGGAACACCGCGTACTGTTGGCTTATTTCAGTCGACGTGGTGGCCGAACGGTCAAGGCGAGCCTTTCCCGCGATTGATCCGCCACGTTGTGGGTTCGAGTCCCACGTAAGACATGGATGTTTGTGTTGTTGGGCGCAATGTGTCCCCACCCCCACTGGTGCGCTGGGGCAACGTCATCTGACGTTCACTGTTCTGGCCGATGGTTCACTGTTCACTGATGGTTCACTGGCCGATGTACATGCGAAGAGGAAAGAGTCAATGCCTGGCCATTGGGGGAAAAAAACATTTGAAAACCTCATCGAAGAAAATGAACTTCATTCAAATGACGGCATTGAAATATAAATTGCCTGGTTTAAACATCTCTAAAATGCGATACATTCCTCGGTAATATTTTTAAAATTATCATAACACTACAATAATTTATTATATGTGAAAACTTCATCGAAAACAAATGAACTTTATTCAAATGACGTCATCGAAATATAAATCGTCTTTATATAAAAGCAGCATTTCATTCATAATCATTTTTCCCATCGTTTAATTCATCACAATACTATAATAATTTATTTTATTTAAGAATTTGAAAATTGTTATCTACCATATTTATTTTAAAGTGTGAAACCTTTCTCATATATAAAATAATTAAACTCTTGGAAAGATATTTATTATATAATATATCTCTTTTTCTTTCTGGGGGATATAACGAGAGTCAGAATTTAATTGAATTTGTTTTTTTCCCTATATTAAATAATTTTTATTTAAAAAACTACCTAACATATTTTACTGAATTTTTTTTTATATATTTTATGAGATAATTTGAATATTTCGTAAAATTTTCAAAGCAATTTGTGAATTTTAAATTCGCTTAAAAATATTTTAAACATTAGGTCCCATAGGATTCAATGTATTTCATTTTTTCAATCCGGGTTCAATGAAAAACTAATTGGGTGATATTATTCCTTTATATTCCCATAGGTCCCACAGACCGTCTGAAAAACATACTAAAATTTCATTTTGATAAAGCCATGTTTACTGCAGTTATCGTGCTAACCAACGGACAGACAGACAGGCAGACAGACAGGCAGAATGAACAAAATCATAAACACTTTTAACTATGTTGTAAAGTGTTAAAAATCGCTATCAGCAAAATGTTCTCAGTGATTAATTACAGTGAAGGAACCGGATATCTTTTGATGAAAAATTTGCCGATATATCAATAAATAAAATTATCCGACTTATTCCATTGTCAGAAGAATTCGATGTAAAAAAAGGGTTGAGACAGGGAGATCCACTATCAACTGGTCTGTTCAACTTGTGTTTGGACTATGTAATTCGAAAAACCCATATTCAACCCAGAGAGACAATTTTTAACAGAACTTGCCAAATTTTTGCATTTGCAGATGATCTGGTTTTGCTGTGCAGAAACCAAAGGGCACTCAGTGAGTGTTGTTCTGATCTGCTTTAGTTTTCGGGGGAAGTTGGTTTGAGTGTTAATAACTCAAAAACTAAGTCTATGGTAAATACTAGGAATAGTGAAAGATTTCAAGGTATTAAACTTTTTGACTGTGAAGGAATAAACTGTGAAAGAGTTAAGGAATTTAAATATTTTGGTTCATTTGTTACTGATAATAATGAGATTAAACTAGAAATTAGAGTAAGAATTTCTGCTGGAAACAGATGTTATTTTGCCTTACAGAAACTGAGGTCAAGCTATGTAAATATTAAACTCAAAATACTCATCTATAAAGTGATAATAAGACCAATTGTTCTATACGGATCGGAGACTTGGACTTTAATTAAAAGAGATACTGATCTTTTGGGAATATGGGGAAGAAAAATTCTGCGGAGAATTTTCGGAGCAATATGGGAAGATGGATATTGGAGGAGTAGAACAAATAAAGAGGTTTATGAAAGATATAAAGAGATATATATTGTTACAACTATAAGGAAGAAAAGAATTCAATGGCTCGGACATATGATGAGGATGGGGGAGAAGAGAGTTACTAGAAGGCTTCTTCGACCCAGGTGGGCCCGAGGAAGGCCTAGGGTCCGAGGAAGGCCTAGGGTCAGATGGAAGGAGCAGATAGAGGAGGATTTTAAATTGCCTGGTATTAGCAATTATAAGAGGAAAGCGGACAATAGAAAGGAATGGTCAAAAATCTTAAAGGAGGTCAAGGCCCTACAAGGGCTGTAGTACCATAATGATGATGAGATGATGGTGATGATCTGACTTATTCCATTTTATCCTGAACTGTAAGTGTGACTAGTTTACTTCCTATGAACGCATATATGGGAGGCATTATTAACAAATTTATTTAAAACAGAAAACCGCCCATTGAAATTTGTAACCATTTAATTTCGAATAATTTATTTGTTGCTGGTCCCTCTCAATCGAACGAAAAATACGAAACAACAATAATTGGAATATCTTGGGAAATGTTTTTCAACAAAATGTGTCGGACAAATTTCGTTCCGCCCTAAATAAGCGCTGCGCAAATGTTACTAATTGACAATTTTCTGGGGTGTGTGTGTGGGGGGAGATGTGTAAAAAGTTAAATTTTGCAGTTATATGAAATTATCCGTTCCGGGAATGCAATTATCATGGCTGAATCCTCCTCCTCTTTTTGGTGATTATTTTCCACATTTCTACGACCAACAATTAATTTTATATTCCTTTCGCCCACTCTTCGTGAAACATCTCGTATAAGGAAATTATTGTGTCCGTACCCACGTGATATACAAGTGCACAGGCGTATTTTCCCCTAAAGTAACCTGGAGGTTTAAATTTTGTTGCTTTTTAAAATTTAGAGCCCGACTTAGCTTAAGTGAGGCCCGGGGATGACACGCCTCTAGTTCCCCCTTCATCTCTTGACGTATATGAAATGTTCAAAATATTTTATTCAAAAACATAATTGCATTTTAGAAAATAGTAAAAACAAGAAAGATCAATCACGTATAAAGCACTGATTATGAAATACTTTCCAACTTCAATGCAATTTTATTTAAACATCTCTAAATGCGATACATTTCTCGGTAATATTCTTAAAATTACCACAATACTACATTAATTTATTATATTTGAAAACTTAAAACTTCATCGTAAAAAATGAACTTCATTCAAATGACGGCATTGAAATATAAATTGCCTCGTTTAATCATTCTAAAATGTGATACATTCCTCGGTAATATTTTTAAAATTATCTTAATACTACAATAATTTATTATATTTGAAAACTTCATCGAAAACAAATGAAATTTATTCAAATGACGTCATCCAAATATAACACGCCGGGATCTCTATAAAAGCACCATTTTGTTCATAAACTTTATTCTATTCATTTCATTCATCACAATACTATAATAATTTATTTTATTTAAAAACTTAAAACCATAGAGGTACAAGTAATTAAACTCTATGCTTAAAACTTTATTGAAAAAAATCGTCTGCTTAATCAATAGTCGTGTAAAATCAATGAATATTTCATTCATATCAGCTATATTGCAGACTCCACGAGCTAAATAATTTTGCGTTAAAGAAATGCAGCAATTCTTATACAAATCATTCTACATCTTTTGGTATTTACATTCTCCATAAGTGAAAATTAGGCTTCGTTGTAGAAATAATCAAAGTTGGATGATCATTTAAACTCAAATATATTGTAATTGCGTTGTTTCAGTATGTAGATGCACAGAATTTAAGCAAAAATAAAACGGTTTTAGGACGGATACAACACTAAATATGAATTAAAAAGAACTTTAAAAATCACGATTTTGAGACAAGATGGATGCCATATTTTAATTTGAAGTACGTCACGTGATCTCTTCATATAATGATCACATGATTTCTTCATATAAGAGGTGTAATTACTGTTTTAATTTTTATTTAAAAAACTACTGAATATATTTTGCTGAAATTTTTTTTATATATTTTATGGGATAATTTGAATATTTTTTAACTTTCGAAGCAATTTGTGAATTTTAAATCCGCTTAAAAAATGTTTGAAAAATTAGGTCCTATAGGGTTCAATGTATTTCATTTTTTCAACCCGGGTTCAATCCAAAACGAATTGGGTAATATTATTCATTTATATTTCCATAGGTCCCACAGACCGTCTGAACAACATACTAAAATTTCATTCTGATAGAGTTATTTTTACGGCAGTTATCGTGCTAACGGACAGACAGACAGAATGAACAAATTTATAAACACTTTTCAACTATGTTGTAAAGTGTTAAAAATGAAGCTTTTACATATTTTAATGGGATTTAAATTATTGGTAACTTTCTATCATAGCCATAAAGTAGAAAAATGTAAAAAAAAATTAATTTCAGATAAAAATATCGAACCTTAGGTAGTTTGTGGCATTGTCGCACACAACACACCAACTGTTTCCCATTCGAAATATGCAAAAAATAGGATGATTCCCATCAATTTATAACTAATAACCATGTTACTCACTAATTTTTTAATGCGCTCGTCAGCATGGAATAATGATATCTACAATGGCATTAACAATTCTTGCCGTGCGCCACAATTTTGAGAATCTTTATAAAGAATCGGAATTCATGAAGAACTAGCCATTTCCACCCACACTTCGCTCAAGCAAATTGGCTGCACACACCTGATAAAAGTTCTGAACATCAAAAACTGTTTGATTATTTTAAAATATTGTATGCTGCGTAATGACATTTCAAAGTCAACATAAACGATAACATTTTAGTCCCATCATATAATAGTGCATTATAAATGTATTTCCATACTATACATGCATACTTAATACTGTACTATGCCAAGATCTTGGTTGATTTGATTTGATAACGACTGACAGGGAGCAGAACCGCCGTTGATTTCGATTTTTTTTCTTTCCTTACAATGTAAGACAACATCTAGATCTTGAATTAGTGTTATCTTATATATTACCAAAATGAATCTTTGCACTGGGCAAACCTATTACGATGGTATAATTTTTTTTTCAGGAATCACTTGTTAATTTTTCCATAATACAACAGTTTCATTTGGGACCCCCTCTGAAGCGGGGGCATAAACATACCCGGGGCAGCTGCCCCAGCGTGCCCCATACGTTAGTCCGGCCCTGCCAAAAATATCGAAATGTGTCAATTTGTAGGGCAAGTCATGTTTCCAACACATAGGACTTCAATTATTGTCATCAAATTGATCAGGTTCTTGTTTGTTCACTGAAGATAGAATTAAAAAAAAAACAAAAAAAAAAACGCCGGTAAATCTTACAAAAAATTCAAACATTCCATCACATCTTTGAGGAAATAATCCTCCGTGTATAGATAGCCTTGGCTGCTAAATCGAAAACTTTAACCGAATACCAAGAATTTCTCGGTTATTTATCACTCAAAAAATCAATCAAACTATCATTTGATCTTTGAATTCATGGAAACATCCTAACGCACCTGAGTTAACTTCGGCAACCGCGGCGAGCAAAAGGCAACGCGAAATGTCAAAAATCCGAATCACCTCTTCCATAAAATGACCAAAGGAAGGTAGAAAGGTAATTCTCAGGTTTTTTTTTCTTCTTTTTTTTTTTACCCTCCTTCTCGGGATCTTGGCAACTGAAATTACCTTCCCAGAATACACCTGGGGTCTTTATTCAGGTGACAAGCCCTAGTAAATGGGGTCGGGCAGGTAATGGTCTTTGTTTACTATCTTTGGGCAGGGTTTTTTCTCTTCTTCTTTGGGGGGTGAGTGTGCGTGTGTGTGTAGGGGGGGGGGGGTGACTACGTATTCTATCTTTTGTTGAAACGATTCTGAATGGGTTTGCTTAGATCGTTTCTGGCTGTAAAGTTTGTAAGGATGTCGTCCTTCAGAACAGTGGCGTATTTTCTGAACACATATTCGAGAAGAACAGCCAGGCAGGGTCCAGGTCTAAAGACGGTTTGAGCCCTCTTCAGAGACCAAACAGTCGATGTCCGAGACAGTGTCAAAATTATTTCACTGAAAATATGCTACACGACGTTTTCAATTCATGCAAATTTACCACAAACAGCTGAATGGAGACAATGTTATGAAATAATCATTTTCACTTTCCTTATATACATAATGTATAAGGAATGTATTGTGACGGGGTTGAAAATTCGAATTCGAGTTTTCGACGGGAGAGCACGTTTTAACCATCCCTGATCACGAATCATACATTTTTGAGGTGATGTCTGTGTGTAAGTGTGTGTGTGTGTGTGTAAATGTGTGTGTGTGTCAGTGAGACTGTGGAGACGATATCTCACGAATGAATGGAGCGATTCGAATGAAATTTGGTACAAAAATCACAATCCGTAAATACTGAAAGCTTATTGTTTTTAAACGTAATTAAATGTTCAGAACCCCCCTAAATGTTCGAGTAAAATTTTGAAAAAATCATCAAAAAATCAAAACCTTAAATAAAGTTACGTAAATAGACATTTCTTATGTAATTTTTCCTTAGAAAACGATTGACATAAACTTTAGAATGCTAGCATCAACCGTTCTCGAGATATTGCGCATTTTCAAATAAATTTACCAAAAAATCCCATAAATTAAAAAAAAATATTAACTGTTGAGAAACATGTTCACTTTTCATATATAATATCATGCGATAAATTTGAGGACATCATTCTCGTGGACCTAGTTCGTTCCATTCGTAAGAAAAGATACTTTAAGTAATACTTTTGTATTTGAACGCCAATAGTCATTTATCTGCTGTAAGAATAACTTATTTCTTCGTCCATAACGCTTGCCGAGATTTTGGAGACGAATTTGGCGGAATGTCGCCAACTTGGCAATTTTTTGAAATGTTGACGAAAGTCTCGCCAAATGGATAAAAATGATGCTAAATCAATGAAAGTTACGACTAATTGTCGAAAATTCAATATCTTGGAAAGAATATAAGTATCTACTATAAGAAAAACCTATTTTTTTAATGTAAAAGTAGTAAATTCATTGCTTTATATAAGGAAAGTCATGTGTTGCCTACATTAGATTTTTTGTAATGCAGTGAAAACATATAAAACAGGTTAAATTCGGCTTTCATTAATTGACTCCCTGATTGAAGAAATGAAAATCATTCCACTAAATGTTTGGGAAAAAGATAAAACATAATACCATATTTATGTCACTTCTATCTGTTTGAAAGATACATTGCTGATTTTAAAAGCGATTAAGATGAAGTGTTAAACCTTTAAACATTTTATTTAAAATAATAGTGCATTTGAAATTTAAATCACTTGAACTAATTTTACTTTTTCCACTCATTAACACTTCACAACATAGTTGAAAAGTGTTTATGACTTTGGTCATTCTGTCGGTTTGTCTGTCTGTCTATCCGTTCGTTCGTACAATAACTGCCGTTCAAATGACTTTATCAAAATGAAATTTTAGTATGCTATTCAGACGGTCTGTAGGACATACGGGAATGTAAATGAATAATAATACCAACCAATTAGTTTTGGATTGCATACGGGTTGAAAAAGTGAAATACATTGAACCCTATGGGACCTAATTTTTCAAACATTTTTTAAGCGACATTAACATTCACAAATTGCTTCGAAAATTTTATGAAATATTCAAATTATCTCATAAAATAAAAAAAAAAAATTCGGCAAAATATGTTCGGTAGTTTTTTAAATAAGAATTAAAATAACAATTACAACCATATAAAATGGTGAGATCATGTGACCCACTTCAAAATAAACTACGGTATCCATCTTTTTTCCCAGTGTCAAAATCGTGATTATGAAAAATCTTTTAAATTTATATTAAGTGTTGCATTCGTCCTAAAATCGCTTTATTTTTGCGTATTTTCTGTGGATGTACATTCTGTACCAACGCAATTAGAATATTTTTGAGTTTAAATGATCATCAAACTATGATTATATCTACAACGAAGCCTAATTTTAATGGATGCAGAATGTAAACAAGCGATTGTAAGATGAGTTGTATAAGAACTGCTGAATTTTTTTCATGCAAAATTATTTAACTCTGGAGTCTGGAATAAACGTGTATGAATGAAATATTTACTTTCTACATTGAGAGACAGACGATTTATATTATGATGACGTCATTTGTATAAAGTTTATTTTTTTTTTTTTGGACGAAGTTTTAAGTTTCCAAATACAATAAATTATTGTAGTATTGGGATAATGTAAATAATGTCAGCGATGAATGAATGTATCGCCGTTTAGAGATGTTTAAATAAAATTGCATTTGAGTTGAAATGTGTTTCATAATGAATGCTTTATGCAAGATTGATCTTTCTTGTTTTATTTTATTTATTTACTAGCAGCATACCCGTTCTTCGTACGGAGTATATAATATAAAAAACTTAAAATGCACAATCATATTCAATTTTCTATAGTATACTAAATGACATTGTGAATCAAAATATTATATTTAATTTAATGCTCCTAAAAAGAAGTTTAAGAATACTTTTTCTCACTATGCAAAATTATCTTCACGGAGAGATCTGAAGAATAAAACATCCTGGCCTATTTTGTAAGCAAATTTACAAAAAATATGAAATTGAATTAATATATGCAAACCAAGAAAGATCAACCATGTATAAAGCATTAGTTATGAAACACTTTCCCACTACAATGCAATTTTCTTTAAACATCTCGAAAATGCGATACATTTAGCGGTAATATTTATAAAATTATCACAATACTACATTAATTTATTATATTTGAAAACTTAAGACTTCATTGAAAAAAAATAACTTTATTCAAATGACGTCATTGAAATATAAATTGCCTGGTTCAAACATCTCTAAAATGTGATACATTCAGCGGTAGTATTTTTAAAATTATCACAATACTACAATAGTTTATTATATTTGAAAACTTCATCAAAAACAAATGAACTTTATTCAAATGACGTCATCGAAATATAAATCGCCTAGCTCTCTATATACAAGCAGTATTCATTCATAAACTTTTTTTCCATTCCTTTCATTCATCACAATACTACAATAATTTATTTTATATTAAAAACTTAAATCCATGGAGGTACAAGTAATTTAACTCTATGCTTAAAACTTCATCTGCTTCGATTCAACCCGAGTTCAATCCAAAACTAATTGGGTGATATTATTCATTTATATTTCCATAGGTCCCAGAGACCGTCTGAACAACATACTAAAATTTCATTTTGATTAAGTCATTTTTACGGCAGTTATCGTGCTAATGGACAGACAGACAAACAGACAGACAGAATGAACAAAGTCATAAACACTTTTCAACTTTGTTGTAAAGTGTTAATAAAAATTAAAATAATAATTACATCTTTTATATGAAGCGATCACGTGACCACTTCAAAATAAAATACGGCATCCATCTTGTGTCAAAATCGTGATTTTAAAAGTTCTTTTTAATTTATATTTCGTGTTGTATCCGTCTTAAAACTGCTTTATTTGTGCTTAAATTCTGTGCATTTACATACTGAAACAATTTCCGTAGCAATCGCTCGACCGCCACGTTGTGGGTTCGAGCCCCACATAAGTCATGGATGTTTGTGTTGTGGGCGCAATGTGATCCGCCCCCACCTGGTGCGCTTGGGGCAACGTTAATGGACGGCTAAATGGTTCACACTCTGGCCGCTGTAATAAAGACGAATGACGAAGGTCAAAGTGCCTGGCCATTTGGGGGGGGGGGGGGGGGGGGACCTACTGAAACAACGCAATTACAATATATTTGCATTTAAATGATCATCCAACTTTGATTATTTCTACAACGAAGCCTAATTTTCACTTATAGAAAATGAACTGTAAATACCAAAGGATGTAAATACCAAAATATGTAGAATCTATATAAATGAAAATAAAAATCTGTCTGTCTGTCTGTTTCTCCCATCATCACGAGAGAACGGCTGAACCGAATTTGATGAAATTTTGTGGGCAGCCTGGAAATAGTACCACTTAAAATTTAGACCATGTATGGAGTTTCTACGATCAGTGGTTCTCGAGATATTAGTAAAAAACGGCATTTTCGTTTGTCTCATCATCACGGGAGAACGGCTGAATCGAATTTGATGAAATTTTCTGGATAGCCTTGAAATAGCCCCCCATAAATTTAGCCCAAGTTTCGAGTATCTAAGACCAGGGGTTGTCGAGATATTAATGAAAAACGAAGCTTTTTCCTAGGAGTTCTACTCTCTATCTCCGTGGTTTATTCAAACGAAAAGCTTGAATATCGTTTGAAAGTGAATTAAAACTGTATCTCTGAGTTTGGGGGGAGATTTTTTGCACTAATTAGTCAGTTTCTGAAAATATGAATTGTTTGAAACATGATTTAAATGGGAAATCTATCTCCTTGATTTATATTTCACAAGCTTTTACTGAACAATGAAAAGTATAAAGAAATCAAAATGGCTATTAAATTTCGCATTTTATGAGGAAGATTCTATCTTATATCATGTTGCTCGGCAATGGAATGAAATGAAATGTGTTGTTAATATTTATTATTATTTTTTCTATTTGAATAATAAATAAATGGATGTAAAAATATTTTTTTTTAATGAACGGTTTGATTGTTCTTTTAATTATATAAATTACGGACTGCGTACATCACTTTCATTTATTTTAGCAAAGGGTCACCAGCTCATATATTGTGTTTAGCTAATAAACTCATTGTATTTACCCAATAAATTCATTTAGCCGATTGTTGAAGCAGAAAAAGAGTAGAACGGGTGTATCTTATAATACAATTTTAGTGTTTTCATTTAGTATATACAAACGGAATCAGGATATTTTATTCTTCAGATCTGCAAAATTCAGAGCTACGAATTTAGCGGAATATCTCTAAATAACTTGGTAACTTCTCTTAAACTTTACCAAATTAGCGGAAATGTTTCCAAATTTATAAAATTGACGCAAATCAATGATTTGCTTTTTAGAATAGAGTATTGAAATGATGTTTCGGTGGCATTTGTCGGTCAATCCATCCATCCTATTTAGTAACACATTTAACAAATTTTTTTAATATCACGAAATTGATAAAAGTATTTGTGAGTCCATAAAAATATCATGGAATTGATAAAATCGCGCTTAATAAATGAAAATAATTGTGTTTTGTTAGGGGATAGTATTGTGATGATATTTCGTCAATTTGTCGCAAAATGGGACTAACAGTTCTGTAGTCCCACTTGGCGATAAATTTGGCAATTTTTTAAGTTATCGCTAAATTGACTGAAATGTCGCGAAACCTTCCATGGAGATCGCATTATTCAGACGATATGATTTCCATCAATTTATTTGAAGCAAATGATATCATGTGGCTTAGCAACGGATTTAATGTGTTATGCGGCATACGATTGTGTATTAAATCTTTTCCGATTTGAATAATAAAGATATGTATATAAAATAAATGTCATTGACATTGCATTTTTGACTGGATAATATCAATTATGTACATCAGGTTTAAACATTATTGTAATTGATATTTTCGGGGATTATTGATTCATGGATTATTGATATTTTCAAGTTATTATGCAATTGTTTTATTATGACAAAAATTGTTTAAACTCATATATTGTACGTTGTACGAGTAATCTTCTACAAATACACGGGTAGATCTTCTAATCTACGAGAATATAAGTAGTACAAGTATATTGGCAAATGTTTTGATATATATTGACATATATTGGAATTAATTACGATCTTCTGGTATAAAGAGTACTTGGATTATTGATATTTTCAATTTATTACGTCATCTCTTTTATTTTGGCAAATATTTTTGAGACCTATATTGTAATACGGCTAATCTTCTACTAACACACTGGCATATTTTCTAATCTGCGACAATATAAGTAGTACGGGGTTGCATATATTGATTCAATTCCTTTTTTATTTTTGTAAATTTGCTTACAAAAGGGGCCAGGATGTTTTATTCTTCAGATCTGCCCGTGAAGATAATTTTGCATAGTGAGAGCAATAAATTTAAGCCGGGGGCATATCAAAATGGTTATTCAATTTCGCAGTTTATGAGGAAGATTTTCTCTTATATCATGTTGCTCAGAGACGCAATTAAATTAACTCTGTCTGTTAATTTTAATTATTATTTTTTAAATTTGAATAATAAATAAATGGATACAAAAATATATTTTGGAAAAAAACGATTTGATTTTTCTTACAGCATTTTTGACTGGATAATATCAATTGCGGTCTTCAGGTTTAAACATTATTATTATTGATATTTTCGGGGATAATTGATTTAGGGATTATTGATATTTTTAAGTTATTATGCAATTGTTTTATTATGACAAAAACTATTTAAAGTCATATATTGTACCTTGTACGTGTAATCTTCTACAAATACACGGGTATATCTTCTAATTTACGAGAATATAAGTAGTACAGGTATATTGGCATATGTTTTGATATGTATTGGCATATATTGGAATCAATTACGACCGTCTGGTATAACGAGTACGGGGATTATTGATATTTTCAATTTATTACGTCATATCTTTTATTTTGGCAAAGATATTTCAGACTCATATTGTAATACGGGTAATCTTCTACTCACACACTGGCATATTTTCTAATCTGCGACAATATAAGTAGTACGGGGTTGAATATACATTGATTCAATTCTTTTTTTGTAAATTTGCTTACAAAAGGGGTCAGGATGTTTTATTTTTAGATCTACCACTGAAGATAATTTTGCATAGTGAGAACAGATATTCTTAATCTTCTCTTTAGGAGCAATAAATTTAATATTTTAACAGAATTTGCACATGATTGCGAATTATAAGTTTCGTTATATTATATACTCCGTACGAAGAACGGGTATGCTGCTAGTTAGTTGTATAAGAATTGCTGCATTTCTTTAATGAAAAATTATTTAGCTCATGGAGTCTGCAATATAGCTGATATGAATGAAATATTCATTGACTTTACAGAGAGAGGGACGATGTTTTCGATGAAGTTGTAAGTAAAATAAATTATTATAGTATTGTGATGAATGAAATGAATGGAAAAATGTTACTGCATGAAATGCTGCTTTTACAGAGACATTCAGGTGTGTTATATTTCGATGACGTCATTTGAATAAATTTCATTTGTTTTCAATGAAATTTTCAAATATAATAAATAATTGTAGTATTATGATAATTTTAAAAATATTACCGAGGAATGTATCGCATTTTAGAGATGTTTAAACCAGGCAATTTACACTTCAATGCCGTCATTTGAATGAAGTTCCCTTTTTTATCGATGAAGTTTTAAGTTTTCGAATATAATACATTAATGTAGTATTGTGATGATTTTTAAAATATTACCGAGTGATGTATCGCATTTTAGAGATGTTTAAATAAAATTGAATTGAAGTTGGAAAGTGTTTCACACATAATCAATGCTTTACGCATGATTGATCTTTCTTTTTTCATATAAAGCCATACTATCATTTTTCTTAGAATTCAATCGCACAATTTCTATTTACAGCAAGGCGTCGTTTATCTGAACCAATCAGAGAATCGAACCGATTTTGAATTCCCGGATTATTTTCTCCCCCGGGATTTCTGCTTTCGTTCCAGTTCAGTTTCAGGAAACTAGGTGTTCTTTGAAGAGCAAACTGATTAACTAATTAAGTACGTTACAGATCTTAGAAGTCACAGCACGGAATTTACATTAAATACCGCATTCGTTCAATATGCAAATAGTCAATCACAGTTATCTGTGCTTCCGATTCTGGAACATTTGCATTTCAGTTGTGTTTAAGCAGATAACATGTAATCGAATTAATGTTCTGTATAATATACATTTACATGTACTGGGCGGTTATCAGCGACACATTAATTGTGGCGCCAGTGTCGCTACTGATAAGTGACATAAATGGCGTTGTCTTCTATAAACACTTTTAATTTTATAGCTGCTTTTTCTAAATTTAAAAGATTATTTATTTATATTTATTTAAGGGAAGGAAGGCTGGTAGGTCTTCTTAACTTGTTGTAAATAATCTAAAGTTTTCGCTTGTCTAAATAAAAGAATTTTTCAAAAGAAAATGAAGCATGGTCACCCATAGGAGTGGCGGACACCACTCGAGTGCAATCCCTCCAATATTTTTTTGTGAATGGAGAAGACACAAAATCGACAAACAGGGGGGAATTAAATAACAGTTAATAAATTAAATAAATACAAATAACAGTTCAAATGGTACGAAACGGACACAATACGATCTAATTATCCCGTGCGACGAAACAAAACTTCAATAAATTAATTAATAAAATAAAATATTCAAAGAAAACCTTTCTATAAACTTTAACATTTAAAAAAGATATATATATATATATATATATATATATATATATATATATATATATATATATATATATATATATATATATATATATATATATATATATATATATATATGCTATTTTTACTTCATTATTTTTCTTGAAAAAAAATCTCATTTCAGTACTATTTACAGAAGATAAACAATTAAAAAGAAAACCCTTAATAATCTTAATAATTCCCTTAATAATTTCTGTGGGTGCAAATAGCACCCATTCATCCATGGGTTACGACTCCACTGTTCGTAGTGACCCCCACAATTTGTATGGGTGTTTCTGAATAAAGGATCGAAAGTGGAACAACTACAGTTTTAGTAGCTACATTTTAGTAATACTTTTGTTACAATTATCTCACCTTATTTTAATTTTAAGCCTCATACATGGAAAACAGCACCGATAGGGAAACAACTCCTTTAAATGAAAAACAACACTTTTTAACTTTGTATGGGCGGTTCTGAATAAAGTATTAAAAGTGGAACAGCTACAGTTTCAGTAGCTACATATTAGTAATACTTTTGTTACAATTACCTCACATTATTTTAACTTGCCAACGGCCATACCGTGCTGAAAACACCGGTTCTCGTTAGATCACCGAAGTCAGGCAGCATCGGGCGCGGTTAGTACTTGGGTGGGTGACCACCTGGGAACACCGCGTGCTGTTGGCTCATTTCGGGCGCGGTATCCCGGTAGTTTGCGCGCTGGATTTGCACGATGCCACAACTGCCGCCGTGTTCATGTGGAGTACGATCACGTTAAACATGTGGGTCCGTAAGTCCTTCTGAGAGGTTGGTGGTAGGAGAAGGAGGGTACGGTCCCTGTGGATGCCTCCCCCACTGTGTTCCGGTCTAAATTGGGTGGCACTTCCCGGTCATATAAACAGTTACCTTACATCTTTCTGGTAGGTCGGACGGTCTGGGTCTTAACAACAACATTATTTTAACTTTAAGCCGCTTACATGGAAAAACAGCACTGATAGGAAAACAACTCTTTTAAATAAAAAACAACACTTTTTAACTTTGTATGAGCGTTTCTGAATAAAGGATCCAAAGTGGAACAGCTACAGTTTCAGAAGCTACATTTTAGTAATACTTTTGTTACAATTACCTCACATTATTTTAGCTTTAAGCAGCTCACATGGAAAACAGCACCGATAGGGAAACAAAGCTTTTAAATGAAAAGTAACACTTTTTAATGAAAAAAATACCATTTTTAAATGGAAAACGGCACATTTAAATGGAAAATAACACTTTCATATTGAGAGAGATTAAAGAGCAACACTTTTAAAAGGAGCACCTTTGCCAAGTTCTTCTCTAGCTTGAATACTTAATTCACTTCCGTAAAATATTGGTGTCAACTCGAAATCAATATGTTTAAACAGTTTGACGAATGTGACTAAATATATGTCATTTAAACATGATTTAAGACCATAGGGCCATATAAAGAAGGTCCGTAGCGCCGCCCGTTCTTTGACCCAACGCACTGCGAGTACAATGAAATGAATGATATATATTTCGGGCCCTCGCAGTTAGTTCGAAAGCTTCAGACTACTGGAAGAAGAATTTTCAGAATCCCCCCATTTGACTCAAATGTGTGGTCTGTTAGTTAGAGCGAAAAAGGGTGTGTATTATCAAAGACAAGCCGTAGGTTACTATAACAGATCGCTCCTATTGTTAGGTCAGGTTTAAATATTCTTTTGCCGGGAGTTCCCGATTCTGAAAATCAACTGTAATTTATTTGAGTCACTGATATAGGACCATAGCTAAATATGAAATGGTAGAAAAATGAAAGGCAGGCATAGCCGTTGCCAGATACGGAATTGAAGAGGGGTTGGAGTGAAATTCAAGGGGGCTCGACAGTCTTGAAGGAGGGGCTCACCAAAAATTCAATTAACATTAGCATTTATAAACAATAATAGTTACTATTTTATATTTTAATCCATACTAGCAGCATACCCGTTCTTCGTACGGAGTATATAATATAAAGAAGCTTATAATTCGCAATCAAGTGCAAATTCTGTTAAAATATTAAAATTATTGCTCCTAAAGAGAAGTTTAAGATTATCTGTTCTCACTATGCAAAATTATCTTCACTGGTAGTTCTGAAGAATAAAACATCCTGGCCCCTTTTGTAAGCAAATTAACTAAAAAGAAGGAATTGAATCAATATATGCAACCCCGTACTACTTATATTGTCGCAGATTAGAAAATATGCCAGTGTGTTAGTAGAAGATTACCCGTATTACAACATGAGTCTCAAAAATCTCTGCCAAAATAAAAGAGATGACGTAATAAATTGAAAATATCAATAATCCCCGTATTCTTTTTTACCAGAAGGTCGTAATTGATTCCAATATATGTCAATATATATCAAAACTTATGCCAATATACATGTACGACATATATTCACGTAGATTAGAAGATATACCCGTGTATTTGTAGAAGATTACTCGTACAACATACAATATATGAGTTTAAACATTTTTTGTCATAATAAAACAATTGCATAATAACTTCAAAATATCAATAATCCCTGAATCAATAATCCCCGAAAATATCAATAATAATAACGTTTAAACCTACCGTAATTGATATTATCCAGTCAAAAATGCTATAAGAAAAATCAAATCGTTCTTTTCCAAAATATATTTTTATATACATTTATTTATTATTCAAATCCAAAAAATAATAATTAAAATTAACAGACAGATTTAATTTAATTGCGTTTCTGAGCAACATGATATAAGATAGAATCTTCCTTATAAACTGCGAAATTAAATAACCATTTTTATTTCTTCATACTTTTCATTGTTCAGTAAAAGCTTGTGAGAAATAAACCATGGAAATCGATTTCCCATTTAAATCATGTTTCCAACAATTCATGGTTTCAGAAAGTGACTAATTAGCATAAAAAATCTCCCATCAGACTCAGAGATAAAGTTTTAATTCAATTTCAAATGATTTTCAAGTTTTTCGTTTGGATAAACCACGGAGTTAGAGAGTAGAACTCCTAGGAAAAAGTTTCGTTTTTCATTAATATCTCGAAAACCCCCAGACTTAGATACTCGAAACTTGGGCTAAATTTATGTGGGGTTATTTCAAGGCTATCCACAAAATTTCATCAAATTCAGTTTGGCCGTTCTCCCGTGATGACGGGACAAACAGCCAGACAGACTTTTTTTCATTTTTATTTATATAGATAAACTAGCAGCATACCCGTTCTTCGTACGGAGTATATAATATAAAGAAACTTGAAATTCATAATCATGCCCAAATTCTTATATTATACTAAATGACATGTTTAAGCAAAATATTCTGTTAAAATATTTAATATAATGCTCCTAAAAAGAAGTTTAAGAATCTCTGTTCTCGCTATATAAAATTATCCTCATGGACATATCTGAAGAATAAAACATCTTGGACCCCTTATGTAAGCAAATATAAAAAAAATATGGAATTGAATCAATATATGCAAAATAAAAGCGTTAAAATTGTATGGGACCCGTACTAATTATATACGCGAATATTAGAAAATATAACCTGTATTAGTAGATTACATGTATAAATTGAAAATACCAATAAACCCGTAATCTTTAAATCTGAAGACAGTCATTTATTCCAATATATGTCAAAATGAAAGTGCTAAAATTATATGGGAAGATATACACGTACTACTTATAATGTCCGATTATTAGTAGAAGATTACCCGTTTTGCAATATGAGTCACAAATGTTTTTTGGTAAAATACAACAGACGACGTAATAAATTGAATATATAATTAATCCCCTTAATCTTCATACCAGAAGACTGTACTTGATTCCAATATATATGCCAATATATGTCAAAATATATGCCAATATACCTGTACTACTTATATTCTCGTAGGTTAGAAGATATACCCGTGCATTCCTAGAAGATTACTCGTACAACGTACAATATGCGTGTGTCAGCAATTTTTGCCGCAATAAAACAATGGCGTAATAACTTAAAAATATCAATAATCCCTGAATCAATAATTCCGGAAAATATCAATAATAATAATGTTTAAACCTGAAGAGTATAATTGATATTATCCAGTCCAAAATGAAATGGCAATGAAATTTATTTTATATACATATCTTCATTATTCAAATCGGAAAGGATTTAATAAAAATCGTCTGCCGCATAAACACATTGGATTTAAATCCGTTGCTAAGCGACATGATATCATTTGCTTCAAATAAATTGGTAGAAAAAATATCGTCTAAATAGTTATATTTCTATGGAACATTTGGCGACAGTTTCGTCAAATTAGCGACATTTTAAAAAATCGTCAAATTTATCGCCAAGTGGGACTGTAGAACTGACAGTTCCACTTTGCGACAAATTGACGAAATATCATCACAATACTATCCCCTAACAAAAAACAATTAATATCATTTATGTAGCGCAATTTTATCAATTTCAAGATATTTTTATAGATTTGAAAACATTTTTATCAATTTGGTGACATTTTAAAAATTCGCTAAATGTATTACTAAGTAGGATGGTTGGTCTGACAGATAAATGCTAACCAAACATCATTTCAGTACTCTCTTCTAACAAAACAAAAAAAAAATTCATTGATATGTAGAAGACCCAAGCCACACGACCAACCCGAAGGTTTATGGCAGCTGTTTGTGTGTCGTTTATATCAATTTGGCGACATTTCCGTCAATTTGGCAAAGTTTAAGAAAAGTTGTCAAATTAGCGATATCCCTCCAAATTCGTAGCTTTGAATTTGCAGATCTGAATGAAACATTCTTATCCCGTTTCAATATACTAAATGAAAACACTAAAATTGTATTAGAAGATATACCCGCTCTACTCTTTTTCTGTTTCAACAATCGGCTATATGAATTTATTGGCTAAACACAATATATGAGTTTAGTAGCTAAATACGATATAAGCTTGAAAACTCTTTGCCAAAATAAATGAAATTGATGTACGCAGTCAGCAATTAATATAATTAAAAGAAAAATCAAACCGTCCATTCATAAGATATACTTTTATATCCATTTATCCATTTATTTATTATTTAAATCGAAAACAAATAATAAAAACATTAACAAACACATTTTATTTAATTGCGATGCCGAGCAACATGATATATCCTCCTAAAATGTTAAAATTTATTAACCACTAACAGCACACCCGTTATTCGTACGGAGTGTATAATTTAAAGAAACTTAAAGTTCGCAATCATGTGCAGATTCTGTTAAAATATTAAACTTATTGCTCCTAAAGAGAAGTTTAAGAATATATGTTCTCACTATGCAAAATTATCTTCACGATCAGATCTGAAGAATAAAACATCCTGCCCCCTTTTGTAAGCAAATTTACAGAAGAAAAAATAGGAATTGAATGAATATATGCAACCCCGTACTAATTATATTGTCGCAGATCAGAAAATATGCCAATGTGTTAGTAGAAGATTACCCGTATTACAATATGCGTCTCAAAAATATTTGCCAAAATAAAAGAGATGACGTAATAAATTGAAAACATCAATAATATCCGTACTCTTTATACCAGAAGGTCGTAATTGATTCCAATATATGCCAATATATATCAAAACATATGTCAATATACCTGTACTACTTATATTCTCGTAGATTAAAAGATATACACGTGTATTTGTAGAAGATTCGTACAACATACAATATATGAGTTTAAACAATTTTTGTCATAATAAAATAATTGCAAAATAACTTGAAAATATCAATTATCCTTGAATCAATAATCCCCGAAAATATAAATAATAATAATTTTTAAACCTGAAGACCGTAATTGATATTATCCAGTCAAAAATGCTATAAGAAAAATCAAATCGTTCTTTTCTAAAATATATTTTTATATCCATTTATTTATTATTCAAATCGAAAAAATAATTATTAAAATTAGCAGACAGATTTAATTTAATTGCGTTTCTGAGTAACATGATATAAGATAGAATCTTATAACATGTTAAATATGTCATGTCTTATAACATAAACTGCGAAATTAAATAACGATTTTGATTTCTCTATACTTCTCATTGTTCCGTAAAAGCTTGTTTTAAATAAACCATGAACCATGGAGATAGATTTCCCCTTTAAATCATGTTTCAAACAATTCATGTTTTCAGAAAGTGACTAATTAACGCAAAAAATCTCCCATCAAACTCAGAGATTAAATTTTAATTCACTTTCAAACGATTTTCAAGCTTTTCGTTTGGATAAACCACGGAGTTAGGGAGTAGAACTCCTAGGAAAAAGTTCCGTTTTTCATTAATATCTCGACAACCCCAGGTCTTAGAAACTCGAAACTTGGACAAAATTTATGGGGGGATATTTCAAGGCTATTCACCAAATTTCATTAAATTCGGTTCAGCCGTTTTTCCGTGATGATGAGACAAACGAAAATTTCGTTTTTTACTAATATCTCGAGAACCACTGGTCGTAGAAACTCTAAACACGGATATAATTTTAAGTGGGGCTCTTTCTGGGCTACCCACAAAATTTCATCAAATTCGGTTCAGCCGTTCTCCCGTGATGGTGTGACAAACAGACAGACAGACAGACAGACAGACAGACAGACAGACAGACAGACAGACAGACAGATTTTCATTTTTATTTATATAGACTAGCAGCATACCCGTTCTTCGTACCGAGTATATAATATAAAGAAACTTATAATTCGCAATCATGTGCAAATTCTATTAAAATATTAAATTTATTGCTCCTAAAGAGAAGTTTAAAATATATGTTCTCACTATGCAAAATTATCTTCACGGGCAGATATGAAGAATAAAACATCCTGGCCCCTTTCGAAAGCAAATTTACAAAAAAAAAGGAATTGAATCAATATATGCAAAATGAAAGCATTAAAATTGTATAGGACCCGCACTACTTATATACGCGAATATTAGAAGATATAACCTGTATTAGTAAATTAAATGTATAAATTGAAAATATCAATAAACCCGTAATTGATTCCAATATATGCCAGAATGAAAGCACTAAAATTATATGGGAATATATATATATATATATATATATATATATATATATATATATATATATATATATATATATATATATATATATATATATATATATATATATATATATATATATATATATATATATATATATATACCCATACTACTATATATATATATACCCAAAATTCGGTTCAGCCGTTCTCTCGTGATGATGGGCCAAACAGACAGACAGACAGACAGACAAATTTTCAATTTTATACATATAGATTTAATTAACTAACAGCTTAACCGTTCTTCGTGCGGAGTATATAATATAAAGAAACTTAAAATTCACAATTATGTGCAAATTCCTATAGTATACTAAATGACATTTTTAGTCAAAATATTCCGTTAAAATATTGAATTTAATGTTCCTAAATAGAAGTTTAAGGATCTCTGTTTTCGCTATACAAAATTATCTTCAAGGGCAGATCTGAGGAATAAAACAACCCGGCCCCCTTTGTAAGCAAATTTACAAAAAAAAGGCAGATGTATCAATATATGCAAAACGAAAGCAATAAAATTGTATGGAATCCGTACTACTTACATTGTCGCAGATTAGAAAGTATGCCAGCGTGTTAGTAGAAGATTACCCGCATTAAAATATGAGTCTTAAAAATGTTTGCCAAAATAAAACAGATGACGTAAGAAATTGAAAATATCAATAATTCCCGGGATCTTTATACCAGAAGGTACTTGATTCCAATATATACCAATATATATCCAAATATATGCCAATATACCTGTACTACTTATATTCTCGTAGATTAGAAGATATACCCGTGCATTTATAGAAGATTACGCGTACAACGAACAATATATGTGTTTAAACAATTTTTGTCATAATAAAACAATGGCAAAATAAATTGAAAATATCAATAATCCTTAAATGAATAATCCCCGAAAATATCAATAATAACAATGTTTAAACCTGAAGACCGTAATTAATATTATCCAATCAAAAATGCTATGTCAATGAAATTTATTTTATATACATATCTTTATTATTCAAATAGGAAAAGATTTAATAAAATTGGTATGTCGCATAACACGTTGGATTTACATTCATTGCTAAACGACATGATATCATTTGCTTCAAATAAATTGATGGAAATCATATCGTCTGAATAATGCTATCTCCATGGAAGGTTTGGGGACATTTTCGTCAATTTAGAGATAATTTAAAAAAAACGCCAAATTTACCGCCAAGTGGGACTATAAATCTGATAGCCCCATTTTGCGACAAATTGACGAAATATCATAACAATACTATCCCCTAACAAAACGCAATAATTTCATTTATTAAGCGCAATTTTATCAATTTCATGATATTTTTATAGATTTACAAACATTTTTATCAATTTGGTGATATTTTAAAAATTCGCCAAATGTGTTACTAAGGGATGTGTTACTGTAGGATGGATGAACTGACCGACAAATGCTAACGAAACATCATTTCAGTACTCTCTTCTAAAAAAACGAATTTAATTTCATTGATTTGCGTCGTTTTCATCAATTTGGCGACATTTCCGTCAATTTGGCAAAGTTTAAGAAAAGTTACCAAGTTAGCGATATTCCGCGAAATTCGTAGCTCTGAATTTGGAGATCTGAAGAATAAAATATCCTGATCACGTTTGTATGTACTAAATGAAAACACTAAAATTGTATTAGAAGATATACCCTTTCTACTCTTTTTCTGTTTCAACAATCGGCTAAATGAAGTTATTGGGTAAACACAATATGTGAGTTTATTAGCTAAACACAATATATAAACTTGAAAACTCTTTGCCAAAATAATGAAAGTGATGTACGCAGTCCGCAATTAATATAATTAAAAGAAATATCAAACCATTCATTTATAAAATATATTTTTAAATCCATATATTTATTATTCAAATAGAAAGAAAATCAACAAATACATTTAATTTAATTGCTTTCCTGAGCAAAATGATATAAGATAGATTCTTCCTCATAAAATGCGAAATTAAATAATCATTTTGATTTCTTTATACTTTTCGTCGTTGAGTAAATGCTTGTGAAAATAAACCATGGAGATAGATTTTCCATTTAAATTCAATTTTCAAACAATTCATGCTTTCAGATGTTGACGAATTTGCGCAAAAATCCTCCATCAAACTCAGAAATAAAGTTTTAATTCAGGTTGACGTTTTGAACAAACGAACTTCATCCTTTCCGTTTGGGTAAACCACGGAGTTAGAGAGTAGAAGTCCTAGGAAAATGTTCAGTTTTTCATTAATATCTCAACAACCCCTAGTCCTAGAAACCCGAAATTTGGATTAAATTTATGGGGGGCTATTTTAAAGCTACCCACAAAATTTCATTAAATTCAGTTCCGTCGTTCTCTCGTGATGATGAGACAAACGAAAGTTTCGTTTTTTACTAATTTCTCGAGAACCACTGGTCGTAGAAACTCAAATCATGGACTTAATTTTAAGTGGGGCTTTTTCCCGGCTACCCACAAAATTTCATCAATTCGGTTCAGCCGTTCTCCCGTGATGATGGGATAAACAGACAGACAGACAGACAGACAGACAGAGTTTCTATTTTATTTATATAGACTAGCAGCATACCCGTTCTTCGTACGGAGTATATAATATAAAGAAACTTATAATTCGAATCATGTGCAAATTCTGTTAAAATATTAAATTTATTACTCATAAATAGAAGTTTATGAATATCCGTTCTCACTATGCAAAATTATCTGCACGGGCAGATCTGAAGAATAAAACATCCTGGCCCCTTTTGTAAGCAAATTCACAAAAAAAAAAGGAATTGAATCAATATATGCAACCCCGTACTACTTATATTGTCGCAAATTAGAAAATATGCCAGTGTGTTTGTAGAAGCTTAAACATATTGTAATATGAGTCTCAAAAATATTTACCAAAATAAAAGAGATGACGTAATAGATTGAGAGTAAAAAAAATCCCCGTAATCTTAATACCAGAAGGTCGTAATTGATTCCAATATATGCCAATATATATCAAAATATATGTCAATATACCTGTACTACTTATATTCTCGTAGATTATATACTCGTGCAGTTGTAGAAGATTACTCGTACAACGTACTATATATATGAGTTTCAACAATATTCGTCATAATAAAACAATGGCATAATAATTTGAAAATATCAATAATCCCTGAATCAACAGTCCCCGAAAATATCAATAATAATGATGTTTAAACCTGGAAGACTGTAATTGATATTACCCAGTCAAAAATGCAATGTCAATGAAATTTATTTTATATACATATTTTTATTATTCAAATCGGAAAAGATTTAATAAAAATCGTATGCCGCATAACACATTGGATCCGTTGCTAAGCGACATGATATCAGTTGCTTCAAATAAATTGATGGAAATCATTTCGTCTGAATAATGCTATCTCCATGAAAGGTTTGGCGATATTTTCTTCAATTTAGCGATAACTTAAAAAATCGCCAAATTTATCGTCAAGTGGGACTGTAGGACTGATAGTCCCATTTTGCGACAAATTGACGAAACATCATCACAATACTGTCCCCTAACAAAACACAATTAATTTCATTTATTAAGCGCGATTTTATCAATTCTATGATATTTCTATAGATTTACAAATATTTTTATGAATTTGGTGATATTAAAAAAATTCGTTAAATGTGTTATTAAGTAGGATGGATGGACTGACCGACAAATGCTACAGAAACATCATTTCCGTACTCTATTTTAACAAAACAAATTTAATTTCATTGATTTGGGTTATTTTTATCAATTTGGAGACATTTCCACTAATTTGGTAACGTTTAAGAAAAGTTACCAATTTATTTACAGATATTCCACTGAATTCGTAGCTCTGAATTTGCAGATCTGAAGAATAAAATATCCTGATCCCGTTTGTATATACTAAATGAAAACACTAAAATTGTAATAGAAGATATATACACCCGTTCTATTCTTTTTCTGCTTCAACAATCGGCTAAATGAATTTATTGGGTAAACACACTATATGAGTTAACTAGCTAAACACAGTATATGAGCTTGAAACCTCTTAGCTAAAACAAATGATAGTGATGTACGCAGTCCGCAATTTATATAATTAAAAGAACAATCAAACCGTTCATTTATAAAATATATTTTTACATCCATTTATTTATTATTCAAATAGAAAAAATAATAAATATTAACAACACATTTAATTTCACTCCGTTGCCGAGCACTATGATATAAGATAGAATCTTCCTCATAAAATGTGAAATTAAAGAGCCGTTTTGATTTCTTTATACTTTTCATCGTTGAGTAAAAGCTTGTGAAAGATGAACCATGGAGGCAGATTTTTCCATTTAAATTCATGTTTCAAACAATTCATGTTTTCCTGTAGTGACTAATTAATGCAAAAATCCTGCACCAAACTCGGAAATAAAGTTTTATTTCATTTTGGCGTTTTAAACAAACGATTTTCATCCTTTCCGTTTGGATAAACCACGGAGTTGGAGAGTAGAACTCCTAGGAAAAAGTTCCGTTTTTCACTAATATCTCGGCAACCCCTGGTCTTAGAAACTCGAAATTTGGACTAAATTTATGGGGGCTATTTCAAGGCTATCTACAAAATTTCATTAAATTCGGTTCAGCCGTTTTCCCGTGATGATGCGACAAACGAAAATTTTGTTTTTTATTAATATCTCGAGAACCACTAGTCGTAGAATCTCAAAATACAGACTAAATTTTAAGTGGGCCATTTCTAGGCTACCCACAAAATTTCATCAAATTTGGTTCAGTCGTTCTTCCGTGATGATGGGACAAACAGACTGACGGACAGACAGATTTTCAATTTTATTTATATAGACTAGCAGCATACCCGTTCTTCGTACGGAGTATATAATATAAAGAAACTTAAAATTCACATTCATGTGCAAATTCCTATAGTATACTAAATGACATATTTAATCAAAATATTCAAAGAATTTAACATAATGTTCCTAAAAAGAAGTTTAGGAATGTCTGTTCTCGCTATTCAAAATTATCTTCACGGACAGATCTGAAGAATAAAACATCCTGGCCTCTTTTGTAAGAAAATTTACAAAAAATATGGAATTGAATCAATATATGCAAAATAAGAGCGTTAAAATTGTATGGGACCCGTACTACTTATATACGCGAATATTAGAAGATATAACCTGTATTAGTAGATTACATGTATAAATTGAAAATATCAATAAATTCGTAATCTTTAAACCAGAAGGCAGTAATTGATTCCAATATGTGCCGAAATGAAAGTGCTAAAAAAATATTGGAAGATATGCCCATACTACTTATAATGTCTTAGATTAGAAGATATGTCCTAGTGTTAGTAAAATATTACCCGTATTATAATATGAGTCTTAAAAATCATTGCCAAAATAAAACAGATTGATTAATAAATTAAGAATATCAATAATCCCCGAAATCTTCATACCAGAAGGCCGTACTTGATTCCAATATATGCCAATAAATGTCAAAATATATGCCAATATACCTGTACAATTTATATTCTCATAGATTAGAAGATATAGATTTGTAGAAGATTACTCGTACAACGTACAATATATGAGTTTCAACCATTTTTTCCACAATAAAACAATGGCATAAGAAATTGAAAATATCAATAATCTCTGAATCAATAATTCCCGAAAGCATCAATAATAATAATGTTTAAATCTGAAGATCGTAATTGATATTAACCAGTCAAAAATGCGATGGCAAAGAAATTTATTTTATACTAGCAGCATACCCGTTCTTCGTACGGAGTATAAAATATAAAGAAACTTATAATTCAGAATCATATGCAAATTATGTTAAAATATTAAATTTATTGCTCCTAAAGAGAAGTTTATGAATATCTGTTCTCATCATGCAAAATTATCGTCACGGGCAGATCTGAAGAATAAAACTTCCTGGCCCGTTTCGAAAGCAAATTTACAAAAAAAAAAGGAATTGAATCAATATATGCAAAATGAAAGCATTAAAATTGTATAGGACCCGCACTACTTATATACGCGAATATTAGAAGATATAACCTGTATTAGTAGATTACATGTATAAATTGAAAATATCAATAAACCCGTAATTGATTCCAATATATGCCAGAATGAAAGCACTAAAATTATATGGGAATATATATATATATATATATATATATATATATATATATATACCCATACTATTTATATTGTCGCAGATTAGAAAATATGCCTGTATGTTAGTAGAAGATTACCCTTATTACAATATGAGTCTAAAAAATATTTGCCGAAATAAAACAGATGACATTATAAATTGCAAATTTCAATTATCCCCGTAATCTTCATACCAGAAGGTCGTAATTGATTCCAATATATGCCAATATATATCAAAATATATGCCTATATACCTGTACTACTTATATTCTCGTAGATTAGATGATAAAACTTGCATTTATAGGAGATTACTCGCACAACGTACAGTATGTGAGTTTCAACAATTTTTGTCATAATAAAACAATATAATAATTTGAAAATATCAATAATCCCGAATCAATAATCCCCGAAAATATCAACAATAATAATGTGTAACCTGAAGACGGTAATCGATATTATCCAGTCAAAAATGCAATGCCAATTAAATTTATTTTATATACATATCTTTATTATTCAAATCGGAAAAGATTTAATTAAAATCGTATGCCACATAACACGCTGGATTTGCATCCATTGCTAAACGACATCATATCAGTTGCTTCAAATAAATTGATGGAAATCATTTCGTCTGAATAATGCTATCTCCATGAAAGGTTTGGCGATATTTTCTTCAATTTAGCGATAACTTAAAAAATCGCCAAATTTATCGCCAAGTGGGACTGTAAAACTGATAGTCCCATTTTGCGACAAATTGACGAAACATCATCATAATATTATCCCCTAACAAAACACAATTAATTTTATTTATTAAGCGCAATTTTATCAATTTCATGACATTTTTATAGATTCACAAACATTTTTATCAATTTGGTGATATTTTAAATATTCGATAAATGTGTTAGTAAGTAGGATGGATAGACTGACCCACAAATGCTACCGAAACATAATTTCAGTACTGTCTTCTAAAAAAACGAATTTAATTTCATTGATTTGCGTCGTTTTTAGCAATTTGGCGATATTTCCGTCAATTTGGCAAAGTTTAAGAAAAGTTGCCAAGTTAGCAAATTCGTAGCTCTGAAATTGCAGATCTGAAGAATAAAACATCCTGATCCCGTTTGTATATACTAAATGCAAACACTAAAATTGTAATAGAAGATATACCCTTTCTACTCTTTTTCTGTTTCAACAATCGGATAAATGTATTTATTGGTAAACACAATATGAGTTTATTAGCTAAACACAATATAAAAGCTTAAAAACTCTTTGTCAAATGAAAGTGATGTACGCAGTCCGTAATTAATATAATTAAAAGAAAAATCAAACCGTTCATTTACAAAATATATTTTTACATCTATTTATTTATTATTCAAATAGAAAAAATAATAACAAATATTAAGAAACACATTTAATTTAATTGCGTTGCTGAGCAACATAATATAATAAAGAATCTTCCTCATAAACTGCGAAATTAAATAATCATTTTGATCTCTTCCCCATAAAATGCAAAAATAATAACCATTTTGATTTCTTTATACTTTCCATTGTTTAGTAAATGCTTGACCATGGAGTAAGATTTTCCATTTAAATTCATGTTTCAAACAATTCATGCTTTCAGATAGTGACTAATTAATGCAAAAATCCTGCACTAAGCTCAGAAATGAAGTTTTAATTCACGTTGACGTTTTAAACAAACGATTTTCATCCTTTCCGTTTGGATAAACCATGGAGTTAGAGAGTAGATCTCCTAGGATAAAGTTCCGTTTTTCATTAATATCTCGACAACCCCTGGTATTAGAAACTCGAAACTTGGGCAAAATTTATGGGGGGCTATTTTAAGGCTACTCACAAAATTTCATTAAATTCGATTCAGCCGTTCTCCCGTGATGATGAGACAAACGAAATATTCGTTTTTCACTAATATCTCGAGAACCACTGGTTGTGGAAACTTCAAACGTGGACTAAATTTTAAGTGGGGTTATTTCTAGGCTACCCACAAAATTTCATCAAATTCGGTTCAGCCGTTCTCCCGTGATGATGGGACAAACAGACAGACAGACAGACAGACAGACAGATTTTCAATTTTATTTATATAGATACATATCTTCATTATTAAAATTGGAAAATATTTAATAAAAATCTTCTTCCTCATAAACACATTGAATTTAAATCCGTTGCTAAGCGACATATTATGATTTGCTTCAAATATATTGGTGGCCAAAATATCGTCTGAATAAAGCGATCTCTAATGAAGATTTGGCGGCATTTTAAAAAATCGCCAAATTTATCGACAAGTAACACTGTAGAAATGACAGTCCCAGTTGGCGATAACTTGACGAACCATCATCAAAATATTATCCCCTAAAAAACACATTTTCATTTATTTAGCGCAATTTTATCAGTTTCAAGATATTTTTAGATTTACAAACATTTTTATCAATTTGGTGATATTTTAAAAATTCGCTAAATGTGTTACTAAGTAAGACGGCTGGACTGACAGACAAATGCTAACGAAACACCAGTTCAGTACTTTCTTGTAGCAAAACAAAATAAATATCATTGATTTACATCGTTTTTATCAATTTGGAGACATTTCAATCAATTTGTCAACGTTTAAGAAGTTTGCCAAGTTAGCGATATCCAGCCAAATTCGTAGCTCTAAATTTGCAGATCTGAATAAAATATCGTGTTCCAGTTTGTATATAATAAATGAAAACACTAAAATATTATTAGAAGTTTACCCGTTCTACTCTTTTTCTGTTTCAACAATAGGATAAATGAATTCTATAGGTAGACAGAATATATGAGTTTATTAGCTAAACACAATATATAAGCTTAAAACCTCTTTGCCAAAATAAATGAAAGTGATGTACGCAGTTCGCAATTAATATAATTAAAAGAAAAATCGAACCATTTTTTTCTAAAATATATTTTTATATCCATTTATTTATTATTCCAATCGAAAAAGAAGCAATAATGATTAACAAACACATTTAATTTTATTGCGTTGCAGAGCAACATGATATAAAATAGAATCTTTCTCATAAAATGCGAAATTAAATAGCCATTTTGATTTCTTTATTCTTTTCATCATTGAGTAAAAAGCTTGGGAAAAATATAAGCCATGGAGGTAGATTTTACCATTTAAATTCATGTTTCAAACAATTCATGCTTTCAGATAGGGACTAATTAGTGCAAAAAATCTCCACCAAACTCAGAAATAAAGTTTTATTTCTTTTTGATGTTTTAAACAAACGATTTTCATCCTTTCCGTTTGGATAAACCACGGAGTTAGAGAGTAGAAGTCCTAGGAAAAAGTTGCGTTTTTCATTAATATCTTGACAACCCCCGGTTTTAAAAACCCGAAATTTGGAAAAAATTATGGGGGGGCTGTTTTAAGGCTACCCACAAAATTTCATTAAATTCGGTTCAGCCGTTCTCTCGTGATGATGAGATAAATGAAATTTTGGTTTTTCACTAATATCTCGAGAATCACTGATCGTAGAAACTCCAAACATTGACTAAATTTTAAGTGGGGCTTTTTCCAGGCTACTCACAAAATTTCATCAAATTCGGGTCAGCCGTTCTCTCGTGATGATGGGACAAACAGACAGACAGACAGACAGACAGATTTTCAATTTTATATATATAGACTAGCAGCATACACGTTCTTCGTACGGAATATATAATATAAAGAAACTTATTATTCGCAATCATGTGCAAATTCTGTTAAAATATTAAATTTATTGCTCCTAAAGAGAGGTTTAAGAATATCTGTTCTCACTATGCAAAATTACCTTCACTGGCAGATCTGAAGAATAAAACATCCTGGCCCCTTTTGTAAGCAAATTTACAAAAAAAAAAGAAATTGAATCAATATATGAAACCCCGTACTACTTATATTGTCGCAGATTAGAAAGTATGCCAGTGTGTTAGTAGAAGATTACCCGTATTACAATATGAGTCTCAAAAATATTTGCCTAAATAAAAGAGATGACGTAATTGAATCAATATATGCAACCCCGTACTACTTATATTGTCGCAGATTAGAAAGTATGCCAGTGTGTTAGTAGAAGATTACCCGTATTACAATATGAGTCTAAAAAATATTTGACAAAATAATAGAGATGACGTAATAAATTTGAAAATATCAATATTTCCCGTGATCTTTATACCGGAAGGTCGCAATTGATTCCAATAAATGCCAATATATATTAAAATATATGCCAATATACCTGTACTACTTATATTCTCGTAGATTAGAAGATATAATGCATTTGTGGAAGATTACTCGTACAACGTACTATATATGAATTTCAACAATTTTCGTCATAATAAAACAATGGCATATATTAACTTGAAAATATCAATAATCCCTGAATCAACAGTCCCCGAAAATATCAAGGATAATAATGTTTAAACCTGAAGACCGTAATTGATATTATCCAGTCAAAAATGCAATGTCAATGACATTTATTTTATATACATATCTGTATTATTCAAATCGGAAAGGATTTAATATAAAATCATGTGCCGCATAACACATTGAATCCGTTGCTAAGCGACATGAAATCATTTGCTTCAAATAAATTGATGGAATGCATATCGTCTGAATAATGCGTTCTCCATGGACGGTTGGCGACATTTTAGTCAATTTAGCGATAACTTAAAAAATTGCCAAATTTATCGCCAAGTTGGACTACAGAACTGATAGTCCCATTTTGCGACAAATTGACGAAATATCATCACAATACTATCCCCTAACAAAACACAATTATTTTTATTTATTAAGCGGGATTTTATCAATTCCATGATATTTTTATGGACTCACAAATACTTTTATCAATTTCGTGATATTAAAAAAAATCGTTAAATGTGTTACTAAGTAGGATGGATGGATTTTCTACTCTTTTTCTGCTTCAACAATCGGCTAAATGAATTTATTGGGTAAACACAGTATATGAGTTTATTAGCTAAACACAATATATGAGCTTGAAATCTCTTTGCTAAAATAAATGAAAGTGATGTACGCAATCCGCAATTTATATAATTAAAAGAACAATCAATCCCTTCATTTAAAAAAAATATTTTTACATTCATTTATTTATTATTCAAATAGAAAAAATAATAATAAATATTAACAACACATTTAATTTCATTCCGTTGCCGAGCAACATGATATAAGATAGAATCTCCTCATAAAATGCGAAAGTTAATAGCCATTTTGATTTCTTTATACTTTTCATTATTCAGTAAAAACTTGTGAAATATAAACCAAGGAGATAGATTTCCCATTTAAATCACGTTTCTAACAATTCATGTTTTCAGAAAGTGAATAATTAGTGCAAAAAATTTCCCCCCAAACTCAGAGATACAGTTTTAATTCACTTTCAAACGATTTTCAAGCTTTTCGTTTGGATAAACCACGGAGTTAGAGAGTAGAACTCCTAGGAAAAAGTTTCGTTTTTCATTAATATCTCGACAACCCCTGGTCTTAGATACTCAAAACTTGGGATAAATTTATGGGGGGCTATTTAAAGGATATCCAGAAAATTTCATCAAATTCGATTCCGCCGTTCTCCCGTGATGTGGAGACAAACGAAAATGTAGTTTTTTACTAATATCTCGAGAACGACTGATCGTAGAAACTCCATACATGAACTAAATTTTAAGTGGGATTATTTCTAGGCTACTCACGAAATTTCATCAAATTCGGTTCAGCCGTTCTCCCGTGATGATGGGACAAACATACAGACAGACAGACAAATTTTCATTTTTATTTATATAGACTAGCAGCATACCCGTCCTTCGTACGGAGTATATAATATAAAAAAACTTATATCATGAATTCGCAATCATGTGCAAATTCTGATAAAATATTAAATTTATTGCTCATAAAGAGAAGTTTAAGAATATCTGTTCTCACTATGCAAAATTATCTTCACGGGCAAATCTGAAGAATAAAATATCCTGACCCCTTTTGTAAACAAATTCACACACAAAAAAAAAGAATTGAATCAATATATGCAACCACGTACTACTTATATTGTCGCAAATTAGAAAATATGCCAGTGTGTTTGTAGAAGCTTAAACATATTGTAATATGAGTCTTAAAAATATTTACCAAAATAAAAAAGATGACGTAATAAATTGAAAGTATCAAAAATCCCCGTAATCTTAATACCAGAAGGTCGTAATTGATTCCAATAGATGCCAATATATATAAAAATTTTGCCAATATACCTGTACTACTTATATTCTCGTAGATTAGAAGATATACCCGTGCATTTGCAGAAGATTACTTGTACAACGTACTATATATGAGTTTCAACAATTTTCGTCATAATGAAACAATGGCTTAATAATTTGAAAATATCAATAATTCCTGAATCAACTGTCCCCGAAATATCAATAATAATGATGTTTAAACCTGAAGACCGTAATTGATATTATCCAGTCAAAAATGCAATGTCAATGAAATTTATTTTATATACATATTTTTATTAGATTTAATAAAAATCGTATGACACATAACACATTGGATCCGTTGCTAAGCGACATGATATCATCTGCTCCAAATAAATTGATGGAAATCATGTCGTCTGAATAATGTGATCTCCATGGCAGGTTTGGCGACATTTTCGTCTCCATGATATTTTTATGGATTTACAAATATTTTTATCAATTTAGTGATATTAAAAAAATTAGTTAAATGCGTTACTAAGTAGGATGGATGGACTGACCGACAAATGCTACAGAAACATCATTTCAGTACTCTATTATAAAAAAACAAATTTAATTTCATTGATTTGGGTCATTTTTATTAATTTGGAGATATTTCCTCTAATTTGGTAAAGTTTAAGAAAAGTTACCAAGTTATTTAGAGATATTCCGCTAAATTCGTAGCTCTAAATTTGCAGATCTGAAGAATAAAATATCCATATCCCGTCTGTATATATACTAAATGAAAACACTAAAATTGTATTAGAAGATACATACATCCGTTCTACTCTTTTTCTGCTTCAACAATCGGCTAAATGAATTTATTGGGTAAACACAATATATGAGTTTATTAGCTAAACACAATATATGATCTTGAAACCTCTTTGCTAAAATAAATAAAAGTAATGTACGCAGTCCGCAATATATATAATTAAAAGAACAATCAAACCGTTCATTTATAAAATATATTTTTACATCCATTTATTTATTATACAAATAGAAAAAATAATAATAATCATTAACAAACACATTTAATTCCATTCCTTTGCCGAGCAACATGATATAAGATAGAATCTTCCTCATAAAATGCGAAATTAAATAACCATTTTAATTTCTTTATACTTCTAATCGTTGAGTAAAAGCTTGTGAAATACATGGAGGTTAATACATGTAAAAACATGGAGGTAGATTTTTTCCATTTAAATTTATGTTTCAAACAATTCATGCTTTCAGATAGTGACTATTTAATGCAAAAATCCTGCATCAAACTCAAAAATAAAGTTTTAATTCCCTTTGACGCTTTAAACAAACGATTTTTATCCTTTCCGTTTGGATAAACCACGGAGTTGGAGAGTAGAACTCCTATAAAAAAAGTTCCGTTTTTCATTAATATCTCGACAACCCCTGGTCTTAGAAACTCGAAACTTGGGCAAAATTTATGGGGGGCTATTTTAAGGCCACCCACAAAATTTCATTAAATTCGGTTCAGCCGTTTTCTCGTGATGATGAGACAAACGAAAGTTTCGTTTTTTACTAATATCTCGAGAATCACTGGTCGTAGAAATTCCAACCATAGACTAAATTTTAAGTGGGGCTATTTCTAGGCTACCCACAAAATTTCATCAAATTCCGTGCAGCCGTTCTCCCGTGATGATGGGACAAACAGACAGACAGACAGACAGACAGATTTTCAATTTTATTTATATAGATTATGTATATTGATGTTTAAATTGGCTTTTATCAATCTGTCTTTCTTGTTTTTATAATCTTGTAAATTTTAAATTTGTTGTGTGGATGCATAAAACGTGGTTTGTGGTGACGTCAATTTTATAATATGCAAATTTAGCTTGCCGGTAGTGGATTATATTTAAGCATGTTGTCAGTTTTCTTATTTTAACGCCATTGAGGAAGGGTATGATGATACCCGAAAGCGCTCTGGCTTTTTAAAAATTGTATGTTCGTCTGAAGAATGTTTTTAATGAATGGCGTTTGTAATCTGATGATTTGTCATTCTGTTTAGCTGCCACAAATATTAATGGATTTTCACGAAACTTTATATCTGGCTTTTTTTAACGAAAAATCTAGAACTAGATAGGCTTTTTTTTACTTACCATGCAATACATGGTAATGTATTGGGAAAGTATTGGAATCATGTCGAAAATCGCAACTCGAGTTTTCGACGGATCTACACGCTTCGAAACCTCTGAAATATGAAAAAACTTTTTTTAGTGTGACGTCTGTGTGTGTGTGTGTCTGTCTGTTTGTGCAATGTATGTATCCACTCGAACTCAAAAACTAATGGACCGAATTTCATAAAATTTGATAGTAAGTGACTTAGGTGAGACCTTGGTGCTGATTAAGTTTTGATAGGATTCGTAAAAACAGAACCCGCCTCTTTTTCCGTAAAAGATCCGTAAAAATTTCATGTATCCACTCTAGCTAAAATACTAATTGACCAAATGTCGCAAAATTTGGTAGATAAGTTACTTATAGGATACTTTGGTGCTGATTAGATTTTGGTACGTTTCGGAAACGAACAATCTGCCTCTTTTTGCAAAATGGCCCACAAAAATCGCCAAAATCTAAATTAAAAAACCACGAATGCTCAAATATATCCATTACATGCTTGTTTTATACGTAATTTTTAACGAAGAAAAGAATAAAAACAACCCCATTGCACTAGGACTAGCCGTTCTCGAGATATTTTGGTTTTTTCGTTTTTTCTCTACGCCACCTTTGAAAATGAGTCCAGTTACCAAATTAGAACAAAAAATGAATTAAAAGTGAATTAAATTTAATTAAAATAAAGAGAGCGTGTATATAAGTCTGCAGGGAAAGTCATGTGCTGCCCACATCAGGTTTTTTTTAATTCGAGTGAAAACTTCGAAATGTATTCGAAATTTTATATTTTCTTAACATGGCAGCATTGGACAAAATTAGAGATAATCGTACATAAAAAGGGTTATATATGGCTCAATGTGATCACGAGACTTTATAGTTTCAATCATTGTTGTCAAAAATAGCTGCTATCCAATTTTGTGTTCGTGACGTCATTCACGAGAGGGGTGGGGGTGGGGAGTTACTCCAATCCCGACTGGTACGTTGTCAAGTTTGGTATAAATTGAAAGATTTTAAAGTCCCTTTCAGTGAAGAGAACATGCTATAATTGTAATCATTTGGACCACGATACCAATTCTTGAAACATTTTCTTGTAAGATTTGAAGAAAATTAAATAAATAAACCACAAGATCTTTACATATTTAAATATTTTATATTACAACAAATTTTCCGACGTTGTCCGGGTCCTAAATAAGTGCCCCCTACTTAAATAATAAAGATACAAATAACACTACTTAATTTCAAATGGTCTGTCCTGAACTAAAATCATTCCCCCGCTTGTTCCATGCGCTATTGTACAACATGGGAGTAATATGCTATAACAGAAAGAAGCTTACTTAGAAGCACTGTTATCGTCTAATTTATATAAATAAAATTGAGAATTTGTCTGTGTGTTTGTCCCATTATCACGGGAGAATGGCTTAACATAATTTGATGAAATTTTGTAAGTAGCATTGAAATAGTCCCCCCCCCCCCCCATAAGTTTTGAGTTTCTAAGACCAAAGTTTGTCGAGATATTAATGAAAAATGAAACTTTTCCCTAGGAGTTCTATTCTCAAACTCCCTGGTTCCTGAAAACGAAAAGATTGGAAATCGTTTGTTAAAACGTGAAAGTGAATTAAAACTTTATTTCTGAGTTTGATGGCAGATTTTTGCGCTAAATTGTCACTTTCTGAAATCATGAATTGTGCGAAAACATGAATTTAAATGGAAAATCTATCACCATAGTTTTTTTTTTCACAAGCTTTTACTCAACGATGAAAAGTATTAAGAAATCAAAATGTTAATTAATTTTTAAAATTTCATGAGGATATATCATGTTGCTCGGTAACGCAATTAAATTAAATGTGTTTGTTAATGTCTATTATTATTATTTTATTTGAATAGTAAATAAATGGATATAAAGTATACTATCTTATAAATGAATGGTTTGATTTTTCTTTTAATTATATTAATTGCGGACTGCGTACATCACTTTAATTTATTTTGGCAAAGAGTTTCCAAGCTTATATATTGTGTTTAGCTAATAAACTCATATATTGTGTTTAGCCAATAAATTCATTTAGTCAATTGTTGAAACTAAGAAAGAGTAGACCGGGTATACCTTCCAATACAATTTTAGTGTTTTCATTTATTATATATTAACGGTATCACGATATTTTATTCAGATCTACGAATATGGCGGGATATCGCTAACGTGGCAAATTTCTTAAACGTTGTCAAATTGACTGCAATGTCGCCAAATTGACTGAAATATCGCCAAATTGATAAAAATAACGTAAATCAATAAAATTTATTTTGTTTTGTTAGAAGAAAGTACTGAAATGGTGTTTCGTTAGCATTTGTCTGTCAGTCCAACCGTCCTACTTAGTAACACATTTAGCGAATTTTTAAAATGTCACCAAATTGATAAAAATATCTCGAAATTGATAAAATTGTGCTAAATGAATGAAAGTAATTGTGTTTTGTTATTGAAAAGTATCGTTATGGTGCTTCCTCAATTTTCTGCTAAGTGGGAAAGTCAGTTTTACAGTCTCATTTGGCGATAAATTTGACGATTTTTTAAAATGTCGTTTTCCTTTCGTTTACGGGTGGGACAGCGCCAATCTCAAACGAAGAACTTCTCAAAAAGACAGGTATTTAACATATCCTATCCCAAACAGTTTGATCCCCTTTCCAGACATTGGCGTCCATGGACGCCTATGTCTGATCCGCGTACAACCTTTTAGGTGTTGATCTGATCTGTGTACATAACATTTTGAAATTGAATTTGCTGCGTACACACTTCTTTCTCTGCATCTTATCTGCATACATATTTTTGGAAATTGATCTTATATGCAACTCCTTTGCATATTAATCTGAAAGGTAATTGAACTTGGACTTGAAGATAAAGGAACTTGAAGACGAAGCTGCAGTCCTCAGTAATGTACATTCAGATCCCCTTATCAAATTTATAGAATGAGAAATTACCTTTCCGTGATTGTGGCATTATTATATATGATCTATTGTCGTATTTAATACTGTATTAGAAGGAATAGATATTTAAAAATGTTCATTAAAAAAAAAATAGTCGGTATGAATTAAATTATGACAACAGATGGCAGCACCAAAAATATTTTGGATTAAAATAAAAAATATATTCTATTGAGTATTAAATTTAGTTTTAATATAATCTAAGCATTGCATTTTTTTCTTTCAGAAAATATTTCGCAACTGTTTGAGCAGAATTTCGGCGAAAAACGTGTTCTGCGAAAGTTAACAAAGCGCGGATAGGGCAGAAGATTTACTGACGCTCACCCAAGAAAAGCGAGAGAAAACGTACGGTATGAATGTATTCTTACAAAGACACCATGCAATTACAATGCAAGGTTAGTTATTGCAATGGAAAGTGAGATGCGCAAAAAATATGCGCGTAGGGGAGTACAGTAATTATGTGACTTGGTCCAGTCTTCACGTAAAGGTTGCTAGTCTCCCTACCTTTATATCACCTCAATCAAATGCTATGAAAAGCACGGGAGACAAAGTTTTAGTGCTGCCATCTAGTGACAATTCCATCACTTATTTCCCATGAATTCGCTTCTCTGTGCAAATAAAATTCAGATATTTTCATTAAAAATTGTGGAACAGCTTCGATATAAAGAATTTTGGCTCAATCCGCCATTTTTTTTGCAATCAAAAATGGAGCCAAGGAAAAAGGTGTTTGAAAAGACCTAACGAACGCCATGAAAGGCTTTGTGCGTAACAAATTTAAAAATAAATAATAAAACATCAAAAATGCATAAAAAACGTAATACATACATAACAAGTATAAATTAATGTATAAGTAGCAAAAAATACGATACTTGGAAAAAAATTGTACTTTTAACAAAATTTAAAAAATACGATACTTGGAAGGAATAGTGTACTTTTAGCAGAAAACAAACAAAAACCGATACTTAGAAAAAAGATTGTACTTTAACAAAATTTAAAAAGATACGATACTTAGAAAAAGGATTCTACTTTAACGAAATTTAAAAAAATAAACAATACTTAGAAAAAAGTAAAAAAAAATATATTTAGTAAAAATGATTGTACTTTTAGCAAAAAAAAAAAAAAATGATACATAGAAAAAAACATATATTGTAAAAATCCTAAAATTTAATACACTTGAGAAATTAAACTTTACATTACCCATCAAAAACGAAGCAGAAGGCATGCTTAAAATAAAATAAAAAAACAATATCTGGCTTAATGGAATACAAAAATTTGAAGTAGTACACATGTAGATGTCCAGATTGCACAAATGTTTGCTTCCACATTGCCGCCTTCAACAGAGAACGATCATTACTATGTAACTTTTTTGCTTCTACATTATTTTATCTATTTACATGTGCTATCTTTCGTTCTAGTATAATATTCACGTTTTTGTGCATTTTTACACACTAAGCCACTAACGGGCGCGGTAGCCCATTGGTTAGCGCGCTGGAGTTGCACTCGGTAGGCCCGGGTTCGATTCTAGCCACTGCCAAAACTGCCGCCGTGTTCATGCGGAGTACGATCACGTTAAACATGTGGGTCCGAAAGTCCTTCCGAGAGGTTGGTGGTAGGGGAAGGAGGGTACGGTCCCTGTGGATGCCTTCCCCACTGGGTTCCGGTCTAAATTGGGTGGCACTTCCCGACCGTCCAAACAGTTACCTTACACCTTTCTGGTAGGTCGGACGGTCTGGGTTTCAACAACAACAACACTAAGCCACTATACAACTAAAATATAATCGCCGAAGTTAACAGAAAGCTAGGAGGGGTTGCCAGAAAAACGAGGTGATCGGGATGCCACTTCGCGCCAAGGAATTACCACATTTGGTAATTTATCGCTTTCGAAAATGTAACGGTATCCAAATTCCTTATATCGAAGCTGTACCAAAATTGTAAGAAACTTATATAATTGAAAAAAAATTGGGGTGTTTGGTCAAGGGGGTCGCGCGTCCCATCGCTTTCCCCCAATGACCGTCGCTAAATATTTTATTATATAAAACCGATGGTTTGTGTGTAAATCGATATATTCCTAAAAATCAAAATGCAACTTCAAATTACGCTTTCCATGTATCAATCAAATCATGTTCATATATTAATAATGTATTTTACGCTTTTGTAATTTAGTTTGGCAAAGCGAATCTCGTGACTATGACAACCATTTGATCATGGTGCGTAAAATACATAAATACATAAAGACATACAGCAATTGAATTAAAATCACGTAAATTGAAATTTGTTGTTTTTGGCGACTTCATTGGTTCGAATAAAATAAGTTTATGACACTCCATTGCATTGTGTCAATCCTACAAAGAAAGTTAATCACACTCCATTGCGTTGTGTTAATCATGGTACGTAAAATACTCAAATGTGGATATAAATAAATAAAGCCATCCCACAATTGAATTAACATCATGTAAATTGAAATTTGCTGCTTTTGACGACTTCATTGGTTCGAACAAAATAAGTTAATCACACTCCATTGCATTGTGATGAGGATTTTGCACGTAAGAATTAATATTCAGTGAAATAAATGATATTTGACGAATTATTTGACGCCTAATTACAAAACTATTGCAAAAAGTTTTTTTTTTGTGAATAGAACGAGCTAGATTCACAAGAATGATATTAATATATTTTTCGTATATTACTGCATTTGGAAAGTAAATATATTTGACGACACTTATTTCTTGTTATTGTTGTTGCTAATTCAGCTAGGCCTAGTCCTAAGCTGGATCAAGTCTATGAGCCCATGAACCCCAAGAAAATTCCAAACCAACAGCGGTTCAGAGATAAGATCATTCCGGGATAGCCGCAGACAGTCAAAGAGATGCTGGGGAGAAGCCTCCACAAATAGCACTCAGTGCAGATGGGAAAACTTTACGATCAGGATTGAAAGTAAGACATTTTAAGTGTCCACTAATAAACCTAGGAATAGTTGTTTGACTTATTTCTTAATTTTACGTATTATTTCATTTTATAAATCTGTTTGAAAAGCGTGCTATATCTCGAGAACGGTTCATGTTGACGTTCGTTTGTGTCATTCGTTTTATAGTAAAGAATAACAATAAGATTGTTATGAATTTGACATTATTGAATGTTTTATGAGTTTTCTTTTTACATTCGTTCTAAAATTTGGAGGTATTTCAAACGCTTTATGTTGTTCAAAATTAATGCATTTCCTGTATTCACTAACTGTCATAATCATACTAAATTGTTCATAAAACGCCTAGATATATTGTGTCTACAAATTCAAGGACGTCCGTAACGTTTGATTTTACTTCAGGGATGCTTGGAATGTGTAAATCCGCCAAAAGCATGAATTTGGATTTACAATAATTTTCCTATACATAATCCTATGTTGGGAAACTAACAATCATCAAGTTTATGCAAATACAGACGATTCTAGGCAATTTTTACTCATTCACTTTGAAGAAAATTAATTAATAAAATATCGATAAAATAACGTCAGATACTTCATTTAATAAATATTCTTTTGATTTTTAACCAGTTTAGGTCGTCTCCAGAGGCTGTCTTGTTGTGGCAAACAGTGACGTAGCGTGATAATCTTGACTGGGGAGGTTAAGCGATTGTCATTTTAACTTGGAAATGGCTTTTGTATAAGTGAATTTATATTGGAATTCGCAATTTCAATAAGTTTGTTTTCCTTGGTGAGAAAAATAAAATAATTTAATTTAAAAATGCTAAGAGTGAATGAAATGCACAATATTTTAATATTACCTATGTAAGATACATACATGCAAAGTATAACAGTTTAAATGTTTGCTTATTTATAAATTAGTTGAACTTTTACAACCATTTTATTAACATTTTACAACAGAGTTGAAAAGTGTTTATAACTTTGTTCATTCTGCCTGTCTGTCTGTCTATCCGTTAGCACGATGACTGCCATAAAAATGGCTTTATCAAAATGAAATTTTAGTATGTTGTTCAGACGGTCTGTGGGACCTATGGGAATATAAATAAATAATATCACTCAATTAGTTTTTTGAATAAAGTTCATTTGTTTTCGATGAAGTTTTCAAATATAATAAATTACTATAGTATTATGATAATTTTAAAAATACATTACCGAGTAATGTATCGCATTTTAGAGATGTTTAAACCGGGCAATTTATATTTCAATGCCGATATTTGAATGACATTCAATTTTTTAGATGATGTTTAAGTTTTCAAATATAATAAATTAATGCAGTATTGTGATAATTTTAAAAATATTACCGAGAAATGTATAGCACATTTTAGAGACGTTTAAATAAAATTGCATTGAAGCTGGAAAGTGTTTCATAATCAATATTGATCATTCATGATTGATCTTGAATGATCAATATGGTCATGGTCGCTTATAGAGGAGGACACTCTCCCCCTTGGATATTCAAGATAACAAAGACGAGCATGAAGTTAGACGATGTTATACATTTTATTCTTGACTTTACACCATCCTTTCCAGCCACTCAAATTGCTGTTCAAACCCTAGGGTGAGTCGGGTGGCCTGGGTTCCCCCCCCCCCCTCCTTCCGCAAAACGTTCTACATGCGCCCATGTATGAACAAGAAAGATCAATCATGCATAAGCATTGATTATGAAACACTTTCCAACTGAAATGTAATTTCATTTAAAAATTTCAAAAATGTGATTCATTCAGTGGTAATATCTTTTACATTATCACAGTACTACAGTAATTTATTATACATAAATATTTAAAACTGTATCGAAATATAAATCATCTGATTCTTTATGCAAAATCAATGAATATTTCATTCATATAACTTGTATTCCAGACTCCAGAGCTAAATAATTTTGTGTGAAAAAAATTCAGCAATTTTTATGTAATTCATCTTACAATCGCTTGAGATATTTGCATTCTGCATATGTTAAAATTAGGCTTCCTTGAAGAAATAATAAAAGTTTAGGGATCATTTAAAATCACAACTATTGTAATTGCATAGGCACGGAATTTAGATACACAGATAATACACAGATAATATATATGTGTATGTGTATGTACTCAAAGTATTGGAATCGTGCCGAAGATCGGAACTCGAATTTTCAAAGTATCTACACGTTTTGGGACTTCTAGAACACGTAAAAACTACTTTTAGGAAGACGTCTGTGTGTGTAAGGGTGTATCTGTGTATGTTTCTGTATGTCTGTGTGGATATTACATCCACTCTAATTGAAAAACTAATGGACCGAATTTCATACAATTTGGTAGGTATGTTTTTTGTGGGAAATCCTGATGTTCATTAGATTATAGTACGATTCGTAATAAAAGAATCTGCCTTCTTTGCGAAATGGCCGCAGAAATTGCCTTTATCCACTCTAGCTAAAAACTAATGAACCAAATTTAACAAAATTTGGAGTATAATATTTCAATAACCTACAAGTGATTTATATACCAAATTTAACAAAATTTTGTATATAAATCATTTGTAGGTTATTCTACTACGATTCGGGAAAAAGGAACGGGCTATTTTTGCGAAATGGCCAGCAAAAATCGTTATATATAAAAATAAAAGACTACGTGTGCTCAATTATATCAATTAAATTCCTATTTTATATGTGATTTTTGACAACAAAAAGAATAAGACTAACCCCATTACTCTAGGACTAGCCGTTCTTGAGATATTCTAGTTTTTTCGCGTTTTCGCTACGCCACCTTTGACAATAAGTCCAACTATCAAATGAGAACCAAATTTAAGTTTAACGTGTAAATTCAATGTCATTTAAAATACTTATGTTGTGCAGATAAACTCAAATTATCATTGAATAAATAAAGAGAACGAATATGAGTCTGCAGAGAAAGACATGTGCTGTCCACATCAGAATTTTTAACAATATTACACCAATGATTTATAGAAGTGAACGGGGATTATTTTCAGGCCATTTCGAAAAAAATGTATAATCTATATTTAAAGATCCATCAAATTTTTGTCGAATAAAATGTTCAACAAATTTAAGCTGTGTACCAAATTTTAACTCTCTAGGACGTAGGAAAGTGCATTTAAAATGCCATCAATTAAATTTATCATGAAGAGTTATATAAAATTAAAAAAAAATGAAAAATTGTTATCTACCAAATTTATCTTAAAATATGAAGCCACTTTCATACGCAAAACGTTTAAACAAATGGAGAGATATTTATTATATAATATCTCTCTCTTTTCTTTCTGGAAGATATCCCAAAGTCAGAATTTAATTGAATTTGTTTTTTTCCCTATATTAAATAATTTTTTTAATTAAAAAACTACTTAACATATTTTACTGAATTTTTTTTATATATTCTATGGGATAATGTGAATATTTCCTAAAAATTTCGAAGCAATTCGTGAATTTTAAATTTACTTAAAAAATGTTTGAAAAATTAGGTCCCATAGGGTTCAATGTATTTCATTTTTTCAACCCGGGTTCAATAAAAAACTAATTGGGTGATATTATTTATTTATATTCCCATAGGTCCTACAGACCGTCTGAACAACATACTAAAATTTCATTTTGATAAACTCATTTTTACGGCAGTTATCGTGCTAGCGGACAGACAGACAGACAGACAGACAGACAGACAGACAGACAGACAGAATGAACAAAGTCATAAACACTTTTCAACTTTGTTGTAAAGTGTTAAAAAGGGCACTGAAAATTTGTGAAAAATCTGGCACATAAGTTTAGTTGAAAATCAATGTAGTCAACAATGCCCCTAAGCAATATTGCTTATTAATTATTTACAAATACTGCACTATGAAAACTTAATATCTTATACTTACAATATACCAAGAATCCGCTAAAAATTATCAACCACTTTTATTCAACTGAGATTCTCGTCCAACAGGGGATTTTAAAGGGAAATGAAACTTATTCTTTCCAAAACCCCCAAATACGCAAACGGACGCTTCGCCATATTGATGCCTATATAAAGAGCTAAGTCTAGTTTGCAAACTGCTTAAGTTCAATGGTAGTCATTATTAGTATATTTCTTCGTCTTGAGATTGTTTAAAATTAGGTAAATTCTAGGTTATTCGTAAAAAAAGACTCAAATTCTTTAGTATTACAAATAATGATTATTTTCTACAAATATTAATTAATAGAATCATGTTTGACCTAAAATGGAGGACCCATCAGGCTTGCACTACCCCACCCTCACCTACCTATCATTGATGAAACGTCACGCCCTACATCCAATCATTGATTGTTTATAAAGGGTTGAAAATGGGAAAGCAATAGCCACGCCTTTCTATAAGCTAGCTTCCTATCTTAGTTAATTAGCTAGGGAGAAATTTAACAAATGGGTGGTCTTAATGCTATATTTCTCCGTATAGAAGACGAAAGCTGGATAATTATAGCTTCTAAAACATTAAAATATGTGTTTTAATGGGAAAACTACTTTGAGTCGTGTCACTTTAAGCAAGTAAAATGTGACAATTTTCTAAATATTGCATATATATTCTCAAAATTACTTAAAAAATTATAATAAATAAAAGTATATTTAAATAATTCTTTAAATTAAATTTTAAGCTGGGGAGGCTCAGCTTTTTAGCCTCAATGGACGCTATGCCACTGGTGGCAACAATTCAGTGTCTGATGGTAAAAGTTTCCTGGTTTCCACCGCACCCCATCCTTTGGTGGAAACCAGGAAACTTACCACCAGAAGCTGATTTGTTGTCACCAAAGAGCCCTGGCTGTCACAACAATATATCGTCTGGAGCCAGAGTTATATTAACTCACGCCTAAGAATATTAATAAATCAAAGAGTAAAAAATATTTTCCGATACATTGTCCATTCCCCATTCCTGACGCAGCAAAACCAACATTTGCGTGGATTTTGTGATCTCCTTTTACTCGAAAACTACAATAGGTAAGATGAGAATCCGACACATGCGTAAAATTGCGCACAGATATGCGGAATTATAATTTGAATAATTAAAACGATATATAACAAGGTGAAACGTCCATATTTAAAACGCGCATCATATAAATAAGAAGTAAATAATTTTGAAACAACTAATCAAAACGTGTGCACTTAAATGCATTGTGATTTAAACGTGCTTCTGTATAGTAATTACGTTTTTGCGATTTAAATGTGCTACTTTGATGTCATTGTATTCCTGTATTCTAATTTGTTTTATTTAATATTCACATTCTAGAAACTTATATGTTATTTTATATTAAACTTATATGTTATTTTATATTTGATGTTATTTTATATTGTTATTTTATATTTTATATAGTTATTTTATACATTCTCAAATATCGAAATTAATTTTTTATATTTCTACTTTCAAAATTATTTGTTAAATTAAGTTTCAATTTAAAAATTTTCACAGCTCGCATACTTCCTATACGCAAGTCCATTTAAAGGTTTCTTGGTAGTTTCATAAAAAATCTGATGTGGGCAGCACATGACTTTCCTTATGTAATGCAATGAATTTACTACTCTTATAGTTAAGCCGACGTGGTTGTCGAGTGGTCAAGGCAAGCGTTTCCGCAGCAATCGCTCGACCGCCACGTTGTGGGTTCGAGCCCCACGTAAGGCATGGATGTTTGTGTTGTGGGCGCAATGTGATCCGCCCCCCTTTGGTGCGCCTGGGGCAACGTTAATGGACGGCTAAATGGTTCACACTCTGGTCGCTGTAATAAAGGCGAATGACGAAGGTCAAAGTGCCTGGCCATTTAAAAAAAAAAAAAAAAAAAAAAAAAAACTCTTATAGTTAAAAAAATCGTATAGTAGATACTTAGTATATTATTTCCAAGATATTGAACTTTCTTCAATTAGTTGTCATTTTCATTGATTTAGGCCGTTTAGCGTCATTTTTATCCATTTGGCAAGATTTTCGTCAATTTGGCAACATTTAAAAAATTTGCCAAGTTTGCGACATTTCGCCAAATTCGTCGCCAAAATATCGCCAAGCGTTATGGACGGGGAAATATGTTATTCTTACAGCAGATATTGGCGTTGAAATACAAAAACATTACTCAAAATATCTTTTTTCGTGAATGGATCGAGTTAGATCCACGAGAATGGTGTCACCACATTTATCGCATGATATTACATATGAAAAGAGAACATGTTTCTTAACAATTAATATATTTATTTTAATTTATGGGATTTTTTGATAAATTTATTTGAAAAATATGCAATATCTCGAGAATGTATCATGCTAGCGTTCTAAAGTTTATGTCAATGGTTTTCTGAGGAAAAATTACATAAGAAATGTCTATTTGCGTAACTTTATTAAAGGTTCTGATTTTTTGATGATTTTTTCGAAATTTCACTTGAAAATTTAGGAGGGTTCTGAACATTCGATTGTATTTTAAAATAATAGGTTTCCAGCATTCACGGATTGTGATTTTTGTACCAAATTTTATTCGAATCTCTCCATTCGTTCGTGAGATATCGTCCCCACAGACTCACTGACACACACACACAGACATCACCTCAAAAATGTTCGATTCGTGATCAGGGATGCTTGAAACGTGCTCTCCCGTCAAAAACTCAAATTCGAATTTTCGACCCCGTCACAATACTTTCCTTATACATTATGTATATAAGGAAAGTAAAAATCCCAAAACTAATTTCACCAAGCAGGCAATTTTCTTTCTCCAATTTATATTGAACCATTGCGCAAAATACCGAGAAAACTAGATACAAAGAATAGACTATGAACTATTTGTGAATATATTTTTATTTACAGAGGATATCGTTAGTAACTATACATTGATGGAACCAGTGCTTGAACAGACAGTAAGCAGTAATGTACTGTACGGGAATCTTCACACCTGCGAACTTTGACATATCCGGGATTGAGAGATGCTGTAGGTAGAGATGGTGATCAAAAGTAGTAGAAGCATGTACAAAGGTCGTGGAAAAAGTAGTTTGGATTTTCAGACGAATATATCTGAATAAAGCTTTATTTTTTAATTCATACAGTACTTATTCCAAATTTGTAGTTGCAATGTAGAAAAAAAAACACCATTGAATAAATTTTCGAGCATAATGTATATTATTTTCAAGTTTCACAATCCAAGATCATTTAATTTGTTAATCCAAGATCATTTAAAACGCAAACCTTCATGATATTTTTATATTGTTCAAAAATTAATAGTTTTCAGATTGATAAAAAAATATGGATTGATAAAATAATTTTACAGCTGCTCATAAAACGTGTAGCTCCTAGATGAAAATGTATATATAAAACAATATCCTTATTCTGAATAGAAAAATTTAGTATGCTGTTTAATAATGTCAAAGTATAAAAAGCGCATTCTTTTTTAATGTAACAGGCACAAAAACAATAAAGTAACCAATAAAAAAATCTGATGTGGGCCGCACATGACTTTCCTTATATAATGCAATGAATTTACTACTTTTACAGTAAAAAAAATAGATTATTTTTATAGTAGTTTTTTCTACCCTTTCCAAGATATTGAATTTTCGCCAATGAGTCGTCATTTTCCATGTCGTCATCATCAATGAGTAGTCATTGATTTAGAGTCATTTTTATCCATTTGGCGAGTTTTTCGCTAATTTAGCAACATTTAAAATAGTCGCCAAATTGGCAATATTCCACCAAATTCGTCGCCAAAATCTCGCCAAGCGTTATGGACGAAGAAATAAGTTATTCTTACAGCAAATAAATAAATGACTATTGGCGTTCAAATACAAAAGTAATACTCAAACTATCTTTTTTCATGAACGGAACGAGCTAGATTCACGAGAATGATGTCATCTAATTTATCGCATGGTATTACATATGAAAAGTGAACATGTTTCTCAATAGGAAATATTTTTTTTTTATTTTACATGACTTTTTGATAATTTTTTTGAAAAATGGGCAATATCGCGAGAACGGTTCATTTTAGCGTTCTAAAATTTATGTCAATCGTTTTCTAATGAAAAATTACATAAGAAATGTCTATTTGCGTAACTTTATTAGTGATTTTGATTTTTTGACGATTTTTTCAAAATTTTACTCGAAAATTTAGGGGGGGGGGTTCTGAACATTCGATTGCGTATAAAAACAATAGGCTTCCAGTGTTTACGGATTGTGATTTTTGTACCAAATTTGGTTCGAATCGGTCCATTCGTTCGTCAGTTATCGTCTCCACAGACTCACTGACACACACACACACACATACTTTCACACACACACACAACACACATACTTTCACACAAACACACATACATTTACACAAACACACATACTTTCACACACACACAGACATCACTTCAAAAATGTTTGATTCGTGATCAGAGATGCTTGAAACGTGCTCTCCCGTCGAAAACTCGATTTCGAATTTTTGACCCCGTCACAATACTTTCCTTATACATTATGTATATAAGGAAAGAAATAATTAAATATTTCGTAAGAATTTTAAATGTTCCATCAATATTAAAAATTGCGTAAACTTTCCAAATAGGTTTCTAACACAAAACTTCAATACATTGAGTTCTATAAAAAAAATATCGTCTGCCGCTTAGTATTTTCTCATAGTATTTATAATTTATGGGATGTTATATAAAATCATTTTTTACAGTATGTTTCTCTCTTTCGAACAATACATCTACATCGTTAGAAAACAATAATAATAAATATTATTCATGAAAATAAGTTAAAAAGCTGAAAACTTTTTACAAGACCGCAGTAATCTTTGTCTGTTATATGTCGCAGAGTATGCCAGGAAACATCGAATAATTATTTCATTCAATAAAAATACAATTAATGTTCACCAAATTCATTTTATGGGATTTAAGGGTGAGCGTCAGTAAATCTTTGCCCTATCCGCGCTTTGTTAACTTTCGCGGCACACATTTTTCGCCGAAATTCTGCTCAAACAGTTGCGAACTATTTTCTGAAAGATAAAATGCAATGCTTAGATTATATTAAAACTAAATTTAATACCCAATAAAACATAGAATATATTTTTTATTTAATCCGAAATATATTTGGTGCTGCCATCTGTTGTCGTAATTTAATTCATACCGATTATTTTTATTTTTTAAAGAACATTTTTAAATGTCAATGCCTTCTAATACGCTATTAAATACAACACATCATATATAATTATGCCACAATCACGGAAAAGTAATTGAACTTGGACTTGAAGACAAAGGAACTTGAAGACAAAACTGCAGTCCTAAGTGATGTATATCCAGATCCCCTTATCAAATTTATAGAATGAGAAATGACCTTTCCGTGATTGTGGCATTATTATATATAATCTGTTGTTGTATTTAGTACTGTATTAGAAGAAATAGACATTTAAAAATGTTCATTAACAAATAAAAATAATCGGTATGAATTAAATTACGACAACAGATGGCAGCACCAAATATATTTCGGATTAAAATAAAAAATATATTCTATGTTTTATTGGGTATTAAATTTAGTTTTAATATAATCTAAGCATTGCATTTTATCTTTTAGAAAATATTTCGCAACTGTTTGAGCAGAATTTCGGCGAAAAATGTGTGCCGCGAAAGTTAACAAAGCGCGGATAGGGCAGAAGATGTACTGACGCTCACCCTTAAAAATAGTGAATTGTAGGATTCTATGTGTTAACTAAATTTTCATAAAGCGGCCACTTGACGAAATTCCAAATATGTGGAAAATGTCAAGTATGATAACGTTTTTCAACTAATTAAAATAATTAAGATGATTAATTAGTAGATAAGAATAGCAAATTAAGAAATATACTGCTTGTACAGTATTATTGCTTTTATTTCAGCGAAATTTAAGTATTGTGGAATTTCATCAAATTTGTGTAATAATGCCATGGCGATTTTTGACAAACTAAAAGAATAAATAATGATTAATTAAATTTATCTTAACAAATTTGTCAACATTTCCTCAAGTTACAGTAATAAAAATCTGATGTGGACAGCACATGACTTTCCTTATATAATGCAATGAATTTACTACTTTTACAATAAAAAAAATAGATTATTTTTATAGTAGTTATTTATATTCTTTCGAAGATATTGAATTTCCGTCAATGAGTCGTCATTTTCCATATCGTCGACGTCATTGATTTAGCGTCATTTTTATCCATTTGGCGAGTTTTTTGCTAATTTAGCAACATTTAAAAAGTCGCCAAGTAGGCAACATTCCACCAAATTCGTCGCCAAAGTCTCGTCAAGCGTTATGAACGAAGAAATAAGTTATTCTTACAGCAGATAAAGAACTATTGGCGTTCAAATACAAAAGTATTACTCAAAGTATCTTTTTTCATGAATGGAACGAGCTAGATCCAAAAGAATGATGTCACCCAATTTATCTCATGGTATTGCATATGAAAAGTGAACATGTTTCTCAATAGGAAATATTTTTTTATTTTATATGACTTTTCGATAATTTTTTTGAAAAATGTGTAATATCTAGAGAACGGTTCATGTTAGCGTTCTAAAATTTACGTCATTCATTTTCTAATGAAAAATTACATAAGAAATGTCTATTTGCGTACCTTTTTAGCGGTTTTGATTTTTTTACGATTTTTTCCAAATTTCACTCGAAAATTTAGGGGGTTCTAAACATTCGATTGCGTATAAAAACAATAGGTTTCCAGTGTTTATGGATTGTGATTTTTGTACCAAATTTCGTTTGAATCGGTCCATTCGTTCGTCAGTTATGGTTTCCACAGACTCACTGACACACACACACGCACATACTTACGCACACACACACACACACATACTTACGCACACACACACACAGACATCGCTTCAAAAATGTTCGATTCGTGATCGGGGATGCTTGAAACGTGCTCTCCCGTCGAAAACTCGAATTCGAATTTCGACCCAGTCACAATACTTTTCTTATACATTATGTATATAAGGAAAGTAATAAAGTTGTATTTTTTCTGCAAAATATTATTGGTCGAGTCTAGATAAAAATCAATATTTAGATGTTATTTTAAGATAAGATTATTAAAAGAATGTAGTATTATTCGCAAGGACAGAACTTTTCTTAACATAATAATATATAATAATATTTGATTAAACGTGTTTTAAATTTCCAAGGTATATCATAGTTATCAATTTCAATGGTAATTTAATTTCTTTTATTGGTAGATAAATGTGCAAAATTAAAAATAGTATGAAAAATATATTTAATATGTATAAAAGCTCTTTGTAATATCTCATTTTCAAACACATTAAACTCTGTGCAAAAGAGTTTTGAAATATTGTTACAAATACTTATAGCGCTTTCTCCGTGTTAAGAATAGCCCTGCAGAAAAACAACTTCTACAGGTTACCATTGTCATTAATTGAAGGCTACCCTGCCTCTTGATGTTGGTGACAAATTTACCGATTTTGACGTCAAATGTGACGAAATATCACCAACTTAACGACTTTTAGAATCTTCCGAGAATTTTGTTGATTTGTAAATACTTTTTCCGAGTTACACAGATTTTTAGAGAACCTGACACAGCGGGAACCTGAACTCTTAGTTTTTCAGGGAACCTGACATGACGGCCAGTTAGTCACAATCGGCGTGGTACGAAAAAAAAAGAAGTGTTTTGTGAATACATTGTCAGTGTTCTGAGAATACGCTCTCTTATTTGTAAATTAGTTGGAGTAATTGATTGCTAATTTTTTGTAAATGACAGTTGTTCTTGCGACCTTGTTAGATAGCTAGAGGTTTATTAACTGTATATTGTTCCTTTTTACACTTATTAGTGCTTTGAATGAAGTGGTATTTATCCAAATATTCTGACTCATTCTTGTATCCACAGGGTACACACACAATTCCATACCATACGTTATAACAATATCATATTTCCATTGCACAATTATTCGAAATATCAAAAACTTTTAATTATTACGTGATAATTACATGATAGAAAATAATTTTTACAGATATATTTTGTCTTCAATTTAAATATGACTAGATAATTATCCGAGCGCCATTTAAGGGAGGGCTGGGGGATCGGCCTACCCCCTCTTTCAAATATTTGCAAGTTATTATATTTCTCATATTATTTTACTTATTAAATCCTATTCCCATCATTCGAACAACAGGCCACCAACTTTTAACCCTTCCCTCAGGAATGTTTTTGTGTTCCCCCTCTTCCCCGAAGTGGCGCCCCTGGATAATTATATTGGATATATAATGCATGGACAAATATTGCACGAAAATTTATATAAATGCAGAAAGGACGTATTTAAAACAGTTATAGCAGTTGGAATCATTAGACAATTACGAAGAAAGTTTTTTGAATGCTGCTTAAATTGATATTCGAATAATAAAAACATTATCCAAAACATATTTCACAATTAAGAAATAGCACTGGTAGCTAAAGATAATTAACAGCATTTGCATAGTTTCCTTTTAATGAATTACGATACCATAAATAAAAATCTGATGTGGGCAGCACATGACTTTTCCTGTAGATTAATATCCACGTTCTCTTTATTTTAATTAAATTTAATTCACTCTTAATTCAATTTTCATTCTCATTTGGTTTTCGGACTTATTTTCAAAAGTGGCGTAGAAAAAATACGAAAAAACTAAAATATTTCGCGAACGGCTAGTCTTAGTGTAATGGGGTTGGTCTTATTCTTTTCTTCGTTAAAAATTACGTATTAAACAAGCATTTAATGGATATATTTAAGCATACGTAGTTTTTATTTTAGATTTTGACGATTTTTGCTGGCCATTTCACAAAAAAAGGCAGGTTTGATTTTCGAATCGTACCAAAATCTAATCAACACCAGGGTGACCCAGAAGCGACTTATCTACAGAATTTTGTGAAATTCGATCCATCAATTTTTCAGCTAGAGTGGATGCAGGCAATTTTTGCGGGCCATTTCGCAAAAATAGGCGGGTTCTTTTATCCCGAATCGTACCCAAAACTAATCAGCACCAGAATGGCCCACAAGTGACTTACCTACCAAATTCTATGAAATTTGGTCCATTAGTTTTTTAGTTAGAGTGGATACAAAATCTGCACAGACAGACAAACACACACACAGACGTTTTTACACACACACAGACAAATTTAATCACAAAAATGCCGCAGATTTTTACAGTGCTGTTAGAAATTGAGGCTTATAAAACAATAGTATTTCATCTGCGATTACGGTATGCTATCTTATTTTCAAAATTTTCAGACACTATAAATTAAAACTCAATTATTAACAAAACGTATTAGTCTGATTAAGAGAATATCGAGCCGAAAACTTAGTATTCAAAGCGGAACTCTGTTTTACTTTCCCTGCAATACATGGTAATGTATAGGGAAAGTATTGGAATCATGTCGAAAATCGCAACTCGAGTTTTCGACGGATCTGCACGTTTCGAGACCTCTGGAATACGAATAAACCATTTTTAGCGTGACGTCTGTGTGTGTGTCTGTGCAGATTTTGTATCCACTCTAACTGAAAAACTGATGGACCGAATTTCACAAAATTCGGTAGATAAGTCACTTGTGGGTCACCCTGGTGTTGATTAGGAAAAGTTAATTCGGAAAAAAATAACCTGCCTTTGTTTGCGAAATGACCCGCAAAAATCGTCAAAATCTAAAATAAAAACTACGTATGCTCAAATATATCCATTAAATGCTTGTTTTATGCGTAATTTTTAACGAAGAAAAGAATAAGACCAACCCCATTACACTTGGACTAGTCGTTCTCGAGATATTTTAGTTTCTTCGTATTTTCTCTACGCCACCTTTGAAAATAAGCCCGGTTACCGAATGAGAACGAAACTTGAATTAAAAGTGAATTAAATTTAATGAAAATAAAAACGAAAATTATTATAAAATTTCCCATTAAAATTCGTTTTTATTAAAAATTATGAAATAAAAATTATTATAAAATTTCCCATTATTATAAAATTTCCCATTATTATAAAATTTTTTGAAATAGGCCAGTTACCAAACTCTCATATTCCAGTTATAGGCCAGTTACCAAATTTTGAATGAAATCCTTATAAAATGAAATAATTATAAAATTTCCAATTATTATAAAATTTCCCATTATAAAATTATTATAAAATTTCCCATAAAATTTTGAAATGAAAATTATTATAAAATTTCCCATTAATATTCGTTTTTATTAAAATTTCGTTTTTATTAAAAATTATATTATTTAATAAAAACGAAAATTATTTCGTTAAATTTAATTCACTTGAATTAAAAGTGAATTAAATTTAACGAAACTTGAATTAAAAGTGAATTAAATTTAATGAAAATAAAAATAACGTGGACATAAGTCTGCAGGGAAAGTCGTGTGCTGCTCACATCAGATTTTTTTTATTACAGTTATAAAAGAAATTAAAAACTGCATAATCGAACTATAAAATATAAGAAAAAAGTAATTTGCTATAATTATAAATTAAAACAACTCAAGGATGGCTGGTTAAATTCTAAATTCAATTAAGAAAATTTAGGATATATATTTTCTACGCTTGCTGATATATAAACGAATTTTGTGGGTCTATTTCATTCTTGGGTTATATTTGGAAGAATGTTGAAACGAAACATTCTGAGATTTATAAATTTTTCGAACAAAATTTCTAAGAATTTAGATCCATTTTCAGCAGTTTGGGCTAATGTAATTCATTCATGAATCTTCCAGTCACACATATATGTTGTGATTTACGTGTTCGTATAGAAACGTGGGTATTAAGTTAAAAAAGCACAAAATAAAAAGTAGTTTTATTTTTTAAAATATAAATAGTTTTATTTTTTAAGTATAATATTATTAGCGACATTCTTATGGAATTTAGCAGATTTTAGAACGAATAAGCTTGATGATGTTCATCAGCTCGCATGAGATTTAAATACTTAACAGCACTTTTATAAGAAAATGACTTGGTGATTTTTGGCACATTTCCAATGAAAATAAATAAGATATGTTGTAATTTGTCACATACTATGCTTTAATGGCTAATTAAAAATAAAATATTCAGTTTTGGAGAAAATTCATTTCAAATACATGTGATAAAAATATTTAGATAGTAATTACTGTAATAGAACTATTTAATTACGTATTTGTAAACGATTCATAGAAATGTTATATTTTTAAAATTTATATGGGTAGAAAATAATTAGTACATCGAATTTATAAATTAATGTCATACATAGATATTAGATTATAGAAGCATAGATATTTATAACATCAGTATCCATTAAAATTAAGAAAAAAATATAAAATTCACAATATATTAAATTCAAATACGATTGAATATTATAAATACACTTCGTTTGATATAAAAATATGAGATTATAAATGCAAAGCATTAAAATACAGCTCATATAATATTCTTCACATATAAAAACAAAACGGATACGACAAACAATACATTGAGTTTGATAAAAGTTAACCGTACATAAACACATTATTGCAATTCAGAGTCATAATAAAAACCATGGAGTTAGATAAAAACTAATGCAAAACGGAATGGCTTCAAACAATCACTTAAATGTTTTTATCACAGAAACGTGTTACCTCTATAATTGGTTCAATCTCCAGCTGTATCGATTATAAAATAACAAGAAAATTTCGATTGATGACTTTTTGATACGAAAACAGATTGTTTCGAAATCGTCTGCAATTTTTACTTAGAAAACTTTAATAACTTTTGATATATAAAATATATGTTTTTAATAATATTCAATAAAATATTTTTCATTTGATACGAGTAATATTTGCATGGGATAAATACTACCAAATAAATTAATATTTTTCTAATGCAACTAATATAAATCAGCCACTTTTTATTTTTCTCCCTTATTGAACTTCAAAAATATTCTACGGGTTATTTAATACTTTATATTATATTATTTAAGGATTTTTGAAGTGGCAACGTCTTTGTGTTTCAATTGAAAAGTAATTGCTTTGAGCTAAGAATTTGACGATATAAATGCATCTGTATTTTGCTTTACAAGTTTCCCACGAAGCTCTGCAATACAAATCTGCTAATACAAATCTGCAGTAGATGAGAAACATTTACAATTTTTATATTATCGTAATTAATAGTACCTAAATTTAAAATAATCTACTGTAAAAATATTAACATTTAAAATAAAAAGTTTCATTTTTGAATTAATTAATAGTTTTATTACATATTTTAGCTTTTTATTTTACTTTATTAATTTCAGTAATAATTAATGGCACTTAATAAATGCAAATATTATTTATTAACAATTTAAATTATTATTCGGGGCATTTAACTATTCCAGATCTGGTTAATATTCGATTTCGAGAAAAGTGTTATTCGCCCATCTGTAGTTGAAACAGAAATAACTATACTTTCATGGCGAATTCGTAGGATTGGATGAATACTGCTCGATCTAAGGTTAGGTTGGAACAGAGTATAGCACTATATCAAGGACGTAGGACCCTTTTTAAAGCCACAAATACTTAAATATCACCATATGGATATAACAAAAGCTGTACTTTAAGGGAATAATAATTATCTTCTACAACCAATACTCTGCATTCGTTGCTTTAGTTTAGCTGAATTATGAATATAAAATATTCGAGTTATTTTTAGTTAAATTTTAGATTGCTTTCCTTTTTCTAAGGAAGATAAACATGGTTTATTTTATTATTATTATTTTTTAATACATTATATTTCGAAGAAAAATGGTTCTTACTTGAAATCAAAATACAGGATGAGCAGTGGCAAAGGACCAGGAGAGACAAAGCTGATAGTGTCTACCCAGATAATTTGTCATTAAATAACTTTTATTTAAATTATATATTATTCGAAATATAAAATATTTTCTTTGTAAATATTAAATAAACGAAGGAAGATGTAGAAAATCATTAAATTATAGGGGATTTTGTCATTTTTGATATGAAACTTTTTATGTGAATCCTAAATTAAATTTTTAATAAGTGAAAAAGAAAAGCTTGGTGAGTAGTATATTTATTTGGTGAGTATATTTATTTTCCTTGGTTTTTATATACTAGTTAAAACAGAGTTTCGCATGTGCTGTGTTTTCCCTCTTAAAACGCTTTTGATTCGGTTCAACAGAGAAACGTAAAACCAGGGTTCCACTGTAATAACAAAATTACGTAATGCTGCAAATTTATTTTCACTGTTATTCAGTTATTGTATTTTGTTTGTAAAATTGCTAAAATATACAGCGTGAAACATTTTGTTTGCTGATTTTGATCCCCAGCTTTGTCTCCCGAAATTATTTCATCACGCTTCGCCTCTGGAGACGAGAATCAAAATCAAGCACTTTCAAGGACTTTTAGTGAAATTGCAGCACTTGCGGCTTTCAAGGATTGTGGGAACGATGATTTGTACTCAGAAAAGTAATATACATTCAGTAAATTGCTTATCAATAAAATATCAAAACAATCAAAAATGTAAAAATGCAAAATAAAGTCGTTCAAGAGTGGTACACAGTGAAAAGTATTGCATCATATAAAGGAATATACAGAACGGAAAAATGACATAAGCACAAGATGAAAGCATATGACTTACAATTATTTAGTTTAAATTTTTATTAAAAATGTTTTGCCCCAACCGTAAGAACATCTTTTTTTTCAATATGAAAGTGTTTCACGCAAATCGTTGCGCCAAGAAATACGAAATCTTCTTTCTTACCACTTTCCAACATTGTTGAAAAATGTTTATGACTTTGCTCATTCTGTCTGTCCGTTCGCACGATAACTGCTGTAAAAATGACTATCAAAATGAAGTTTTAGGATGTTGTTGAGAGGGTCTGTGGGACATATGGGAATGTAAATGAATAATATCACTCAATTAGTTTTGGATTGAACCCGGGTTGAAAAAATGAAATACATTGAACCCTATGGGATCTAATTTTTCAAACATTTTTTAAGCAAATTTAAATTCACAAATTGCTTCGGAAATTTTAGAAAATATTCAAGTTATCTCATAAAATATATAAAAAAAATTCAGCAAAATATGTTCGGTAGTTTTTAAAATAGAAATTAAAATAATAATTGTACCCATATTATACGAAGAGATCACGTGACCCACTCCAAAATAAAAAGTGTCAACATCGTGATTTTTTAAGTTCATTTTAATTTATATTTAGTGCTGCTTTAATGATCATCAAACTTTGATTATTTCTACAACGAAGCTTAATTTTAATGGATGCAGAATGTAAACACATCAAGCTGTAAAATGAGTTGTATAAGAATTGCTGATTTTTTTTAACGCAAAATTATTTAGCTCTTGAGTCTGCAATATAGCTGATAGGAATGAAACATTTATTGATTTTACATAGAGAATCAGACGATTTTATAGGATTGCCTTTTTGGATGAAGTTTTAAACATAGTTAGAAAGTATTTTTACCTCCATGGTTTTAAGATTTTAAGTAAAATACTTTATTGTAATTATTGTGATAATTTTTAAAATATCACCGCTGGATGACAGGAATGGAATAAAATTTTATGAATGAAATATTCACTGCTTTTATAAAGAGAGCCAGGTGATTTATATTTCGATGACGTCATTTGAATAAAGTTGATTTTTTTCGATAAAGTTGTAAGTTTTTAAATATAATAAATTATTGTAGTATTGTGATAATTTTAAAAATATTACAGCTGAATGTATCGCATTTTAGAGATGTTTAAATAAAATTGCATTGCAGTTAGAAAGTGTTTCATAATCAATGCTTTATGCATGCCTGATTTTTCTTGTTTTTTTCATGAATCTATATCTAGAAAGGAACTCCAAAATTCACACCTCTGAATCCAGATTGGAGCTGAACCAATTAGAGATCCAATCTAGATTGATGGGTTACCCTGGTTGCGAAAGTCCTTTACATTTTACTATGATGAAATTATTCCAATTTGAATATTTAATGAAAGTTAATAGTATTCAATTCAGCAGCAGTTTGTTGCCGTACGTTTTCATTTTGGCTAAATCACCGTAAAAAATTAAACTTAATTTCACTTAAAAATCACAATCAGCCGGAACTGGGAATCGAAGCCACACCTCTTTATTTACCCTCAAGTATGATAACACATACACAGCCGCGTTAAGGGTGAGCGTCAGTAAATTTTCTGCCCTATCCGCGCTTTGTTAATTTTCGTGGCACACGTTTTTCGTCGAAATTCTGCTCAAACAGTTGCGAAATATTTTCTGAAAGATAAAATGCAATGCTTAGATTATATTAAAACTAAATTTAATACCCAATAAAACATAGAATATATTTTTAATTTTAATTCAAAATATTTTTGGTGCTGCCATCTGTTGCCGTAATTTAATTCACACCGATTATTTTTAATTTTTTAATGAACATTTTTAAATAGCTATTCGTTCTAATACAGTATTAAATACAATAACAAATCATATATAATAATGCCACAATCACGGAAAGATAATTTCTTTTTCTATAAATTTGATAAGGGGATCTGAATGTACATCACTGAGGACTGCGGCTTTGTCCTCAAATCCAAGTGCAATTAATTACGTTTCCGTGATTGTGGCATTATAATATATGATCGGTTGTTGTATTTAATAGCGTATTAGAAGAAATATACATTTAAAAATGTTTATTAAAAAATAAAAATAGTCGGTATGGATTAAATTACGACAACAGATGACAGCACCAAGAATATTTCGAATTAAAATAAAAAATATATTCTATGTTTTATTGGCTATTACATTTAGTTTTAATATAATCTAAGCATTGCATTTTATCTATCAGAAAATATTTCGCAACTGTTTGAACAGAATTTCGGCGAAAAACGTGTCCCGCGGAAGTTAACAAAGCGCGGATAGGGCAGAAGATTTACTGACGCTCCCCTTAATGTCAGGTAATATCTTACACAAGTAGCAGAACCATAAAACTATCTGAAAATGCAGTTGGCAGTCACAGTCTTCAGTCGAAGAAGATAAACTTTTAAGCAAAATTATCACATGGCTCTAAAACCTGTGTCGAAAAACTGTTACATTGAACTTTTATATTCTGCCCTGCCGATGCCGGTAATGATGTTTTGAATTGGGTGAGCTGACAGAATGGCCTCTTACAGCAGACATTTTGCGCAAAACACATTTCCGTGACATCACTCCTAACACATGTTGCTGGGACTTTGAGAAACGAAAGCCAGAGATGAAAAAGAACTGCCGATCAGTGAACAGTATGGAACTAAGATCACTGTAAAGATTATTAATGATTTGTAAATATGTAACATAATAGTGTGTAGTGAAATTATATAATCTAAAAAGTGAAACACGACTCGGCTAATAATTTGATATATCTTTATTTTAATTAAATTTAAGTATTTTCAGCCGCGACAGAACCGATAGAAGTGCTCAAATACTGTCACCAATCTCCTGCTTCCCCGGGAATCTGAGGTAGGATCTTTTATATTTTCAATTTCAAGTATCGATGAGAATAACAGAATCCTATAGAAGGAATTTGTAATGAATTCTTATACGACATGGCATCCCTGCCGGGATCTGTGAGCAGATATTTTGATAACAAACTATAAGATTGAACACTTTAATTAATTTTGAAGAGTTTGGAAATATTTGATAGAAAACGATGGCCGATGAAATGATTACTGCACACAAAAAGAAACGCGGATCGAATGTTACTAAAGTCATTAATAAATTAGAAACTGGACAAGAAAAAACAGAAGTAGATGAAAATGAATGAGAAGAGTTATTGGAACAATTAACGGATAAATTTTAAACTCTTAAATTAGTTGATAATGATTTAGGAAAACTTTTGAAACTAGATGATATTGAAAAAGAAATTGAATCTGCGGAAGAATACCGCGAAAGAGTAGTTATTTAGAGTTTTAGAGCTAAGAAAAGATATTACGCGCTCTAAATCAAAATATTCAAAATGATATTATACCGCACTCTAAGGAAGACTCGAAATCGAGTATAAAACGAAGTGAACACCATATCAGTGTGAAATTACCAAAAATCACAATTCGGAAATTTTATGGTGATGTGAGTCAGTGGTTGACGTTTTGGAATTCATTCGAAACCGCAATACACAAAAATGAGTATTTAGATCAAGTTGGCAAATTTAACTATCTAAAAGCACATTTAGGAAGCACTGCTTTGGGTACTGTTGAAGGATTCGCTATTTCATCTGAAAATTATGTCAAAGCAATTGATTCGTTAAAAGACCGATTCGCTCGAAATGACGTTCTGATAAATGCACACATGAATCATTTATTACACGTTTCTCCTCTTAGACGGTCTAATGATGTTAAAGGATTTCGAAAACTTTTTGACAACTGCCAAACTCAAATAAAAAGTTTAGAATCCCTTGGAGTTTCTTCCGATAATTTTGGTAGTTTATTGTTCCCCATGATTTTGAAATTACTACCATATGATTTAGTCTTTGACTTCAGCAAAGAATTTAATGATGCTGACTATACCATAAGCAATTTAATTGGCTTCATGGATAAGCAGTTAAGAGCTCGCGAACGATCAAACACTTACATTTTCGAAATGAATCCACATGAAACTCATAAATATTTTCTACCCTCTCGGAGAATAAACAGATCAAATAACCTAGAGAGAAATTCACCACGAGCGAAGTTCGAAAGAGCGAAGATTGCTACAGCTGCAGAATTATTTAGCTCAGATATTCAAGAAAATAATAAAATATGTGTATTCTGTGGTAAATATCACCAGAGCTCTACTTGTAAATATGCTCGGGAATTAGCACTTGAAGAAAGGAAATCTCTTTTAATTAAAAAGGGTGCATGTTTTCGATGTCTAAAAATGAATCATATTTTCAGAGATTGTAAAGAAAAAGTAACTTGTTCGGAATGTGGAAAAAGGCATTTAGATATAATGTGTTTTATTAAAAGGAATGATAATTGTGCTAGTAAGCCAAATGTTAAAAATGAAAACACTGAAGTAGTAGAAAACACAGTACTTACAAATCAGTCTTGTTCTAAAGAAGTGTATTTACAAACAATGATTGTATGTATTAATGAAAATGGTTTGGAACATTTTGTAAGAATAATTCCGATTGAATGTACTGGAACACCCACCCTACAGCCCGGATCTCGCACCAAGCGATTTTCAGCTCTTCGGCCCGTTGAAGAAGCACCTGGCAGGTCGCCATTTCACAACCGATGCCGCAGTTCAGGAAGCCGTCGTCGAGTGGCTGCCCGACCTGGACCTTGATTTCTTCTCTGCTGGTTTCGATAGATTGGTTTACCGATGGAACAAATGTTTCGATAACCATTGTGACTATGTGGAAAAATAATATGTACCAGTGCCCTGAAATTTGTATATCTCTTTGACTTCGTGAATAAACCTTTTCTCTCACAGGACTTCTACCTTACTTTTTGAACCACCCTCGTACAAATAGTACTATTGTACGTAAGGTACGTACAATAGTTCTTTATTTAGTATGCACAATAGGTCTTGATTTATTTACGTACAATAATTCTTGATTTACAAATTTAGAGGGAAAGGGGGTAAAATGCTGAAATACTCCTGGGGGGGGCGCTATGGAGAAAATTCAAGGTGGTATGAGTTCGAGATATATGGAGTCTCCGAAAAATTCAGGAAGGAGATAAACACTGGAGTTTTTACTAGAAATATCAATAGTTTATCAATTGAATCTATAACCTTTATTGCGTCATGAAATTTGGAATGCATTGCATAATATTTGTTTTTATGTTTCTGCTGATACATAGCTGTACATATAATGGTATCGGATGGGATCTACGGATGGGATTTGCTGAAAAGTAGTTGTCCCGTTTCTGGTAAAGATCATCTGTTTAATTCATTTTTAATTCACCGGTTCAATTCATTTTATTCATCTGTTTAATTCATTCTTAATTCACCGGTTCAATTCATTTTATTCATCTGTTTAATTCATTTTTAATTCATCTGTTTAATTCATATCTGTTTAAATCGTTTAATTCTTTTTACGGTCGAAGCAAAACTTCCAGAAAAGTCAATCTCTCCTGTCCCAATTGTCGCGATTTTCCCATGTTAATTTAAGGAACAAATGCTCAGGTCTGCCATTGGGTTTGATTCGGGAAAATTTTATCGCTGCTTTTGCAAAGCATATATGTCGTAAAATGGAAAGTGTCGTTTATTTATTTATTTATTTTTGATTCGGTAAGACAATTAGAAGTACTACTTTGATTATTTGATAAAATGAATATATTAGTTTTGAGAGATAAAAAAAATTGTTCGCGTTAAGCGAAACATCTATTATTATTATTCGTTAATTTTTTTATAATTTTTATTAATAACATTAAAAATTACCCGTCAACAGAATGTGATTAAAAAGAGTCACAATATTTGGATTAAGATGCGAAAAGAAAACTGTTGCTTCTTAAAATTATTGCTTTTCATCAGATCAGTATAAAGACATGAGTCCTTTATATATCCCGCTGGGGGTCTGAAGAGGACATTGAAATGAGCTAGAGATAGAACTTTGTTCCACTGGTTAACATGAGAAAACTGAAACAAGCGGTAAAAGGAGAAAATGTTCTCTTACGGACTGAAAGAACACTTTGTAATAAGACAAAAATCTCAAAACACGAAGGTCAAGAACGGTATCACAGGGATTATTAGAACCAGAGCAACCAGAGCGACGGTGCTCAAGAGGCGGCTGATCAATCGCCCATCGGGGGTCTGTCCGACAGTCTTTGGCAACTTCAGATCTTTCGTGTCCTGCAGTTATAGAGAAGGGTGGCATCAGGTTCTCAGCTTCGGAGGTTCAAGATTGCTGAAAGGATTGCGGTCCTTCCGGGTGCCCTCATCTTCATCTTCCTCATCGTCTTCATCACGACCTTGTGCAACCTACATCAGAAACATTTAATATATTAATGATGATAAATAACATAAAACGAAACTTGATTTGTCAGGTGCCAGTAGGGATAACTTGGAAAAAATGTTTCAATTTTAGCAAAGAATTGAAAATTAAAGGCATAACTCGCACTTAGATTTATTAAAGTTCTATCGTTAAATTGCGCGTTCGATTGAAAGTTTATAAAAATGGGAAGATGCCTTTAGTTAGTTAGATAATTCTAAATATATCATCTGACTGATATCATCAGACTGGTTAAGCACACTATCTAAAATTTCTTTCGGAAACCCTTACAAAATATCTCTTATACCTGGATTGCTCAGTTGGTAGAACGACTGTCTCAAAATCAAGCTGTCGGATGTTCGAACCCTTTCTCTATAAAAGGTTTCGTATTGATTCCCAAGTAATGTTATTAACTCAAGAAATAAAGATCATGTGAAGAAGTCACGAAGAGCAAGAAAAAGTATAAATAAAAAGTGCATTTGTTGATCGGCTGGTTAAACCCTGATCCGCAAATGTAGAAAAGATCTCGGTAAGTAGGGGCTTACAGATTCACAGGGATAGATATTGTTTGGTTAATAGGTGCTCTTCCTCGATTACGTGAAAGCGTGAAACTACATTGTCTCTTTTTAAATCAACGATGTCTATCATCTCTAACTGTGCTGCTAAACGCTACAAGGTAGTATAAATACAAGGGTCAGCAGAATAAGCATATTTGTCGTATTCCACTACCTATCTAGAGAAGAATAGATGTCTACACCTTCATGTTTTTACGTCGTGATCCTACATACAAGATCTACAGTTTCTCAGATTATTAGACCTATGTATTGTCAGGAAACTTTGTGTTAGATGGTACGTCATAAAGCCAAATGCAAACGTTGGATGGGAGAAGCAGAAGCATTTGATGAGAATAAGGAATCTCGGCCTCAAATAAAAAAATCTGATGTGGGCAACACATGACTTTCCTTATATAATGTAATAAATTTACTACTTTTACAATAAAAAAATAGGTTTTTCTTATAGTAGATACTAATATTCATTCCAAAATATTGAATTTTCGACAATTAGTCGTCATTTTCATTTATTTAGCGTCATTTTTATCCATCTGGCGAGATTTTCGTTAATTTGGCAACATTTCAAAAAGTCGTCAAGTTGGCGACATTCCGCCAAATTCGTCGCCCAAATCTCGCCAACCGTTATGGATGAAGAAATAAGTTATTCTTACAGCAGATAAATGACTATTGGCGTTCAAATACAAAAATATTACTTAAAATATCTTTTTTCATGAATAGAACAAGCTAGATCCACGAGAATGATGTCACCCAATCTATCGCATGGTATTACATATGAAAAGTGAACATGTTTCTCAATAGGAAATAATTTTTTTTTATTTTATATGAGTTTTTGATAATTTTTTTTTTAAATGTACATCATCTCGAGAACGGTTCATGTTAGCGTTATAAAATTTATGTCGCTTCCTAATGAAAAATTACATAAGAAATGTCTATTTGTGTTTTGTGTAACTTTATTAGCGGTTTTGATTTTTTGACGGTTTTTTCAAAATTTCATTCGAAAATTTAGGGGATTCTGAACATTCGATTGCGTATAAAAACAATAGGCTTCAAGTGCTTACGGATTGTGATTTTTGTACCAAATTTTGTTCGAATCGGTCTATTCGTTCGTCAATTATCGTCTCCACAGACTCACTGACACACACACACACACACATACTTTCACACACACACACACACACACACACACACAGAGACATCACTTCAAAAATGTTTGATTCGTGATCAGGGATGCTCGAAACGTGCTCTCCTGTCAAAAACTCGAATTCGAATTTTCGACCCCGTTACAATACTTTCCTCATACATTATGTATATAAGGAAAGAAAAAATCTGATGTGGGCAGCACATGACTTTCCAAGTTCTCTTAATTTTAATTAGATTTAATTCACTTTAAATTCAATTTCCGTTCTCAATTGGTAATTGGACTTATTTTCAAAGGTGGCGTTGAGAAAATGCGAAAAAACTAAAATATCTCGAGTACGGCTAGTTCTAGTGTAATGGGGTGGTCTTATTCTTTTCTTCGTTAAAAATTACGTATAAAACAAGCATTTATTGGATATATTTGAGCATACGTAGTTTTTTATTTTAGATTTTGATGATTTTTGTGGGCCATTTTGCAAAATAAAGGCAATTTATTTTTTGTCAAATCGTACCAAAATCTAATCAGCACCAGGGTAACCCACGAGCGACTTATCTACCGAATTTTGTGAAATTCGGTCCATTAGTTTTTTAGCTAGAGTGGATACATACATTGCACAGACAGACAGACAGGCACACAGACAGACACACACACAGCCGTCACACTAAAAATAGTTTTTTCGTATTCTAGAGTTCTCGAAATGTGTTGATCCGTCGAAAACTCGAGTCGCGATTTTCGGCATGATTCCAATACTTTCCCTATACATTACCATGCATTGCAGGGAAAGTAAAATACTTAACTTGAATTGCCACGTATAAGAACTGATTAGGTTCAAATTAAAAATAATTAAATTGAATCACCACGATAAGAACTAATTAGGTTTTACATTTCAAAACGCCTCGCCTCGGAAATTATTACTTATGCAAATATTAAGAATGTGTTATATAGCATGACTTTGAGCTGACATTCAATTAAGAGGAGAATAATGTGGTTGTATCTTACATATTTTTTTACCGCAAAGCAAATATTACGCTCACCTTCAAAATGGTGTCTGAATCTGCCAAAGCTTGCTTGGCTAAGTATCTCTCTCTTTTGATCTTGAGCTCCAGTGCGACAGGGATATCAGGCACAAGCATGTCGATCAGTCGACATACTGCAAACACTATGTGCTGGAAAAAGTGTGCATAATATAAATATATATCACTATAATGAAACTAATGGAATGCTTATAACAGTAAAATAATTAAAGTTGACGTTTAAAACTCCTAAATGTTGAATTTCTTTATGCTGACATTTTTGCAATTTGACAAAATTTGAAATGGTGCCAGACGCGGTAACAAAAAATAAGATTTTACTTGAAAAAAAATCCAAAAAGATTAAATCTTACTATAAATTATGCTGTTTTGTTAATTATGAATCGAAATAAATTCGAATTGTTCCCTTTCTTTTTAGTCATTTAAAACTGTTTATTGAGTGACACAAAATGTTAAATCGGCCAGGCTGGCAGGACAACATCGGAAAAAAGATATAAGCCCCACTCAATAAGTCTCCGGTCTAACTAAGAAAAACAATTTTTTTTTTAGAAATTCGACTTTATTCATCAACATACTCTCCTTCAAGAGTGATACATTCATTCCAACGCTCCTCTAACTTTTCGATGCCTTTTTTATAGAACGATTTGCCTTTTCTCTCAAAATAGGCCTCAATTTCAGCAATCACTTCTTCATTTGAGTCAAATTTCTTTCCCTGGAGCATCGTTTTGATGTCTGCAAAAAGCCAGTAGTCGCTGGTGGCTAGATCTGGAGAGTATGGTGGGTGAGGAAGCAATTCGAAGCGTAATTCATATAATTTAACCATCGTTTTCATCGACTTGTGACACGGGGCATTGTCTTGGTGGAACAGCACTTTTTTATTTTGCATGTGAGGCCGTTTTTTCTTGATTTCTACACTTAATCGATCCAATAATGCCATGCAATATTCGCTATTGATAGTTTTACTTTTCTCAAGATAGTCGATGAACAAAATACCATGCGCGTCCCAAAATACGGATGCCATAACCTTGCCAGCTGACTGTTGGATTTTTGATCGCTTTGGACGACTTTCACCGGCTGCTGTCCACTCAGCTGACGATCTTTTTGATTGAGGTGTGTAGTAATGGATCCATGTTTCATCCATTGTCACATACCGATGCAAGAAATCCTTCTTATCTCGCTTGAACAGCTCCAAACAGCGCTTTGAATCGTCGACGCGTTGTTGATTTTGGTCCGGTGTGAGCAAACGCGGCACTCACTTCGAAAGCAACTTACGCATGCTCAAATTTTCGTATAAAATTATAAACACACTACCTTCTGATATCTTTAAGGTGTCAGCTATCTCACGCAACTTCACTTTACGGTCTTTCAAAACTATTTTGTGGACTTTTTTTATGTTTTTCGGAACAGCTGCCGATTTTGGGCGACCAGAGCGTTTAGCATCAGCGGTGTTTGTACGACCGCGTTTAAATTCAGCATACCAGTCAATAATAGTTGATTTCCCTGGTGCAGAGTCTCCATAACGCTTATCAAGCCATTGTTTGGCTTCAACAGTATTTTCCCCCTTCAAAATACAATGTTTAATCAACACACGAAATTCTTTTTTATCCATTGTTTTGAAAATTACAAAACTGGGGTTACTAAAACCACTGTAACCTATAAACTAATTGTCAGAATGTCATGAAATTTTGACAACTGTCGTTTGAAGGTTGGTACTATCCAGAAATCATATGGGTCTGTCAACAGTGTTGCCATATATGTTGTTGTTGAAACCCAGACCGTCCGACCTACCAGAAAGGTGTAAGGTAACTGTTTGGACGGTCGGGAAGTGCCACCCAATTTAGACCGGAACCCAGTGGGGGAGGCATCCACAGGGACCGTACCCTCCTTCCCCTACCACCAACCTCTCGGAAGGACTTTCGGACCCACATGTTTAACGTGATCGTACTCCGCATGAACACGGCGGCAGTTTTGGCAGTGGCTGGAATCGAACCCGGGCCTACCGAGTGCAACTCCAGCGCGCTAACCAATGGGCTACCGCGCCCAAAATATTGCCATATATGTGTCAGACCGGAGACTTATTAGGTGAAGTGTTACATATGATAAGTTAATGCTTAAGAAATGACAAATTATATAGAATCTACTCTGAAGAAGGTTTGATTTTAGGTTTATCAAAAGCAAGTCTATAGCACCAAAAGGTTAATGAAATCAATATGATATAGAATTATAGCGTAATAATCGTTTGTTCAAAATTTGTATTACCTCTATGAACTTTCTCCACGATTTGGTTACTATTTAAACTTTTACCAGTGAAGCAATAGCTGTGTTCTCTCATGTAAATTTAGGCTGTCGCGTCAATAAAGCATTATAGTGCATGCTCTAATGAATGTCTAATATATATTTTAATTTATGCTTAAATGTATATCTAATATATATTTTAATTTATACTTAAATGTATGTCTAGTATATGCTTAAATGTGTGTCTAGTGTATGCTAAAATGTGTATCTAGTGCAGTGGCGGCCATTCAGAGGGGCCGCGGGGCCGCGCGGACCCCCTTGATCAAGCACTTCAAATTATTTTAGTTATATAGGTTAATTACAATTTTTAAGGAAATTATCTGAATTTTATGTCAACTAAAATTCGAATTATCGAAAATAAGTGATGAAATTGTCACTAGATGGCAGCACTAAAACTTTGAAAGAGCTCTTTTATGATGCTCTTTTCATACTATATTAAGTCTATAGGGGAAAATACTGCATTACAGGGAAAGACGAGGGATTTTTAATGAGGCCGCGTCCCTGTATTGCCTCTGGGCAAATAGAATGAACGGTATGTTAATATAACGGCAATAGAAATTAAGAGTTAAAAAAACAGACATTGTAATATTTCAATCCGATGAGAGCCGCGGCAGCTCCCGCGGCTCGTCGCCAAAAAGAAACGAATGCTGTGAACGACTGACTCGAATTGGCAAAGTTTCGCTAATTTGGCCTCGAATTTTTCTTGATAAATGTGTGTTTTCTCTGTCACTTCTTTTTAAAATAATAAATTTGGATGTTTAAATAAATATTTGAAAATAAATTACTGTATTTATGTAATTCTGATTTATTTTATTGATTCTATTGACCTAGTTCTTTCAGTTTTGGTTAATGGCGAAATAGTTTAGTATGAGATACAGAAAATAGAAATCCAAAAAAGTTTCGATACATATTTTGTGCTTTTTACTTAATAAGTGGTGGCTATTTGTGGTATTTTGGGGGTTTCTGTTCTTCGCCTTCGGTAGAAAAATGCATTGTTTGGGGCACTCAGTTTAGTTTTGACCCACCCATCCGTATTACTGAAACTGTTTCACTCCGTAAGCGTCCGGTGTGTGTGTGTGTGTGTGTGGGGGGGGGGGTGTATGGTGGTTCTGTCCTTCGGAAAGGGGATCATTTCTGATTTAGTGTAGTTCTATGCTTTGTTTGTGACGAATTTCAATGCGTTTGACCTCTTAATTGTTTAAAAGCCACGAGAATTGTATTTGTGGCATACCCGTGGATATTTTTAGTGAACACTTTCAGAAATGTGTTGTCTGAGGGGGTGGGTCTCTTGACTTACTCAGCTGTCTTACTTTTTCAGCTATTTAACATTAAAGATTGAAAAAATTATAAATATTTGTTAAAGAATGTTAAAAAACAATTTCAACCAGATTCTTGATTCTTTGATCTGACGCTGTTTTCCTTAAAATCTCCCCCCCTCCCTTCGCCGGAAACTACTCAATCTACCTGGTTTTGCTTCTAATTTCATTGAAGATCAATACTGCTCCGATACTCCCTAGGCGTAAATTTTACTTGAGGTAGTCCTAAAATGTCTCATCTAGCTTCCTAATTAAGCGATTTTGAATCTACTGGTGGCTATAGTCTCTGCACTATCTATACGTGTATCGCCTGGACATGCAAATTTTTTTATTCAAACCCCCCTGAGAGTAACTTTTAGTTTAACTAGCCCGCACGGTTTTACATCTTGGTTCCTAAATTGAGCGATTTTGAATCTTCTGGTAACTACAGTCTTTATACCATTTGAATATAAATCTCTTTCGTATCAATCCACTGGGCGCAACATTTACTTTAAATAGTCCCCCTCTAATTTCACATCTCGGTTCCTAATTGAGCCATTTTGATTCCGCTGGTGGCTATAGTCCCGGCACCATTTGTATATGTGAACTGGATATACATATTTATTGTGTCATCTCCCTGGGCGTAACTTTCTGTTCGGTTAGCCCCTCAACCCTCCCAAATTTCTTATTTCTCATTCTAATTGAGCGATTTAGATTTTGCTGGTGGCAATCACTTAGATATACAACCTTATTATGCCAACCCCCTGGGCGTAACTTTTACTTTAAGTAGCCTCAATTTCATATTTCGGTTTTACAAAAATGCATCGCCTTGGTTCCTGAAATATCCGTGCACGATATTTCAAGGCCGTACGATGTTTACATTTTCCGCTACAGACCTTACACACACATCGACACACAAATATCGTCTGTTATTATGTAATATGAAACAACCGTGGTGAAAGAGGGGAGACCCTCCTCTTTTCCATATTTGCATTTTTATCTATCTTAGTGACTTTTGCTCCGATTTTGATGCAATTTTCACACTGTATTTTCTACTCTACAATGGACCCACTCGATATGCTCACTCTAAACTTTGATTCACTTTTGTTGCACCCGCGCAACGAGCTAACCACTTATTGTTATAAAAACCGATTGCTATATATAGTGACTGCTAGCAGGCAAAACTCGCTAGTATCATTTTAAAGACGAATAGAGATAAGCATTAAGCATAAGAATTTTCTGTAAATTCCAAATTAATTATTGTATTAAAAATAGTTCCTTTGTTTCTGCATATAAACGGCCGTAGATTTAGTTGGTTTTCGCTCTCCAATTATGTTACTGTTTGAGTTACAAGGACGATCAGGTATATAACTATTAGCCATAGTGTATATGAGAAAAATTGTGTGCATTTTGGGTGTTAAAACATTTGCGCTCATCATAAAAAATACTGGACATGTATACGACTGAAAGTATTTAATTTTTACAAATTTGATACAAATTTATTTAGAAACGTATTCAAATAATTTCCATGGTTGCAATAGGCTCTTATTCATTTCAAGGAAGCTTGCACAACGTATGTCAGCGCAAGTAAAATAATAATTTGGCTGTTTCGAGGTGATGCGGGAACCAGTTTATCAGTGCCGGACAAACGACGAACTCGAAGTCTAAACGACGTAGTTGGCACAAACTGAGGGATATATATACATAAATACATAGATGAGCGCCTCCCTCAACATATCGCTCACGAGCCTCCACTGATCTAGTGTATGCTTAAATGTATGTTTAGTGTATGCTTAAATGTGTGTCTAGTGTATGCTTAAATGTATGTTTAGTGTATGCTTAAATGTGTGTCTAGTGTATGTTTAAATGTGTGCCTAGTGTATGCTTGAATGTGTGTCCAGTGTATGCTTAAATGCACGTTTAGTGCATGTCCAGTATATGCTTAAATGTATGTTTAGTGTATGCTTAAATGTACGTTTAGTGTATGTCTAGTATATGCTTAAATGTATGTTTAGTGTGTGCTTAAATGTGTATCTAGTGTATGCTTAAATGTATGTTTAGTGTATGCTTAAATGTGTGTCTAGTGTATGCTTAAATGTATGTTTAGTGTATGCTTAAATGTGTGTCTAGTGTATGCTTAAATGTATGTTTAGTGTATGCTTAAATGTGTGTCTAGTGTATGTTTAAATGTGTGCCTAGTGTATGCTTAAATGTGTGTCCAGTGTATGCTTAAATGCACGTTTAGTGTATGTCCAGTATATGCTTAAATGTATGTTTAGTGTATGCTTAAATGTACGTTTAGTGTATGTCTAGTATATGCTTAAATGTATGTTTAGTGTGTGCTTAAATGTGTATCTAGTGTATGCTTAAATGTATGTTTAGTGTATGCTTAAATGTGTGTCTAGTGTATGCTTAAATGTGTGTCTAGTGTATGCTTAAATGCATGTCTAGTGTATGCTTAAATGTATGTCTAGTGTATGCTTAAATGCATGTTTAGTGTATGCTTAAATGTATGTCAAATGTAGGTTTTAGTGTAAGTCTAATGTATGTTAGCAAAATATTCTTATGCCAATATTCTAATATTATAATGTAGTTAAACATTCCAAGTCTTCTAATGTTGGTAATTCCGAGTCACGCCACTTACGTTACAGAATTCTTAGAAAGATGAGAGATCTTACCTCAAATAGAATAACAAAGCCAAATCTCAGAGCTAAAAGTCTCCAGTAGAATGTAGTCAAATTGCCATCTTTATCTCTAAAATCAGAATACCTGAAAAATAAATAAAAATGTATTATAACTAATGCCATTTCAACAGTTCTACGTGTTTGTATGGATGTCATTAAAACCGTGAGACGATTTCCTTACCTACAAGGCTGTGTAAGAGTTCCGTTAGGTGCCCACGCCAAGGTGAAATTGACGTAACCCTTCAAGTCCCAGCGATACTCGTACTCGTAGAGCATCTTGGGTAGGAAGTCAGATGTAAAGGCGATCAGAAAAGCCTGCAATCAAATACCTGTATGTATGAATTGGAATATAAGTAGAAAAGTAGTATGAGAATGAATTATTTCGAACGGCAAAACATCAGATATACGATTATATACCAAACTTCGGGGATCCAATTGGTCTGCATCTTGTACAGAAAAAAAAGCTTTATCAAAATACATTTATTGGCCATCTGGGCAACCTGTGTTATTCTTTTACGCCAATTTCCAACCTTTAGGCAAGTCTTGTTTACTCTAAGATTCATCTTTAAGATAGGAGATAGGTATTCCGTCCTAGTACATAGTTCAATGGTTAGAGTCATCTAATCAAAGATAGACCAGTTTGAAAATCCGTGATTCGAACGCTGATTGGAACAGTGATTTCTTTAAATACAATACTTATAAACAGGAGTTTTTTAAGTGAAACTTCTTTTTTGACACGTACAAAACTCTTTCATGGAGATGAAAGTGCCAACGAGCTTATCAGCATCACCACCTCAACTCTACGATCTTGCTATTTTCTGTTGAATGGGTATACAGGGTGTTTCAAAATGGTTGACCCGATTTCAAATGGCTGTAATTTTGTAACAATTAATCGTGTATTTAATTAATATATATCAAGTGAAAGAAGAAATTTTCGAGTTTTATAATGTCACGTTCTGTTACGTTTGTGGCTTCGCAATAGACAGTAAACAGTAGTTTTCGAAAATTTCGACTGTGCATCAGAAAGTGTTTTGATTGTTGCAGTTTTCGAAATATAAATTGGTAATTACCGTGCAACGTCAGTTCCGTAGACGTTACACAATTAAACCGCCATGTGTTAAGAGCATATAGATGGTGTCAGCAATTCGAACAAACAGGAAGTGTGTGCAAAAGCAATATCACAGGACACGTCCGTGACTATCTGAAGAAAATGTAGAAAGGATCAGATAATTCTTCTTATGTAGCCCAACGAGGTCAATAAGGCGCGCCCTGTGTCAACTGTTTGTCTTAGTTTGAGGCAAAAAATGTTTATGAAACCATACGAGTTCCAGTCCCTGCAAGCTATAACGCCAGACGATAAGCTATAAAGACCAAACTTTTGCCATTTCATTCAAGAGATTATGGAGGATGATTGCATTTTTGCTCGATTGGTCTTCAGTGACGAAGCGACTTTTCATGTAAGTGACAAAGTCCAATCTTAGAATATGAGGCACTGAAAACCCGCATAGAATAATTGAACATATGCGCGATTCACCCAAAGTTAACGTTTTCTGTGCCATGTCTCGAACAAAGATTTATGGGCCTTTCCTTTTTTCCGAAAGCACAGTAACTGGAAACACCTACCTGGATATGCTACAGATCTGTTTATTCCCGTATTGAACGAAGATCCCACTGATTACGTTTTCCATCAAGATGGTGCGCCGCCTCACTGGAATTTGAAAGTTCGTCGTTACCTTAACAAAGTTCTTCCTCATCGTTGGATTGGTCGTAGTGGACATCGTGTTCCCAGGTGTTTGCGATGTCGGCCGAGAAAGTTTTGCAGGCCAATTAAGAATTTGTTTATCCTGACAAGCTGTGAGCTAGCTCTATTTATGATGGATGGAATTCACATTTCCGTAGCCCATTAGACGGACATATGCTTTGTTTTCCATTTTGATGTCAGTAGTCCGGTGCAGCAGTTTGGAGAAATGATTTTTATTACTGGACGTCCGGCTGATGTGGAGAATCCCCCTAAGAGTTGGATCTCGTGGAACGACCGTTTTCCCAGACTTCTTTTGGACATAAATTTGATCCCGTACCATGGTTTTCCTCTTCTGGAGTTCTTTGGATCTGCTTCTCGTTTGGTGACTCTTCTGGTGATACTGCCTCCCTCCGTTCTTTGCAGTTCCCATTGGAACTCTTGGTGAAATTGCTCTTTTCCCTTTAAATTATATTTGTTTTCAATTTGATATTTGTTTAAAGTTAAATTAAATTGACTTCAATGAGACCCCTTGACCTATATATTTTAGGTCACCTGAACCTGAGGTTTTCTTTAACTTTTAGTTGAAACTTCCTTTTTGGCTAACTGATGTTATTTTTACTCTAAATTCCAGTTTGGCAAATAATTCCATAATTTTAGCATAACATAATTTAAACATTAAATGCAGTTTTCTTTAAATTTAATATTTTAACGTTTATACTATCACTTTACGACCGGCCACTGTATAAATTCAATTTATTTAATTTATATTATGATGTTTAATTTGATTTGTTTAGTTAATGAGATATAAATTTGAATGATTCTTTAAAAGTGAAGTTTAAAATTTTAATAAACGTTAGATTTTGGAAAACTTAAACTCTGTGTCTGTCTTTTTTCTTAAATGTGTTCTATATTTTTAGGAAAGTGCCATTTTAATATTTTACAGGTTGACATATTTTTATGCATTTAGGGAGAGACTGGTCTTGCAGCACACTTTCAGTTTATTTCTAGAATGTTTACAGTTTTTAGGAACTTCAGAACTTGATAAATTTCAGGTACTTTACAAGTTTAGAATACAGTATTAGGAATATTTAGAATTTTTTTTCAACCGGACTCTACTAAATACGCTGCACTCAGACACACTGAATTTTCTCCGGCCGTCCAAACGGCTACCTTACACCTTTCTGGTAGGTCGGACGGTCTGGATCTCAACACTGAATTTCCTTTCACTGACGATAATGAGATTGTAGTCTGTAATGGCAGCTGATGATTTCTCAAAGTACACCATTCATGCACTATAAAGGTTATATGCTTCGATTACCTAGAAGTGTCAACTTTCGCATTAAGATCTTCTTCCGCCCATTTTAATAATGCACCTGGATATAAAACGATCAAATTTTTGACAAGAATTGCCAAAAATTGGCAACAATTGGTCGACAGTTTTTGTCTCATTCTCAATATTTTCCCATTACAATAACAGTGGGGAAAAGTAAAAAAAGCATTTATAAGATAAGGATAGCTATTGCCAAGCTTACGTTGCTGATGACCGCTAAGTGTGCAAGCAGCTCCAAGATGCTGAACCATATTCCGATGTCCTGCGCTCTCTCTGCGACTACTCGACGCGTCTCACACACGAACTTTTGAGCGTCCAGTCGGATTTCTACCCAGTTGTTGAGGAGTGCAAAGAGAGGAGCCAAAGGAAAGGCAGCCACAAAAATGGTAATGAAGCCAAATTGCAGAACTGAAAAGTGGAGAGATAAAGTTTTTTAAGGTAGTTGTTGCAAATTAAGGGTGAGCGTCAGTAAATCTTCTGCCCTATCCGCGCTTTGTTAACTTCCGAAGAACACGTTTTTCGTCGAAATTCTGCTCAAACAGTTGCGAAATATTTTCTGAAAAATAAAATGCAATGCTTGAATTATATTAAAACTAACTTTCATACTCAATAAAATATAGAATATATTTTTTATTTTAATCCAAAATATTTTTGGTGTTGCCATCTGTTGTCGTAATTTAATTCATACTGACTATTTTTATTTCTTAATGAGCATTTTAAAATGTCTATTCCTTCTAATACGGTATTAAATACAACAGATTATATATAATAATGCCACAATCACGGAAAAGTAATTTCTCATTCTATAAATTTGATAAGGGTATCTGAATGTACATCACTGAGGACTGCAGCTTTGTCTTCAAGTTCCTTTGTCTTCAAGTCCAAGTTCAATTACCTTTTCGTGATTGTGGCATTATTATATATGAGCTGTTGTATTTAATACCGTATTAGAAGGAATAGATATTTAAAAATGTTCATTAAAAATAAAAATTGTCGGTATGAATTAAATTACGACAACAGATGGCAGCACCAAAAATATTTTAAATAAAAATAAAACATATATTCTATGTTTTATTGGGTATTACATTTAGTTTTAATATAATCTAAGCATAGCATTTTATCAATAAGAAAATATTTCGCAACTGCTTGAGCAGAATTTCGGCGAAAAACGTGTTCTGCGAAAGTTAACAAAGCGCGGATAGGGCAGAAGATTTACTGACGCTCACCCTTAAAACTTGAATGAAAGGTTGAAAAATATCCTCAAGTGAATGTATTCTCAAATGTATATTCATTTTTACGGTATCTCGTTTTTGTTGCATAGTACAGGGTAATCTAAAAGTAGAGTACATCAAATTAAAATAAATACACTCTGTTACAAAAAATATATGCACCCAGAAGAATTTGTGCTACAGCTGCTTAACTTGGCATATATGCATCGTTTGAGGAAATATGCAAATGATTAGAATTTTGGAGAAAAGGAAAACATTTTATTTAGAAATTGTGCCAACACGAAGATGTCATTTCAGAAAATGGTAAATCTTTCACAAGCAGCTATACAAGCCGATATTCGGCACCGCATAGAAGCAATTAAGTTGCAAAAAATCTCTCTGTGCAAGATTCTGCCACAAATTTTGCAACCGATCAGCTAATTCGGTGGTATTCTGAGATGGGTGCAATTGCCGTTCCAGCATGTCCCAAACGTGTTCTGTTGCTGATACTTCTGGGGACCAAGATGGCCATGGGAGGGCATTAAATCCTCGAAGACATGATTGAGAAAGTCGCGTAGTATGTCTTGTTGGCAAATGGAATCTAAGCTGCTTGACAGCAAAGACAGAAGAATCGGCTTCAGAATATCGTAGACGTACAAGCGAGCCGTCAGATTGACTTTCAGCACATCTAGAGGAGATCGGCTGTCCCACGAGATGGCTCCGCAGACTATCACACCAAATGTGATGGCCATGTGCCGCTCGACAAAAAATGCCGGATCGGAATACTGGTCAGTGTTCCTCCACATACGTATGCACCGGTGAGAGAGAAGCGGGATTCGCCTCTAAAGACAACATGCCTTCAATCGGACACTGTCCAGGCTGACTGAGCTTGGCACCAATCCAGACGGTTCTGCCTATGTTGAGAGGTTAGTGGTAGGCGTCTTACTGAACGTTGGCACCTAATGCTACTTTCTGCCAGTCGTCTCTGCACAGTATAACTGGATGCAGGATGCATGGAGGATGGCAAATGTATTTGAAGGGCTGATAGCAAGACCATTGTTGTGGACGTGGCTCCTCTCCTAACCGTACAATTCTCTCGAAAAGTTGTCTGTCTGGGACGTCCTAAGCCTCTACGACAGTTACTTGTGCCTTTTCTGATCCACTGTTGCCAACACCGACCAACTACTATGTCGATCCGACCAAGATGGCGGTCTCCCTTAGGCCTCTGATGCGACCTCTCTCTAAATCCAACAATAGTTCATAGCGCTGTCGAATATGTTTTAAAGGCATCTTTGTACACAACTTGCAGTATCAATGCAGAAAATACAGTTTCAATTGCTCTTGAGTGAAAACAACGATCGTTTTAAATGCTGCTCGATGCGTCTTTCTCATGCGCGTTGCATAAGACCTATAGCATCGTTGAGTTTGATCATTTGAATAACTCTTAATCTGAGAGATGATCTGAGAGTTTGATCATTTGAATAACTCTTAACACGACCTTTGAATGCCCTCTAAGTCCTCTGGACGAGTCGGACGGTCTGGGTCTTCCACGACCTTTGAATGCCGAATTTCACGGCTGTAACTCAATTTTTAAAGGGCGCATACAGTTTTTTGTAGAGTGTATTAATGTATCGAGAAATTCTAATAGTAGAAGTAATTCTAACAGTAGAATAGTTTTCTCAGCTAGGTGGCACTAATATACCCTCAAAATATATGCAAAATATCGTCTGATGTTTTCAATACTTCAGAAGATCGTTACTAACCTATTTTTAAGACCTATCGAAGAACATGACGCTTCCCTATTATTTTAGAACAATAATTCTTTAGTTATTCTAATAAGAGTATCATTAAAGACTCAGAAGAAATAACCATGTTCAAACTTCTATGTTCAAACTACGTCAAAAATTACGAGGTTTGTAAAGGGGTTTCGGGAAATTGGATCTGTTAATGGAAGGACTGCTTGTTCTCGTATTGTCTGCAACAGATCCAATTTCTCGGAAACGGTTTACCGGCATCTTAATTGTTGAATACAGGCTGTAGAGCATGGATGCTTGTTTGGAAATTCTTCAATGACACTTCCAGAGTCCACTTCGACTATAAGAGCTTGCAATTTCTTCCCAGTAGTTCAACCGTTGAGAGTCGGCTGGTTAGTTCGAAGATTCATGGTTCGATTGACGGTTGGAGAAGCAAGGTTTTCTTAGCACACTCTCAAAAGAATGACTAGAGAAACATGGCTCTAAAATAAAAGTTCTATCATTCTTAAAAATCGCCATGCTCGTCGATTGTTAACCTTTTGCTTACGGATGGTACAGTGTCAATCCCAAACGAAGAACCTCTTAAAAAGACAGGTATTTGACATATCCTATCCCAAACAGTTCGACCCCCCTTTGTAGACATTGGCGCCAATGTCTACAACGGGGCATCGAACTGTTTGGAATAGGGTATGTCAAATATATGTCTTTCTTGAGAGGTTCTTCGTTTGGTATGGACGCTGTCCCACCCGTAAGCAAAAGGTTAAGAAGGATTTGTAATGATCGGAAATTTCGGATATATTTTTGAGGGTATACTACCACTAACAGCTGCCTATAACGGCTGTCCATAAAAGTTGGAAATCTATGGCCATTTTTTATATTATTCTATAGCCATAAAGTTTATTCAACTGTTGGTAGCACAGCAAGGAACGGTTGTATTTCTATGGACAATCGTGTTCTTTTTCCTTGAATTAATTGCCTAAAAGCTGCTAATTTATAGTTTTGAACAACTCCACGGCTTTGCAACACATTCTATTTTATTATTGAGCACACGTTTTATATGGTTTAATACTTAAGTTTTATACAATTGTAATTCAGACAAGGTACTTTGAAGCAGACATTTCTGGAGCAGAACTCACCCATCTCAAGGTACTCCTGGAAGAGACCTTCATTCTCGATGAGCTGGTAGTCCTCCTCCCACCTCGCGAGTTTGACCGCGGTGTTCAACTTCGTGCGCTTCCGATGGAACCACGCTTTCAACTTCCTGCATAAACACATTGAACATTCAATGCATAAATACTGGCAACACCAAGAAAATAACTTTTAAATGGCGTTACATAAAAGGATTTAATTACTTTACGTGCTTAAAATATGCTCTCAATGCAACATTTTTATGTAAAACAGTCCCCAATTAAGGTTACTAGAGCTTGATCGAATACAAATGCATTTACGAAGTTCCTTAATAAGAGCCAACGGCTCTACCGTGCTTAAAAACACCGGTTCCCGTTAGATCACCGAAGTTAAGCAGCATCGGGCGCGAATAGTACTTGGGTGGGTGACCACCTGGGAACGCCGTCTGCTGTTGACTCATTTAAGTCGACGTGGTGGCCGAACGGTCAAGGCGAGCGTTTCCAGCGATCAATCGGCCGTCACATTGTGGGTTCTAGACATGGATGTTGTGTGTTGTGGGCGCAGTGTGTGTTCCGCCCCCCTTTGGTGCGCCTGGGGCAACGTCCTAGGACGGCAAAATAGTTCACGATTTCGGCCGTACATAGGGCAAAACGACGTAAGTCGACGTAGAGTCTAGTGCTAGAGTAGTCTAGTGATAGAGTCTAGTGCCTGTCCATTGGGGGGGGGAAATTTTCCTTAATAGAAGCTCGTATATGAAAATTTAATGGCAATTATTTCACGTATATTATAAACACGCTTCGTCAGGTCAGAAAAGCAATGTGTATTAGCTGAAAGAAACGAAGAAAAAACAAACAAAAATAAAACAACCAAAGAGGAGTATAAATGGCTCACTTTGAAATAGAACCAAAATGCATAAGCAATACGGTGGTCCTTCGGCAAAACCGCTTCTATTAATCCGTAACGAGGTAAATTAAAGTTGATATCAGTATTCGAACTTATTTTCTCTTGTTCAACAGGAGTAAAGACGAATAACATCATAACTTTAAATCCTTCACCTCTCGAGCTTCTGACTTGGGCCTTACTATTTTCCTAAATATTTATTCCATAATTTTCCTTAAGGCGGCTTAGAGGAGCCCCTAGGCCCATATGAATTCCGCAGTATAATAGTTTCGCCCCTGTTTGAGGGTCCAACTAAAGCGGCTTTGTCGAAAGAATGTCTCAATATTTATATCTTTTAAGTTCAATTTCAAAAGGAGACTTGAATACTTCTCTTTGGTCGTTCGACCTTTGCGTGTTTTCTTGGCAGTTGTGTACAATGTGTACAGTATTACATTGCTTGAAGATTTAGTGATATTACTATGAGTACAACATAGTTCAGTTTTCTTGTTACATACATAAATTACATTACATACATTGGCACCAAAAATTTGCTGATGTCTCTTTTTGAACACTTTACAACATAGTTGAAAAGTGTTTATGACTTTGTTCATTCTGTCTATCTGTCTGTCCGTTCGCACGATAACTGCCGTAAAAATGACTTTGTCAAATTGAAATTTTAATATGTAGTTGAGACGGTCTGTGGGACATATGGGAATGTAAATGAATAATATCACCCAATTAGTTTTGGATTGAACACGAAAAAATGAAATGCATTGAACTCTATGGGACCTAATTTTTCAAACATTTTTTAAGAGAATTTAAAATTCACAAATTGCTTCGAAAGTTTTAGAAAATATTCAAATTATCCCATAAGATATATAAAAAAAATTTCAACAAAATATGTTTGGTAGTTTTTTAAATAAAAATTAAAATAATAGTTGCACCCATATTATATGAAGAGATCACGTGACCCACTTCAAAATAAATATGGCATCCATCTTGCGTCAACATCGTGATTTTTAAAATTCTTTTTAATTTATATTTAGTGTTGCATCTGTCCTAAAATCGCTTTATTTCTTTTTTTTTTGTCTGTGCATCTATATACTGCGCCAAAGCAATTACAAAATTTTTGAGTTTAAATGATCATCAAACTTTGATTATTTCTACAATGAAGTCTAATTTTTACCTATGGAGAGTGAAAACACATCAAGCTGTAAGATGGGTTGTATAAGAATAGTGGAGTTTTTTTAATGCAAAATTATTTAGCTCTGGAGTCTGGAATATAGCTGATATGAATGAAACATTCATTGATTTTACATAGAGAAGCAGCCGATTTTAATTTTTCGATGAAGTTTTAAGCATGGAGTTAGAAAATACATTTATCTCCATGGTTATAAGTTTTTAAGTAAAATAAATTATTGTAGTTTTGTGATAATTTTAAAAATATCGCCGATGAATAAAAGAAATGGAAAAAAGTTCATGAATGAAATATTCATTGCTTTTATATAGAGAGCCAGATGATTTATATTTCGATGACATTATTTGTAGAAAGTTCATTTGTTTTCGATGAAGTTTTCAAATATAATAAGTTATTGTAGTATTGTGATAATTTTAAAAATATCACAGCTGAATGTATCGCATTTTAGAGATGCTTAAATAAAATTGCATTTCAGTTGGAAAGTGTTTCATAATCAATGCTTCGGGAATGATTGATCTTTCTTGTTATTTTGCTGCAAGAGTTCGTTTATCAAACGATCGGGCTTAAATATTATTGCTGTCTTGTTCATTTGTGAGACATTTCATATGCTGAGTGTAGAAAAAAATGATAAGCTGAAAAAATTTCGTTTTCAATTCGTTTATAAACTTCTTTTATCAGACAATCGCGGTAAAAAATTATTGCTGTCTTATTAATTTGTCAGACATTTAATATACTGAGTGTAGAAAAAATGATAAGTTGAAAAAAAGATCATTTTCAATTCGTTCTTCAATTTCTTTTATCAAACAATCACGGTAAAACATATATATCTGTCTTACTCATTTGTGATACATTTCATATGCTGAGTATAGAAAAACATGATAAGCTGAAAAAAATTAGTTTCCAATTCGTTTAATAACTTCTTTTATCAAATAATCGCGGTTAAAAATTATTGCTGTATTAGTCATTTGTCCGACGTTTCATATCCTTCGTGTAGAAAAACATGATAAGCTAAACAAAATTCGTTTTCAATTCATTTATCAACTTCTTTTAAATCTTTCTCAATCGCAGTGAAAAATTACTCCTGTCTTATTCAGTGAGATATTTCATACGCTGAGTGTAGAAAAACAATGATAAGCTGAAAAAATTTTATTTTCAATTCGTTTATCAACTTCTTTAATCAAATAATCGCGGTAAAAGTTATTGCTGTTTTATTTGCGAGACATTTTATATGCTGAATGTCGAAAACAATGATGAGCTGAAAAAATAGTTTTCAATTCATTTATCAACTTCTTTTATCAAACAATCACTGTTAAAAATTATTGCTGTCTTATTCATTTGTGAGACATTACATATGCTGAGTGTAGAAAAAATAATAAGCTGAAAAAAATTCGTTTTCAATTCGTTTATCAACTTCCTTTTTCAAACAATCGCGATAAAAATTATCGCAGTCATATTCATTTGCGAGACATTCCATACGCTGAATGTAGAAAAAAATGTTAAGCTGAAAAAATTTGTTTTCAATTCGTTTATCAAATTCTCTTATCAACCAATCACGGTAAACATTACTGCTGTCTTATTTATCTGCGAGACATTTTGTATGCTGAGTGTAGAAAAAAAATAATACGCTGAAAAAATTTTGGTTTTCAATTCGTTTATCAACTCCTTTTACCAAACAATCGCTGTAAAAAATTATTTCTGTCTTATTCATTTGTAAGCCCCCACATTTGAATTGAAGTTTTGAAAACGTCATTAAAAAATCAGGAGCTACATTAATGTTAAACGAGAAAGATCAATCATACATTAAGCATTGAATATGAAACACTTTCTAACAGAAACGTAATTTTATTTAAACATCTCTAAAATGTGATACAATCAGAGCTGTTATTAAAAAAATAATCACAGTACTACAGTAGTTTATTATACTTGAAATCTTAAAACTTCGTCGAAAAAGTCGCTAGATACACAAAATGAACTTTATGTAAATGACGTCATCGAAATATGAATAGTCTGCTTCTCTATGTAAAATCAATGAATATTTCATTCATATCATTTATATTCCGCACTCCAGAGAAAATAATTTTGCGTGGAAAATTGTTCAGCAATTGTTATACAGCTCACTTACAATCGCTTGATTTGTTTACATTCTGCATGCTATATTATAGCATTAAATTTAGGCTTCGTTATAGGAATAATTAAAGTTTAGTGATCATTTGAAATCAAAAATATTGAAATTGTGTTGGCACAGAATTTAGATACACAGATAATATGAAAAAACAGCGGTTTTATGATGGATGTAACATTAAATATACATTTAAAAGATATTTAAACATTCAGATCACAGTGGCAAAAAAATGGATGCCATATTTTATTTTACAATGAGTCACGTGATCTATTTACACTATATCATGGGTGTAATTATTATTTTAATCTGTTTCTAAAAGACCACCTAACATGTTTTGCTGAAAACTTTTTTACACATTTTATGTAATAACTGAAATATTTAATAAAATTTTTGAAGCAATTTGCGAATTTGAACTTCGCTTAAAAAATGTTTGAAAAATTAAGTCCCATAGGGTTCAATGTATTTCATTTTTTTCAACCCGGATTAAATCCGAAACTAACTGGGTGATATTATTCATTTTCATTCCCATATGTCCCACAAACCGTGTCAACAGCATACTAAAATTTCATTTTAATAAAGTCATTTTTATGGCAGTTATTCTGCGAAATTTGATAAAGTCTACGACGTTAAGCTCCAGAGATTTTTCCAATGTAAGAGTTCAATATAGAGCTTCGCTTTCAGTATATAATGTCATACGCAACGTAAAGCTCCAGAAGTCTCATTTTTAAATGTAGGTTGTGCTAAGGATCTTGTACAATCATTAATTTGCCGTAAAACAAGTAAAGTCTTTGAATTATGTAAGAAAAATCATGTTTTGGCCGATCAGATATTTTATCAATTGAAGAATATATCGTTTTCTCAGAGTAAAAGCCGTTTTTATTTTAAAGCAATGTTTCTCTATCCATTTTGAAAAGAACGTCATCGAAGAGTTTCAGAAGAAATACCCATGTTCTAAAATTCGTAACAATTCATTAATAATTACGAGGTTATTAAAGCGTTGCTGAGAATCTGGATCTGTTGCAGAAAAGAGAGAACAGACAGACTTTCTATTAATACATCCAGTTTCTCGAAAATTCTTTACTATCCTCATATTGAATTGTTAGGGATTTTAGAGAGTAGAAAACCCAGACCACACGACCAACCCATAGGCTAATGGTAGCTTTCTGTGTGGCCGGTGGATTTTAGAGAGTGGGTATTTCTTCGGAAACACTTCAATGACCCTCTCATATTAATGGCAAGAGAAATATTGCATTTTTAAAATAAAAATTATCTCTGGAAAAAACACTTTATTCCTTGATTTATAACAAATAAGTCCATAATGATCGTCTCTCGTATTATAAACAGTAGATGACATTTTAAATGTATTTTGGAGGGCATATTTGTTAAGAATGGTGTATTTTAAGAACAACTGACTCATAAATAATCAAAACATTTACAAAAACAGATATAATTTATTTACATCAGAGGTAATTAGAAAGTGATAATTACCTAACAAAACTACTTGCAGGTCCTGGTTGATGTTAATGTACGATGTCAACGTTTAAAAAAGCTGTTTATCTCTGGATGATATGCAGGGGTGTTTTTCCTCTTGAATGTAAGTAACTTTGACAATATTTGAAGTTCGAATTATCGACAATATGTGAAGTTCTGATTCGAATTGAGCAACTTGATCCGTAACAATATAAGATGGAATACCAAAACGAGCAACCCAATCGTTATAGATTGCTGTTGTGATTGTTTCTACACGAATATCAATCACAAGAAAAACGTTTGGCCAATAAGTGTATCTATTAATGATAGTAACACAGTAACGGTAACATAAAGAAGATGGCATGGGGTTGATGATACTTACATGCAGTTCGTCGAAGCGTTTGCTTACGAATGTAAATTTGCTGAGTGGACTTTCACATGTCGTGAACTGTAGATTTTGGGCAATTAATGCAGCCAAGGGACCGATAGGCTATGTCTCTTCGAAAGTTAGGCCAACTGAATTTTCGTTATATTAGTTTGATAGTTGTACGTATTCCTAGATATGAATTGGACATATTTTAATTAATTGCTCGAGCTTCCCTTACTATCTCACTACGAGCCTAAAATTTTTAAGAAGATGGAAGCAGTTAGTAAGAGGAGGTGTTTTTACTTACGGCAGCAGTATTTCTTGTGCGTTATTGATGATCTGTTTGCCGATCATAATGACAGCCAACTGCTGAGCCAACTCCATGAGGCACCCGCTGTTACCACACTTGAAGCGAGAAAGAGATATCGTCGATTATTAATTATGTTAATTATAACTTTAAATGAAAATATATGATGCATAACTTTTAACTTACCCTTTCCTTTCATCATATTTATTCTAAATTCCTATCTCATATCACCCGCTTATTGTGACCGTAGTAAATTCTATCCCATGCCATTAAACTTACCACAGAATAAACTTACCCCTTCTCATCGACATATCTAATTCTGGCAACCATCTTGCCTATAACGTGAACAACCCTATTCTAATTTAGCCATGTGATGCAGTTCTCTATCTTGAACGATTATAATCTTAAATATGCAATTATTTAACATAGTCACTATCTCTTTTCTATATGAATCGCAAAGAACGCATAAATACTGCACATTTCTCATATTCTGGAGAGAACAAGCTCCCTATAATTACTGGATCAGCAATTTGAACCTGTTAGAAGAACCTTCAATTGAAATTCATTTGAAATGCAATTCAAACCTTCTTTTCTTTTATCTCTCCTAAATAAGTGTGCATGTAAATGTCAGATATCTTTGAAGGATTCGACGACGATAATCGCAATAAGGTTCTTAAATATACAGTCTAACGCAATCGCCATTTTGACTCCAACCGGTCTAATCAGTTATCGTCTGCCTGTACTATTTCAATGCGTAGCCTAGAATGTTTTGATTTTCTCCAGATGCCGATTTTTGTCATGTATAGCAATCGCTTCAACTAGGAGTCAAGATGGCAGCTGTTGCACCAGCCTATATATATAGGGGTCTTAGGTCGCAGGGCAACGATTTCTAAATATTGATGGAGTACTTCATAATAAATAATCTTAAATATGAACCTGACTGCCTAAATCTCCCTATCTACAGTAATTAATATTACATATATTTGGTAAAGAACATATATTTAAGATTTACAAAATCTGCCTGAGAATGGAAATATTCACTAAATCTGCCCATGAAGAGATTACATGACATATTGCTAAGTGGTTTCTCTGCACCAAGAACCTCCTCGCCCTAAAAGGACAACTAAGTATGCTACATATAAAGTAGGCCGGGATGAAAAAAACTGTTTTTTTTTTATAAATTTCAGTTACAACTATTGTCCAAAATCTGACTTATGAACTACATATATAACACAATTTTTTTTTTCGAAATTGGTTTAGGACGTATTAAGCCGTGCTTTTCCATTAAAATCTCAAATTCAAAGATTTTCTGGAAAACAAAAACAAGAAAACTTCAATGTATTTAAACACAAAGATCAATTGGGACAGGCTGGTAAAATTTTAAGTCCCTGACAAAGTCCTTATGCACGCTTTTAACTTTCGATTGAAGGGTTACAGAGTTGAAAAAGCAGGGTCTAAAAAGTGGCTAAGTGATGTCGAGTGAAAAGTTTGCAGCGCCTCTAAGCGGAAAATTCAAGAAGTTGGAAACCTTATCTAAAAAACGAAGCAATATAGGCGAAAATGTTTACTTAGAAAGTTGTAAAGTGTTCTTGATTTGGTATGAAAGACGTGCGGTTTGCATTGAATATACAGACGATAAAAAAATCTGATGTGGGCAGTACATGACTTTCCTTATATAATGCAATGAATTTACTACTTTTACAGTAAAAACAAATAGGTTATTCTTATAGTAGATAATATTCATTCCAAGATATTGAATGTATTTTTCGTCGATTAGTCGTCATTTTCATTAATTTAGGGTCATTTTTTATCCATTTGGTGAGATTTTCATTAATTTAGCAACATTTAAAAAGTCGTTAAGTTGGCGACATTCCGAAAAAATTCGTCGACAAAATCTCGCCAAGCGTTATGGACGAAGACATAAGTTATTCTTATAGCAGAAAAATAACTATTGGCGTTCAAATACAAAAGTATTACTTAAAGAATTTTTTCTCATGAATGGATCAAACTGGATGAACGAGAATGAATGGATCCACGAGAATAATGTCACCAAATTTATCGCATGATATTACATATGAAAAGTAAACATGTTTCTCAACAGTTAATATTTGTTTTTAATTTATGTGATTTTTTGATAAATTTATGTCAAAAATGTGCAATATCTCGAGAATGGTTCATGCTAGCGTTCTAAAATATGTCAATCTTTTTTTAAGGAAAAATTACATACGAAATGTCTATTTCCGTAATACTTGCTATATTCGATTGCGTTTAAAAACAATAGGCTTCCAGTATTCACGGATTGTAATTTTTGTACCAAATGTTATTCGAATCGCTCCATTCGTTCGTGAGATATCGTCTCCACAGACTCACTGACACACACACACACACACACACACACAGACAGCACCTCAAAATTGTTCGATTCGTGATCAGGGATGCTTGAAACGTGCTCTCCCGTCGAAAATTGAATTCGAATTTTTGACCCCGTCACAATACTTTCCTTATACATTATATGTATATAAGAAAAATAATGAGATCAATGAAAAACGATAATTAGGTGTCTCGTTTACTATACTCAAATATTTCTGAAGGAAATGACGAGAAATTCGCATGGAAAAATAATATTCCGCGTAACAAACTACTTTTAATTTGCTTAAAATTAACTTTTTTTTGCAATAAATAATAAATACTATATCAAAATTCCAGACGAAAGATACAGTACAATAATAATATTTTTCTGTTGACCACATTTTTACTTTCCTTATATACATAATGTATAAGGAAAGTATTGTGACGAGGTCGAAAATTCGAATTCGAGTTTTCGACGGGAGAGCACGATTCAAGCATCCCTGATCACAAATCAAACATTTTTGAGGTGATGTCTCTCTGTGTGTGTGTGTGTGTGTGTGAAAGTATGTGTGTGTTTGTGTGTGTGTGTGTCTGTGTGTGTGTGTCAGTGAGTCTGTGGAGACGATATCTCACGAACGAATGGAGCGATTCGAATGAAATTTGGTACAAAAATCACAATCCGTGAATACGGGAAGCCTATTATTTTTTAACGTAATCGAATGTTCAGAACCCTCGTAAATTTTTGAGTAAAATTTTGAAAAAATCATCAAAAAATCAAAACCATTAATAAAGTCACGCAAATAGACATTTATTATGTAATTTTTCCTTTGAAAATGATTGACATAAACTTTAGAACGCTAGCATGAACCGTTCTCGAGATATTACACATTTTTCAAATAAATTTATCAAAAAATCCCATAAATTAAAAAAAATATTAACTGTTGAGAAACATGCTCGCTTTTCATATGTAATAATCATACGATAAATGTGGTGACACCATTCTCGTGGATCTAACTCGTTCCATTCACGAAAAAAGATATTTTGAGTAAAATTTTTTATTTCAACGCCAATAGTCATTTATCTGCTATAAGATTAACTTATTTCTCCATTCATAACGCTTGGCGAGATTTTGGCGACGAATTTGGTGGAATGTCGCCAACTTGGCGACTTTTTGAAATGTTGCCAAATTAACTAAAATCTATGAAAATGACGATTAATTGTCGAAAATTCAATATCTTGGAAAAAATATAAGTATCTACTATAAGAAAACCTTATTTTTTTATTGTAAAAGTAATAAAATCATTGCATTATATAAGGAAAGTCATGTGTTGCCCACATCAGATTTTTTATCATCTGTGTACATGTTATATGCAAACTGCACGTCTTTCTATATTAAACAGAAAACGCTCTATAACTTTGTAATTAAAAACTTTCGCCTATTTCCCTTCATTTTCGAGATAAGAATTTTAGCTTCTTTAATTCACCGCTAGAGGCGCTGCAAATTTTCTCAATCGATAGCACATAATTGCGTTCGTATTAGTAGTTCGTATTAGAGAAAAGTTAAAAGGATATATAAAGAAGACGAAACTCTGTATAATAGTATAAAAACAATAAAGATTTGCTTATACTTACTTCTTCATTTCTAAGGCCTAACATCTTTCTATAGTGTCCAGGGTAACCAACAAACCTATGGAAAAATAGTAAGAAAAGCTGATATAAATTAAATATAAATTATGATATGAATTGAAATACAGGGTGATTATAATTAAAGTTCCCGGTTTGAAAATGGTCTCAAATAAAAAGCACTGGTCAGAATGATTTGAAATTTTGCGTGAACACTCCTGGAGCAATGGAATTTTGTTTGGTGAAGAGAAAAACATTAGTTCAAAAAAGTCGCTACTAGGAGAATAATTGGCGCTTCACTACACAAGAATGCAATACAAAAGTAATAAACGTTGACTTCATTGGCTAATGACGTAATAAATGTTCAATATGCTGTCCTTCGCATTCTGAAACAAGCTGAAAGCGCAAAATAGCGTGTTCAAAAAACAGATTTGAGTGTTTCTGTAGAGATGTTGGGGATGTGATGCGTGATGCTAGCTTTAAGTTCCGCTAAATTGGTAATGTATCCATTAAACACCACATTCTTCAGATGCCCCCAAAGCCAAAAATGACATGGATTGAGGTCAGGGGAACGTGCCGGCCGTCTTACAGGAAAATGGCGGCTGATGGTTCTGTCATCTCCAAAATGACTGCGAAGTAGCCGCTTCACTGGTTTTGCGATATGTGGTGGAGCCCCATCCTGCTTGAAAATAGTGTTATCGATACGCTGACGCTCTTGCAGTGTGGGTATAACGTGACTTTTCAAAAGACGTTCATATCGATGGCCATTGACAGAACAGGTGACGGGGCCATGAGGACCAACTTCCTCAAAAAAAAAAAAGCCCGATAATAAACGCTGCTGTAAATCCGAGCCACACAGTGACTTTGGGGGAATGAAGAGGCACCTGGCGTAGTTCCTGTGGATTTTCGGTTGCCCAGATTCTGCAATTTTGCGTATTAACAGTTCCGTGGAGATGGAAGTGTGCTTCGTCCACAAAACGTTCCAGGGCCATTCATCATCCACTTGTATCCGAGTCAGAAATTGAAGTGCGAACATTTTACGTGCAACATTGTCCGCAGGTAGCAACTGTTGAACATGGGTCAGTTTGTAAGGATAACATTTCAAAATGTGTTTCAAAATTTTTTGCACCGTACTGGAGGGTACGTCTAATTATCGGGCAATTTCATGTGCACTCGTAGATGCATTAGCGATACGCTCTTCTTATAACGCTGTAGCTACGTCTTCCACTATCTCTCCATCGACAGCTTTCCGTCCCCTGCCAGGTTTGATGTCCAAAGAACCAGTCTCTTCAAATTTTAAAATCATTTTGCGCAAGCTTTTGCCACACAGAGGACCAGATTTTAACCTTTTCAACGTTCTCAACTTTCTAAGAGCTACTAAACAAGAACTGTTATTCTCATAAAACAATTTGACAAGAAGAGCACGATCTTTTAATGATAGAGTCATTGCGACAGAACAATAGAGATTTTTCATTACGTTATGAGAAACAAGTTCCGCTCTTCCTTTTTTATAGCAAACGTTTATTGCAACGTCACTGTCTTATGCAAATTTGCAGCAGCATTTGAAGAGCAATTATGCAAAACAAGTTAAATCCACTTTTTGTGAAAAAAGATACGTTTTCTTAGAATTTAACATTGTTTCAATGGATGAAATTTTTTTTTTACTTGCATGCATATGATGATGAAAGATTGACTTTTAATTCAGTATTTGAAAGACAGCATATTGAACATTTATTACGTCATTAGCCAATGAGTAAGTCAACGTTTATTACTTTTGTGTTGCATTCTAGTGTAGTAAAGCGCCAATTATTCTCCTAACGGCGACTTTTTGAACTGCTGTTTTTTCCTTCACCAAACAAAATTTCATTGCTCCACGAGTGTTCACGCAAAATTTCAAATCACTCAGACCAGTGCTTTTTATTTAGGACCATTTTGAAACCGGGAACGTTAATTATAATCATCCTGTATTTCAATTTTTCCCACCAAGCAGAATTGTAACAAAATGCTTCATAGGAGAAACCGAAAGCTATTAAATCTCTTTTTGTGAATATTTCCTTTTCCTTCATACTATAACAGCTACTTTAAACTAGTTTTATTAAAAAATCATGCAAAATTGTGTAGCGTTCAAGTATCATATAAATATTTCTTTATCGATATTAAAAAGCATTAAAAATTTAGTTATTTATTTTCATGTTAATGATAAATTTCTTATGTAAAAATCCCCCTCTGGTTTCCCAAATTGTTTAATCATTTGTATTAAGCCTGCAGAGAAAATTAATTGTCGACCAGGGTGGCTTAGAAGAGATAACGAATCGGTGCCATCTTATCATCCGGGATAAGATGAATGATACGGTGGCCGTGTTGATGTATGGTAGAAGAAATAACCAATCCGATAAATGTCATGACACTATTTCCCAAATTGGCTCTATCTTCTTACTGGCTGCGAAAAGATGTAACCACCTTATCATTCTGTTTAAGATGGATGATTTGATGACCGTGATGGTGTATGGTAGAAGGTATAACCAATCTGTTATAACAAAAGCAAATCCTGAACAATGTGAACTTTTGAATAATTCGATTTAAGTGGGTTTTATCGAACTGTTTTGTTCACCAGAACACCAAATTTCAATTTTCTATCTTATTTTAGAGTGGGAATTTCTCATTTACTCGTTCAATTGAACATTTCGTTGTGTGCTACCTCTAAAATACTCAATATTAAAACACAGTAATTTTCTTCTTTTTTTCGCCATCATAGGACCTATCCTGTTAGTTTTACATTATAGCGAAATACGTTTTTTTTATCATTTCGTATTTCGAACGTTTTGAGGTTAAGCTCAAATAAACATGTAGGAATTGATGCTGCTGGTCCCGAACCAGGCCCGAACTCGGGACCTCGTGCTTACAAGACCGACATTATAAGGAAAGAGCAAAAGCTAGCTTTGGTTCCGAAATTATAATTCGGGTACAGGTTCCTATCATCTTCGATGGATGTCTTTGGCAGGAGCACAGTCGTCTGTTGCCACATACTCCACCCCTGATGAGAAGTCCCGGTCGAATTTCGGCGAGGAGGGGGGGGGGCACCCAGAAAACCCCCGCGTGTCCCCATCCGAAACTCAGTCGAGGGGCTGAATAGCGGGTAGGCGTGTCGTACCTCAGGCGCCGTGACATCAGTCGTGGTCAGCCAGGGAGGGAGTGATCGGCGTCTCTGGCTCAGCGTGGTGCTGCCATCTCTTGTTGAGATCGTTGGAGAGAGAAGGTTGTCTGCTCGTATGTCCAGGGTCATAATTGTAGGAGTTGATGGTGCTAGTCCCGAGCCAGGCCAAACTCGGGACCCCGTGCTTACACGACCGAGATTATAAGGATGCTAGCTTTTTCTCTAACCTTATAATGTCGGTCTACTAAGCATGGGGTACCGAGTTCGGGCCTGACTCGTGGCTAGCAACATCAACTCCTACAAACATGTTTTAAGAGTTCAGTTTTTACAGGTGGCTTTATAAAACGATTGACCCGCGAACCGAATTTCAAGTCTCAATCTCACTCAAAAGCAGACGTTTCTTATTTATTTGGCAAATCGAACAATTTGATGTGTCAATAAATATTGGAAACCAGAAATAAATTGGCATATTTTTTTCCTGTCAAACGATCTACCCTTGCACCAATGTTTAAGTCTCTATCTGACCTCAATGTTCGTTTAACTGCCATTTTACATTTCGAACGTTTTAGTCTAGAACCCCTTTAAATAAACATTTTTGAAAAATTTGATTTTTCCCAGAGGTTTTATGGAACAATTGGTTAGAGCATCAAATTTGAAGTCTCAATCTTACTTAAAAGAAGGCGTTTCTTGTGTTTTCGGCGAATCGAACATTTCAGTGTACGGCTGGGGCCTCCGCTCGAGAGAGGGCCGTGGCACTCAAATTAGTGACGTCACGAAAAACGATCCACGGTTGGCGAAACGACCCCGTTCGCTCAGTTTGCGAGTTTAAACGGGGCCTCCGCTTCTCCGCTCTCCGAAATAAAAAAAAAAATTACTAAAATATTTTTAAAAACTAGCTTTAAACTCGCAAACTGAGAGAACGGGATCGTTTTTCGTGACGTCACTAATTTGACTAAGGCTCCTCTATATACGAGCTGACTCATCAAGCATATTGAAGCCCACCCTAGCTGGAAGCGCAGTTTATTAACATTAACTTTATTCGTATTTTCACTTTAAGAAGTATAATTGAAATAGTTATGAGTGGTTGTTCTGCACCGAACTGATCTAATCATTCTAGAAAGGGTTTTAGGCTATTTCGCTTTCCTAAAAACGAAGAAAGAAGAAAACAATGGCTAATAAATAATTGGATACCCGGTAATGGAGAATACTTGTGCGAGCTAAATTCTACAATATTCTAATTGAAACTTCTTTTTTTATATAAAGTATTTATTTCAAACACTCATTTTATAATTTCTGTAACTGTAGTATGGAACCCTATGGGCTTCAATATGCTTGATAAGTCAGCCTGTAGTAGAGGAGCTCTAAATTTGACTGCCTCGACCCTCTCTCGAGCGGAGTCCCCGGTACGGCACCCCTAAATCAGAAAATATTGGAAAATAGGAAATGTACACTTCTTTTTCTTGCAAACTATATCTGCACTTACACCAAATATAAATTCTTTATCTCCCCCACAAAGTAAGTTATTTTATTATTTCACATTCTGGACGTTTTGGCGTTGAGCTACCCCTCTAAAAAAATTTTTTTGAAAAAAAAATGATTTTACCCGGGGGGTATTATCGAACGATTGGTTCGCATATAAGTTTGAAGTCTCCATCTCACTTAAAAAAAAATAGTTTAGCATTTATTCGGCAATTCGAACATTTTGGTGTGCGGCACCCCGAAAGCAGCAAATATTGGGAAACTGAAATTGCACACTTTCTTCAATTCGAACCTGTACACCAAATTCGCAGTCTCTATCTCATCACCAAGCATGCTTTTCTGTTATTTCACTTTTCAAACGGTTTGGTGCTGTTGAGACCCAGAACGTCCGACCTACCAGAAAGGTGTAAGGTAACTGTTTAGACGGCTGAAAAGAGTCATCCAATTTAGACAGGAACCCAGTGGGGGCAGCATCCACAGGGACCGTACTCTCCTTCCCCTACCACCAACCTCTCAGAAGGACTTGCGGACCAACATGTTTAACGTGATCGTACTCCGAGTGAACACGGCGGAAGTTTTGGCAGTGGCGGGAATCAAACCTGGGCCTACCGAGTGAAATTCTCGCACGCTAACCACTGGGCTACCGCGCCCTAAACATTTTGGTGTGCAGTACCATCACTACAGAACATTTATGAAAAATTCGATTTCTCTAAGGGGTATTATCGAACGATTGCATGTCTCTATATGGGAAGTGAATAAAAAATACGCGACAGACAAACAAGCGGATACTTGGCATATAGATTTAACGGCGGCTTCATTGAATCTGACTGTTAGTGACTTTGCTTAGGTAGCTATCGAGTTATTCACTGTATCTTGTATCCATTTTGTACTTATTGCTGTTTTTAAATAAAGCTTAAGTTATCCCAAAATTCTTACTCATTCCTATATCATGAGAACACATCTTAATATCATGAATGATTATTTGGCAACTGTTTAAGATGTAAAGTAGTAATTACCGAATGTGATGTCATAGGCTGGCAAAATAATATTTTGAGTCTTAAAAGTGTGAGTGTGTTGTTTTAAATACACCTCCACCACTGATCTTTGTGAACACAATAGAGTCGAGCAAGTCGAAAGGAAAGGAAGCATGCATATAGAAAGAGAGAGTGAGAGAGAGAGATAGGAGAGAGAAGATTGAGATAGAAGATGAGCCACTGACCTCCCCTTGAAAAAGGCTATGTAAAAAATGGAAGAGTAGAAATTGATGAATTGAAAGATGAATACTTTGAATGTCAAGTTGTCGTCGAAGTCCGTTTGCGTTCGGTGCATTTCTGGAAAAGAAAAGAAACATGCTAAAAAAAAAGAAAGAAAAAACACTTTTTATAAAATTAAGAAAAATATAACAGTTAATACTCGTACAACCGTACGATAAACAAGAAATGGGTCAATCCCTTACATTATGGTTTCGTGATGTTTGCCGATTGCCTGCAAGGCGTGGGTTATAGCATGGCTAAATAACATAATACTCTTATAAAACAAGGATTCTAAAATATTTCTTCTAAAATCTATTTTAAAATATTTATTGTGAAATCCACTTTAAAATAATTGTTTTGAAATCAATTCTAAAATCTGCTTTAAAATATTTATTCTTAGAATAAATAGCTGTTCTAAATACATATTAAAAAAATTATTCTGAAAGATATTTTTAATTATTTATTTATTAAATAAATTTTAAAAAGTGTTCTAAAATTCATTTTAAATATTTATCTTAAAATCTATTTTAAATATGTATTATAAAATCTGTTTGAAAATTGTGTCTAAGTAGTCTAAAATCTGTTCGAAGATATTAATTTTAAGATCTTTTTGAAATATTTATTCTAATATCTATTTTAAAATATTTATTCTAAAATCTATTCTAATTATTTTTTAATTATATTCATTCAATCTATTCTAAAATATACTCTAAAATGTTATTTTCTAAAATCTAATCTAAAATATTTATCGAGAAATTTATTCCAAATTCTATTTAACATGATTATTTTTGAAATCTATTTTACAATATTTATTCTAAAATCTATTTTAAAATGGTTTTTCTAAAATCTTTTTAAAAATATGTGTCCGAAAATCTATTTCAAAATATTTATTCTAATAAATATATTCCAAGAGCTATATAACCCTTGCCTTAAAGGTAATTTTTGTTAGACGTTTATTCACTTCACCGCTAACTGTACGATCTCTAAGCGAGTTCTTTAGATAATTTTACGTGTTACCTGTACCTTTTACTCGCATTTGCATATCGCAGTAAATGAAGAGAGAATAAGTTTATATACCTAAGTACTTTTACTACGTCCTACACTTCTATTTCACGTTGTGTCTCAAAATGCGAGTTTCACTGGGAATTTATGAAGTGAGTTCCAGGGAAGGACTTGAATCATTCATATGATTCTTGAAGCTCGAATTAAACTCGCACCTTCGAGTGAGTTATCCGAGCTCGGTACAGAATTTCATCTCCTCCCCCTAGTTCAAGGCGTAGACATCGTGGTTCCCAACTGCCTTTTCTTCAACTATCTCTCCCAGCATTTGTCACACACGAATGTTTTTCTATCTACACAAAATTCCTTTTACAAACTCATCGCTAATAAAATTTGACTTTTTTTTTTAATTTCGAAAATATTTGATAGCAAACTTCAAAATTCAGTCGTGCTCGCTTTGAAAACTCTTTAGCATTGAATATGCCTGTCGGTCGCATGCTTTGTCCACATTACAATACCTCGGAAAATAATCGCAGATTGACATCGAAGTTGGTAATATTAGAGAATGTTACTCGTATATACTCTATAACAAAAAAATCGACGCAGCAAGAAAGAGTTGTCCGATTGTAATGAAATTTCGTATACAAAGACATTTTGAGCGAACATGCAAATAAATAAAATTTGGTGTCCAATGAATAAATAGTGGGAGCTCCAGCGCATCGGAACTGCGCATTCAGCAGGTGTATATCTAGGCAGGTATATATCTGCAGGTGGGTATGGGCAGGGGCGCCATCTCCTTCGATAGTCGGACCCCTTTGGTAGTCATTTCTGGCACACTGACAGCACAGCGGTACATAGACAACATTCTACGACCGGTTGTGTTACCGTTCCTTTTGCGACATACCGAACTTACTTTTCAACAAGATAATGTCCGGCCGCACACGGCATGTGCTGCTATGAATTGTCTTCAAGTTTGCCCAACACTTCGTTGGCCAGCTAGGTCTCCTGATCTCTCTCCCATAGAGCCCATTTGGGGCGTTATGGAAAGACGATTGCAACCATCCCGGAATGTTGACGATTTAGCCCGACAGTTGGAGACAATTTGGCAAGACCTTCCGCAGGACACCATTCGTGAACTTGATCAGTTTATGCCACGCAGGGTGATATCTTGCATCCAGGCCAGCGGTGGACCAACGCTTTATTGACTTCCTCCCTTTGTATACGCTCAAACACTAAATCATTAAATTCTTCTGAAATTTTAATCGTTTCTTTTTCTATGTATGTCCTTCAGATCCACCAATTTTTATCACAATCGGACAATTCCTTCTTGGTGAGTCGATTTTTTTGTTATAGAGTGTGTTTGAATTTTATATTATGTAAACCCACAGCTTTTAACATTTTCCAACATAGTTGTAAAGTGTTTATGACTTTGTTCATTCTGTCTGTCTGTCTGTCCGTTTGCACAATAACTGCCGTAAAAATGTATCAAAATGAAATTTTAGTATGTATTTGAGACGGTCTGTGGCACATATGGGAATATAAATGAATAATATCACCCAATTAGTTTTGGATTGAACTCGGGTTGAAAAAGTGAAATACACTGAACCCTATGGGACCTAATTTTTCAAACACTTTTTTTTAAACTTGTACGTTTTTTGTGCAGTATGCGTATGCTTAATTTTAAGCTACGCATCTGCAGTAAACGTGCACCCTTCTTTTAAACTATAAAGGTTAAAGGTTTAAATGCATTCAAACAACTCACCCCACTGAGTCAGCCTAAGTGCTAATTTCTCATACACTCTGCCCAAAGCCATGATGAGGATCAAGTTGACGAGGGCGCCTGTAGAGCTGGCGATGAGGGCTGCGGCGCCTCGAAACGTATCTGTCCGGAACAAGAAAATGGAGACGAGCACTCTGTACAGAATGACGGCCACGATGAAGATCATTACCAAAGCCATCTAAGAGAAAAAATATACAAGATTCGATTTTTATGCACTTATATGTATTTTGTACACTCGGGGGCTCCGAGTATTGTTAGTCAGTGGTGGCTCGTTTTGTCTGGTTGGTTCGCTGCGGGCGGGTCTCTGGTCCGCTGGTGGGGGGTTTCAATCGTCTCCGTCGGCGCTTTGGAACTGGTGGCGGTTGGGACTGGTGGCCTTTTTTGGGACTGGTGGCGGTTGGCCTCGCTCGACGGAGTGGTGGTCTGCTTTTCGCTTTGTGTTCGGGGCGGTGCGAGCGTTGTGTGGTGGAGGCGGCAGTTTTCTCTGTCCGATGGGTTCGGATGTCCCGATGGCTTGCTTCGTGCTGGGGGGCATTTTCTCTTCCCGACCGGGGATATATGCCCAATAAACCCTAGGGTCAGGGCCCTCGGTCTGGGTTTGCACTCGGGGGTTTCGCTCTCTGCTCACTATGCTTTGCCAACCCATAGCTTCATGTGTCGGTAGCACATGCGCTCGCTTCATCTCCAACTCGCCTCGCGAGCTATTTCGAACCAAACTGAAGTTTAAATCGAAAGACGGTTTATTTCAGCGTGTTTTCCTATCATTTCTCTATAAATATACCAAATTTTATATTTTTATATGCTATAGTTTTTGCGGTTCGAGGCAGAAAATCTCTATGGACGCGTCGGTATAGAAGAATATTTTTCACTTTAGCAGTGCATAAAAAGTAGAATAACTCGTAAACTACATCAAAATTAAAAAAAAGTGCTCCTTCCTACAACAATTTAACTATGCAGGTACATGCCTAAAAATTTTGTGGTCTCGCTATTGTTAGTCTGTCCAGGACGCAAACTCACAGCTTAAAATATTTTGTCTTTGACATGACGCGTGTTCCCCAAATATTTCTCTACAAGTGTAAGTGCCAAATCTTATATATTTGTATGCTATAGTTTTTATGGTACGAAGCTGAGAGAATTGAGGAACGAACGAGAAGTTTGTCAAACTGCGGCGGTGTCAGCTACTTTTTTTTTAATATAGAGGGGCTAAGGGCTCCGCCATCTTCTATTCGTTTTCGCTCGCTAACCGCCGGTGCTCTTTTGTTCCTATTACTATTCAGCCCTTTTACGTAGCCAGTTTTTTTTCCCGGCGCAGCTAGTTTAAATTAAACTTTGATATATTTGAAATTGCAATGAATGTTCAAAATCTAAGTTGGGCTTTATTACCATGACTAATATGGCTCCAGAACCAACTGCTATCCTCTTGTACCGGATGGTGGTAGGAAATGAGGGCTCCTTGATTCCCGTGATGGGGTTCCTCTCCACCAAGGGGGCCTTGGCTGCGAATTCGGGCCTCGGTCTTTCCTATGCAAAAGAAAAAAATAACATTATTTATTAAACAATTAATAGCTATTCTAAATGTGAGAGTTATTTTCAGGGGGGTTATGCAAGGAAACTCGTGGTGTCCTTAAAATGTTTTGTTGAAAATAGTAGGTTATTTGCGATTAGTACGAATGCAGCAGATTAGTAGCAATCGTTGTAAATCGATTCAGGGTCGTAGCCAGAGACGAAATTGAAGAGGGGTTGGAGGAAAATTCAAGGGGGGGGGGGGGGCTCACCAAAAACACAATTAATCATTAGCATTTATAAACCATAATAGTTACTATTGTATACTTCAATTCATATAAATTATTAACAAATAATTGCATATTTATATTTGCAAGCTAAGAACTGATTATTGATATCCATATAGCTACTATATATCAATATTTTTTTTATAATAATTATAATTGAATTTAGTGTAAGCATTAACTAGTAATAAAGCTATTGATAATTTGTAGAAAAATTCTGAAAGTTAATACAAGTTAATGTTTAATATTAACTCTTACCTACTTATCAGTTGATTTTGTCTCTATAATGTAGAACAGCGAACCCCACAATAATACAAAAGTATCCTAAATATTATTGTCATAATTTTTATATATTTTTAAATTAAATATATAAATAAATTGATCATTAGTATAATCACAAATTCAGCTAAATTAAAAAAAATCTTTAAAATGAAGTAATTTATACAAAAAATCTCAACGAAATTTTTATGCAAAATTTGATTGACATTTTATATGAAATTTCGTATCATTACTAGAAATTTAATATTTTCATCAGGGGGGCTAAGTATACCTCATCCTTCTACCTGGTTACGGCCCTGAACCATTGCAGTCGGCTATGCAACTATGCAGAACCAAAATTGAAATTGTGTTCGTTTACGAATATTAGAATTTTATGTTCACAGAGTCTGCATTAAGAGGTGTCCGCATTAAGAGGTGTTTCCCTAAGTTAGGATTACGCTCCTATCGCAGATAAAAGCACCAACAGGCCGGTTTCGGCCTCCTTAAGCCCTCGTTAGTATATGGAATAACTGATATCTGCAATGGCAGCAAGAAATCATGCTATGTTCGGCAATTTCGACGTTACTATGTTTCGCAATGATAAATTCAGTCGTGCTACGTAGCCAGCTTCAAATTTTATGAAAATTTAGTTCGAGCCTGTAACGGTCAAGCTTACGGTCATAGAATCCGCGTTTCCGAAACTAGGATTATTATACAGTTTAAAAAGATCCAAAGCAAAGATTAATAAACAGTTTCCGTGTTACCACTGCAGGCATCGGCTATTTTATGTCGCATAATAAGTACATAAAATGTTCGCATAATAAACGCGAAATCTGTTCATGGACGCTGTCATCTGTATTGACATGCTCAATCTGCAATTACCCCTCCTCCTCTCCTCCTCCCTTGAACCAGGGTATGAGCCGAACTCCTCATTAGCAAACTTAACAAGTAAGGTGCATCTTAATGGATAATGTGCATTTCGCAAAGCCAAGAAGTCCCTAGGATAAAAGGAAGGATTAGAGGAAGAAGTATAACTAACAGGTAAAGCTAACAGGTTGCACAAAGGAGACATGAACACACTAGGCGAATAGGAAAAGAGGTTTAAAACACCAGATTATGGATGTTCAAGATTAATTCCGCCCCTTCTCTAATATGTACGCACACAACTACACACAAAAGTTGAATATGAATTGCTAAATAGATCATGTAATGATGGATCAAGATATTCTGTAAATTTAATCGGAATTTTATAGTGCTGCCATCTATACGGCAATGTCGAAAACAAAAGCAGTAATTTGTAAACGTCACAGATTTAGTAAGAGTATAGCAAAAAAAAAAAAAAAAAAAAAAAAAACTATATACAGCTACATCTGACAAAAGATTGTAAAATTTTTTTTGTAAAGGCTAATGTCGGTTTTGTGGAAGCAAATGTACGAAAGTTGAACCACTCTCACCTTCTACGAAAACGAATTGTATGTCCTTTTGGCTGTAAAGATAATTTTGTACAGCAAACTCTAAATATATTTTAACCAAATACATTTATTTGTTTTGAAATATTGATGCAAACACACTGAAATCGGTTTAGTGTGCGCGAAGCGTATAGAGGGCAGAGTCTCCTACTTATTAGAAAAACAAGGAAGATTAATCATGCATAAAGCATTGATAATGAAACACTTTCCAACTGAAATGCAATTTTATTTAAACACCTCTAAAATGAGATACATTCAGCGGTGATATTCTTAACACTTTAAAACATAGTTGTAAAGTGTTTATAACTTTGTTCATTCTGTCTGTCTGTATATCTGTCCGTTCGCACGATGGCTACCGTAAAAATGACTTTATCAAAATGAAATTTTAGTATGTTGTTAGAACGGTCTGTGTCACACACGGGAATGTAAATAATTAATACCACCCAATTAGTTTCGGATTGAACCCGGGTTGAAAAAGTGAAATACTTTAAACTCTGTGAGACCTAATTTTACAAACATTTTTTAAACGAAATTAAAACTCACAAATTGCTTCGAAAATGATAGGAAATATTCAAATTATCCCATAAAATATATATATAAAAAAAAAATCAGCAAAATATGTTCGGCAGTTTTTTAAATAAAAATTAAAATAATAATTACTCATATATCACGTGACTCATTGAAAAATAAAATATGGCAGCCATTTTCTTTTCCGATTTGTCAAGACCGTGATTTTTAAGGATCTTTTAAATTTGTATTTAGTGTGGAAGCCGTCCTAAAACCGCTTTATTTTTGCGTATTTCTTTACGTAGTGATATGAATAAAATATTCATTGATTCTACATAGAGAAGCAGACGATTTTATAGCATTGACTTTTTTTGATGAAGTTTTAAGTTTCCAAGTAAAATAAATTATTGTAGGATTGTGATAATTGAAAGAAAGCACCTCTGAATGTATCGCATTTTACAGTTGTTTAAACAAAATTGCATTTCTGTTAGAAAGTGTTTCATAATCAGTGCTTTATGTATGATTGATCATTTTTGTTTAAATTATCACAGTACTACAATAATTGATTTTACTTGGAAACATAAAACTTCATCAAAAAAGGCATTACTATAAAATCGCTTGCTTCTCTAAAATCAATAGAATATTTCATTAATACACTTATATTCCACACTTCAGAGTAAATAATTTTGAGTTAAAAGAACCAGCAATTCTTATGCAACTCATCTTACAATCGTTGATTTGTTACTTTCCCTGCAATACATGGTATTGTATAGGCAAAGTATTGGGATCATGTCGAAAATCGTAACTCGAATTTTCGACGGATCTACACATTTCGGGACCTCTAGAACACTAAAACACTATTTTTAGCGTGACGTCTGTGTGTGTGTGTGTGTGTGTGTGTGTGTGTCTGTCTGTCTGTGCAATGTATGTATCCACTCTAACTCAAAAACTAATAAACCGAATTTCATAAAATTTGGTAGATAAGTCACTTGTGGGTTACCCTGGTGCTGATTAGATTTTGGTACGATTCGGTACAATTTTGGTACAATTGTAACCTGCCTGTTTTTGCAAAAAGGCCCGCAAAAATCGTCAAAATCTAAAATAAAATACTACGTATGCTCTATATCAATTAAATGCTTGTTTTATACATAATGTTTAACAATGGAAAGAATAAGACCAACCCCACTACACTAGAACTAGCCGTTCTCGAGATATTTTAGTTTTTCCGCATTTACGCTGGCCACCGTTGGAAAAAAAGTCCAGTTACCAACTGAGAACAAAAATTGAATTAAAAGTACCAATTCAGTGTCATTTTAAATAATTGTGGGTGTCATTTTGTGCCATTAAACTCAATATAATGAATTATTGAAGAAATAAAGAGAACGTGAATATGAGTCTGCAGGGAAAGTCATGTGCTGCCCACATCAGATTTTTTATATTCTGCATACGTTAAAATTAGGCGTCCTTTTGTAATTGCGCGGGCACAGAATTTAGATACACAGATAATATGCCAAAATAAAGCGGTTTCAGGACGGATGTAACACTAAATATTCATTTAAAAGATCCTTAAAATTCACGATTTTCATCAAGCGAAAGAAAATGGATGCCATATTTCATTTTGCAATGAGGCATATGATATCTTCATATAATATGGGTGTAATTATTATTTCAACTTTCATTTAAAAAAAAGCAAAACTACTCAACATATTTTGATGAAATTTTTTTTACACATTTTACGTGATAATTTGAATATTTTCTATAATTTTCAGAGCAATTTGTAAATTTTAACTCCGCTTACAAAATGTTTGAAAAATTAGGTCCCATAGGTTTCAATATATTTCATTTTTTCAACCCGGGTTCAATCCTAAACTAATTGGGTGATATTATTCTTTTACATTACCTTATATCTCCCACAGACCGCCTGAACAACATAATAAGATTTCATTTTGATAACGTCACGTCATTTTTACGGCAGTTATTGTGCGAAAGGACAGACAGACAGATAGGCAGAATGAACAAAGTCATAAACACTTTTCAACTATGTTGGAAAGTATTAAAAATATCATTAAACATTTAAATTAGTTTAGTGGAAAAAAAAAGTGTTTAATTTGGGAAAAATCAAATACATTACCTTTTGTCTTTATCAGATACATGGCATTGTGCTGTGTTTAAGTATTCTGTGGGAATGGCAAGGATCACTAGCTAGGAAAATTCGATTTTTAACGGTCTGGTGATCTAAATTAAAATAAGTGAAGTGGAAAATTCCATATAAACTCTCTTTAGAGTAATCAATAATCGCCTTTTCACACTCAGTGATATGCTAATGCATATGAACAATACTTTGTGCCCCATAACCAGTGAGAGATTTGAAGCTTTTAGAGGTCCTAATATGAGCATTATCTAGGAGCCCGATAACATCATAATTTGTAATCTCTCCTAATGTCACTTACTGCAGAGATCCTATCATGGATTACCATCCATTTATGGCGGAGGTATTTTATGCGTGAGGGTTCACTACGTTTCTGTTGTGATACTGCGTTCTTTCACGCTTCTAATATTTTTATCAAAGATAAACCGTAGAATTTAGAAAAATTCATCTCGAGGACCAGTGGCGGTAGGATCATATTTGATGTCCCAGTTATTATAGTAGGCATCTTCGACAACACATACACACACACAGACATCATTTTGAAAGCGTTCGGGAATCCTTGGAGCCTGCTCTTTTAACCGAAACTCTAATTCGAATTTATGACCCAGTCGCAAAACTTCCCTTGTACATTATACTATGTATGTAGGGATAGCAGCAACCAAACATCAGGTTTTTTCAGATGTACTGGAAAGTCAGAAAAATGTTGTGCGTGTGTGTGTGTGGTCTTACCTCCTCCTCCTCGAAGTCCATGCAGTCCCAGTGGTGGGCCAGGCTGGCGCTCTTCCTTTTCCAATACTCAAGGAACGACACAGCTGTAAAGAAACACATTCTTCATGAGCTTTGCATTTTACTGTGTTTCCATTTTTTTCGTGAAGTATATCAAACATGAAACTTTTAAGATTAGTTTATACGCGAGTTATATATATATATATATATATATAAATTGAAGGATTTTAATCGATAATTATGCATAAACTACTGTATGTACAAAAAACCCATCTCTAGCATATCTGTTACAAATGAGTAACTATAAGCCAAGTCTAAGGATAAAGATAGAAGGTTATATATCACTACATTGGAAAGGGGGATGAGAAGAATATTAGGATTCAAAAATCACAATTAAAAGTATATAAAAGTAAATAAAAATAAAACTCTGCAAAAATGAGAATAGGCAATAATAATCAGCTCAAGACAAGAGATCAAGAAGAGAGAACAATCAATCGAAACCACACAAAAAATGGCGGTCAGTTCGAAATTGCATTCTCATCAGGACAGCCATACAATTCGAATTAAAACCGATAGAATAGCCAGTTTCTGACAATGGCGATAGTATTTAACTATAGACACCATTGGAACTGTCTACTGGCTAGTGGAAGGAGAAAAATAAATCAATTGAATTATACAAAGCTGAAAAACAATACCTCCACGAACTGTAATGTGAAATCAAAAGCATAGCACCACGTGTAATATATATATATATATATATATATATATATATTTATATATATATATATATATGATATATATATATATATGTAGATAAATTTTAAGCTTTTCCTAATAATGCGCCCTTTTCCTTCATAATTATTATTCCAAATTCCTATTTCATGTCCAGCAAGTATTGCAACAATATTAAATTCTATCCCACGCCACTAATATTAACAAAGTCTGCCGGTACTTCCTCTTTTCCTTGACTATACCATATATGGTCACTAATCTTAACCTCTGCGTAAACCTTCTCATATGAAACTGCTTCCCCATCACATTTTTAAAGCATAAAGAATGTGAAGCCAGCATGTGCCCCATGTCATCCTATTCCTCCCCCTGCGATGTAATTACTGTGTGAATCAACGCAGACGGCATTAAGATTTATTGAGAACTAACTCATCGACGATCAGGAGCTCGGTCCTATGTAAGAAATGATATGTTTCGAGTGTCTCAATAAAGTAGATTTTTTGGTAACGTGAATTGTCTCTTTCCTAGACTATTGTATCTGCCATTACACACACACACACACACACACACACACACACACAGAGATATATATATATATATATATATATATATATATATATATATGTGTGTGTGTGTGTGTGTGTACTATTGCTCAATCTGAAACAGGCATTTGTTTAGGTTAATTAGAATTAAATACTCAGACCTGAAGATGAATTTAATTCTGATTAATCATCGAATTTGGGCCAGTGCTGTACTTTTCTCTTATCGGCATTATGGCCGTGGTTTTGCTTCTATGGTGATGTTAATATTACTTGAATTTTTTATTATTACATTTATCGAATATATATATATACTTACACCTTCGGGTAGATCGGATGGTCTGGGTCGAAAGAAAGTAAAAATACGTAACAAAAAATCTTGTGCGCAATATGCATGCCTAGATCACTTGAGCTTGGCGATCAAATCGGTTTCCTTGAGACAAATTTCTGAATTTAATTCTGATTAATCATCGAATTTGGGCCAGTGCTGTACTTTTCTCTTATCGGCATTATGGCCGTGGTTTTGCTTCTATGGTGATGTTAATATTACTTGAATTTTTTATTATTACATTTATCTTATATATATATATACTTACACCTTCGGGTAGATCGGATGGTCTGGGTCGAAAGAAAGTAAAAATACGTAACAAAAAATCTTGTGCGCAATATGCATGCCTAGATCACTTGAGCTTGGCGATCAAATCGGTTTCCTTGAGACAAATTTCTGAATTTAATTCTGATTAATCATCGAATTTGGGCCAGTGCTGTACTTTTCTCTTATTGGCATTATGGCCGTGGTTTTGCTTCTATGGTGATGTTAATATTACTTGAATTTTTTATTATTACATTTATCTAATATATATATATACTTACACCTTCGGGTAGATCGGATGGTCTGGGTCGAAAGAGAGTAAAAATACGTAACAAAAAATCTTGTGCGCAATATGCATGCCTAGATCACTTGAGCTTGGCGATCAAATCGGTTTCCTTGAGACAAATTTCTGAATTTAATTCTGATTAATCATCGAATTTGGGCCAGTGCTGTACTTTTCTCTTATCGGCATTATGGCCGTGGTTTTGCTTCTATGGTGATGTTAATATTACTTGAATTTTTTATTATTACATTTATCTAATATATATATATACTTACACCTTCGGGTAGATCGGATGGTCTGGGTCGAAAGAAAGTAAAAATACGTAACAAAAAATCTTGTGCGCAATATGCATGCCTAGATCACTTGAGCTTGGCGATCAAATCGGTTTCCTTGAGACAAATTTCTGAATTTAATTCTGATTAATCATCGAATTTGGGCCAGTGCTGTACTTTTCTCTTATTGGCATTATGGCCGTGGTTTTGCTTCTATGGTGATGTTAATATTACTTGAATTTTTTATTATTACATTTATCTAATATATATATATACTTACACCTTCGGGTAGATCGGATGGTCTGGGTCGAAAGAAAGTAAAAATACGTAACAAAAAATCTTGTGCGCAATATAAATGCCTAGATCACTTGAGCTTGGCGATCAAATCGGTTTCCTTGATACAAATTTCTGCGAAATATCGCCAGCTTGATTTTGAAAACATCTCGAATTTTTAAGCATAAATTAAAGATACAAATCATAGATATAAAGGTCATTTAATCAAATAAAACCATCCTATAAGACGTACAAATATTAAAAGTCTAGAGCGCTTTCGGGCATCACCATACCCTTCACCAGTGGCTGATATGTCCACTGATACACCCACTGATGAAGGGTATGGTGATGTCCGAAACTGCTCTGCCCTTTTAATATTTGTACGTCTTATAGGACGGTTTTATTTGATTAAACGACCTATTTATCTATAATTTGTGTCTTCAATTTATGCTTAAATATTGAAGTAGACGTGATACCACTTTAATTATTCTCGAATTTTGTATATGGATTAATAATCTCACGAGTTGCGTGTATTTTCCAGAACTTTCCGCAGAATGTTCGTCATCATTCAGTTGGATTGTTGACATTGATATGAGTCAAAGTATTTGCCGACCTCAATACAGAATCCAATATATATTTTGTCTTCTGATTTCAATACTCTGATTTTCGTTTTATTCCTCATCTGACTACCGAACCAAGGGTAAAGCTATTTTAAACTCCTGTTTTTACTTTCCTTATATACAATAATGTATATAAGGAAAGTATTGTGACGGGGTCGAATATTCGAATTCGAGTTTTCGATGGGAGAGCACGTTTCGAGCATCCCAGATCACGAATCGGACATTTTTGAGGTGATGGCTATGTGTGAGTGTGTGTGTGAAAGTATGTGTGTGTGTGTGAAAGTATGTGTGTGTGTGTGAGTGTGTGTGTGTGTGTGTGTGTGTGTGTGTGTGTGTGCGTGTGTGTGTGTCAGTGAGTCTGTGAAGACGATAACTGACGAATGAATGGGCTGATTCGAACGAAATTTGGTACAAAAATCCCAATCCGTGAATACTGGAAGTCTATTACTTTTATACGCAATCGAATGTTCAAAAACCCCTAAATTTTCGAGTGAAATCATGAAAAAATCATTCAAAAATCAAAACCTTTAATAAAGTTACGCAAGTAGACATTTCTTCTGTAATTTTTCATTAGAATACGATTGACACAAATTTTAGAACGCTAGCATGAACCGTTTTCGAGATATTGCACATTTTTAAAAAAAATTATCAAAAAATCATGTAACATAAAAAAAAAAGTATTACCTATTGAGAAACATGTTCACTTTTCATACGTAATATCATGCGATAAATTGGGTGACATCATTCTCGTGAATCTAGCTCGTTCCATTCATCGAAAAAGATGCTTTGAGTAATACTTTTGTATTTTAACGCCAATAGTCATTTATCTGCTTTAAGAATAACTTATTTCTTCATCCATTACGCTTGGCGAGATCTTGACGATGAATTTGGTGGAATGTCGCTAACTTTTTAAATGTTGCTAAATTAACGAAAAACTCGCTAAATGGATAAAAATGACGCTAAATCAATGATGACTCATTGATGATGACGACATGGAAAAGGACGAGTCATTGACGGAAATTCAATATCTTGGAAAGAATTGAGAAACATGTTCACTTTTCATACGTAATATCATGCGATAAATTAGGTGACATCATTCTCGTGGATCTAGCTTGTTCCATTATAGCATATAATTGTTAGCATATAATTGTTAGCATCCATTGTTAGCATATAATTTTAACCACATAGTAACCTGTTCTCTGCTTTTTATCCCTTCTCTACATTCTTTTCGACTGATGCGTTTGTTTGCCATACTTGGACAAATTATGCACTATTATTTCTTAGTAACTCAGATATTCAACAAGTATCCAAAGTTTATGGAATGCCAATCTCCATCTTCTTACCTAACAAGAAAGATCAATCATGTATAAAGCATTGATTATGAAACACTTTCCAACTTCAATGCAATTTTATACAAACATCTCTCAAATGCGATACATTCCTCGGCAATATTTTTTAAATTATCACACTACTACAATAATTTATTATATTTGAAAACTTCATCGAAGAAAATGAACTTCATTCAAATGACGGCATTGAAATAAAAATTGCCTAATTTAAACATCTCTAAAATGCGATACATTCCTCGGTAATATTTTTAAAATTATCATAACACTACAATAATTTATTATATTTGAAAACTTCATTGAAAACAAATTAACTTTATTCAAATGACGTCATCGAAATATAAATCGCCTCTATATAAAAGCAGCATTTCATTCATAATCATTATTCCAATCATTTCATTCATCACAATACTATAATAATTTATTTTATTTAAAAATTTGAAAAATTGTTATCTACCATATTTATTTTAAAATGTAAAACCTTTCTCATATATAAAATAATTAAACTCTTGGAAAGATATTTATTATATAATATATCACTTTTTTCTTTCTGGAGGATATAACGAGAGTCAGAATTTAATTGAATTTGTTTTTCTCCTTATATTAAAAAACTACCTAACATATTTTACTGAAATTTTTTTTATATATTTTATGGGATAATTTGATAATTTCCTAAAATTTTCGAAGCAATTTGTAAATTTTAATTTCGCTTAAAAATGTTTGAAACATTAGGTCCCATAGGAATCAATGTATTTCATTGTTTCAATCCGGGTTCAATAAAAAACTAATTGGGTGATATTATTCATTTATATTCCCATAGGTCCCACAGACCGTCTGGAAAACATACTAAAATTTCATTTTGATAAAGATATTTTTACGGTAGTTATCGTGCTAACGGACAGACAGACAGACAGACAGACAGACAGAATGAACAAAGTCATAAACACTTTCAACTATGTTGTAAAGTGTTAATAAAGGAAGATGTTTGTCATGTGTGCGTGTATCTGTCTATGTGTGAGTCTGTCTGTGGAGTCTGCAGCGGAAAATCTAAGAGTCGTATTACCATGGAATTTGGTACACAGGTACTTCAGGATCCGGATAGGTGCATAGGTGCATCCCGGAGTGTTTTTTTTTTTTAAATTTCGAAGTAGTGTTTTAGTTACTATATTTTTTAGTCCGATTCACAACGATTAAGACCGCTATTGCGCACAAATTGATTTATTAGCGGCCTAAAATATCACCACAGAGTTCCCATCTCGACACCTTCAGAAAGATCGAAAAATTATCTTTCAAACAAACTGTGAATGAAATCCGTACGTTTATTAGACGATTTTTAGTGAATATTTAAAAATATATACTTTTCGTATATTTTAAACGTCTCCGATTTCTATATTACGATATACAGAAGCGACTTGACATCCACTGTTCATTTTATTTTCAGCACTTACGTGCAATACCACAAATTACTCCAGAAAAACAAAAATTCCATTGACTCATCCATTAATTAATTATAAATTATTTATCCGATGCATGCCTTTGATTTTTTGAGCGAATCACACGCAGGCACTAGGACCCCTCGGACTCCTCCAAGGTCGAAAAGAAGGAACTATTCATTTTTAGTAGGGGAGTGGATGGGATGAGTTGAGAGAAGGATTCATGAAAAAGAATCGCCTTTGTCAGACATTATATAAGCGAACTGTGTATTGAATTGTGAGCGGTTGTACTGTCATTTGTGATTCTACTATATTTTACTTTTGCGGAAAGCGCGTGCGATTGAATTCGTGCAATTCTCGAATCGAAGCCATTTTAAATTGTGTTCAAATTTATTATTTAAGCAGAGGGTGCTTATTTGTAGTGGATACATATTTAGAACCCAGGGCAATGCTGGATATTTCGTTTTAGTTATGCTATAAAATCGCCATTACCATGAACGACATTCGATGTGAAGATAAGGCATTTTGTATGCTAGGAGCTTCGTAATGAGGCGTTTCAGCTTGGCAAGTACTTTTTGATCGCCTCGCACTGAAGAAAACCAATTACGTGTTTTCGAAACAAGTGTATGATCTATATGACTTATGTGTATGCACGTTGTTTTCTATTTTTACGTAAAAATATTTCATCTGTTTGTGCGTTTGTTTTTGTGTATATACACTCATTGCCATAAAAATTTGGGCACCAAGAAGTAATTGTGGGATCGTAACGAAACTTGGCATGAAGGTACGTGTCAGGAAGATTTGCAAATGATTAGAAATACAGCGTGATTGCGCATTGCGTAATGCCACCAGAGGGGTTAACATCGTTCTCCCTGGCGCAGAAAAAAGGTACGCAGAGGCTTTTTGCCTGTACTTAAGGGACGCTTTTTCCTTAGGTATGCCGTTTCACCGCCATCGAAGACAATATGATCAGCTGTTAGAGTTCGAGAGGGGAAGAATCATCGGGATGATGGGAGCCGGGTGGTCAGCTCGGCCAGTAGTCCGCCCCTTAGGCCGTTCTGACTTTACTGTGAGGCGGTATTGGAACCAGTGGACGAGAGAGAGGTCGTATACACGGCGGCCAGGCTCAGGACAACCTCGACAGACAAATAGCCAAGAAGACCGTCACATCACCCCACACGCAAGCACAACGCCAACTGCATTATTGTCCGCCATCCGGACACAGGCAGCACCTTCACTACGGGCCCCTGTGTCTGTCCGTACCATCGCGAGTTGTCTGGCTGAAGGACATTTGGTATCGCGGCGCCCATTACGTGTGCTGCTAATGGCACCCACCCACCGTCGCCTCCGTTTAGAGTGGTTGTTGTTGTTGTTGAAACCCAGACCGTCCGACCTACCAGAAAGGTGTAAGGTAACTGTTTGGACGGTCGGGAAGTGCCACCCAATTTAGACCGGAACCCAGTGGGGGAGGCATCCACAGGAACCGTACCCTCCTTCCCCTACCACCAACCTCTCGGAAGGACATACGGACCCACATGTTTAACGTGATCGTACTCCGCATGGACACGGCGGCAGTTTTGGCAGCGGCTGGAATCGAACCCGGGCCTACCGAGTGCAACTCCAGCTCGCTAACCAATGGGCTACCGCGCCCCTCCGTTTAGAGTGGTGTCGCGCTGGACGGGATTGGACCGTAACTAAATGGAACCAGGTCGTCTTCAGCGACGAATCGAGATTTGGGCAGTGATGACAACCATGTACGTGTGTGGAGGCCCCGTGGTGATTCCCTCAATCCTTCCATCGCTTTACAGCGACACACTGCTCCCACACTTGGTGTGATGGTATGGGGGGTGCCGTCGCATACGACAACCTGTCACCTCTAATATTGATCCACGGAACCATGACAGCCCAGCGGTACGTTCGTGGCATCCTTCAGCCACATGTGTTGCCATTCATGACAGGGCTCCCAGGAGGCATTTTTCAACAGGACAATGCTCGACCACACACAGCAAGGGTGTCACAGGAATGCCTGTCCGATCCCCAGATTTATCACCGATCGAGCATGCCTGGGATCACGTGGGACGGCAAGTTGGACAGCCTACGAGTTTGGTCGAACTAGACACTTTAACAAATCGAACTAGACTTTGGTCGCACTTACAACAACCGTGGAATGTAATGACGCAGGACACCACACGGGACCTGTATGCCTCAACGCCCGCCCGTATCGCATCGTCTATTCACTCTAGAGGTGGCCCAATAGGGTACTAGAACCTCCATTCATTTGTAGTTTTTCCTGTAATAAATGATCCTTTTGTTTTGATTTTGTAATCACCTACTTATAACAACGTTGCACGTTCGATTCTGACAACTCTTTTTTGGTGCGCAAACATTTATGGCAATGAGTGTATTTGTGTCATATGGAATGTATGAATAAAATCACGTACAACTGTGATAGTGAAAATAAAAATGAAACTTACTTTTTACTTTCCCTACAATACATTATCATGAATAGGGAAAGTATTGAAATCATGTCGAAAATCGAACTCGAGTTTTCGACGAATCCACACGTTTTGACAACTCTAGATTACGAAAAACCAATTTTAGATGTCGGTGTGTGTGTGTCTGTGTGTCTGTCTGTGCAATGTATGTATCCACTCTAACTGAAAAACTAATTGACCGAATTTCATAAAATTTGGTAGGCAAGTCACTTGTGAGATACCCTGATGCTGATTAGATTTTGGTACGATTCGAAAAAGTAAAACTTGCGTTTTTTTACGAAATGGCCCTCAAAACCCACCAAAATCTAAAAAAAAAACTACGTTGCCCAAATGTATCAATTAAATGCGTGTTCTATACTTAATGTTTAACGAGGAAGAGAATAAGAGCAGCCTCATTACTCTAGGACTAACCGTTTCCGAGATATTTGAGTTTTTTGCCTTTTTGTTGAAAAAATTTCCAATTACAAATAAAAACAAAATTTGAATTAAATTAATTCAATCTTATTTTGTGCAATTAAACTCAATTTAAGGAATTATTAAATAAATAAAGAGAAAATGAATTTGACTCTGCAGGGAAAATCATGTGCTGTTCACATCAGATTTTTTAAGTACTTATGGTTAGTTATGATATTTCCAAAAAGTCTCCACATACAAAAGTGGTTTAATTAACACAAAAATTCTTCAATCAAGACAAGAACATCTTTAAAACTAAAGTTTTAAGACAAATCAAAGTTTGGGACGTTTCTTTTAAAAGTACAAAATTGAAGTCAAGTATCAATTCAAAAATTTAGGACTTAACAGAAAAGATCAGAATCACTGCGTGTTCAATCATTCTCGCGATTGAACTGCAGTATTACTTAACTCGCGATTGAACTGCAGTCTCTTACTGAAGAATAACTTCTTCCGAATTCTGTTTTGATATCGAATGCCTCTGTTCCGGTGTCAAAATGTCAAGGCTTCTTTCCCAATGCGCGTCCCATGAAATTCAATTTCCCTCATCCTGTGACAGCCAAGAAGTCCTTCCAGAAGAACTGGGAGAATCTTTATTTTGCAGAATATAAGGTAGAAAAACTTTAGTGCATTCTCTGACATTTAATTCGATTAGAATATTGGGATTCTACATAACTCTTTTGAAGCATCGTATGTTTTCAATGTTATTGAATTTAACAATGGAGATTTAGAAATACCAGAAATAAGAGCATATTAACCTAATGAAATAAAAAATCTGATGTGGGCAACACATGACTTTCCTTATAAAATGCAACGAATTTACAACTATTACAATAAAAAAATAGGTTTTTCGTATAGTAGATATTTATATTATTTCCAAAATATTGAATTTTCGTCAATGAGTCCTCATTTTTTATGATTTATTGTTATTTTTATCCATTTGACGAGATTTTTGTTAATTTGAAAACATTTAAAAGTCGCCAAGTTGGTGACATTCCGCCAAATTCGGCGCCAAAATCTCGCCAAGCGTTATCGACGGAGAAATAAGTTTTTCTTATAGCAGATAAATAACTACTGGCGTTCAAATACAAAAGTATTACTCAAAGTATCTTTCTAATGAATGGAAAGGACTAGATCCACGAGAATGCTGTCACCCAATTTATCGCATGATATTACATATGAAAAGTGAACATGTTTCTCAACAGTTAATATATTCTTTTTAATTTATGGGATTATTTGATAAATTTATTTTAAAAATGTGCAATATCACAAGAACGATTCATGCTAGCGTTTTAAAGTTTATGTCAATCGTTTTAATTATGTAAGACATGTCGATTTGCGTAAGTTTAGTAAAGGGTTTAATTTTTTGATGATTTTTTCGAAATTTCACTCGAAAATTTAGGCGGGTTCTGAACATTCGATTAAGTTTAAAAACAATAGGTTTCCAGTATTCACGGATTGTGATTTTTGTACCAAATTCTATTTCAGCCATTGAAATTTCGCTGTGGAAAATTTGAATAGATGTTTATAAGGGATTCGCATGTCTTGAATATCTCAGAACATCCATCAATAAACTCGAACATCCACTGGTATGTACATACTTGTCCAAAATGTCTCATAACTACTCATCGGATTTTGTAAGATTTGATAGTTAGGTGAATCATGAGCAGTGTTGGATTCACTATGAAGCGCCGGTTCAGCCTCCTTATTCTAAGAGAGCCTCATATATTAACCCTCCACCTTTAATGTAATCTATATAAATACAAACAAGATCAATCATGCATAAAGCATTGATTACGAAACTCTTTCCAACTGCAATGCAATTTTATTTAAACATCTCTAAAATGCGATACATTCAGCGGTAATGTTTCTAAATTATCACAATACTACGATAATTTATTATATTTGAAAACTTAAAACTTCATCGAAAAAAATGAACTTTATTCAAATGAGTCATTGAAATATAAATCGCTTGGCTCTCTGTGTAAAAGCAGTAAAAGCAACAAAGATTTCATTCCTACACTTTTATTCCATTCCTTTCATTCATCATACTACAATAATTTATTTTACTTCAAAACTTAAAACCATGGAGGTAAAAGTACTTTAACTCTATGCTTAAAACTTCATCCGAAAAGTCTGCTATGAAATCGTCTGCTTTTCTATGTAAAATCAATCAATATTTCATTCATACCAGCTTCATTCCAGACTTTAGAGTCAAATAATTTTACGTTAAAAAAATTCAGCAATTCCTGTACAACTCATCTAACAGCTTAATGTACCATTTACATTCTGCATACGTTAAAATTAGTCGTCGTTGTAGAAATAATCAAAGTTTGATGACCATTTAATCACAAATATATTGTAATTACGTTGTTTCAGAATATAGATGCACAGAAATTAAGCAAAAATAAAACGGTTTTAGGACGGATACAACATTAAATATAAATGAAAAAGAACTTTAAAAATCACAATTTTGGCACAAGTTGAATGGAATTGATCATTTAAACTGATATATATTGTAATTGCGATGTTTCAGAATATAGATGCACAGAAATTAAGCAAAAATAACGCGGCTTTATGACGGATACAACACTAAATATAAATTTAAAAGAACTTAAAAGAACAAAATCATGATTTTGGCACAAGATGGATGCCATATTTTATTTTGAAGTGGGTCACATGATCTCTTCACATAATATGGATGTAATTATTATTTTAATTTTTATTTAAAAAACTACCGAATATATTTTGCTGAAATTTTTTCTCATTCTTGGATAATTTGAATATTTCCAAAAACTTTCGAAGCAATTTGTGAATTTCAAATTCACTTAAAAATGTTTGAAAAATTAGGTCCCATAGGGTTCAATGTATATCATTTTTTCAACTCGGGTTCAATCCAAAACTAATTGGGTGGTATTATTGATTTATATTCCCACAGGTCCCACAGACCGTCTGAGCAACATACTAAAATTTCATTTTGAAAAAGTCATTTTTACGGCACTTATCGTGCTAACGGACAGACAGAATGATCAAAGTCATAACCACTTTTCAACTATGTTGTAAAGTGTTAAAAAAGAGAAAAATAAATTTTCCTATTCTCAGCATCTATGCTTGGCAAAAGACAGCGGTAAAAAATTCTAACAAAGAACTAAACGAAATAGATGCTAGAGACATTTTCCATAGGTGCACTTGGAGAAAATAAAACAAGCAGTTGAAGAGAGGTCGGGCAGCCCAGCGGTTAGCGTGCGGGGATTATACTCGGAAGTCCCCAATTCGACGACCCGAGTTCGATTCCCGTGCCCAAACTGTCCCCGTGTTCACGCGGAGTACGGATACGCTAAATATGTGAGTCTGTAAATCCTTCCGAGAGGGTGATGATGGAAGAAGTAGGGCACGGTCCCTATGGATGCGGCCAGCATTGGGTTCCGGCCCAAACTGGGTGGCAGTGTCGTGTTCCGGCCGTCCAAACAGATACCTTACACCTTCGGATAGGTCGGACCTTCTGGGTCGAAGAAGGGAAAATGTATCCTCTCAAAACGTGCAAAATCTCGAATTGAAAATATTTCGGCCAAAAAAAAAAACTTTTTGTATACAATAGTGAAGAAAAATAATAATTAATGAATTATAAATCCGTTTATATTTGTGCCACTACGGTACTTACCCCAAAACGATACGAACACAGCGTAGAAGACGGTCCCAGGATGGTCGAAGAGGTAGGACAGCTTGCTGAACATGCAGATGTCGCTGAGGTGCCAGTACGCACAACCGTAATTCTCCTCACACCTGGGGCACATCAGGAACTGTTGGCCACTCTGGCACACCTCGTTGCTGTATAACAAACGTAACGTAAGAACACAGATAGACATTAGACCAAGGTCATCATGCACGCAGAGAAAATCAAGTACCACGAAGGAGAGGGGGAGTTGAAATTCGATATCTGGAGTCAGAGGCTCCATTCGACTTTCTAGTACATTTATATTCCATTCTTTTTAGGTCAACTTATTTGATAAGTAATTTTATCATAATAAATTAAATATCATAATTAAATCTGACGTGGACAGTTCATAACTTCCCCTACACACTTAAATTCATTTTTACTTTCTTCACGCTTAGCTAGCGGAAAGTAGGGTGTTAGAAATTATAATGTGTTCCATCTTTTCTTGATAGAGAAAAGTATGGCGATAGGGATTTAATCACAAGTCGAGTTTTCACCTTAAATATATCAATCGGCGGAGTCTTTAGATACCAAACATGACTTTTGCCGGTCTGTCGGTGGGTGTTAAATAGTTTGTTCTTCATAATCTCTAAAAACCTATGATGCGATTCGAACCCAATTTCGATGATAAATTAAATATGTTATGCAGATGTGAATAACGAAAATTAATTAAAGAATGTACATAGTTTAGCTATAAAACGGGATTTTGTCAAAATCGTTGGCCCTTTGTTAATCTCGAAAATCGCTGAAGCAAAATTTGGGTGGTATACTGCGTATAGATGTGAACGTAGAAAAAAAAATCAGAAAAATGTAAATAGTTTAGACATAAAATGAGATTTTGTCAAAATTAGTGACCCTTCGTAAAATCAGAAACCGCTGAATAAATTTGGACCTAACCCATACTGTGCATATTGTGCAGATGTGAATGCAGATTTTTTTCAACGTATATAGATTGGCTCAAATGGCGAATGTTCACTTGTTTTGTCTGTAAACTCTCGGGATTGCCCCAATCCTGTGATTAATTTTATATCCAATTTTATCCCAGTCATCTAGTTCCTCGAGATCCAATAATTTAAATTCTTTTTTCACTAGCACATGAAATGGGATACTTATTTGAAATAACATCAAATCCACATTTAAAAAATAATTTCTCTTTCTATCTGGCAACGGTGTCTGAAATAAAAATAAAATAAAATACAAATATATCGTGAAATTGGTTTATTTTATCTTAATGACAGTGGTTTTATATGTTTTCTGATACAAATTACCTACAGTTTAAGCAGACTTAATGCATTGAAGCATATTTATTCTTGCATTTAAGTTTTTGTCCATTTTTACGGGAAAATTTTAAAAAAATAACCAACTTTATTTTTTTTAATTGCTCCAAAATTCATCGATTACCCGGGTAATTGACAAGGTCATAATTTCACGAAATTGAGTCAGATAGTTCATGAGCAAGAGTGTTGTTGTTGAGACCCAGACCGTCCGACCTACCAGAAAGGTGTAAGGTAACTGTATGGACGGCCGGGAAGTGCCACCCAATTTAGACCGGAATCCAGTGGGGGAGGCATCCACAGGGACCGTACCCTCCTTCCCCTACCACCAACCTCTCGGAAGGACATACGGACCCACATGTTTAACGTGATCGTACTCCGCATGAACACGGCGGCATTTGTGGTAGCGTGCAAATCTAGCGCGCAAACCACGGGGATACCGCACCCGAGATGGCCAACAGCACGCGGTGTTCCGAGGTGGTCACCCACCAAGTACTAACCGCGCCCGATGCTGCTTGACTTCGGTGATCTAACGAGAACCGGTGTTTTCAGCACGGTACGGCCGTTGGCCATGAGCAAGAGTGTGGATACATACATTGCAGACATACACCCACACCGGCTCTAATAATAATAAAAACATAAAAGAGGGGCAACTGTCCCCTAAATAGCGCCCCTGCATAAATGACCCTGAGTGGAACATGACCTGGGGAGGACATGAGTCTGTGTGGTTGGAAGAACCATAGAAATCCAAATAAATAGATGGATATCAGAGGCCTGAAAAATGACCCAAAGATGTTTTTTAGTTGGGTTGGGTCTAAACAAGAGCTTTATTTTTTTTTCGGATGACCCCCTACTACCCCTTACTGAGTAATAAAAAAAGCATAATAATCCGAATGAGAAGCAATCAAAAAAGGGTATATGATCCGAACGAGTGGTCGACGTTCAAATCCCATTACCGTACGAAAAGACGTGGACATAAACGTGGACATATCATTTTTGTTGCAATTAGTTCCACCTCAAGGTGTTTTTTCACTTATTTCTACTGCACTGTAACAGTTGACGAGCAGATTGTCAAGAAAAACTTGCCGATTGGAGAATGTTTTTGACACGCTCTCATGAAAACCACAAGGTCAAAGTGAGAGTTCAATGTAAGATGTTACCACCGGATTTCTAGGATTGTGAAACATACAAAGATTCCGTTTACTCATTCGGATATCTACAGGGAAGAGCAGGAGAGATAGAGAGGGATTGGAGTGAAGTGAGGGATGGACGATTACCGGACTCACTTACGATGGTGTGTCGTTGTGCATGGTTAGAACTCCGTAGAGGAACACGGCTAGACCGACGACTGCGGCGGGGAACAGCCATCCCGTATAGAAACCTGGAAAATAAATGAAAAATCAAGAATCTCTGATCAAGTACTTAGCAACAAATTTTGAGCTTTAAATTTCTGAAAGATAGTGCTGAGGCTGCATCTGTATGCAGGGATCTACAAAGATGAACGTTGCCGTTACAGACTGGCGCAGCCTGGACTCAGTCTTTAATAAATTTGTAGCTAGATGCGGGAAAGAACTGAAATGGACTGTTCTGTATAGAAGTTTTCAAAATTGGTACACATAGAAAGTATTTTTTTTTTTTGGTGCAGGTATCTACTATTCCGGCGAAACTGGTGTAAAGTGCTGCTATATGCAATAGAAACGCGATCGTAACTTTGAAAAGACCTTCTATAAGCAGGCTTTGTAAGTACCAATATCTGTGACAACTAACGTCCATTACAGTTACGGATAAGGAAAAATGTAAAATAAATATATACCCCTTTAATAAGTTGAAGTAAGATATTGCGAACTTATAAAGTGTTGAAGTAAGTAGAAAATGGCTTCCGCTACATATTGCGAAAAGTGCATTATAATTCTTTGCAAGATGCATAAAATATTTTCACATTAGATTACAGAAACTGCTGGTGCGTGGTCGTAAGACTCGAACCTACAGTCTATCGGTTGCAAGCCCGTGACAGACAAAAGATAATCTTCGGATACGATTCCTTATTTCTAGGGCTTCTATAGTACAGGGTTTTTATAATTAAAGTTCCACTTTGAAATGGCCATGAAAGAAAAACTACTGGATAAAATGCTATCAAACTTGGTAATAGTTTTCATAAGGTCATGGGATTTTATTTTCCGCAAAAAAAAAAGTTCAAAAACTCACCGTCAGCGGGGAATGGCGCTGTAGGAAAAATTGTTAAACGAAATAAGACATGAAAACATCGGTTGAAAAAGTTTTTAATCGTTTCTAAAACGTGTTATAAATTATCTTCAATGTGGCTTCCACCATTTTCTGAAATCAAGTTAAATCGCATTACTGCGTTCTCAACAGTAGCTCTTAGCATATCAGGAGGAATGTTACGGACATGTCGGTGTATCGCATTTTTCAATTCCGTCAAGTTGTTTATGTTATCACCATAAACCGTGGCTTTGAGGTAACCCCATAGCCAGAAGTCACAGGGTTGAGGTCTGGTGACCGGGGTGGCCAAGAAATGGGGAACTGTCGGCTTACAATCCGGTCATCCGTGAAATGTTGCTTAAGTAACTGTTTGACACATGTACCAATGTGAGGTGGAGCCCCGTCCGGCATAAAAATCGTGGTATCTAAAATGCCACGTTGCTGAAGTTCAGGTATCACGAAACGTCTTAACATTGACTCTAAGCGAGTAGCAGTCACAGTGCTAGTCACGGGTCCAGCTGTCGATTGCTCTTCAAAGAAAAATAGTCCAATTATGACACTAGCTTTCATACCACACCAGTGACTTTAGGAGAATGCAATGGAACTGGGTGTATAACATGAGGGATTTCTTTGGCCCAAATCCTGCAGTTATGGGTATTGACATCCCCATTTAGGTAAAAATGGTCCTCATTCGTCCACAAAATGTTCCATGGCCAATGTTGGCCCGCCTCCATCCGTGCAAGGAATTGCAAAGCGAAAGATTCTCTTGCAGCAGGATCGTTAGGTTCAAGTTGTTGAACAAGTTTGATTTTGTATGGGTAGTACAGCAGCACTTTACGAACGATTTTGTACACCGTACTCAATGGTAAGTACATTCTTCGACGTGCAACAGCACTTCGCTGCATGTCCCATGTGTGCTTTCCATTGTTGCTTCCTCTACTGCTAATGCAACAGCCTCCTCGGTTTCCAAAGAAACAGGCTTCCTTCGCCGGCCAGGTGCAACAGATAACAGACCTGTGGCTTCAAACTTTGCCATCATTTTCCTCAAAACCATCGTCGACTCATAACAATGACTCATAACTCTGACGAGAAGCCTCGATTTTATAGCTGCAAAATCAAATGACCTGTAAAGCGCATTTCCATAATTCTAATTTTCATTCCTCCTGCTATAAACCATTGCGATTTTTCATAACCCCACAAAAAGTTGCGTTTTAGAAACAATTCAAAACATTTTAAACCGATGTCTTCATGTCTTATTTCATTTAACAATATTGCATACAGCGTCATTCCCAGCTGGCGGTGAGTTTTGAACTTTTTTTTTTTTGCAGAAAATAAAATCCCATGACCTCATGTAAACTATTACCAAGTTTGATAGTATTCTGTCCAGTGATTTTCCTTTTATGGCCATTTCAAAGTGGAACTTTAATTATAAAGATCCTGTATATAGGAGCCTTACTTGCTTCCAGAGTCTTTTGTGGGAAAATAGAACTATTCCATCGTTGGCTTGCGGAATGATGCGAGAACTATTCGTTACAATACTCCCCGTCTTAGTAAAAACGAGGGCTCAGATCTCAGCTGTTAGATTGCTTGATTAAGGATTATATACAGGGGAAAGCATGGACTGTGTTTTTATCGTTATGTGATGGTGACACCTGGTGGAAGCCAGTAGAATTATTATTTACCTTGGGAAAGTGCGATTACTAAATCTATTGAAAGTAACGCGCGTCCGTCCTTCTGATTTACCAATTGTAGGAATTGGCAACTGTGAGGCTTGAACCCATAGTCTATTGGTTACAAGGCCGAGAATCATGAGGTGGACCAAAAAGATATATTCGAGTCCGATTCCTTAAATCGAGATGCCTTTGGAGGGAAAGTGTAACTGCTCGATTGTTGGCTTGTAAGACTTGGGAATATTTCACTACAAGAACAATTTTCTGTGAATTGAAATTTGAGGTTTTTGTAGTTGAGAGCTCAACAAGATTTGAAATACGATCAATAGAACCATCGAAGCAAGTTTTTCAAAAAAGACGAAAGATCAATAAAAACGTCAATACCGTTTACAACATAAGAATAGAATTTTGTTAAAGTGTAAGTTAAATACCTTTAAATTTGTCATTTTAGATAAAAATAATAGAGAACATTAAAATAATTATGTTTTTTTTTCAATACATACGAGGTAAAAGAATTCTAACGAAAAAGTCCAAGATGCCCAACATTCCCTTTAATGCTTAATGCTTTTGTAACATAATTGTAAAAGAATGTCAATGAGTAAGTACATAATAAAATATGAAAAATCTTAAGAGAAACTATTTTCTTAGTTTTCATTCACGCACAATTTGTTACAATCCATCAGCCAGGTATCTATCTTTATTAACTGGATACCGCAATACGTGTCACAGGCTTTTCATTTCACGAAGAAAAAAATATTGCAACAGCTTTGGAGGAAGGAAAAAAAGCCTCTTTTTCAGCTCAAATATAAAAAAAATTATAATGGAGAAAAAAAAGCACGACCGTCGAACAAAATTTCTCAAAAGTGACATGCTACACCAAGAAAAGAGAAGTTTTAAGCAACTTCTTTAAAATAAGAAGAGTGAATTTATTCATACAATTAATGCTGTTTCATATAAGTGAACTTGATGGTATAGACCACGCTAAAAATTTCATATTTATAATTCAATATTTAAGCCGCATTATTCATTCCTGTAAAGGATGAATATGATTAATCGTGACGTTGAGACATTGTGATTAGGGCGCTTGTAGTCATTTATTGTCTATAGATATTTTGTAAGTTTGTGCATTTATTGAAGCGCAGTAAGGTGGGCAACAGAGTTTCTTTTCTATGGATTCAAATACGTTTCTGTTAAAACTGTGTATTTGACTAATTCGCACAAAATTCAGAACATTTTTAGAACACACCAACTTACAGGTTGTGATGAAAGTTGCCTGAATTTAAAAATTCGATTTGTGAACTGAGACAAAGGTCTTCCCATTTAGCGTCTTTTTTACCAAATTGGCAATATGTGCGCAATTTTGACACCATTTAAGAAGTCGCCAAGTTGACGACATTCCACCAAATTGGTCGCCAAAATTTTTGCTAAACGTTACCGAAATAATACAATACTATCCAACTTTCAAAACACAATGGATTTCATTTATTTGTCGTCGTTTTTATAAATTTGACAACAATTTTATCGATTTGACAACATATTTTCGATTTGGCCACATTTTATTTGGCGATATTTTGATAAACTTGGCAACATTTAAAATTCGTCAAATTTGTCGCCAAGTGGCACGTTTGGACTAACAGAGAAACGTTATTACCGAAACATCATTACAATATTATTTCCTTTCAAAGCACAATTGATTTTATTGATTGGCGTCGTTTTTTATGAATTTGGTGACCTTTTTAACGATTTACTGACATTTTCGTTAATTTGGCAATATTTTGATACATTTTGCGACCTTTGAAAAAGTAGCCAAATTTGCGCCAAGTGTGACGGTTGGACTGATAGACAAACGATACCGAAACGTCATTACAATACTATCCCCTTTCAAAATACAATTAACTTAATTGATTTGGCGTCACTTTCATCGCTTTGGATACATTTTCGTCAATTTCTTAAAATTTAAACAAAAGTCGCTATGTTGGCGATATCCCGCAAAATTTTCACCAAACGTTACAGAGATGGATGTGCGAACACACGGACAGGGAAGAGGGCTATTCTTATAGTGAATGTACTTTTAACAATTACTTTCAATATAAACAATATAAAAAATATTAAAAAAAAATAAGTGCAGATAAAATAATAGTATAAATTATATTTATAAGGAAAATAAAAGAATATAAGTAAGGACACTTTCGGTTAAGCCGATTTACGGATGATCGAGATTCTGCTGTATTATTTACTAAGGCGTTTAAATATGAATATTGTTATAAATACATAAAATATATTCACTGCATATTGCCTACCTCGGAGGAAAAACGGAGTTTACAGGCAACCAATGTTATTATTTGAACGTCCGGGTTGCTTGACCTTGACGACAAATTTGGGCCCTTTTTTAAGCAACCCGAACCTTCAAATAATAACAATGGTTGCCAGTATATGACGTTTTTCCTGGGGGAGGGGCAGGCAATATGCAATGATGACGATTCAGGTATTCGAAACAATTCCTAGTCATTTTGACTCTTAGCACTTAACAAATTGACTGCCCTCGTATTAATTAACAAATTTAAATAGAGTCGTGGTGACTTCAAGGTCATATTTAAAATTTGTTAATTCTAAATATACAAAAATATATATGTGCAAAGATGAAATTTGGTTTCTTTGTTTACATCTGATTATTGTATGCAAATTAATATAATTAATAATTGCATACTAACCGAGCCAAGCGAAGTAAATTCCAATCTTCTCTCCAAAATACTCTCGAATGTGGTCCAGCGGCTGGTACTTGTACCACTTGCCCCACCTCGCCCAGTAGTTGTATAAGATCTGGCGTTTGTTGAGATTCTCTGGAGCGACATGTCTGTCCGGTAGTTGGTAAGGGCCCTGTGAAGGAAGAAGCAAAAGAAACATGCAATAATATCGTCGATGCAACCCTCATAAGATTAGGGTAAGGGTAAAAAAAATTTGATGTGGACAGCACATGACTTTCCTTATATAATGCAATGAATTTACTACTTTTACAGTAAAAAAAAATAGATTATTTTTATATTCTTTCCAAGATATAGAATTTTCGTCAATGAATCTTTATTTTCATTGATTTAGCGTCATTTTTATCCATTTGGCGAGTTTTTCATTAATTTATCAACATTTAAAAAGTCGTCAAGTTGGCGACATTCCCCCAAATGCGTCGCCAAAATCTCGCCAAGCGTTATAGACGGAAAAATAAGTTATTCTTACAGCAGATAAATGACTATCGGCGTTCAAATACAAAAGTATTACTAAGTATTTTTTTCCATGAATGGAACGAACTAGATCCACGACAATAATGTCACCCAATTTATCGCATAGTGTTATATATGAAAAGTGAACATGTTTCTCAATAGGAAATATATTTTTTTTATTTTATATAACTTTTTGATAATTTTTTTTTTAAATCTGCAATATCTCGAGAACGGTTCATGTTAGCGTTCTAAAATTTATGTCAATCGTTTTTTAATGAAAAATTACATAAGAAATGTCTATTTGCGTAACTTTATTAGAGGTTTTAATTTTTTGACGATTTTTTCAAAATTTCATTCGAAAATTTAGGGGGATCTGAACATTCGATTGCGTATAAAAACAATAGGCTTCCAGTGTTTACGGATTGTAATTTTTGTACCAAATTTCGTTCAACTCGGTCCATTCGCTCGTCAGTTATCGTCTCCACAGACTCACTGACACACACACACACAGACATCACTTCAAAAATGTTCGATTCGTGATCAGGGATGCTTGAAACATGCTCTCCCGTCGAAAACTCGAATTCGAATTTTCGACCCCGTCACAATACTTTCCTTATACATTACGTATATAAGGAAAGAAATAAATACTTAATAATCAAGTTATGTTCTTTACATAAAATTTTATTTTGTTGACAAACCGTTGTCCCATTAATGTGTCAATTTAATGAAAAAACTGTTATAAAAGTAAATGAATTATGATCATCTCATACACACGAAGGCAGAGCTCTTCTGCAAATTCACCACTATGGTGAAAATGCTGTGATTAAGAGTATTTTAGGCTGAAGTTATATTAAGCAGGTGTGGGGCGTATAACAATAAAATGATTAATTATTAGGCTTAATTAGGAGATTAGAATTAGCCGCTAATCGTAAATTTCTGTACATTCCCGAAGTGATAACCCACTGTAGTTATTTATTGTGTTGTTTGGTGTTCCTGAAAAGCAAATGATTCCCAGACATAAATAGGAATTCATGAAATCCTTAAGTTATGAGACAAAGAAGAGACCTTTCATTTGCTCCAACTTAAATTTTATTATTATTGTTATTAATACTTTATCATTTAAATTATTATTTACTAAATTTATCAGTTATTAACATAATAATCACTTGCAAGTATTTTACCTAGACCTAGTTCCTTTGTGATACAGTGCCGAAATGAGTATTTTAGGGTGAAGCTACATTAAGCAGGTAAGCATTTAATGCATATTTTAAGTGCATTTTTATCCTCTAGGATTAAACGCCTACTATGGTAAAACTTCAATTTTCTAAAATATCTTTAATTTCTATGGTGGAAGCATCCAATTTGGATTGTATCCCTACACAGATTAAGTCCTCTGATCTATAGTTTTGCTAACACTGTGGTGTTCAAAACTTTTCCCCACATTACAGAATTGAATTTAAAATAAATTAAAATTCCTGCATTTTTATTCCATCTCTTTTGTTTTTTTTTCTATATTACAGTCAAAAGTATAATTTTTGCATTCAATATTTCCGTATCCAAATAGTTGAAAGAAACAAAAAGTGCAAAAATATTAAGTTTTGCCTAGAGCGATAAAAAGACTCCAATACATCAGAAGATATTTCTATCGATCTACGATAGAGAATTTCACATTCTTTATCTGGTAAAACAATAAAAATGCAGTCCTCGTATGCATTCAACAGAAGAAAAAAACAATACAATCGCAGTTTTTAGTTCAGAAAAAAAATAAATAAATAAAAAGAAAAACTTCAACCTCTGTACAAAAAATTTATTTGTTGCTGCTCATCCTATTTAACTTTCCAAAAAATGTTGAAAATGGAATATTTTAAAGATTTGAAGAATTCTTTTTCTTCATGAATACAAATGAAGTCTTGCAAAAAAAGGTGGGTGTTTGCCAGTCTACTTCATGCAAATTCTCAAACTTACAAAGTAAGCTTAATTCCGGATTTTTAGGTAGTTTTCAAATAGAAAGTGAACATTTTTATGTGCTTTTTCTCTGGGAAAACACTACTATCTCTTTACTTTAGTATGTAAAAAAAAAAGAAGAAGAAGAACTGATGTGAGGACAGCATACGACTTTCACTACAACGTCATGACGTTACTTCTGATAAATTCAGATACTATCATATTTCCACTTGCAAAACTCATACTACAGAGTTATTGACACTGTATTAACTTCTTCTTCTTCTTTAAGAGCGTAACAACCTATTACAGGTCTTAGCTGCCTCGACAGCACGCCTCTTCCAACACCGACGGTCCAAAGCGACTCTTTGCCAGTTTTTAATTTTCAAAATGTTGATGTCATTCACAATGTCGTCTAACCATCTAGTCGAAGGTCTGCCCCGGGCGCGGGTACCCCCAGGGTTCTTAAAAGTGTACAATCTAGTCGGGTTATTTTCAGGGGTTCTCCAGACATGTCCGAGCCATCTCAATCTGTTACTTTGGATGATTTGTGTAACTTGAGGCTCTCTGTAGAGTCTATGAAGTTCAAAATTATATCTGGTTCTCCAGCATCCTTGTTCTTGTACGGGCCCGAATATAGTTCTTAACACTTTTCTTTCAAAAGTCTCCAGGGCACGCTGGACGTCTAAATTTAAAGTTCAAGTTTCGCCAGCATACAGCAGCACAGGTAGTATAAGTGTCTTGTGTAGTCTCATTTTAGTTCTTCGGCTAACAAGCCTGGATCTTAATTGTTTTTTTAGTCCAAAGAAACATTTATTGGCCGATTTAATTCTGTAGTTAATTTCGGCTTTCAACAAGTTTTTGTCATTGATAGTAGCTCCAAGGTATTTGAATTCACTAACCCTTTCAAATAGATGACCATTTATGCAAAAAGGATTGTAGAAAAGGACCAAAGAAACATTTATTGGCCGATTTAATTCTGTAGTTAATTTCGGCTTTCAACAAGTTTTTGTCATTGATAGTAGCTCCAAGGTATTTGAATTCACTAACCCTTTCAAATAGATGACCATTTATGCAAAAAGGATTGTAGAAAAGGACCAAAGAAACATTTATTGGCGAATTAAATTCTGTAGTTAATTTCGGCTTTCAACAAGTTTTGGTCATTGATAGTAGCTCCAAGGTATTTGAATTCACTAACCCTTTCAAATAGATGACCATTTATGCAAAAAGGATTGTAGAAAAGGACCAAAGAAACATTTATTGGCCGATTTAATTCTGTAGTTAATTTCGGCTTTCAACAAGTTTTGGTCATTGATAGTAGCTCCAAGGTATTTGAATTCACTAACCCTTTCAAATAGATGACCATTTATGCAAAAAGGATTGTAGAAAAGGACCAAAGAAACATTTATTGGCCGATTTAATTCTATAGTTAATTTCGGCTTTCAACAAGTTTTGGTCATTGATAGTAGCTCCAAGGTATTTGAATTCACTAACCCTTTCAAATAGATGACCATTTATGCAAAAAGGATTGTAGAAAAGGACCAAAGAAACATTTATTGGCAAATTTAATTCTGTAGTTAATTTCGGCTTTCAACAAGTTTTGGTCATTGATAGTAGCTCCAAGGTATTTGAATTCACTAACCCTTTCAAATAGATGACCATTTATGCAAAAAGGATTGTAGAAAAGGACCAAAGAAACATTTATTGGCCGATTTAATTCTGTAGTTAATTTCGGCTTTCAACAAGTTTTGGTCATTGATAGTAGCTCCAAGGTATTTGAATTCACTAACCCTTTCAAATAGATGACCATTTATGCAAAAAGGATTGTAGAAAAGGACCAAAGAAACATTTATTGGCCGATTTAATTCTGTAGTTAATTTCGGCTTTCAACAAGTTTTTGTCATTGATAGTAGCTCCAAGGTATTTGAATTCACTAACCCTTTCAAATAGATGACCATTTATGCAAAAAGGATTGTAGAAAAGGACCAAAGAAACATTTATTGGCCGATTTAATTCTGTAGTTAATTTCGGCTTTCAACAAGTTTTGGTCATTGATAGTAGCTCCAAGGTATTTGAATTCACTAACCCTTTCAAATAGATGACCATTTATGCAAAAAGGATTGTAGAAAAGGACCAAAGAAACATTTATTGGCCGATTTAATTCTATAGTTAATTTCGGCTTTCAACAAGTTTTGGTCATTGATAGTAGCTCCAAGGTATTTGAATTCACTAACCCATTCAAATAGATGACCATTTATGCAAAAAGGATTGTAGAAAAGGACCAAAGAAACATTTATTGGCCGATTTAATTCTGTAGTTAATTTCGGCTTTCAACAAGTTTTGGTCATTGATAGTAGCTCCAAGGTATTTGAATTCACTAACCCTTTCAAATAGATGACCATTTATGCAAAAAGGATTGTAGAAAAGGACCAAAGAAACATTTATTGGCCGATTTAATTCTGTAGTTAATTTCGGCTTTCAACAAGTTTTGGTCATTGATAGTAGCTCCAAGGTATTTGAATTCACTAACCCTTTCAAATAGATGACCATTTATGCAAAAAGGATTGTAGAAAAGGACCAAAGAAACATTTATTGGCCGATTTAATTCTGTAGTTAATTTCGGCTTTCAACAAGTTTTTGTCATTGATAGTAGCTCCAAGGTATTTGAATTCACTAACCCTTTCAAATAGATGACCATTTATGCAAAAAGGATTGTAGAAAAGGACCAAAGAAACATTTATTGGCCGATTTAATTCTGTAGTTAATTTCGGCTTTCAACAAGTTTTTGTCATTGATAGTAGCTCCAAGGTATTTGAATTCACTAACCCTTTCAAATAGATGACCATTTATGCAAAAAGGATTGTAGAAAAGGACCAAAGAAACATTTATTGGCCGATTTAATTCTGTAGTTAATTTCGGCTTTCAACAAGTTTTGGTCATTGATAGTAGCTCCAAGGTATTTGAATTCACTAACCCTTTCAAATAGATGACCATTTATGCAAAAAGGATTGTAGAAAAGGACCAAAGAAACATTTATTGGCCGATTTAATTCTGTAGTTAATTTCGGCTTTCAACAAGTTTTGGTCATTGATAGTAGCTCCAAGGTATTTGAATTCACTAACCCTTTCAAATAGATGACCATTTATGCAAAAAGGATTGTAGTTCCCAGACGCGGACGGGACTTCCATAAACTTACTGCATTAACTAACGTACAAAAGTAACATCACTGTGAGGGGGGGGGGGTGGCAATTTTATACAAATTTAAGAAAATGTCTAAAAGTTATCATATATCAAAGTGAAAAACTTGTAAAGAACCTTGCTGCTCCAACCGGGAATCGAATCCTGAATCTCCGAACTGGCCAGCCGACGCTCTACCATTGAGCAACTGGGATGAAATTACTAGCTCTTACCATCGAAGTGGACTTTGCATTCTACAGCCTCTAATCCCAGATGACCATCTGACTGACTATCTTCTACTATTTTTACCTCAGGTTAGCCTCCTGCTACTACTATTACTTGCTTTATATACATAATGTGTAAGGAAAGTATTGTGACGGGGTCGAAAATTCGAATTCGAGTTTTCGACGGGAGAGCATGTTTCAAGCATCCCTGATCACGAATCAAGCATTTTTGGAGTGATGTCTGTGTGTGTGCGTGCGTGTGTGTATGTCAGTGAGTTTGTGGAGACGATAACTGACGAACGAATGGACCGATTCGAACGAAATTTGGAACAAAAATCACAATCCATAAACACTGGAAGTCTATTGTTTTTATACGCAATCGAATGTTCAGAACTCTCCTAAATTTTCGAATGAAATATTGAAAAAATCGTCAAAAAATCAAAACCACTAATAAAGTTACGCAAATAGACATTTCTTATGTAATTTTTCATTAGAAAACGATTGACATAAATTTTAGAACGCTAACATAAACCGTTCTCGAGATATTGTACAATTTTTCAAAAAAATTATCAAAAAGTCATAAAATAAAAATATTTCCTATTGAGAAACATGTTCACTTTTCATATGTAATACCATGCGATAAATTGGGTGACATCATTCTCGTGGATCTAGCTCGTTCCATTCATGAAAAAAGATACTTTAAGTAATACTTTTGTATTTGAACGCCAATAGTCGTATATCTGCTGTAAGAATAACTTATTTCTTCATCCATAACGCTTGGCGAGATTTTGGCGACGAATTTGGCAGAATGTCGCCAACTTGGCGACTTTTTGAAAGTTTGCCAAATTAACGAAAATCTCGCCAAATGGATGAAAATGACGCTAAATCAATGAAAATGACGACTAATTGTCGAAAATTCAATATCTTGGAAAGAATATTAGTATCTACTATAAGAAAAACCTACTTTTTTTACTGTAAAAGTAGTAAATTCATTACATTATATAAGGAAAGTCATGTGTTGCCCACATCAGATTTTTTTTTACCCAGGTTAGTATCCAGCGTAGTCGTTATCTCTCAATTTGAAATCGGCGCTCAATCTTCCAGAGTCCACTGAATCCGTACTAGTCGTTCTAGGATCAATTTCAAACCTCTGACATCTTTGCACTAACCTACAGGGTTGATTTTGTTCAGGCGTCATTGTAAAGAGCCTTGCTGCCCCAACCAGAAATCGAACCCTGGATCTCCGAACTGACCAGCCGACGCTCTACCGTCGAGCTACTGGGATGAAATTGCAAGCTCTTATCGTCGAAGCGGGCTATGCAAACCCATGCCGCAATGTTATTGGCATTGTACAAACGTGCGTTTTCGATAACGGGCAAACGTAGCATCAATGTGCCAAAATTGTGTCAATGTACAAAAATTGCGACATTCTTTTCATATGCATCTAACACAGTATCAAATGTGGTTTAATTTGGTTTTCAATCGAGTAATTTTTTGCAATCTAGAGCAAAATGCGTATTGCCCATGACTCTAGAATATTTAAACAAATTCATGATATTATTTTCACATTCATGTAACAGTCAGCCTTTGTACCGCAGGTAAGCCTATCTTCAATCGGTTGAGTAGATGTTTCAATATTGTGCTAAATACGCACTGGCGTTGCGTAAAATATGGATACTTAAAAAAATTTGGACGCTGTTTTCACATTTATGTAAAAGCATAACAATATTTACTACTGAACCTTCCCCCCCCCCCCCGTTTCATTTTTTTACCCAGACCATTCGACCTACCCGAAGGTGTAAGATAACTGTTTGGAAGGCTGACCTCCGTCATTTGACACGGCCCAGACTGAAGGGCTGACTTGCGTAAAGCAAGCTTAAAAGCACCAAAGTCCCCAGACCCGGACTCCGTCATTTGATTTTCTCCCTTACCTATCTATACTACCTATCCTAAAGTATAAGGTATTGGATCTGCATTTGATTTCACTACCCTGGCCGCACCGCTCACCGTTAGGTTTAGAGCATCTGTTTGTACAACCAGCTAAAGGTTGACCTCCCAACACCAAGAAAGAACAGCAGGCGAACTAGATCTGCCATCCAGAGCACACAGCCGACGCCACCACATAGCACGCGCTCGACCAGGAGACACCCAAGGCCCAAGGTACATCCGATCAAGGTACGAGCTCCATTTGACTGTTCGGCTCCGACCGTTCGACTTAGAGCAAAGGTGTAAGGTATATCCGCTCCATTTAATTAAAGAACACAGACCGTGCGAAAGGTTGACCTCCATGCCTTTGATCCCACGACTCAGATCGCAAGACTAGCCAGAAGGTTTACAGCTACTTGCTGTGCGACCAAGAGAGGAGAGAGAGACCCTCAACACGAAACAGGGATAACGGGCCACATGATCCCGTCGGACAGAGTCAGCCGCCAACACCGACCGCACTACCGGGACCCAATCCATTTGATTACTCTTCTGCGACCTACCAGGAGGTGTACGGTATCTGTTTGGACTGTCGGAAAGCGCCACCCAATTTAGACCGGAACCCAGTGTGTGTGTGTGGGAAGGCATCCACAGGGACCGTACCCTCCCTCTACCATCAAACTCTCGTTACGACTCGTCCACATGTTTAAAGGGATCGTACTCCGCGTGAACACGATGGCAGTTTGACCAGAGGCAGGAATCGAACTCGGGCCATTCGAGTGAAATCCCCGCTGGCTAACCACCGGGCTGTCACGCACAGCTCCTTTTGAAGATCCTAGTTACATCTATAAGAAGAAAAATTACATAAATCTGCAGAAAGATTAGCCCACAGAAGGGCCGGAATGTTCCACAACGGGATTTTTTCCCCTACTCAACACCTTCGGATAGAGAAGATTTTCAATGTGTCTGGAAAATGTTCCCGACATGAAAACAATTCTTTCCTTTATCTATAGAAGTAAACAAAGTGCAACTTTAGACAATCCGATAGCTTTCTAATCAGTTAGAACAGCCAACTTGCATCCACTTGGACTAATTGCTGTCTCTTGTTCTGACGATGAAATCTCAACTTTGCAACAAGACAGCTTAATAATAACCTGTTTTCAATTTCACTGTGCTCATTTAATCCAAATTTTATTTGCAAGCTAATTTAATGATTTTCCTTTCTTTTATCATACTCACATCATGCAGAGGGAAGGCCGCTGCGTAGGTCCCTTCCTCCGTCAGCCTGTCGATCCCAATCTGGGCCCTCCGCCTTTTTCCGTAAGCAGACGTTTGCAGGATGGCGTTTACGATCCGAATTCGCTGGGTGCGGCTGAAGTAATCCTCCTGATTGTCGCTTCCAAGGAACCTAGAATTTGAAACCTTTGGAATCAGTAATTATGATATAAACCTACTTAGGAACTCAACATGTTGCGATAAAAGCAAAGAATTTGTTGCAAAAATTATGAAGTATAAATATCCAAAATGTTAGTCTTTTTTGTATACATTCATATTTCAATTACTTTCAATTGCATTAGAATAATTAAAATAAAATAGAAAATATCTTTTTTAGATTTAGTACCCCAATTGCTCTTTCGAAATATTTCATAATAAGTCTCTAAACGTTTCTTTTTTCAAGTTGGCAACATCTGAGTGAAGCTAATTCATTGGGCGAATTTGGCTTATATGTGTTAATACGCAGGCTATGTGTTAATACACAGGCTAGAAAATAATACACAAAATATTTCTGTATGGAAACAAATCGTTTTACTGCTTTTCAAAATATTCGCCTTTAGCATCAATACATTTTATCATTCGAATAAACCAATTTTCAAAACACTTATTACCATTCAGAAGTTGGTACTGTTAAGTTTCAACTGCTTCTTCTGATGGGCTGTCAAATCGTTGACCACGGATTTTATTTTTGATTTTGGGGAACAAGAAAAAATCATTGCTAAATCAGGCGAATAAGGACAATGACTCGTCAAATCAATTTTTTTCATTTGTAAAATAATTGATAATTTGAAATGCAATGTGTGAGCTTGCATTGTCACGGTGAAGATTGATTCCACGTTTCGCATTATATTTTACGATTTGAACAACTATTTCTGATAAATGAATTGTTGGCCACCAATCAGCATTTACTGTTCTACAATCCACCAAAGCAAGGGTTGCAATATGGCAGTATTTACAGAAAAAACCAAAAAAAAACCGAAGTAATCATTTTCTTTAAAACACTTCGTGCACGAACAACTTTTGTAGGATTGCGTTCAGTAGATTGTTGTTTTGTTTCGGATTCAAAGGAATAAATTCACGATTCGTTACCTGTTACAATGTCAAAGACATGTTTTGTGACACCACAGTTGAATCTTTTGATATTTTCCTTGCACCATTTGACACGAGCATCCTCTTGAGCTTGAATTAAATTGTGTGGAATCCAACGGGCACATACCTTTTTGACTTTTAAATGATCCTTTAAAATTGAATGCACTTGGATCCTTGAAATGTTGAAAGATGCCTCAATTTCATCATATGTGAAATGACGATCTAAAGTGATCATTTGTTGCATAGCATCAATATTTTCTGGCGTCAGAACAGTTTTTTGTCGACTTACACAAAATTCATCACCAAGACTTTTACGTTCAAGGTGGAAATCTTCAAACAGTTGTAAATTGTTGCTTTGGATGGTTCTTTATCACCTAAAGTCGATTTCATTCGATTGACACACTATTGCTGTGTCAAACAGGGGCGTAGCACTCATTGAGGTTCAGAAGCTGAGCCTTCCCTGTCTACACCCCATAATCTAATTTAAAGATACTTTTATTTAATATATTTTTTAATATAACTTTGAATATATATATATATATTTCTTTTTAGAAAACTATTACACTTACTTAAAATGAAACAGTTACCTTACACCTTTCTGGTAGGTCGGACGGTCTGGGTCTCAACAACAACAACAATTTACTTAAAATGAAACGTATCAAAGCACCCATTGAAACGCATATCCAGAAACTGAAATCATATAGCTTTTACGGTTCATTGAAAGAAGCATGGTATTATCCCTGCTCACCTATTAAACTCCTTTCTGACTGATAAGCTAGAACTATAAGCTAACTTGCAGGAAGGCGTGGCTATTTCCCCCCTATTTAAACCCTTTATAAACAACATAATGACAGACAATGGTTACATATGGGACGTGACTTTTCATGGATGAAAATTTCTTGGGCAAGGCGAATGGATCGGCCATTTAGGGTCAAACATGGCTCTATTAATTAATCTTTACAGAAAAAAATCATATATAGTACTAAAAAATATGAATCATTTTCCACGAACAGCATGACATTCACCCAAATTTAAACACTATCAAGACAAGGAAACACACTAATAATGACTACCATTGAATTTAAGTAGTTTGTGGTTTGTGAAGTAGACTTAGTCACAGCAACAATATGGCGAAGCATCCGTTTGCGTATTTGTGAGTTTTAGAAATAATAAATCTGATTTCCCTTTAAAAATCACGTTACAGGAGAATCTCAATTAAACAAAAGCTATTGGTAATTTCTTAGCGGATTTTTAGCATATTGTGGTTAAGATGTTTTTAAGTTTATATTTTTAAAGTATAGCATATATTTGTAAATAATTAATATAAAAAATTGTTTAAGGACATTGTTAATTACAGTGTTCTCACCCATTTTCAATCCACTCAGTTGAATTGCTTTATTTCGTTAGTTCTAGCTGGTTATATTTACAAAACTGATGTATTTTTTCTATCAATTGTTAATAATATTCTAATATATTTCTACTTCATACATAGGCGCCTGTAAAACTTTTTCCAAGGGGGGGGGGGAGAATTCAAGCCCATGATGAACAACATCGACAGGCCTGATGTTCGCCTTTGTTATATTAATGTCCAAGGAGATCCCTTTTAATCCCCCATGGGCGACCATGACTTCATATTTAATAAAATGATTGAAAAAGTTCATTTTATTTGGAAATAAGAAAACATTTAGAATGTTATACCTTGTATGTATTCAACTTACATAGGTAACATTTTAAAGTTTCGGGCATCCACTCTTTGCATTTTTATTTAAAATTATTTTATTTTAATCACCAATAAATAAAACTTCTTGAAATAAAACTTATGAAGATGCGAATTCCAATATAAATTTCACTTGTAATGTCAAATTGTTTGCAACATTTTCAGCCTCCCCAATCAAAAATCTTACGCTACGCTACTGGTTGACACAATACCTGACTCTAGTAACGTAATGTGAGATTTTTGACTGCGGATATGAAAATGTGGCAAAACATTTGGTATTACAAGTGAAATTTATATTGGAATTCGCATTTCCATAAGTTTTATTTCAATAAGTTTTATTTATTGGTGAATAAAATAAAATAATTTTAAATAAAAATGCAAAGAGTCGATGAAATGCACGAAACTTTAAAATGTTACCTATGTAAGATCAATACAAGCTATAACATTTTAAATGTTTTCTTATTTCTAAATTAGATGAACTTTTGCAATCATTTTATTAAATATGGAGTTATGGTCGCCCATGGGGGATGCAAAGGAGGGGGGGGGGTCACACTCCCCCTTGGACATTAATATAACAAAGGCGAGCATCAGGCCTGTCTATGTTGTATATCATGGGCATGAGTTTGCCCCCCCTCCCCCCCCCCCCCCCTGGAAAAAGTTTTACAGGCGTCTATGTATGAAGTAGAAATATATTAGAATATTATTAGCAATTGATAGAAAAAATACATCAGTTTTGTAAATATAAACAGCTAGAGCTAACGAAATGAAGCAATTCAAAGGAGTGCACTGAAAATGGGTGAGAACACTGTAGTCAACAATGTACTTAAACAATTTTGTATATTAATTATTTACAAATGCTATATGTTGAAAATATAAACTTAAAAATATCTTACCCATAATATGCTAAAAATCCGCAAGGAAATTATCAATGGCTTTTGTTTAATTGAGATTCTCCTGTAACGTGATTTTTAAAGGGATATCAGTTTTATTCTTTCTAAAACTCCCAAATACTCAAACGGATGCTTCGCCATATTGTTGCTGTGACTATGTCTACTTCACAAACTACGTAAGCTTAATGGTAGTCATTATTAGTGCGCTTCCTTGTCTTGATAGTGTTTAAATTTGGGCGAATGTCATGTTTTTCGTGGAAAATGATTCATATTTTTCAGTAATATATATAACTTTTTCTGTAAAGATTAATGTATAGAACCATGTTTGACCCAAAATGGCAAATCCATTCACCTTACCCAAGAAATTTTCATTCATGAAAAGTCAAAGTCAAGTCCCATATCTGATCGTCTGTCATTACGTTGTTTATAAAGGTTTGAAAATAGGGGGGAAAATTGTCACGCCTTCCTGTAAGCTAGCTTATAGTTCTAGCTTAACAGCCAGGGCAGAGTTTTACAGGTGGGCGGGGATACTACCATGCTTCTTTCAATGAACCGTAAAAGCTAGGTGATTTCAGCTTCTAGATATGCGTTTTAATGGGAAAAATACTTTGGAACGTCTCATTTTAAGTAAGTAAAATATTTTTCTAAAAAAATACATATATATATATTCACAGAGTTATATTAAAAATATAATTAATAAAATGTATCTTTAAATTGTATTTTAAACAGGGGAGGCTCAGCTTCTGAGCTTCAATGGGCGCTACATCACTGGTGTCAACCCTTGTCTAAAGTCATAATAAATCACAGCTCGAAAATCCTTTCGACTTAAACCCACGTTTTGTCATTACACCAATCACTTCAAAACGACGCCGTAAAGATAATTTTATAGTAATTCTCGTTCTTTAACAGTCAATGTTCAAGTGAAAATTCAAATTTTAAAAAATCGTCTGCACTGAAAAATGTTGTCGCATTCTAAAAACTTAAGTGCTGGTCCTCGTATAAGCTATTTTAATACCATTAACGGGAGCTATTTTAATACAACTATCATAATTATTTCGCATATTATCATTGTTATTCAAAAGACATATTGCCATAAAAGTCTTAAAATTTAAATTATCTGAGTTCTAATCATTAGATTTTCTAAACGTTTTATCTAGTTCTAATATTCACACAATGCATCCACATATAATAGAATCGATCTTGATTTATCGTGGGTACAACACCTTTGACACAGATAGACATACTTCTAAAAGTGCTTAAAATCGGTTGAAATAGGTTCAACAGGTCTCAAAACGTGCTTCTTAAATCGGTCAAAATTTCAAATTTAAACTTTTTGAGGAAAACAATATATATATATCTATACAAAAGTATATAAGAAAGCAAAAATGACTGGAAGAATAGTAAAAATGTTAATATTCTGTTTTATTCATCAACTACGGGGCATTGATTACTTTTAACTGTAATAATTCAGTCTTAAAAACTGTCTGTGGTGATAGATTGAAAAAAATTGAAATCCCATAATTTGGAAATTCGGAATAACCCAGGAATAACGTAGTCGTGAATCGTAACGTTAGTACATTGCTATCGTGGATGCAAAACCAACCATTACCTCTTTGCACGAGTTCCTTAACATATTAATTATTTCAAAACACTACACATTAAAATCTCCATTCTAAACTTTAAAATAAATATATCGTTTATTCACTTCTCTATTATTGCTATAATTAAAATTACACTAATTTTAACAAACACTTAAGGAGGAGAAAAGCACAGTGTGAGACCAGGTCTTATGAATCATATTCCAAAGATTAAAAATTGACCTAATATACATTAAGATTTGCACATACCTCTGTATTTCGGGTCTGTAGCTAAGCATGACTGTGACTTCTGCCGATTCTTGTTTTAACATTTGAAGTTAGACTTTGTCTCTTTTTTATAACATTTTCACTACTCGAAAATAACGACTCTTAACAACACTGCTCGAATCATCACAACTTCTTTTTCTCAACTCTTGAATATCATTGCAATTATATTCGTTGACTTCTCTTCTTGTCGCCACATCATTTGGTCTGGGGTTCAGATACGCCCTCCTTGCCCTCATTGGATGCTCCCCAGTGCGATGTCGCATCTTCGCATCATTAGCTCTTTCAGTTTCCAATGAAGCTTGGTTTAAGTCTTGGTTCTAGGATATCTTTGCCCCAACCACACCTACAATTTGTGTAACGTGTATTTATTGGGGTCATGACAATCCGGGTTAAGATTGTCATAAAACGATGCCAAAAAGTCTGCGCTTTAATTCGTCGTAAACATCAAAACTGCATAAGTTATCTCCAGATCTCATGCTGTCCTATACTTTATTTTTATTCAAATACCTCACCTCCACACAAAGCTCATAATTATAGAATCTACCGATAGGGGGATTCTACCGATAGGGGGAATAAGACGTCTGAAATGCTAAATTGAAGCAAATTATAGTTAAGAACAGAAACATATTTTTCGTCTCTAGTTAAGTATTTATTTAATTTATTTTGCTTTTTTACGCGCAACATTATTATATACAATTATATAGATACTCTGTGAATTTCTAACTCAATTATCTTTATAAAAGTAATAAAAGAAGTGAAATTCATTTTTTTAGGTCTTTTTCCCAATGTTAAAAATGTCAACAAATTTCTCCAAATCCTTTCAGCGTTAAAATCCTGTATCCAAAATGCAATAAATAGTCTGAGGAGTAAATTTTTATACACACTTTATAGTCCTTCCCGGTCGTCCAAATTGTTGCTCTAAGTCCTCTGGACGAGCCGGACGGCCTGGGGCTTTCACACACTTTATAGTAAATGGGGAATGAATAATGAAAAAACTTAACGACAATGGATAATAAAGGACAAAATTTATGCATATATGCGTACATTAAAAATGGATAATGGAAGGCAAAATTTATGCATATATGCGTACATTTTCCATGCTAAATACGTGCAAAAATATTGAGGGTTCGAGGAACCCACAAAAAAATTATTAGGGCTTCGAAAAGTGCTCGGAATCCACGAAGTAGGCGTCTATGAATTCATATGACACATATAAAGTTTGCTTGCTGCGAATTATCAGCAGTTTCATGAAAAAGGTAGAAAATAATAAAACGCTAAAATGGAAATTTAAAAACGTTCTGCTGAAAAGTGAGAAAAACGATAAAGTAAAAATTCAGGTGAAATTACGGAAGAATATCACTGAACTAAGGAGACTTACTTGTCTAACTTGGATTTCTTGAAGACGCAGGTGTAGTAGTCAAGAGGCCGATTGGGCACGTCTTCATGCATCATGTTTGGAATGCGCATCGATCTCAGAATATGCTCCGACCAATTGCTGCTGGGATTTGGATGCGCCTAATCACAGAAATGACATATCAAAAAGATTAGACCACATTCATGTATGTTGAAAATGTTGTGAATCATACACTTACCACAGTGTTCTATCTAATGAGGGATACAACGGAAAAAATCTGATGTGGGCAGCACATGACTTTCCCTGCAGACTTAAATTCATTTTTTCTTTATTTCTTTAAGAACTCATTAAATTGAGTTTAATTGCACAAGATGACACTAAATTTCCATTTTTGATTCAATTTCTGCTTTTATTTGGTAATTGGACATTTTCCAAAGGCGGCATAAAAAAATGGGAAAAATCTCAAATATCTTGAGAACGGTTAGTCCTAGAGTAATGGAGTTGTTCTTATTCCTTTCTTCGTCAAAAATTGCGTATAAAACAAGCATTTAATTGATACATTTGAACATACGTAGTCTTTTTTTAGATATTGGCGATTTTTGCGGGCCATTTCGTAAAAAAAGGCAGGTTGTTCTTTTCCGAATCGTACCAAAATCTAATCAGCACCAGAGTATTCTACATGTGATGTATCAACCAAATTTTATGAAATTTGGTCAATTTGTATTTCCGCTAGAGTGAATACATGAGATTTTTGTGGACCATTTCGCAAGAAAAGGCGGGTTCTTTTTTTCCGAATTGTACTAAAAATTAATCAGCACCAGGGTCACACCCAAGGGTGGGTCTTATCTACCAAATTTTATGAAATTCGGTCTATTAGTTTTTGTGTTAGAGTGAATACATACATTCCACAGACAGACAGACAGACATACACACAGATGCCACGTTAAAAATAGTTTTTTCGTATTCTAGAGGTCTCGAAACGTGTAGATCCGTAGAAAACTCGAGTTGCGATTTTCGACATGATTCCAATACTTTCCCTATACATTACCATGTATTGCAGGGAAAGTAAAAAAATCCAGTCCGAAATATCGTATAAATGGTTTACGGAAATAAATGTTGTAAAATGAAATTCTAATAAATTGCTTTTAATACTTCCTAACAGAGTTGAAAAGTGTTTATGATTTGGGTCATTCTGTTTATCTGTCCGTTCGAGCGATAACTGCCGTAAAAATGACTATCAAAATGAAATTTTAGTATGTTGTTGAGACGGTCTGTGGAATGTTTCGGAATAAAAATGAATAATATGACCCAATTAGTTTTGGATTGAACCCGGTTGAAAAAATGAAATACATTGAACCCTGTGGGACCTAATTTTTCTAACATTTTTTAAGCAAGTTAAAATTCACAAATTGCTTCGATAATTTTAGAAAATATTAAAATTATCAAATAATGTGTAAAAAAATAATTAGCAAAATATGTTGAGTAGTTTTTAAAATAACCTATTTCTATAATACACCCATGATATATGAACGAAACTCATTGCAAAATAAAATATGGCATCCATTATTTTCTCCTGTGTAAAAATTGTGATGTTTGAAGATCTTTTAAATTTATATTTATCTTTGCATCCGTCCTAAATCCACTTTATTTTTAGGCGAGTTGTATAAGAATTACTGAATAATTTTTCACGCAATATTATTTACTCTGGAGTCTGGAATATAAGTAATATGAATGAAATATTCATTGATTTTACATAGAGAAGCAGATTATTCATATTTCGAAGACATCATTTAAATAAAGTTAATTTTGTGTAACTAGCGACTTTTTCGACGAAGTTTTAAGTTTTTAAGTATAATAAATTACTGTAGTACTGTGATAATTTTAAAAATATCAGCGCTGGATGTATAATATTTTAGAGATGTTTAAATAAAATTGCATTTCTGTTGGAAAGTGTTTCATAATTAATGATATAGGCATGATTTTTCTTGTTTTAGTTTCACATGAGGCTATGGTAACAAAAGTATGATACATAATTGAAAACAATTTAATTCTTCTAAGCAATGGGCAGTTAGCAATTAAGTCAATGCAAGTTTGACCACTCATGGAATATTTTACAGGGTATAAGAAATTCCTATCACTTTTGAAAACTAAGAAATCGATCTGAATTCAAATATATCCGTGTAGGGTTTTTATAAGGCTACAAATTACTCGTTTATACTGTTCATAGCTAACTAAAATATAGAAATTAGAACCACATTTCAAAATAGTTTAAAATATTAAAATATAGAAATTATAAGTACTATATTTCGAAAACTAAGAATCTGATTCGAAATCCAATTACATTTCCTTGTAGGAATTTCAAACGGCTACAAGGTACTTGCCTACTGTTTATAGCTATCACTTTCTAATTTTTCAAGATATAAACATTACAATCTGTAAAAACGTAATATTTTCAATCTTCTTCAAGTTGAGAAGACGGTTGCTCAAAAACTATAAAAGCCTTGTAAGCACAAATTATTGATCTAGAAATTGCATTTTTGCCTTTGTCACTTTGCCTTTGTCGTGCCGCACCTCGGGCGTAACGTCAGTCGTGGTCAACCAGGAAGGGAGTGGTAGCGCCTTTGTTTCCATGTGGTGCTGCCATCTCGTGATGAGATGGTGAGAGTGAAGGTTGCGTGCCTCAAACGTCCAGGGTCATCAATTGTAGGGAATCGATGTTGCAAGGTCCGAACCAGGGACCCGGTGCTTACAAGACCCACATTATAAGATTAGAGCAAAAGCTAGCTTCGACTCCGAACTTGACGGGTTCATGTTCCTATCATCTTCGATCGATGTCTTTGGCAGGAGCAGAGTCGGCTGCTGCCACAGACTCATAATAACGTTTATTGTAAACTAGCAAAAAGCCTGAATGGACTCGTGCATATAAAGTATGCGAGCTATGAAAGATTTCACATTAAAACTTAATTTAACAAATATCTGTGAAATTAAAAAGTATAAAAAAATTAATTCCAATGTATGAGAATCCAATATGTGAGGCAACGTAAAAGAAACCTCGCATCGTCCCGGGTCCTGAAGTATGTACCTGTGTACCAAATTTCATGGCCGTACAATGCATAGATGTCCCTGTACATATAAGCAGACATCTCCTTTTATTATGTATGGCTGTACCCGCACAGAGCATCTGCGCTCTAGGCATCTGTAAAAGTTTTAACGACAGTACTCTGAAAATAACAATTTAATTTTCTCTAAGATTTGTCTTCCTTCTTTCATTGAGACTTATTATTCCCTTCTGTCTGTTGAAATCTATCAGCTTTATTATACACATCTACAAAAAAATAAGCCATTAGTTAAAAAATAAGGTCGAGCGTATGGGAATCAAACATTCCCAAATACATCATTTTGCGATGTAAAGCCGGATTTTGGACTCATTTACTAATTTTTATTACTTTCCGTGTAATACATGGTAATGTATACGGCAAGTATTGGAATCATGCCGAAAATCGCAACTCGAGTTTTCGACGGATCTACGCGTTTCGAGACCTCTAGAATACGAAAAAACTATTCTTAGCTTTACGTCTGTCTGTGCAGATTTTGTATCCACTCTAACTAAAAAAACTAATGGACCGAATTTCATAAAATTTGGTAGGTAAGTCTCTTATGGGCGAATCTGGTGCTGATTAGTTTTGGGTACGATTCGGGATAAAAGAACCCACCTTTTTTTGCGAAATGGCCCGCAAAAATTGACTACATACACTCTAGCTGAAAAACTAATGGACCGAATTTCACAAAATTTGGTAGATAAGTTTTCGTGGGTTATCCTGGTGCTGATTAGATTTTGGTACGATTCGAAAAAAAATAACCTGCCTTTCTTTGTTTGATGGCCTGCAAAAATCGTCAAAATCAAAAATAAGAAACTATGTATGCTCAAATAGATCCATTAAATGCTTGTTTTATACGTAATTTTTAACGATGAAAAGAATAAGACCAACCCCATTATACCAGGACTAGCCGTTCTCGAGATATTTTAGTTTCTTCGTGTTTTCTCCACGCCACCTTTGAAAATAAGTCCAGTTACCAAAATGAGAACGAAAATTGAATTAAAAGTGAATTAAATTTATTTAAAATAAAGATGACGTGGATATAAGTCTGCAGGGAAAGTCATGTGCTGCCCACATCAGATTTTTTATCTTCCAACAATGATTATTATAATTTTGCATTGACACGTGTTAAAAAAACGTGCACCGGGGAAAGAAAATTTACAACCATTGTTGACGTCAAATGGACGTTTTATTCATTCTGAAAAAGTTTTAAAAGGGCTTCGAGGTGCATCAGTTCAGGTACAGATAAGTGCCGTAGATATATATCATCGCTCGACATCGGAGACAAACATACAGATAGATTCTTTCTTTTATTAATATAGATTTATAAGAAGCGTAGTGAGCATGCGCAGTTCAAAAATGGACGTTTCGCTCCGTTGCAGTTTGTTTTAATAACTAAATTTTGATTTTGCAAACTTACGTGCAATTTCACGTATCTATGCAAAATTTCATCTCTCTACCTATTGTAGTTTTCGAGTAAAAAGGATAACAAATTTCTGGCAAATGTTGATTTCGCTTCATTGGGAATGGTAAATGGACTTCGCAATGTACATAACTTCCTATTTAGTTCTATATCATTTCGAAATTTTAAATGACAACACCCACTTCTCATGCAATCATAGGATTTGTTAGATCGGAATTACACTAGAACTAAATGTTTATGACAATAATGATCTAATATAATGGGTGAAAACTATTTGAAGTACGTCTCAATATATTTTCGAACGTGTAATGTTCCCACACTGGCGTCTTTTCTTTCGTCTCTTTCATGGAGCAAATGGAGAAAACATCCGCAAAGGCATTCTCTCCCATGATGTCATTTTAGGGCTGCCACTTTCGGAACGAAAGAAGGGTTGCTAAATTTGGCGATTTATCGACAATTTGACGACTTCTTGAATCTTCGACAGCGAAATAACGATTATTCTACTTGATATTAGAGATTTCCAGAAGTTTCTATGGAGTGTTTATAAATAGGAGTAATCACTGGTTCAAGAGGCAGTTGACGTGGCATGAGCTACATTGAACTGTGGTTTTTGTCAATATTTTGAGAATAGTAGCGACTGTTTTACGAAATTATTTTCCTCAATGTTTTGTGAATAATATCGATTATAAATAAATAAGGTGGTATCACGTCTGATTTCAATAGCAAAAAGATCGAGCACACAACTTTGATAGAAGGTCTTTATTACACTCCTTATAAGACGTACAAAAATGATAAAGACCAGAGCGCTTTCGAGTGTAAATACCCTCTTCATCAGTGGCTACATGGAAATTAAAACGATCGTTCATATATAGACCAGAAAAGATGACAAATTTGCATAAATACAATTGCAAATAAACTTTCGATTATCAAAGGAAAATTACACAAAAAACATAAAATATTTTTAACAGATTCAAAAACGAGTATATCTCTGGAAAAGTACAATTAAAAATACTATTTTATTACAGGAATGCGAATTCAAAGAGGACAGTCAGGACCAGTCCCCAAGAAGATGACGTCAAAGATAACTATGAAGAGACTTGAATTGCATGGAGTCGAGAATGAGTCGCCAAGCATAATTTAAAATTTGAACGGGGTCAAAATTACAAATCGACGCGCGGTAGATATAAATAAAAAGGGACTCAAAAAGGAGAATATTACGGGGATTATTACAACGCTTTAAAAGGAAAGTTTTTCAAAAATGAGCAGAAAATTATCTTTAACAACATAATGAGCAAGAGCCGTAGAAAGTTTACCACCTTTGACATCCCGAGAGTGTTCTGATAAACGGATGCCAACATTGCGTTTGGTACTACCAATATAAAATTTTTAGTTACCATCAGTGGATAAAATCCTGTAATAAAATAGTATTTTTAATTGTATTTTTCCTGAGATATACTCGTTTTTGAATCTGTTAAAAATATTTTATGTTTTTTTGTGTAATTTTCCTTTGATAATCGAAAGTTCATTTACAATTGTATTTATGCAAATTTGTCATCTTTTCTGGTCTATATATGAACGATCATTTTAATTTCCATGTAGCCACTGATGAAGAGGGTATTTACACTCGAAAGCGCTCTGGCCTTTATCATTTTTGTGCGTCTTATAAGAAGTGTAATAAAGACCTTTTATCAAAGTTGTCTGCTTGATCTTTTTGCTAATATCGATTATTTTGTGAGAAAAATAGTGGAGCATTAAAGTGCTGTTAGACTGTACACTCAAAATTGTTTTTGTGCGGTCTTTTTTTGTGTGATTTTTTATTTATGCGATTTTTTTGTGCGATTTTTTTGTGCGGTATATGAAAATTTCAATCAAATTGGAACATGACAGCAGATAAAATCTATGCAGGACTCCAACTCTGCCATAAATTAGAATGCCATTTTCTTGCAATCGATGCCAATTCTGAAAGAACTTCAAAATTCCAAAAGGAGCTTCAATCTTGTATATCTGGCTACCGAGACATATACAAGCGTCTAGTGAAACAACAGTCTTCGCAAAAACTGATCACCGACACTACATGGTAACTGAAAAAAAGTCAACTCTAAACGAGTGCGAGGTAGTATCTTCAAGTGACGAAAGCGATTTTGAACCAGTTTATCACAAGAAAGTTCGCGTATTGTCAGACTACGAAGGATAATGGTTATACGTTTTGAAAAGTTTTGTATGTGTAAAATAAGTACATATGTAAATAAAATATTTAAAAATGTTCGCATGTGTATTTTCTAAATCAGATTATAAAAGGTTTGGCGAGATTCCAAGTAGCTGCCAAGCCTCGTGTCTTGATTTCGTTTAAAAAAGCAATTCCTAGTTATTTCGTAAGGTTTTGAGTTATTTTCTACATGAGACTTTTTTTTATGCGGTTCCTATTCACCGCATAAAAAAAAGACTTTTTAATTTATATCAGGTAGTAAAATGCAGGTTAAGCATACTCAATTTTGAAACTGTGTTCTATTTCCTTGAAATACCAATTCTTAACAAAACCATTTTGTTAAAGGATTAAAGCTGGTACCAAGTACTCTCGAATTTTAGAAGTCCGTTAATGACGGTTTTAATACTAATGCGAAATTATACATGGAATTTATCAATATTAAATGTGTATGCCATGTACACTTGGGGAAGTACGGCATGCACGGCCTCACACTTACCTGCAGAGGCGCCCTCATGCAGAGTTGCTCAGCGTAGTGAACCAGTACTGGCCAGGGGGCAGACAGCTTGATGAAATGGATGACGCTGCTCTCGCTTTCAACCGCTTCCTGAAGCAGAGATGACATAAAATATTTTTTGCCTTACAGAAAATAAATTTTCACAAAGAAAATAAGATACAAAAATGAAGAAAATAATCACAAAGAAAATTATTACAAAGAATCTTATTCGTAAAGGAAATAAGAAAGAGTTTTCGCATTGTTCAAGTCTCCCAAGAATCGCTTTAGGGTAGAAAGTGTATATCGAATAATTATATAATATTACGGTTAACTAAAGTTAACGGAATTCTGAAAAAAAAAGTGCGTAAACGAAAATGACCGCGATAGCTGCAGAAGTGGGCCGTATATAAGTGATATATATTTTAAGTTATTTAAATCGCTGAAATGTTACTTCCTTTGAAATAGAAATGGAAACTATAAGAGTTCTTTTGCAAGGCCCGATTTTGCGGAAAAATGGTGGCTTCACAAACTATTTTAAAAATAAACTAAGTGGTAATATGATTTCAAAATATGCTAAAATCTAAATTCGAAATATTTATACTATATTTTATCTCAACCGAACATGAATCTAAAATTGCTTAGTCGCGATCATGGAATTTTTATTTTCTCAAACTATTACATCGAGAAAATATTGTTTTCCTGAAAATTTTCGATTTCAAGGTTTTGACGCATATGTCCGTTTTCATACCTCCTCAACTCAACTCAATTAACTGACGTGTGGCTCAACTCGACTTTCTCGTGCTACAATCAAATTTTAAGCAGATGTGAATATTTTTTTCATGCACATTTTGCAAGAAACGATTTGAAAAGTCTGTATCGTTGTCCAAATGATCGTAATTATAGCCTGTTACTCCCCCTTTTAGAGAGTTTGAAAAAATTCTTTCGATTGATGTGCATGACTTGACGTATATGATTGATGTACAGCCGCGGACATAAAACGCCCCACCCTCTGTTAATAGAGCATCGTTCATCGTAGAGAAAATTTATGACACCATAGTTCGAAACTAGAGCAAAATTCAACCTGTGATACCAAATTTCAAGTCATTTGGGTGAAGCGTTTCTGAGTTGTGAGTATGTAAAATTTTGAGCTCCTGATGTTAAATTCGTTTCCAAGACTTCTATTCATATCTTCTGTAATAATTATCTGCTCACGCTGATTATTTGTATGACGTTACTACTAAACAACCCAAACATATTTACGTGATTTTTATTTTTGTAGAATAAGTTGTTTGTATGAAATATTTAGTATGAAATCAATAATCGAAAAAATATGAATACAAACCTGGACACGTTTTGATAAAAATCGATTCACAAAGAGTTTTTATATGTTTATATAAAATTCCAGGTGTTTCCTCCCGCTAGTTCTTTCCAAATGTTTAAATATTCAGCATCACGATGACTCTAGGGGTCGTATATTCGTTTAAAAAATGACTAATTTGAAAAAGTTATATTAATTGTAAGTTAATCTTTATTTAAGAAAACGGGCATTTATTTCTACCCAGTTTTAATAAAAACTTTGTATAAACAGTGTTGTATAGATGCAACCTAATCAACGTAATTCTGCTACTGTATTGAAGGGTGCAAACTTGTATTGTTATAAATGGGATCTACTTATCTTACTGCCGATTAGTAGTTCCCGAGCTACTGCGAGTTGAAATGGCCCACAAAATGTAATAATTTATAATAAAAAATATTTATATAAAACAATAACAAATTATAAAATTACGTGATACTAAACACCAACAAGACTTCAAACGGTGATTGATAATGAAGGATTGATACTTTTAAATTCGTCACCAAGTTCCAACGGAGTTGTTTTGTCGCGTCATCTGCAGATATTTGTAAGTCTCATAAATTGATTTTGAAACAGCATTATAAAATGACATTTGAAAATAAACATTTCATTCTTCTTTTTATTGGCCCTGGCACGAATGCCCCATTAGTTTTTAGCAACGTACCCAGTATGACTTTTTACCCCTAATAATCGCGCCCTATTTGAGGCTCACACAATCCTACCCATTACAGGTCCACTGCCTTAGTAACACACAGACACACACACACACACACAAGACAACTCCACACACAGCCATGAAAATGCTCACCCTCTCATGCAGGAATCAAACCTGTGACCCTTTGGCTGTGAAGTAAGTCATATTGCTGAATGTCAAGACGATAGTTCAATAATTCACAACAGTGCTGTGGTCAATCAAAGAAACACCGCCCTTCAAATTGCGGTTTCAATATGGAGCTGATCCCCGAAAATTGCACATTCCGGAATATTGAATATCTTTGGATATAAAGATAGAAACGTCGTGAAAATTTGAATTTGGACTAATTTGGGGGTCTAGAACTTGTGGGTGACGTCAAAATTGGGTGTTGCCATTGAAAATTTCAAAGTTTGTGAGCTTTTATATATGAAGACGACCTCTTATGCAAATTTTACGCACATTAATTTGCAGAGGATGTTATTACTAATCGAATGGTATCATTCAATTTTCTCTACGATGCACTATGTTCGATTAACAGAGGGTGGGGCGTTTTTTTTCCCGCGGCTGTACATTACTTGATGTACATGATGTGATAAACTAGCATTAGGTGAAATTTTTTGTAATTCTGATAACTAGGACTCGAACTGTTCGAATTTTAAGGTTTTCATAGCATCATTTTCTATGGAAAACAATGTTAATTCCCCTACCAACAATAGTAGTATCACAAACCGTTTCAAATTTAAGCATAAGAATAGTGCACAATTTACAGTTCTGTTAACAAGGAACTTGCTGTATGTTAAACAATATTCCATCTCCGATCGCTCGATTAAAAATAAGGCAAGAGCCTTATTTTTAACGATGTTTTGCAGTGGTGTTGGTGGCTTGAAAGTGACCCTAGTACGACTAGCATGGATTCAGTTGACTCGGGTATATTAAGCACTGATTCATATCGGGAGGTGAACAGCTACGCAGGAAACTATCAGGAGGCTAACCTGAAGTAAAAAAAATCTGATGTGGGCAACACATGACTTTCCTTATATAATGTAATGAATTTACTACTTTTACAGTAAAAAAATAGGTTTTTCTTATAGTAGATACTAATATTCTTTCCAAGATATTGAATTTTCGACAATTAGTCGTTATTTTCATTGATTTAGCGTTATTTTTATCCATTTGGCGAGATTTTCGTTAATTTGGCAACATTTCAAAAAGTCGCCAAGTTGGCGACATTCCGCCAAATTCGTCGCCAAAATTTCGCCAAGCGTTATGGACGAAGAAATAAGTTGTTCTTATTTCGTCGCACAGCAGATAAATGACTATTGGCGTTCAAATACAAAAGTATTACTCAAAGTATCTTTTCAAAGTACTCGTATCTTTTTTCATGAATGGAACGAACTAGATCCACGAGAGTGATGTCATCCAATTTATCGCATGGTATTACATATGAAAAGTGAACATGTTTCTCAATAGGAAATATTTTTTTTTTCATTGTATATGACTTTTTAGTAATTTTTTTGAAAAATGTGCAATATCTCGAGAACGGTTCATGTTAGCGTTCTAAAATTTATGTCAATCGTTTTCTAATGAAAAATTACATAAGAAATGTCTATTTGCGTAACTTTATTAGTGGTTTCGATTTTTTGACGATTTTTTCAAAATTTTATTCGAAAATTTAGGGGGGTTCTGAACATTCGATTACGCATGAAAACAATAGGCTTCCAGTGTTTACGGATTGTGATTTTTGTACCAAATTTGGTTCGAATCGGTCCATTCGTTCGTCAGTTATGGTCTCCACAGACTCACTGACACACACACACACACATACTTTCACACACACACACACACAGACATCATCTTCTGGCTCTCCCTTACACATCCCCTTCCCTTACTCCCTTCTAAAAAAGCACTGTAAAATTCTTCTTAAAAATCTTTGGCAGTCATATTTAAACGATTATATCTCCCCCCGGACCCATGACCCTGCGAGAATTTCAAAATTTCTTCCCTGTGTTGACCCTGATCTTTTAATTTCCAATCAATATTTAACTTATTTTTTAACGGGTCACGGCCCCTTTTTGGATTATTTACATTTTTTTAAGCATAAATCTTCATCTAATTGCACTTGTAATGTTTATGGTGATGCCGACCACTTTGTCTTTAACTGTCCTTTTACCCTCCCCTTCCACCTTTCCCGTCCCACTGATGCCAACTCTGCGGCTTGGTTTTCCAGGGTTCTTAAAAACAAATCTTCTATTTCAAAAATTAAAAACTGTATTCTCGCTGCTAGGGAGATTTCTAACAAAATTGCTTGATCAGCCTGGGGGTCCCCCCTGGTCTGTGAATCCTTCACTGCTCCCCACACTTTCTAAATCTGTTTTATAAAACCTGCTCCCTGTGCCTTGGGCACTATAATATTTTATATGCACCACCTCCTGTAACTCATATGGTTTAGTTTTTATATTTGTACATTAACAGTATATCAATCCTAATCTTTTCGGTATGTATCAAAAACATCCATTGTGTATATATACTTTGATCATGCTTCTTTTTGTATATATACCTAATATGTATCATCCATTATATATCATCCATATCTAATTTGTATCATCCATACCTAATATGTGTCGTCTTTTATGTATCATCCTTAAAGAATATATACCTAATCTTTTCGGTATGTATCAAAAACACCCATTATGTATATATACTTTGCATACATCCTAACCCGGATTTTTATAATTATATTTTCTCACCCTGACTTTATTCCCTTACATCCTCGGTTTCTCAACTTATACTTTGGTTTTTCATCCCCCAACTGTCATGTGTTTGTGTATATATAATTTTATATGTAATTTTTGTGCTTTTTTTTGTATTTCTGTGTATTTTATGTATTTCATGTTCTTCTTTTCGTTTTGTTTTGTTTTAGTTGGTTTTACTACTTTTGTGCTTGGGTTTTTTCCCTTCGGGGTTTTCCCATCTTTTCTTTTTTTTTCCTTCTTATGTCTCTCTTGTATTGTATTGTATTGTATTGTTTTTATGTTTTGTTTTGTCGTTGCCTTTCTTTTATTTGTCTTGTAACTGTGTTGTGATTCAATTTTAACCTGTTTTGTAATGTTTTGGATCTAAAATAAAGTTCCCGGCCACACACTTAGCTGCAGTAAACCTTCGGGTCTGTCGTGTGGTCTGGGTTTTCAACACTTCAACACACAGACATCACTTCAAAAATGTTTGATTCGTGATCAGGGATGCTTGAAACGTGCTCTCCCGTCGAAAACTCAATTTTGAATTTTCGACCCCGTTACAATACTTTCCTTATACATTATGTATATAAGGAAAGTAATAGCAGGAGGTGGTCAGTCAGACTGTCAGCTGCACGTCAATCTGGCTTTAGAGGGTGGAGAATGCAGAGACCACTTTGACGCTAGAGGTTGCAATATCGTCCCAGTAGCTAAACGGTAGATGCCTGGTCGGCTGGCCAGTTCGGAGATCCAGGGTTCGATTCCCGGTTGGGGCAGCAAAGCTCTTTACAATGGCGCTCGAACAAATCAATTCTGTAGGTTAGTATAAATATGTCGGAAGTCTGAAAGTGACCCTAGTACGGCCAGTACGGCTTCAGTGGACACGATTGAGAGCCGAATTCAAATTGATAGGATAACGACCACGCAGGATAATAACCTGGGTAAAAGTAGTAGTAGCAGGAGGCTAACCTGAGTTAAAAATAGCAGGAGGTATTCAGTCAGACTGCCAGTTGCACATCAATACGAAATTAGAAGGTGGAGAATGCAGAGTCCACTTTGACGATATAAGAGCTTACAATTCCGTCCCAGTAGCTCAACGGTAGAATGTTAGTTGGCCAGTACGAAGATCTGTGGTTCAATTCCCGGTTGAGGCGGCAAAATTCTTTACAGGTTTCAGGTCGATGGGCTGCGAAATTTAATTGCAATAGAGGTTGACCGTGGGGACTTATTATATTGCCGAAGTATGACGCGATGAAAAAGAAAATTGAGAACCATTCTTCTAGGGTTACTAAAATTTGTAAATCCATCAAATCTCGAATTCGAATTTTCGAACCTGGTAATGCATTTACTTAACGCATACTATGCACCATATAGCTGGTAATAGTAAATCCCTTGAAAAAATATGACTCTGACATTTTAATTAACGTATATTGTCAGATAAGTTTTAGAACATTATTTTGCATGTCTTCTATGCAAATTGCTGAAAGGAGTAGTTTTATGTCAACAACACAATCACGCTCTAATCCACTTAGAGATATCAATGTCATGGAAATAAAGTTCGAAAGCTCTTGACGCGAGTGCAAGTTTGGTACGCGATTAACGGAGATGTTACATCGAAACGAGGCTTCTGTGAGACACACGTGACACCGATTTCCTTTTAAACTTTAATAAAATGTAATTTAGCGAATGATGTAGAATATGAGCTTAACAGATAAACTTGCAGAAACTAATATTGGACAGAAAGGTACAGCGATATAAAAATATCAGGAGTGGGAGTTTACGCTTTTGACATTTTAGTAGAGTCATATACCATGGAGTTTATTTACTCGGAGTTAATTTTAACAGGATGAAAAAAAAATATGTATATTTTTCAGGTATCGTATCAGTTTATTCGTTTAAAATATTTCGTAAAAATTCTCTAAAATTTTCTTTTTTTTTTCGAGTTGGCAACAAGTTAGTGATGGAGAAGAATTGGATGTATTTGGCATGTTAATATTATAAATTAAATAATTTTGAAAATATTAACATTTAAATTATCAGTCTTTTTCTCAGCTACCATTACTGTTCTGGAAGTTATTGTTTTCCATAGGGAATATATTATCATTGTTTTCTATAGGAATGCTATGAAAATCTTCAAATTACGAACCACATTCTTCCGAATTTATCTGGACATATGTGGGACACGCATTTCCCTCGATCAATATTATTTATTTTCAAAGCGACTCCTATCGTAACATAATAACAATACTACCCCCTTACAAAAGACAAATTACGAACCCCTATACTCCCTGACGATATATATATGTATATATATATCGGGTGTCCCAAAAACATTGACCTCAGCTCTCAGCTTTTATTCCTTAAATATTGATCTTAGACATGTATAATAAATTACAAATTTGCGTAAAAAAAAGGTACAGAATTTGGTGAAATCGATTAAAATTTCCAAGGAAATTACATTTTAAGAAATACAAAATTTAAATTTTTATACGGCCCCCGTACAAAAACATTTCCAATGCGTAAAATGTGCCGCCCATATACTAATAAGGTGATGTACAAAATTTCAGCAATTTATCATAAAAAGTCCTAGAGATAAGAAAAGGTAAAAATGCTGATCTAAACCACTTTTCCATGCATCGACATGGGTTCTCAGAGGGGAAAAATCATGTCGGCAGATCGCGTTTCAGAGGTTATACACAAATTACGAAAGAAAACAATGATTACATAAATAAATAATTTTGCTATTTATTGGTACAAAAGTATCTACACTGTGTAGAAATAATAACTTTACACAAAGTTTACTAAGCTTGTTCAAAATGTTTTCCATCCATGCCAAAGATCTATTAAAGATAAGAGGCAGATATTATTTGCCTATGATGCATTTCTGCGTTGCGTCATTTGCACTCTTGCTGCAAACATTTACATTTTAATGTGTGATTAATCCCTCACCAACTTTGCTTAAACATATCTCTGGGACTTTTTATGATAAAATGCTGAAATTTTGTACATCACTTTATTAGTGTATGGAGCATATTTTACTTATTGAAAATGTTTTTGTAAGGGGATCGTATAAAAATTTAAATTTTATTTATCTTCAAATTTAATCCCCTGAACATTTTTATCGATTTCATAAAATTCTGTACCTTTTTTACGCAACTCTGTAATTTATTATATATGTCTAAGATCAATATTTAAGGAATAGAAGCCGAGGTCAATGTCTTTGGGACACCTTGTATATATATATACTCGCCAAAGTGAAATTGCAACATCATGAAGTAATGAACGTACCCATACGCAAATCACAATTCCGGCAGAAGAGAGAGTCATATGCAAATGAATAAGTTTTCGTACATATCGAGTAACGTGACACCCAGTTTCGAGTGATAAAGAGCAGCAGACGGCTCGTCCCGTAAATGCTATCAGCGACGATATTCAGCAGCCAAACTTTCGAAAAAGTGAAGAAGCGATGCCTCAAAGACGTCAACGAGCTGTATACCAGGAGCTAACAGCTGGGGAACGAGACCTTATTCTGGAACTTTGTGATGTGGGTTTGTCGATGCGTGAAATTGCCACTCGTGTTGGGCACGACTTGAGTACCATCCAGCTATGAGTGGCACAATGGACACAGGAACATCAGAGAACACGCCGAAGAGGGAGTGGATCGAACAGCCGCACGACAGAGAGCACAGACTGGCAGATTAACTCAACGGCTCATCGAGATCCGTTCGCAACGGCATGTGACATCCGAAACAGCATGCCACCCTCAACAGTTGCACCTGGGTGCACCCAAACCATTCGCAAAAGGTTGCATGAAGTACAGCTGTGTGCACGGCGGCCAGCCACTGGGGTGTCATTAAGCGCTCAACACAGGGATGCACGTCTGGCATGGTGTCGTCAACATCGCAACTGGACCAATGAATGGCATCGGGTATTGTTTACGGGTGAATCCCGCTTCTGCCTGTGGAGGAATAACAGCCGTGGACGGGTGTGGCGGCTTCCTGGGAAACCTCACTTGCCAGTCCATATCACCGAGCGGCACACTGGCCATCATGGTTTGGGGCGATATCATGTTCGAACAGCGGACTGCTCTGGTGCACATTGCAGGTAATCTGACAGATGAACTGTACGTCATACAAGTTATGATGCCTGTGCTTCGGCCACTGGTGCAGGTAAGCCATCCCCGTCACGCTGTTCCAGCAAGACAATGCCACACCGCACAGCGAACTCTCAACAGCCTGAACGGAAATCACACCTTTTCCTGGCCGGCAGCGTCGCCGGATCTCTCCCTTATTGAACAAGTGTGGACCCTCATCGGATAGCAGGTGCACCATTGACCATCGGTACATACCGCAGACAAACTGCGTGCCGCAGTGGACACTGCTTTGCAAGGATTACCTCAGACATCCATTAATAGCCTCATCGATAATATGCCTCGCCGTTTATTGGCTGTATAGCTGTTCGTAGGTGCCACATTCTTTACTGAATAAAAAAATTTCTTTTACATATCTTTGTTTGCTCTCTTAATCATTTGCATACGACTCTGTCTTCTACCGGTATAATGATTTGCATATGCGTGCATTTCTACATGGTGTTGCAATTTCATCTTTGACGAGTATATGTATATATAATACTTAGATATGTCACGCTGAAAAAGAGCCTAATAGCGTTTGACCAAATTGCACTATTTTAAATATGGAAGTAAAGGAAACTCATACGAGTACTCCACGATTTCAAAACTTTATCAAAAGTATCCAAGGAGTTAGAATGTCCCATGGTTATGATTCAAATACTTGATAATTTTTTCATGCTTTCGCTCAACAATGAAAAATATTATGACTTCAAAATAGTTATTTAAATACTAGCCGCCTTTGGCGACCAGCCTGTTCGCTACCCTTGAAAATTCTGACCGTGGCAAACTCGTTGGCGCGACCTACCAGAAAGGTGTAAGGTAACTGCTTGGAAGGCCAGGAAGTGCCACACAATTTAGACCGGAACCCAATGGGGGAGGCATCCAAAGAGACCGTACCCTCCTTCCCCTACCACAAACCTCTCGGAAGGACTTGCAGTCCCACACGTTTAACGTGATCGTACTCCGCGTGAACACGGCTGCAGTTTTGGCAATGGCGGGAATCGAACCCGGGCCTACCGAGTGAAATTCCCGCGCGCTAACCACTGGGCTACCGTGCCATCCGCGACAATCTCCATAACTTTATTTTTATTCGGCAATTTTGGGAATCGAACCCGGGCCTACCAAGTGCAAATCCCGCGCACTAACCACTGGGGTACTTCACCCTCCGCGATATTCTTCATAACTTTCTTTTTATTCACCCAATTTAGACCGGAACCAAGTGGGAGAAGCATCCACAGGGACCGTACCCTTCTTCCCCTACCACCAACCTCTCGGAAGGACTTACAGACCCACATGTTTAACGTGATCGTACTCCGCGTAAACACGGCGGCAATTTTGGGAATCGAACCCGGGCCTACCGAGTGCAATTTCCGCGCGCTAACCATTGGGCTACTTTGCCCTACGCGACAATCTCCATAACTTTCTTTTTATTCATCCAATTTAGACCGTACCCTCCTTCCCCTACCACCAACTTCTCGGAAGGACTCACGGACCCACATGTTTAACGTGCTCGTACTCCGCGTAAACACGGCGGCAATTTTGGGAATCGAACCCGGGCCTGGTAACTGGTTGGACGGCCAGGATGTGCCACCCAATTTAGACCGGAACCCAGTGGGGGAGGCATCCACAGGGAACGTACCCTCCTTCCCCTACCACCAACCTCTCGGAAAAACATACGGACCCATATGTTTAACGTGATCGTACTCCATGTCAGTGGCGGAAATCGAACCCGGGCCTACCGCGTGCAATTCCCGCGCGCTAACCACTGGGCTACTTCGCCCTCCGCGACAATCTCCATAACTTTCCTTTTATTCACCCAATTTAGACCGTACCCTCCTTCCCCTACCACCAACCTCTCGGAAGGACTCACGAACCCACATGTTTAACGTGATCGTACTCTGCGTGAACGTGGCGTAAGTTTTGGCAGTGGCGGGAATCGAACCCGGGCCTACTGAGTGCAATTCCCGCGCGCTAACCACTGGGCTGTCGCGCCCTCCGCGACAATCTCCATAACTTTCTACATATTCACCCAATTTAGACGGGAACCCAGTGGGGGAGGCATCCACAGGGGCCGTATCCTCCTTCCCCTACCACCAACCTCTCGGAAGGACTTACGGACCCACATATTTAACGTGATCGTATTCCACGTAAACACGGCGGCAGTTTTGGCAGTGGCGGGAATCGAACCCGAGCCTACCGCTAACTTCCCGCGCGCTAATTTGCAATTTAAAATGACCATATGCTTAATTCCATCATCCTCATTCCATTGTTTCATTGTTCCATCATTTAAAATATCCATAAAATTAAAATATCCATTTAAAATATCCAAAAGTTAAAATATACATTTAAAAAATCCAGATCGTCCCATCATTTAAAATATAAATATAATAATTTATATAGAGCAAAGGAGCTCTATTCAGAACCGTGACGTCACCTCCACCTTGACGTCCCCACCCACCACCTTCCCTGCTTCAGCGGGGGAGAAACGCAGCGGAACGCCGAGAAATTTAAAATCATGACGTCTTTAAAATTGCGATCCTGAAGGCAATTTTCATTATTTCTGGACCAGATTAGACTTGTAAGAATGCCAGATATTTCAGCTTTCTAAAAATGTAAATTATTAGTCGAAATTATGAGTACTTTTTACTATGCGAGAATTTAAAAACCAAAAATCGTTTTTTTGAGTCAAAAGTGACTTTTGCTTTAAAATCATAAAAAAATATTAGAATTTATCTCTGAGATTTGAAATTGATATATTTTTAAATTATTAGTCGATTATAATTAAATTATAATTAATTAAATTATAAAAAAATATTAGAATTTATCTCTGAGATTTGAAATTGATATATTTTTAAATTATTAGTCGATTATAATTAAATTATTAGTCGAAATTATGAGTACTTTTTACTATGCGAGAATTTAAAAACCAAAAATCGTTTTTTTGAGCCAAAAGTGACTTTTGTTTTAAAATCTTTAAAAAATATTAGAAATCGAAATGGAGATTTGAAATTGATATATTTTTACTCGCAATTGTCTGCTCTTTCCGATGGTGTGAGTTGTTTTTTTCTACGATGTCTGGATCGAGGAGAAAAAAGGGCAAAAAGATAAAAAAAAGGTCGAAATCGCATAAAACATTAAATAAATAAAAAAATAATTAGAATTTTGAAAATCGGTTTTCACGTGTCCCCTTCCCACCCCCCAGGGTCTCCGATTGCCAAATTTCGTAACTCTCCGACGCGCGGTCGCGAAACGTATAGTGTATAAGACACACAGACACACACACACACAGACATTGCCTTTTATTATTTACTAGCCGCCTTTGGCGACCAGCCTGTTCGCTACCCTTGAAAATTCTGACCGTGGCAAATTCTAACCGTGGCACACTCGCTGGCGCGACCTACCAGTAAAGTGTAAGGTAACTGTTTGGAGGGCCAGGAAGTGCCACCCAATTTAGACAGGAACTCAGTGGGGGAGGCATCCACAGGGACCGTACCCTCCTTCCCCTACCACCAACCTCTCGGAAGGACTTACGGATCCACATGTTTAACGTGATCGTACTCCGCGTGAAAATGGCAGCAGTTTTGGCTGTGGCGGCAATCGAACCCGAGCCTACCGAGTGCAATTCCCGCGCGCCAACCACTGGGCTACCGCGCCCTCCGCGACAATCTCCATAACCTTCTTTTTATTCACCCAATTTAGACCGGAACCCAGTGGGAAAGTCATCCACAGGGTCCGTACCCTCCTTCCTCTACCACCAACCTCTCGGAAGGACTTACGGACCCACATGTTTAACGTGATCGTACTCCGCGTGAACACGGCAGCAGTTTTGTCAGTGGAGGGAATCGAACCCGGGCCTACCGAGTGAAATTCCCGCACGCTAACCACTGGGCTACCGCGCCCTCCGCGACAATCTCCATAACTTTCTTTTTATTCACCCAATTTGGACCAGGACCCAGTGGGGGAGGCATCCACAGAGACCGTACCCTCCTTTCCCTGCCACCAACCTCTCGGAAGGAATTATCGACCCATATGTTTAAGGTGATCGTACTCCGCATCAGTGGCGGGAATCGAACCCAGGCCTACCGAGTGCAATTCTCGCGCGCTAACTTCCCGCGCGCTAATTTAAATTTATAATGACCATATGCTAGGCTCTTAATTCCACCATCCTCGTTCCATCGTTCCATCATTTAAAATAGCCATAAAATTAAAATATCCATTTAAAATATCTATAAATTAGAATATCCATAAATTAAAATATCCATTTAAAATCAAAAAATCATCCATATCGTTCCACCAATCCATAAATATAATAATTTCAAATACATCACCACAATTCAAACCACCATAATTCAATCATTTAAATTATTTAAAATATCCATTTAAAATATCATATAAATATAATAATTTCGCCCGATGTATACAACACTTATGCTCGTAATTCATTTAAAACCGAAAGCGCGGTCTCCATGGAGACGGGGAAGAAACTACTGCGGATGGGGGGGAAATGCCGTTGAAAAACTGAGCCGGTAGCCGACAAATTTAAAATCATGGCGTCTTTAAAATTGCGATCCTGAAGGCAATTTTCATTATTTCTGGATCAAATTAGACTTGTAAGAATGCCAGATATTTCAGCTTTCTAAAAATGTAAATTATTAGTCGAAATTATGAGTACTTTTCACTATGCGAGAATTTAAAAACCAAAAATCGTTTTTTTGAGCCAAAAGTGACTTTTGTTTTAAAATCTTTAAAAAATATTAGAAATCGAAATTGAGAGTTGAAATTGATATATTTTTACTCGAAATTCTCTGCTCTTTCCGATGGTGTGATTTGTTTTTTTCTACAACGTCTGGATCGTGGAGAAAAAAGGGCAAAAATGTCAAAAAACGGTCGAAATCGCATAAAACATTAAATAACAAAAAAAATAATTCAAATTTTAAAAATCGGTTTTCACGTGTCCCCTTCCCTCCCCCCCAGGTCTCCGATTGCCAAATTTCGTAGCTCTCCGACGCGCGGTCGCGAAACGTATAGTGTATAAGACAGACAGACAGACACACACACACACAGACATTGCCTTTTATTATATAGAAGACAAGTATGATCATTCTATGAGCAAAATTTTGCCATTATTATCGCAACGTTTTTTGCACTACAGATGATATATAATTTAATCTGAAGTTAATTTAATTTAAATAACTATACGGTTTATGTTTCATTAGAAAGTCGTGTAAAAATTGAACCACGTGTGTTTACGGATATTAGGAGCGCAGAATCTATACTTTCATTAAAAAGATATCGGATTTTAATGGACAACATTTTTGCCAATTTGACGTCATTTTCCGAAAGTTCCATAAATTCCACACATTTGCTGCTGAGTAGAACAAACACTTTTCTAAATGTCCTCCCTATTTTGATGGAACGCAGAGTAGTCACTTTAGTCGTCCAGAGATTTCACCGAATATAAAAACATGGATTTCATTAAGTACAATACTCTTTGTGCGAAGCATAAAGAAAACTTGAACAACGTAAAAAAGCACTAATAATTCAATAATGCAGCATACAGCTTTTTCGAGGATGCACTGGATCGCCTTCGTCAGTGCTGAGAACCAACAAACCCGAAGTCCAACAGAGGATTCTTGTTCAGACTTGATTTGCCTCGTCTGGATATTCCTGTCATGTTTTGGCGCACGCCAATCTTGTTGTCGTTAATTCTCGTTTAGGATTGGCTGGACATTCCTGTCATGGTTTGGCGTACGTCAATCGTGTTTTTAATTCTCGTTTCGGATTGGCTGGATATTCCTGTCATGTTTTAGCGTACGCCAATCTTGTTGTTGTTAATTGTCGTTTCGGATTAGCTGGACATTCCTGTCATATTTTGGCGCATGCCAATCTTGTTGTTGTTAATTCTCGTTTCGGATTGGCTGGACATTCCTGTCATGGTTTAACTTACGCTAGTCTTGTTGTTAATTCTCGTTTCAGATTAGCTGGTCATTCCTGTCATGTTTTGTTGTACGCCAATCTTGTTGTTGTTACTTCTCGTTTCGGATTAGGTGGACTGTTCTTCATGCTGCTTTCAGACTCGCTCTCTCGTAATCCAAGTATTGGGTATACAAATCTCCCTGCTTCTTTCTTCCGCACCCATTCCTCTTTTGAACTTCGGGGTTGTTGGTTCTCTTGCACTGACGAAGGAGATTCAGTGTATCCTCGAAACATCTGTATGCTGCATTATTGTCTTGTTTGTGCTTTTATACGTTGCTTGGGATTTCATTCTTACCTCCTCCATGAGCAGGCCAGCCTTGGCGAGGTTGGTCATAAATTTTTTCCTCCAGGCCTCGTGCTTGTGAACCTTGGAAGCTTTCGCTTGGGGCTTATCCTCGGGGGCGTCTTCGTACACCAGCACGTAGTCTAGAGAGGAAAAAACGACATGGGATTAGCACAGACCTTCTACCTCCTTAGACAGTGTATTCAAGTCATTTAGCATGGTGGATGTGATCGTGTGACTACGCTTTGGAAGGTAGGCTAGGCTGTGTGCATTCTCTTCAGTGAAAGGAAGAAGGGAACTTAAGATAGAAAGAATTATTGCAGAAAATAAGATCGAATATTTATGCCCCGTTTTCATAGACGTCTATCATTGAGTGTTACATTTATTCTGCAGGAATGAACATCCGACGTTTTCTACTATATAAGATGCAATCCTCTGACTAAAGCTGCGCCAAAATTCAGATAATTCTCTAAAACCAAAATAAGGCTATAACACACCAGCTTGAAACAAAAAATAGAAAAACCTGCTAAGGGGGCATAATATGACTAACTAAGCGTCTGAGCACGTTTTTGCCATCTGCGCGGACGTAATTTGATTAACTTATAGCCTGAACACGCTTTCTACCTCTGCGCGGGTGTAATACGATTAAAAGCCTGAACACGCTTTCGCCCTCTGCTCGGTTGTAATACAACCAAGAGCCTGAATACGTTTCAGCCCTCTGCGCGGACTTAATACGAGTAAGAACCTGAACACTCTTTCACCTGAACATGTTTTCGCCCTCTGCGCGGATTTAATACGAGTAAGACCCTGATCTACGCTTTCATCCGAACATGTTTTCACCCTCTGGGCTGGTTTAATACGAGTAAGAGCCTGAACTACGCTTTCACCTGAACATGTTTTCGCCCTCTACGCGGGCTTAATATGAGTAGAACTAAACACGCTTTCGCCCACTACGCGGGGATTCAGAAAGGTATAAAAAATAATTAAATATAAAAATAATCATGGGTGCACATTAGCACCTGCAGCATTGGCACGCGAACAGGGCCAAATTAAAATGGCCAAAAAAGGAAGGGGGAATGAGAACGCCAATAAAAATTGCTAGTTCATCGGATCCATAGGGATTGAGACAGGCGAAAAAGATATTTAGATGTAAAGCGATGAAGAGAGCTTAAATTTCAAAGGTCCATAGAGCTATACAAACGCCAAAATCTAATCAACGAGCATAAAAAATGGATGTAATTTAACAGTTTGAAGACTTCACGCTTCGGGAGAAAAGAAGTTCATATTTTCTTCAGCCCGAAACCAGTACTTCTTTCAAAGCATGCCCAGTTACGCGCTCCGCGATCCATCTAGGGCTCCTAAAATAGTATTATAGTAGCTTTACACCCATCCTTTCAGTTGGGACGTCATAAATGCAGGATATAAATACTTCTGTCCGTGCGAACTTTAGAATGGAAAATTGTCAGTACCGTAAAATTTAAATTTAATTGTCAAAAATTACTAAATAAAGTTATAAACATAATTTTTGCTTTATTAGAGAGTTAAATAATGTATTTTGCTGATGACCGCAATTTTTAACATTGGATTGTGTTAAGTTTCACTGATGTAGGAAGTTAGAAATGAATGTCGTGTTCAAAGTGTAACTTTGACGATTCATTGAAAAATTGTGAAAATACAGGATATTGTGTTATTCATTCCGTTAAAAGCTTGTTGGAAACACCGTTCTTTGATATTATTTATGGTTTTACAGTGGAAAATGTGATGATATGTTTGTTGAACAGGCGCGTGAAAATTGGATAGGTATTGGTGAGTTTGTTGGATAGGGATTGATGAGTTTATTGGATAGGTATTGGTGATCTGTTTAATTTTTTTCTGAAAAAGTTTTTTTTCCCCTTTGAAATCGATTCATACTTTAATTAACCTCTGTATGCTTCTGAGAAACGAAGTATTTAATTTTCATATTACGGGGAGCCGCACCTTCTGTTTGCTGCCGTTCACCAAATTCCGAAAATCTCTTTGGAGAGGCGGGGGACTTCGTTCCGTATTCTCTAAGTTCGTTTCGCCAGCGTTTTCGTGACGCAATACATGAGTTGAGGATCCGCCCACTGTTTGCTGCCGCTCACTCATTATCGTGCAACCATTCCCATGATCCCTCCGAAAAAGTCAGAAATTGATTGATCATGCAGAAGAATATGCCGCTCAATCTACTTATGCGATTCGTGTACACCCGCGCGGAAAGCACGATATATCCTAAATAAAATTAAAAATTGCATGTCAATCGTTTTTTTAATATAGAGAAACTTACAAAGCGTTTTTAATGTAAACTAGTGAGACCCGTGGTCATTCTGTCCTATAAGTAATAAACAAAATAGACGCAAGAAAGTTTCCTACTTTTGTTAAAGGAAGTTTGAAATATTTTGATGTTAAACATGTTAACAAAATGAGCGTAACACTCCGAGTTGAGTCGTATATCTGAAATAAAAATTTATAAAATGATAAGAAATAAATAACACCACAGTTTCACTTTCAGTATCCGATGTCACATGCTACGTAAAGCTCCATGGTCGCACGCATTTTTTGCTATGAAAGAAGCATAGTCATTGCATTATGTTGAGAACGAGCCGCCCACATCATGGACTCACTTTCAGTATCTGATGTCATATACTCATAAAGCTCCATGGATATATCGCAGTTTTTCGCTATGAAAGGAGCATAGTCATTGTATTATGTAGAGAACGAGCCGCCCACATCATGGACTCACTTTCAGTATCTGATGTCATATACTCATAAAGCTCCATGGATATATCGCAGTTTTTCGCTATGAAAGAAGCATAGTCATTGCATTATGTAGAGAACGAGCCGCCCACATCATGGACTCACTTTCAGTATCTGATGTCATATACTCATAAAGCTCCATGGATATATCGCAGTTTTTCGCTATGAAAGGAGCATAGTCATTGCATTATGTAGAGAACGAGCCGCCCACATCATGGACTCACTTTCAGTATCTGATGTCATATACTCATAAAGCTCCATGGATATATCGCAGTTTTTCGCTATGAAAGGAGCATAGTCATTGTATTATGTAGAGAACGGGTCGTCCACATGAACTCACTTTCAGTATATGATGGCATACGCTCGTAAAGTTCCAGAGTTTTCCATTTATAAACAAATATACAACGGTCAGGTACAACAATAAGACACGTAAAATCTAACAATAACGGTAGCCAAATTTAACGAAAGTCTCAACGATAGTTTCAGTATTATTGCCATGGAGTTAGTTCCCTTTACTTTCATGATTATAGCTCAATAAATTTATTTTTAATGACGGCATTTAAATATCAATTCTTTTAAAATAGGAACAGTGTTTTCAACAATGAAATATTAGATTTTGAAGATATATGAAAGGAAATATAACTATTATACAAAAATAGTGTAAATAAATTTTTACTTCAAAAGTGTCTAAAAAATAGAAATTTTCATCCGATTATACATAACCAAAATAAGATGCGACTCATGGCAATGTATTTTAAATCATCATGCCAAATTGCACAGCATTTGATGCCATAGGTCCGGCACAAACTTTGATAAAACATCTCTCTATTTTAGAAGAATTTGATCAGCTGCGGTAGAGGCTGCACCTAGATATTTTTTTACATATAGAGAAATGGGTAGTATATTAATGTCTTCAAAACAGGCATGATTAAAAATACTGCATATTGTGACGAGAAATCACCTGAAATCGCACTTGTATTCTCAGGGTACAAGAATAAGTTCGAATATCAGTTTTCGAAAATACTTAAGCTTTATTCCAAAACAGCAATAAGTGGAAACAGGAACAAAATACGGCCGAAAACTCCTCTCTATCTAGCTGGGAGAGTTACAAAATAACAACAAGATGCAGTGAAACAGTAAATAAATGCTCAATTTTATTAATACACGAAACAGACGACTATATTCTCAAAACACAAATAGTCACACTTTCCAGTTCTCGTATCAGATAACTTTGCTTTCTGAACAACGAGCAATTATGGAAATTGGATTATGGGATATTGAATTTGAACAATTATGGAAAAATGGTAACAATTTATCCTTCGGACCTAGAAAATATCTACAAAGAATAAAAAAAGAAAAAAAAACACGGTAACTTATGAAATTCTGGTCCAATTACTTCGTTTTTCGAAATTCGCCGAAAATCGCCAAGTTGGCTACATTCGCAAATTTATTCTCAAAGTAGGCAAGTTTGTCACCAAAGTCGAATAAACCAGACTTTCTTGTAAAAGCAATTGATAACTGTAAAAGGCGCTTTTTTTTAGCGGGGATACAGTTAAGATAGGGAAAGATATATAGAATATTTAAATCAGTTTCATGAATAAAAGGCTATATTTTTACAATTTGCTCAAAACGGCGCTTACCGATTTTCTGCTTGCCATCTCTAAAGTAGGTGTACTTGTCACACTTGGGTGCGGAAGGCATGATGATGCCGCAATCATTGCTAAGGGATTCTTCATCCTCCTATTCAAATAAGAAAAAAAAATGCGCGATATAAGCACATACACAGCACTTTACATACACTACCCAATATAACAGAAAAAGTTGAAAACTGATGTGATTGGCACTTGACTTTACCCCTACAGATTGCACCTATTTTCTGTCGCCTATTACTTTCCCCGCAATACATGGTAATGCATAGGGAAAGTGTTCGAATCATGCCGAAAATCGCAACTCGAGTTTTCGGCGGATCTACACGTTTTGAAACCTCTAGAATACGAAAAAACTATTTTTAGCGTGACGTCTGTCTGTCTATCTGCCTGTGCAATGTATATATCCACTGTAACTCAAAAACTAATGAATCGATTTCATAAAATTTGTTAGGTAAGTCACTAGGGTGCGATCCTGGTGCTGATTAGTTTTTGGTACGATTAAAAAAAACGATTGGAACGATTCGGAATTTGGCACGATTCTCCTTTTTTTGCGAAATGGCCCGTAAAAATTTCATGCATCCATTCAAGCTAAAGTACTAATTGGCCAAATTTCACAAAATTTGGTAGATAAGTTACTTGTGCGATACTTTGGTGCTGATTAGATTTTGGTACGATTCTGAAAATAACAACCTGCTTTTTTAACGAAATGGCCCGCAAAAATTTCATATATTCACTCTAGCTAAAATACTATATTGACCAAATTTCACAAAATTTAGTAGATAAGTTACTTGTGGGATACTCTGGTGTTGATTAGATTTTGATACGATTCGGAAAAGAACAACCTGCCCCCCTTTTTTTACGAAATGGCTCGCAAAAATAGCCAAAATCTAAAAAAAAAAAAAAAAAAAAGACGACGTATGCTTAAATGTATCAGTTAAAATCTTGTTTTATATGCAATTTTTGACGAGGAAAAAATATAACCAACCCCATTACTTTAGGACTAATCGTTCTGAAAATATTTGAGATTTCTTACATTTCTGTTACGCTGCTTTAGGGAAAATGCCCAATTATCAAATAAAAACAAAAATTGCATTAAAACTGCATATTTAGTGTTATTTTGTGCAATTAAACTCAATCTAATGGATGATTAAAGAAATAAAGGAAGCACGAATTTGAGTCTGCAGGGAAAGTCATGTTCTGCCCATGTCAGATTTTTTTACTTTATTTTATTTATTTATTTATTTTTAATTAATGCAAGGTACAGGACAAAGTCCCAGTAACAGCATGCAAGTTAAAACACAATACAAAATATAGAGATTGAAATATAAAAAAAATCTGATGTAGGCAGCCCATGACTTTCGCTACAGACACGAATTCATTCTTTCGACATTTCTTTAAGAACTCATTAAATTGGGTTTAATTGTACAAAATAACACAAAATTTACATTTTTAATTCAATTTCTGCTTTTATTTGGTAATTAGATATTTTTTCAAAGGCGGCATAACAGAAATGTAAAAAATCTCAAATACCTCGAGAACGGTTGTGCTAGAGTAATAGAGTTGTTCTTATTATTTTCCTCGTCAAAAATTTCGTATAAAACAAGCATTTAGTTGATACATTTGAACATGCGTAGTCTTTTTTTTTATATATTAGCGATTTTTGCGGGCCATTTCGCAAAAAAAGGCAGGTTGCTCTTTTCCGAATCGTACCAAAATCTAATCAGCACCAGAGTATCCCACGAGTGATTTATCTACCAAATTTTGTCAAATTTGGTCACTTAGTATTTCAGTTAGAGTGGATACATGAGGTTTTTGCGGGCCATTTCGCAAAAAAAGGCGGGTTCTTTTTTTCCGAATTGTACCAAAAACTAATCAGCACCAGGTTCTCGTCCAAGAGTTTTACCTGCCCAATTTTATGATATTCGGTCCATTAGTTTTTCAGTTAGAGTGGATACATACATTGCACAGACTTCTCGAGATATTAGTAAAAAACGAAATTTTCGTTTGTCTCATCATCACGGGAAAACGGCTAAACCGAATTTAATGAAGTTTTGTGGTTAGCCTTGAAATAGCCCCCCATAAATTTAGCTCAAGTTTCGAGTATCTAAGACTAGGGGTTGTCGAGATATTAATGAAAAACCAAACTTTTCCCTAGGAGTTCTACTCTCTAACTACATGGTTTATCCAAACGAAAAGCTTGAAAATCGTTTGAAAGTGAATTAAAATTTAATCTTTGAGTTTGATGGGAGATTTTTTGCGCTAATTAGTCATTTTCTGAAAACATGAATGATTTGAAACATGATTTAAATGGGAAATCTATCTCCATGGGCTATTTTAAACAAGCTTTTACAGAACAATGAAAAGTATAAAGAAATCAAAATGGTTATTTAATTTCGCAGTTTATGAGGTAGATTCTATCTTATATCGTGTTGCTCAGACACGCAATTAAATTAAATCTGTCTGTTAATTTTAATAATTATTTTTTCGATTTGAATAATAAATAAATGGATATAAAAATATATTTTAGAAAAGAACGATTTGATTTCTCTTATAGCATTTTTGACTGGATAATATCAATTACGGTCTTCAGGTTTAAATATTATTATTATTGATATTTTCGGGGATTATTGATTCAGGGATTATTGATATTTTAAGTTATTATGCAATTGTTTTATTACGACAAAAATTGTTTAAACTCATATATTGTACGTTGTACGAGTAATCTTCTACAAATACACGGGTATATCTTTTAATCTACGAGAATATAAGTGGTACAGGTATATTGGCATATGTTTTGATATTATATTAGCATATATTGGAATCACACACACAATTACGACCTTCTGGTATAAAGAGTACGGGGATTATTGATATTTTCAATTTACTACGTGATCTCTTTTATTTTGGTAAATATTTTTGAGACTTATATTCTAATACGGGTAATTTTCTACTAACACACTGGCATATTTTCTAATCTGCGACAGTATAAGTAGTACGGGGTTGCATATATTGATTCAATTTCTTTTTTTTTTTGTAAATTTGCTTACAAAAGGGGCCAGGATGTTTTATTCTTCAGATCTGCTCGTGAGGATAATTTTGTGAGAACATATATTTTTAAACTTCTCTTTAGGAGCAATAATTCAATATTTTAACAGAATTTGCACATGGTTGAGAATTATAAGTTTCTTTATATTATATACTCCGTATGAAGAACGGGTATACTGCTAGTCGCACAATAAGAACTAAAATTCGTAAGAAACTAAAATTCCATTCAGCAAATAAACTCATGCTCCTGATAGAATACTGGGGAACATGAAACCTGATCCCACCCAGGATTGGAGTATAATCAATTCTGCTACTGAACGGATTCCTGAAGAATGAAAATAAAATGAAATATACTATACGTATACATTGCTAGTTATACTGTAAATATCAATTGCAACGGAATGGAATTTGAGTTTTAAAATGATATATGAAATGAATATGTAGTTAAAAGTATGTAAAACTTTTAATTTTGAACTAATTTTACTTAATATTTGAAGGTTTGCAGTATTTTTAAGTGAAGACAATTTGCCGAAAGTCACCAAAATCTTCTGTTTCAGAGAGAAAAAATCTTCTCTTTCAGAGAGCGATACGTGATGCTGAAAACGTTTTCTATTTAGAAAATCGCTTATTCATATACGATTTTTGTCTGAAAGCATTTGTGTGGATACAGAGCGTGCGTTTATTCTGTTCAACGAACCCACATTTGTTACGTTCATTTTTACCGCATTTGTCACTGGACCAAAGCGCTCTTGCTTTCGCTGATGCTGGTGTTCTGTATTTTTTATCCTGACAAAGGAGGCTGTTATTTTCCTCCGAAACAGGTTGATACTTACCAACCTTATATGTTGTTATTAAATGATATGTTTATTTATTTTTTTCAGTTTATTGTTTCATTCCACCAATAGTTTAAACTTCGTAATACATAAAAGGTAATGAATGTAATTGTCTATTATTAACAAATATTATTAGCAAAATAGGGTGTACCAAAAACATTGACCTCGGCTTTTATTCCTTAAATATTAATCTTAGACATATATAATAAATTACAAAGTTGCGTAAAAAAGGTACAGCATTTTATGAAATCGATAAAAATTTTCAGGGGATTAAATTTGAAGAAATACAAAATTTAAATTTTTATACGACCTCCGCACAAGAACATTTCCAACGGCCCATACACTAATAAGGTGATGCGCAAAATTTCAGCATTTTGTCATAAAAAGTTCCAGAGATATGTTTAAATAAAGTTGGTGAGGGATTAATCGCAAATTAAAATGTAAATGTTTACAGCAAGAGTGCAAATGACGCAACGCAGAAATGCATCATAGGCAAATAATATCTGCCTCTTATCTTTAATGGATCTTTGGCATGGATAGAAAACATTTTGAACAATCTTTGTAATCCTTGTGTAAAGTTATTATTTCTACACAGTGTAGATACTTTTGCACCAATAAACAGCAAAATTATTATTTATTCATTGTTTTCTTTCTTAATTTGTGCAATTCCCCTGAAACGCGATCTGTCGACATGATTTTTCCCCTCTGAGAACCCATGCCGATGCATCGAAAAGTGGTTTAAGTCAGCATTTTTGTCTTTTTATATCTCTGGAACTTTTTATGATAAAATGCTGAAATTTTGTACATCACCTTATTAGTGGATAGGGCACATTTTGCTCATTGGAAATGTTTTTGTATGGGCGCCGTATAAAAATTTAAATTTTGTATTTCGTAAAATCCCTTGAAAATTTTAATTGGTTTCATAAAATTCTTTACCTTTTTTCACGCAACTTTGTAATTTATTATATATGTCTAAGATCAATATCTAAGGAATAAAAGCAGAGGCCAATTTTTTTGGGACACCCTGTGTAACCCTGATGCCCGTGGCCTTCGTTTTAAAAGAAACAAGAAAGATCAATCATGCTTAAAGCATTGATTATGAAACACTTTCCAACTTCAATGCAATTTTATTTAAACATGTCTAAAATGCCATACATTCCTCGATAATATTTTAAAACTTATCACAATACTACATTGATTTAATATATTTGAAAACTTAAACCTTCATTGAAAAAATTGAACTTCATTCAAATGACGGCATTGAAATATAAATTGCCTGGTTTAAATATCTCTAAAATGCAATACATTCCTCGGTAATAATTTTAGAATTATCATAATACTACGATAATTTATTATATTTGAAAACTACATCGAAAACAACTGAAATTCATTCAAATGACGTCATAAAAAATAACACACCTGGCTCTCTCTATAAAAGCAACATTTCATTCATAAATAATTCCCACATTCATGTCATTCATCACAATACTATAATAATTTATTTTATTTAAAAATTAAGACCATTGAGCTACAAGCAAGTAATCTCTATGCGTAAAACTTCAGCGAAAAATATCGTCCTTCTCTTTCTAAAATCAATGAATATTTCATTCATATCAGCTAAGCAGACTCCATGGACTAATTTATTTTGTGTTAAAGAATTACAGCGATTCTAATACAACTCATTCTATATATTTTGCTGTTTACATTTTACATAGGTGAAAAATAGGCTTAATAGTAGAAATAATCATATTTGGATGAGCATTTAAACTGAAATATATTGTCATTGCGTTGTTTCAGTATGTAGATGCACAGAATTTAGGCAAAAATAAAGTAGTTTTAGGACGGATACAACACTCAATATGAATTAAAAAGAACTTTAAAAATCACGATTTTGACACAAGATGGATGCCATATATCATTTTGAAGTGGGTCATGTGATCGTTTCATATCATGGAGACGTGATCGCTACATATAAGAGGTGTTATTATTATTTTAATTTTTATTTTAAAAACTACTAAATATATTTCGCTTAGTTTTTTTTTATATATTTTATGGAACAATTTGAATATTGCCTAAAATTTTCGAAGCAATTTGTGAATTTTAAATTCGCTTAAAAAATGCTTGAAAAATTAGGTCCCATAGGGCTCAATGTATTCAATTTTTCAACCCGGGTTCAATCCAAAACTAATTGGGTGATATTATTCATTTATATTCCCATAGGTCCTATAGACCGTCTGAACAACATACTAAAATTTCATTTTGATTAAATCATTTTTACGGCAGTTATCGTGCTAACGGACAGACAGACAGACAGACAGACAGACAGACAGACAGAATGAACAAAGTCATAAACACTTTTCAACTTTGTTGTAAAGTGTTAATAAGTTATTTTTAATTTTATCTAAGCCTTTGGAAGAAAAAATAACTGTGAACTTAAGATTACAAAGGAGGAAAAATTGAGTGTACAGGTGGAGGGTTATGAAAATGCTGATGGTCTGGGTAAGTATCTAAATTGAAATGTTTTTCCGTATTGAAACACTTTTGGCAGCATTTTGTAGCAGCGTTAGCCAAAGATAGATAAACAGACAGATAAATCAAGGTGTTTATATTATTAACTAGCAGCATATCCGTTCTTCGTACGGAGTACATAATATATAGAAACTTATAATTCGCAATCATGTGCAAATTCTATTAAAATATTAAATTTATTGCTCCTAAAGAGAAGTTTAAGAATATCTGTTCTCACTATGCAAAATTGGCTTCACGGGCAGATCTGAAGAATAAAACATCCTGGCCCCTTTTGCAAGCAAATTCACAAAAAAGGAATTTAATCAATATATGCAACTCCGTACTACTTATATTGTCGCAGATTAGAAAATATGCCAGTGTGTTAGTAAAAGATTACCCGTTTTACAATATGAGTCTCAATATTTGCCAAAATAAAAAAGATGACGTAATAAATTGAAAATATCAATAATCCCCGTAATCTTTATGCCAGAAGGTCGTAATTGATTCCAATATATGCCAATATATATCAAAATATATGCCAATATACCTGAACTACTTATATTCTCGTAGATTAGAAGATATACCCGTGTATTTGTAGAAGATTACTCGTGCAACGTACAATATATGAGTTTAAACAATTTTTGTCATAATAAAACAATTGCATAATTACTTGAAAATATCAATAGTCCTTGAATCAATAATTCCCGAAAATATCAATAATAATAACGTTTAAACCTGAAGACCGTAATTGATATTATCCAGTCAAAAATATAAGAAAAATCAAATCGTTCTTTTCTAAAATATATTTTTATATCCATTTATTTATTATTTAAATCGAAAAAATAAAAATTAAAATTAACAGACAGATTTAATTTAATTGCGTTTCTGAGCAACATGATATAAGATATAATCTTCCTCATAAACTGCGAAATTAAATAACCATTTTGACTTCTTTATACTTTTCATTGTTCAATAAAAGCTTGTGAAAAATAAACCATGGAGATAGATATCCCATTTAAATCATGTTTCAAACAATTCATGTTTTCAGAAAGTGACTAATTAGCGCAAGAAAATAAAACTCAGTGATGAAGTTTTATTTCACTTTCAAACGATTTTCAAGCTTTTCGTTAAGATAAACCACGGAGTTAGAGAGAAGAACTCCTAGGAAAAAGTTTCGTTTTTCATTAATATCTCGACAACCCCTGGTCTTAGATACTCGAAACTTGGGCTAAATTTATGGAGGGCTATTTCAAGGCTATCCACAAAATTTCATCAAATTTGATTCAGCTGTTCTGCCGCGATGATGAGACTAACGAAAATTTCGTTGTTTACTAATATCTCGAGAACCACTGATCGTAGAAACTCCAAACATGGACTAAATTTTAAGTGAGAATATTTCCAGGGGACCCACAAAATTTCATCAAATTCGGTTCAGCCGTTCTACCGTGATGACGGGACAAACAGACAGAGAGATTTTCAAGTTTATTTATATAGATTAAAATCGTATGTATTAACACAAATTATGTGAATACATCCAATTTATCGGCTTGATCGACGTATTTATAACATATATTTTAGTCAATATATTTCCAACTTATATCGATATGTAGTGTTTTCAGAAAAGTCCGTATACCCCCTATAACTTTTAAAGCCTGTGCTGCAGCGTCACGGAAATATGCAGGAAAGTGACTATGCACAATCGAATGACAGTACCTGTAGCCCCCTAGCGGCGAAATACGGAACTTAAGAAAACCCAGGAATTAATAGAGATTGGACCAAAACGTCCAATTATAAAATGAAAGAGTTTTCCTTTTTTGCAAAAGGATACTTTGTTCAAGTAAACTTGGTAAAATGTATATTATTTATCGGTATCTTTTTCTGTTGATCCAAGTTATATCTCCGTAAGTTCCTGAGTTAAATTTTTTTAAGTTTAATACTTCGCCACTAGGGGCGCTGTAAACATGCTTAATCTACTGCACATGGTCACTTTACTATAGGTACTAGCTACTTCCGTAGCGCAACGATGTGCGGTTTTCCTGAAGAACC